>OY284479.1:31574348-33005550 GCA_958336345.1 Dorcus parallelipipedus | reverse complement strand
TTCGCCCGTTGTCATGAAAATAATGTAAAAGAAGACTTCTTGAATTAAATGAGAGAGATGCCAATTATGTTCAAAATCAATTTTGAAATTAATTTGCGCCTCCCTCATATATTTCAAGAAGTCCT
This sequence comes from Dorcus parallelipipedus, assembly GCA_958336345.1. Lineage (NCBI taxonomy): Eukaryota > Metazoa > Arthropoda > Insecta > Coleoptera > Lucanidae > Dorcus > Dorcus parallelipipedus. The sequence continues at coordinate 33,005,425 of OY284479.1, read as the reverse complement.
GTTTTACATTATAAATACCAGTTAAATTTAAGCTCAACTTAAATTTAACTTAAGCTTAACTTAAATTTAAGTTGAGCTTAAATTTAACTGGTATTTATAATGTAACATTTCAGGTTGCACGACATTGAGTCAGTCACATTCTAACTGACGCTTAACTTTAAGTTGAGTTTATTTGTTCGATGCAAACCAGGAAAGACGCGATTACGCACCAAGGTACTCCAAGGTTAGGTACTGCTTTTAGGGCACTTTTAAGGTTTCCATTGGACGCTGTTTCGTATTTTATTCTGACAATTTATATTTGTTCTTTACATTCGCTTTAAACTATAAGATTTCAGTGTGATTAATTTTATTGCACAGAAGTGCCCATATTTTAGGCGTGTAATCACTCACGTTTTTTTAACTTGTTTTGCATCTGTTTCAAGAAGTGTTTACATTATTTCTATGGCAACGTGCGAACTTTTTATATCCTACTTAACTTAAAAGTGAGATGTGAAAAGCTCGCCCGTTGTCATGAAAATAATGTAAAACAAGACTTCTTGAATTAAATGAGAGAGATGCCAATTATGTTCAAAATCAATTTGAAATTAATTTGCGCCTCCCTCATATATTTCAAGAAGTCCTGTTTTACATTATAAATACCAGCTAAATTTAAGCTCAACTTAAATTTAACTGGTATTTATAATGTAATTTATAATATAAATTTAACTGGTATTTATAATGTAATTTATAATATAAATTTAAGTTGAGCTTAAATTTAACTGGTATTTATAATGTGACATTTCAGGTTGCACGACATTGTGTCAGTCACATTCTAAGTGACGCTTAACTTTAAGTTGAGCTTATTTGTTCGATGCAAACCAGGGAAGGACGCGATTACGCACCAAGGTACTCCAAGGTTAGGTACTGTTTTTAGGGCACTTTTAAGGTTTTCATTGGACGCTGTTTCGTATTTCATTCTGACAATTTATATTAGTTCTTTACATTCGCTTTAAACTATAAGATTTCAGTGTGAGTAATTTTATTGCACAGAAGTGCAACACAGATTTTCTCTGAGTGGATCAAATCCGCTAACCTCTTGAACACGTTCAGTATGAAAAACAGGAATGATGGAAACATCATCACGACGGAGTTATCAAAAAATTCTAAGCTTTTGGAATCTGTTAAAATCCAAAACTGTTGGGGTTCTTCTAACAAATGTGTCATACAAAGCAAACCGCTCTGTCACCTGGTGATACGCTGCCGTAAATTACACAACTTCAATTTCTGTCAAAGCAGGATTTTATCTCGAAAATTCTTCCGGTTAATTTCGACAGACAAGCACAACGGAGGAATCATGAAGAAATTTTCGAAACGGGTCTTGGAATTCCTGTTCCTACTGGACGAGGTAAGTTACTAACTCTACCTTGTGGCTTTGCAGTAGTATTAGCAGGTGCAGAGACAGGCTTTAGCTGATCTGAAGGAGCTACAGGTATTTTAAAAACCTCATCATCAGTTTTTGTAATGGTGACATTCAGATTCCTTGTTGCAGCAGGAGCACTATTAGGTTTTGACATGATCACAGGTAAATTAAGTCCGATGGGTTATCACTCACGTTTTTTAACTTATTTTGCATCTGTTTCAAGAAGTGTTTACATTATTTCTATGACAACGTGCGAACTTTTTATATCCTACTTAACTTAAAAGTGAGATGTGAAAAGCTCGCCCGTTGTCATGAAAATAATGTAAAACAAGACTTCTTGAATTAAATGAGAGAGATGCCAATTATGTTCAAAATCAATTTTGAAATTAATTTGCGCCTCCCTCATATATTTTAAGAAGTCCTGTTTTACATTATAAATACCAGTTAAATTTAAGCTCAACTTAAATTTATATTATAAATTACATTATAAATACCAGTTAAATTTAAGTTGAGCTTTAAATTTAACTGGTATTTAAATGATTCCTCCGTTGTGCTTGTCTGTCGAAATTAACCGGAAGAATTTTCGAGATAAAATCCTGCTTTGACAGAAATTGAAGTTGTGTAATTTACGGCAGCGTATCACCAGGTGACAGAGCGGTTTGCTTTGTATGACACATTTGTTAGAAGAACCCCAACAGTGGGTATTTATAATGAAATTTACAATATAAATTTAAGTTGAGCTTAAATTTAACTGGTATTTATAATGTAACATTTCAGGTTGCACGACATTGAGTCAGTCACATTCTAACTGACGCTTAACTTTAAGTTGAGTTTATTTGTTCGATGCAAACCAGGGAAAGACGCGATTACGCACCAAGGTACTCCAAGGTTAGGTACTGCTTTTAGGGCATTTTTAAGGTTTCCATTGGACGCTGTTTCGTATTTTATTCTGACAATTTATATTTGTTCTTTACATTCGCTTTAAACTATAAGATTTCAGTGTGATTAATTTTATTGCACAGAAGTGCCCATATTTTAGGCGTGTAATCACTCACGTTATTTTAACTTGTTTTGCATCTGTTTCAAGAAGTGTTTACATTATTTCTATGGCAACGTGCGAACTTTTTATATCCTACTTAACTTAAAAGTGAGATGTGAAAAGTTCGCCCGTTGTCATGAAAATAATGTAAAAGAAGACTTCTTGAATTAAATGAGAGAGATGCCAATTATGTTCAAAATCAATTTTGAAATTAATTTGCGCCTCCCTCATATATTTCAAGAAGTCCTGTTTTACATTATAAATACCAGTTAAATTTAAGCTCAACTTAAATTTAACTTAAGCTTAACTTAAATTTAAGTTGAGCTTAAATTTAACTGGTATTTATAATGTAACATTTCAGGTTGCACGACATTGAGTCAGTCACATTCTAACTGACGCTTAACTTTAAGTTGAGTTTATTTGTTCGATGCAAACCAGGGAAAGACGCGATTACGCACCAAGGTACTCCAAGGTTAGGTACTGCTTTTAGGGCACTTTTAAGGTTTCCATTGGACGCTGTTTCGTATTTTATTCTGACAATTTATATTTGTTCTTTACATTCGCTTTAAACTATAAGATTTCAGTGTGATTAATTTTATTGCACAGAAGTGCCCATATTTTAGGCGTGTAATCACTCACGTTTTTTTAACTTGTTTTGCATCTGTTTCAAGAAGTGTTTACATTATTTCTATGGCAACGTGCGAACTTTTTATATCCTACTTAACTTAAAAGTGAGATGTGAAAAGCTCGCCCGTTGTCATGAAAATAATGTAAAACAAGACTTCTTGAATTAAATGAGAGAGATGCCAATTATGTTCAAAATCAATTTTGAAATTAATTTGCGCCTCCCTCATATATTTCAAGAAGTCCTGTTTTACATTATAAATACCAGTTAAATTTAAGCTCAACTTAAATTTAACTTAAGCTTAACTTAAATTTAAGTTGAGCTTAAATTTAACTGGTATTTATAATGTAACATTTCAGGTTGCACGACATTGAGTCAGTCACATTCTAACTGACGCTTAACTTTAAGTTGAGTTTATTTGTTCGATGCAAACCAGGGAAAGACGCGATTACGCACCAAGGTACTCCAAGGTTAGGTACTGCTTTTAGGGCACTTTTAAGGTTTCCATTGGACGCTGTTTCGTATTTTATTCTGACAATTTATATTTGTTCTTTACATTCGCTTTAAACTATAAGATTTCAGTGTGATTAATTTTATTGCACAGAAGTGCCCATATTTTAGGCGTGTAATCACTCACGTTTTTTTAACTTGTTTTGCATCTGTTTCAAGAAGTGTTTACATTATTTCTATGGCAACGTGCGAACTTTTTATATCCTACTTAACTTAAAAGTGAGATGTGAAAAGCTCGCCCGTTGTCATGAAAATAATGTAAAACAAGACTTCTTGAATTAAATGAGAGAGATGCCAATTATGTTCAAAATCAATTTTGAAATTAATTTGCGCCTCCCTCATATATTTCAAGAAGTCCTGTTTTACATTATAAATACCAGCTAAATTTAAGCTCAACTTAAATTTAACTGGTATTTATAATGTAATTTATAATATAAATTTAACTGGTATTTATAATGTAATTTATAATATAAATTTAAGTTGAGCTTAAATTTAACTGGTATTTATAATGTGACATTTCAGGTTGCACGACATTGTGTCAGTCACATTCTAAGTGACGCTTAACTTTAAGTTGAGCTTATTTGTTCGATGCAAACCAGGGAAGGACGCGATTACGCACCAAGGTACTCCAAGGTTAGGTACTGTTTTTAGGGCACTTTTAAGGTTTTCATTGGACGCTGTTTCGTATTTCATTCTGACAATTTATATTAGTTCTTTACATTCGCTTTAAACTATAAGATTTCAGTGTGAGTAATTTTATTGCACAGAAGTGCAACACAGATTTTCTCTGAGTGGATCAAATCCGCTAACCTCTTGAACACGTTCAGTATGAAAAACAGGAATGATGGAAACATCATCACGACGGAGTTATCAAAAAATTCTAAGCTTTTGGAATCTGTTAAAATCCAAAACTGTTGGGGTTCTTCTAACAAATGTGTCATACAAAGCAAACCGCTCTGTCACCTGGTGATACGCTGCCGTAAATTACACAACTTCAATTTCTGTCAAAGCAGGATTTTATCTCGAAAATTCTTCCGGTTAATTTCGACAGACAAGCACAACGGAGGAATCATGAAGAAATTTTCGAAACGGGTCTTGGAATTCCTGTTCCTACTGGACGAGGTAAGTTACTAACTCTACCTTGTGGCTTTGCAGTAGTATTAGCAGGTGCAGAGACAGGCTTTAGCTGATCTGAAGGAGCTACAGGTATTTTAAAAACCTCATCATCAGTTTTTGTAATGGTGACATTCAGATTCCTTGTTGCAGCAGGAGCACTATTAGGTTTTGACATGATCACAGGTAAATTAAGTCCGATGGGTTATCACTCACGTTTTTTAACTTATTTTGCATCTGTTTCAAGAAGTGTTTACATTATTTCTATGACAACGTGCGAACTTTTTATATCCTACTTAACTTAAAAGTGAGATGTGAAAAGCTCGCCCGTTGTCATGAAAATAATGTAAAACAAGACTTCTTGAATTAAATGAGAGAGATGCCAATTATGTTCAAAATCAATTTTGAAATTAATTTGCGCCTCCCTCATATATTTCAAGAAGTCCTGTTTTACATTATAAATACCAGTTAAATTTAAGCTCAGCTTAAATGAGACATTTCAGGTTGCACGACATTGAGTCAGTCACACGCTTAACTTTAAGTTGAGTTTATTTGTTCGATGCAAACCAGGGAAAGACGCGATTACGCACCAAGGTACTCCAAGGTTAGGTACCTACTGTTTTTAGGGCACTTTTAAGGTTTTCATTGGACGCTGTTTCGTATTTTATTCTGACAATTTATATTTGTTCTTTACATTCGCTTTAAACTATAAGATTTCAGTGTGATTAAGAGTTGATTAAGAGTGAGTTTACATTATTTCTATGACAACGTGCGAACTTTTTATATCCTACTTAACTTAAAAGTGAGATGTGAAAAGCTCGCCCGTTGTCATGAAAATAATGTAAAACAAGACTTCTTGAATTAAATGAGAGAGATGCCGATTATGTTCAAAATCAATTTTGAAATTAATTTGCGCCTCCCTCATATATTTCAAGAAGTCCTGTTTTACATTATAAATACCAGTTAAATTTAAGCTCAACTTAAATTTATATTATAAATTACATTATAAATACCAGTTAAATTTAAGTTGAGCTTTAAATTTAACTGGTATTTAAATGATTCCTCCGTTGTGCTTGTCTGTCGAAATTAACCGGAAGAATTTTCGAGATAAAATCCTGCTTTGACAGAAATTGAAGTTGTGTAATTTACGGCAGCGTATCACCAGGTGACAGAGCGGTTTGCTTTGTATGACACATTTGTTAGAAGAACCCCAACAGTGGGTATTTATAATGTAATTTATAATATAAATTTAAGTTGAGCTTAAATTTAACTGGTATTTATAATGTAACATTTCAGGTTGCACGACATTGAGTCAGTCACATTCTAAGTGACGCTTAACTTTAAGTCGAGCTTATTTGTTCGATGCAAACCAGGGAAAGACGCGATTACGCACCAAGGTACTCCAAGGTTAGGTACTGCTTTTAGGGCACTTTTAAGGTTTTCATTGGACGCTGTTTCGTATTTTATTCTAACAATTTATATTTGTTCTTTACATTCGCTTTAAACTATAAGATTTCAGTGTGATTAATTTTATTGCACAGAAGTGCCCATATCTTAGGCGTGTAATCACTCACGTTTTTTTAACTTGTTTTGCATCTGTTTCAAGAAGTGTTTACATTATTTCTATGGCAACGTGCGAACTTTTTATATCCTACTTAACTTAAAAGTGAGATGTGAAAAGCTCGCCCGTTATCATGAAAATAATATAAAACAAGACTTCTTGAATTAAATGAGAGAGATGCCAATTATGTTCAAAATCAATTTTGAAATTAATTTGCGCCTCCCTCATATATTTCAAGAAGTCCTGTTTTACATTATAAATACCAGTTAAATTTAAGCTCAGCTTAAATTTAACTTTTTATATCCTACTTAACTTATAAATAAAAGTTAAATTTCAGCTGAGCTTAAATTTAACTGGTATTTATAATGTGACATTTCAGGTTGCACGACATTGAGTCAGTCACATTCTAAGTGACGCTTAACTTTAAGTTGAGCTTATTTGTTCGATGCAAACCAGGGAAAGACGCGATTACGCACCAAGATGCACTCCAAGGTATAGTTTTCGAATCCACCACTACTGTACAGCATGAGGGTTTGTTTTTCAAGTTACGGAAGACATAGTTAATAACTTTAAAGATTATTAATAGTAATAGCTTTAAAGATTATTAATTATTTTACAAGTTAATTTTCCATGCTGTTTTAAAATATTTAATGTGTGCGTTCGAAATGCAGTTAATTTTTGGGAGCAATATGGCTGATAATTTTTTAAAGATTTTGGAATACGAGAATACATTATTGTCCAGTTGCACCGACAGCGATTAAAGTTAATTTTGAATTAAAGTGAAGAAATTCCTATGTTTAATCTAGGATTACTTAACTTAACTCAACCTGTGAGTTTCAAATAATTTTGAATGAAGGTCACATAGTATCAAGACTTGCATTTTTACAATGCATCAATATTTAGGGCTGAAATTTTTTGAAATAGTTTCAAATAAACGGCAAGCAATTTTGTTGTAGGTAACTAAAGGCGGGCGGCCACTGAACGCGAAACTAAGCTAAGCTGAGCGAAACTAAGTTTTTTGAAAATTAGCTTCAACGAATCTTACGCGGACGTTGCAACTAAAGCTAAGCGAAGCGAAGTTAGGATAGTAAAGATATAAAATAATGTTTATCTTCGCTCGGTTGCCTCGTCCGCGTAAGATTACGTTGGAGCTAATTTTCAAAAAACTTAGTTTCGCGTTCAGTGGCCGCCCGCCTTTAAGCAAAAAACACATATAAGCGATCTCAACCACGATCACGATAGCGATGGCGATCAAAATTACAATGTTCGCCAAGTCGCAGCAGTATGTGCGAACTCATTTCTTTACGTGGTCGCGATCGCCTATATGTGTCCAAGGCTTTAGACTGCAGTTATATTTAGAAATTCAAAACAGTGCAGCCAACGTGTACAGGTGGTACAAACAAATGCAAATATTTCATTTTTCCTCATACATAAACTAGCAGAAAGTAGCAAATTAATACTTACGCACATAAAGAACGAAAATTTAAACGAATGCGAATGAATGCAGCGCTAAAGAATAATAAACGCTAGAATGCCGACATATTTTCCACCAAGAAGTCGACGTTAGAGGGCCTCAAACTGCACTTTCTTTTTCTTTTTGATTGGAGGCTGTAAAACAAACTGTTTCTAAAACGGCAGTGGATATTTAGGAAATTCGGCATAATTAATACGTATGTCGAGCTATCACTTTTATATAAACAATCGGCAGTAATGGTAGAACTTCTTCATAAATAAATTTTTACGACGTGGCGAGTCAATGTCCCGCGAGTCAGTGACACACACCGTCCGCACCGAAAACTCACCCTTATATTAAAGGGCTACAAGTTTATTGTTCACCGCGCGTCCATGCTGGACTCGGACTGCGAACCGTGATCGGAAGAACTAGAACTAGATATGGTCTCTGTCGATTTGATTTTTGGTTTGTATTCAGTAATAACGACGGTCACACTATTAACGGTAACTTCCCTTGTTTGCGCCGAACTCCTGTCCACGTTTTTCAACCTCGGAGGGTGTCTGCGCTTCTTCAATGACCTCTTGTCCTTTTTCTCGCGTTTTTGATTGCTGGTCGCTGGCAGAAATTGACTAGCGACTTGCTGGGCCACCAACTGAGGGTTAATCCTTGGTTTTCGAGTGGATGTTCCCTTCCGTACGTCACACATCAAGCATTTAAAGGCTTCCGCCGTGTTTCGAAACGTGCACACGCTGCAATCCCAAAAATTGTCTTCTACTACTTTCGCCTGACGTTTAGTTCTTCGTATGGGACTCTTCTTGTGATCCATTTTGGCACTGGGCACTTGGAATACTATGATTTATAAGCAAACTGACGTCTGTGCCATTTCACTGACGCCATGTTTTTCTTCGTAGTTCGCACGCGCGCCGCGCACGTATGGCAGTGGCGTTGGTGTCTTTGAAACTCGCCTTCTGCGATCGTTGGCACTACGATGATGTTGCCCGTCGTTGTTTGTTGCGTGCGATTCGGAAAGCGTGAAGTTCGTCATTCACTCGGTCGTGGCAGTGGCACGCAAATGCATCTGAACATCGAGACTACGGCGATGTTGCGTCACATTGCAGCTTTCTATCATCGGCCTTCCTCGTCACGAACTAACGCTGTACTGTCGTCATTTAGACTGCAGACAGCTAAAACCCAAAAAGAAATCCAACTACGTTTAATATGTTAACTGTCAAGTCAATTAAAAAAAGTTCTACAATACCTTTGCTTTCCGTTTAAAAGCTTAAAACGAGTTCCATTTCTTGATTTCATCGTCGACAGCCTTAAAATTTCGAACACTGCATTCGTTTTTCCAATTCATCTATGCTCATTTGTTTGTATATCCTCGAAATGTCATTTTTTCTCCCCTTCAAATGTAATTTTTTTCAGTTGCTTACAACTAATAAATTAATGAAAAAATTTTCGTATTTACCTGCAATCACGATTCTAGAGGCCGCTAGCCGTTCTTTTCAACGTTGATATATAAAAAGTTCATCAAATTAATAGTCTAGGCCCAAATTTTGTCTCTCACATTTTTACTCCGATTATGGCGAATTTTCGGAAATGACATTTGAATTTCGAATATTTTGAAAACCATGGCCTTCTAAATGAAAAGCGAGTTCTAGCTGGCCTGGGCAAAAGTGCAGTACAGGCGTGCCCCGCCAAGTACTCACGGCCAAGTACTGCTTACGGGGCGCTTTCTTAACCTAAAATCTTAACAGTTCTGTTACATGTGAATGGTGAATGAGTCCGTGTACGTACGAACAATTAATGTTATTGTTGTAAAAATTTGAGCATACTGAATACTATTTACATTGGACTAAGGTGGAGTATTTATGTCCAATTTGGACAACTTAACTTGGCATTAAACTATTACGGTTTTAGATTATAATCTTACCTGCATATACTCAGAATTTCTATATGGTAAGTTACAATGTGTATAATAAAGCTTCTCTTCTCATTGTGGTTAATCAACGCCCTTTTTAACACGTTTACTTCATAACACGAAAGCTTTTTAAAATGACAGTCTTTCTCTATTGCGCAAGCGTACTTCACTCCGACGACTTGATCAAATGCTTTGTGCATGAATCTAAAAGGTGTGTTCGGTTATTACATCGGACCGCTTATTTTACTCCGAAGCGTTCGTTAATTGTAAAGCGAGGTCTTCGAGTTAAATCCAAAGCGTTCGGTTATTCACTGAGGAATGCATTTGAGGAAACTCGATTCGCTCGGAGTATTTTGATCGAACTCACCGATGAATTGTGAGGATCATGCGCACAATACGCTAGATGTTACCGCGATTTGCAAAATTGTACGTTTAGGTTACGTTTATGTTTGTCGTTTAGTTGAACATGAATAACCAACAATTAGTATACATTTGCAATGAATGCCAGCTGTAAGCAAGAACCAGGAAGAAATATGCGTTATGCCACCTTAATATTTGACTCGGATTCGTTCGTTAATGGTTGAGGAAATCACATTCATCCAGGATCACGTGATCAACATCTAGTTCCTCTACGCTCACATCTGAGATGTAATTACCGAACGCAGCAAGTTTATACCATATAAATTATGTTATATTACGGTAATTACAATATTAATTAATTTTGCGTGAACTCACTTTGATTGACATTAATGACAGTGCACTTCACTCAGAGCCGTCAGTGCCCCGTAAGCAGCGCCAAAGTGTCGACTTTTGGCGTTTTCTCGAGCACAAAAATTCAATGTAAATTTTTCAAAACGCCCAGGCCAGTTAGAACTCGCTTTTCATTTAGATGAGGCCATGTTCAAAACATTGTAAACTGTGAAGTAGGTCTTGCATTAGATCAACGCAAAATGTCACTACAAGTTATGTCACGTTAGGTTATAAGCAAACTTCGGACATTTTGGAGCGTTGCCACGGCTACGCAATGAATGGGCACTTTTCATCGGTCTCGTATTGCGTAACCATGACAACATTCCAAAATATCCGAAGTCTGGTTATAAGTCACGTTAGGTTGTCAACCCAGAACAACGGTTTTCCTCGCCAACTTCGTTCAAAATACCCACAAAATTTAATGTCATCTGAATAAGAAAAGACCGAAAACTAGATAGAAATTGAGCACATTGAAAATTTAGAAAGAAGTGATCAAATGAAATAGCGATGCAACCAAACACGCATGTTTGCATTTAGTTCATCGGACGTTCCTTAGTTACTTTTGACGTTTTCATTCGAATCTAACCTTAATTCGAAATTAAAACATTCAAAGCAAGAAAAGCGTTTTGTTTGTAAAAAAAAATTAAAAAGATGGTAAAATGGCCACCGCCTATATCGAGACACTTTTAATTGAACAACTGCGACTAACGTTAAACAACATTTCCGGCGTGTTATCTATGTCACAATTGATTGACAGTTAATATTATTATGACGTTATCCAAGACACACACTTTTGAATTCCACTCTAATGGCCATTTGCACCAAACACTTAAGCTGGGCCTAAATTTAAGTGGTGTTTATAATGTGGTATTTTAGATCATACAGCATTGTGTAAGTCATATTCTAAGTGATCCTTAAAGTTAAGTTGAGCTTAAGTGCTTGGTGCAAATGGCCATAATACGTTTTTATTTTGATCACTGTTTACTTATAAGACAGCAAAGTGGTTGCTATTTCTCATTTCTCACGCAATTTTAGGTAAAAAAAATGGCTGCATGACGTAGCGACCTAACTTTTGTTAGTATATGTTCTCAATTTGAGTTTAATTAGGATAGGTCAGTGATATCAATGTTACCAAATTAATGATTTTGTCACTAATTCTGGTGACTTTCTGTTGAAATTTCAGACAACTTTCAGTAAGTTCAGACATGTCTATAGGAACCATGCACATTAAGGTTACTGTATTGAGAAGATAGCGCCAACTTTTTTAGTTTGGGGTTAATAAAATTCATTCATAAACTCCCTAGCAACAGTAACTTGTTATGTATCTATCCTTTTCCTTAGTGTTTCATGGCGTCTTCATCACGTCCTTTTTAATTTGGGGGATGATAGCCGCGGAAATGAATGGCGGTACCTTTTAAATACAGTAACCTTAATGCACATACGAAGCCAGCGTCACCAATAACCATATTGTGCAATAGTGGTATGAAAATACGAGCTGTTTCAAATTATTATTGTACATTTGAACTTGAATATTGTAATATATTTCAATAGCAGGAAGCTCAAGTTTTATGTACTACAATCGTAAATTGTCATAAGAGTGATATTATTCCCATGCAATGAGTCTAAAGAAATATCACTAATCACAAATCCCCACTATACATATAAAATTTAGTGATTTCGGACCGGTTTAGTGACAAATCTAGTGATTTCGTTTGAAAATAATTTAAACCTAAACCACCGGAAGTTTAACAGTCCTTTTAAAATAAATAATTATTTCAGTCAATGCTATGTTTTGCGATGTTATTATTATTATTATTATTTGTCATAATTAGCGATGTTTGTTCTCATTTACCAACAATACGTGAAAATCTTTTTACATTTTCGCAAAAACATTATTTTTGGCAATTTGCAGAAAAAAGAAAACGGAAAAAAATTAATGACGATCGATTGCTACCCTTTTTTAGACAAAATAAAAATAGTTGAAAGTTTTCTATTACGATCGTATTTGGTTAATTACATTTTTTGTGCTTTTTAAATAAGAAAACACGATTATTCTTATGTACAGTAGCCGACAATAAAATCCAGGCAAGAATTGGTAAAAAAATTGGTAAATCAGGCTTTCATTGGGTTATATTTCTGTCAAATTAAGAAAATAAAATTTAAACGTCAGAATTACTAGTGACATTAAAAGTTAAAAGTATTAAAGTGAGGTTTACATTGTACAAGTGGCGTGCTCGGATTTTCTTGTCCGCTATTGTACATTTGTTTCACAGTTGATTGTGTTTTATTTTATGTGAAGAAAATAATCGAAATTCGTTAAGTCTTTTGTTATCATGTTTAAATCATTGATATTTTTAAAGCAAAAGTGAATAGGAAAGGTTTTCTTATATTTATGCAAATCGTCGGCCATTTTGTTTTTGTTTCTTGTATTTGTTAAACAGGCAATCGTCTTTTGTTTATGTTTTTAACAAAAACCAACATCTCTCGTTTTCTTTTGTAATTTTAACGGTCTTTTATGCAAAGAAATGCTACTATTTCATTTATTCAAAAATTAAACGAAAACGTGTCTATTTTCAAACTTCAGTGATGGTAATAATAATAATATTATAGTTAGGCTGAAAAACTACTTATTAATAATTATTCCCTTAAAAACGCTTGAAATATCGATATTTTTTTCAATGTACAGCGAAACGTCGATATTTCAAATCTGCAGGATAATTTTTAGATTTAACTCTGAAAGAAAGTACCTGAACATTTTTCTTTTAAATTCTTTTAAAAATTATTATACATCTTAAATGATAAAATAGTTTCTTACAATCTATTTCATTTAGTTTGTATTTTACTGGTAAGATTTAGCATTAGAAAATGTATTTTGAAATTATCTATAAACGCTCAATTTGCTGTGCATTCTCTGAATTCCACTTAATCTTTCTTCTCTTTCGATTTTAGATATTTGTCGTAGATTGTTTTCTTTTCATCTTGCTTTTGAATTGCTCTGGAATTTTACCTCTCAACCTTACTACAATATTATTTTACTGACATATCTTCAATTATTTTTTAAGTTTCTTTTTTTCGTTTGATTTTCGATCTGTTTTCCTGATCTCCCGTTTTTATGTTGTTTCGAAAACTACTTTGGCTAGGACTTGCCTTCTTTTCTTGCTGAGTTATTCCTTTTGTTGAAACTACCTGTAATTATTATCTTTCAAATTTATTTCAACTCTCTTTTTTATTTTTCGTTCGTCGTTTAATGTTGCTTGCGATATTTTTGGTAAACGGTACGCCTTGTTCATGTAATGCTTCATTAATTACATAAAAATTCAAAAAGTCTACTACATGGTTTATTTCATAAATATAGAATTTGTTTAAAATATGTATCTGTTAACCCGCTACTTGTAAAAGTTTAAATTAATTTTTGCTAAATTTATGCTGTCTCGTATTTTCTTTGTCAAATAATAGAATGTTTTTCAAATGGAGAACATCTTTTTGTATTATTTGTTAGTAAATACATACTTCAGTAAGTAAATGTAATAATTTTTGTTTTTCTCTGTCATATTAGAATAAATATGCTTAAAGTGGCAAAAAATACAAATTTTTCAAATGATAAAAGAAATTTTAAAATTTGTATAGACAAGTATTTTTCGACTCATTGTCATGTTGTTGCATATTTTAATGATGTTGCTGATTTGTCGTAAACACGAACCGTTGCTTTTATTTTCGAAAATCAACGGTCTTCCTTTTTATAATTAATCTTAATTAACACAATTAACGGCGTAAATCATAATAACCATTAATCATCGCTGGCTGGCGTTTACGTCTGTTTCGAGCCTGGAAAATGTGTGCGTAAAAATTACGAATGTATCTCTCTAATAGTTTATACGCGGCTCCGTAATTATATATGTTTAATTTAATTAAACCACCCATGAGAGTACGTAGTGTGCGCGAGTAAACATGATAAAATATAATTTATGCGCACTTGTAGTAGTTAGATGCTTATTATGACTGTACACAAACGTGCAATGTTACCGAAAGTGGAGACTTTTTACTTAATTAAAAATGCATTTTTAACCTGATTAAAAAAATTAATTTAATTAAAAGATTTTAGCTCATTCAACGGATGTATATTTTCATGATTCATCACTATTAAAAATATCATAAAAATTGTAATAGTCCTGAATTCAAAAAGTAAACTTGCAGGATTTTGCAGAGCACGTTGTAACTATAACATTTTGTTATTTACATTGTTAGCGGGCTTCGGGTAGGTATTGATTCTTAATATCAGTTATAAATATAATTCGAAAAGATTTCTAATATCTTAAACTTTGAAGTTTCTAAAATTGTATATAATGGCATTTTTTGTTTGTAGAATTTCCGTGTAATTAAATATTTCAGCTCCATGAAAGGCCCCGGCATGACGAAACAACCACCGACAAACAGTTAAAATCGCCACAGCATCGCGTTTCATAATTTATCATCTAGCACACAATTTCGTTTCGCGTTCGAAAAAAAAAAAGGTTGCACTACAAAATCAATGAATGTTAATTTTGTTCAAATTCCCGCGACAAATTTAAAATTCCATTGGCCGTGTTGACTCAGCGACGAATATTTGCTTTCAAATTGTTTCCGTGTGAATCGGGCGTAAAACAAACTTCTTTCCCTCTTGCTTCCCTTCCTCTTGTGTTTATCTTTTGTTTCAATCGTTCTTACTCCTCGGCTTTCTCGATAAAATGTTATCGCAACTTCTTGTACTAGTGCGAAGTTTAAATTTAGATTTTCAATTAATGCGCGGAATTAAATTTCGAACTTTAATTTCACGTCTTGTGGACGCAATCAAAAACGAAACTAAATTTAATTTTTCTTTTTGCCTCGACAACGTAATGATGTAAGATACTTTTACACTTTTGTATTAATTTAAAATGCAACGCTGTAATAAACAACAACAAACAGGTTATATTAAAAAGATTTTAATGTACGGGATGTAATTCTGGAAACTGACAGATAAGGAAAGAAACTTTAAGAGGATAATGGAAATGGATAAGTTCCAGTTATTGGTGAAGCAAGAGAGAAGGAATTGAAAAAGGACAGTTAGCTTGGTGGGGACATTTGATGAAATTGCAGAAGCAAAAATGATAAGAAAGAAAAACCAAGAAAAAGCGAACAGGAAGGCGAGAAACACATGAAATGAACAAATGGTAAAGACATTATCTACTAACAGTATGAATAGAGAAATGCAGTAAAGATGGCTGAAGTCAAACAGAAATACATAAACGGTCTTTGTTAAAGGATGTCCCAACTTCTGGTGCCATACATTTCAGAGTTTGAAGATTCTTTTCTTATCTTCAGTTGTTTTGATCTCACAATTCTTGTGACATTTTAGAGCCATAGATTTTTTTAATATTTTTTATATTTGCCTAAGCCTGCAAGCTTGTCGGGAAGACATGTGTATTGGCTGGCGGTTCATATACTGCCCGAAGCGGTCGTGATCGACTTACAAAAATGTTCATTCAAATTAGAGCTGGAGCTTAAAAAATTCAATTTATTGAAAATTTTATAGATTTTTATTACAGGAGCTTGCAAGTGTAAATCTTACATAAAGTTTTACGTAAGTTATACTCAAATTTGGACGGGATTCATTAGACTTCCACAGAAGAAATTACCATCAGGTTATTTATTTTTTCGAAATTCTCTAAAATATGGATGCGCTCTTTCAATATCAAAAACCAAGAGGGTTTTTAAACATAAAATCTATATTTATATCTAAACCAGAAGCCGAGAATAAACTATTTTTCCTTGCAGTCATTTTTGATTAGATCAGTTTATCTGAGACAACCCTTAGTTGTTCCATGTACAAGCAGATGAAACTAGAGTAAACTTTTATTTAAAAACATCTTGAAGATGGTACTTGAATTTTGATTATCACATTTGGTATTTAAAAGCAAATACATATGTAGTGTTGTTCTTAAAAGATAGTTAGCAAATAAATTTTTTGTGATTATATTCATATAGAGGATCTCACCTATAACGTGGAAGAGATTAAAAGGGTAGCTATACTGGATGTAGGTATGATATATCCATAAGCATAAGCATTTTACGCTCACGTATAGAAAAAAAACTGAAATTAAATAAAAACATTCAACGACACGTTCATTACCAACACTCAGGTACTAATACAAAACATAAAATTTATGGTAATGGTAAACCTACTACGTACTAAATACATAAGTAAAACTTCTCTGGGAACGGTTTTCCGCGTCTTATAAATTTTAATGTAGGTAATTAAAAATAATGGATAATGTTCACATGCTATACATCTTGCAAGACTTAATTGATAATTCAATTACGTCATTTCCATTAGTGGGATCCTTCGTGCATACCTGGTTTTCTCAATATCGGTTTCTGTATTACGCTACTACATTTTTTCTTGAGTTTAGAACGTTTAAAATTAATTTGATTTCAGATAGATCATCTGATCGCAGTATCCGTTAAAAGCAACTTCAGAATTGTAGATTGAAATTCTTTCAGTATTAACAATATGAAATCATTTAAATTTAAGTCAATTTGGTCCTGGTCTTTGAAATACACCCATACTTCGATGCTCGATCATTATTTTTCTGATTCAGAATAATTTCTGAAATGTTAATTGAGGATAATCACAAGTATTGCGAATAGAAATTGAACGGCTTAAGGAAGGAAGATAAAAAATTGTTTTGACATTAAATTTTCCCCACGAACTTCTTTTCATTTTGCTTTGGAAATGTTCCTTTCTAAAACATTATTTTCCATCATTCCATCCAATCTTATTTCCACATTGCTTCTCTTCCACGTTCTTTCTTCTTTCCGTTTTATTTTCCTTGATTTTCCTTTTTTTATTTTACTTCGAAAAAAATTTGTTGGCTAGAATTTGTCAGCAATCTTAATTAACGTATAGTCGATTGCAAACGAATAGAATGCACGGGAAAAATCAAGAGCTCGAAATACTTTGACAATGTCTCTTTCGAATTCTTCTTTTCTTAATTGCAAATTTTGGCTGCAAGTCGGCTGGATTGCAATGGGGCCCCCGAGTATCCCCTGCATAGCTATATCGGACCTAATTGGGGCCTCATCAGCATAAGAGTAGCTCGAGAACTTCATTGCAATCCCGACGACCAATAAGACTTACGCAAAAATAGCGCGTAAATGCAAATTTAAATTTTTTTAGTCTTATTTTTTTTGCTTGAGTTCAGTTGGGCTGACCTTGAGTTGGGTAGACTGAGTTTTAATTTTTAAAATTTCAAATTTTCATAATTTTTTATTTCTTGCTTGGTAGGGGTTGACCTTAAGTTCAGTGGGGGCTAAGCCTTAACTGAGTTCTAATTTTTGGTTTTTTATTTTTAAGTATTAACTTTTAAGATTCTGACTTTTTCGATTTATTGTTCGGGTGGATCAAGTAGTTAGGTTGAGTTTGGTTGGTAAAAAAAAGAGAAGAGACGTTAAGAAATTGGCAATTCAGATGGGAAATGAGCGAGAGAGGAGGACGGACCAAGAGGCTAATACCAAACATAGTAAAATGGTATAGCAGAAAGCATGGAGTAAAATCGTATCATTTAACGCAATTATTAAGTAGGCATGGGACATATGAATCATACAAGGTGAAAATTGTAAATACTGTAATATCTAGGAGGATAACATTGAGCATACCTTTTTTAAATGTGGGAAAAGATCAGAAAGAAAACTGAACAAATACTTAGACAAGAGTTAACCGTGGAGAACATAACTGAAATAATGCTAGAAAAATAAGAAAACTGAACGGAAATAGTGGTAATGGCCAAAAAAGTAATAGTATATAAAGGAGGTAGAAAAGGAATAAGAAAGAAAAGAAAGAAGGTCACTAATGAAGAAATGCTTATTACAGAAATAGGGGTCAGAGAGGAACGCAGTTTAGTTAGTGGGCATACCGGGCGATTGTCTGGGGGGACTGTGGTGATAAACAGCTGTCCTTCTTGGGGGTCGTCGTATGAATCCAACACTCCCTCTGGCATTGTACGTGGTCGGAGGGGTAGTCTTTGGACGAGACTCAACGACTAACGAGAAGCAGCAGCAACACCACCAGCAGCAGTCCTGAGGAAATTCTTCTGCAATGGAGAACGAAACGTTGGCAGTAGAAGAAGTCAACCTAACGAAGTTCCAACCGGAACTCAATTCAAACCTGTGCATATTTTTATGAGAATCGGCAACACCCTAATGCAATGAACCTGAGGACCCTGATTCAATTTCGGGGTTTACCAAAAATTTTTCTCAATAATTACTCGTACATAGTAATCGCCCAAAATCTAACATTGGGTAGTTGGGAACAGTCCCGGATCCCGGTCGCATATTTTCTCGGCTGGATAGTTTATCACAATCCTGGTGAATCCGAGACTGGCAACCTTATGTTCGGTTGACCTTGAGTTGGTGGAGCTATTTAAAATTTCAATTTTTCAATTTGAAAATTTTTTATTTCTCATTCCTAAATTTCAATTTCTTTATTTTCAAAATTTTAATTTTTAGTTTTTAAAATTTTGATTTTTTTAATTCTTAATTTCTTGCTTGAGTTGAATTGGAATTTGAATTGAATTTAAAACTAGAATTTCACTGATACTAACGAATTATACCAGAGAGAATTAAGTGTGGGTACTCGACTTTTTTTGAAGTCATCTGTATATTCTTTTAGTACTATTTGACCGTTCAGTGTTTGATCTTTGTCTGGTTTTTCGGTTCTTGTTGTTTTGCTTCCGTCTTCTTTTTCTGTGATCTAATATAACGAGCGTCTAAATAAAAACCTGGTCAAGTGGGTTGTGATCGAGAATTTATCCATTGCATTTACATAGCAGAATTACTAAATGTAGCTTACTTGACCAGGTTTTTATTTAGACACGAGTTATATTATGTAACACAAAAAGTTTTACGTTTTGTTTTACTTTATTCATTCCTGAGGAATAAACCTCAGATAAACTAAATGTTTTACTATCTTTAAAAATATTTTCTGGTTTTAATTCGCAAAAGTATTTACATTTAAAAATACATATCAAAACTTCAGTATCAGTTAGTTGTTGTCCTGGTGTTTTAAATTATTTATTAATTCGTGCGTAGACCTGCTTTAATACTTTGTAGATTTTTTTCCGTGATAAATAACTAGGGTCTGTGGAATAAATAACACATTCGTATTCATATTCCGAGAAATTTGCCTCTACTCCCCCACACGAACTGTCAAGTCGTGACAGTTACATAGGTTAGTAAAGGGGAGGTGGACGGATAAGCTTTAAGGGTGGCCATGCCGTCGTTGACCTTCCAAGAACAAGAAGAGCGTACACAGATTTCCGAGAATACACCCCATATTTTATACCTGCATCTGGAGAAAAAATCAAACCGGCATTCAATACACTCTCGTCCATTGTTCGCTACTTCTTTAACATTTCACGTCCGTAGGAAGGCGTTGCTTAAGGACGACTTTCCGTAAAAATCCATCGAAACGCAACAAAGAGTTTGAGAAACTATTCTATCGGGTAAGCTCTCTTACAGAGGACGTCACTCAAATTCGAGTCTGAATGCGGCCGAATGAAGGTCCTTGTTTTGTATATTAATATCTTTTATATCGCATTATAAAAACGGCTCTGTGGCTCTGCGTGCACGTGAAAGACGGGCGCGCAACTCGTTCCTGTCGTAAACCGTGTTTTATATTTTCCCTAGTCTACTTCAAAGTGTATCTGCGAAACATTTTGTGGAAGTAATGTATTAAAATTTCATAAAACTTTTTATCTAGAAAACACATAAAAGCGCCGCGAGCGAAGTTAAGATTCACTTTTCCTACTTTTCCTGATGAACATAATACGCAAATGTTATACTGCTGGCTGACGATAAGGGAACTTCCATGCACTGACATAATATTTTCGGTTATTAAAAAATTAAACGAAGAACTTTCTGCGTACAATGCAAAATTGTTAACATTACCGACAAGTTTTATATACCAGGATATATCAATATCACTTCCGTAAAATACTAATTAAGTTATCTGGAGCACTTATCGAAAGCGGTGTAGAAAGACATCCGTTTAAGCTTAAATTAATTTCTATTAAGTTTCTTTTTTATGCGGTAAATTAGGATCTCTTGTCCTGAAATGTATTTAAAAAATAATAATATGTAATAACACAGTGAAGAGCCTTATCACAACATAATACTTCTTATTATAATTCCAGATGATTAATTCTCCTCATTGATTGAATTGATGGGTTTTTTTTACAAATCGGGATGGAGGGGAAATTTAATTCAGTTTTCTTAACGAATTGGGTTTCTACGTTTTTATTCATAGATTGTGTTTTGTTTCTTGTCATTTGCATTCTCCATTTTCTCTTTTTTTTATCAGGCGATTGTTTTTTCTATTTTTTGTTTTTTTGACCAACAAATTATCTTTTGTATTTTTCTTCATTTCTCTTTTGTTTTCATAACAATATTTGAGATGATTTAAAGGCCGACCAATGACCTTTTTTTTTCTAAATTTTCTTGTGCCACAATTGGTTTTTCCTGTTTTCGAAGAAAAATTTAAAGTGATTTATTTGATGAATTAATCTTTGTTTTTTTTTAATCTTTTATCAGTCGACTGTCTTTTGTGTTTTCTTTCCTTCTTTCTCTATATTAATCTTTTACTTTTTTGTCTTCTGTCAGCAACAGATTTCTTCCTTCTTTTTCTTCGTTGCGCAATTGTTTCTTTTTTCTGAATTCAAAAGCAAAATAGTTCAAATAAATGTGGAGGCGAGCTTTTTTTTATTTGATGCTTTTTATTTATCGATTGTTTCTTTTTTCTGAATTGAAAAACAAAATAATTTAAATAAATGTAAAACCGAGTTTATTTTCTGTTTCATACATTCTTATTTTACGTATTAATAGAAAGATCAAAAAAAGTTGTCTTTGTTTTAATCGTCATTTTTTGCTATTTTTACTCTTCATCATTTAATTATTTAGCGCCATCGCTTGAGTAATACCTAGAATAACTAACTTCTTTTACAAATTTTTTAATAATAATATAAGGGAATGTAATGCGGATAGTTTTTTTAAAAATAATTGTTAGCTTTTTTTTCGATAACATTAAAATTTTTTTTACTATTTACATATTTCTACATGTCCTTTTCACTTCGTGTCTACTTTTTTCTTTGTGGTGTGGTGGTTTCTTTCTGCATAAACCACGGGGGTATCCAAAGTTTTCTTTATTTATTCCAAATGAGTACTAGAAATTTCCTTAGAAATCGAAAGGAAGAAAGCAAGTTGGGAAGGTATTTCATTAGGCCATTTGAGTCTTGGTCATTCAAGTTCCGCATGGTAAATTTGGTCGAGATAAAAAAATGAATCAAAGATGTATTTCCTCCTTTCACATATGAATTGACTGAACTAAGGAGATCTCCAGGCCCAGGAGGAATATACCCAGAACTAATATGATATGGCCGGCCAAGAGTGTTTGAAATGCTCAGAAAATTATTTGATAGATGCCTTAATGGAGGAAAAATACCAGAAGAGTGGAGAACGTCTTACATTTCACCATCCATAAGAAAGGTACGAGAACTGACCCTAAAAGTTACAGATGAAATTGCCTTGATTTCTAGTTACTATGAGCAATACACTGCAAGGATAAAACTTGATACTCCTCTCCTTTAAAACTACAAAGGATTAAGACAGATTTGTTGTTTCTTCCCGTTCTGTCTACAATATTTAGACAGATCTTTAGTAGGACGGACAAAAAATGCAAAAATATGAGACTGAGAATGGGAGGCGACACATTGTTCACTTTCTACTTTATCGACGACTAGATGATGTAGAAATATATGGTAAGAAAATTGAAGGAGGAATATGTGTAGCCGTCGCGGAACTGTCTATGAATAACATTACCTATGTATATATTCCTCCTTCAACTTTCTGATCATATATTCTACATCATCTTCGTCTTCTGCCAGTACTATTTGGTCGAACGCAAAGTATCAAGTAACAACGTGTCGTCTCCCACTCTCGTTCCTAAGTTTCTAGCTTTTTTTATCCATCCTGTCAAGGACCTATCTAAGTATTATTGAGAGAAGGGGATAGAGAGGTTAAGTCTAACACTGGACAATGGTAAGATAAAAGAAGCAAATACCTAGGAGTAGTTTTCAATAAATATGGCAATAAAATAAAAGAAAGGACCAACAAGTGACCGACCGTTATAAGAATAAAAACAATAAACAAGAACACGCGAAAACATATATACAAAGGAATAGCGCAAAGTGTAACGCCGTATAGCTCCGAAGTTTAGGATATCAATAAAAGCAATACAAAAAAGTTAATGGCAACAGGTATTAACTCTCTCATAAGTAGTAGACGATGAAAACTAGATAGAGTAAGGAGTGGCATCATCCGAAACGAAAAGAACCTACAAAAAATGATATTAGAAGAAATGGCAAGGAAACAATTGACTTGGTTCGGTCACATTAAAAGAATAGAAGAAAGCAGACGACTCCGAAAATAATTGGAATGGAGAGCACCGGAACGAAGAAGGAGAGGACGACCTCGAAGAAGCCGACGAGAAGAGCAAGAAGAAGCAGAGATCACGACAAACTTAGAAAAAGTCCCTGTGCCACTTTCAACTTTTCTTCTTATAAGAAGGAATGTAAGGGAAGGTTGGAACGGAGTTGGAACTTTGAGACGGAGCCATGGCGACAACTGTAGAAAAATCCGTTGTATATTTATACTTACAATTAGATGATAATATAAACGAGCCAGGAGAGGCATTTCGTCAAAGCTTGACTTTCTAAGGTTCAATAATTTCATCTTTTTAGTTGAGATCCAGATGGAATTCATTTTGAATTTTAGTTCAGAGTTCAGTAATTTTGCTGAAACGTGGAAAAATAATCTGACATGAAAGAAAAATATTGCTGTAGTTTATCAAAACAAAGCTTTGCTTTGATCTGTGAGGAAACCTCAGCGCTCATTTAGAATAAATTATAAAGATGTGGCAACACTAAATTAGTACGAGAGTAGAGTGAATAGTTCTTGGCCTGTGTAGATGGTGGTCAGTGTATTAAATTGGACGCCTTTTCGCAGAAATGAACCATCCCACACAAAGGCTGATTTTGAGAAAAACGCACTTAAAGTTTCAAGACGATATAAATTTCTGGATGAGGGCTATATCAAATGCATTATCCTGTTGTTTAGCATTCACCATCAATACCTATACTAATATTTTTTTTTCAAAATTAATTAATTGGATCAGTCTCAACGACTAACCAGAAGCAGCAGCAACACCACCAGCAGCAGCCCTGAGGAAGTTCTTCTGCAATGAAGAACGAAACGTCGGCAGTAGAAGAAGTCAACGTGACGCGGTTCCAACCGGAGGTCAATTCAAACATGGATCATTTCTGAAAAATAATGACAATCCAAAGTTCACTTTTGGTTTGGTCTTTTCCTTGTTTATCCCAAGACTAATGTGTCCAGAGGGATGGTCCGATTCTACATAAATACAATCGACCTTTCTTTTCTCACTGGCAACACTGGCAAGTTGTTTTTACATCTTTAGTGGGCTGGTCCATTTCTGCGTAAAAGCGCCCAAATATAAAACTAACAGGTGATCAATATCTTTTCTAATCAAGTGACCTAATGGAAATAAAATCATGTGTCTTTAATTAGTTTGTTATTTCAAATGCCACTTGTATTACATATTTATATTGCATTCCTATACAAAACGATAGGAATGCAATAAAAATAATTCAAATGGCATTTGAAATAATGAACCAAACAAAGATATAATTTTTTTCCATAGGTCACTTGATTAGAAAAGATATTGATCACGTGTTATAACCCGTTACTGTATGATCTGCCAATTGTCATTCATGAATGTACATACAAGTAGGTGTAGTACTCGTACACTATTTCGAGAAAGGGAGAACTAACACAGCATTACTGGATAAGTTGAACATTGAAACGAATAGTCAACGACCACCTTTAACAAAGAAAAAAGTCCTTTTTCTTCACGATAATACACCAGCTCACTCATCATTTGTTGCACAAGCAAAACTACGTTACGAGTTGCTCCCACACGCCTGTTACTTGCCGGACTTAGGCCACTAGTGACTTCTTCTTGTTCCCCAATTAAAAAAAATCTCTGGCTTTTGTGAAATCCGCCGCTAGTGTGTAGTGTTGGAAGAGGACTACGTTGAGAAATAAATCCTTACTTTGGAAATAAAACTGTATTCTTGATCAGCTCGAGAACTATTAACTCCACCCTCGTACTTGTTGGAAGAGTTTGAAGTTTAGACTTAAATTTAGCGTCCAAAGATTTTTATTTTTGTTGGCCAGTGTAACTAAACTAAGTTGAACGTTTACGTAACGTATATTCAATATAATTCGCCGGCCATCTTTTTGAATTCGTTCTGTAATCGACGTATCGCCGTGTGGGTAGTCAATCTTGATAATGTTGTCATCTTGAAAAGGCTAAACGTCGATTGTAAATTACTTAACTGTATTGTTGATTACTTCGAAAATATCGTTCGTTCGAAATTATGGAGAATTGGAGAACCTCGTTTATTTGGGTATGACTAGAATTTCAGCACAGTTTTTGCAAACAATTGCTTCCTCTATTGAGGGGTTTGTGAAAAATGAAGAATACGCAAAGTGCACTTGATTATTCAGATTCAGTATTAAGTAGAGAAAAACATACTACGCCTAATAAGTAGTGCGCCATTCCGGCGTTAACATTTAAACGACGTTCTGGAACAGGAAATATATCATAGCGGTTCGTGCATTTGATTAAAGATTAGGTTCCACGCTGGTACCCTGTTCTTTCTCTGCGAGGGCTTCGGCCACTGAAATAGAAGGAAATGGAATATGTGCTGAAGGTATTGTTGTGGAAGGCAAGCAAATTTTAGTCGTTATCTGATATTGCATCGACCCGGATACGTACAACGTCTAGATTTCTGGCCAATGCACATGCGATAAAAATAAGATTTATTAATGCGTTATTTATTATTACTTTTGTTTGAGTTATGAGATCTTAAGTCCCGTATGCGACAAAAAAATACTAATAACTATTAATTCTAAAAATACATCACATATTAGATAAGCATTAATTTGAAGAGAGCAGATACTAATTAACTAAAAATTTCCTTCGTAGTGTCCACAAAATAGCACCAAATCGAGTTAAATACAGGGTGTTACTACATTTACATCTTAATTAATAATGTAGGTCCTCAGTCTTATAAAGAATAGATCCCCTGCTTCTTTTCTTGGGTACTATTCATGATTTCAATAAGCGACATTACTTCAGTAACACCCTTTATATAGGACTAGCAGTTAGGTATGTACTTGTTATCTGAAAACGATTTATTTACTAGTTATATAGTGCGTGTAGATAATATACAAAATAAAGTTGACTTAATTATTAATAATATCCGCCGATATATTTAGATTTATTGTAATATTCGCTTTGGTTTCTTTTTGTCGTGCATCACAAGCAAGCAGAAGAACCATTTCCGGAAGAAATTAATTCAAAACTTGCTTAATGCAAAGAACATGCGGACTAATTTAAGTTGCAAATGAACCGGGCGCAGTGTACACTCATTAGACGTTACATTGTTAAGAAACGTAATGCAAATGCACGGGCATTAGCGGATTCTATTAGAACCGAACGGTATTTGAAATTCATATTTTAGATTTTGTATCGAAGGACAAAAGCGGCCAGCTAATGCATTATGCCGTGAATGGAATCGTTATGTTTTCTGTGCCATTGTTAGACAGAGGCTATTGGAGTGTGTATATACAAATGGCTGAAGCGTAAATGTGTGTCCGGTAATGATTTACTGATGCTGAAATGAAATACATACATATCTCCTAGAGATAGTTGAAGCTGGCAGCCCACATTGTCGAAATATGATTTGCACGACATTAAAATTAATGGTCACTCTGTATAATATTGTTGTGTTTTCTTCAAGTTCAAATTGAATTACTTTTGTTTTTATGTAAAGTTTTAGAAGCTGATCAGAATAGAAACTTTGTGGTAGAAGACTGAAGGTCACATTTAACTGACAATGAAATTTTCAACTTGAAGTATGTACAAATGAGTTCGGCCTGTATGCAGCAGTCCATTCCATTCGGTATTTAAAATGTTTATATTCATCGTCAAAATAGTAAAAGTTTTACGATTAAGTTAATTAGAAGGCCCTGTATATTATGGTTCTTCGTTTAACAAATAACCCATTCATGTAGGTAATTTACAAACACGTTTATTAACTACAAAGTAGTCCACATTAAAATGCTTTCGTGTAACCAGTTGTACACATTAAAACGACATTCTTCCACAATTAGCAGAACAGTCCGCCTCGGTGTTATTAATTCACATTTGCATCCTCCTCATAAATAAACTATTCCCGAAGAATGCGTCGCGTCTAGCACAGGGCCCTCAATAACGTCGGCCATTTGCATATTTCGTAACTCCGTCATTTCGTTTACAAAAACTTATTCTTCGATGTAGCTCACTCGAATTTAAAAATATTTTCGCAACAAGAAAAAACTGAACCCACACACGCAAGCCTCGAGGGGACGCGATCGCAACACAGAAGGCAATCGACCAAGAAGGTTTTGAAAGAACACGCGAACTTGAGAACGTGGCTTTCGCATGCTTGGGCCACTGTAGCATGTCACTGCATTGTAGAGTCGACCAGACGCGAGCACCAGATACAGGATATCTTATGAAAATAAAAATGTTCACGTGACCTGCGCGCATACAGGCCATTCTCGATAAGGACGATAAAAAATTTCATACCACGAGACTTAAATCAAAACTTTAATTATATTTTAGTATGTATTTTTAAAGTAACGAAAGAAAACTACGATTTTATACAGTTATATTAAAGAACAAAGATTACCTTTTATAACATACTCTGATGTAAAACTTTGGAGTGACCCATCTGGTACATAACACCCCAAGAATCTACTTTTATTCTTAAATACTTGTATGTATGAGTAAAATCGCATTTACCTATTAGTATATACTTTTTGTAATTTAAAGCATTTTTTGTCACTATCGTATACTTTTTGGGGCAAGTCTACAAAATAGTTATGGGTCATGTCGAAGCAGTAAAATCGTAATGTCTTTCTTTCCTCGAAAACATACATGTATGTTTAAAATGACATCACATGTTTGTATCATTTCATCAATCACGGCGGTCGTGTACCTGTTCATTAGTGGCAATTTGTATGACGCTTTCACGTCCTTTATTGTAAAGTCAGTGTCACTTGAAGGAGTGCTAATGAGTCTTTGTGTCAAAGGACCGGCTATATTCCACCCGTCACGGTTTTATTATTATACTTTATATTGCCTTATTTGGATTTCGCACATTGGACCGCTGTTTTCGCCTGAAAAACGACCCACAAAGAAGCTTGACCTTTGTTGCCGGCGTGGAAAATGAAGTCGTGTGCATTCTGAGTCGATTTCCAATTTGAATTAGAAGGACGTGGACAACTTCTCAATGGGAACATGTAGTAAATAAGGAAGTCTTAAATAAACATTCATTATTACTTGATGAAGTTGTATACATATTTATTGCAAGCTTGTGATATTAATTATTGATAACAAGTTGATATGAGACACTGTTAGATTGTCTAATTCAGATCACACATGTTTATTAATGTTCGACACAATTCAGAGCAGAGTAAAAAACAAATAATTAATTTTCTCCTTGAGCAATAATTGTTGGTAAGACTATTGTACAGGGTGATTCACGGAAAGTCTTCATTGTGACAGAAGTCGAGAATAGCTTCAGTATTTTAAACGAGATGCTATACTTTTTATTGCAAATTTGAATTTTGCTTCTTGTTCTGTTTAAAAAGTCATGAAGAAGCATCGTTCAAATGATTTACACAAAGGTATGTAACAGAAAGTACCATAGCGTCAATCTTTGTTATGACGACTGTCTGTATCATAATATTTATTGAACCAGTGTTTTAATAACACTTTTAATATTATTCATTTACGACTAACTGTAGCCGCTTTTGAAAAGTTATAAAGAAGTATCGCTGAAATATATTTTTGATAGAATAGAATATATGTATTTACTTAGCCAATTAATACATACATAATTAATTATATTAATACATATATAATTAAGATGTTTCTGGCGCGCCATTATGATAACATAACATAAATTTAGGTACAGAAATACAATAATAAGTAATAATACTACATTACAGAATTTGATTATATTATTATATATTACTCCTAAATTATTATCAAATTTAGTCACACTGAAATCATCTATTGAATACGGAGCTAGATTGCTTAAAAAAGATATTAAAGTTTTACGGAATAGCATGTGATTCATCGATTTAAATCTGAGAAGCAATTTATTATACATATAGTGAGAAATTTACAGAGTTGTTGTAGATATACTTTAAACTTACAGTTAGTAAATACCTATACCTTACAATCTATACATTTGAAATACTTACATACTCTGGATCTTAAACAAACACGACGTCAAATATAAGTGGAATGATGATATCGTGTTGCATAGCTCTTGTAGGTTTTGGATAGTTCAGTGTCCTATCTACAAGTTTTATTTTTACCCACCGAAATAACATTTTCCATAATTCTAATACTTTACCTATTGGATAAAAATACAACACCGAAGTATCATTCATGTAATGTGCTGATGTTTCAAAAGTACCTATAAGAACAAAAAAAAATACCTAATACCTTATTTCCTATCAACAAAACTTGTTTTTTTTTTTAGTGTTCGTGGAATTTAATTCTGCCTTTGTTTGTGTAACTACCCTATATTTAAAGCTACTGATTGTCTAACTATTGACAGTTTTCGTAAAATGTGTATGAAATTCAATGTATATAAAATCAATCACTCAGTCCTTTATTAAGTTTTTTGTTCACATAGTGAAATAAGCTAAGTCAACGTAAGCACAGAAAATAGAGTACATACACAAATTGAAAGAGGAAGACCGAGAGATTTTTAAAATTTTTTATCAACTCTTGCCAAGAAATTTGGACGGCATGTCTTAGCTTTACTCTAAAACAGTATCAAGGAGTGCAAAGGCGTACTTTTCACTTAAGCTAAGACATGCCATCCAGATTTCATGGCAAAAAAAATAAAATATTTAAAAAATCATCAGGTATTATTATATTAGTTGGGAGAACTATCATTGTTTCCTATGAATCACCCTGTATATTATTTTTATGTTTGTTAAAGTCAATTGGTTTCATTAATTTACTACAATTATTAGGTATTGTATTTTGAATCAATAAATATAATTTTTTAACCTTTAATAAACTGAGTGAGTTCATTTGCTTCATCACCTCTCTGTGAGACTTTTTTTAATACTTACATAAAAGTATGAACAAGTTTACACTTGCAGTAGATAGTGGAAATGCATTTTCTAGATTGAAGAAATTATGACTACATATTATAAAATGTTTTTTTTTTTGTTTCGGATCAATATTGGCTCTACCACAATGACTGGTAAGCAGTGCAAGAAACTGTCGAACTGCTTGACTTTGATTCCATTAAAAAAAGTAGATTTCATTGTAGTTCGCTTCAAAAATATTTATTTTTTTTATTGAAGAAGAATTTCGATTTGCATTGACAGAAAAATATAGCCTCAGTTATGGTTTAAATTAAACATGTTTTTATAAATAGAAACATTTCTCTACTTATTTTTGTTGTTGTTAATTTTCACTGACGGTTACAATTCAGTGATGATTGACAACTGATGCATTGGATATTGCAGGAGTATACATTTGTTTTGTTAATTGACAAGTGACATGTTTAGTCTACACTATAAACGATTGTGAGTTCATGTTTTGGTTCATTTGCTATTTATTTAAATCTATTTTCAACTTGCTGGATAATTGTTTCGGTTTTGTTCACGCTACACCTTTCATTTCTTCTGTATTAATTTTTTAAAAAATTTTAATTTAATTCTATTGTAAGTAATTTCACTTATCACACTTTAAAAGTGAAAAGCAATTATGTAGGTACTTGGAAAGCTAAACAAATTTGTTGAAGTGACGTGTGCAAAAATATCTGTTGTCACAATGAAATCATTTAAAATTTAAAACCGCCCATGTTTTTTTTATAAATTACATAATTCTGTATTGTATAGGGTTTCTGATTTCTCGACTGTTTCGATTTTTCGGAACTCGAGAATTCTCGTCTGTTTGTTCCCGGGAATTCCCGGGAAATCAAGAAGAATAAAAAATTCAAAAGTTGTTAGTTAAGGGTAAATAATCAATTAGTACACAAAAATCTCATTTAAATTAACTTAATTAATTAAAGAATTCGACCTTTAAATACAAAGATCAGTCTCGTATTCTATGCGTATACCTAGGACATAATGGTTAAATTTATGTGTGGTTTCTGAAGGTAGTCGAACAGTAGAATTTTTTGTAAGGAATACAATTTTTGCCTAAAATCAATAATAAGAACGTTAGTTTGATATGTGCAATTGAAATTAAGAAATTTGAATTTTATAAACAGACTGCAGTTAAAAGTTTAAATATAACCATTGTTTCTGAAGTTTCTTGAGAAGCAGAACTTTTTGTAAAGAATAACTTTTTTGCGTAAACTTGATACTAAAAAAGTTTTTCGTCTTGTCAAGTCGATCCGCGAACACATTGTATACAATATTTTTTTTATAATTGTAACCAGAAAAATTAACAGATATTTTTAAGATAACTGTCTGTCCGAATATTTAGTTGTTATTGTTATTGTTGTTTACTTAAGTATCGAATTTCTAATTTGTGTTCAGTCCTGTAAATTATTTGAATGACTTCGACTTGAATGCAAGTTTTCCTCAATTAATAATAGTAATCTCCAGATTATAGACCAGTCGTAGTTTCGTCAATAACATCAAAGGACTAAAGAAAATTACGTATAAATAATTCAAACGCCGTGTTAAACGAAAACAGTAACGACCATTGTCTGTCGTACAGCGCATAAAAAGTCGAATAATCGCGGGAACGAATTCGCAGACGTACAAACGACGCTGACGTCTGCATGGAACCGCAACTTCGAGGGCTTCTATCGCCGCCGAGAGGAATTTGAAAGTGTTCGGTAATTATTGTGCTGGGTTTTCCGCGACCACAAATTTAATAAAGCTTCAACGAGCATATTTGTTCGTGAACACGTGGTTAAATTAATCGGTTTGAAATTAATTTCTAAAACCTGTCCAAAACAAGTGCCTTTATACGCCAGTGATCTTTATTTACTTGTTCTGAAAATAAAGTCTAAACATTGCCTACAATTACAGGATGTGACAGATTGCTAAAAAATAGTGTCTTTAAGATATGTACAAGATCTAAAGGAGCTAAGCTTATATCCATTAGCGTAGTTATAATAAAGTTCTTTGTGCTCTAAATGCAAATATGAAATGAATTAATCATGATTGAATCAATTTGCAGATCTTTTTCTAGAAAACGCTGATTTTGTTGAATGCATTTAATTTTTCCGGACTTTCTAAGTTTCAAAACGGATTTGCAAAAAAAAAATTATAATTAACGTCATGAATCGTCATGAACCAAATAATTTTCTTTTACTTTTGCATACCAACGAGGTCAAATTCGATATGAAATTATGACGTCCGCCCTTACGCATACTAATTAGCGACTAAATAAAGCCGGCGGAATGATGTCATTTCCAGCGAACTTCCTTACGTTCAGCGCGCACAGGAAATTGCAATTATTTTTTATCCATTTACGAAGCGGGCGGCGTTTCGGCATCGGCAAATATTATAATGTGCCGGAGCTCGTCAGTGTCTAGACAAACACGGAGCGTACCAAACAGGAGCTTAGATCTTTATCAGAGGTGAACGCAGTCGTAAAAAAGAACTCGCAAAGATTACATAAGCAACTTGCAGACATTAAGAACACAAAGACATTTGGCTCAAGGCCGGACTTAACCATTCAAAATTTTACACACGGTTAATTAAGTACAATGTCGTTCATTTAGTCTGTGAAAACTGAAATTGAGAGAAAATAATAAAAAATATTCTTACAATAGCTTTTATACAGAACAACCATTAAATAGTACTATCTCCAATGTCATCCTTCTTGTCTATGTCTTCTGCAACATTTCCTGGATTCTTTAAACTTTCCATTCAGACCCGATTTTACAATCACACTTTTGCGTTCGTTTCAATCTTACTCTACTTTTATTCCGCATTGAAAAAAATCGAGCCCAGTTAAGTTCATTTTATACAAGGTGGGGCAAAAGTAATGTCATAATGTGAATTGGCTGCCATTTTGTTATAAATGAAAAAAAATTGGGCTCTGTTTTGACGGAAAGTTTATTTAAAGGTGTCAAATTGATGACATTAAGTTGAAAAAATGATATCGGTCAAATGATCACCTCCTGAGTTGATGCACATTTGTGCTCGTTTTACGGCATTTTGAATTGTTGCGCGCAAAACATCTGGCTCCAAATTGGTAATTTCCTCTTCAATGTTGGCTTTCAAGACATGCAAGGTTTATGGTTTGTTATGGTAAACGCGAGATTTCAAAAAGCCCCAAAGGAAGAAGTCGGGCGCCGCGCCGTCAGGCCAGTTCATATCGCCAAAACGGGAGATCACACGGCCCGGAAAATAGCGTTTCAAAATCTCCATTGTTTGTTGTAAACTAATTCTCTATCTGTCTACAACATAAATGTCAAAGCACAATGACATTTGACGCCATTTGCAAAAATTATGGCACGTTCACATTATGACATTACTTTTGCCCCACCTTGTACTACCCCACTTCTAGTACACACAAGATTTGGTTCAATTTCTTTAAAAAAATAATTTGTGCAGTGAACTGTACCAAAGAATTTCAAGAATCCAAGAATTTCTTGTAAATTCTAAACTTTTATTGTAGAAATTGAACCAAATCTTGTACTAGTAGAAATAGGGTAGTCTAAAGCGGCCTCTAGGCAAGTGTTGATTATAATCCCCAACAATTGCAGATTATGTAAGTAAGGGATTCTCAGGCAACTTTAAACAGCGACCCTCGGAAGAAAAAGCCTCATGTGGCATCCATGAGACTCTTAGAAGAAAAAGTTTCATGGACGCCCACATTTTCAAACGATGGAAGCGGGAACTACGAACGAGACTTATTTTAGTCTATCACAAAATTTTGAGGCGTTTTTTTATATTGAGAGGAAACAAAAAAATAGTAAAATAAAAATGGAATTATACAGTATAGATCTTATTTAATCAACCCCCAGTCGAGTACTAGTTCATCGACCCCCAAGAAACTCCCAAAGATTCATTTTTCCCCTACTCACCCTTACGGGTTTCATTGTCATTGACCCGCAAGTGGTCGGTATCAACTCTGTTTTGGAACCCCTGGCGGAAATCATGCTTCTTGCTTTACTTCTACTTTAAAATAATGTTTGACGTTTGTATCCTACCAGGTGGTTCTGTGATTCATATATCGGGTGTTCAGTTTGAAACGTTCACCGTTGCTATTTTTTTTTATTTTTGAAGATAGAAATTCGGTTAAATGGGCAAAGATTCTCTAATTTTTATGCTGATTGTGAATTTCTAATAAAAAAAAAGTTGTCAAAATATTTCTACGACCGTACTTCTGTTAAATAGCAATATGGTAATTTTTGTAATTTAGAGATTTTCATTCTCTTTACACCGACAGCAAAACTTACAAACTAACGAAATAATTCAAGAAAATCATTTTTGAATGAGTAGGCCATGTTTATGTATAAAATCAAGTTGCTTAGATAACTGACGAACGATATCTATCAAATGTGCATGTAAACAACAAATAAATAAAAAAGCATCACGGTTAGCATTTTCCTTTGAATTTATATTAATTAGAATGAACAATATTCCATCTCATAGCTTATGCTGTACGTGTTATTTCCATTGAAAGATCCCAAATCATATTCCGACAAATAAATAATATTAGGAAATTAGTTTAATTGATTATATTCAATCCGCCAATAACGTAGTCTATTCATTTGGAAATGCCTATACTATTTTTAATCTGTATCATTTTCTTTAATAAAATTGTCCATTTTAATTAATACAAATAATTTGAAACGAAAATTGCTAACGACAATGCATTTTTTCATTTATTTGTTGTTTACGTGCATTGGTAGATATTATTTGTCAATTATTTGAACTTTAGACAACTTGATTTTATACATAAACATGGCCTACTTATTCGAAAATGATTTTCTTGAATTATTTCGTTATTTTGAAGCAGATTTAGGAAATTTTGGTACCCTCGTAAAGGGAAAGAAAATCTCTACCGAATGAATGATAAAACTTTACTACATTGCAATTAAAAAAAATACGGTTGCACAAATATTTTGACAACTAGCAGTGCAATTGTTTTTTTTAGATAAAAAATTCTGAATCGGCATGAAAATTAAAGAATCTTTGCTAATTTAAAAATAAAAAACTAAGCAATTGTGAACGGTTCGAATTAAACACACTGTATAAAATAATTTATATTCATCTGTACGTACATAAGTATTTTAATATACAGGATGATTCATGGTTATGTGCCTACTTTTAAAATAACTTTCTTATTTTGACAAACAGAGAGTAGAAGTCTTTAAGACAAGTTGCATGGGTTGTTGAGGACTGCTGCAATCCTAAGAACTCCTACAATTTCGATGTTCAATTGTTTTAAATAACGTGGCTTTTGACTCATTTTGATGGATATTTAAAATCTGTGTTTCACCTGTGTAAAAAGATTAGCCCCATCGATAAAAAATATTTCAACAAAAATGCAAAATACTATTTTGTCGAATAATTATAATTAGGAATAGCATTTATAAAACTTAAGCCCCCCTCCCACAGGAAGGGCTGTGATTCGTTCACAATTAGACTGACTCTTATAGTTTTAATATTGGTAAATTAAATGCTGTTCTTGTGGCACAAAGTTTTTTATTAATATAACGACCGGTTTCGCCTTTTAAAAAGGCATTTTCAAGTTATATATAAAATTACACTTAAAAACTATATAATAATTTATAATATTAGATTATATATGTATGTAAAAATATTTTAAAGAATTTGACATAAATTTTCTGTAAAATTTTCTGTAAAATTTTTTGATGTATATGATGGGTAAACATCAAACAATTTTACAGAAAATTTATGTCAAATTCTTTAAAATATTTCACATACATATATAATCTAATATTATAAATTATTATATAGTTTTTAAGTGTAATTTTATATATAACTTGAAAATGCCTTTTTAAAAGGCGAAACCGGTCGTTATATTAATAAAAAACTTTGTGCCACAAGAACAGCATTTAATTTACCAATATTAAATTATGGCTACAAACAGCAGGAATAACTTCATTAATTACTTATAGTTTTATGTAGGTTCGGTATTCTTCTCCTCCACTTGCATTTTTTATTTCATAATTATTTTCTCTGTTTAATGTAAATAAAGATGCAACAGAAATCATCTTAGTTCTTTTAGCTTTGCAGCTGCAATTCCTCTGTTTAATAATTATAATATAATACAGGAAAGTCCCCGATGAAAGTCATCTGAAGGAGTAATGCTTTATTTTCTCTTTCTTTTTCTTTCATCGGTTTTCCGCTCTTCTTATTGAACGTAACTTCTTTTCTTATCCATAATTTCTTTTTTTATATACAGCATGTCGCTAAATTCCGTGAATATGACTTAACCACAGATTCCTGGGCTCAATATAAGATGATTTAACTCAACTTAACTATATCATCCAAAAGTGCTTCGTTAAATCAGGTTTCTTCTTCAAAGTTGTTGAAAAAAAAGTTAATTTTTCTTATAACAAACGAACGCTTGAATTAATTTGGATGATATTCGATATGACGATCAGGTAAATAAGGTAAGTCACATTTTCATATGGTTTGAGTAATTTACATTGGATTGCTTAAACGTAAGACGCAATAGCGCAGTTTTTCAAAAACAAGCTCTTTCCGAAGAAACGGTGATGAAAAGTTAATTTTATTTGTGAAAAGTAAAAACCTTAATAGATTTACAAGAAATGTTCAATATGGTCACAATTTTCCCGAACATAAAAATTCAACGTAAAAATTTGAACTACATTCAATCTCTTCAACTTTCTTTGTACTGTTCCTAATTCACTACCAGGCAGCAAATATAGTGATGTCGTCCGCATAAAGACAGCATGAGGCTTATGATAAATATTGCGGTAAATCATTTACATAAATAAATAATAAAGAGCAGAGGGCCTAAATGTGAGCGCTGAGGGATTCCACTTTTCAGCTGTCTCTCTTCGTAAACACATCCATCCAAAACAACTCTTTGTCAGATACGATGCAAAAAAAATATAAAGGGACTTTTCGGATTCCATAATGTCCAAATTTTTTAGAATATGCTATGATTTACACAATTAAATAATCACAGAGGGTGGCTTTTACAAAGGTTGAAAATTAAAATTAATAAAAGTTCTAATATCTAATAACGTATCAATAGTGGACCTTTTCCCAATGTAGCCAAACTGTCCACCTGTGTAAATTATATGTTTGAAAGTGATCAATTAATCGTTTATTTATTCTTGCAAAAACTGGTATTAATGAATTCGGTCTATAATTTGATGGGTCTGAAGTTTGTGTACATTTAGGTCCTGGTACTAATCTTTCATTTTTCGAGAAATATGCCAAACATATATGGTAAATTGATAATATGGTTTTAAGGGTACATATAAAAACTCAGCCACGTAATTAATACAGTATGGACTGGTATTAAATATATCTGTACTTCTGCTGTATAGGAAAACATCGGTAGAATCTGCATTATTCTTCTTTGATATAGGATAAGCAGCTCTGAAAAAAGAAATTAAAGATAAGAAAATTATACAAAAAAAAACTCCATTTATTTTATTATGGTATAAAAGAACTGGAGGCAGGTCTTGGATCATATGCATTATCTTCTTTTGTACCTACTTAATTTCTATTCTATTTATTTCATTATTACATTTCCCTTTTCGCTCTTTTTGGGTTCATCTCTTGCTTATCTGTGTTTCGTTATTTAACTCTTTATTTCTTAATCGTGTAGTATATAAAAAACAGAGAAATTATTATTATGGTTCTTTGATGTTACTTAATTTTTTCTATGTTCTTTTTTATGGAATTATTTTTTCTTTCTTATGGGCCATCCCACCATTTTTTTTCTGTATATTTTGAAATTAGTTATTCCTTTGTAATTGTCTTTGGAATTACTTTATTGCATTTCTAATTTTACTTTTTTTGTTTGTTTATGTTTACTCTACTTTCATTGCAAAAAACCTTTTACTAATATTGTGCTACTTAATTAATTAATAATTATATACTAAACAGGGTATTAGGTATCTAATATTGATTTTAAATTCATTAAATTTGAGTCTTCAAATTCATTTAAAAGGCACAAGTGGTCGCGCCTTTCAATTCGCAGCGCTCGTTTACAACGGTTTGATTTGCATGAAGTCTTGAAGAAATTGCCCCTTGACCTGCATGACAGACACGTAACGAAGAGGCGACCCAAAACACTGACGAAGAGAAATTATCATGTGAGTATTGAACAATGGAAAAAATTGAATGAAACGTCGTCTCGCCTTTTTTAGTTCTAACCATGCACCTAGCTCAACGTTCCTCAACCTGTGATTGGAACCATATTCCCTTTAACTAATAGTTCTCCTTCTAGGTGCGTCAATTTTTGTTGAACAAAATTAATTTATTACAATTTAATTGAATCTAGCAAAATTCAATTACAATAGAAAAGTGACTAGTTTTGAAATAATAGGTAGGGGAGACGGGGGGAATGAGAGCCACTTAAGGAAAAATCAATATATTTTGAAAAATATAAAGTGATTTTTATGCTGTTTAGTATAAGACAAAACCATTAAAACGACGTAACTATATCATTCCTGTCATTAACAGAAATTATATTCATTTAAAATGGAATTGGCTCTTATTGCCCACATTTTGGAGTAATGAAAACCATGAAAGAAGGCAAATCGACTGCTGCCTAAATAAACTTGTTTTAACAAATAACTATTATTATGTCGTTCTCGTCTTCACTAGTCATGCGCGTCACTTGATTATTTGAATTCACATTTTTTTATTTGAACACAAAATAAATTGCTACTGATTTAAATTTGTCTGTGCCCAGTGTCAATAAGAGCGTAACAGGGGTATCGATTTATTTCAATGCAACTGAACTTGTTGAACATAATTGACACAGTTAAAAAATCCTTTTATTGTGTATTTTAAGCAACAACATAACATCTTATTAAAAGAACGCTATAAAAGTAATAACACTAGAATATTTTATCTCATAGAATGTAACTACCTCGTACTTTCTTAATTGTGTTCTTTACGTATTTTAATTCATGTCAAATTCTACTTGTTTTTATATGTAGTTACTTTATGCGTAGTAATATTTTGGTCCTTTTTAAGTTTAAAAGTTGAAAAGAACGCCTTTAACTTTGAAACAAATTCGATCTTTTTTTAAATCAATGTTATTATTGGAAATGTTAAGTTACAGTGTTAACACCTTTTGCTAATAGATTTTTTCTATGCGTTTATAATTTACGACCTCGTTTTTATTATTTCGCACTTAATGCACGCCACAGAGAATTAACTATCAACAATAACGTTTCAATTACTATTAAATAATGCGTTATTATAATGATATCTGTAATTTGATTTGTACTTATACTTATAAATCATGAAGTGTGTACTCGAGAATTATTATTTACTTTACAGCAGACGTTTTATTTGTTTTCATTCGGCAGCGGTATTCCATCGTTGCCGATTGTGATTATGATTAACAACAAAGTGCATTTAATAAAATTTCCAACAAAAATACGAATCCTGTTACTACTCCTTTTAAAAGAGCTTAACATTCAAAACCGCAAGTTCTTACATAAATCATGCCTGTAAAATAATTAATTCTATTAAATATAAACGAAATTTTAAAACGTTATCTTACATGTTCGTTGTACAGCCCCGAGGATACGCCGACGACTTTGTTGGACACATCAGTGTACCTGTGAAGTCGTCGAAGGAACAAAGTCCAGGACGAGGGGCGATAACGAACAGGTCCATCGCAGCATGCTGGTGCCTTAGGCAGTAGACCAGATGGTTGCAGTGTGAGGGCATCATGCTGTGACTTGCAGAATTTCATCTGGTCCGCAGCTCCCAGCTATGGCATGCTACAGGCAGAGGAACCCTAGCCAATATATAGTAGTTATTCTGCGTTCATAAGATGTTATCACTTGAATTTTAACTTCGAATTCCGTATGTACAGAGCGTGCACATTTAAATGTGTTTCATAAATATTAATGCGCTTGACGTGTTTTCATGTCAGGCTTTATTTTAAAACACTACTGGTGAATGTAGTTTAAATACTTTAAAAACTAATCAATTTTTAATTCATTTACTTACATGCGATTCAGCCAAAATAAAACTCGATAATTAGTGTATTTAATTTAATGAAATTAATCATTTATATTTTGTGGAGAAATATTTTTTTAGATTATACATACATTGTAAGCAAACATTCATAATTTTCCAGTCCACCTTCGTTATTAGGAAACATCTGGACACCAACATAATACTCTGACAAAAAAAAAATATAAAATTCGAGTGCAGTAAAAATACCTAATCCAGGTTGATGTATATTTATATCCCCTCGTATTCGCGGGTCTTATCGTTATCATTTTTAAACAAACGTGACGGGCACTCCGACATTTGCCGATAATCCTCGTAAATATATTATAATTCGAAAAATGTGGATCTCTTTCACGCATTAATGCGGACGTATCGGACGTGTCTCGCTATTTAATCATTTTATGACATTCTGTTACAAAATTTCATCCTGTAATGATGTCCTCCAAGAGCCGTTGATAACAGATGTTACCGAATACACGTATAAATATCGGATTTGTTAACTGTAATTAGCAGGATTATTTACGAATAAATTGGTGTTTATAATGTCGATTACTTTATAAACTGTATTTGCAGACACTTTTTTATATATAAATAATTTTCTACAATTAAAGAACTCTGACTTTCATTATTCTAACAAATTTACAAACTTTAAAGACAATTTTATCTGTGTAGGTATTTCGATTAAGTTTGCCTTATCTTCTGTAGAAGTGAAACTTAAAAGGACTTATTATCCGGGATTTCTTGTCTAACACTCACTAAATTCAACTCTTTTTTAAATTCAAAAAGAAAACTAAACTTTAACGCAAAACAATCTCTGCCTTCCGCCTTGTTTAATTTGGTATTAAAGAATTCAAACAAAAACTGTCTCGACATATACCACAGCGAACAACTGAATAGTTTGATCCAAGTGTTAATGAAGAAAGAAAGAAACAGTATTTAAGAAACGAGGGAAAGAAAAATGTAAAGGACGTTATCCAGTAGTATAAAGGAAGTCTATGGAGAAGGAGGGTAAACCAAGAAATAATGTTGTAAGGGACGAGTGTGAAATGATAAAAGAAAAGAGATAAACTATCCAACACTTTCGAATTCATCAATTTACAAGGCCTCATCAAGACACTATACTCCTCTAAATATGACGACAACAGTGAGAGAGATGAAGAGAGATTCGATTTTTACGTCCAGAATCTATCGAACCATAAAAGACCTTTTGTTTGTATGTTCTGGTTTGAGTTTTAAGTAGCCAGGATTCGCCCTCGCTGCCCTTTTTCTGTGGAATGAAAGTTTAGCCCTTGCCCGTTGCCACATATATTTTCGGAATTGTCGAAATTACGCGTCTTCTTCTTTCGTATATTTTCCTTCTTTTTATGAAAATTTAGTTGGAAATAAAAATATGAGTCTCTAAGAAAAATGTGTATTCAAAAGTTTAAAAAAATTACAAATGAAAGAATTTAGCATAGGGTAAACTTTAGGAGCAAACCCCTATTTCTGTTGTTAAGTAACGGGGCGGACAGTTTTTAAGAGACCCTTTTACTTATTCTTTTTCAGAAAATGTAACAAAATTGCTTTGTTTCAGTATCATAAGTGTTAAAGCAGAAGCAAAACATGAGTAAAACGTTGACCAAGAAAACTAAAGAAATTAATAATAACACTAATAAATAATTTATCTTGATTGACCTACTGTGATTGTTTATCAAGAATGATAGAGGTACATACTTGACTTACTTTCTCGTTCATAAATTGAGTTGTTAATTTCAGTCGTCCAGTATCTTCTTATATTTCCTGTTTTTCATTCACGTCCAATCTCAAACTTCAAATCATATTTTCAATGTCTTATTCCGTAGTTGCCATTTCGCCTATACTTTCAAAATGTTTTCATGCTTACTTTTCGTTATCAAACTTCTTAGTGTTTTCAGTTTTTTATAGAATTAACAATGAAATAAAATCATCATCATCAATAGCATGTAATTAATTCTAATATCTTTCGTGGCATATTAAACAGAAAAGTTCATATTTTTCTGTAAACTGAAATACAAAGGTTTATTTAACAGATTCCACGTGATCCCATGCATTTTCTTTATTAAATAACTCGCGATATTCTTGATATATTCTCCTTGCAATAAATCAACAATTGCGGATTGATTACTTACAATTGAGCTTGACCTCCACGTTACCGACGAGTTTCTTTTTATTAAAAAATCGGTGGATTTATGGCAAAAGGTTCTATTTGAGCTTTTTTGCCGAAATACGTTTTTTGTGTAAATTTTTTCGTGGCGAAAAGTTCTATCGTGGTTTAAAACATCACAGCTCTATTTGTCACAATGTGATTGTAATCTTACAATGTCAATATATTACAAGTTCAAAATTAAAAAAAAGTTATTTTGCCTATTAAAACTTTCTTTGGTCTCTTGTGTGAAATTTCATATTTTGTATATGACACCTTTTGCCATAAAACCACCGAAATATATCTGTTTGTAGACCTCTGCATTATTAAATAAGAAAATTTAAATTACAATACATTTTATGACGGGCAGATGTGAAATATCACAAAAAACGTTATCACCACCAAAAAACACAGTGGGTAAAAGGATGTGAATGTTTATTCAGCTGTCACTGATGGGTGTAACCTTGATAACACTTCATGGGGTAAAAATTACAAGCACCATTTCAAATAAAATTAAGAGTTCCAATTTATTAGTTTTTGAAATTCTATTTGTATTCTTTTCCTTGTGCCCACTTCAAAATAAATATATCAAATCACTATGAAATGAGTAGGGTTTATTGAAAGTTTTTCGGAGCTCGTGTACAACTAAAGATGAATTATTAGTTGACAACCGTGTGAATAAAAAATTAATTTCACGATCACTACAGTGACAGTAAATGTGAATAGTAAATTCGAATCGTTGCATGCCATTGTGTATTAATAAAATGTAGTTGGTTGAATTAACATTGAAAGTAGCGAAGAGAGTGTTAGCCACCGAATGTGCCATTCACAAACGCAGCGTTTGCCTTAATTAGTTTATTAATTTTCAATAAACGCCGGATTTATAAAAGTTAAATCGATGTTTCAATTTTAATGTTGACGCTATTGGAATCCCCAAAATGTGGAAAGTAAATTAATCAAAATTATTTGTCTGTAATTAAGAGACGAATGAATTAAAAATGTTTATTTCCTCAAAACGAAGAAACAATACAAGATATTCTGAACAAATTTAAAAATTTAAATCACAAGGAATTATTATAGTTAGCAAACTATAATGAATTTCCCGTAAAAGCGTTGAGAAGGTCAATTCACCATTTAGTCAACAGTGAATGGGGTGGGAGGGACCCATAGTTATTTTTTAATATTAGTTCGAGTTAAATAAACATTTGGATATTAATGAATGTAAACCATTAAAAAGTTATTTCTCTTGGACACCAAAAAACTTGTTCACTTCCCACTTCAGTCCCTGGTCGTCAGAAAATCGTAGCTTTTCCTTCAATTTTCTAATGAGAAAACTGTCAAAGTAGGCCAAATCTGGTCTATACTTCAAAGATTCTCGAACTGAAGCTTTGTTGTGTAGTGATGCATGTCATAGCAAAAGCAGAATTTTTTGCCTGGTTTTGCAGGGCGGCTTTCTTTGATGAAATCAAAAGTTCACTATAATATGTTTATTGTGGTCGTGTGGGTAAGGTAATCAATAAGCAAAATTCCTTTGGAACCCCAGAAAATTATAGCCTGTCGATGATTTCTTTGGTCGTGAAGAGTTCTTGCATTGACTTCTGTTTACTTTCAGAATCGAAATAGTGAATCCAGGCTCCATCCCCTGTTACAATTTTTTTAATAAACCTTTCCCCCACAAAAGTTCAAAAATTGCTTAGAACTTTCAAGTCGTCGCTATTTTGTCGAAGTGAGACGATCACCTTATCATCCCTTACCTAAGTATTGATGAATTATATTCAAAAGACGTTCTGAGTCAACTCCAATACTAATTCCGAATTCGTCGATCTTCCAGCATCAGTGTCTCTACTTTTTTAAATGTTTTCTGCAGTGGTGATTCAAACTGATCGACCACTGCGAGGGTCAACTTCTAAAGAATTTTTTTCCCTATTTAAACTGCTTGGGGTAAAATTTCATACCAGGGGCCTATTCCTGAAAAGTATGGACTAGTAATTATTAGTTATAGGTTCCTTTTTTTGTAAAGTATGGTGCTTTAAAATTTTACAAGATGGGATGTCAAGGGCCTACTCCTGAAAAGTATGGAGTAGTAATTATTAGTTACAATAAATAAATGTTGAAAGATGTGCCT
This sequence comes from Dorcus parallelipipedus, assembly GCA_958336345.1. Lineage (NCBI taxonomy): Eukaryota > Metazoa > Arthropoda > Insecta > Coleoptera > Lucanidae > Dorcus > Dorcus parallelipipedus. The sequence goes on along the minus strand of OY284479.1, from coordinate 32,961,347 downwards.
TAAGTCACTATAATATATATATATAGTTTTATAGTGACTTAAGGCACATCTTTCAACATTTATTTATTGTTAGTCACTAATATCATGGACAATCCTTTAATTTTATTAGTTACAAGTTCCTTTTTTTTAAATATGGAGCTTTAAAATTTTTTTCCTCAAAGGAAAAGAGCTTACTAATAATTATAATTATTAGAGCTTTCTTTATTATTTAAAATTATTAGAGCTTAATTGACTGTATCACTCGTTTTTTTTTATTTATTTTGTTTTGAATTTCCTGAAAATCACTAACCTACGAATAATTATAACAATGAAGGACAGTGTTGGTTACATGGTTAGAATATTCTCTGCATCACTAGGTCGTTCCAGAAGCGGCTTCATATAAAGTAATTATCAATGATACATAACAGAAAATTCTTTAAATCATCAAGTACAGCCTCAACCAAAAGTAATGAAACGTTCAAAACCGAAACGCTGTAGTCAAAGAGAGAGAGAATACCAAGTGAGATGAAACCTTATGGCGAATGTTTCCGAAGTCCTTCGGAACCACACAACATGTTGCGCCCTCTCTGACTCGGCACCATTGCACTCTGACTACAGCGTTTCGGTTTTGAAAGTTTCATTACTTTTGATTGAGGTTGTACATATCTCAGCCTGAAAAAAAGAGCATTGTTTATTCGCGAATTTAGACTGAATTCAAATATGTGGTCAAATCGGCTAACCGGTCAATTGATCAACTCTAGCTTTGACTAATCTATAAATTTATTTTGCAAAACCGTCGCGTCGCCTCAGGAACAATTTGCAAATGAATTTTAAATAGTTTTTTCTATTTCCTGAAGCCTTTGAATTCAATAACTGGGTCAAATCGACTGTTTGATGAATTGATCAACTCGAGCTTTGACTGAAATTTGACTAAATTTTGCAAAACCATCGCAGCAGGGACCATTTGCAAATGAAGAATCTTAAATAGTTTTTCTATTTCCGGGAGTCCTTGAACGATTGTCATTATAATCACCACAATGGTGGAAACAATAAATTGTTGGCATTAGATCACACAGTCCCATATGATAATTTTCTTTTTGCAGAAGTTTTTGGAGAATTTAGGTCAAACATTTTTCAATTATCATTATTTTTCAATTTTTTCTTTTATTTATCTCTTAAATCTTAAGGGGCTATTCTGTAACTTATTAACAGGCTGTTAAAATTTAAGGCTACGTTAAAATTCAAAATAGAGTCTTGTGATTGGCTGTTACCATGGTAGCGAAATTTAACAACCCTTTAAGTTTAACGTCTTCGATGCAGAATAGGCCCATTTGGTAAGTTTCCGTCATTTTAAATTTTTCTTTTTTTTTGTTACTCAGATGTTACTCTTTTCGTATAACTTTTAACTTTCTTATGCCGTATATACTTCGCGTTATGAATTCCAAAATTTCAGTATCCTCTTCTTAGTTTTCATTTCCGATTTTCCTCATCTGCATTTTGAAATTGTATCTAAAAATAAAACAGTGAAGATTTCGAAAAGTTTTAATTTTGGATCATGTTCTCTTGTTAAGCAAGTGTCACTATGGCCAAAAAGTAATAAAAGGAGAAACAGAAATTTTGTATATAATATGTAATTACAAAAATACACAACTTTGCACACGACTTTTAGGAAGTGAATTGATAATATTCTTTGAGTATCAGTTTTCTTTAAGTGCATTGATTATTTCCAAAGCATAATAAGCGAAACGTCCTTGATTAAAACCCATTAATCATTCATCATCACAGACGCATACTGCGAAGTTACTCACTGCAACAGAATTTTTGTCGGGTGAACTTTGAACAGGCTAGTTTCTTACCTGAGCCGGCAGGCAAAGAAACAAGGTTAAAAATAGCCAAAGGTTAGAGCCAGGAGCGAACGTAGAGTGTCATTTGTGAGTGTCCTTTATTTATAAAAATCCCATCTATCAGACGTTTCGTAATTTCGTGCGATAAAATACGAACTCTCTAATCAAACAAACGGCGATATCTTGTGTACTTTCAGAATATAAACATCGTCATGACGGCTCCAAGCTGATAAGGAAACAGAGTCTCAACAACTCGAAAATACCATCTATCTAACAAATACTCGAGCGATACCGAGTTCGTAGAATTGTTTAAAGTATTTATTGAGATTAAATTAAAAATAGTTCAGGCTTCCATTGTGGGTGCATACACGTGTCGAATTGGTCGAATTTTAAACCCACCGCTTTACATGACGAATATTAATTTCAATAATCTTATTTCTTTCTTGTTTTTTTCATGTTGTTTATCTGCCGCCGATTAGGGAACACAAAACAAATTTTACCGACGTTTATAAATAAATACAGTTTCAAACCACGTACACATGTTTGGATGGACAATGTTTATAAGGTTTCTTTTTTTATTTGTACACACGCACAAGTTTGACGCATTTAGATTAACTCTTATTGCTCCTTTCAAAATATTTTTCCTCGTAAATTAGAATTAAGATTCAATTTTGAAATTTATTTTTTTCAGGAACACTCCAAACAACATTTTATATCGGGTCTTCATTTAATCTTGTATTTCACGTGACCTTTGACATACCTAAGAGTTGGCTAAACTAAGAGTACATAATGACGTAGTTTCGACCATTTCCAAATCCCACGTGATCATCAAAATCTAGAATAAATCTAGAACGTCCTGGGGACGCGCAAATAACTCACAGTATTGCCATCTGCGCGAAACAAATTTTCTAAGATAGGTAATTCATTTGGTCACATGGGACTCAAACATTGTTGAAAGCACAAATACTTAAAATAATCAAAGCCATAAAACCCTGCATCGAGACTACTGTGAAGAATTAGTAACTAAATTCGGTGCTGTCGCAGTTCTGCCATTCTCATGTATTGTTAGTTGGTCTAACTATCAGGTGCAAATTGATCACGTGGGATACAGCCAATTATGAAGACCCTGTACATCTAGATTAAGAAACACTTTTCTTAGCGACAAGATTAGGGCTTAATGGCCAATTTACGAATTATTATTCCATTTAAATTAGACATCAGACTAGCTGACAAGTAGCCTTAATTAATACCGGGTGATTTTTAAACTTTTTCATTAACTTTTGCCATGAAATTTGGACGGCCTCAAGAAGTGCAATTACTTATTTTTCAGTTAAGCTACGACATGCCATCCAGATTTCATGGCAAGCAAACGTTAATAAAAAGTTTAAAAAATCATCCGGTGTGTTAGCATAGTTTGCCTATCTCACAATCAGTCAAATTAAAATTCATTTACTTACAGAACGTTAATTGAGTTACCTACTTTGTTACTATACTATTATTTTCACGATATTTTCCTTACCATTTTCTTTAATAGAAAAAAAATATCATCAAAGAATTTGTTAGTTTGTTTTTTTCTTTTGAGAAAGCAAATGAAAATGCAAAGTGCGATCGACTTTCCTTCGTTTTTCTTTTTAATTTTGTGCTGTCAAGAATTCATTGGTCTTTTTCTTCCTTTAACCTTTAGAGGAAGAAACAAGATGTAATTTTTTTTTTAATAAATAAATTAATAAATAGCAATCAAAGCTCGTTGTACTTTTGGTGGCTTCTGTTTTCTTTTCATTGGTTGAAGAAGTCAGGAATTCAGAAAACCGTAGAATGTCTTTATTTTAATTTATGCAATCGAAACTTACCTCGATGGTTTTCTGTCAACTATTTTTTAATTTACAGAAGAAAAAAGAAATCGACTTTCGCTCGTTTTCTTCCTTTTTTGGAAAGAAGATTTTGACTTTCGTTTGTATCTTTTATCTTTCTCTTCTTCTCTAGAAAATAACATAAAAAAAATTGTTTCACGATAGTTTGTCATTTGTTTTTTCTTTCTTTTTGAGAAAAGAAAAGAGATTAATAAACAGGAAAAAACTAAATCGTTTGACGCTTGCAGTTTTTGATTAAGATAAAAAAAAGGTTACAAAAAATTGTTTAGATCACTTAGAAATAATAATAACAATAAATGTGTTGGATGAAATTGACAAAACTAAATAAAGTTAATAATGATACCAGAATTTGAAGAGAATCACAAAATAAACTTTCCCACGATTGACATTTAAAAGGTACTTAAATAAATTTGATATGTGAAGCACAGTTTTTCGCAAACTGGTTTCTCAGAATGACCTTTTGCATTTTTTTTTTCAATTATTTTCAAAAACTATCCATATAAAGGATCCAAATTTTAAATTTAATTCAATTCGCTTCGGGTTCGACCTATTCGAGTTGGTCTACGCAAAACCAGAAATCCTTGAACGGGTACAGTTTTATATATTGCCGTTTCAATATCTTATTAGCATTCAAGATTTTAAATTATGCAATAAAAACACTCGAGTAATCAGCAGATATTCGAATATTTAACTGCGTCGAATGCAAATTATTGGAACGTAATGCACGGTAACTTAACGCAAACCGTTAATAGTCACCGTAAATCTGATGAAAATGATAGGCAGAAAGGTTTTTAAATCGCTTTATTAAACTGCGCGCATGATACGCGAGAGGACGAAAGTGAAGAGATCCTCTGAACAGACGCGGCTAGGCCTAGACTGAAATTTCAAAAGCAACTTGTCAAGTGTCAGGGAGTAGAGAAGGAGACGCACGGTATTTGAGAGAGAGCGAAACGATCGGAGGCAAAATTCAGGTAACATGCCGAGACCAGGTAGAAACTAAACGGGGCACAAAAGAATAGAATACTCTGGTCGGAAGGCTGACGATTAATTCGCTAAAATTTACTACAACACCAAATTTCAAATCTCCGAATTCTTTTTAATGTACGTATGTGTAATCGATTTTTAAATTGTTCGTCTGAGTGACCTGTTTGTTTTGGACGACGACGGCGACGTAACAGGTTCTGCTCCTTCTCTCTTTATAGTTTCAGGAGATTTATTTTTGGATCGCTTTTTCGAAGACTGCCAGAGGAGAGATATGACATCCCGTGAAATTGGGAGATTAATACATCGAGACGGGAATAAGTCGCTAGTAAATAAAGACGGGGATTTTTATTAACAAAAAAAAAAAAACAATCCTTAAAGTTAAACGTTTTATTTAAATAATTCAACAAGTGAAAAAGATGCTTGATGTTATTCACTACATCTATAATTTCATGGTAGTGTCTATATCTATAATTTTGTCGTTTGTGCTGCGAATTTTTTTAAAAATATTTTTATATGCCATATTTATTTAGAAATTATTTCTGTGGTTGGTTATGTTAGTTAAAACTATAATTAAAGCTGGTTCTTGTCCGATGAAAATTGTATCACAAACTCTTTTAAACGGACACTAAATGGCGCACAAACACTTAACGTTTCGCAGTCGTTCGACAGCTTCGTCAGAAGTGAAAAATATAAACATTAGTTAAAACAATTAAATTAATTTAGGATATAACCTTAATGTTTTCCAGAAATAAGTAACAACTTATTCTTCTTCTTTCCCTATGCCTCCATGGCATCGGAATGGCTTCCATCCAGATCTACCAATTTTTTATCTACTGCCACTTGTTTAATTTCTTCTACTAACTTTCCTTTTTTTTCCCCAGCAATCTATTACCCTTTCATCCATTATCTTCTTGTTCTTCCTGCTGTCCTTTCCCTGGAAATTCATTTCCTATCAATTTGGAACGGATGGATGTAAAATGCATCAAAAGAAAAATGTGTAAATTAATTGAAATTATATAATGCAATAAGTACTTTTTGGGGAAGGGATTTGCTTTCGTTAGGGTTAAAAAATTGATTAGTTTTAAGTTTTAAATTGATTTGCAACAATAAAGAATATTTTTTTAACTTGCAAAAACAATGTTCTTTATTGTTGCAAATCAATTTAAAACTAATCAATTTTTGGGGAGCGATCGCTTCGACCAACCCCTCCCCGTCTAACCCCGCCTGGGCACGGTGGTAGGCGAAGATACGAAGTCAAAAATGAACATTCAATTCTTTTAATTATAGATCTATGTTCTTTCTTAAACAGATTTCCCAACTAGTGGGTGCGTCTAAGCTCTAGGGTCTTGCAAAACCATAACATGTACGAAGTCTGTTCAGAAAATAACCGAACTTTATTTTGTTAATTTTTATTATTGGTCCTTGTGCCCTTCAAAGTACTCCCGTTCCTATTCAGGCACTTATGCTAGCGATGTTTCTACTTCTTCTCAAAGCAAGCCTGGAAAGCCTCTTTTGAAAAGCCCTGCAATGCATGTGACAAATTTATTTTGATGTATCAGTGATGTCACTGATGTCCTTTCAGCACTTTCGAGAATATGGAAAAATCGTAAGGAGCCAGGTGTGGGGAATGGGGAAGCTAGGGAACAATCATCCGATTTTTGGCATAAAATTAGCGAATTGACAAGGCTGATTGAGCATTGTAACGGTGAAGAAATCATAAACAGCTCTGGTCTTTTTTTGCGAATTTTTTCCATAACCGTTACCTTCCTAGCACTTACGGTCGAATGTTTGACCCTGAGGCTAAAATTCAAAGTTGACAACTCTATTGCAATCGAAACAAACATGAGCATCGTCTCCCGTTATGACCCTTTTCATGAGTGTTTCGTTATCGCTGGCTTGCGTTGACTTGTAGGCAAACGGCCACTCGATTTTCCTTCTGCGGTTTAGTCACCAAATGAGGGACAGACTTTGCTGCAACCCGATGCATGTCGGTCAAGATGTCTTGGTACGGTCCTATTGAGATCCTAACCTTTGCTGCAAGTTCTCTGACAACCAGATCCTTGATTCTCTGAATGTGAGGGTCATCAGTTGAAGTCGAGGGCCATCTCCAAATGATTGACGACCACTTTTAAATCGGGTAAACCATTCGTAACACTACCTAGAGCATCAACTCTATAAACTTGGTTCAAAAGACGAAACGTTTTCGTGAAAGTATCACGCTAAATCTCGCCATTTTTCATCCAGACTTCTATCGTCCTCTAAGGGTCTTAACCACTGCATATAAATTTAACTCTGTTCATATAAATTATAAACCTCTTTGTTAATTCGTCTCCCCCATCTTGCTGTAGTTTTGCTTTCTCAAAATGTCTTTCTCAGTATCTTTCTATCCCATATCTGCAGATATCGTTGCACTTTCCTATTCATTACCCATTCATGTCTCGCAGCTGTAAGACTGTGTCGGTCTGCGAATGAATCATAAACCCTCAGCTTTGATGTTCTGTTCTGGAGATGTCCTACACACTGTGTAGATCTTTCGAGCATCTGTTGTTTTATTACATCTCCAGATAGATACAGTTTCTTGCTTCCTCAAAAACCAGTTTTCCCCATCCTTCTTTCGCACACTAACAGTTGTTTTTGTTCTATTTCTTTTTTTCTTCTTTCTGTTAATCTGAAGCTTTATCCCACTCGCTGCTTCAAGTGATAGTCGTGTTATGGCCCATAGGATTAATGACATATCATCTATTTCTATTCGATTTATGCCCACTTCTCTTATTGTTTTTTCTAAAGTTATGTGAAATAGGACTGTGGACAATGGATCTCCTTGCTTGAGTCCTTTTCTAATTCGAAAGTGATCTGGTATATTTCTCCTCAACTCTTGTTATGGTCATGGTTTTCTGCCACGTTAATTTTAACCAGATTTACTATTTTCCGAATTCCCTTAACGCCTTCATGAGTTTGTTCCTGTTTACTGAAATCATGGGCTGATCTCAGTTTCATAACTATTTGTTACAACTTGTTTTGATTTGTTGTGGATCAATGTAGAGAATATAAGTCTGTATTGTAAAATCAATTCTGTTAAAATATTTTCTAGAATTTCTTTTGAGTTATGAAAGTATTGTCAGGGCCGGTTTTGGCGGTGAGCCAACTCGTGCTTACCACATGATCGTATAATTTAAGGGGAAGGCTCAGAACTGCCGTAACATGTTTATAAATTTTACAAAAAGCGAAACGAAAATAATACTTTTGAAAAATAATTCAAACTGAAAATGATCGATTTTATTTTGTTCACGCGTATTTTATTAAGCAACAGTTAACGAGGTTGCGAAAATGGAGGCACCTCGATCCACAGGACCGGCATCGAGTATTGTTCTAATAGAATGAGTTCTTTTTTTATAATTTAACTAACTTATTTTAAGCAAACAATTCGCTTGATCATCATCGTCCATTCCAATGGTCATTTCACTCAGCTCGTTCGAACAGATTCTTTCGTTCCTGAACGAGAAATAATATTGATCGAATTCGACCGCAATGATTCAGTCGTTCGGACAACATAACTCTACTTTATACACGTATAATCTCAACATAATAATAATAATTTCATTTAGAAATTTCAATATTTGTTGCCAAGTTAATTTGTTACCAAACAAACTAAGAATTTATACAAAATAGTTATTTATAAACAAAGTGAAATATATTACACAATTATTATTCTCAAGGCAAAATAACCTATTTATAAATAAAGTAAAATATATTGCATAATTGTTATTGTCAAGAAACGAGACTACATAAGAAAGATTATTTTATTCCACGTTGGTTTCTTTTCTTGAGTGCAGTGAGTTATGTATAAAGTAACACTGCAAGAACCATTCAGATACGCATGCAAATTAAAGACGTATCGTCAGAGTTTATCGCCAATAACAATAAATAATATCGATACGCGCAGGAATTCACTATTTGTTTGCATCGCGGACAATTCATCGTGATCATTGACCGCAGAGCCTCTCTCATGGTGCCAGTAAATAAACCTTTGGACTCCACTCGCATGAGATTATGGGGATTAATTTTAAGGTTGTTAAGATAACAGCGCTACGACGCCAAAGAAACGACCGGATTGATCAGGTGCAACGCCGAGGAATCCGGAGGGACAAAGATCTTGTCAAAGTGTTGCTCACTGTGCAACGACCTCGATAATTCCACGCGTTCGCGTACTTGGAAGCTATTGTTCCTATTTTAATGGCCCATTAAAAATAATTACCGAAAAATGCAGGCTTTAAAGTCGTCAGCGAAAACGAAACCTTTTAGAATTCAATCGATGCACTAACTTTATATTTTTTTAAATGAATTTAGTACTTTTATTAAATATCACCCGAAATACTTCAAATTTATTTCTTTTATTCATTTCACCAGCTACATCATCAAACAGTCGCCGATTAATTAAATAGCTAGACGATCGGCCAACCTAGTTTGTGATTCATGCATAACTTTACAAAATTACAACTGATTGTAAATACTTGTGCACCGATGTGAAGGTCATCACAATCTCACAAATGAAACAATAAAACTTCATTAAATACAGCTGTGGAATGCATGAATTTTCATCAAAGTAATCGTCGGTGGCGTTCCATGATTTTGGGTTCTATTCCCAACAGCAATTTTTCATAACATCTCTTTCCTTCTATAGATTTAAAAAATATAAATGATCAGTTTTTGTAGTACACAAAACAAGTCTATGTATCAGCATCTCAATGTGTTTGTAAGATCGCTAATATGACTTTAACAAATTTCGATGTTGCTATCGTCTCATTTCCACCGATCGATAACTTCGCGAAACCAATAAAATGCATGAGTGTTCTATTCTGAAAGAATTATTCGTCGTCATTTATAGTTATCGCGCACAAGTAGAACGTCGTCGTGTTAGTCATAATATGATTCCGAAGCTAAACAGCTTTGCAGCAGGTAAAAATAAGTTATGAAAAAGTGATTCACTGATAATAAATAAGGTGCCACGCTTCGCTGATTCTAACCTTTGCAACCGGCGAAAGACGCTTAATGCAAGATTAATAAATATAGATATTAGTGTTTAATATCCGCTCTTCCTTAGATTCTTTTGTGTGTGGCGAAAAAAACAAACGCTAGTTGTTGGTAACGATACAATTCAAATTTACTTATTCCAAACATTATAAAAATTAGACTCGATAAGATGTTTACTTTTTGAAGTATTTGGAGTTGATATAATAGGGTCGAATCAATTGGTACACCCTATACACCAGTCTGGTGATCGACTTCAGTCAGTTTTTGATGTATCAATATTTCACTTTGTTGTTGAAGTAAGCGGACAATACATTTCCTCCTACATCGTCTGCTATCGTGTGGTACTCCAATTTTAAATTCATTTGAACCTTTTTGGCTATCTATTCATTGTAAGATTGTAGCTTATCTTTCCATTCTTCATGGATGGTTAAAATATTTCCAGAATAGTGACGGAATTGGAACACCATCTGCATCAATTTGGTGGTGGACCTTTGATCATCTTCAATTTATCTGTTGGTGTTGCAGGTTGCTGATGCAGGACAATGCATTTCCACATTATTGGCTAATGGCAAGCTGTAGTTGCAGAAACGTTTACTAGTTGGTACATGGACTGATCCTCACATTACGGTCCCCAAAAATAACTTCAATTGAGCATTTTGGTAATGGGATAATTGTGCCCCTGCATATTCGCGCCCTCGATATACCTATTTATTTGTGGATTTAAACTTAAATATAAGTCGGGTAAAGTAGTTTAGATTTTACATTTACATTTATGGTTGAAATAAATTCATAAAATGGGAACAGAAAAATTATAACAAATTGTTCAGTGTCACCAAAGAAAACGTTTTGAGAAAGAAGTTCTTAACAAATACATAAGTAAATAGATGCAATTAGCATCATAATTTACCTCTTCCTTCAAATGAAGTGGTCATCTTGTTCTTCTACTTCAGTTTCCTACGGTTTTTGTTAATATTTGAAGGGACTCTGAAAATCTGTAAAAAAAGAAATTGATAGTGGTCAGTCTCACTTTTTCTTTTCTTTCATCTAATTTATCACCTGACCTTTCTTGTTTCCCTTTTGCTTTGCATGTTCCTTTTAAGAATCTTTGTGAGTTGCATTCGTTTGATGAGTTTCAATTATTTTTTGGATTTACTTAAATGTATGAGGATAAAATGCTTCCAAACCATGCAAATGATTCGTCAATATTAATTCGTTCCGATGTATCCAGATTTTTCCTTCGACTTCTGATTAGACACTGTTGCTCGTATACAGGGTGTTTCAGAAGCAATGGTACACACTTTAGTATGTTATAGCATTAAAAAAAAGTTCGTATGAATATGTATTCAACTGTCAATGGTGTGAGATATATCCAGTTAATTACTCCATAAACGAATCAACTTTATTAAAGCAAAATAAAGTATTGCAAAATCGGTAGTAAAACACCATATCAGCGCACTCGGTGTGAGCGTGTGAGTAAAAATGTGTGGCATTTTTAACAATTTGAGCAAATTCGTCAATTAGTTAATGCGAATTGTCAACTAGCGACAAATGACAATTGTGTCACGTAACATAACATACGGGACAGCTTGTATAACGAACAGGTCTTATTATTGCTATACACTTGGATTTGATTCTCTTAGCAAAACATTTCGTCACTTCTAATAGTCATGCATCAGAACATTAACTCCTTTATTCTGTAACTCGTAACGACATCGTTAAGTGACATATTTTGATCAATCAGTACATAGAAAACGCCTTCTATCTAAGGCCTGATTGATCAAAATAGTTCACTTAACGATGTCGTTACGAGTTACAGAATAAAGGCGTTAATGTTCTGATGCACGACTATTAGAAGTGACGAAACGTTTTGCTAAGAGAATCAAATCCAAGTGTACGGCAATAATAAGACCTGTTCGTTATACAAGCTGTTCCGTATGTTATGTTTATGTGTCGTTATGAGCTGCAAAATAAAGGAGTAAGTTCATTTTCTTCAAAAATCGTAGAGTTGAAATATCTTGTAATTTTAGTTGAGGAAAAGTGTCCAAATGTTTACAATGGATTTTAAAATTGACTGCATTATATTACTTAAAGTAAACATTAAAAATGTACATAAAATATGTTAGTTAAATAAATAATAAGCAATATAAAATCGAATCTAAAATCAGTGAGGTTTGTGAATTCTCAACAAAATCGCGTAAATATTGTTTGACAAAAAAGGTTGAAACTACGAAAATCTAAATTAAAATTAAAAAGTGTAAAAGAAACAGGCCAATGAAGAAAAAGAAACTAAATAAAAATATTTGGTTTCTTTTTCTAGTGTATGCTTATTTATATTGCTGGTCTGCTTACAATCATTTCTAGGAAAATGTTTTAATGTTCAGACTTGTAAGAAAATTATTTGAAAAAAATAATTACCTGCAGACCTAGTCGCGTAAAAATCATGAATCGTGTGTGAAAAGAAAAAGCAGATCTGGAAAAAATATGGAAACATTAAATGGTAGACATTAAGACAAGTAATTAAAAAAAAACTCAAAATCAGAGATCACAATCCAATATAGGCAATATCAAATGCTCAAATTATTGCCTTGGGATATAACTCGTGTCTAAATAAAAACTTGGTCAAATAGGTTGTGATTTATCCATTGCATTTACATAACAAAATTACAAAATGTAGCCTACTTGACCAGGTTTTTATTTAGACACGAGTTATGAAGAAAATGGCAAATATAGGAACAATTTTAAATAATATGAGACTTGTATCGTAAATAATGCCTGTATGTCTAAAATTCCTGGATGTAACTGAAAGGAAAAATGGTTCAATAATTGTTTGATAAAAAAAATTGCGGTGAAAATTTAAAATTGGGGGAAAATTTTTCGATTAATGATTTGGTCCTATTTGCTAAAGAACAACTGGAATATGACGGATCCAGGACATTACTTTACAAAATTATGGACTTAAATTCAAAATATTGATGGTAGAAAAAACATGTAACAGCAGCAAAAGTTTCTTTTTTGATAAAATATTTAGAGTTTCAACATTCTAGTGATAGTATTAATTTAATTTTTTTGGATGAGACAAGGATATATAAAAATGGGTCACAAATTAGACGGTGGATAAAAGAAGACGATAAACGGATCAAAATTAAAAATGAAGGGGAGAGGTTTACTGTTTTACATGCAGGTTACAGGAGAGGTTTTGTGGAAGGATGTGATTTTTCTTAAATAGCAATAATAATGATAGATATTATCATAAAACAATGGGTGGGAATATTTTGAGGAAGGGGTATTGAAAGTTGTTTGATTTCAGGTTTAAACAAAATTTCTGGTAAATGTGTTGTAATAATGAATCATGTTTCTTACCCTTTGATATTATTAGAAAAAAATCCTACAAAATCCTCAGTTTTAATACATATTTTGGTGAAACATAAACAGAATTTTGATACAACAGAAACAAAATCTAATTTTTGGAAGAAGATAAAATCTTTGTTAGAACAAAATAAAAAGCGATACATAATAGAAATTTTAATTCAAAATGGTCTTGAAGTCTTTATTCTTATCTCTGGCCAATATAATGCAATAGAAATAACACGGTCCTTTTGCAAGAGAGAATATAACAAAAATATTAATGATTCAAAATTCCAGTTTAAAGAAAAAGCAAAAATTATTTAGCAAAATTCACTTTCAAAATTTTCAGTGGAAATGTGGAACAACTCTGTAAATCACGTCGAAAAAATAATTCAATGTGAATGGGGCAAAACATATCGGCAATGAATCGTTTCATTATATCCCAAGATTTATTATTTCTTTAGCTGAAGCTTCAGATTCTGAAAATTCCCAAGAGTGGTCTGATGACTGAACCTTCCGTTAATGATATGGTAGTATTAAGTATTAAGATAGAAAATATTTACGTATTTTGTAGATATATTTGTTTTCTGAAGTAATTTTTCTTGATTTAAATTAAAATTGAAACGCTGCTGTAATTGAACACTGTAAGTGAACTGGAGCGACTAAAACAGTATCAGTTCAAGCGTGGCATGATCTTATTCACCGATTCTTAATCTTATCCTGATAAACTCTAATTTTTAGGCCCATTTGTACAAAGGCAAGTTAACTTTGACTATCGGTTTACTCCGATGACCGATAGTCAAAATTAACTTGCCTTGTATGTAGTTTTTCTGTGTGTCAGTAATCAAACAAGATAATTTAAATGGGGAAAATAGAGGAAAGTTTATTTTTTCCTTGTTATATATACGAAGAAAATTAAAATCTTTTTAAACAGAAATTTAACTTCAATGGACAAATCTTTGATATCTTTGAATTCTTCATTCTCTCATTCAGTAGTGGCCTTTCTAAGCCAAAAGCCTTTTGATATGTTAGAAAATTTTGGCATTTTCCTGCAGAATACTTAAAAGTAATTTTCGCAGGAATCCTTTGCTCGCGGCTTCCATAAAAATTGTGCGTAATAAAAAAACCTCCGAAACGAAATTCATGTAATTAGTTCCAGTACGCTTTATCATTAAAGGAAACAGTTATAAGTAATTGCCGCTTTTTGCATCTATAAAGTAAACCACAGGCTTTTTGTACTTAAAACCTTGGACTAAAAATACACGGCAAGTACTCATAATAACAATAATAATAGCAATAGTAAATAATAATAATAATAATAACAACAATAATAGTAGTTCGGAGGTTATTTGTTTCGCTGGAAGCAACTTTTTTTTCCATGTGAAAAACGTTTCAAAGAATCTCGGCTTATTCTGACAAAATTCAGCGAGCTACGCACAGCGAAAATATACATAAATAATTTACTTATTTCCGGCGACGGAAAGTGCGTGAACGATGAATCAAATTACCTGAATTACTGAATCGGCATATACATAGGCGTACGTTCGTGTTCCACTTGCACGCACTTTATTTATGCTTCACAGTCGTCGCTGTTTTATTAATACGTATTGTTTATGTACGCATTTATCATGCACTCGGTCACATACACAGGCAACACACCGTTATCTCTGTTAGAAAATCACAGTTGCCTATGGGAAACTCACATAAAAGTTCACTGTTACTTACAGGCTTACTGTATGTATGGTGAACAGAAAGAGTTTCTTTTTTTTCATGACAGAAATTAGGTGCAGTTGTATTTGTATGATTGTTTCAATTCAGCATTGGCATTGTTAGAAACAAACCTGATTATACTTCGACACACGTTTTCTATTAAAACGCCGAATTACTTCAGTACGAGCCTTTCTCCCGCATAAATTTTAATTATCTCTGAAATAGCTGATGTAGGCCATTAATATTAGCAAACTCGTTTGAAGTGAGGATACCAAATTTCTCTCGGAGAGGAAGCCTCATAAGCTTCAATTGAACAAGAACCGTATTGAGTTTCGACTGGTATTTAGCTCGGCAAAGTTTTGCGTAAATTTGATATATTTATAACCGGAGCAAAACAACGTTGTGTTTGGCTTCGCCGTGAAGGGAACAAACGAAGATGATGGGGAGTTTGATGGCGATGACACAAAACAAGCTACTGAATTAAACGAAAAAAAAATGCTATAATTCAGATAAGTCAGTTTGCTGCAAACTAGTCACGAAACTTCAAGAAATAATTTTCTTTAAAACCTTGTAGGCTTTCGTGTTTTATAACCTTCATAAAGATGTTTGACCTGTAATTTATAGGAACTTGTTTTACATTAATTTGAAAAATTCAAGCACTACAAAGGTGAATAGGTCGTGCCCATACTCAAGGTGATAAATAAGTCAAAACTTCGTGCTGTTGAAATATCTAAAGGTTGCACATTTAAGTTATAGTCCAAAAAGCACAGAACGAACAAATTCGTTCGGTGCCTTTACGAGTTCGTTCGTCATTCAGATTAAAGCCGTGTATACATTGAACGGCGAACGAAAGTCTTAAATTGAAAAGCACACTAAAAGAAAGGTGTATTCGTTTCAGAACCGACATATCAGTCAAACTTGATTTTCGTGTACAATAAAGGTGCGTATACATTGAACAAACAACGAACGAACGAACATCAAACGTTGAATATAATCGATTAATGTATACAAGCGACATTCACTCCTTGAGCGGTACATCAAAGGAAATTGATGTTCATTGTGAAGAAGGTACTTCAAGTTTTCTGTACGTTTATTTGAACTTTACGATTAAACAAATGTGTACCATTTAACTTCGTTTGACAATCGGTGTCCATTTATTCAATGAATACTTGTTCGCTATAATTCAAACGTACCTACCTTTAGTGTTGCATCTTTATTTTTGTCTGAATTGAAACGAGATCTGCTTTTTGTAATTAATAGAATCTGTGGT
This sequence comes from Dorcus parallelipipedus, assembly GCA_958336345.1. Lineage (NCBI taxonomy): Eukaryota > Metazoa > Arthropoda > Insecta > Coleoptera > Lucanidae > Dorcus > Dorcus parallelipipedus. The sequence continues at coordinate 32,945,313 of OY284479.1, read as the reverse complement.
TTTATAACGACTCATAAACTTTTTCTGCCACATTCAAACAAGCTCAACAAAAAACTGCTACTCGTTATAACATAATATACTATAATAATTTTCTTCCTTTAAATAACTAGTTAGTTACTTATCTTTTCTATAAATGTTGACTCTTTGTTTGTCCATTATTATAATATACCCTTCGTGCATCTTGTTCTTTTATTATTATAAATACCACGTCGGTTTTAATTTGACTTAAAACAAATTGCGGAATTTGATATTGCAATTTTTGTGAGGTACAATCAAATTAAAGAGTTTCATCGTGCTCTCCATTACACTAAACTGCGAAAGTTAATAACTAGAGACTCGGTTGAAAGGCAGGAAATATGATTCAGCGAATGATTGCATGTGTTGCTCTCTACGTAAAATTTGTGTTCAGATGCCTACAGTGCAGGAGTGCATCTGCCCTCGTTGCTGCGATGAGGAACACGTGCGCCTCTAATTCAATTAATTTATCTCTCGCCATGTATCACAATTACAAATCTCCTTTTTGTGTGAATTTAAAAAGCTCGAGGATTTCTTGCCTGTGGGACAAGTACTCGTACAATTTTGAATGCCTTCATTTCTAGCATATATTTTTTTTAATTGCATGTACATATTTAAAGATCTACCTGTACAGTAATTCCTTAAATTCAATTAGTTTGCTAGCAAAAAATTTTGAATAAATCTCGATTACATTCTTAATTTGTTTATTGGAATTCTTTATTCCCAGACCACATTAAACTGCTTAGAAGCATGTTACTGGCAGTCTTCTTCTCTTCTATTACTTCGACTTTGAATTACTTCGCTTATTATTGGTTTCTTGTGTAACGCTGTTATTTCTCCATTTGCTCTTATTTCTCCATTAGCGATTCAGAAGGTATTACAAAAAAGGAATGGAACTGCACGTGAAAGTAACAAATGGAGATTGCTCACTTTGGAACTAGGCCCCACAAGTTCGAATTTGAAAAGGTTCGACAAATTCAATATCTAGGAGCAATACTAATCCATGAAAATAATGAAGAGACGAAACAAACGAAATGATGAATTCAAAAGTAATTCCCAGAAAAGCGAAGACAAGAGTATACAATGGAGCGATTACAGTTACACTCATGTTGTAAACAAAAAAAAGTTAAATAAAATATGTAAAATTTTTGGTGAAAGACGGAGAGGGAGATGGTCATGGACATGTAAGGGGATGGCCAATATAATCCAAACCATGTTCACTGAATAGACAATAGACACTCAAAAAGTATTCTCGAAAAAACTGGAAGAAAAATAACAAAGAAATAGAAACCTTAATACAATTGTCTTTAGAATGGTCAATTTAATGATAAATTAGATGTGCATTAATAAAATCAATGGTTTATTGGGGTTCAAGTCTCACTTAAATTGAATTTACAACTTTATTTAAAAAGTTAATTGTACTAAGTATGTTTTATTCCATAGTTTAGCTCCGCTAATTATTTTTTTTTGTTGCTAGAGCAAATTGAGACGAAGCTGGTCGTTTTAATAATGATGTGATAAATTTTTATTGCAAATTTATTATGCGTTTCTTGTTTGGCTTTTTAACTTTGCAGTATCACTTAATTAATAAGTATTAAAAACTTTATTACTGTCTACACAACTTGTATTTCGATTTTTATTTCGTTTTATGTTTCTTTTTTTGCGAATTGAACATAAATTTGTTATAAAAATTACTGAAGGTTTTTGTAGCCTCTCATACCTTTATATTTATAAAACCACGTGACTTTTGGTCATTGTTCTTCCTGTATATATAAAGGTTGAACTTTTTGAATGCGAGCGTATTTATTTAATTTTTATGAGGTTTTTGTACCTGTGTACAGTTCGTTTTTATATTCCCCATACACCTACACGTACTTAACCGATTCGGAGTTCCACCTTTTTATTAACGCTTGCATATTGGTGGATTCCGCGTGGAAGATTGATCGAAACTGGTTTGGTTTTCGTCTTTGTTTCGCAGGCCGGCGGATTTTTATGAATCATCTCCGTTTTTATAACTTGTAGTTACTTGTTAGGCTAATCTTTAATTAAAATTATCTATTAAATCTTTCATTGCGCCCGTAAAACCCATTGGAAATCCGGTTCTCGGAGTTCAAACGATTTCTAGCCCGCGTTTGACCTACCGCTAAAATATGAAAATTATCGTAAAATCCGCGGTTTTATTGCAATAACCGTATCGTTAATTCCCAGACCTGATCGCAGAATAACAAAACAATAAATTTATTTCAGCCTTCGTCCAACAACCGGTTCTCTTCGATGACTAATGTTTTCAGTGTATAAAAATGTAAGTACATAAGTAAGCAGAGTATGGTAATATTCAATGCAAAAAGTTGATCCTTTTTATTGTAATAATCTTTTCTCAAAGTATTTCAACCCCACAGAGATATTAAATATTAAACATGGTCTGGTCCTAGTCAGAGGTTCTACAAAATAAGTTAATATTACTTGACTTTATTGTCAATCAGAATTTATTTTCTTTTTTTAATTATACTTAATGATTCACAGCTACAATCCATAAATCGATTACGTAAGCTTCAACCTCAATTTATTTTCGAATAGATCTGTCATATCCATATCATAGATACCGCTGATAACCATGATAACAACCGAGAATCATAGACTTTGTTTCACCGGTACATAGATAACAAATAAGATTTGGTAAGAAGCATTGATTGCTAAATCATCTTTCCTTTGCGGTCATATAAAAAAAAATAACTCTGACATAATTAACTGACTCATTGTATCGGAAAAGTAAGCGCAAGAACTGCTGGTATTTATAAGTTTACGTAATAGTCAATCAATATTTTAAAAACTCTTTCAATCTTTTCCTTGTACTTAAGTTCAGTTTTTTTAAAATTAGGATTTAGTTGGTTAATTATATTGGCGAATTAACTTCACTACGGAAATTACAATTAATTACGACGTTCTCCCAATGTAATTAAGGAAAAATAATAGTTTCGTTTTATTCTATTTTTTTTTAACAAACCAGTTGTGCTATTGGGATTAATTTAATCTAACCTTTACTATTACGTACATGAGATAGAATAATAATAAAATTTAAGTTTACCGAAATTATTCGAGGAGTATGATGTCCTAAAAGGTTGAATTTCAATTTTAAGTGTTTCTTTAAAACATACTTCAAAAGACTTACACGATTCTTACTTGATAAGCTAAGAAAAAACTCGACTTTTCTATTTAAATTTCAAAGTAAATTTTAACAACGTATGAAAGAATTCGGCGAATTAGAATAAATTTGACTCTTCGGTATGTGAATGGTTTAGGTGAAAGTATTTCTTTTATCACAGCTTGAAGGCAAAATTTCTTTAGGCAATTACAAATACATAGTTCTATAATGACAGGAAGACTTTCGTTAAAAAAATCAAGACAGAAAAAAGGTTAAATTAAATTATCTGCTCGGCGTCGCTACTTCCAAACAAATTAGAAATTTCGTAAAGATTTTTGCTTGGACATTCTCCAACCTCTCCTTTCTGACGTAATAGGAGAGCAATCAAAGAAACACCCAGAAGAGTCATTTTAGTCGACATAATTCTTTCTGAATCTAAAATATTTGTAAAAAGTAAAAGAGTTTACTGATCTACCGACTAATTGTCCAGCCAAACAAGCCCCATTAATTAAAAATGCCAGGAAATTAAAATATTGTTATAACATTAATGAAGACGTTAAAGATTAATGTCAGAGTTCAGAATAATCTTCCTCGTGAAGAATGACCTAGAAAAGAATTTCACACTTGCTAATTTCTTTGGATTACAGGAATGATGTCTAACAAATCGAGATCACGACAATGATATAATAACAACGGTAAATCGAAAAATGTCAGATTTCGTTCGACTTTTACAATTCCATTTTAACGGTTCGCTTTACTTAAATTCCAAGAATCGAAATAGAAGCTTGAGGTCACCATTTTAATTTAAATTCAACAAACCGTTCAATTCCTCAACTTCTTCTAAAAAACAACATCTTTTAAATAAAATCAAATTCTAACTTATTTCTGAAAGACAAATAAAACATCGGTAAATAAGAAGAAGAATCGCGATGGTAAATAATAATAATGGCACTTGACTCCCGAGCACTCTTTCATTAAACAGCAACTGACTGAATACAGAAAGGAATGCTTCATATACATTCATTTGATATTCATCAAACTTAATAAAGTCTGTATTATGGTTAAAGATAAATTAGAAATTCCTGTTGTGTGTGTATTGTTTCATGAAAGTTGCTCGCGAACTGCGTGGGGATGTTTTCTAGCTTTCGCAAATAAAGGTCGAGAGCCGGCGAATAATTTGAATACTTTTTAAAGCCGGCCCTCGTTCTAAAGGCTTTCGTTTCATCGGTCCGTAAACTTAATTTTCGACGTTGCATAGCTTTATGTGCTAAACGAGGAAGTAGAAATTACAAACCGTTGTTTTTATTTCACCGCGTATCTCATTTTTTTAATAGATTTATGAATGATCTACAAAATATTTGTGTTCTCTTTTCCTAACTCATTCTATTACTTATTTATCTTATTCGATTCATCAGTTTACGCTGCCTTTCTTCTTATCTCCATATTTTTCAGAGTTCACTTTTTTTGCTATCCTCTATTCAAGAATCACTCTGTACATATATGGGAATAATATTATACGTTATATATATATATATATATATATAAAATATAAAAAATGAACAATACTTATCTCGACCAGCGTTGCCAGCGCTGTTACAATTGTAATAGATCTATTACTTTCTACAATTAGTTGTTACGCTATTACGCCTATGGAAAACCTATTTTGTTTTCCAACTTTAATTTATTTGATTTATATTTTCCGAAAAATTGTTTCATTAACACATTGTACAAATTAGAAATTTGTTTAACTAGAAGGAATATCATTTTCTTGATGTTGGTCTGTTGGTGACATAAGCAGCTGATGGACAGCATCACTAACTAGTAATTAAATTTAGGGGTTAATTTTTCTGAAGACAGACTTTTTAGATGGATTTTTAAGGTTATTTTTATGGGGAGAAACAAAAATTCGAATTAAAAATTTTGAAATGCATAGTTGGTTGCCTACCTTCGGTGTTATTTGACAATAAACTTTTTCGTATAAATCTTTTCTCTTTTTATCTTTCTCTTTTGAAACAAAAAAAAATAGGAATATTTAGCAGAAATTTAGAAAGTTTTTTAACTTCCAGGGGAAAATTCATTAAAGAGTTGGCAACATTGTTAATGGAAAGTTTCGCGCTGCAATTACGGCTTTGGCAGTTTTCAGTTTAGGCTGTGTGTTAGTTTTAGGTTTCAGACTGTTACTTTTAATCGATTTTATTTACGAAATATTTAAATCTATTACAAAGCGCCATCTATTACGCTTATAAGTACTCTGCTGGCAACACTGATCTCGATTATTCACAAAATTTTTAAAGCAAAAGCATGTGCGTTCTCTATTGGATAAAAAATCGTTAGTGGGGTCTTCGACACTTCAAGTCGGTACTTTATCATACCTATCTATTGGATTTTTTCGAATAACTTATAATACGAATTTTTTAAATTCTTTTATTATATAAATCATCGAAATGTCCTGCTGCATTCGTTCATCGTTGTCAATGTCATAAATGTTTATCGTTGTAAGTCGTTGACTCAATTGAGTTGGCATTCGGTGAAAATTTTTTGAATTCTTTATGTTGCCTGCTTTGAAAATCTTAAATACCTGTCAAAGTTTGAAAGGGATATATTTATCGCATTTCTTTAAATTAAAAATATTCAAACGTTACGTTTCAAAAAAATCCCGACAACAAGAATTCCTCATAAAAGCGAAAATGTGGCCCTTATTACTTGATAATATGACTAAAGATGAATCCATGCAGACTCTAAGATGTTTGGGTAAACGCTTGAAATAACCGGGTCTACTGGAATCACAAGCTTATTCTTTGCAGAATTTGAAGCATACTCTGGTTTGGTGACTGCTTTGAGAGCGCAAGGACCTCTGGACGTAGAGAAGTTAAAGTTATTGAAAGATGCGTGTTCTGCTCTGGATATTTCACAGGATCAACATAAAGCTGAGGTGCGAAGGGCTGTTTATGACAAAAAAATAAACACAATTGCGTACCAGTAAGTTAAACACGAGCATATCAAAATAAGGAATATTCTCAATGATTCTTGTAGCAATTCAGCACAGAAGGTGGCATCTGATGAATGGGCACAGAAAGGTCGCAGATTGATACCCCCGATGCCACGAGTTGCTCCTCAGACTGCCTATGCTGCTATTGCCGATGAGGTTGCTGATGCAGCTGGCAAAAATAAAAAGCAATTGCCAAAAAGCCGAAAGAAAAAGGCCGGCGTCTATACTTACACAAACTAGAGTGTCTGATGATGAAACCTTGCAGTTTAGAATGCCGGAGACCCCAAAATGTGATTAAAATTTACTTTGAGAAATTTTATTTGAGTTTTTTCTTAATTTGTTAAATATTAGAAACAATTAAACTATGTACATAAATCAAAACATGAATAACAAGCAGTAATGTTTGAATGTGAAAGAATGATGTCTCTGTAAATAGTTAATGCAAATCTGCGTAATGCCATGAAGCATTTTGTCAGTAAAATGGAGAGAAATCCGGAAAGGTAAATATTTGTAAATAATATTTCAGGAAAAATGTCTGCAATCGTTAAATATAACAAGCAAGAACCTACAGTAACTATAATCAAAGACGCACACGAAGGTTGTTCGCGCAGATATTAAGAAAATCAATAGATGTTATAAGAAGGTGGTTCTTTAAAATATTTTCTTGTTAGAGAAGACTTACTTGAATAAAACCTTCCGTTAGTTTAACAAATTTCTTAACGTATAATTCTGCTTAAAATTTATAAATTCAAAATGTCAAAAATATTTCTGTAGTAAAAGAAATCAAATCGAACAAAATTAATTTGTTATACTTGTATTTGAAGGCCCCTAAACTCGAAAGCAAGGTTACGTATGACATAGTGTTCTAATGTCAGATTAATAACTGACATTTTGATGATGGTTCACAGCCAACTTCGACGCCAGATTAAAAAAAAAACACTCCTTATTTACAATGAATTTATTTCAAAATGTTTAAAGACTATTTTTCTCCGTTTAACATAAAATGAGTTACGATGTGTGTTTGTGTTCATCCAGATATATATGACAGTCCACCTAAGACTATTGGCCATCTTATAACATTGTGATAATCCAAAAGTTTCAAATGAAAGTACTTAGGGGCATTAGATCATTAGAAAGAGAAATATCTCCAAAGAAAAGAAAGCAAAAAAAGAACCAAACCCTTTTGACGTGTAAAACGAGGCCCGTTGAGAAGACTGAAAAGAAAAAAGTCCTTTGAGCTTATGTAATTTGTGATTATAAAAGTGAAGGGCTTGTGATTCTATGCAATTCATAATAGATTCTATTAATTAATGTATTCCATTTTTAAAGTGGTTTTACTGGCTAACGTTTGCAATGGGAGCGCAAAAGGGTTCTGGATTCAAAATTCCTAAAAGTTTGACAAGGTTTGTGACACGGAAATTTCAATTGCTGGGATTATTACTTCGTATGCAATAATAATGACTTGTTTCATTTTCTTGAGTATAATTTAAAAATAGCTCTGGAGGGAATGGCTTGTCTCGTAGTAATAAACTGATTTATAACAGGACGATTCAGTATCCAGAAATAATTAAAGTAATCAATATTGCCCTGTCATAAAAACCAATTTTAAAGTGGGATACTATACTGTACTGTACATACCAGTATTTCTGATACACTCGTGGCCAAGTAAATTGTTACAATTCGAAGGACAAGTAATTCTTAAGGCAATGAGTAGGGAGACGATAACCATACAAAAATTGTTTCCATTGTAGGACAATAATGGCGAAATTAGCAAGCAGGGGTAACGATTTTAATGGCCATTTTTTTTTTAGGAAAAAAGCTGATCAGCAAATATTATTGAAGACAACTCGGTAAAAACCATTTAGGTACATCCAAAATGTTTACCCCCGAAATTAGGGTTATTTTTTATCAAATTTCGTTGTGGCTCAGTGGAAAGCTCAGTTGAGGGTGGAAAGAAAATTCCATAAAATTCGTTTTCAGAAAACTCTCCTGGTTTTGGGAAAACAGTTGTTTTGTTTCTCCTGTAAAATTGCAAATTTGCCTTTACCGAGTTGGGGGGGGGGGTCCTCAATTATAGTATTTCCAAAAATTCTGCGTAATTTTGAAATATTTGTGAATATCTTTCAATATAATGTAAGTGTTTTTAATCAACTCAGACATTGCAATGTCCAAAACAAGAAAACCACAGACTGCCTGAGTGTTCCATAGGATTGCATGTTTGCCTTTGGACCCTAACGTAGATTCAAATCCCAATTATGGATGAAAAGTCCAAAAAAATCTTGTCTTCTTCTCTGAATTTGATGGTTGGCACGTTAAAAATCCCCATCGGGAATTCCTCCGGATTTGGCTAAATTCCAGTAGGGATCTTAATAGTTGACGCCTGCAGGTACCGGGAGTATTCCACAACCCGATACCTCGCCCATTAAATAAGAAGAAAAGAAAAGAAAACCAAAATTCCAGATGCTAAATGTTAACAATTTCAAACAGAAAAAAGCTAGTTATGTCAAATGTAGGAAAATCATAGATGAATTATAATTAAAAAATAGAAATTATGAAAAAGTACGAAACACCATTATTTATATTATATTAAGTTTGCCTAAAAGTGTAATATAGTTTTTAATAGTAATTAATTATTTACCAGTTGGAAGTTGCGGCGCTGTTTTCTTTCTTTTTTGGAACTTTCTGGATGTACTTCTAATTGTTACACTGTATTAAAAAAACCTGAAGATGTAATTTGTATTTTCTTTTGCAAAGATAGAAACCATGCAAATATTAAGTTAATGAATGACTTGGCATATGTTATTATGTACAATTTTTGTAATAATTATTACGAGTAGTTATTCCTAATAGAACTAGAAACATGTTAAAAGCAAAATCTGAAATAACACGCAGATGTGCTACTTCATATAAAAAATGATTTAGTTATTTGTTTTAATTTTTGATGCAATTTTCGTATTAATTTTTCATCTGCTGTATACGTTAGACAAGTTTTATTTTTATTTTTCCATTTGTATAAAACTTGAAAGACTTTCGTTAAGTGAAAAACATGAAAAAAAATCATCGGCAATCATTTTCTTGAACTTATTTGTGTTCAAAAATTGTTCTGTATCCTTTTCTTTTTTAAAGATCGAATTTAAGTTATCATTGAGTCGATCAATGCAGAAAGTGCTTATACCCTTTCTGCATTGATCGATTCAATTATTGAAGAAAACTTTTGCAAAAGAATATCAGAGATTGTTATAATAATCATCAGGTGAACTTTTGGCAAAACATGGGGTACCCCCAAGGGTCAGTTTTGGGCTCATTGTTTTTAATATACCGGTTGTTGAATGAAACTGAGATCATAGAAATTCAATGAGAACAAATCGCAGATATTTAAAGCTTGAAATTTATGAGGTGCGAACGGGATGGCATTAGTTAACGCCTGCTCCATCTCCTTTGCATGCCTATGCCACTTTCTGCTTATTATACTGCCTATGTTCTCAATTTACAACAATGAACGATATACGTTATTGATATTCATTCAGCTTTAAATGAATGATCTAAGACATTGCTTATGGTTTTCTTAAAACCTGTCGTAAGATCTAAGACATTGCTTATGATTCTCTTTAGTAGGTACATGAATATAGGCCATAAGAAGCAGTAATTGAGTTGATTTAAGATAACTATCAGAAAATACAATATCACAACTGAAAAACTGATTTACAATTGGTTTGAATTAATCCAAAACTGCTAAAGTTATCTTGAAACGGACTTTTCTCATCGACGAAGTTAATTCAGTTAAGTCCTTAGAAGTTGTCATGTCTCTTAATTTACTTGTTGACTTTGTTTCATAAGGGTTTAGTAATTTGCTTTCCTTTTCAAAACCTTGCCTATCATACAGTTTTTTTTTTGTTTTTATTACTTTCACATAAGCTATTGTATCTTGGTATGGGGATACTCTGTAACTGCCCAGAAAGTACTTGGTTTGCAGAAAAGCGGGGGGACTCAAATTATAGAGAAGATTGTTGCCCCTTATTTATTAAATGGTATATTCTAATTATTCCATTTTGAAATGGCCGCTGTTCAATAGTTGAATAGCTTCAACGAGAAAGGATAAATCCACCAGGAATGTATCTGATAGATAAGGTTTTCTAAGGAGGTTAAGCAAGAATCAAAATAGAACAAATTCTGTTGCCTTTAAACGTTTTAATCATTTGCCAATTTACTTAAGAGATCGGAATTTAAAATAACGGTATTTTTTTAATATCTATCTAAATTTTTTAATATCTATACTTGGAATGGGTTCTCGTACGTATCATTTACACTAATCTAAAACGTATTTTATTTTAAGTGTACTGTCAGAATTAAAAATAATTAAATTGCGGCTGCTATAACGAGCAGGCGAACAAACTGACAGGTACGTATCGAATTCATGTCGATGTTTGCTTGGCCGCCTGCTTGTTATGGTAATCAGAATGCAGTTACAGTTCATTGGAGAGTTATTACTTTTAATTGTGACTGTACATAGTTTTAATATATTAAACTGTGTAGTTTTATATTATTATGAATAGTGACGACTATTATTATTAAAAGAGAACACATTCAAAATATGTATTTTAAGAGATCAGTTTTTTTAATAAAATTTAAAAACTTCAAAAACATTTGAGCGTGTAGCAAACATCATATTTATTTCTTTTGATTTTTGGTTCCTCTCAGTAAATCGCGAGGCCTCCTGAACATGATCCTTACATCTTATCTGGCTTCAGACAAATCCAACTTTCAGTGCAAATATGAATGAACCTAATCTGAAATTAGGATTGATGAATTAAGCTCGTGATTAAACAGTCGAGATATCTGGAGCCTAATCAGTCGAAACATTTCCTAATTTAAAACTCAGAAATTAAAGTAAATTGGCCTTCTCCTTAATTAAGAGTACACACTTCTTGAAACTAAACTACACAGGACGAGTCTGCGAAGTTAAAGTTTTTAGGAGTCAAATTTTAGTGGACAAGAAAGTGGATCCACTCAAACAAGAAATGCAAAACGTCGCTTTACACACATAAAACACTAATAGAACCGGTTTAGGCACAATTTGAAAACTATTAAACGTACTTACCACTATCATTGCTTTATGACGTTTTCATCTAGCAGCAGAGACGCGACTTTTGGTTATGTAAATTTCAATGGTAAAAATAAACTCCTAATTAGCATACCGGTCGCAAGAAGGCTCGAACCACATACACACACACACACACAAGCACACAACTGTCTGCGCAAACAGCAATGAAACACGAGAAGTAGTTAATAATTCTTTTATTGGAAGTTCGTTCAATTTATAAAAACATAACGTAAATGTTAACAAACTGCGGATAACTTTAAGAATATATACATTGCTATTTGTTTTCATTCTCATTATTTATTAAATTCTGTACAGTTTTTTTTACACAATAAAATAACGCTTAAAATTCTTTGCACCTTAATTTGGATTCCGCGACATTTAGAAAATCCCACATGGTCTTCCTTACATCAGCGGAAAATATTATTTATCGTGCACGTAACAAGCATGCCAACGATGCGAAATAAAAATAACATTGAACAAACAGTTACATAACTCTTTAAAGCTGTTTAATAACAGAAAACAACAACAGAAAATTACTTGCAAAACATAACAACTATTGCATTCCATTTTTTTTTCTTTTTCGAACTAAAATAGAACTATGGGATTGCGAAAACAATATTTTGAAAATTCCTTTCGTCAGCTACTTTCTAATTTATATTACGTTTCCATTTCGTTTGCAGAATTTAAAATTATTGAAGAAAGCGTAAGATGAAGTTTCAATAAGGAAATAAAAGGAAGGATTGGAAAGGAAGAGATGCAGATGAGATAAAAACTCGAAGGTAAATAAAATTTGCTCGGAATTCAGTCGGTGTTTAAGATAATCTCCGTACTAAAAGGAACATAAAAAAATAGAGAAAGGTCAGAATTTAAGATAAGGCCACGAAAGTGAAAGGCGGCCTCCATTCATGGAATCATTAAGTATGCTCTTCAGTAACATTCGAAATACTAATAGTAAATAATCAAAATCTAGTAAAAATTTAGCAATCTCACTAAAATTTTTGAAGAGACAAAGTAGTACCACAAATGAAGTACAGATTCTTTCAAGATTGAAAAGTGGGAAAATACGAGTTGATAATGACTGGAAAGGAAATGTGCAATTGGAGTTTAAAGGTGAAGGTGAAGTGTGTAGGTTTTTGAAGTCTGTTTAGCAAATTGGAATTTCGTCGAGGTTGATGGTTGTGTCAACCAGCAAACCTATTTGGTTCAAAAGAAACAATCAAAATGGAAACGTGTTTTTTTTTTTAATAAAAGGATTCACCTTTACAATGTCAATTATAATACGAAAATAATCTATTCATACACATATTGCATAGAATAATCACAATATATCGTTAACAATGTCAAAATTCGATGTATATTTTCCTAAAATTTTAAAACCTAGCCAAAACGAAAAAGAACAGAAAAAAAACTTTTGATTTACAGCTTCAGCATCTTGTAGAAACCTAAATTCGAAACGGCCGCGAATTTTCGCCCCCAATCGTGTATATTTACGGCATTTAAAGTACGTGTAGAAATTTCGACATTCCTTAATAACAGGTTGTGCTGCGGATCAAGTGTTTCAAAATTAGGTTTTCCCATGACATTCTTTCGGAAATGTCGCAAGCCGCCGCGGCTTTCACGAACTCTCAAAGCCTGAAGAAAAAACCTCTCCGTACGTAAACTTGTGTGCGAAGCGTTTTTGAGAACGTTGCTCGCAAAACTCGCGATATGGGTCAACGCATTTGAATTTTAAATCGCCGAATTCGTTCAATGTTATTATGCGTTCGAAAACGGTGCTTTGCGTGTGTGTTTATTCTGCGTGTGAAATAAAATGCGGTAAAATTAATACTTCGGAATTCTTCTCGCCCGTGAAACTTGAGTTGGGTAAAACAACTTCTGTAAACGACTGAAAGAAGGAAAACAATATTTAACTTGGTGTTGAGGGAGAATTTAAAAGAAGCCCACTCTCCCCCATAGCAATTCAAATGTCTTTGAAGGGACCAGCGCACGAAAAGAAAGAATTTCAAACTAATACAGTGCGCTGACTGTCGTGTTAAATCAACAGAATAGGCATCAAAATACGTAGTCGCCCAAAACATGTCCAAAATTTAAATAGAAGATAAACAAGGAAAACTTACATATTAAAGAAAATGCAGCGAAACAGGCTAGGAAATACCATATGCTTAAATACATTCCTGTTTTCGACCGCTTTCAGAAGTTGTTTTATTTAATTGCGAGAACTAGTAAAGCGCTGTGTTATTCTTCGGATTTGCATTTCATACCTTCATTTGAACCAACATGACTAAATTATCACGTAATAAGTCAGTTAAAATACGTAGAAGTTCATTCTTGCAATGAAACTAAAAAAGTCAGAATCTGCCTTGAATTAAATGTTTTGGGTAGTGTTAAATAAAATGTATATCAACGTTTTGACAACTTTAATTCTTTTGTTAATTTGCCAAAAACGTGGCGCAAATTCGAAGTTACGCAAAGGCTTTCTATTTTCAAGCAGATTTTTTCACGGACTAAAATCTTGCACGTCAATACTTTTTCTGTACGATCTATATGTAATAAATTTGGTGTAGAACAAAATGCAATGCAAACTTGTGAATTATATTTTCAGTTAATTTTTTTACGACTGAAGGTACAGTCTTCTCCAAATGAATTCGTCCGACTTGCAGTAAAATAGGACGAAAATAAACCTTACTGAAATATTCCTGAAGACCACAGCTTGTTTTGGTGCTTTAATCCATTTGGAAGGACACTATACGTAGTTCAAATGGATATGGATATTATCTTTGTGACCGTTTCATAACATTTTCTGTTAATATTTTAGCCAATCCACAAAGATGAAAGCCACTTGACATCTCGTGTTAAAGACGAGAAACGAAATAGACTTTCTGTGCCTATGATGCTAATGCACTAACTAAAACTTTTTACGAACATGAGTTTTCTTGACCTTGCACTGTTCCATTAAATTGTAATTAAACTTAGTTGCCATCACCGTAATCAACTGAGGCTTGGATCACTTTGAGTCAAAGGAAAAAAAACTTTACATACACACTTTTTATTGGTGACTTCTAAATATTTTTACTTACATTCTACTTTAGCTATTGAAAAACTTCCACTTTACATACACAAGCAGAAAAGAAATTGAATTTTCAAACGGATTTTTCATAGCTATGTTTTTTTGTTCTTGCCGCTTTAAAAAGTAAAAATTAGATATTTTATGCTTCAAAATTACCCTTAATGTTGAATTTCCGATTATCTATGAACTATTTTTAAAATGATTTTGTCAGTAATTTGAAAATGCCAAAGCTGTTACTCGAAAGTACCCAAATTTTAGGCAACATTACATTCAGATCTTTTATCAGATTTTTATTTACCATTTATTTAAATTTTTCTTTCATTTTCTGCTTCAATCACTATGCTGAGGATTTTCTATAACGCCGCTTTGAACATTTTTTTTCATAAATTCGTCTCACTAAAGTAAGATTACAAAGTTTTCTTTCTCACTCGAAACTTCATATTTCATTTTTTTAAATTCTTATATTTAAAATCGATTTCGGTGTTTGTTTGGGGATCTAATGTGGAAAAAAATCATTTTACTATTTAATATTGTGAAATGATTTGGTAATATGTACATACATCATTATTTTCCAAGCAATTTTTATGGTGCTAAGAAATATGCGAGTCCACTGATGGTGATGGCTTTCTCAAGATTATTAGAAGCTGTTCTAATTCCGACTTCTACTGCGCCGATTTTACAATAATTATTTCACAAGTTTTTTTTATTTAAACCTAAATATATTTGTTTTTGTTTTAATCACTTTACTGCCCTCGAGTTTCAATGATAACGTCAAGAGAACCGCAACGAAGCTAACACATTCGTTTCAATTCTTCAATATAAAATCATTTTGAACTTTCCTTAATGTTTTGGTTACTATAGAATTAAACAGATTCGGCCAAAACGTTTCAATCCTCGACACTATCCTGCTGTTTACATTTGATTAATTTTATCTGTGAAGATGCTCTTGACATTCGTTTTATTTTAGTAACCAGAACTTTTAGATTAATTTTAATCTAATGATAGTTATTTTTGTACATGTATATATTTTTTTATTAGTTACCATTCAGGCCAAAATTTAGGTTAAATACGATCGAAATAATTAATTTAAACCCAGCTCAAACAGAAACACGTTTGGGGCGTTGACTGTGATTAGGCTTGGGCAAACATATGCGCCGATTTATTGGTTCATCCAGTGTCGATGAGCTAGTAACTTGATTTAAACTAAATTGAAGTTCAAATTAATAACAAAAAATTTTGAGTTCATTCGTTTTTGGGAAATTAAACTATAAGTTCTTCAGCGAAGACGTAACGGGCAATTCCAAATGGTTTTGTTTTTAAACGCACCTTATATAATGTATTTGTTGAAAACTGTATGCAGAATATAATAATATGTACATACAATTTTATGTAACAACGTTATTTTCAAAGTTTAGGAACTTTTTCAAGAAGAAAAATTGGTCGATCATTCTGCTTCTATTCTAATTCTGTTTCACGTTTAAGGAGAAATGCAGGTGATTTTTTCTGTTCTTCAAGAACATTAAAAAGTGTTGATGTACAAATAAATTAAATTGCCGATTTTTTTTTAAATTTTGATTGACTAACTCTATGTGATTGTGACTTTTTTCAGTCTACATCCAAGAACGAATAGATTGTATTATATGTAGTACATTCGACTCTATGCAACAGCATAACATGTGGTGGTAACTGTTTACGATTAGAAAAAAAAAGACCTGAAAAAGAAACAACTTCGTACTACTTCGAAACGTTCAAATGCATCTGTTTCGCGCGAGAGTAAACAAACACCAGCAGCACATATTACAAATCGCCAGAAATAACACACAGCATTACCATTCATGAGCGCAATTTCAACTCTTCAACTACTATACGTAATGCAACGTAATTTTTACTTTATCGAACTTTTTTCTTACGTTTATTATCTATCACAGCACATTGCTCATGCCCAATACAGTTGCGCTCGACCGAACGGAATGTTAAAAAAGAAATGGAACACATTCGATTTTGATAGCGTCGGCGAGTTGTGTCGGTTGCGTTCGTATTGTAATTATCTATCAAAAATTTAAAGATATCTGTTTTTTTTTCAACAAAAAAAAATTATAAAATGCTGCTCAATTTAAAATTAAATACATGCGCTGCACAGACAAAAGATCCCAGAGTGAATAAAACTTGTATAGTTTTAGCTTGGTGCTAGTTTCAAAATAAAACGTAAAAATTGATTTAAGCCAATTATTTACAAATTCTCTTTATTTTCATTTTTCACCAACGCGTAACCTATTTAGTCCCATCTTATTGAAATTGTTAAACTTTCCAGTTTTATTTTTAGAACAAGTGTATAACAAATGTAACAAGTATTATGTATCAAAGACACATTTTACGAAAAAATGCATGTAATATCCTTTAATAGGATGGCGCAGCCTCGCCTGGCCACTTCTTGAGGCCTGGAAAACTACTCTACCGCCATGGTTTACATATTATATTTTTTCCTACACAACATTATAATTAATTTTGTTAATATCACACAAACGTTCTTTTTCTTGAAGTAAAAATATTAAAATTGATTTATAATTAAAATCATTATAGATGCTTTAAAATACGGTGTCGTATGTGCTAGCGTGTCCGACCGGTCAAGGCGCTGGTTTAACACACCACTCTCTTCGGAGGCATGGGTTCGAATCCCACCGCTGCCGAATTGATTTTTTTTCTTGATAATTTTAATCCTTTCTAAAACCAAATACCAGTGGAATTAAATAAAAAAACTTACGTTTGTTAATTTTTTGATGTCGATAAGAATGCATTCCAGACATTATTGTTGCGTCACCTAGTGGTAAAGCTTCGTGAATTATTTTCTCGCCTAGGCATTTATGTTCATTTTGCCGGGCTAGCTGTGGAAACGTTTGCTTTCTCCTCTCTGATGAGGCGGTAAAATTGAATTTTCTAATAGTGCAGGAAAAAAGTATATTTTTGCAGTTTTATCTTCTTATTAGACAAAAAAGAAACTCAAACAAATTTTGCTTACTTTTCACAAGAGAGAAACTGATTGAGAAAAGGAAAAACAGAGAAAAATGTTCAGAGAAAAAAGTAAACAGAAGAAAGAAGAAGTAGATGAAAATTGAGGAGCCACAACAAAACAAGGGGAAGAGGAAGAGATTTAAGAAGAAAAAAATAAAACAGATTTGGATGAACCATTCAAATATGTATATCCAAACCCATCCAGCACAAACCAGTAAAAGTGAAGAACAAACAAATGTGTTTGAAATGATCAAAAAATCTCATCAACGAAAGAGAGGAAAAGAGATAAATAGAAAGACAACAAGATAAGGAAGAAAGACAAGTAGAAAGTTGAGAGAAGATGGAGGTGAAATAAAAGTTTTCGTCGAACGTTTAGACAAACGAGAAAACGAAAGAAGTCTAAAGTGAAACTATCATTGAATATATAAAAGGCGACAAGGAAATAATTCAAGAAGTAAATATGGATGTACAACATAGTTTAATGCAAGAAGAAAAAGAAAATAAAGAAGAACAGAGAAACATGATGAAAGAAAACGGTGAACAAAATGTAACAGCTTAGTCGCACGTATGACAAAATAATAATATGGTCTTAATTTTGATGTAGCGGATAGAGGGCGCTACGTACAGTGTCTTTCCTGCATTTAAACTGCTCTAACTTTTTTGTGAGTAGACTTATGGAACTCTTGAAAAAAGATTTTTTATTTCCTCATCGTTTCTAAACCAATTAGGTATACCTGTTCAATAGCACTAAAGTTAACCGTTTTCGGGATATTTGCTGTTTCAGCTTTGAATGAAATGTGTTTTTTACTATAAGGTACCTACCCTAAGGTACCCACTTGAACACAAGACGAAACGTAAATTTATACATATAACTGCACTTACTGAATGTAGAAAGAGAAGTAAGGGTTTCAATACGAGAAAAGGTTCATCGATAATCAGCCGATTACGGGCTTGTTGAAACTTGGAAAACGGCAGAGATAGGACGGGCTATATTATAAAATAAAATAATAAAAACGAAATTTGCGCTTGATCACTATGCCACGTCTATTTCGATGTATATTCTAGACACAAGGTTCATATAAAAATCAAAGAATGTAAGACGAGAGTGCATAAGTTGAATTGAAAGTTCAATTGAAAATGAAACATATGGTATGTAGTTGTGCATCTTATAAATATGATTCACTAAACTCTGCCGATACCAAATTTAACACTTTTGCCACAGTAGACATAATTATAAATGGATCATATAATTTCTGACTGTAATAATAATAAGAAGCTATATTCTCAATTTTTTTTTTCTAATTAAAAAAAAGCGTAACTTTTATTACCGACAATTCTTTAACTTAAATTCTTCTTTAACGAAATACTTTAATTTAAAAATGACAGTTAAATTTCTGAATTTGAAACCTTATAGGATTGTCGCTGGAAACGTGGAAAATTAGAGAAGGCAAAAACTTTAAAATAAACTGTTTACTAAATTGGAATGTAATTTAAAGATCATAAAAACGAAGAAAAAAAAATGCATAAAATTACACAGAGTAATTCAAAACAAGTATCGGAGGAACTTTTTTCGAAGACAAATGTAAACCTGTCCTGGTATATGCATATACACTGTCGTCAATTATGTTCTTGAAAGTAATTGTTTCAATTTTTTTTAATTAATTAGTGTACCGTCATTTTCCACATTAAGCAGCGTCCGTTTCTTTATTCAAATTTTCTGGAATCACTGTTGAAAGTTGATTAAATTCTTCTTGAAATTTTAAAGAAGTTTACCGTTTGCATTGTTAATAAACTTATGAAAAAAAATAGTAAAATAAACCAGAAAAAATTAAAATTATTGGCACGTACGCGTTTAAACAGACTTATACTTAAACAGCAAATATAGTTTAATTAAATCGCCAGTTTTTTTACAATTAATTAATTGTAGATTTATATTTATGCTTCACATGAAAGCATCAATTTACTGTCAGCGTCACTTCCTCTTTTTTTTAGATTTTTGGTACTGCACATGTTTCTCATTTACTCTAAATTCTAAACGTTGGTGACACACGGAAATGTGCGTCGTCTTTACTTAAGGTGGCCTTAAAATTTTCTAGAGTCAAAGACTTTTCGTTTAGCTACACAATAAAGGCAAACACCAACCGCTGTTGGTTAATTAGAGTGGCTGCAAACGTTTTTAATCGAAAAGCAAATGATATGGGCAAAAAATTTCGAAGTACATAATTCTCACAGGGTTTCAGAAATTATTTTGAAAATTCACTTGCACTATATTATCTTTAAAAAAATTGTAAATGATGGATGTAATACTTTCATCATCGCAACGGAATGAAGAAGCCTGCAACTTTCAGGATAATTAAGATGACTAATAAGATGTAATTACGTCAGTGGCGTTATAAGTTTAATTTAGCCCAGGGATTATTTTTGAACGAAATTTTTCGCAATACCTAAGGTTTGACGTAATACTTACATTAAGTAAAGAATCCGGTCTTTCATAGCAAAAGACGAGAATTCAGATAATTGAAGAAGTAATAAAAGCTTTTCTGATTATAATTGATTCGTTTCGTTTAAGTAATAGGAAACATTTAGAAAAATGAAAATATCTAACTTTGTATCACAATGAAAATCAACAATGAGACAAACAAAGAATTAAATTCAAAATAAATGAAATGTAACAAAAAAGGAAAACAAAAGTTTAAATAAGAAAAGTAAAAAATATAGAAGCAAATAATCAGTGAATAATTAAGGACGATTAACAACTTAAAAAAAGATGCTAAATTTGTTCAATATTCCTTAATATAGTAATTTTTATTCATATTGAGGCCTACCATAAATAAATTGCGATATTTACATTGACTTTCATTTTAAGAGAATCCTTGTAACTAGATAGCTAACAGGTTTGGGTATCGGATAAGCTAATACAAATCAATGCACAATTAAATTCTGCATCCGATAGAGTAAAAATATACAGGGTGTTCCATTAAAAAAAATAAAGTTTTGGTGACTTGAAACAAACGCCATCTGCCGAGCACACTCTAAGTTTTTAGGACAATTCTAAACATCAATACATTACTTAAAGGTTCCACTTTGAAATGGCATAGATTAGATCTTCCATATTTTTGTGAAATAAAAAGTATGAGTTTAGAAAGGAAAGTCCTAAATCTCAAAAATTTAAAATATATCAACAA
The DNA here is from genome assembly GCA_958336345.1 of Dorcus parallelipipedus. NCBI lineage: Eukaryota > Metazoa > Arthropoda > Insecta > Coleoptera > Lucanidae > Dorcus > Dorcus parallelipipedus. Next base: position 32,924,805 of record OY284479.1, on the reverse strand, counting down.
CGGTTGCATTTAGGTATAGCGATATCTTCAAAATTACCTGTAGATCTTAAATTTGCAAGAAAAATTATGATTCCATTTAAAATAATGAAGTCGACAGCGACTTCCGGTAGTTCAAGTACTCTGAAAATATTTTCATTAAAAAGTGTACTAGCGCCTGTGGGAGAGTATACATTTTGAGAGAAAAATAATGAAAGTGGGTGTCTGAACTTCTAATGAACGGCTTCCGTGAATCACCCTGTATACTGATTTTCAGAATTATAAAAATTATCAATTTATTTCGACCGTAATCTACTGAATGTCATAAACATTTTGGTACAGAAGCGCCATTTCCTTTTTATTTGTCAAAAAGAAATTATTATTTGCTGTCTTAGGGTTACAATTACTTAATTAAATTCTTAAAATTTAAACAAAAAAAAAATTGAAAGTTAAATAAATATGGATTGGAATTCCAATCACAACATCCTCATGAAACTGAAGAAGGAATATTACGAAACTATCTTAATCAATAATATTAATAATTCTAGGCGGCGCAGTTTTCGCAATGTACCTAATGATTCAAAAATCAGGCACAGTTACATAATGTAATATTTTACATAATGCACCAGACAAGATTTAAAAATAACCTACTCAAATATTGAAGATACGAACCAATGAAAAAACAGTCAAGTTCAATAATTAAATCAATTAAACATAACGTTTAGCAACACTCAGATGATTTATTATTTCAAGCAAAAAAGAGACGTTTGTTTAGAATGAACGTTTCTCATCGCCAACTTACTGTTTAATTAAAAGTAGTTGTAAAAGTAATAAAAATCTTTAAAAACTAGCACCAAAACGAATTTAAAATTTAAACAAAAATGATTGCAATCCCGCTAACCACATAATCATGAAACTGAGGAGGGAAAATTGCGAAACTTTCTTAATTATCAGACTTCTACATAATTTCAGGGAATCCAAAGTTTTAATGAGGAAGCTATTCAAAAATCTATTGGGTTTAGGCAGGCGATGTTTTGTACTAATAGGTAATGTAATATGTTCGGTGATGATGGCAAAAATATCCAAGTCTAACAATCTCTCTAAAAAATAGAAAATTTCTAAAGAAAGTGTTCATTATTTATCCTGAAGATGCTCCGAACGTACAGTGAAACGTCAACATTTGAAAGGTGTTAAAAAACTGCTGCATAAATAAAATCATTACAAATTATTTGATAATTTCAGTGGACAAGAAGTGGCTTTCATTCTGAAAATGTTTTAAAAAATAAATTAATCAAAATGAAAACTTCTTTTGATAATAACAATAATACACAATTACTTACTACCTCGCGATAATTAAATCTTATTTCATTTGATGGTATGAAATAGATAAGAAAGAATTCAGTGTATTAAAAATAAAAAGGCAGCAAGATGAACGAAAAATACTTTACATAAAAAAATGCAAGACTTTTTACTATTTATCTTTGCCAAAAGGAAACTGATTGGATGCTTTTCTGTTGATCCTTGTATCTACATATCCAACAGAAAAACTAAAAATAAAACTGTATACGAAGTTTTTACCTTTTTTTTAATTAAGTTAATTTTTCAAATTTGTTAACAATGAGATGCAAATAAAGTTTCTTTTCGACGTCAAATATTTTGACATTCGAGTGGAAAAGAAAGTTTAATGCCTAACTGAAATAATTACAAAAGGAATAATTTTGAGACGTAATTTTCACTGATGTTAAAATAATAAGATACCACATGTATAGTTCCAGTTTTTAATTTCACACTGTATACTTAATACCTTACTAATTTGTATGATTATATGACGTGCAAATTTGAAAATATTCATCAGGTTTGTAGCTACATACAAAAAGAAATCAAAGAAAATTACCTACCCACCCCTACCGATCCAGGCATTTTTAATTTTGTATTTCATACATGTATAAAAATTTTTATTTAAAAATGAACCGTTGCTAATAAAGTCGTCTTTAAGATAAATGAAATGATTTTTATTAGCAAATCAATTTTTAATAAAGTTGCTATTTTTATATTGAAGTTTTGCCTCGACTTAAGTGATAAGCTTGAACATTGTGGAATGACGCTAAGATGGGTCTAAATAAATATTTTGTTGGTGAAATAAAAACATTTTTGTTTTAGTTTGCAAGTGCCAAAATAAAATTTCACTTGGGCGTTGAACTATGAAGTACAGTTTAGGCAAAAGTATTTTTGATAGTGTGCAGTACAATACGAACGTTTTTTATTTCCAAGAAGTTTCCGGTCGAAAACTTAAACCTATTGGGCATGACTTACTACATTCCCTATCTACGGTCGCACGTTTCACCTAACATGCCAGAGTCCCAGGTTGAGCGTGCTCAACAGGGGCAGCCTCATGATCTTCTCCAGGCCCTGCGTCGTTATCCTCGTGCACCCATACAAGTCTATGCACTTAAGCCGAATCAGAGCTTCTGCGATCGTTCCTAGGCCCTTGTCAGTCACTCGAGAACACTGCCCGATGTTCAAAGTTTCTAAATCGTGTAAAGTCTTAGCTATCCTGTACAGCCCATCGTCGGATATTTGACAAGCACTAAGAGACAACGATTTCAAGTTGAAGAGTCCTTGCGAGATGTGCACCAGGGCTTGATCACCGATTTTGTCGCAGAATGAAACGTCCAAGGAAGAAATCCGCGAACCACCCTCGGCCAGGTAGGCCATCCCGATATCCGAAATGTTATCGCACGAGCGCAGGTTGAGCTCACGCAGCGACACCATTTTTGCTAAGTGTTTAAGTCCACTGTCCGTGATGCTGACGCAGAAACTGAGGTTGATGGATTTGAGGGATGTTAACCCGGTGGAGACGTGTTTGAGTGCTTCGTCGGAAAGAGTTTGGCAGTCTTGTAAACCAAGATATTCGAGACATTGGTTGCCACCTGCAGAATCCTGGTGGAGTCCTGCGAGGTGTCCGATTCCCTGATCGCTGACGGGACACGAGCGCAGGTTCAAGCGCTTCAACTTCTTCAACCCCCAGGCTATTAACACTAAACCTGTATTGCTGATTTTGCAGCAACCGCCGAGCTCCAGCACTTCAAGATTCTTTAGATATTGTGCGATAATCCTGAGAGAATGGTCCGTGACTTGTTTGCACAAGGACAAGTTGAGTTCTGTTAAAGCCGGGGCGTCCATAACGAATGCGTGCGATATACCTACGTCTGCCACATTATAACATCCGCTGAGATTAAGCGATTCCAAGTTGGGGATGCCTTGCATGACATCGCGGAGGGAACGTCGCAGCGAAAGCACCTGCACCCTCTTGATCCCTCGCTTCACCAACGACGCAAAAAGTGACGGATTTGCTCTCCTCAAGTGCAATTTCGCTTCAACCCCTCGCCAAACCGATTTCCTATACGCCGCGTCCCTCCAGGTGGTGCAAACTTGCGCTACGCGACCCTTATCACGCACCTCCAAATACCCGAAGATAATGGCAAGTATTTCGGGGTACAAGCAGGAGATGTGCGTTTGGCCCGAATCAACTTCGAAATGATTTTCTTCGACTTCCCTCTGCAGCGAGTGCAGTTCTTGGACCGAAGTATGAAAGTGTTGCGGTTGGTGCAACCTCTGGTAGGGTTGATACCTAGTAACGGTGTGGTGGTGTTGTCTTAAGAGAGCGGCCGTGGATAGCAGAGGTACCGGAACTTCGGTAAATAACAGTTGTTCTTCCATCATAGTCGTGATCACTATCACAATCACATTACGTACGAAAACTACCCTGAAGTGACACGCACACCTATCTCAACGCTCGCTCATTTCAAACTGTAGCGATATGCGCTCCCGGCTCTAACGTTACTTGCGCTTCTCGTTGGTTGGCCGGCGTTCGCACCACGTGACTCTTAGAATCGTATCGATTCGGTCGCTCACGGCGGCATTTTTAAGTTTCACGAGGCTAACTCACCCCCCACTCGGTTAAGGGGCGTGCTTTTGCGGTGGGGAAATGCGGGAGTATTTTTTCCGAATATTGAAAATTTAGGTTATGTAAAACGTGGGTAAAAGTCAAAGAGTCTTGGGAAAGTGTATGGTTTTCGATTAGCCGCTCGGCCGGAACCATTTCTTTTGCCTTAATTTTTATTAATTGCCGTGTTTTTCTCGCGCTGATCCGGTTGCGTTACGCTATTATCTGTAGCATAATTCCCACGATTTCTGTAATTTGCGCATAAATTATTTTGCTGCACTACGTAAATAAACAGAACGGGCAAGTTGTGAATACAAACACGTTCATGTATGTACAGTTAATACAGAAAACGTTCACTGTGAAAATATACTGTTTTCTAATATAAGCATTCTTTTTTAATTCTATTTTTTTTTTCGTCAAGCCAAGACTCGGGAAATAACTGGATAAATGTTAATTAATTAAATATTACTACCTCTTCGGGTTGTAATGAAAAATGAAAAAAACAATTTCATCCGGATACCTATGCCTAATGTGTACACTCGTAGACTCATTATTCCGAACGAGAAGCAATAAAACAGTGCAAAATTCGACCTTATTGCATACCGAAGAGACAGACTTAATGTAGGAGTCATAAATATGTTTTATAAACGAATAATTTTTGTATAATATGTATGTTCATTTACAAAATCGATTTTATTATATAAACGTATTGTTCTTCGAAGTAAATCGATTAAAATCGGCAATTATTAAAAAAGTAGATTTTTTTTAATAGGAAATTTCCTCATGAAATCATACTTACCTAATATAATAATAATTAATATCTTATAAGAATAATATACAATAGACAGGTTGTTCCAAAAGTAGGCGATTAAGTCGCAAGAGCGTATTCTTTGCATAAAAATAAGAAAACTGCTTAAAAAGCAAATTCCAAAAATTCTCTTTAAGGAGATGAAGCGCTTGACGTCTATTCTAATTCTTGAAATTGAAACATCTCACCAACTGAATATTTTCATGATGTTTTGTTAATTATTAAACTAATCTTACAACAATATGATGTGAAAGTTTATTCATAGCAATTTCTTTTTATTATAGTTTATCTTTTACTACTTTTGAGTGTTGACTATCGAATATACAGTGTGTTCGATTTGAACTGTTTACCGTTACTAACTTTTTTATTTTTAAAGATAGAAATTCGCTTAAATTAGTAAAGATTCTATAATATTTTCATGCTGACCCTGAATTTCTTATCAAAAAAACAATTGCACTGATAATTGTCAAAATATTTGTGCAACCGTATTTTTTTTTTAATAGCAATAAAGTAATATTTGTAATTCATTCGATAGAGATTTTCTTTCTCTTTACGGGAATATCAAAATTTCTTAAATCTGCTTACGAATTCGTAAATTTATTTAAATATTTAAATAACGAAATAACTCAAAAAAATCATTTTTGAATAAGTAGGCCATGTTTATGTATAAAATCAAGTTGTCTAAAGTCCAAATAATTGACAAATGATACCTACCTATGCACGTAAACAACAAATATACCAAAAAATGCGTTGTCGTTAGCAATTTTCTTTTCAAATTATTTATGTTAATTAAAATGAACAATTTTATTTAAAGAAATGTTGCAGATTAAAAAATAGGTATATTTTCAAATGAATACTACGTTTATGGCGGATTGAATATAACCAGTTAAACTAATTTCCTAATATTATTTATTTGTTGGAGTATGATTTGGGATCTTTCAACGAAAATAGCAGGTACAGTAGCGGACAATAAAATCCGGGCAAGGATTTGTCATGTCATTCGTATTTAGACAAATTTGGTAAATCAGGCTTTTATTGAGGTTATATTTCTGTCAAAATTTGTATTAAACATCAGACTGACTAGAGACATTTTGTATATGTATGTATTATATGTCAAAAATACTAAAGTGAGGTTTACATTGTGCAAATGATGTGCCTGGATTTTATTGTCCGCTACTGTACAGCATAAGCTATGAGTTGGAATATTGTTAATTCTAATTAATATAAATTCAAAGGAAAATGCTTTCTTTTATTTATTTATTTATTGTTCACATGCACATTTGATAGATGTCATTTGTCAGTTATCTAGGTTAGGGTACCAATATTAAAGAGGGTAAAGACATATGCGAATCAATCGCCATTAACAGGCCAAACTCAAATAAAGAAAGTGTAAAAATAAGGAACTTTTTCCGTCCTCTCTTATTTTTTTTTTCGTTTTAATATCCTAATTTCTAAGTATCGAAAAAAATAATGGAGGACGGAAAAAGCCCATTATTTTTATACTTTTTATTTGACTTTGGCCTGTTAATGGCGCTTATGTCTTTACCCTCTTTATGTAGGTACCCAAATCTAGGCAACTTGATTTTATTCATAAACATGGCCTACTCATTGTAAAATGATTTTCTTGAATTATTTCGATACTTTGCAAGCAGATTTAAGAAGTATTGGTGTCGGTGTAAAGAGAAAAAAAATCCTTTACCGAATGAATTACAAAAATTACCAAATGCCTATTAAAAAGAAAAATACGGTCGTACAAGTATTTTGACAATTAGCAGTGCAATTATTTTCTTGATTAGAGATTCATAATCAGCACGAAAATTAGAGAATCTTTGCCCATTTAACCAAATTTCTATCTTCAAAAATAAAAAAGTTAACAATAGTGAACATTTCAAATTGAACACCCGATATGTGGTATTAAAAACGTCTCCAAAACGATACTCCAAGCAAAAAGAATCGTACTTTCTTAAGGGGATAATGCTCTGTCGGTACCGTTAATCACTTGTTTAAAAGAATTTCATTTTAAAAAGTTTGTATAGAAAAGTTATTGTAATTTTTTAAAAGTCGTTAAAACTATTCCACTTCAGAAAATTACAACATTAACATGCATTAGCAAAGGAAAAAGCATTCACAAAATATTTCAAATCAGTATTTTAAAACAGATTTCGTGGTATTCGAATTTAAGTATTAGAATGAGGCAATATTAGGGAATACCCCTTTAAGGAAGGATTTTAGAATTTTGCTTTCGATAAAAAAGTAACATTGAATATTCATTCATTAATATTGAAACATAAACGTTTTTTGAACTATTATTTTTATTAAATCTTGGTGTTTACAAAAATGACTGCTTTTTTGCTTGAACTTTCACAAAGTTGTTTCGATTACAAAAAAAGACCAATTTACTGTATTTAGCTCACTGTCTTACTTGCACCTAATTTATAACTATAACACAAGGTACATTTTATTTTAGAGAAATCATTTAAATTAATAAGTAGATAATTTTTTTTTAAATATTCGTTAAAAGATAATAATTAAAATATAAATATAAGACTAACTAAGCTAGACATATTTGTTGAATATTCAGTTCATTGTTATTTGAAAATTTTATTGCCAAGCGCAGATGTGGTAATTATCCAAAGTAGGTAACTAGTAGGTAAAAGTATGGAAGGTCAATTTTCGTTAGTCCTTAGTTTACATTATAGTGCTAACTGCCAAGCAAATCTTCAATCGTTCTGATTGAATTGTCCACGATACAACCCGGCAGTTTCGTGGTTCATATAGCTATGGTACCTATACAAAGAGGTCAAAAATAACTATTTGGGTCTTTTTCCACCCAATTATATCCCAATATTATACAATATTTTTTATTTACAAATGTTTGCTTAGATAAATAAATATTTAAAAAATTATTTTACCTTTTCTAAATTAAATCTTCTTAACCGCTTGTTATTAAGAATGTTAATAAGAATTTCTTATTTATTTATACGAAAGTAGCTGCTAATGTACGGTATAATGTGAACTAATTGATTAGACATAAAATAGCTTAGCAGAAATAATACATTTCTTTTTAATATAATAAGTAGAATTTAAAATAAAAGCAGTGGCAGTTCCTTAGTTACTTTTGAAAGAGACGCGGTCAATTCCCTAATTACGCTATCTGGTGGCGAATTCAGAGTAAAATTGTGAATGGATCAAGTTCGGTAACACCTTGTACGTGGTTGCATAAATTTTAAATAAAGCCTAACATAACTGCCTTTTGTCGCGCAATTGATGATTTTTCTTGAATTCTGTTTTTTTCTTCGCGCTTATCATCAAATGCAGTTTACGACAATTTTGGAAAATACGAGGTGAATTTTTGTTGGATGAATATACACGGTTTCTGAAAACTTTAGAAATGAAATCGAAGTGCGTCCGGAACAATTTTTATTACATTAGATGTTAATCAAAACTTCTCATTGCTTTGATAATTTATTCGATTTTATTTTTTGAAAAAGAAAAGTGTCGAATTACTATTTTCTGTTAACATAATATGGCGTTACTTGACAATTCGTACTTTAAGTGTCACAAGAAATTTGTCATTTCTGAAAATTTCTACCTTTACATCGCTTATTTTAACTCTACGTACTGATAATTTATGAAAAGTTACTATCCGTTTCGGTAAAAAATGCCATTTTATATAAAGAACTTTTAATTGAATTTAGTTAATTTATTTAATCTTTCTCTTCTCGGTTTTGATAATTACCTTAGACTCCAATAGAGAACCGTCAAATTGCTAGGTACTTCTTATCAATAGATGGCGTTACCTTACACCTGCAGCATGGCCAGCTACATCTGATAGCTAACGCTATTATGGCCGTCTCGTTTCGCAAAGAAACTGTTTCTATAAAGTTGGCCATGGAGAGTACTCTAAGTAGCGTCCTCAGTATGCCAAATATTGACATATTAGACTAAAGCGACAGATCCGTTGTTTGTTTTAATTAAAGATTTTTCTTTCTGAAGATGGGCAAGAAGTGATTTGTTTGTGGAAATAAAAATAAACCTCTTTTCCAAGTTCCAAGCGATTTGCCAACAAGGCAAAAATGGTTAGAATTTTGTATGCGTGTCTGCTATGATATTAATCTGTGCCTTAATTATGTAAATAAATTTTTCCAAATTTATAAGTACCTGTTTTTTTTTCTATCCGGGAAACAAATAAAAACAAACTGACAAAACGAAACTTTACGACATTACTTTAACCTAAAAACGAGAAGTTTTGACACATCTCCTATACAAGTTATCAATAGGTGGCGCCAAATGAGGAACAAAACTCAGGGTCTTAAAAGAACAAAAGTTTATACGGAAAATCGTAGAACGGGACGGCCATAATAGCGTTAGCTATCAGATGTAGCTGGCCATGCCTGCAGTTGTGCAGGAGTGTTATCGAATGAGTGGGGTATTTGCAATCTTAGTCCAATACGTTTACTATTTTTTAATGGGGTTTGATAACACCCTGTATGCAATTAAGCTTTAAATTATACCTTACCTTTTGTTTCACACTTAATAATTTTGTTTCGAAATCTATTTTGTTCTCAAAATTTTGTTGTTAAGAGAAACTGACTATAGTCAAACTGACTATTTACTGCCAACAGATGGCGCTAATTGACACTTTTCTTTTTAAAATTGTAGCAAGAAATCTGTAATTTCTGAAAACTACTACACACATTTGTTGTTTCTATAAATCACTGCCCATTTCAGCCAATAGAAAATGACTTTGAAAGTAGATACGAGGTACGCCCGTTAATTTATTTTCTACCAACAAATGGCATTACTTCACCCCCTTCAATTTGACTGTGACAAGAAATTTTCGAAAGTTTTGTCATTTTTAAAACTACCTACTGCCTGTTTCGGTCAACAGATGGTGTCACTTTACGTTGCTCATTTTGTCTGTAACTGTAATTTATCAAAAATGGATGCGAGATGCGCCTGTTAATTAATAGGACAATTATATTATATCAGTTTGTTCGAACTTACGCATTTATAATAAAACAAAATTCGTAAAATTACTAGATATATTCTACCACCAGATGGCGCTACTTTCCCCCTTCAGTTTAACCACTGAGGCAAGAAACTGGCGAAACGTTCGTCATTTTAAAAAATTACTATCTGTTTCAGAATGTTTTAATTAATTTGTTCATGTATTTTGTGTCATTTTTTAACACCTTGTGTCTCGAAATCGTTGCAATTTTTTTATTAGGAATGATGATTCTGTTTCCTTCTAAAAAAGTCTGCTTTGCAAGTTGGAAATTAAAAATAGAAATAATTTTATTTATATTATTATTTTATTTATTTATTATCTGTATTTTTTAAAATAAAATTTCGATTTAAAATTGAAAGAAAACGTTAGGAGATAAAAAAAATTACAAAATATATACAATCGCGGCCAAAAAAACGGGACACTTTTTTAAACGTCAATTTTATAATACTAAAACTTTTGCTGGGATTGTAATTATGAGTTGATACTTACGGATGACAAACAGGAATACTTATTGTTTATCATCCGTAAGTATCAGCTCATAATTACAATCACCCACCAAAAGTTTTAGTATTATAAAATTGACGTTTAAAAAAGTGTCCCGTTTTTTTGCCTGCGACTGTAATTGAAATTGAGAAACATGTACCATCGTGAAAATAAAAATTGACTACAGCGAAATGAAATCGACATTTCCTTTTTCAAAAAATTCAGTTGTGTAAATTAGGTTTGACAATGTTTCATTCCATTCCAAATAAATAAATAAATAAATATTCTTTGCAACTGCTAGCTCAGTTGCAATTGCTCAAATGCTAATATCCTTTTGCAATTGCGTTTGAATTATTGCCTTCTGAATTGCTTTTAATTTTTATTTGATTTGTCAAAATAATATTAATGTCAGAATGACAGAAGTTAATTTTGAAGCACGCTTCAGTTAACTAAAATTTAGGGTGCAGTCGGTTTTTCTGATTACGATAGTACGTTTCTGAACATATTCATGGAAACATCACATTTAACAATAATGTTACTTAGATATTATTTTTAAGAAGAAGAGAGAAGTTGCACGAGTGCCTTTCCTACGCTGCGTTTATTTCATTGAAAGCAGACAAGTAACCATGTCAGTTGGGACAAACCGTTTTGAATACTTTAAAAACTACAATCTGGATCAATGATTTTATTTCAAAATTCTTACATCTCTTGACTTTTCTATCTCATGAAAACGCTACCTCCAATCGGCCACCAAACTCATCGATGATTCGATATTTTTGTATTACATCGTTCAAGGAAAAACTGTCAATCAATTCAGCGAAATGTATGCGATTTTAAAAGTGTTCATGAGAAGTAACTAGAATTTGTCATATAAAAAAATTTAAAAACATCTGAATTGCTTCAAATATTGTAAATATTTAGAAAATTTCTACGCTGGGGTTGAATAAAAATAGAAAATTCTAAGAGAATTTCGCCAAATTTGAATCCCCTTCAACATTCAAAATCAACATAGAAAGCTGGCCAGAAGTTACGTAATTATTAAATATACATGAAAGACGGGATCTAAAAAAAGGTTTCCGCTTTATTTTTAACTTTGAAGTTACTTAAACAAATTCCTTGCCCGCTACTGACTATTATTATCACAGTCACAAATTAATTTATTCTAATTTTTTTCTTCAGTTGCTTCATTGCGAATCGAAAGTTTTATATACGAGGGGTACTGAATAAGTTATGCCCTACTTAAGTCTTAAAGTAAATGTCTCAAATTTACAGTTTACATATTTTTAAGGTGTCAGTAAGTAACGTTGGGAAAAAAAACATATTTAACATTTTTAAAATTTTGGTGTAGTATGATTGACATAAGAAGTAAATTCTTTACATTGCCAAGGATTTAACATATATTTTTTTTAAATGTACAAATTATTGCAGGAAAAAAAGATTTTACAATGTTTTCGGTAACGAAACATAAAATTCAAAGATGCAACAACAAACGGTGCAAGAGACTTAAACCCAGACCGTTATTTATAACGCTTCTAATTGGACGGGCAGGTAGCCGGTAGACCATAAACCATCACAAATCTATATTCAAGCCATTCGAGATCAGGCAGAGCGGCTAACAACCGTTCTTTCCGACAAATAAATATTTATCCTGCAACACCGGCAGCAAGTTTTCGGTTACAAAGTTCAGGAGTTACTGCGATACCGTATCGTTACAAATGCGGAAGAACGTCTGTAGGGAGTCGTTCGAAAATGCCCGAGTATCAGCAAATTATTCTGACTAGGATGCGTGAAGAATGAAGCTGCAGTTATCTCTTCGAATAAATGTTAAAATTATAATTGCATCGAGTAAAGGTTCACTCAAGTTAACTGTTCGAACACTTAAGTATAAAGAAAAAAATTAATTACGTATTGTATGTATAATTATCCAACATTATTACTTGAAAAAAGAGCTAACTTCGACTTACAAAATGAACTCTTGTACGAGGTTTGATCAAAAAGTATGCGGGCTGTATAAGTTCAAATGTCACATTTTTTTTGTTTGTTGTGCTGATACACTCGGCCTTAACATTGGTAGCCAATTGGATACTTACTTTATTGTTGGCTGTCGAAAAGGTACACATATTTTGCTGTGCTCGACGATTTTTTACTTGTAGAAATTATTGATAACAAGTTACAGGTCAATAAGTTCTGTACCGTTTGCGTGAAGCAATTTGAAGAAAACGCTCGGATTTGTGACGAAACAACTTATGGCAATTGCACCATGATATAGTTGTTTTCATAAGAGAAGAGCTTTGCGTCACAAATAAAACGCGTCTGGTGTTGCATCATCAGACTTAAGAATCATAACTCCATCCTTTTTTCTCCTACACCGTTAACAAAGATACAATACTGAAATAATTGTCGGCGATTGATTACGCAGAGCTTAAGTTCCATGATTTTCGTATTAACAACGCACCTGCTTTTTTGTGAATTTTTGACGTTATGATGCTTCAGCTTCGGTTTTCGCCGGACATGGCCCCCCTGTGACTTCTTTCTATTCTCCCCAAAGATGAAAAAAGACCATGAAAGGATGAGGTTTTGCCCAATAATGGGGACAGGCAGAATCGCTGAAAGAGCTAAACGCCAGACTCTCCAGAAGTTCTTCGCAAATTGGCACAACTGTATTATATATGATGGGGACTATTTACTACTTTGAAAATAACAAAATGGGTATTGGTGAATGAGTAAATATTTTGTGACAAAGGCGAAAATTCCGCGTATTTTGTGATGAAACCTCGTATGTACATATAGTTGGTGATGTGGTACAAAGCAGAAGGTTGCATTTAAAAGAACGCAAGGAAAGTTAAAGCACTGGTTAACGTCTGAGGAGAAGGGAAAAAAGGAAAACCTTAAAATAATCAAGAAAAAGAAGTCATATAGGACAATGAGAACAAATAGTTAAGAAATTGAAGAGGGACAGTGGAAAGGGATGAAAACAGCTATGAATGGTTTGATAAAGTTTTATTATGTACTGGGTGGTTGATACTATTTAGGTATTTTTTTATCATTGTAGTGGCTTTTAGTGACGAGTCTTTTTCCCATATTTTTCAGGAAAAAAATTGCGGTACGTTTGTGTAACTTACTTGCGGTATTTACAGTGGAACCTCCATAACTCGAATCTCAAGGGACCGGAAAATTACTTCGAGTTATAGAAATTTCGAGTTAAAGAAAGAGATTTCAATTATACACAATGTGCAGGGACATCAATAAATTTTGACTTACAGAGAGTTTCGAGTTATGGAGGTGCGACTGTATTAATTTTCTTAGAAAACTAAGAAAGATGTTACAAAATATTGTATAAAATTGGGCACACGCCCCTGTTTGAAATTCAATGTTGATTTCGATTACACCTACTTCTGGTTGATTTTGGAACTATTTAGGTATTTTTTTGTCCTTGTAGTGGCTTTTAATAATGAGTACTTCACTCTTTCTTTAATTTTTCATCTAAATAATAACTTCTTCGGACCCGGCCGGGTTCATTTTCAGTTCTGCAAACTGTACAAAAACATTTTAGTACATTTAGTTTTTTGTTATTAATATTAAGGTACCACATATTAAGGTATCCCAGAAATAAATTAAATAAATTTTTGACGAACATTGTCAATCTTTATGGAGTATTACTTATAGGGAACCATCCTTTTTGAAAATGTTTAAAGTGTTCGAAAAAAAGAAAAAATAATTTTTATTTACACCAAAAAAAAGAGAAAATTAATTAACGATTATTTTTACAAGCTTTGGATTTTCAAGAAAAAGGGGTAGTCTCAAACACACGGTGTATAATAATTATAATAAAACATTCTGCTTAATAACAAAATGGTTTGTTTCCATTCATTTCTAGTCTTCGATTCTTATTTATTTCTGCTTAATATCCTACATGATTGTTTTTCTCAATCTCTTTCTTTTTTCCTTTCTCCTCAGACGTCAGTCATGTAGCAGCTTTAACTTTCCTCGTTCCTTTTTAGTTTGATTGAATGCATTGATTGATACATTTCTGTATCCATATTAAGATGTGGACTTCGTTTTTTTTGAAAAATTATCCTTATTATAAACCGTTTATTGAAAATTTTCACGGAGAGTTTGGGTACAAATTGGAAACACGGATACTCCATGGAGATTTTTTTGTTAATAAAATTGGGTCTTAGTTATTTCCGGTCGTAATTTTCTATTAAAGTATAAAAATGTCATTTGTTTCCGATATGAAATTCAGCAAATTTAAAGTTATTTGATAAGCTCCTCCGCAGTCAGTTGTATGTATAATATAAATGAAAGTTTTCTGCTTATATTGTTACCTAATTTAGTTTTTGCGTCCTTCTGGGAACCTCGCTGAAATCATTTCTTCTGTCATTCCAGAGAAGGTTAATTGTTGTTTTTTTATATTTTTATTTACCTACATGGTTTTAATTTTTGAACCATTTGTCATTCGTTGTCGTTTTTAATTCTTTTGATCAATTTGATCACTGAGAGGTTAAAGACACTTTAAACTTCCCAAACTCAATTTATGTAATATCGCGGCCTTAAAATTTCGCACGATTTTTTATCAAGTAGCCAGAATTTCTCTAAATTATAGTTTTGTAGAACAGGCTCTTTCCTCAATTTTGACACTAAAGACATTTAACCAAAAGTCAGATTGTTTTATAGAGTTTTAGAACTGAAATAACAGAATAAAAGTAGCGACCAACCATCTCCTAATTTTGCGCTTGCAAAACCCTTCTCTCCTTCAGAAAGCATGTGATTTGGCATTGTGTTGCTACAACTTTAGCATTGCATTTGAAATCTAACGTTTAAAATAATTATTTTTGACAAGCCGTCAAAGAAAACCATATTTACAGCCGAAAATCGAATCGTGCGAAATTATAAGGCCGCGATAGTACATACATTAAAAATAATAAAAGGCTCAGTTCTGGTCCCTGAGGGACTTTTGCACGTCTCTAATTATTGCCTGTCCTCAAGAAACCATGGCATTATGTTATTTAGTAACTCATCTAATTCCACAACGATTTAACTATTACAATCATTTTTTTTATTGTTTACATCAGTCAGAGATATTTATGTCTGTTGTTAATTGACACTTCTAAAATTTTTGAGAGAACACAGTATTCATATCAACAACAAAATAAGATAAGCGAAAACTAAGAATTAGAAATACGTAAATTATGAAATTAGTAGATTTTAACGAGAAGCTAGTACGTGAAACAGTTCATAGAAGTATTATTTCTTTGCTTCATCGTTGATTGCTTCTCCTTTTTTATTGCTATGTTTTCTCTATTCGTTCCTTTCCTCAGGGATTTCAAGAATCTACACATCAATTTCGAGTTTTCTTTACCATTTTTTTCCATTATGCGCCGAAATTCATTCTATTGCATCATGTATCATTTACTTTTTTTCGTTGTTCTTTATATTGTTTATACGTATTTTTCATTTCTCCTTTTTAATTTTGTTTCTTTTCTTATCACTTCGTCCCACCAGGCTGTTGCGGTTATTAGCTCTATATTGTTGTGAAACCAACAAGACGCCAGTGCTTAGTTAGACTATCGTAGTTACTAAATCAATTTATTTAGATGTTTAGATTTTCATTTCAACAGGTGTGTTCGACCATACAAATCAATTTTTGCTTACTGTTTAGGTTAAGTTCCATTTCGGTTTAAGGCACAATATGAAACCAAGCAACCAAGAAATATGTTATTCGAAAACTATCCCATTTCAGTTAAATTTATATGTCAATATTTCACACTATGTATTTATTTGTGCGGGAACGTCGTAGAACGAGGACGCGATCCGATCATTATTATAAACTTGTTTTTTTTTTGTTAGGTTTGATGTGTCGACCAACACCAATGCCAATTTTCTGATTATGTAAATACATTCATTATGAAACTATAAGTTTATAAATTAAGACAGATCACTTTTACACTTCTGACGAACAACACGTATCCTCTATCGGAAGTATCGGAAACATTGTACAGGGTTTTTGTTTATATTTTGAACGGTACCTACAAGTTTTATTATTAGACATATGAAAAAATGTTAAATACAAAAGTTTTAGGGATTTACCTGAACCGCCAGAATTTACTTTAAAAAGAAACAAATGACAATCGGAAACCTAACAAATGAGTATCAGCTTTGTTATTTAAATGGAACACTCAGTATATTTTCTAGAATTAAGAAAGATAGTTTGTCTATATTTGGTTTCATACTTTTTACGATATTTAAGTTTGAAAGTATTACTGTTTTGGTATATTTTTATTAATTTATTTCATACAATATGTTAATTTCTCTTAGATGTTAGCGTTTTGACTTATAAAATGACTTTTAATTAATTTAACACTTACATAATACATAATATACATACATAATAAACTCCTTATTAATCCAAATAAATGCATTTTTTTTTAATTTTAAATTTAAATATCGCAAGAAGTATGAAACCAAATGATACTAGGTTATGTACCTTTATTTCTAGCATTTCTTTCATTAGAAACTTGTCTCTTTAACTTTTTGGCCATCTCTTCTTCCTTCAGTCTGTAACTTCCGTTTCGTATTCATTTATTTTGCATTTATATTCATATTAAGTTTCTTCGGTTCTTCGTTTAATTCATTTTAAATTGTGTTGCAAATTGTCGTCGTTTTGGTTATTATCATATTCAGCGAAAAATAATTCTACTTTTTAGTTTCAAATATCCCAGTTCATTTTTGTTTAACCCTTTTAATTGCCTCATACACTATGCATAACAAACATACGACAATAGTAGTGAACTAAGTAAGAGCACATCTTCTTATTTTTGCTCTCATTTTTCAAAAACAATGTTTCGTTGATATCTTCAAAAATGTGGCTACTCATCTTACTTTAACACTTTGTTGACTTTAAATTTCTATTCCCACGTTTCCAATACTGTCTATTTTCTTTTCTGTTTTTGACTACTGAAAATAACTTATTTTCAATCATCCTGAAATAAGCAATTTCAGTTTATCTATAAAGAACGGTTTTTCGCTACTTTTATTAAGAAAGATGTTGGGTATATAAACATGAAAAATAATTAAGTTTTACTGTAAACTCAAATTAGTTAGACTTAATGATGTGATTTTACTTAATTCGAGCGCACAATTTTTTCATCATTCTGAAAAATACAACAGAACGTAAAACAGCGGTAAAAATTTCAACTTGCAGTATCCCAACGAAAACAATAACTTTTCATTATTTCCGACGCTCTTTCCTGCTTAAAAAAACGCTCTTCGGCAAACATTTCAGTGAAGGTATTGTTTTTAGTTTGTTTTACAAATACAAACTTTTTCGGAGAAACAAACAGACCCGTCGGGTGAAACGAGAATACGCGCCCCGGAATGTAAGAGCGAGTATTGCGTTCGGCTCCGGACGGAGCCATTCCCTTGAAACTTCAAGCGGATGGATCCGAGCGAATTTCAGTCCTGCCAGGGCTGAATTTATCGAAAATTTTTTATTAATACAAAAACAAGCTTTATTTCCAGTAAGCCTTATCCTCGCCGGCATTTGTAAAGGTTTTTCGTGGATACAAAGGGCGGGCAGAGAATAGATTAAAGTAGTATCCCCAAAAATAATAAATATTGCTTCGCTCTTTCAGCACTCACCCGTTGTGATAAACTTATTACCAGTCGGATCAGGTATTTTTTTTTGTTGACTGTCTACATGTTTAAGTATGTGATAACCTTGAAACAAGTTAGAATGTTGCGTCTGATTAATGTGCATTTCTGAGACAATGTGACCGAGAACCAACCCACTTGTACAACATTTGCAAATGACTAGTACTTATTTTATTAACAAATTAACAATTATGAAGTAGTGTGAATAAAAAAAATCCCATCAGATAAACCGGAGTTTAATTTTTGAATTTTAATTTTATTCGCACGCAAAAATCAATTATTATTAAATCTCCGCTGCTAAATGGGAGCTTTATTTTCGAATTCCAATTTTATTCATACCAACGTAAAATGTATTCTCCCATTTTCTTGCGAAATAAAATGGCTGATCTCATTTTATGTCGTAGTTACATGGCTTCTCATTTTCTTACATAACATTCTTGCAATAATGAGGTGGATGTTCTAATATTTTTAATCCTTGCAGGACGTTGTGTCCGAAGTAGGTATTGTCGTGATGTAACCCCCAGTGAAATAATCATTTTCTAAATTTTTACTTATTGTTAGAAATGATTCATGATTGCTGTTTTAATTTAATTATTTAAGTTAATTAATTAAGGAAATAAATTAATTATGTAAGAATTATGTTGTGAAAAATCTGCATTTCTATTGCCTAAATATGTACTAATAAGAAATTAGAATGTAAATCTTTTTTATTGCTAACTGCTACTCTCCGTATTCTTTCGTTCGAAAGTCATAAATGGCCTGCCTCAACGTTAGTTATTATTAAGCAGCGGACGGCCGTTGGGAAGGCGAGAGTGGGGGATATGTCGAAAGGGCGAAAAATACATAAACTAGTAGAGGCGATGTATTTTTCGCCCGTTCGACACGAGCCCACTCTCACCTGCCCAACGGCCGTCCGCTGCCTAGTTATTATCGACCTTTGCCCCATACAGGGTGATTTGTAGCCTCTTTACAAACTTTGGCAAATTAAAGTAGATGTAATTTTATGAAAAGATATTCTATCAATATAGGTCCGATTTGCTTTTCTTTGATTAATATATCAAGTGTATTATATTTTTAAAAATGTAAAAATGTACAGGTCATTCCATATAACAATTCGGAAATTTTGCTTATATCTCGAAAACTATGTGCTTTAGATAATTGTAATTAAGAGCAATGAATTCTACACCAAACTTTCCTTAAGAAAGTTTTTACAGAAATCAAAAATTTTCATAAAAGAGCTACGATGTGTTTTAGAAATTGCAGAATTTCGAAAAACACCTTGTAGCTCCGAAACGGTACAAGATATCAAAATGCGGTCTTCATCATTATCAACTAATAAAAATCAAGCTCTAGCCACCGAGGTCAGTTTTTATCTAAATCCTCTAGAAATAGACGTTTCCCATTGAAAGTGTCAAATTTGGCCCAACCTATACAGTGTTTAATAACAAAAATAACGGAAGTTGAATGACGCAGATTCATCATCATCATGCTCACACATGTTCTTGCGTACACTTGATAATCCGTATCGGCACACACACACATTGTTGTGGTTAAGATTTACGATGCTCTGGCCTACTCTCTGATTATAATTTTGGTTCGATAAGGCGACGTGCACGCAAATTTATGATTAGCGAGAAAGTGGAAGCGTCTCGTCTGCCTTTGCAAACAGGAAGCAGATGAGTAACAGCGTTTGCGAAATTTATCTGCTGGGAGTGTTCCTAGAAAGTAATTTTTATTTAAAGCCCGACAAAATCCTACGAGAACAGCTTATACGCGGCTAACAATAGGCGTTAAATTATTATTTCGATTTAAATAAATATCAGTTGTTTCCTATAACCACGAATTTGTACTAACAGATAAAATTAATAATATATCAACAATGAGCGATATGTATACAGCATGATTCTTGAATAGACTGACATAAAATATAGACGAAAGAAGAGACTTCCCAGAACATGGATAATTTTTAATTTTGAGGCAAAATTACATTGTTTCCTTTTCTTATTTTTTAGCTGTGCATTTTTTCAAATTAACTAACATCTCATTTCTGTAACTATTTTAATTTTATTTATTTAAAAAATATTTTTGTATCTACTTTGTAAAACTAATAAGAATTTTTAGCCAATCTTTTTGTTACAGATGAGTTTCTTACGTCAACGGGATCGTTCATCATCAGAGTCCGTTATCTACAGGAAGTTGCCAACTACAGAAAATTGTTCTTTTCAGAACAATAACAAATATCAACTCTGAATCGCTTCCGATACTAACTACAAATTAGCAGCTATATTAATATGGCTATTAACATAAATTTCGCCTCCACCAATGTATTCTGCTTTAAATTTGTTGCGACTCGTTAATTGGGATAAACAATGCTCCGAAAATAATAAATATATTAATTAGGAGTCTCGTTGAAACTGCAATTATTCAAGAAATTTGAACTCGGCACCTCCACCAATTTATTTCCCTTCTGGGCGCAATCGCCCTCATTTTTATAAAAACTAAAGCATTACAATTAACGAACAATTTCATTAAAAAAAAATAAGTATTAATTGACAAGATCTTTAAAAAATGGATCGAAGAAGAAAAATGTAACACAAATTCGGATGTGCGCCTTTCTAGTGGCGCCATCTAGCAACCAGTAGCCCAAGTCTTAGCGATTTTACAAGAATCTGTAAAATTTTACAGAATTCTGTAAAATTACTAATGCGTGCAAGTTTAAATTTTATTGTTTTACAAGCCAACAATTTTAAATTTGAAAACCAAAGGGATATCTTTCCCCGGGGGAACTTCCCTCCCCCTTACTACATTAAAGAATGTCTATCTTAAAATTTCATGAAAATTAAATCTTGCTTTGTACTTGTACCCCGACCACCTCCCCCACCCGCCTCCCATGTGCTTGCCGGCCTTATATGCTTTTTTGGGGGGCGAGTTATAGTGAGAGGTTTGACGTCACAGGTGTAAATTTAATCATGTAACTTTCAGTTTATAAATTTCGACTAAATTTTCCTAAAATTTTACAAAAACTGGGCCCGGCAAATTTTACATTTTATTTACTCAAAAATTAGAACTAAAAGGAACTACTGTGTTTAGCAGGATTCGAACTTGCGATATTCAATTTACAAGTCCATTACTTGGCTAATCGGCTATTCATCTCCTTATTCAGATACGCATCTATCTAGTGGCGCCATCTAGTGGCCAGTAGCCCAAGTCTTAGCGATCTTACAGGAATCTGTAAAGCTGCTAATGCGTGTAAATTTAGATTTTGTTTTACAATTTTAAATTTTAAAACCAAAGGGATATCTTTCCCCGGGGGAACTTCCCTCCCCCTAACACACATTAAAGAATGTCTATCTTAAAATTAATTTTAAATTTTAAAACCAAAGGGATATCTTTCCCCGGGGGAACTTCCCTCCCCCTAACACACATTAAAGAATGTCTATCTTAAAATTTTACGAAAGTTAAATATTGCCTTGTAGTTGTACCCCGACCACCTCCCCCGCCCGTCCTCCCATGTACTTGCCGGCCTTATATACCTTTTAGGGAGGCGAGTTATAGTGAGAGGTTTGACGTCACAGGTGCAAATTTGATCAACTAACTTCCAGTTTATAAATTTCGATTAAATTTTCCTAAAATTTTACAAAAACTGGACCCGGCAAATTGCTAAATTTTATTGACCCGAAAATTAGAACTAAAAGAAACTGCTGTGTTCAGCAGGATTCGAACCTGCAACATTCACTTTACAAGTCCACTACTTGACTAATCAGCTATCCACCTCCTTACTTAAAGGGGTTAAAAAATTACTGATTTAAGTTACAATTGATTGCAAAGTGATTCGACTCCTTAAGATACTGGGGGGCAGGGGTGTTTTAAGGATCTACGTCAAGTGGATTATTACATGGAATTATAGGGTTATCTCTTCTGCATCTGTAGCTCTCAATTTTTTTGTGTCTAGAAACTGCGAATTCCCAGTGGAAAATTTGATGGTTCTGTAAAGAACCGTTTGTGTTGAGTCTTGACCGTCACTTTGGAAGGGATGAGACATAGCAGGCGACACCTGAAAAAAGAAAATCACCTGTTAAAACAACATTCAATTTTTAAAAAGACTAAAGCATAATAATTAAATTATTTTGAAGTAACAAGTAGGAAATACGGGGATATAAACCAGATGTGAAAATGAAGATGCCGTAATAGAGGAAGGAAACTAGAAAAGAACACGGAGAAATAAAACTGATCAGGAGAATTCTAACCAGGATGAAGAGGGGAATATAGGTACAATAGAAGACATAGTGGGCAGTGGACTAGAAAGACAAAAGCCCACGATATAGTGGAGGAAAACATCTAGGGAAGAAAATTCAAAAGCCACTGGAAAAGATGATGTAATAAGAACAAATGTCGGAAAGGAAGACTTTTATGCCCAATACGTAGGTACCCATACAGGGTGATCTATGACGTCGAGGAAAAACTTCACCAGTTGATTCCTATGAGTAATTCAAACAAAAAACTTCTAATGAACATGTGTCCGATAATACTTTTTAACGGAAGTGTAACCCTTCAAAGTTTATAACATATAACGTCAATCAATCAAAGCAATAGCAGTAGGCTTATTTCGTGTTTCATTTGTTACCTATGAAAACAAAAATTAGTATCTTAACATCGTCTTGAAGTTGTAAACATTCAACATGTAATAAACTTTGAAGGGTTACACTTTCGTTAAAAAGCATTATCGGATACATGTTCATTAGAAGTTTTTTGTTTGAATTACTCATAGGAATCAACCGGTGAAGTTTTTCCCCGACGTCATAGATCACCCAGTATAAAAAGGAAGGCAATGCAAATTGCAAAAGGTCATTAAGGTATAAGAATACTTAGGGTCCATACAAGGCAGCATGGATAAAAAGAAATTGAGTGCTAGGATTAGGAAAAAATATATAAGCGAAAACCAATGTGGATTTGGGAAAGGGAGAAAAATCATCATTTTCTTCAGAGCAAAAAGTTACTAATACAATAAACAAATATCACCTTTATAGATTATAAATGAAAAAATAGAGAAGAATTTATTACTAAGATACTAAGGGAACAAGAAGTCGGAGGTAAGTTAATAACTATGGTAGAAGTGACACCAATGGCCAGTTACACCAAACACTTGAGCTCAGCTTATCTTTAAGCGTCACATAGAATATACACACTATTGTGTAACATTTTAAGCATCACTTATATTTAAGCTCTGCTTAAGTATTTATGCAACTGGCCATACGGAAACCAAAGTGAAAGTAAGAAACAAAATATCAGAAAAATTTAAAGTGAATTTAAAGAGAAAATCAATGTTGCTTTAGGGAAGTCCATACGCCCACGCCAGGCAGGAATTAATGGAAGAAAATTATCAAAAGATAAACTAAAAAAAGACCAGAAAATTCTACAAGAAAATGGGATTAAAAAATAAGGAAGAGAAAACTGAATATATGTACAGAGTGCTGATAAAGTCCCGCACCAATCTCATAATTTGTTTATTTAATGTTTTTTTGCAAAATCCTGAAATAGGTTAATTTTTAATTTTAAAAAGACTCATTTTAGTGCAACAATCTTTTCTCGATCATCGGCATTTGTTTTCCACTGTGACCTCATCAATATTTTTTCTTAAACGGCAACTCTAACTTTTACCTGTTTCAGGATTTTGCAAAAAAAAACAATAAATAAATAAATTATGAGTTTGGTGCGGGACTCTACCACCACCGTGTATTTAGGCAGAGGAGGGAAAAACTGACGTTGACAAAAAGGAAGTAGAATATACGGGAAGAAGGACAGAGCTTCAGGACAAGAAGAAACTGAACAAGAAGAACAAGAAGAAACTGAAAATAAAAGAAATGCAAATAAAGTCGGCTGTGGAAAACAATTGTACAACAAGATTGCACCAACAAACTATCAAGAAACAAGGAAATAGCGTCAAGAAAATAAGAAAATTAAAAATACAAAATTTACAAAACAGTAATAAGACTAATAGTAAAGTATAGCAGTGAAACTTGGAGACCAAGAAACGAAAAGCAGCAAAGTCTGGAAATATATATAAGAGAGAAAAGTCTGAAGAAATATCTTTGGAAAGAAAGAGGTGGAAATAAATTCATATAGAATATAAGAATAAGAAGCGCATGCTCTCTCTGGTGAACTAAAAGTAGAGAATCAGATGATTTTGACTAATCTTATAAGAAGTAGGAAGAGAAGGGAAAGACCGAGAAAAAGAAGAACAAAATGAGGTGTCAAGGGAAAGAAAAGACGACAAATAAGAATAGAGATGGAAGGAAAAGTGAAGAAGGACAGAAACCTCTTAGGTCGCTTGGTTGTGTGGTTGGTTTAATAAAAATTAAACACTAGCGAAATATAAAAAGAAAAAGTTACATTTTGCCATTTTACGTCTTCCGTATTTAGAAACAAAATTGAATCGATCCTAAACTGTCTATCAGTTAATTCTAAAATTAATCGAATGTCCATTCTATAATTCCAAAATAATCTAGTTTTCAACCTTAATCAATAATCGTATTTCTAATCAAAACTTATTAGAAATAAAAATAATAGAAAAAATAAACTGTTTTCTGGTGTAACTTAATAAACGATTGCTTATGGAAAAGCTTCGAAAAGTATGTGTTCTTGCACCTACATGTTCTAAATATTTCGATTTCATAAACAAACCTCCCCATTCCATTATGATTAATATTTTTCATAAATTAATTTCTGGAGGATACTGCTCTGCCATCTACACGTTAAGAGCGGTGATTTCAGGTTTCTGAACGCAGGAATTTTCAGAACCGCATCGTTTCTCTCGTTTGCTCACAGAGGTCACAGCGTTAAAACCCGGAACAAAGCTTTTTTTACACGAGGACATAACGTGTTAGCACCGACCGGATCGGCATGCACGGAACTCGGGAATTAAATTATAACAGAAACAAAGGCCGGAGTCAACAATAAAAGCCAAAAACAAAGGAATGTTTCTCGGAAATTCCGGCAAAGTATAAGGAAACGCTGCACAAAAACGAAAACGAAAGCCCGCCCGCTCGCTTACAAGAAGACTTCTTTTAGTTTGCTTTTTGGAATTCCGCCCGCTTAATGAAAATTTTAATGCAGAATAAATGGCTATACTCATCGGAAATTTAGTTCGGAAATCGTTTTAAACTCGAAAGAATTTCTCTTCTTACTTAATTGTTAAATAAGATCTTACAACGGGCCGCTTATTATTATACACAACGCGTACGTGTTCAAATTACAAAGCAGATAACTTGTCGGGCCATTATTTAGGAAGATAAAATTAAGAAAAAAAAATGTTCTCGCTTCGGGAACCTAAAACAAGGGCCGCGACAAATACACGCATTTCACACACGAGGAGTTTAAGAACCCGGAGTGTCGTCGACTCTTCTCTTTTAAGATCGTTATCATACAAATGGACTTACGAGTACCTCTTCGAAATAATATTTCAGCGCAGCACGCTTCGAACGGTTTTCGAATTTAATCTGAAAATTCCTCCTCGATCGAACATGTAAGATAGAGGCATTACAAACAAAACCGGGTCTAATGCGGATTAACTTTTGAAAAGAAAAAAAAACCTTGAACGGTCAAATAAGATATCACGGGGATTATGAGAAACACATACACGTAAGTCAATTATATGGGAAGTCTTAATACGCTTTAACGAAATAAGATGTTAGCGATTAAAGGAAGTGATATTAGTTAAGATTAACGCATTTTTAATGTAATAATAAAAGAATAAAACAAACAGAAATTGAAAATTCTATACATAAAGGGTGATATGTACTTATGTACTATGGTATTCGACTAAATCAATCAAATTTTACCTAACTTCGAGTAGCCTTCTGGCTAAATCTCATTAATAATAATGAAAATAAAAAGAAATGTTAAAAGCTATTATTAGTTCAAATAATAAAAATAACAACACTAACTTTTTTCTGAAAATTTACTCCAAATTTTAGTGCAAATTCATTAAATTAAAATCTTTAACTTCGTCTTTTAAATACAACACCTGGACAGTCTCTGGTCAGTCCAATAATAATAATCAGCCAACACAGTTGAAGTCTATTTTCCTTGAAGACTCTTTTTCATTTTCGATATATGTTATTCAAATCGTTCTCCCCATATTCAGATAAGAATATGGATGTACTCGTAATTGCATCCTCGTTCATATTAGACTTTTATCAAATTTTCAACCAGCTGTTTGTAATTTACAACTTTTATTACTAAGAAAATTGATTTAAAAAATACGAAATACCTTCCCATGCGGCTTTCTCCGTATTTGTAAAAATTTTGTTTGACTTTTACTATACAACAATACGATGAATCAAATACGAACAAGAAATAGAATTTCAGGAATCTTTAAAAATATGGAGAAGGAGACAGAAGAAGGTAGAAGCAAGCGCATTTGCAGATGACATTGTGTTTATAGTAAGAACAGAAAAAGACCTATAAAAGAATAACAGGAACGCAAGAAGATGAAATTGGGGCAAGAATAAACTTAGCAGCCAAACAAAAACTTAACTTAAAGTAAATACAAAAAAATAACATCAAGAACAAAAATGATTGTATACCTACCTACTTTCCAACGCTAACTTTCGTGGGGAAAAATTTGATATAAAATCAAAAACAACAAGAATGTCTACAAGCCAACGAGATGAAGTATTCAAGGCGTGTTAAGCGTAAGGAGAACAGAGAAGAAAAGAGATGAAGACTTTAGACATGAACTCAAAATAAAACTGTTAAACACAAAAATTAAAGAGAAGAAGTTAAAATGCATAAGACACATGTTTGGAATGAAGGAGAATGGGCAAATAAACAAGTTGTGGGAAGCTAGGAATAATAGTAGAAGACGACCGAGCAAAGCATGGAATAGAAGAAGAAAAGGAAAATCATAGAAGCGAAGAAACCAGCTCGAACTAGAGAGGAGAGACGTAAATTTGTAGAAGGAAATTAACTTAGTAACACCTACGGGTAACGGAGGTTAACGATTATACTTAATCGTATCCAATGGAAAAGGTTTGATGTGAAATAAAAAACAAAACCTTATTTTGTTTGAAGCACTCCTAGTACTCATTTTTCGTTATTGTCTCCAAAATCTTCTGGATGTCTGCAGTTATGTCGAAACGTTTTCCTTTCATCCTCAGTTTCACATTTCGGAGTAGTCAGAAATTACACGAAACCCAATCAAGCGAATACGGGGGATGATCGAGCACCACGATATTTTTATTGGCCAAGAAATTCCGCATAATCTTCTTTTTGTGTGCCGGTGCATTATCGTGCAACAAAGGTCATGTCCTTTGCTTATGGTGCTCAGGTTGAACTCAAAGAATCCTTGCCCAAAAACGATTCAGAACACTCCGCGTTCACAGTTTGACCTTCTGCTACGAATTCCTTTCGGATAATTCCTTTGGAATCAAAGAAAACGGTTAGCAGAGTCCTGATTAGAATCTTTTGCATGCGTATTTTTTTCGGTTTTGGATCATCTGGTCTCTTCCATCCTGATTCTGTCACTTTGTGAGTGGTTGTTATTGAAAACATCAGATATCATCGCCAGTTACGATGTTTGCCATGAAGTCTCGATCCATTTTCATGTAATTCCAGTGGTCCAAGCGAGCGCAGTCCTTCCGTTTTCTCAAATTTTCCAATTTAAGGTGGACAGTGGTTTTAAGAATGCCAATACGTTCGTTGATTACTGTATTATTCACGAGAGAAGACCGTTACGTCATTGTCTGGTGTTGCATCAACAGACTTATGAATCATAACTTTTTTCCTTTTTTCTCATTCACCGTTAACAAAGAAATAATACTGAAACAGTTGTCGGTTCTTGCTTCGGCAATTGATTACGCAGCACTCAAGTTCCGTGATTTTCATTGTAGTTTGGTAGACACAGTACAACGATTATTTCGAAGCACTTCGGTCACTTTTTGGACACTGTCTTCAATTCGAACTGTTCTTGACGGATTCTCTGGTCTCTTCCATCCTGAGTTCTGGCACTTTGTGAGTGACTGATTTTGAAAACACCAGATTACGATGCTTGACATTAAGTCTGGATCCATTTTCATGTCATTCCAGTGGTTCAAGCAAGCGCAGTCCTTCTGTTTTCTCAAATTTTTCAATTTAAGATGGACAGTGGTTTTAAGCATGCCCAATATGTTCTCTGATTAATTGGGTAGAGACACAACGATTATTTCGAAGCATTTCAGTGACTTTCTTGGACAATGTCTTCAATTCGAACTGTTCTTGACGAATCCTCTGGTCTCTTCCATCCTGACCTCTGGCACTTTGTGAGTGGCTGATATTGAAAACACCAGAGCTCTGTTCCAACCACGTTCTGTGACGGTTTTTAAACCGTCATAGTCAGTTGCCCACCGAAATAATGATTGATTTTGACAACTTTGTCAAGTGTAAAACTTTGATGAGTGCATGCTTGTGACGGTTTCGAAACCGTTACAAAGCATGGTTGGAACAGATGCCAAATATCATCACCAATTACGATGCCTGACATGAAGTCTGGATCCATTTACATGTCATTAAATTGCTCCAAGCGAGCTCAGTCCTTCCGTTTTCTCAAATTTTCCAATTTAAGATGGACAGTGGTTTTAAGAGTGCCAATGTGCTCCCTGATTAGTTTGGCAGGCACACAACGATTATTTCGAAGCATTTCAGACACTTTTTGGACATTGTCTTCAATTCGAACTGTTCTTGACGGATCTGACCATGGATCGCCTTCAATGCTCTCTCTGCCTTCACGAAATTTTGAAAACCTCTTAAAAATATCCTTAAGGCTTATTACCTTATCACCAGAAAAATATTTTTGGAATTCACTAATGGAAGACGTTGTACATTTTTATTTCCCGGTTTTAAAATGGGTCACTCTCTTTGGATATAAATTTCATTGTCCACTATTTGAAGCCCCAATACCTATCATGGTTTATGTACCTTAGCAGTTGCTGAACATTTTCGTAGCTACTGGGCTACTCCCTGAGGGAACTCCGTGTGCTACTTCATGAGGGAGGAAGATTTTCATTGCATCTGTCTTAAGGCTGAGTTTGGAAGAATCTATGAGAAGTCTCCAGTCTCTGGATATTGTTCGGTGTGAAGTGCTGCGCCATTGATTTGTCTCCATTTTCACAGGCGATAAGATTGTCTTCCTTTTTGAAATGTGTGGCAAGATGATTGTGGCGGTTGCGCTACATTGTCTTCGAGGGATGAGGGATGACATTGTTGCAGTCTTGATCTCAATAACTCTACCTTTGCTTCTGGAAATTCTAGATCTTGAACAAAATCGCTTTGAGTTATTTTTCGAGGAAATGGGATTTGTGTGCTGTACTTACATACAGAATAGGTAGAGCCTTCACTATTGGTTTCATCAAACAAATGAAGTAATGAATGGTTTTCATCGTAAGGCAATGCTCACATAGCAGAGAAAGGAATGCATTTGCTTTTCTTTTCATTTAACAATGATTTGTTGTATGCTCTCTCCAAACCAATGTTACACAAATTCGCATACAACGTCATTGATCCACTAAGGTAGACTTTCCTTAACAATGGTGTTATTTTGAGTTTCTGTTGTCTAAAAATAACTTGACTCTACTATTAGGTTGTTCGGAAAAAAATGTCGTTTTATGTCTAGAATTTTTTGATTCCAGAAAAGTTGGATGATATCGTGGAATATAACTGCCAGCAGAAAGATGGCAAAGGTCACTGATGTAAATGGCAATTTTATAGTTTAATCAAAATTTATCTTCTTATATATATAAACATTCTGAATTAAAAAGAAAACGACATTTTTTTCCGAACAACCTAATATTTCTGCGGTTTCGTTACCAACAGTTTGGAACCATGGTTCGAAAACAATTGAACTGTCATTTTGTAATCATGGGAACAAACAAACCAACTTGATTTAACTAAATTTTTTGAGCATTTAACTGACAAAACAGAATAAAACGTGTTAAGTCCTGTAATTTAAGAACAAGAGCTAACTATTTTTTTTAATGTTATAGCCGGATTCAGTACCATCAAAAGAATAATAATTAGTAACATTTTATTTAAGATACGAATATGTTGTCGACCAGTGTTATAGCTGGAAGAGAACTGAAAAACATGTTTTGCTTCGGCACGCTCTTTATGGAAATAAAACTGAGAATCGTTCGAAAAAAGGACGAACAAATATGATACCGAGAAATCCTAATTAGTTTACTTCCAATAAAATAAAGACGTCAGAGAGAAACCATTGCGGCCAAACTAACGACATTTTCTGGAGCAATGTCGATAATTAGGACAAATGCACCACCTTGCATTACGCCTTAATTAGACAATTTGAAAGCAGGAATTTCGTCCCTAAATATTCATACGCTATTAATTAATGGGTAAAAATGGGAGTAATTATTTCGGAGCGAAGGCGTAAATGATTTCGAACATTTTTAACTAACACGAAATCACTAATTAGATGTTTAATGTAATAGCTGAGAAACCTGTTGCTTTTTTAAACTCGTAATTGTAGGTACTTGTACATTTTATATTTCGTACGAATTAAAATAAATTAGCTGCGTATGGTAATAAAGGAAATAATTAGGTATTTGTTTTTCGGTTAACATTTACAATTAAGGATTCTTTTCGAATTAGATTACATGGTCTGTTTCTGGGCGGCCTTGAAGTTCAATGAACTACCGAAACTGTGTGATGGTCACTAAATAATACCAAATTATATAAAATTATATAAATTAAATTAAATTTGTCAAAAAATTAAAGCTTATATGTTTTTTTTTTATATGATACATTCGAATTCTATTCCATTCTTGAATATACTGGAGTGATGTAAATAAATACTCAATCATTAATAAAATATTAGAATGTAGAACACATGAATTATTTAAGAAAGTAACAAATTAACTAATTTACAACATTCTCTCGCGGTAGACTCGAATAATTAACGTCAAAACGTCAGGGCGCAGTCGAAACCGATATAAATTATTTTACGCTTTTGTGCGTTCTTTTCTATATTGAAATACAATCAGAATAAATTACGAATTATGACGCAAAGAATGCATGTTCAGGTAATTTTTACGAGCGCACACCCACGAAGCTATTTCACCTGTTAGCTCGTAATTTTCAGCCTGTGACCAGTGGCGGTTTTATTTTTTACACTCCGCTGACGATGAGGGATCGGGGAGGTATTAACAAATGAGAGGGCTCATTTTGTGAACTCACAATACAACCTATCATCAGCCTTTTGTGACCCTCGAAGTACCGACTTGTTTGACCAGTGGGAAGTTTTTTTATGTCCTTATTCCAGTGGCGTCGTTGAAATCGGTGTTATGTAATTTATTGGACGTGAACGAGTTATTTCGGGCGGTGTCTTGTAGGTATTACGAAATCGTACTTGTAATGGATGTATTACAAGCATCGCTCGATCGTTTGTTTTAATAAGATCCTCGTTATTTGTTTGTAATAGAATCCTATCTTCCAATTTTGGTTCACAAGGATAATTTTAAAATAAATTATTACGAAGTGGACTAGTTATTAGTCTTCTATGTCTTTATAGACACAGAACGAAACCAAAGATAAAAAAAAAATGTACGAACCCTAAGACGAAACACTTGGAGTACAAAATAGTTTCTTCATTTAAAATGATTACTATTTTCTTATATCCTGTCTTATTTCT
Source organism: Dorcus parallelipipedus (assembly GCA_958336345.1). Classification (NCBI taxonomy): domain Eukaryota; kingdom Metazoa; phylum Arthropoda; class Insecta; order Coleoptera; family Lucanidae; genus Dorcus; species Dorcus parallelipipedus. The sequence goes on along the minus strand of OY284479.1, from coordinate 32,893,250 downwards.
TATAGTATATCTTATAATTTTTGGAACATCTCTAATCTAATAATATTTGTTTCTTCATTAAATAATAAAAAAAACGAAATGTTCTATTCGGGTAATATGAAGAAGTTTATGATTGCCTAGATCATTGTATTATACAGAACAAACTACACTCCTTCCACTAATTGTTGTTGTTCTTCTTCTTCTCGAATCCTTTGTACTTTCATGAGGGTGTCGGATGTCTATTCCTTTTATGCTTTAACCCATTTCTTCCATTCCGTCTGATCCTTGGCCAGTTCTCTCATTTACTTTAAGGTTTTATCTCTTTCCTTCAGAGGAAGGAGCAGAGACTCCTTGTTTCTAACATTTCCTTGCTCTTCCTTTGCATCTTTCCCTATTCCCTTCGAATCTTACTACATGGCCAAACCAGTTCAATTGTTTTACCTCCACGTTAATGTTAGCCACATTGTTTCATTTCGTTTATTTTCTCATTTAGTTATTCCTGTAATATTTCTCATGATTTTATTTCTATAGCTACTAATATTTTCTTATGTTTTTTTTTTCTGAATCGTCCACGAATCTACTTGCATGTGGTTTTGTTGTATTGCACACTTTGATTTTTATGTTCTTGCTTATTTCAGTCGTTTCAAAAATTGCTTTGTTGGGGGCATAGCACAAGTTATTTTCTTTCTTTATTCTGTTAGTTTTAACCAGGTCTATTTCCCCATTTTGCGTTACTATGCTTTATAAATGTTCTTAAGTTGTTACTCTATCTCTAGCTATTCCCTTTATTTCTGTGGTCCTATTATCCTGCTGTCTGCTATTTATCACCATCATTTTACTTTCTTCTATATTTTTTATATTCATTTCAGTTCCTTCAATCTCCTCCACACATATGTTTTGGAAAGTTTTTTCCTTTCTTAAAAAAATTGGTCGTCTCTACTTTCACGTTTCCGAAGTTACGGAAGTTTCTTGCTCTCATCGATTCCGTAGCGAAATAAAAATTGAAACTTCTTGATCCACGTCTGTGATATACGAGGGCGTATTAGTATGTAGTTAGTCTAGGCCGTTTCCCTTGAACAAAATAAAATCGCGTTACCACGGCAACAAACAATGACTTATTAGAAATGTCACTGTGAAATTTTATTTTAAGGAGTTGAAGTATTGCCGTGCAATAGAATTTGAAAGGAAGCATGTGGACCAAATTATGAAAATCAAAAATTGGAGAATCATTAAGTACCTGTATTTGAAGGGGTTAAGGGGTTAATGGATAATCTTATACAGTTGGTGATCAATGCCCTTCATAGGCGACTGTGAAAAATTGGATTGTATCATACAAAAGAGGAAGATGAGAAGGTGACATGATATTATCAGACTATCGCATCGATTTGGCCTGAAACATATTATAGCCGAGACACTAAAGATTTCGTAAGAACGTGTTCATCATATAGTTCACATTGATTCAGATATTTAAAAAAGTTCTGCAAAATTGATTCCCAAATGCTTTTATGCCGATCCAAAGTGACCAATCGCCCTCAATTTGAAGAAGGTGACCATGGATGAAATTTGGATCCATTTTTACGCCCCAGAAACGAAACAGCAGACAATGGAATGAAAGTATCGTGGTTGGCCAAGCCCTAAGAAATCTCGAGTTCAAAAATCATCCTATATACTTACGTACCATCACAATATGTAATAATAAATTTCGCTGTAAGTTCTAAACCAGAATATTGAAACAACTACGAATTGTTAGACAATAAAAGAAGGTACATAGATGCTTCATAAATTTAAATTTGTGATAGAGAAAACGTGATTGATCTGTTTGTGAGGGGTTCGAATATTTCTGGCGAGAGGTGGCAAGATGCCTAGCGTCACTCCTGTCCTTATGCTCTTTCAAAGGATCAGATTTTGATTGCATTAGAATGGATTGGATTGAATATTTCTTTATTGGCTTCATTTATTTTATACGTTCCTATCTTTGATATGATCTTCCATAATCATTCCTCTGATGAAAAGTTTATGGGGATTATGGGTAGCATTCAAGGAAATTTTAAGGGCAGTTTTTTAAAATTTTTCTTGACTAAAATGTTGTTACCAATCTAGAGAGAGTTTTGTAAAGTTAATCCAAGACTTTCTTTTAATTTAAATTGCCTTCTCTTGATAGATTTAATCGAGCACTCTAGAATTCTTCGGCGTACTGAAAAGAGCAATAAAGGAATGCCAACTTCCGAAAGGTAACGAGAAAAAATGGGACAACTAAAGTAATTTGGCTATAGGAGGCAAGAATATTGGCAAAACAAGGACTTGACAGGAAAAAGCGAGTCAAGGAGAAAAAAAGTTAAATAGAAATGATGCAAAGGAAGGAAGGGAAATACAAGATGGGTATATACATCTTTAACATATATCATTTTGTTTTTATTCTTCTTCTCTCAGTGAAATGACCTTCTTAATCTTTACATAAATAACAACAGCACTTTTTTATTTAACTCCATGAGACATTGCGATCTGTTCATCTTTAACAGGGGCAATAAGTAATTTATTTGATAAATAACTATTATACGGTTTGTATGTGCTGCCATGATTGCAGTACCATCCAAGAACTTAGCGACGTCTGGTATATCGGTGTATAGAAGGAGGTATAAAATAGGTCCCAAGACAGCCCCCTGAGGTACTCCTGATTTAATTGGTCTAAGATTGGTATAACTATCTTGTTGTTTAACGAGACAGTAACAGTCAGATATTATAATATTTCAGCGGTGATAAGCAAGCTTATGTTATGATCTTATAATAGCGCTTAATATTGTTATTGTTTTAAAGTTATTAAGTTACTTTTTCAAGATAAAACAGAAATTAAATTAAAAAAGAAATGTAAAAGGAAATTTAACCCAGAAATAAAACTATCACAGAAAGTCATTTCCTAGAATCCTTTATATCTTAAAATAAATAGCGGCGATTTCCGTCGAAATAATTTATTTTTAATAATCATTAAGTCATTCATCCAACACCTGAATACAACAAACAGCAGAGATAGGAAGACGAACGGAAGAGACAAATTGGGAGCGGCTTTCAAATACTATCTTTCTATGATCGTTCTTTATTAATAACTTATGTTGAGACATAGCCGTGGGAAATTTAGAAAAAAACACCAGGACAGTAGAGTTCATTGATGAAGTAGTAAATGGTTGTTGCACTTAGATAAGGATGTGGTTTTAATTATACGCAAACTTAGAAATCTTTAACATTTTGTTACTACATCTGGTAATCTCACACCATGCAAAAGAACGAAATTAATGGCGATAAAATTCACAAAGGCATCGCCGTACGTGTCAGGTCGGTCTTTTTGCTTCTTAGCCCACCCCTTTTAATCGCAAACAGATAGTTTATTCATGCGGTGGTAATTGCGTTCTCCTATAATAGCGGCACATGCCATAGAATAAACATTAACTGCGGCGATTCGATTGTTTTATGATGGGGAAAAAAGTCGCGGTTGCAAACGATTTCAGTTCAATAACCCTGTGTTTATCGGTCGCAGCTAATCGCAAAAGATATTGATCCTGTATGCAATCATCTTGCAATAACTGAAAAGTTTCATTCCTCTTTCTCTCGTTGTGTTTCAATCTAGACCAAGTGATAAATGATGGTCGTTTCATAACGTATTAATCGACAAATCGCTTGCAGCATTCCATCGTTTCGAATGAAATACAAATGTAACTACCAAAGAATTGAATGTTGTGCTAACGGTATAATTAAATTGTTTTATGTAATTTTAAGTCTGTGGTTGTTCATAACTTGTAGGTAGAAACTTACCAGAAAGTTCATTTATAATAGAAGAATTATTTATTATCACAGATTTAATCGTTAATGATTCTATTTGAGTAAGAACACTTCGACAAATTATGAATCGTAGCAATAATAATAAAGTGAAAGCAATCAAGTTGTTTTTTTTTACCCCAACACAATAAATTACAATTTACGAATTAAACCGGTCCTTCTTTTTAACAGGGCCATCTTTCAAGATTTTAAATTTAATGTACTCGTGGTCGCCATAAAGCAGAATTGTTTCAAAGGACTGCTCCCCCCCCCCCCAAAAAAAAAACGAAGGATTAACCACGCGCAGCTTCTTCATTCTTCACTTTTATTATTTTTCGTATACATAAAATGTAATTCAGTGCAGCAAACTTGATTCCATTTCATTTACTCTTTTATGAAGGCAGGGAAGGGTCATTTTTATCTGTAACGCGGTCATTTAACTCCGACAATGGCCATTTGTATTAACCCTTTTCTAGTATTGTGTCGGAGGATAATGAAAATTTTAAGGACCCTTATGTATGTATATGGGTAATTTGAATGCACGATGAATGCACAAGTTTGCCAATTAACTTGGATAGTATATTTAATTTAAAACTGGATGGATTAACCGAAAACAATTATGTATTGGCTTTTGAAAGCAACACCTTTCGATACGGTTACTGGTTTTCTTCATGTCCTAATTTAAAATGAACGTGAACAACGAGTGTGAAGTCTTCATCGGCGCGTACTAAATAAAATTTCCATCATGATGAACCGCAAACCGAATTAACTGCACGTCGAATTACATTTTGATGAGATCTGCTTTCATTCTCACGCGAACTAGACCACGTCCAGGTTATTTTCTATTCAAATTGAAACTGCTAAAATTTATGTTTCCATTATACTTGAGCCCTACTTATCGGACATTTACTACGTATAGAAAACACAGACTTCGTGAAATTGAGTTTCTCTACCCACTAATTGCCTCTTCGAATTATTTTTAAGCAACGATAAATAATTTCCAGAGACTGGAAATGCAGATCATAAATCATACGCGTTTGTGTGCCACGTTTTATCAGATTGTAGGAAGAAATTTGTATACAATATAATCACTGGAAAGCGTCTAAATTCATGTCCTCCGCGTATACTTTATTTTCTATTAGACAAACAGCTCTTTGAACATAATGTCCACGTAGACAAGGTAATGAATACGACTCGGATTGCCGGAGCACACCCTTTCCTTTGTCTGACGCACCATTCAGCTATTATTTGATTTAAGCATTGATGCTATCAAATTACATAACGGAAGCGCAGACCTGTTGATGCGTACAAAAATTCTCATGATCTCAGCTATTCTTATCTCGAATGATTCGATAAATAAGGCGCTCCTGATTATTTATATTGTTGTCTGGGTCGGGAATGTATCTTAAGTAAAATCGTGTTTCGAAAATTAACTCGCGCGATGCTAATCAAATGTTACATAATTCAACAGTTAATGGAATTAATTTGGCAAATGCCACTGTAACTTAAATGGGATTGTCTATAGATAGGTTTAGGCTTAAACCATTGTGAAGGTAGCGCCATAAAAAAGGTTTGAATGATCAGAGAGATATGCTTCTTATTCAAGACTAAATTTTAGTTATGATTGTGATCTAGAATGTTCATATCTGTTTCAGAAGAATGTGAAGGCTATTTACTATTTAGAGATACAAACTCTCAACGAAAAAAATTATGCTTAATAGTAAAATGAAGTAAATTCTGCAAATCAACAATAATTCTAATAAATATAGAAAAATTTGTAACAGTACAATGGAGTCCAAATAACCCTGTTCCAAATTGAACCTTACTGAAATATTCGTTAAGACTACTTCGATATTTTGGTGTGTGAATACATTTGAACTGCGTGTGTTGCAAAAGGACAATGCGTGGCTGGATGTATGAAAGACATATTAGAAAAAAAAAAGAAAAATGAAAAAACAGCGGTTTGACGATGGGAGTGGAATGAAAGAAGCTTGTGGAGCAGAAAAGAAAAGAAGTTTGTTCGATCAGAAATAGAAGAAAGTGCAGAGTGTTACTTCGGATTTAGGTGAAGACATGATTGGTTGCAGGGCTGAAGCTCAAAACTGAACGTTCTGAAAGCAAAAATGTACAACGTACTTTGGCTGATCAGTAGGGTGGTATTTGTGTGTTTGAAGCTTTGAGTTATTTAGTTACAATAAACAGTTCCAGAATTTGTTTGAGCTGTTTGATTAAAATTAAAAAAAAAACAGTATCAAAAAATATCAATAACAACAGGATGTTACTTGCACAACCCTAGAGTCCCTAACACAAAAAGTATTGCACAAGTTGGGATACTATCCCGTGGCAAAAGTAGGTAATATTTCTATTAAGAAAAGAAGAACAAGTGTATATTGAAAAGTAAATTAGCGAAGGATGAGAAAGGAATGCAGTAACGAATAAAAAAAAGAGAAGAAACGAACAGGATCCTCCTATGAAGCAAAACATGAAAAAGAAAATAAAATAGAGAATAGACGATATGGGTCAGAAATTTAGCAATTAGCAGAAAAGGAAAACTGATAATTAAAGTACATATAAGGAATGGGCATACTAAGAAAATGAGCAAGAATTTTAAAAACAGAGAAAGTAAGAGAAAGTAATAGTTAATTTGGTATACGAATATGACGATTGACACATAAAAAATATAAAGAAAAGCACTCGAATGTGTGTCAAGCAAAAGAAATCCAAATACTCTTTAACGAAAAGAATACTGAAATTTAGAGAAAAGGCGAAACTCTTAGAAACCAAAAGGAGACAAAAACTCATTCAGAAAAAGAATAATTGTGTTCTCTCTCTCGTAATTCTCACGGAAAGAAAAAAGCAAATACGAAAACTTATCAAGTAGCGAATACTGCACTAGGATAATAATGAAAACGACTACAAAACGGGACGAATATTGAAAGAGGAAATAGCGGAATTAAAAAATGAAGGGAATCATGATTGAACTCTTAAAAAGTGTAATGCTTAGCCAAATTACTATAGATACAAAACATTTTAGGACAAAGAAGAGGAAGAAGCTTGCTGAACTCTATACATATGAGTGAATGTGATTCATCTATTTTTGTGGAATAATTCCTATTATGAGCCAGTACTGAGTCGTAAAAAGTTGTAAAGTACAACCAACTTCTGCTCTAATTGAAATCAGCGGTGTTTATCTACAATGCAGACTAAAAATTTAAAACCATCAACAAAGTAAAGAAGAAAGAAAAAACTGTGTATGTATACTGGTGCTTAAAAGTATCCGAATGAAATCAATAAAATAGTTCGAATTTGACCCTTGTGGTAAACTTCCACAAACTTCCACAGTGCCAGGCGGTCACGCCGGTCGTCCGAATACTTTTAAGCACCAGTATACGACGCAAGGTAACGTAACTATGATCTATATTTAATTTAAAGTACTGGTAATATTTAGTTAAATATCTTTCTTTCTTTTTATTACTTTCTGGACTAGACGTGGCGTCCTCAGTGTAAGTTTCTGCAGAATTTCAGGCTGTAGATTGTTCGCAAAATTTCCTAAAGGTGCTTGCTAGGTGAACGGTGCTTTCTAATAGCTCTAATCGAGCTCTTCTCAGAGTAATAGTAAGAGACTGTTGGGTTTGGTGACTGTGGAGGCTACTGCAAGTTTATTAACGTCTTTTTTTTCATGTTCTTCTAAAAACCTATGGCATAGTTTAGAGCTATATCTCTCCTGAGCCAGGACAATTGTAACTCAGTTGATATTGCATGGTTCTTTCTTAAATAATTTCATATCCTTCTTTATTTAGAATTCCATTGATTTTATATAAATTTCCATCTCCATTAAATCCTAGATCATAATATAGAGCCACCGGTGTGTTTGACAGTAGGCACTACATCGTCGGGCAATAGTTTTTTCCTAAATCCTTCTTTTAGATCCAAACTCCACAAACTTCTGTTCACATTACTTTCCTTCAATTTGCAGCTTCCCTCAATAACAGTGTTCTGAGGACGCTATGAATGTTCCTATCTTCGGCCTTTGGGGTAGACTGCGTCTTTCAAAACTGGGTCTATTTCTGTTTCGCACAGTATCTCGTAATCTGATGATACCAAAAGGAATTGGTGTCTTCCAAATTATAATAAATACAATAAACCTTAACAAGGTTCCTAAATCACAAAAACTTTATTACCGTTACGGTTTTTATACATCATATTATTCATACAAACAATATTATAATAATAAAATGTTTAAGACACCAATTTATAATCGTTAGTTACAATGGATATTATCATATCCCTGGTATCTTACAAACTTACAAACTGAAGAGATTCCTAAATGTCTTTGAAAGAACATATAAAGGTTGTATTCACGGAAATACGTTAAAATGGCGACGTCCTACAAATTTTCATATACGCTAATTAATGTAACTCGCAAAACTAAATGTTGTTAAAGTGGTCTTAAACTATTGATCCGCAGTGTCGACAACTGTTTGAAAAACAAACATCTTTTCGAAGACTGCACTGCACTGCAGTGCATTGCACTGAGAACGACTGCTGAGTATCGTTGACATTCTACGCCACTAAAGGGTTACCAGCAAGTAGTTTTTAAAAATGTAAATGAAACAATAATCAAACAAATAATATAATCAATGCAGTGGTTGCAACTTACCATCAAATGACCAACAAATCTTTGAAAGTCTACATCTATATTAAGTTGATAACACCATGCCAATAACGAAGAATGAAAATGATCGTCAGCTTTTTCGGTTTAGTTAAGAAAATTTCGAAAACAATTGATATGATCTTATCAACAGAGGAAACTTAGTCTTTGGTAATCTAAATTGGTCTTAATTCTATGGAAAGATGTTAAAATCTGTGTGACTTCTTAATTTGAAGAGGTAGATGTACGATAACGGAGGATAAAGGAAGGATCTACAAGACCTATGAACAGAAGACGATTTTAATACAACGTGGAGAAGCAAGAGTCGCAAGACTTGAAACTTAAAGAAAGGAAAATTAGAAGCAGTAAAAATAGATGCATCTCGAAGGCGAAAAAACAAGAATAGAAGAGACTGGAAGTAACTGATGTAAAAGATGATTACAACCAATTACCAAAAAGAAGAAATTACATACTACAATAAACACCACGAGAAAGAACGTTAAGAGAAAGGCGTAATAGGACAGGGATAGAGGAAGTAAAAAAAGGGACGAGTTTTGGAGCCTTTAGAGATGTACATTGAATCGTTAAATTCTGTCGAATTCTCTATTCCTTTCAATAAATTTAGACATTTTTCGGAGACAGAAATTAATAATTCCAAATGAAAAATTTTGGGTTTGCCAATTTTATTGATCCCTTTCCAATCTTTCATCCTTAATAACTCGAAAGTATGTTCTATTCTTCTTATTTTGCCTGCGTTTCTCCCATCCATTATAGAAAGACTTCCTTAGGGACATTGTTGCTGTTCTTCTTGCTGCTGCTGATTCGTAGTTCTCTAAATGTAACTTTGGGCACTGGTTCAGAATGAATTAATACTCATTTAGTTTTACCTAATTTATTTACATATGTGTACATTAGCCATCACCTCAAAACATACTGTCGTACGCACAGAATGAATGCTTATCTTAATAACAAAAACTAGTACCGCAAGGTCCGCAAAATAACCGCGTAAAATTTTAAACAATACATCACACTAAATATTGTCTTTACGACGCAGCAGCAAGAAAACTATAGATTGTCTCTTTGAAGCCAGAACAGCGAGATCAGTAACGACTGCAGCGAGAGGAGTAAAAAGTTCTTCTATAATGAAGAAGAAAACGTGGGTGGAAAAAGAAGAATAGTGATGTGGTTAGCTAAAGTGTAAACACCAGTCCATTAAATAAAAAAAAATATTTTGACTTTCCGGTTTAATTTTAAATATTTTAATGTTAATTTATGAGTGCTTCTAGGAATGGTCCTATAAATCCCGATATTTACATTTTTTTAAAATAAACGTCCGATGTGCTAACACTTGTTAACAGGAAATTTTAATTAATTCAGAAATCACGACTTAAAATAAATCCTGACTTGTATCTATCAGCGTAGAGAGAGAGCATTCATTATGTTTTTTTCCTTTGATGAAATTTGGCCTGCAGTCACTGACAGCCTCCCAAGCTTTAATTTACAGATAAGTGGTAATTCTATAAAATAGTTTTTCCCGATAATTTATCAAGTTCGTGCGTTCGCGTTAACCTCATAATTAAAACCGCGGTATCAGCTTCTATTAAGATACCTGCAACAGGCACGCCTAATTTAAAACGGACAGATAAATTATAAATTTAAATTATCATTAAGAGGCTTCCACATGCTCCGCGACGTTAATGTAATACGAAATTAAAACTTCTTACAACGAAGGAAGCTGTTTTACTATCGCCACGAACATTATAATACACGAAAGTAATGCTTCTCCTGCAGATACAATAATAACAGTCATTAATTTCTGCTCCTAATCTCGGAATTACCTGCTTTTATGGACGCGTAATTAAAAAAGTTTATCTCGCTTTTTGTTACCGTGGAAGTCGTTAATAATCACTTAGTTTAATCGCCAATATAAAATAATAGCGCCTAAAACAGATGGACGTTCTTTACTAATTACAGATAATTCTACTGAACTTATTATTAAAAAAAAATGTATTAACGAAAATTCTAGACTGTGTAACACAATACTCGTTACGCAACGCAATTACAAACAATTTTTTTATATCTGAGCAATCATATGGTACAGCGAAAGCAATATTAATTACAGATCAAGAAAACCGAACTGGAAACTAGGTTTCACAAAGAGATCAAATAAACAAAAGGTTAAATGTAACTGATATTGCGTTATTAATGTTTGCAGGGCAACTTCATTTCTCATACTGGGGGGGCTTTCTCTCTTGACTATACCACTTATAGATATAAATAAAAAGCTGCATTTAGGCACAATACTTATTTATATAAAAAAATGGCAGCAAACTGCTTGAGAGTATTGGTATTCGTTTTAGATTCTATGTTTAAATTGAAGAAAGAATTTTTTTTTTGGCATGAAAGCGTAAGTGAAATTTTGAAAGGCTTCATTTATGAGTGAAGTTTTCTTAAAGTTAATTGTTAATTTTGCCTCAATTTGGGCACAGGTCTTCTTAGCGCCTGCCTGTAAATTTCAAACGCACACACCATTGTTCAGCGCGACCGCAGGAATTTTCGTCACACACCTATAAAGGCCCAACGAAAAACAGTTTAAAAATATTTGCCCTCCTAAAAACACATGAGTACTCTTCTAATGCGCTCGGCAAATATCTGTATAACTGTCGACGTGCCACGTAGCAACAAATGTTTGGTGAAATAAAGACGTTCACGTGTCCCTCGGAGGACGACAACAAACAACACAAATGACAGACTTTTCGGATGTGTTTGCTTAATGAGGTTATCCTTTCATCTACAATACAAAAACTATTTAAATTATAAAACCACATTACAATATGGAATGAGCATTCGTTACAGGGTGTAATCGAATAAGTTTCACTTATTAATACTGTAAGTTCTACATCACAGAAGGAATTAATTCTGCAAATGTCAATGGTTTTGCTCAAAAATTAAAAACTGAGCTACTACAACCGCGCATCGCCTTTTGTTTGAAAACCTCTGCTCGTTCGTCAGTGCGTTTGCGGTTTTTATATACACATCGTAAAACGATAAGTCAGTGTCGCCCGCAACATAATTCGATAACGAAATATTCGTCCATCTGTTTCATTAGATAGTCAATAATAACTACATCATGATATTCTATATTTTGTAAACAAATAACACATTACGTGATTTGATTTGTTAATTTCGCGTGTTAAAATGATGAATGCATGTATTAAGTACGTTGATTAGAAACAAATTGGTGACGGGAGAATTTTGGGGGTGCGAACATTTGTTTGGTTCCGACATAAATGCATTGACTGCACTTAATAAAAATATGTAACTTAACGCTTTCCCTAAGTTTTGAGAAGAACATTCATAAATCATTTACTGTAATAAAGTACTAAGGTGTGATTTTATGGTTCGAGCTTAACAGTACGAACGTCTGTTGTTTAATTGCTTAAAAGATAAACTACGTCTAATAATTAATAATGCAAATTTCAACACGACACTTGAACTATCGTAATCAACTGGAACTGTGAACATACGCGCACACAGTAACTCCGCGATCTTTCGGAATTTTGTTGGTTTAGTCTGAACGTAATAAAGAATCATAAATTAAGGGATGACGAGTTCGGCGTGAAAAAAAAAAAGAATGTGGTAACAGTGATTACACCCTGTGTAGTTAGTGTACTTCAGAGCTGAATTAATTCTAGGCAAACAGTCTTTCTTTCTTGACGATGAATCAGTCTCTGAAATACAATATGGTAATGAATATAAGAAAAATATGCTTACTGTGTTACTATTCCGTTTAAATGAAAAGCTGACAAACCTGATTTAATACAATTAGAATATCGAAACATACATGACAACAAAAAGCTCGGGTTTAATTCATCTATTAAATGTTGCTTCCAGCCAGAATCAAATTCGCTTATAAATTGCTCACGGGTGCAGGAGTGAGTAGACCTGACTGGTCTGATTTGACACGCTTTTGAACAGACGGTGAGTGGTCAAAGTGGTGCAGCGATTTGGCTAATGCATGATGGGGTCGATGCAGCTGTTTATGGACGAACATACCAACATTCGAACCGAGCAAGAAAGTCACGCAGGGTTTTTTAAATAAGAAACAGAATTTACAATTATATCACTTTGTAACAATTAGAGAAGAAAGATTTGGTGACGTCATATTTCTAAACGTAACATAATGTGATATAAAACCAGTTTTTAAAGAGAACACAAAATAAAAAAAACAAAGGGAAAATAACTTGTATAAACCTAAAACCGTTTTCTGGTAGTAGATATCCCCCATTATTCTAATCAATAAACAAGTTAAGACTAACTTATCTTTAGAAAAAAGCGACAAGGCATTATCTTGAAGACGAGTATGAATACGCGATACTATTTGACAACATGAACACAAAACAGGCGTGTACACCATACGGTGTACTACAACTTTCGTTCAAGATATTCATCCAGATAATTGTAAAAAAAGAGCGTTATTGGCGACGAACAATAAATAATTCCCCTGCACTTCAGATTGAATAATGGTGTAGGTATATTATTTATTTCGGTTTTTGTTAGATTACAGCAGCGCTTATGTAAAAATAAAAGGTTTTCGTTTATTGTTTTCTACCGACAAAGGAGCACCTGGGGTTCGAGTGGGTTCCGTAACGATATATTACCTTCGCTTAATCAGCGGCGTTTGTCATGTTTTATTACGCGCAATTTTATTCATTTTCCCAAAAAAATATATTACCGGGAATTTATTGTTATTAGATAGATACCTCACGCACGTAAAAACATAAAGCATAACAGCTTATTGGTAATAAAAATTGTTGCTTGAATAAAAGACGTTTTATGATTCTGTTCATATTAAGAGAAGAAGGCAAGCTTCAATGAATAGTAATAACGAAATCAAAAAGTTGAGTATCACTGGATAAACATCCTGTAGTTTCTAATTCGTAACTACAAGTTTTAAAAATGTAACAAACAAAATAACTCATTAAGATAAACGTCGAGTATAAAGATAGTAAATTACGACTTCAAGATCAATATATTGGCCAAGCTTGCAACATCTAGACAAAATCTGAATAAAATGTCACTAAAGTACAGGACTTTATGCCACCAATAAATTGTCCACTCCGTCGAGCGTCCGCCGTAAATTATCCGTTGCTAATTAATCGCGCAATAAAACCAAACGGAGTTATTATTTTACGCAAATTGAAAGGCGATTGTCACGTATGAATTAAGTCCTCGCGAGTCCGTGTGAGGTACATAAAATTTATTTCCATATTTATTAGCCTTATATGATAATTTGATACAGGGAACATGCAAATAAAGATATAGGCTCTTCCGCGATAACAATAAAGCTTCCTGCGTGGGAAGATTGCATTTTAATACACAGTCGCGGAGACAAAAGTGTTTGCTTAGGATCTCCAACATTATTTCAATCTAACATTTAACAGACATTGTCATTAAACATAACTAAATAGGTATTCTTAACGAAAGCGACGTGGAACTTTTATAGAAGACTAAAGTTGAGAGGTGATTTGTCTTCTTGACTGTACAGATTTATAAAATTAAATAAAAATATTGTTTGAGGTGTAAGATATGTTACATGAAGGTGAATACATCGATGCACAGCGGTATCCCAAAGTGGAAGTCATAAAATGCACTTCGTCGATTATGACTGCCATGAATCTTGCTTTAATTATACATTCAGAATATCTTTAAAAAATTATCCTTTTTCTTAATAGCGCAAATTGTTGAAGAAATACACAAAGTACAAAAATACATTAAGAAACTGAACTCATTTAGAATTATGTCCTACATTTTCATTACACTTTGTTTTGCTGCATTCAATCTTGAAGATATTTCTGCTAAATGTTCTGAAACGTTTTAGGCAAAGCAAAATTTGCGAAAATGAAAAAGAGCGTTAATACTGTAACGATTTTAAAAGGTTCTATTATTTTTATTTTAATCAAAACACGAAATAGTTAATAATCTAATTTATTTAAAAGTAACACTAATTAACACTAACTTAAACAACAATTTATTTATAAGCTAATAAGTAATTTATGTTAACAGCCGAGCGAAAATTTATAACGCGACTTCAATTCTGCCTGTCAGCTCTGAATTTATTTTGAACTCTTTTACGTTCGGCTGCGTGCATTTTTATATATGCCGGCTCTCTCTTCGAGAATGGCCTGGAGACGGGCGGTCTGTTCTAGTTTACTCCGCCGACAGAATTCTCCAGTCGTCTAAGGCGCGTCGACTAGGCGGCGATGACGCAACAGACAGGCTGACACCGCAATCGTCACACTGCCCCCTTCTTAAAAACGTTTCGTCTCGGAACGTTCCTCGTGATAGCCTTGAAGGAGAATGTCGAAATCGGCATGCTGGTCCCTCTTTACAACATCCGGTCTGGAAAGAATAGCAGTCTACGGTTTTCCTACTGCCAACAGCTGCCTGTGGGTGGTGACTGCAGACTAGAACTTCTATTCCCGTTCCGTTGAAGATTACTTCTATCATGCTGCGAACGACCCTCCAGTCCAGCCCATCTAGTCCGCAGCCTATCTTGGGAATGGCTAATTTCGTCTCCTTGCCTTCCACCAGCTGTCTCTTCAGGCTCCATAAAGCTCTCCAAATACTGCGATAGTCAGGCTTACCGCTTGATGTCTTTTTGGTGACTAAGTAGTACACGTGTCGTCTTCGTTCCGCCTCCGTGTGGATGATCTGCAGGCTCTTGCCCACGGGTGAAGTGCAGTGGTTCTAGTTTTCCGGACGCCGAGCAGAGTACACACGTTCTTGAATAAAGCCGATTCAAAGTTCCTTCCTTGATCTGAATGCAGCTCCATGGGCGCGCCATACCGACTGATCCATTCTCGGACAAGGACTTCAGCAATAGTTATCGCCTCTTGGTTTGGTAGGGCGTATGCTTCAACCCACTTGCTAAAGTAGTCCATCACCACGACGATGTACTTATTTCCACTATTCGTTTGTGGAAATGGGCCGGCTACATCTATGGCAATTCTTTCGAAAGGACTTCCCACGTTATACTGTTTCATGGGAGCCTTGCCTCGTCGGTGGGGGCCGTTACTAGCTGCGCAGACTACGCACTTCCTACACCAGTCCTTTATGTCTTCCTTGCAGTTCACCCAGTAGAACCGTTCGCGCACCTTTTCCATAGTTTTCTTGATTCCCAGATGCCCTCCCGAAGTTCCATCGTGAAGCTCCCTCAGAACTTCCGGCACCCTATTCTTGGGGATCAGTAACTGTGTCTTTTGTTCCGTGCCTTCCTGGTTCTCGATGGTTCGTTTCAGAAGACCATGATCCAGCACTATGGAGTCCCACTGCGCCCAGTACGATTTTACGGATGGTGCACATGGTGCTATCTCTTCCCAAGTAGGTCTTGCCTCCCTACTTTTCCATTCCAGCACCAATTTCAAATCCTGATCGTTCTCCTGGTCTCGTCGCAATTCTTCACCTTGCCATTTGTCGTCTATAACGGCCGTCCAGACGACTACAGACGACTACAGTGCTTACAGTCTTCGGCACAAGGTCTTCTCGACAAAGTATCGGCATTTCTGTGGCTAGTTCCGGCCCGATGCTGGATTTCAAAATCGTATTCCTGAAGTCGTTCGATCCATCGTGCGACTTGTCCTTCAGGATTCTTGAATCGGAGGAACCATTTTAAAGCGGCATGGTCCGTCCTCAGGAGAAAGTGTCTGCCATATAAGTACTTGTAGAAATGTTCTATGGACTTTACCACGGCTAGCAATTCCCTTCTAGTGACGCAATAATTTCGTTCCGGCTTTGACAGGACTTTACTGAAGTAGCCAATCACCTTCTCTTGCCCTTCTTGTATCTGGGACAGTACGCCACCGATACCAACATTGCTAGCGTCAGTGTCCACGATGAACTTGCCTTCTGGGAGAGGGTAACTTAGAATAGGAGCACTTATCAAGTACTGTTTTAGTTGTTCAAAACTAATTTGGCAATGTTGGTCCCATTCAAACGGACGACCTTCTTCGGTGAGTTTTGTCAACGGCTTAGCGATGTCCGCAAGTCCGGGAACATAGCGACGATAGTAAGTGCATAGGCCTAGGAAACTCCTTATCTGGTGTTTATTCTTGGGAGTTGGCCAGTCCTTCACGACCTGAATCTTCACTGGGTCCACGGCGATTCCATTCCCATTAACAATATGGCCTAGATAATTCACTTCCTTCTGGAACAGGTGGCACTTTTTGAGACTAAGCTTTAGTCCAGCTCCGCGAGGCCGCTGGAACACTCCTTCCAGGTTCTTCAGATGGTCGTCGAAAGTTTTCCCCACCACAATTATGTCGTCCAGGTATACCATGCACGTTGTCCAGGACAGATCCTTCAGAACCGTCTCCATTAGCCTCTCGAATGTCGCTGGGGCATTACATAAGCCAAACGGCATCACCGTGAATTGCCATAGACCCATACCAAGGGAAAACGCCGTTTTTTCTCGTTCTTCGGGCGCTAGTTCCACTTGCCAATAACCACTCTTTAGATCCAAGGTTGAGAAGATCTTTGAACCGGCCAGGGTGTCCAGGGTGTCATCAATCCGTGGCAAAGGATAGCTATCCTTTTTGGTGATGTTGTTGAGCAATCGATAGTCTACGCAGAACCGTGTGGATCCATCCTTCTTCTTCACAAGCACCACCGGTGACACCCATGGACTGCTTGATGGCTCAATCACATTGTCTTTTTCCATCTCACGAATAATGCGTTCTGCTTCCTCACGCTTCGCCAATGGTAACCTCCTTGGAGCTTGACGGATGGGCCTTTCTTCCCCGGTCTCTATCTTGTGTTTGATTATGTCGGTTCTTCCCTTAGGTCCATTTTCTACCTCGAACACATCTTGATACTGACAGATCAGGTTCTTCGCTTTTGTCTTCTGTTCTGGAGTCAGTTCCTGGGCCGTCGACATGACCATTTCCAACAACTTCTTCGGGACCTTCGTCTCTTGTTGTACGTTTGCTCCTATTTGGCGGGAGATGGAGGACACCATGGCACAGCTTCCCAAGATCGTACCTTTCTTGATGTTGACAGGGAAACAGTTCACATTCATTAGGCGGACTGGTATTTCCTTCTTTGCTGTCAACAACATTTTTCCAACGAGAACTCCTTTTCCTATCTTCTGATCGTCAGTGTTAGGTTCGACCATAATGACTTGCCCATCTTGGAAAGCTCCGTTCAGGTTTGCATCGACTATAACCTCGGTTCTGCTAGGCAATACGACATCTTCTGCGAGAACAACTCGAGCGGCCACGTCCTCTCGTTGATGTAGAACCAACTCCTCGTTGTTAACCGCCATCACGCCACGCTTCAGATCCAATTGGAATCCATGAGCACACATGACGTCCATGCCCAGAATCGCTTCGTCCTCTATTTCTGCTACCAGCGCACGATGTTTGATGGGGGTCGATCCAATGGTAATGGTCACCTCTACTTCACCATGGACAGTGGCTGATGTTCCGGTTGCCGTCCTCAGTCTCCACTTAGTCGGCTCGGTGCGTTTTGATGACTTGATCACATCGGGCCTCAGGATAGTCTTCGTCGCACCCGTATCCAGTAGCATGGTGTGAGGGATGTCATCGATGGTGGCATCCACGAAGACACTGCTGGTTAATCGCCGCAGGGCTATTACTTTCGTGGCCTTTGTCTTTGGAGGCCTTTGAATACACGTCGACGTTTGTCCATCTGCAGCGACCAGAGTTAGTTTCCCCTGTGGCTTCCTTCGTGGAGAATCCTGCCTGGCCTTGGGACACCGCCTGCGAACATGTCCCTCTTCTTGGCAGTTCCAACACACCAGCGGATTCTTCCGCCTCAGGACTTGTTCCACAATGCGGCGAATATCCTCCTCTGTGGTATTATCCTTGGGCCGCTCCTCTGCAGCAGATCGCACCTTGACGCTGGCGGGTTCCTCTTCTTGGGAGTCCATGGCAGCTCGTACCTTAACATGTCCTCTCGAGACTCGCTTCGCCGCCTCGTATTCCAAGGCGTAGGCCAATGCGTTCTTGGATGTCTTAGGGTGGGCCATTCTCCATGCCTGCTGGTTGTCCGGGTCACGGATTCCATCTACGAAGGTCTGCATCGTCAAACATTGCATGAATTCATCAGGCGCTGTAGGATATGCCAACCGGGCTAGGCGCGCTACATCAGCCTCGCATTCTTGAAGACTCTCTCGGGATTTCTGGCAACGGTTTCTCAGCCGCGCATGGTACACGTCGGTCAGATGCGCCTGGCCATAACGCATCTCCAGCCTGTTCACCGGTTTGTGGAAGTCTTCTTGTTCCTCTGCCGGCATCATTTGTAGCACATCGCTGGCGTCCCCCCTCAAGGCCACAATTAACGAAGTGGCTTTTTCACTGGCTGTCCATCCATTCGCTTTTGCTGCAGCTTCAAACTGTTTGAAGTTGTTAGGCCAAGAAGACTTCCCATCGAACGTCGGTGGTTTTATTTTCAATTTAGAAATTTCCGCTGGTCCTACCACAGTTTGGGTCTCATTATTTTTTGGCATTCCTGCTGGTGACGGATCCCCGAACATTCGTAACCCTGCCATGATTTGCTCAAGATTCTTAATTTTGTTATCCTGCTGGAATATTATTTCTTCCACATTTTCCTGCAGATTCCTTGTTTCTTCTGATACTTTTACTACTAATTTATCTTCGAGCCCTTTTGATTGCTCTAGAAATTCATCTTTTAAGTTTCCAGACTGTTCTCGAAGTTTCTCGTCTAAATTTCTAGAGTGTTCCAGCAATTTAGTTTGCAGTTCATGTTTGAAATTTCCGGATTGTTCTCGAAACTTCTCGTCTAAGTTTCTAGATTGTTCCAGCAATTTAATTTGCAGCTCGTCTTTGAAATTTCCAGATTGTTCCCGAAATTTCTGGTCTAAACTTCTGGATTGTTCCAGCAATTCATCTTTGAATATCTTACTTAAATCTGCAGGACCGCCCGAGATTTCAAAAAGAAAGGCTTCTGGATCCTCCCCTGCTTCTAGTAGCGCTTGGTGTAGTCTCTCTTGAAAAATCGATTTCTTTCCGGAGATTTCCAATTCGCGCTCTTCTAATTCTTCTTTTAATTCGGTCACTTTTAACTCTTTTAACAACACTTTCCTTGAAGCCATTGTTTTTTTTTTTTGTTTAATTTCAATTTAATTTTAATTGTTTATTTATTTTCACGAACCTCACACCTGACACCAATGTAACGATTTTAAAAGGTTCTATTATTTTTATTTTAATCAAAACACGAAATAGTTAATAATCTAATTTATTTAAAAGTAAGACTAATTAACACTAACTTAAACAACAATTTATTTATAAGCTAATAAGTAATTTATGTTAACAGCCGAGCGAAAATTTATAACGCGACTTCAATTCTGCCTGTCAGCTCTGAATTTATTTTGAACTCTTTTACGTTCGGCTGCGTGCATTTTTATATATGCCGGCTCTCTCTTCGAGAATGGCCTGGAGACGGGCGGTCTGTTCTAGTTTACTCCGCCGACAGAATTCTCCAGTCGTCTAAGGCGCGTCGACTAGGCGGCGATGACGCAACAGACAGGCTGACACCGCAATCGTCACAATACGATGTATGCAATAAAATATTTCAATATAAAATTAGAATTATATTTGTGAAAAAGCTCTTAACAAAAGAAGACTTTTTGCCTTAACCATTGGCTGGATAGTAAGCATCACGATAATTCTTACTTTTTCTGTATTAGTTACGGAATGATCACAGTTCTATCATATGGCACAGGAATTCACTGGAGATGAATCCAATAATTGCTCGTCCAGTATAAATAGTAATAAAATGTATTTTTTTTTAAATGCCATAAAGGTTGGCCATGAAAATTAAAACTCACGTCGTAGCTTGACATCTAACACATGCTAAACCTGACAATCTCAAGTACATGAATGGAGCTAAGACATGAATTTTCTTTTCCACAGCCACCCCTTATGGCATTTTTGAAAAAACACATAGTAGAAGAAAAGATTTCTTTTCTAGAGCATCTAGTAGTCAGCGTCAAAGTCCTGATGAAAGTTCCAAGAGTTTCTTGGAGCCCTGCGAAACGAACCCAAAACTATCCCACTTGGTTTCACTTCTAGAACATTTTAATCGTACAGGATCACACAGCAAATTGTATACAAATTGAACTAAAAGCCATTTTATACTAGCCTATTTCTTGTACAAGATTCTTAAATACATAACTTCATTTGTGCACTAAATTGTATGAAAATTTAAATTGAATTGAAAGTATTTCGGAAAATGATTTCCAAACCATTATCAGCAGCTCAAAAATTTTTATTGTAGAAATCGAATCAAATCTTGTACAAGAAAATGGGCTAGTCTAAAACGGCCTTAAATCAGAAATTATTTGAAAAAATAGAATGTGTTCTACCTCCGAACAATATCTAAAACCCAAAAATGTCTTGTTCCAAATGAAATCAAGCTCTTGTAGTAGAAACATTATGGTCTTTTATCTAAAAGGTAAAGAAGTTTGTTATTTGTATTATAGACTTTAAAGAAGTTAACACACTGTTAACAGAGCAAACTATGTTCCTTTCTAAATTTCGATATGGTACCTGTGAAAGCTGACAAAAGGAAGTGACTTTTGCATCCCGATGCCGGTGTTGCACTTGTGCAGTCATTCAGAACTTGGCTTCCAACAAATTAATAACCTTCCTATGGCATCTGTGTCTTCTTTAAAAAACTTTCGTGAGCAGTGTTTTAATGACAAAAACGAATTGGAAGTATCAACGTTGGCATATTTTGGAAAAAGATCAAAGGAATATTTTTGTGGCGACTGCGACTTACTACCTTATTGTAAGTGTAAAATATTGTCTTACTATAATATTTGATTTATCCGCCTCATTCTATTCTATTCTCATTCGTCTTGGTCAAAAAAGTGATGGGAATGCAGCAAATAAACATCGCGCTATTATTGTAAAATTAGCCAGCTATGCGGAGAAGCGAAAAATTGATTTGCACAAAAAAAGCTTAAAGGTACTAGAATATTTATTCAAGATGATTTAACTAAACAGAAGTAAATATTTTAAATTACGCTAAACAAAAACTAGGCCCAAAAAATGCATGGATATTTGATGGTAGTATTTATGTAAATCATAAAGGGGACCGTATGAAAATATTTCATTTAGAAGGTGTTTTGAAACTCTAGAGTTATGTGCAGCTCGTCAGATAATGATAATTAATTGTTTTTCTTTTTCCCTATATATTAAAGGGAAATTGTACTAGCGCTATTTCGCGCTTATTTGGTTAATCTTTTTGTTGCTTTATTAAAGGTTCCTTTTGTTTACTTAATAAGGTGAAAATAGTATTAGAAATAAGTTTGTCAATTTTATCAACATATTTAGCTTTTTCTTGCTTAATTAATACATTTCCTCTTAGTTTACGTTGCTTTTCTTTTTACTTAAAAAGGCGAAAATAATATTAGTAATAAGTTTGTTAATAGTGCTAACGCATTTTGCTTTTCTTTTCTTTCTTTCTATTTAAACAGGTGAAAATATTGTAACGATTTTAAAGGTTCTATTAATTTTATTTTAATGAAAACACGAAATAGTTAATAATCTAATTTATTTAAAAGTAACACTAATTAACACTAACTTAAACAATAATTTATTTATAATCTAATAAGTAATTTATGTTAACAGCCGAGTGAAAATTTATAACGCGACTTCAATTCTGAACTGTCAAATCTGAATTTATTTCGAACTGTCCCCCGTTCGGCTGCGTGCATTTTTATATGCCGGGGTTGTTTCTCGCGAACATTCTCGCTCGCGACCGAAAGTCTCAGATCATCGCTGACGTGATGTCGAAGCTTCTCGTCTAAGGCGCGTCGGTGTTGACGCATCAGACGGGCTGGGACCGCAATCGTCACAATATATTGGTAATATAGTTGTAAATACTATCGATGCATATTGGCTTCTTCCACTTCCACTTCCAAGTGTTTTATTAAAAAATGAGCTTAAAATATGCCCATATGAATGTTAGATCTCTTCAGGTTAATTTTGATAATTTTAAAGCTGAAATCTTGCATGGTGATTATGATGTTGTCGGCGTAACAGAAACATGGCTTACTTCTCAGACACCTGATAATTTTGTTGATATAGAAGGATATACATTTTTTCGACATGATCGCAGGTCCCGAGGTGGTGGAGTGGGTATATATCTAAAAACTTTCTTGTCATGTACAGCTATTAATACAAATACTGATCATGATACTGAGCAATAATGGATAGTCTTAAAGATAGGAAACATGAAGCATGGAATTGGGGTAACATACAAGCCTCCCCCAAAGGCTTTTACCGATTTCTTAAACAGTTTAGAAAATACTCTATCCGTTATTGTTCCTTCCTGTGATGACGTTATATGCATGGGAGATTTCAATGTTGATATGTTTAACTTTAACTCTCGGGATACTGTTGAATTGTGTCATGTAATGGATTGCATGGGTTTAGTGCAAGTAGTTGACAAAGCAACTCGTGTAACATCAACTTCGGCGTCACTTATTGATTTAATTTTTTGTTTCCAGTGAGATTTCAGTGATATCTACTGACGTTGTAGACATTCCGAGTGTATCCGATCATTAGGTCTGTTTGTTATCCTGCACTGGTCTACACTAGTGTACACTTTTTTTTACGAAATATGCTTTAATAAAGCCTAAATTCTTTGATAATGTGTCAATACGAATCATACACATCCATACTGACATACCACACAAACATTTCAAGTTGCATTAAAACGTATTTTGCGAAAAAGTATGCATTGGTGTACACCAGTTCAGGATAACAAACAGACCTATTATTTAATTTATTGCACCATTAATGTGTTTGCTCCTAAACCGAAAACATTAATAAAAACATTTCGTGATTTCCGAAATTTCAATTATCATGAGTTTAACTCGCATTTACGTTCCATACTATGGAAAAATATGATTGGTATTAATGATATTGATAACAAAATTACTTTTTTCAATGATAATTTGTCTACCCTTTTAGATATTCATGCTCCCTACATAACAAAAAAAAAAATTCTAAACCGCCGGCTCCATGGCTTAGACTTAATATTCGAGAGATGATGTCCTTAAGAAACCGTAAATTTCAAAAAGACGAAACTACCCATTTACTGGACCGAATATAAATCTCTACGTAATCTAACAACTACTGCTATTCGGACAGAGAAAAAAGTTTACTTTAATAGTCTCTCAATTGACAAATTTTGGAAACATTTAAAATATCTGAATTTAGTGAAAGATTCAAAATCTAAGAATTTACCTATACATCTGAGCAATGCTGAACAAATTAATGATTATTTTTTAAACTCTATTCCGGTTGTACAACCTAGTAACAGTGCGATAATCAATTTCTATAATGCTAATATTAAAGAATCGGTCAAGAAATATTTTAATTTTCAAATCGTCAATGATGAAATTTTTAATATTCTATTAAAAATTAAAACGAATGCTGTTGGTCACGATGATATTAATGTTCATATTTTGCGTTTATGTATTCCATTTTTATTACCATATCTCACTCATATAATCAATTATTGTATCAGATTTTCTGTATTTCCTTCTTCATGGAAAAAAGCTCTTGTTATACCTATAGAAAAAATGAGTGATCCTCCGGAGATGAAAGATTTAAGACCAATTAGCATTTTACCGGTGATGTCAAAAATCTTAGAATATGTTATGGTAAATCAAATAAGAGATCATCTCGTAACAAACGACATATTACCCCAGACTCAATCAGGTTTCAGACCGGGATTCAGTTGTAATACGAGCTTGCTAACTATTACTGATGAAGTTTTTAGGGCAACTGATTCTGGCAAGGTATCTCTCTTGGTTCTCTTGGACTACTCTAAAGCGTTTGATACGCTTGATCATGATATTATGAAATCCATCTTTCATTACATTGGGTTACAGTCTAATGCCATTCAGTTGTTATCGGATTTCTTAGGTGGAAGATGTCAGGCAGTAAAAATTAACAACCAGATTTCCACGTTTCGTAATTTAAAATTTGGAGTCCCACAGGGTTCAGTTTTCTCTTTTCAATATATACTGTAGACTTTGAAAATTATTTTAAAACCTCAATTCCATATTTTTACGCTGACGACACACAGGTGTTTACATCATGTTTTCCAGAAGATATTAAGAACATGTCTATGAGTGTAAATGATGATTTAAAAAATCTGGCGAATATGTCAAAGGAACATCATTTAGTATTACACCAGAACAAATCTAATGTGATTCTATTTGAAAATAAAAATTATAGACATAAAGTTTCAGATCAGATTGAAATATTAGTGGATGGTAAATCCATCCCTGTTGTGAATGAAATAAAAAGTCTTGGATTAATACTTGATGGTGACTTAAGATTTAAATCTCATATATCCAAGACGCTACAAACTTTATATGCATATTTAAAGCAAATATTTGTTAATAGGCACGTGTTAAATCAGAAACAAAAAATTTTATTATGTGACAGCTTGGTTTTGTCGCTTCTGAATTATTGTGATTCTGTTTATCACTCTTGTTTGGATGCGACTGATACATACAGAATTCAAAAACTACAAAATTCTTGTCTTAGGTTAATTTTCGGCATTCGCAAGTTCCAGAGAATATCCCATAAACTAACAGATGTAATATCACAAACTCTTTTAAACGGGCACTAAATGGCGCATAAACACTTAACGTTTCGCAGTCGTACGACAGCTTCTGACTAACTAACTGCGAAACGTTAAGTGTTTGTGCGCCATTTAGTGTCCGTTTAAAAGAGTTTGTGAAACAATTTTCATCGGACAAGAACCAGCTTTAATAACAGATGTAAGTTGGCTTTGTATGAAAAACAGGCGTATACTCCATTCTACATGTCTTTATCATAGCATAGTATCTAACAATATGCCCCCGTACTTATATCGCAAAATAAGTTTTCGTACAGACGTGCATAATTTAAACTTAAGGTTTAAAGGTCTCTTTACTCCACCATTACATAGAACAGAACTGTTCAAAAGGTCCTTCTCATATCAGGTATCATCGGTTTATAGTAAAGTTCCCGTTAACTTCAAGAAACTATCCTTGTCATCATTTCCCCGCCGAATGGGTCAGTTACTTTTCTCGAGCATGACATTTTAAAGTTTTAAAGACGAATGTTTGTAGGAGCAAGAAGCTAATTTGCGTAAGTCGATGAATTGATCTTTTTAGTTTGTTTCAATATATAAATAAAAATAATAAATGAATAATTAATTAATTAAAATTGTAATATAATGCAAAATTTGGAAATATATGTAAAGGTGTACAATTTTAATTTTGTTATCTCACTGCTGCCAATTTACATTTATATGTAATGTGTTTAGGGTTAAGTGGAAGAGCAGAATGCACGTCCATATGTACGTAGCTTTCTGAACTTCGCCCTACTGATAGAATTTGATATGTTGTACTTATTTAGTAATATGGAATTTAATAAAGGCATTATTATTATATCCGTTTCGTGGATATTTTTTTCAACGTTGCCCTTGCTGCCTTCTACCTGTTTAATTTCTAGTTCTCCTTCGTTCGTACTACTACTTACTAATTATCCGAAGCCTCCTGTGTCGTTAGATGTTGAGGAGTATTTTGCTCTGTAAAATTCTTTCCATGTTTTCCTTTCCTGGGCCTTACTGCGAGCTTCGCTCCAGCCACAGTGGTGAAATCAAAGCACTTCCGCCTATTTCCTGGTTCCGAGATTTCATTGGTCTTCCACGGCGTTTCTTTCCATCTCATCCTGCTTGTCAGATTTCTTTCATTTCAAATAAATCCCCAAACCAATTTAGCTAACGTTTCTCTATCAAACTTGTTATAGGTATCACTTCTAGTCTCTCTCTCTCTTATGTCGATGTGTTTTATCCTATCTCGTCTGATGACCCCCTCTATCTCTCTCAATATTCTCATTTCCATTACAGTAATTTTTAATTTTAATTTTTGTCAGGATCCAATAAATCTGGATACTTCCCTCCCGCTTAGGAATACTGATTTTAGGGCATGAAAAAATTTTATCGTTTCTCTGATTCTGTTGTTTACATCTTCTTCTATTTTACCCTAGTTATCTATAATTGCTTCCAAGTACTTCAATTCCTTCGTATCGTTTATGCTGTGTCCGTCTTTGTTCAAGTTTACATCTTCTTTTGATACAAAAAAAAATCCGATTTATTTCCATCCCAAATTGCCTTAGGGTATCTTACCATACTTCAACTGCCTTTTAATTCATTTTCATTTGGTGCTGTTACAATTAGAGCATACAGAGAAATTCTTTCGTAATTATTTGTTTGAGGTGTCCTATGTTTATACCCTTAGGCCCAGTTTTACAATGCCAGCTTACATTTAAGCCAAAGTTTAAATCCTTAACAACAATTGTTGTTATGAGTTCAAGCTTCAGCTTAAATGTAAGCTGGCATTGTAAAATTGGGCCTAAGTCGATTTGCTTGTTTTTCTTGCTATGGAGCAGTTATTCAAACAATTGAACAATGGTTCAGCTCAGAACTTGGTTCTATTACCATGACAACATTTGTAAAGGCATATGTTGTCGTAATGGTAGAACCAAGTTCAGAGTTTGAACAACGGGCCCTATGTCATCCATGACATTGTTAAAAACATACAAAACTTACAATCCCTCCCTGTCTAATTCTTTTTTATGTACCTACTAAAAGGCCTTGTATATGTTTTGCCTGTTCTACTTATGTTATAGGTGTCATGATCATAAGCTTTTGATAGCATTCACTAAGTCTTTCGTTCGTATTTGATATAATTTCTCTTGAGTATTCGAAGTGTTTTATTACTTCAATTTTCCAACTTAATTTCTTTTATCCATCACCATGTATACTAAGGTTGCCCTTTAATTGTTGGTTTTTAGCCATACTTCATTCTTTCAAACCGTTTTTTTTTTAAATAGGCGGAAAGGACGGTTCAATATCCTCTGGATTTTAACATTTCAGACAGGAAATCTCTTTTCGTTACTTTTTTAAAAGTTTTGGTGTACCTCCAAAATTCGTAACAAAATGGAAGATTTTGCTTAATTTTTTCTAGTAGAAATCAGCACCACTCTAGCAGTTCCTGGGTTAGCAAATGTGGTGCTTCATAGTTCATCCTCAGAAACACAGTATCCCCTTCAAACTCATGGAAGCAGTGATTAAGAAGGACTATGGTTAACAAAAATTGGTGACTCTGTACGTTGTTTCTTTTATAATTCTAGAAAATCATTGGGGTCTCAAATTTTTGAATGTAACTAGGACATGACCTCAATTCCCGAATGACTTTAGATTACCTACTTGATACACTCCATGTCATGGAATATTACTTTGCTTGATGATGTTTTACAAGACTAAACTAGTCCACATGTGCTTTTTCAGACCTTTTATCACCCCCACGTTTTTGTTATTTCTTTCTTTTTGTTTCATCGTAATTCCCCAAGCTTGTGAAGTTGTGTATAATCGTAGTATTCCTCCACGGCTTTTTAATCTTAGTACTCATCCAAGGCTTGTAACTTTTCGTTCAAAAACTTCCGGTTATATATTTCTTTCGACGTTATCATACACTATAATTAAGTAATTGTTCAAATATTACAAGTCTATGATCTACACTGAGAAAAATAGGACCAACCAATACATTTATATTAACAAGAATTCCGAACATTTTATTCGGATTCGCGTTAAAAACCGACTCGGCGTATTACTGCAAAATTAACACTATGTGGTTTGTTGTTTAGAATATCATTTCCTGTCATGATAAAATTACCGGAGTAATTAACAAAAAGTCAGACATGACATTTTATTACTAATTTATTCCGCATAATATTTCATTATATGGTTTACTATTTTAACAATACGTATTATGTAGAATGATAATTTTACACTCTTAAAGTTCGTTTCGTTGTGCTAAGAATCATGATTAATTTAGAATAAGATGGATCTTATAACATGACAGCATTATACTTATATTATACTTTTATTTTATCGATAAGGATGGTGTTTTAAAAGTCCATTTTTCTCAGTGTAGATGCTTTAACTACAAAACTGGTAATGTACCTTTTTCATTACGCTTTTTTGTTAAATTAGTATAAACAGTCAAAGTAGTATTATGATGTTAATGATTTTTATATGATTTGTTATTGGTCCTTTGGTTTGTTGAAATTTTATCACTAGGAGTATTATATACTTGAGAGCGACAGAATTTTTTGAATATGTTAAACATAACTCACACCGAAATGAGTAGGGAATGTCGTGTGTAATTCGAGCGTAAAAAATTAGGCTAAAGGGTGCAAGTCTACAACTGTAACGGGGTTACGCACGACAAAACGTGTACGAGAGAAAGATCACCGATGTTAACAAGTCCATTGAGAAGACTGAAACGCGCGGGCAAGACGAAGAGAGCAGCTCTAAAGCTCCACTCTTCTGAAACTGAACGTAGGTAGTTCTTTATTCTGTCCATTGGCTCTATTCAGTCTGTTGCGGTCCCTAGATGAAAGCAAAGCTGTTGTGATGATAAGTCTTTTGAGGAGCGCGCGATGCCGACGCGACTTTGAATTTTCTTTTATTTTTCGATGATGAATTGCACTTTCGATTATTGTGCGTAGTTGCGGAGAGAGGAATGCGCGCGCGGTATCTCTGTTTTGTAACAATATTTTATTGTTTCGCTCCGCAACAATGAAAGTGAGACTAATTAGATCGAATTACCGAAAGATAATATTTACATTCCGCACTTGTTTATTGTAGGCCGCCGAGAGTGTGAACAGCTAGACTTGAGAGCTTTTCAGTGTTAGTTCCGTGAATCGTGCTAAACAGGACGTACTATTTTTAATCAATTTTTTTTACATACACTACGCAATTTAAAGCTCCTGCAAAGAACGAATTTTTCAAGAGAGAAAAAAAAGCGAATTAGATTCAGATTAAGTAATAATAACAATTGTGTAACGTGGGTGTCTGTTATGAAAATATAATGAAAACAATTATGTAACGTAAGTATTACGCAGTTTTGATTTGATTAGGAACACTCGTATGTAAATCGCCGATTCATTGAATTGTAATAAATATCAATTGTGCGGTTCGTAGAAAAAAAATATTACAGAGTCTGTTTCAGACATTGTTTTAATCGAGTTTAAACCGTTAATAACTTTATTTACGTAATTTATTCATGATATTCATTATATGAATACCTTAGTTGTAGTAATTTTTGCAGAATTATTATGTAATTAATTATTAATGTTTAAATAATGTTTCATACTTTTGAAATTCTATCATCGGCGAAGCTAAAAACGAAATTCAAACCTTTGATAGAGCGAAACGTCAAGTACTTTAACACATATACTTTTGCTTGATCTGAAGTTTTTCTTTTCCTATATTACAATATCACGAACAGGAATTACATTGAAATCATCTACAATAGGTATTATAAGTTTAAAATAATGTAAAAAGTCTTATTGATAAAATTCCAAAATTTTCAGGTACATATTACAAGCTAAATTCAAATTCAAATTGTATTTTCACTTACCATCAACAATATTAGATTAAAATGAAATAATTCAGAATAAATCAAATTATTCGACGGAATTCAATAACTCCATACTTTTTCAGTATAAAATGTGTTAATTCAGCAATATTTGTGAAAAGTTACCAGCAGTTATTTATACAAAATTATTTTATAAAAGTACGGATACACTTTCGTATTAAAAGCTCAAATGGCAGGAGCTCAACTGTTCGGGCACCGTGACGTATTCATTAAGGGCGAGTTGTTCAATATTGTTTTAAACTTTAAACTCCAGTTCAGTTTATCTTTTGATCTTAATTATCTGTCAAATGAATTTGTTGCGTTATATGTAATTGAAAAACCGTCTTCTACTTTAAACTCCGTTTAAACTCTGAACCTAGTTTCAACAGATATACTAAAAAACCGACATTAAGCAATATTTTGAATCGCAATAGAATGTTTTAGAATTTTAATTTAATAATAAAAAATATGCGTTTGATTTAATGTTTCTCAGTTCTTTTTAATAAGTTAAAATATCTTTTTAGATTGAAGCAGCGTTTGAGCCTTTTCAAATGTTATGTTCTGTTAAAAATATAATTAAATTTATTGATATATTTAAAAAGTGTAATATTTATTGAAATTTTGTATACGTTACGGAAATTCAATTCACAAATACGATCTTAAATTTGTAATCTAATCAGTCGTGTTCAAATGTAATTTAATGTTCTATTTTAAATTGAAGGTGATATTGTTGACGAAGAAAATAACAGTTATTTATTTATATTAACTGTTATTTATTTATGTCAGTTATAATTTATATTAACTGTTATTTTCTATTTTAATTTGTGACAGTTACTCATAAAAAAAATAAAGACGAAACAGAAACAGATTTTGTTTAAATAAATATGAACTTTCGGAAACAGTTTTAATAGACTAAAGGTTCATTTTTATATATTGTTATGAATTCTATTATTAAATGTATTAAATAAAAATCCTTTTTAATTTAATTTATTATCTGTCTTTGTACTTATACAACAGATATGTAGGATACAGCTAGGTACTTTATTTTAACAATGTTTTATATTATTTTACTTTATGAGAGAGAGAGAGAGAGAGACAGAGACAGAAATGAACTTTTAACAACAACGATAATCACCATCATTTGATTGTCCAAAAATCCTTGGAACTTAAACGGCAATTCAACTGCTAGTGAAATAGTTTACCAATTAATTTTTTTTGTGTGAGAGTTGAAAATTAATAAATGCAAATTACTTGAAATCTTTGTATGTATTTATATTTTTATCTTTATATATTTATTTAATTCGTAAGGTAATTTTAGTTTCTTTTTTAAATACAAAGAATTTATTTTTCTTTCGGGACACGAAAACAAAAATGTCCGCCAGAACAGAAAACGAAATACAAGTTTACAACGTGTTTATTATTACTGTTCCATTTTTGTATTCAAATAGTTATCTAATAATAGATTTGTTCGTTTTTCACAAAATCCAAAAGCAACCACTGAAATTAAAATATTTTATAAAAAAAAAATGTTTTCATAAGGGTACGAATATGTATTATAAAATAACTTTAGTGAATTGTGAAAGGATTTTAATTCTATTGGGGATCGAATTTTAAAATACAATGGCTCTAGTCTTTTGTTGTTCTTCTTCTACGTTTTATTCTCTTTCTGTGTACGAACTCAAACATTTAATAAAAAAAAAATTGCTGTGGATTCTCCCATTACAATTTTCTTAATAGTCACTAATTATGTTACGAATCATGTTTTCTCTCCAAATATTTGCACAAGCAATCTCTTTTCCCCCCTGCTTTCATTCTTATTAATTTCCAAGAACCGGTCGTACATTTTATCAATGATTTATGACCCGCAGGAGAACAGTTATTATCAAAATTATTTTTCAAGCAGTAAAACAGCACGTAGATACAGTTGAGCAATACAATAATTACAACTTTAAAATATCAAGATCGTGGTTATTCATTTCCTGCCTTTCTTTAGTGAAATCGATTTTAACTTCTAAATTATTCTCTTCCAATTACATATGAGCTTTCCATAATTATACAATTGTATGTACGTTCTTTTGAAGGATTTTGAATTAGAAAATCCCTTTCTGCTATAGCCTTCATACTAAACACTAAATCCTAATACCCCAAGCATTTTCTGGTTAAATCACAAAAAGTACAGTCACAATAATGTAACAAAAAAGGTATCTCAAAGCCAGAGCTATTATTGGCTGCAAAATACACACGAGATGGCTAAAATTAGTTACCTACTTCAACGCCAACCTGTCTGGCTATTTATACTATTTCGAATGTTAATTAAATAAAGTGTGTAAAAAGTACAGTTCTAGAAATCATGATACGCCAGTCAGTGAATGTTAGATTGTTATCGAAACAACGACTCGTTTAATTTTTTTCTTCCTACTTTAACAGGTGAAACCGTAGAAATGATTAGCCCATAAAACTCGAATTAAACCTTGTTACCGCACGGCCTTGGTTATTATTTTCCATTAGAAAAAAAGTCGGTTCTGGTTGTGCTAAAATTGAAAACTTTCCCGTAATCGTGCAGGCTAATGGCGATCCGTTCGATTTAATTCCACGCTAATTTGTATCGGGCTCGCTTTTCCTGATTTACTACGGCATTTAACGAGTTCAACTTAAACAAACTAGCACGTAAAACAGGGGTTTTAGAAACCGCAACAATAGCGATTCCAATAAATTTAATTAGGTTTAGATACACTATGTAATACTTTCCTCGTTGTAAAGGCTATTTTATTTCTTGTACGGTTTTTGGTTCAATTTCTACAATAATTTTGGATTGCAAATACATATGATTTTAGAACACGTTCTATTTTTTTTTAGATAGTCTACTGGAGTATACCTATAACTCTAGGAAACTATCTTGATTAAATATTATATTATAAATTCATGCATAAATAGTTTATTTAATTAATTAATTTTTGTGTTAATTTTCGTCGCCAGACAAAATATTTCAGGAACGTGCATCGAGTTATAAACATGCCACGTTTAGTCACATTCAAAAATTCCACCGTAACGAATCTGGATTTGGAAGACAATAATATATCTTACAGATAAAAATGGAGTAACAACATAGAGACGTAAATGGAAACGCGTTTGTCTTCCCATTGTATGTATGTAAAAGAAAAGCGCCGTTGTTTCTTTTGTGAGACGATGAATAAATTCTCTTCGATCACAATAGTTTTATTGAGTTTGTCGTTTTTTAATAAAGTTACTTAAAAATAAATTGTATAAACACAATTTTATTAAAAACCTTTTTATTTTGCTACGATGATGATTCATACTAAACTTTGCGAACATTATCTTATTTTGTCAATATGAATACATATTGCTATGTTGTTTTAAGTTTTGAAGAGTGAAAATCGTAACAATATTATTTGTATTTATGATTTTGATATATTAATTGTCACAAAGTCATCCCGGTTTATCGTACCCTGTTTTTGATATTTGATATTTGTGTACGGAGATCAGTTTCACAAATATCATATCAGCTTCCTTAACATAATACAAAATTAATCTGTTTTGAAAATAATATAAAAGTAACTATCAAATAAAATAATCAGTAAAAAGAGAACACAACAAGCTGCAATGGATTAACGTCCGAAGTTTATCAATAAAAGTACGTAATTATTTTCTTGCAACGACATGCATGTATAATGGCCGTTTTACACTATGACATTTTTAATCTAAAATTTGATACAAAGTGAGTGAGAAGTGCCAATTCAACCAATCAGAATTCACTGTGGTAGCTTATCTCTCTCACTTTTGGTAATATTTTCTTTTCTTTTTTCCCAGATTAGGAAGAAATTGTCTGGTCGCAGACAATTTGAAGTTGCATTAATTTACGCATCACCTTAATATAAATATCTATATAACTTATCTACCCTTAGGATGCTTATATCTCGTCTGGGTTTACAAATTTGTATTTCTACTTTGCGTTCACAATGAACTCATTGTGACAATGAGCTTCATTGTGAAACTGTTTTTGGGGAAATTTTAGTCAATTTTTAATTGAAAATATTTAATAGATTTTACAAAATAACTCATTATTTATTTGTTACTTATTAGAATACTCACAATGAAGCTGGATAAGAAAAATTAATAACTTGTTAATGTGACTTTTGATTAAAACGAAAGGTTTTCAGTGTTGCCACGCATTACAACTAAAATTCCCCATATACTAAGGAAATCAAATTTTTGACAGTATTTTTCATTTCTTTGTTCAATAAGTGACGCAAAGTAGAAAAAATACTATATTTTACACGTTCCACAAGAGGCATTGTAACACTCGTTCCGTTGGGGCACTCCGAGCTAGCTACGCTTCGCTCGTCGTACCCCAACCCCACTCGTCTTACAATAAGCCTTCTTGTGAAACTCGTAAAATAATATACTATTTCTTGCATCTCTCCATGTGACTGTTCTTTCCTGCAATGTCGTTGCTACTTCATCATTCCATATTTTCTTTTGTTGTACCCTTTCTTCCCATATGCGTTTACTAGCCATTTATCCCTAGGTCTTCTCTTGCATTATCTTCTAAAATTCGGTCTAATCTAGTTATCCCTTTGACTCTAGACTCTAGAGTGCTTCATATCTAGGCCTTGGATTTTATTCTTCATTGACCAGCTCTCACTGCTCATTGAGTTGGTCTAAAAACTCTGTTGTATTTAGATATTTTTGTTTTCTAATTTATTTCGTTTTCCATATCTTTCTAACATAACTCCTAAATACTTATGTTAAACGACCTGTATTTCCTACCGGTTTATTTCTACGCTGATGGCCTTATTCTCTCTTCCTACTTACTTTTGTTTTGCTTCCTTAGATTTTTCTTTGCTGATCCTTCTTCCCATGTCTTTAAATTTTCTTGTAGTTCTTGTTTTCTACGGTCTGTAATGATATCGTCTATGAATAATGCGAGATCATTATATATGCTTGCTAAAGTCCATCGTTTATTTGAAATGTTTTAGACCTTCACCTTTTAAAGAATTAAAGTAAAGGAAAAGGTCTTGAAAAAAATTACATGTTTGTTTTCCTTATGTCTGTGAGAGCGTCTCTTTCACACAGTACCTTCAGTTTTACATTGCTTCTTCTTATCTTGAAATCTATCTCCCTCCTTTGTTATCCTAAGCCTTTTCTAAATGTTTTCTTACACTCTCACGTAGCATCCATGTTCTTTACCATCACTCATGTATCATATCCATAGAACATCATTGATTGTTTGCACTACTGTTCGGTACATTCGCAGCTTGACATCTCATAATAAATTATTTGATCTCAATATCTTGCATACCTACTATAATCCTCGTCTTGATTTCTTTTAAATTATATTCAGCTTCTGTTATCGAAAGTCTTTCTTCCAAACTAATCTCTAATACAGCCTATGAGTCTGTGGCGTTAATTTGCATATGCTTTGTTTTACTTCTATTTATATATTTCCAACCCTTCACTCCTTGTTGTTTCTCTGTGGGATTGCTAGTCCTCATTGTGTGCCTGTTTTTCAGATTTGAGTAAAATTAAATACCCAAGGCGGACCAAAACTAGCAAAGAGAAAGCTGATAGTTTAAAGCTTATGGAAGCGAGTTAGTCTAAAAGATGAATCCTCAAAAAATGGAATGGGAAATCGAAAAGAACATAAAACGCGGGCGGAACAAATTGAATTAGCAACAATAGAAGAAACTGGAAAAGATACTGCAAATAACCTTCTTTGATTGTATCATGATGAATTGATGAAACAGAAATTGATGTTGTGGCATGGACATCTAAGGGCCAGTTGTTCAAACATTTGAACCATGGTTCAGATCTGAACTTGGTTCTATTACTATAGCAACATGTTTGAGCAACTGGTCCTAAGGTGAGTACTTGATTATACATTATCAAAAAGATATATATAAACATATATGTATATGAACATGAGGAGAAAAAGATAAAAGCAGAACAAAGGACAAAAATTGTTCGACAGATAACAGATTTGAACGCAGTTTGGAAGAAGATTGGCAAAATAAGGAAGAAAACAGATAAGGAGATAAAATGTTACGCTGTTTTTGATATAAATTATTTTGTCTAATGTATTTATTTTTTGTTTTTGATGAAGGGTCACTTTGGAAGCCAAAAAGAATTTTTGCGATTAGTTCGTAAAGTCGTCATTATCCTCACAGTTGAAGTCTAATCGTAAGTTTTTTCGAAACCATTTACTCCTATTTCGCAAATGGATGCTACAATAAAAATTATTACATCCTGTGCCACTAACAAACTTTCTTTATAATTAGAGTCCTTTATAGAGAGAGTAATGCTATTATGTGGCAGTTTGAAATATTAATGGTGGACTAATAAACAGTTGGCCAAATCAAATAAAATGAATCCATTTAAAAAAGGAGCAATTCGCTTTTGATTGGTCAGCTGTTTATTCCGCCATTAATCTTCCGAATTGTCACTTCCTGTCTTTACTTTCTCTATAGAGTACTCTACTCATAATTTTACTTATAATCGTCACATCAAGCCATCTGGGAGCTTCTCCTTGATTTTGGAAGGTTCAACGTGCGCTTTAGTTAGTATTGGAATTGTTCTAGAAAATTCTTCAATAGTTCTAAAGCATTTAAAATAGTATATTTACATCTTATATATACTTTACATTTATTTTGTTTAAAAATCTTTATTTTTCTCTGACAAATGTCAAACGAATTAAAACGAAGTAACTAATCAATTTTTGATTCCAGTCTGTCTGCACATTAGAAAACTTTCTATGTCCTGAAACAAATTGAGGATATATGAATTTTTATTTGTCATGTGCACTATTAAATAATACTAATAATAATTTAACGCCTGAACGGTCCAGTGGTAAGAGGACCGGCCTTGCAATCGCATGGTCGTTGGTTCGAACCGCACTCGGGATTTTTCTCGGGGGTGGTCGGTATCGAATTTAGGCACCCTTCAGTGTTGGGGATAAAATTCGACTCTGCTTCCCCTTAAACGGCGAGAAGGTTGGAAGTAACAAAGCCATGGAACACTATACATACACTCAAATACACTCCCGCTCCTGAGGTCCTGACAAGTCTTTGACTTAGGACCCCCGTTGAGCAACCACCACAGATAAAAAAAAATTGAAATGAATATTAAAAAAATGTAAAACCTCAGGGAACAAAAATGCTTTAAAAAAATCTCTGTAACAACAAATGAGAGATGAGATAACAAATTAAAACAGAATAATTAACTTAATTTTATTAATTATTAATTTTTATTTTATTTTACACGACTGGAAACTTATCGACAAAACGGAACTGCAGTTAATTTAGAAACAACTGGAATGTTTATAAAATAAAACAAGGTAATCATATAACATTTTAATGGATATAAGATAGTTACATTTTTCGTAAGCAAAATAAAAGAAGTGAGTGGAATGAACACGAAAAACTTATTATTAATAAATGAGATTCTAAAATTAACTTAATTAATTAATTTCATTAAGTTCAGTACATTAGTAATCAAGGTGGTTAGTTATTAGTATTAATTTTTTGTAATAATTTTATATTTATAATAATTCTAAAAGACTTCCTCTCAAACAGATCTTTTTACAGATTTTCAATTCAATTCAACACAACTTCCTCAGTTTTGTATGATTGTAAAGCAATTTACAAATGAAGTTTGTTTTAACAAAAAAAAGGAAGAGTTAATATAGGTAGAAAAGAAATTTTATTTTAAATGAGTAGCTCTGATAAATTTAATTAAAATATTTTATAAAATTAATTAAACTTCCTGTTACGGATGGGATATTATTCCTTGGGTGGTATCAATTTCGTAATTTTATAAAAACCACGATTAACGCCTACAGGAAAGCTAACCTGAAACAAAATCACATCTGAAAGGTGATTATCCGCAAAGCACAATAATAATACATCATCCACTTAGTGCTCCACAAATTATTACTGGAGACTGATAATAAATAATTGTCTGCGGATGCAGAAGAAGTCCACCGTAAATTAACCTCGGCCATTATATTAATTGCATAAGATTAATAAATTAGACGGCGGCGGTATTTCGGGGGACCAGATAAATCAGTTGCGACTTTATAAGCCGTTGCACGATTTAATGAGATGCATTTTTGCACTGTTACTGTTTGTTTTATTGCGGTTTATGTCGTTTTAATTAAACGTGCAGAGGCCTACATTATTGCTTACGCAAGTAAGTTGACTTTATGTGATCGTGTTTTCGTAGGACGTGGAATCAGTGTTTATGTGATCGCCAACTTTTTTGTGAACAATCGTGGAAAGTCAGTGTCAATTGCAGTTATTACTTCTTAATATGGTTAGTATTAATTATTATTTATTGACGTCGACTGTAACTGATGAGTTTTATACGAGTATACGTGGTGTTCCACTTAAGAAGGTACCTTTCACATCCCTTAGAAAAAATGCATTAAATAAAAGTTTCATTATGTTTCGAAACAAATAAATAACTTTCACTTCTTTTTAAAATTAATTTTAATGACCAGAACAGTTGGTGTGCTTGCTATTTCTAAATATAATAATTTCGAATTTCTTTCCTCTCACATTTACTGAAATATAGTAATTTATAATTTAAAAGCATCAGTGTATTTTAGAGTCGATAATGAGATAGGTAGGCATCTTCCTTTCAGTTTTATCGAGTATGCTTAAGAAACATGTAAGTATAAGTTGTAAAAAGATGTGAAAAAGCATTTATCCTAAAGCAAGTTTTAAATTCCTTAACAAGAAGAAAGCCACAATGATACTTATGTTGCTGTACTAAAAAGGGTACAACAAAAACGAGAAAAGCGAAAGAAACGAAGCTTAAGCACCGAGTATCGATACGTTCGTCAAACAGATGTTAATGAATGTAAATCCTTAAACAGTTTTTGTAACTTTTAGCATATGAATATCTGGAATGTTTACGTGCCACCGCTGTTATTAACGGCTTCCAAACACTCATGCTTTCAGCAGCAAGGTCGACGAGCACATTTTCAGTGTTAAATAGTTACTCCTAGGTTGCATACAAATGAGTGGGGCTACACGAACTGTGTGTTTGTTCATTCTACAAAGTATTAAGTGTGATAATTACCTCAAAATTTTAATGTAAACCGATTTCACAACAGCAAATTTTTTAGTGGGTTGAAATACGAACAAAAATCGAACGATTTAATCGGTACAAATCAATACGGCGATGACAAATTTGAAGAGATTTAAATTTAAAAATTAGCATCGTCCGTCTTTGATGCTTCAGAATAAATTGTTCATCGTGGGCGGTCCTCCCTATTGCAATCAAAGTAGAATCTGTGAAATTAACATATCGCTGCATAAAAGTTTTCATTAAAGAATCCTGCCGATTCATCCATCGCTTTCAATAAATCCCATGCATATATTCATGGATACGAAAAATTAAAGCGTGGGCAGACGTTCAAAACGCAACCAGAGGATTTGAGCGGATACTTTTGTTCACTCTTAAACATATTGACTTTGATTTTAAACTGGCAATGGGCCATACTATTTACAAATGAAATATTGAGCAAACAATATAGATGGGCGATAGAACAAAGACCGAAGTTGCGCCGAAAATGTATGGACCGTTTGAAATGTTTGCTGGATGTATTTAACAAACGAAGGAGAACTAATAAGGAGGCGGGCGCTCTTCGTCAATGTAAATAAGGAAGATTTTTGTTGGAGAGGATGTTTAATATTTTTTCATCTAAAATTAAACAATTTGTTTGTGTTTAATATTATAAAATAAAAATAATAAATAAACTGAAATACCATTTACAATCCCCTTTTTGAAGAGTTAGCTAAGTATCTTGAGTGTACGTATTTAGATGCTAATAGCTTCAATTAACTTAAGGAAGTGCGACAGAAATTATCAATTAATGAATGTGTCGATAAGAAACTTTAATCAACCTATAACGTCGATTAATTAGACAAAATTTAATTACGAAACCATAATTTCATAATCCTGTAAAATATTTTTAAAATATCGAATTTATTTCGTACGCAATTTAACAATTGAAATTTTATTGCCGCAACATTTCAAAATTATTCATTAATTATTAAAGAGCAATGATAATGCAGTTTGCATTTGTGAAGTGAATTTTCGCTGCTTTTTAAATTCTTGAAGAAAAATAGCCTAATTATCATAAGTAATATAATTTAAAGTTTCCTCAATGTTTGAAAATCTACATTTATTAAATTGTAAGTTCCATTCTTTCCTATTTATTAGTTATAAGTTATAACAATTTTTTTAATCTTCAAGGGAGACTAAAAATCTCAAAATCGCTCAACGTTTCACTATTGATTGATATTTTCGTTATTAGTGAAAAATAAATGCTTTCGACCGATAGTGAAAAGTTGAGCCATTGTGAGATTTTTAAAGTGTCCGTTAAAGATTAAAGAGAATTTGTTAAACAAATTTTCATCTGACAAAAGTCTACTGTAATTAGTTAGTATAAATAATTTTTTTTTTTATAATATTACGTATTATCATTTCATAATGTCTAAAGTTTAGACGAAACCGGTTGTGATTTAAAATAAAATATTATAGAAAAGACACAGAATCATTATTCTTCAAAATTCTATGAAGTGTTCATTTGTATACTGAGGATGACAACTTAGCTGTTGAAATACGTATCTACATACAGCTGAATTAAAAAAAAAACGGAAAATGAAATTCTTCCAATTGTAAATTTGTCAATTAGTTGTCTACTTGACAATACATACATACCTTTCAAAAAATTTACCTATTTACTATAAATTGACATACCGTCAAATAATTCTAACCTATTTCTAATAAATCCATTTTCATACTATGAAAATATTGAAAAAAAAAGTGTGGATATTTTTGACATTTCCCGATTTTTTTAATTTCAGCTGTATATACAAATTAGATTGAAACATAGCCTATCAAGAACGATAGCCTATCAAGAAACGATAAACTATCAAGAACAATTGAATTCTTGTTATGAGAAGCAGAATGCAGAATGCATAGATCAGTTCTAGGCATTATTATGCCTCATGATACATTCTTTGGTGAAGTTTAGTTATTAAAGTCTTCCGTATGACTAAACTTAAATGGAAAAATTAAACTTGATTTTTTAAATTAATTCGCGCTACGATTCGCCATCCGAACCACTGTGGGATGTGATGAATAAATACATTTACTTGATTGTGTCAAGTAGAAAACTGAAAGAGAAATAGAAGAAAGAATTATTTATAGGAGGAAACTATCTAATTGGTACGTTCTACTTGGTTCTATATGATCCAGAAACATTATCAACAATCAAAAACACCTGTCCTGAAGACTATTATGCTGCATGGGGCCGAAGTGTGGCAACTAAATAACAATAAAAACGAAAATCACCAGCAACAAACTACAGAGATGAAGATCCACCAAAACCTCAAGAAGCAATAGAATAAGAAATGAACGAGTTAAGAAATTGCGACAGTCAACACAAACATAAAAAAAGAAATAATCCAAAGAATGTTCTATAAGCGAATATTAAAGTAGACCCTAAATTGGATACAACATGAGAGCATCGTAAAAGAAGCAGACCGGAGATTTCTTGGTTTGGAAGGATATGGCGGATACTATTAAGACTGGGAAGACCAAGAAAGAAGACAACCTGATATTCTTGTGTATACACATACAAAAAGATTTCATGAGTTCTAGTAGTTATGCCTAGGGATCAAGACGCTGCCGCTGAAACCAAATCAGAAAGTTGTGGAATTTTTTGTGCACATTTTGATTTGGAATATTGTATTAATTTTTTTTTGAAAGAGAGTTTTGGATAACACCTCAAAAGGTCTAAGATATTAAAACCAACGAAAAAAAAAAACTCTGACGATTTGAAATTTTATCAAAATACAAAGATATTACATCCCGTTGGATGGATCACCAAGATAGAGTGGACCTGTTTATAATTGAAGGGATTAGAACCATAAGGATCTAAGTGCAATTTTTTTGTGAATTGACATAAGTCCTAAAAGGGGAGAAGAAATACTAATTAATTTTATGGGATAACGAAACAATTGTTTTTACAACATTTACTCAATATGTAGTGCTATTTATGAACTGTCAAATATGAACAATTTGCATAAAAGTTTAGTTCCAAAAAGGGTACAAGTGTTAGTTGAACCATTGTGTCACTTATATACCTTAAACCGCTTCAACTGTTCAACAATACGAACTATTCCGGTATATTCTGGTATATTTCCGGATCAAAAGGTTGTTTTTAAAAAGAACTTAGCTGGATAATCACTAACATGTTCGAGAAAGCTTCGCGAAGTTACTAGATGATGTATGACAATTACAAACAGCTCACTCTATCTTACTGGTTCGTTCACTAGGCTATATTTAATAACAATATATATTTTCATTTTTTTTTTGGAAATGATGATCTGAATGCCACCACCTCACCGATTCTAATGAATAAGCTTGGAACGAAACGCTTGAAACAAATTTGTACTAACAGATGAAAGTACTGAATTGCACCTCATGAGATATAACGATTATCTTCAAGGAACGAAGTTTTAAAGCCAAAGCCTTTTGTCTTCGAATATTTTTTTCTGGTTATGATCTGCACTAAGCAAGAATTTGTTTGTACTACAACTTAATGAAGTCGTTAAAGCGTTATTTGATGAATGCCTGGAATGAAATTAATGAAAACACGTTGCACATTTCTGTGGAAAAATTTCAAGTCATTTAAAGGATTTGCATCTAGATGAATGTCTGTTTTTTTTTAATAAACTCTTTGTCCAGCGCATCCACCATTATTGAATTATCTTTGATAAAAAAAAATCAATTCACTAATTAGTTTAGTTTCTTTTACGTTAAGTAAATGGAATTCTAGCACCACTTCCTTAATGTTAAGATGAGTCCTTGTTCATTCACACAACAATTTTTTAATATATTGTTTCGAACACGATATTTAAATGACTACTATTACGACGAAAGGAATGGGTTAACCGTATAGACAAAATGGAAGTGAAATAGAATAGTAATAGTGGATAGAGAAGAAGAGGAGGAACATCGAGAAGTCCTTTGTAATAAACAAGCTCTGCGAAGTTAATGTTTGAGAATAGCTAAAAAAGAAAAAGAAGATTTAAAAGCTCCTATTGAAAGATTTTTTATGTTCTGATTTAAATATACACCGTGATTCAAAAGGACCGCACCATCACTTAGGTGGTTTTCAGACCCACTTATTTGTTCTCAAAAGTGTAAATAATAATTTTCTAGGTGATTTTTTTACGAAGATATAGGCTTTCAAAGTTACGAAACTGATGTTGATTTTATAGTAATTAGATAATGTAACTATGTTTTTATTAATGAAAGGTGTAGATAAACGCCTCTAAAATTATCCTTGCTAATAAAACATAATATTTAT
The DNA here is from genome assembly GCA_958336345.1 of Dorcus parallelipipedus. NCBI lineage: Eukaryota > Metazoa > Arthropoda > Insecta > Coleoptera > Lucanidae > Dorcus > Dorcus parallelipipedus. The sequence goes on along the minus strand of OY284479.1, from coordinate 32,849,867 downwards.
TAAGTAATAAAGCAGGAAAAGTCTTTGGAAATGTTAACATTATTTTAAAAGTAAAGCCGGCAACGGTGCACCGAAAATTCGGTTTTACTATGGTTACCCTAGTGTGACCTGACAAATAAATTTAATCAATGATGTTCACATTTTGAAAGACAAATTTTTTGATTGATTTGAAGAATCTATTCAAATTCAAAATGTTTACTTTAAATGAATACTGTGATATGTATCTTCTTCTGGGAGAGAGTGGTGAAAACTTTCGACGCGCTGCAGCAGCTTATACTGAACGATACGGTGAACAAAAATGTTTTTCAACTGCTTGATCAGTGTCATGTATCATCGGTATCATGAAGTGATAGGTAGGCCATGCTCCGCCAGAACTCCCCAAGTCGAGGAAGCTGTTCTACAAGTCGTTGAAGACAATCCTAACGTCAGCATTCGAGATATTGGACGAAATTTAAACGTAAATTACAATGTTGTTGGGCGTGTATTAAAAACAGAAGGTTACCATTCTTTCGACTATACAAAAGTTCAAGTTCTGTGTGAAACTGATTTTCCTCTTCGTATTAACTTTTGCCATTGGATGCTGGACCAAATCAACCAACTCTTTCATTATTTTTTTTACTTAAGAACTTTAGAATAGCTGAAGAAAGTAGGATATTAAGAACCCCAGTTAAGAATTGACATTTATTATTATGTCAAATTTTATTTCCAAACGTTTTGACAAACCAGCGTATATGCAGTTGTCAACAAAAAAGAGGGTACCTATGATCTATGATTTCAAATTTGTAAGTGCATCTACAAGGTGCAGCGTTGCCTATTTGCGTTATTTTTAAACATTCATATCTTAAAAACTATTCATGGCAAAAAAATTCTAAAAACATATTTGTGCTCCTGTTAATGGTTTGTATTTATACCAAAGCGATGGTGCGACCCTTTTGAATCACGCTGTATAATAATTATTGCGCTCTTGAAAGTTTTAACTGTAATCAGTTTGGTGTATTTCTGTTTATGTTAATCTTAACTATCTTTTGATTGTATGTTGAACAATGCTGTTAATCCATTGATAATGTTTGGAATAAATTTCACACTAAGTCGCGTTCTAATAAATAATTAATTCAAACGGATGATTTCCGTACATCAATATTTTCAATTTAAAAGTCTAACTAACCTATTAGCCCGAGCCATCCGTTTTATAAGGCCTCCGATATTAATGCTTACAATTTAAATATAAATGCAATTGCATTCCTTCTATCGCATCTTAGATATATTTATTCATACAAATTCCTGCGTTACAAATTAGCCCCATTAAGTTCTGCATACTTCCATGGATGGGCATTAAAGCTTCGATTTCAATATTCATCTTAAAAGGACATCATTAGAAACCCGAAGGACATTAAATCCATTTCCTGCGAGAAGAAAAATATTATTAAACTCCCACTTAAACGGCGATAAATTTGATTGCATTCTACTGTTAATTGCCGTAAACTACGAATTAGGAAGGACTTGGCGAGGGAGTGATAAAACAAACGGGCTAAATCAAATCGTAAAAACAGCTTCGATGCTAAATAAGGATGTTGAGTGTCTATAGAAAGTCAAGAAAAAATTGTTATATTCTTATTTTTTTAATTAACGAACTTTCTAGTAGGTAAATTTCTTTTCTCGTTTCTTTTCGTAACTTCTCAATAAAATTACAATGAAACGCGTCTTAATAGATATTTAAAAGTCGTATAACAGTGAACGTCCATGCCGCTTGAAACAATCACTAACGGAGAGAACTCGTTCTCGGCGGACTATAATTTCCGATTAAACGTGTGGGAACTTTTCGGTTTGAACTTGGAGCGGTTGTTCCATTTTTATTCACGGTTCTCCGGGCATAAAATCCGAGTAGTCCGGAAGATGCGGTTAAATCAAAAGTTACGCGCGTTCGTGCGCCAGCTTTACAACTTCATTAATTCCGATTTTACGTGCCGGATTTTATTGGGGCGAGAGCGTCTCTTACTTTGACGTTTTTATGTGAGAATTGCGTTCGGCATGTCGAAATATGTTAGCATTAATGTTCAAGAGATTAATTCCAAGTGCATTTGGATTGGTTGTAACGCAACATGTTGGGCTCTGCTCTTCCTTCTTTATTATTTATTCATTCGCGTAGGCTTGAAATTTTATACACTAGTTCATTACATCTATGGACATAAGATGGAAATAGGTGATAAAGGTATTACGACAAATTTTATTGTTACATACTCTTAAAACAAGAGATAAAACGATTATTATGTCTATCACAAAGCAAGTTTATATGTCCGTGCTGAATTTTATTAAATAATTATAAAAAATAAAGCCAGATTCCCATAAAGCTTCTTACTTTGGCTTCTTTGGCTACTTCATCAAAACTATAGAATAAAATTATTATAATTTCAACACAGTTATTCAAGATGACATCGTTGAAATTAAAACGGACGCCTCTTCGAAAGAACTTACTTAAACAAAGGCATATTAATTACGCCCTCTCGCAGCAACAAAAGGTAATTGCTAAAGTTTATTGACTTAAATTACAGTTTGTCTTTGGAGTGTGTCATAAAATTAACAGTGCCATAAAATATTCATAAGAAATACCGCAAATACTAACACTTAAGTATGCAGATATATTCACATATTTATTTATTTAGTTGCTCCTTTGAAAGGAAACAGAATTCTTTTAGAAAGCACTGCGGCTGTAGGTTTCAAATTGCGCCAGTTATTTCACAGCTTTAGTAATGTTTTAAAGTGCACCACATTCTTTAGATTTTGTAAAATTATCAATAGTAATTGTTGTTTTAAAAAAAATAATTTCGAAGGGAAGTCAGTTTTAAATTGCCTTGAATATATCTTTTGGCTTGAAACCCCATCATTTTGACCAAGATAACACCCGCTGCGCTTAATTACCAACTTTTTCGCACGAATTCAAATTACAATGCCGGTGTCTGTTACTTTTTGACGTCGTTGCTTTAAAGGGCGTGAATGGAATTGTTTCGTCTGAATAATGTTACATGCGGATCGGCTTTCAGGGTGTTACAACAGACGAAATATATGGCCGAGCAGAGTCAGAACCAATTATACCGCCTTAATTTGCTTCTTAATTAGTCCGTATATGTATATTGTAGTCTATAATTAACTTACGCGACTGTAATGACTCAATTACCAACTTGGAAAAAGGAACAAAGAGTTTCGTGGTTTCCTTTGAAAGAGAACCGAAAGGACGACTTATTCAAATATGTAACACTTTAAAATAAATAGCAAGCCAAAAAGAAAATAAAAAAGAATAGTATAGCGTATAATATTATATGTATGTATCCCGTTTTAATTGCCAACCATCACCTATCTCTTCTTCATTTGAAAAAGTCTTCACTATAAATGATGGAAATGATGGAATGGTTCCGATCAGGAAGACTGTTCTAAATCAGTTCCAAAGTCAACATAAAATGTCAACTTTCTTCGTTTCCTCTCTTGATTGCTGTAGGTCTTTTCCTGACGTGCATAAACCTCAATATCTATTACAGCTCTCAACGGTTGACTCAAATATTTCTCATTACGAAGCAATTAAATAAACGAACAAAGTCGGCAAAAGCAATACAAGCTGCATACCGGAACACATACAATTATCCATTAGAGCGTTAGATAATTGCACATAAAGACCATCATTTGTAACAATCAGTGTCACTCGGTTGGTCGACTTTCCGCTTATCTTGTTGTATGTACGCAACCGTTTCCATTCAAAACGAACAACGCAATTCGCACCTGGCTTTACCGCAAAAAAAAATACATAACTTGATTCCGTTTAATTAACGCAATACTTAACAACAAATAAGTGTAAGTAGGTTAGCGTTGCCGATTTGCTACAATAATTGTTAATTTTCTTTTCAGTTTGTTTAATAATAAATTATTGTTACTTGGTATGCTAATAGTTTTGAAAAAGGCAAGTTTTAATTTGCCGGTCGGGGAATATAACCGCAGTTGACTTTCTAAAGAAATTTATGGACCACTCTGAGCTTATTTAAGCGCTAATTACTTGCGCATTTTTGTTCGAAAGGACATTAACTTCACATTTTCCTACTGTTTTATTGCAGACGTTTACAAATTTGTTGTGTCGTTAAGACAACTTCGTTAATTTGTTGGTGGTCTTTATAATAAAATAAAGTGCTGAACGGCAGAAAGTTATTTTAATGGGTATGAGTTTTTTCAATGTCAAAAAACATTTGGTTAAAGATATTTTATCAGTAAATTACCTAATCAAAAGTATTAAACAATATTCTAAAACGTTTGAATTGGCTTCCGGTTGGAACCGCGTCACGTTGACTTCTACTGCCGACGTTTCGTTCTTCATTGCAGAAGAACTTCTTCAGGGCTGCTGCTGCTGGTGGTGTTGCTGCGGCTTCGGGTTAGTCGTTGAGACTGCCGCAGCAACACCACCAGCAGCAGCAGCCCTGAAGAAGTTCGGCTTCGGGTTAGTCGTTGAGACTGCCGCAGCAACACCACCAGCAGCAGCAGCCCTGAAGAAGTTCTTCTGCAATGAAGAACGAAACGTCGGCAGTAGAAGTCAACGTGACGCGGTTCCAACCGGAAGCCAATTCAAACATGGACGACGGCCGCGGAAGCCTTCAAGTTAAATTAATATTCTAAAACTCTACTTACAAAGGAACAAATTTGTATCTCTGTTGTAGGTCTTATTATTTTTGTTAAAGATTCATATCAAATTATAAGAAAAACCCTTCAGTTTTTTTTCTTGGTTCTTTAAAGAAATGTCAACATTATCTGCTAAATACAAAAAATATCTAAATATAATTTAAAGGACAGTTGTAATAGTATATTACGCAACAAGTTTAGAAAGGTGAAGTTTTACTAAATGAGTTTGGCTTGTTTTGAGTACGAGCGAGCGAGTAACTTTAAAAGCCATACCAGTTTAGAGCACTTTTGTAACGAATTGCGTATACCATTTTTTCTACTAGAATCTGGAAAACTTTAACATTCAAAACGATCAAAAATCCCATGCATAGTACGGAAAAAATGACATTTCCTAACTTGTTACAGAAGCTATTATAGCTATTTTCGCATTCCATGCGAAAATTGATTTTATTCATATTTAATAGAAGTGACATTAATCACTGTCACAATTGATGGACGTTGGAAACAAAAAATAATAGTAGTTAGTACTTTGCTATATAGTAATGGTTGCTATGTTGTAAAGTAACCCATTACTGTATGACTTTGAGGATACTAATATGATTCGTTACTGTATGAAATGAGAAAAACTCAATTTAAATTGACGTTTCGCTGTACGTGGACGGCATCTTCGGGGAACGTCGACTTTTAAATTGAATGTATGTACAACTGTCCGATAAATTATATTTACAAATTTTGTAATAATGTTCAGCGGACAAGAAAATGCTTTAATTATTATTATATTTAAAGTAATTTCTTGTAGGTACAGTATGAAATGACAAATTCAACCAAATCATAATAAATAAATTCTTTAAAAGTTGGTCGTTTATTGAATCGAATTGAATTGAATCTGTTTTCCAAAAGAATTAATTTTTTTCTCAAATAATGTCGTACGAAAATTTTCTTAAAATATTTCTCTTCAATTTATTGTTCATACAGGTATAATCTCTTTTGCTTCTCCAAGCATCCTTTCAAGACGTTGGGACTCTTCCAAAGATTTGGAAGATTTTTTCACGCTTTCATTACCAAAAGAAATTAATTTCTTTTTAAGAACATTGGAAATTCTTTCGCCTTTTTCAAAAAGACTTTCTTGGAGCTGCTGCAGCTGCTAGAAAAAACAACAGTAGCAGCAGCGACAAGAAGAATAGCAGAAGCAACATCGCTGAGCAATTCCTTTTGTATAAAAGGACGAAACGTCGGCAGAAGAATATTTTAAAACGGTACAACTGGAAGCCAAAACCAGAAGTTCAATGATTTCGGTGTTACAATCAGCAGTAATGCCCAAAAAACATTGAAATCCAAGAAGGATTAACTTAGTATGGGAGCGTTAAGGCATATTGTAGTGGTTTCAATAAATTTTGAATTTATTATTCAAATACTTAAGGCTTACCTCAGGTAGTAATTTTTATTTTTTTTTTATTAAGAAAGTCAAATTTTCTTTTAATTGTTTGCATATTATTGAAGATATCAATAGGTTTAAATAAATTGCTTACGATTCTAGAAAATCGTCTACACTTTATTCGTTTATTGAATATTTTCTAACTTTTTTATTTTTTTATTTTATCTAATCGGTTTAAATACCTTGATTAAGACCCTTGTAAATCGTCGTCAAAGTATTCATTGACTAAAAAAAAATTATATTTATCTATTTATATAAAATCTATCTGTTCTATAGGTTTAAATAAATTGCTTACGATTTTTGCAAATCGTCTACACTTTATTTCTTTATTAACACAAATTTTACTTGAATGTCAAATTTAATTGTCAAAAGATTAAGATTATGTTTTCTACTAAAATTTCCTTTTCTCTACTCACTGTAATTTCCTTGTAGATTCTTCTGGTCCAAGCTAATTCAAATAAAAATTCTTAAAAGTTTAACTGTTATATTGGAAAATTATACAAAAAAACTAGCTGAATAATTGAAATTGAGAAATTAGAACTCTTGTTTAAATAATTTAACGAATGAAATGATTAATGAATTGTAAAAGTCAACTATTTAGACATTTAGGCGGGGTTTCTCAGTCCTAGTTTAACTTTAAACTCCTGTTTATTTCCATAGAAACATTTGTTTTTATAATTGCTACCATAAGAATAAACAGGAGTTTAAAGTTAAACTAGGACTGAGAAACCCAGCCTTAGACGTTAGGTCGATAAGTTTAATTAATTTATTTCTATATAGAGTATGTACTTAGTAAAGATCTATGAGAGAATACTCGAAAAAAGGCTGCGAACATTTATAGAACCAACAATGGTAGAATCACAAAGTGACTTTCATAAGACGTACATCACCTAGGACTACATCTTCACCATTAAAGATACAATCAGTAAAATACACGGTTAACGAAGAATATGCATCGATATAGAAAATGCGAAATGGAGAATATTAAAGAAGGAGACCGTTTGATTACTTGGGCGTGACAGTGGACAGAACAAGCAGTCAAGACCTTGTTATAAATAGAAGTCTTGAAAAACCAAACCTCTAACAAGAAAGAGATAAATAGAGGAACTAAACTTAGTGTTTACAAAACAATCTGCAGACCTATCCTGACGTACGGTTGTAAATCTTGGGTAACTAATAAATGGATAGATAATAAATTGCAAGTGGTGAAAGAAGAGTCAAGGAATGGACTCGTAAAGATCGGATTAGGAACGTAGAACGTAGAACGTAACGAAGTGGAAATAGAAACACTGTCTTCGTTCTTAGAAAAACGTCAGTTAAGTTGGCTGGGGCACATTCATAAAATGAAGGACAACAGACAGGCCAAGAAAGTATGGGAAGCTAAATCATTGAGGATAAATCATTGAGGAAGACCGCGAGAAACAATGAACAGTTGTTGGATGAATAAGTACTTGCAAAAGGAACATAACTTGGACTGAAGCGAAAGATGGCGAAAGATTTTAAAAAAACTATGGACATGTGTGACATGTAGCAATATTAAGAACCTGCACAAGTTGAATGAAATCGTCTTAAATTGAACACAGGAATCTGTGATCAAGCTACGTTCACGCATTTCAGAGGCACTTGTATAATAGAGAAGATATGCAATGTATAAACGAATGGAAATGAAAACGCATCAGAAGTAGAAAACAAGTTACATTATAAAAATTTGTAAACCCAAATAGATTTGAGATCGAAAGATTGATGAAAGAGATGATTAGGAAAAGGAGAAGAAATGTGTAAATGTGTTTACTATAATGTATATTTGCTTTTCACTAACGTGTTGCCATTGTTTAACTAAAATTATAATTATTTATGATCACCATCCTCTTTTTATGTGAATTAGCCTCTCCATAAATATTTTTGACGAAATTATAGAATATTTAAGTTCAAAATTTCAATGTATACTATTTTATTTAAATTACTTTTTTATTTCCTTATTTATGAGATTTGTTCTTCAAGTGTATACTAAACTAACAGATACAAAAGCGGTGCTAAAACACAAAATAATTACCTTTTATTACCGTTATTTTTGCTTTGTTTACGTACTCTGAAGCTGTAAACAGCAACAAGCAATTTACTCCTGAAACTTTCAGAGTAAACCTTGCAAGATTAATTCCTGGAACAAATTGCAAGCTTCTTTGTTTTCTCCTTCTTATTCCAATCCACTCAAGCACACATTCGCGATAAGTACACTCTCAAAACATTACTCAGCAGAACACCTTCATTTAAATTTAATTAAAATTTATTTACTCTCGGCTGTTATAATTAATTCGTATTGTGTTCGAGTGATTTTTTAAAGGCGTCAAATAACGATTCTATTTAATCGCGGAAGAAAGTTCAGCGCTCTTTGTTTCCAATTTGCTTCGTTTTGTTCGTTGCATTGTACCGTTCCTTTCCACTCACTTTTTTACGTACACGCTCTCTCCGAGTAGATAAAGCGGGCAGATCAATTAAGACAAACGAGACGATTAACGATTTCTTGAGTAAATACAAAGTGTTACGTTTTTTTTTCTTTTTTGAATAATGATGTTGGATTGATCTACTTTTAATCATATTTCTTCGTTTATTATTTTCCCATTGATTTGTAAAATAATTATTTTTTTTCTGTTGGTTTCAGCAGCAACATGAAACTTTCGGCGAAGCTTCGAAACAACTTCGATATGCTTCATATACTACTTTACTATTCCGTCGTTAGTTTCGCACACTTGACAGAAGCTGCTAGAAGACCTCCTCCAAATGGAACATGGATGTAAGTAAAAATTAAAATTAAAATAAAGGCTATAAACATTCTGTATTATAGAACGTTTTAAGAACAAAGTGACTCGCATTTTGTTCTTCAGACGTGGAAGTTGACATATAGATTCTAATGAAAGTTGTCTAGGATTTTTCATTCTCTCACACAAAGAAACGGGAACCAATAAAATTAATTTTCAGTTACCCGACACAATTTCCTGCATTGAAAAGTAACTTCAAAAGTCGGCATAAAATGTGTTAGTACCTCCATACGAAATCCCCCGAGCACGATATGAAACAATATTCAAATCAAGCAATAAAAAAGAGTATCCGTTTACATAGCATTACGTGTTAACTAAAACAAGGTAAAATATGTTAATGGCGGCGTTTACGTCCACGTTAATATTCAATTTAAAAATCCCGTTCGTATACAATCGCTAAGTACGTACCAACAAAAGTATGGAATTCCGTAAATTGTTTACCCACCGCTACGGAACGACAATTTTAAGTACATGTTTAATTAAAAAAAATTACGGGCGTTCATAAAACCTGAAGAAGAAAGAAACGTACATACCTTCTTTACTACAAACAACTTACATCTCGTGATGAAGAACGTTTAAGATGCTGTGAAATCGTGCGTGTCCGCGTTCGTTCTCTATGATTTAGCACTCGATGTGCGTTTAATTGAATTGTATGTAAACGAAAGAGTTATCTTCGGACGTTTGCAGAAGAATGCATTGTCGATGTGCGTTTCTGCAAGGTTTTATCGAATTACTTAGCAATGCGCGGCAGAAAGAAAATAACGATCAATAACCAAATAAAAAATCGAAAATAAATACATTGTGTCTAATGCAAGAAGAGAACGCGGTGCAATGGATTGAAAAATCCTTCTTATTATCCTGCGGAAACGCTTACATGTTTAACGGTACGCACCGCAAATAAATCGCAGGATTGCATTCCGTTAGTATTACAAGAAATTAAGTACACGTACCTTACGTTATGTGTACCTGAGGTTTTACGAACGGTTCAAGCACCTGAAACTTATGCTAAGTGCAAAAGCAACAATTCCTCTTTACATAGTCTGTAATCGTTTCAGTTTAGCACAGTTACAAGGAATAACTTTTTATCACTCATCCATTTTTCTCTTTTGCTCCTTCTAGAATTCTTTCAAGATATTGGGGTCCTCCAAAGATAACACTTTTTTCGTGCTTTCATTACTCAAACAAATTAATTTCTTTTTAAGAATACTGGAAATTCTTTTGCCTTTTCCAAAAAGATGAAAGCAGCAGCGACAAGAAGAATATCAGAAGCAGCATCGCTGAGCAAGCCCTTTTGTAAGAAAGGACGAAACGTCGGCGTTTGTAAAACGGTACAACCGGAAGTCAAAACCAGACGTTCAATGACTTCTGTGTTACAATCAGCAATAAGGATTAACTAAGTATAGGAGTGTTAAGGTATATGTTATAATCGAAAAATATACCCCGAAAGCCAAAGTAAGAAAAAAACACTTTGGAAATATGAAAAAGGACTGGAGGACTTTTGAGTTCGAAAAACCAATAAAAGAAATATCAAAGCTTTATAAAAAACAAATACTTTACAATGCTCTATAAGACAGGGAGGTTTCTTTTCAAGTGACAAGTAGATGTCTTGCGCGTATCTTCATCGCGCATATCTACATCCACTTCTTGGCAAAAAAATATAATTAATATAAAAAATCAATCTGAATTTTAAGAAGATCAAAAAACATTAGTCCACACCAGTGGCGTAGCATTGGTTCGTTCTGCCGGGGTGCAAGACGCTTTGTGCGCTCGTCATCAATATACAACGCAAAAAATAAAATGCGAGAGAGCTAACTCTCCTTTCAGCAATGTTAAAAGCTTATTTTTCTGCTTTTAATTTAAATAGAAAACACTGAGTCAGAATTAGTTCAGTCGATAGAGATCATAAAAAACTAATAGAACAGAGAAATAAAGCGCGTCAATATCAAAAGTTTAAAAACGAAGAATTTTTACAAAATAAAGACAGAAGAGATGGGCCGAAATATTGATTATTTGCAAAACGATGTTTATAAAAGGTTTAACACAAAATTAATATTTGAAAAGCTGAGCTTGATCCAAAAGTTTGAACCTAGCTGTACACTAATCAGGTAGAAGTGTTTTATGACTACACAGTGGAATTTAAAACAGATATTTGAACGATGCATTGGAACACCTGGAAATACCAGTGAGGTAGCGAAGGCGAAGATTAAAATCCTCATTTTTCTTCTTAAACGAAACTTCGAAAAAGTGAAAGTCTTCATACCTATTGATTAAGACTAACTACAGTAATTTTCTGTTCCTATCGCCGCAATATCTGTTACAGCCGTTCTTTCATAAACCTCAAGCATCACTTTCTCAGGCCGTAACCACCCATTAAACGCCAGGAATTCATAAAATTTGATTAACTTGCAATCCGAAGTATGTACTCATAATTTTCGTAAAGGTGCTTTCACTGATTCCTGATAATTTTCTTCATAATCAAATCGCAAATAAGGTAACTTGATAATTTTGTTATTGACTCTCGTTTTTAGTAATAAAATTAGACGGAACTGCGAAGTATGTACACAGACGTGTGCATAGCACATGAAATGTACTACAGTAAGAAACAAAAGTAATGTCTCTCCAATAAAATGTCAAATTGCGATCTGAACACTATTACTATTAGGCGAACAAGTCAATTTAACAATTTAACATTTTATTGAGGAGATATTACTTTTGAATTTCACCATACATTTAATTTTAATTTTTCTGTTATACTGCATTCTACTCAAAGAAAAAAAATGGAAGATTGCAAAGGATAAAAAATGTAAATGCAAATGGCAAATAATTCAATTTCAAAATCAATAAGCAACGAAATCACTCAAGTAAAAGCTTATCGGCCTCGCTGGAGCCTGACCTGATAAGGATAAGAGATAAGACATTTTCGTAATGTATCCAAGCACTGGAAGACGGAAACGTTTGGCGCGTTTAGACACTTCGCAGTTCGAACAAATAGAGATGAATTGATAAATTGGTACGTGCAAGTGAAGCAGTGAAGCGTAGAACGCGCAATTGCTCCCTTCTCACAGGTGTGCAATTAAAGAGTCGACTTGCATTAAAGCTGAAAGCAAGTAAATTTTTATCAAGATGTGAAACTATGTGAATACTTATAAGATTATATTTTCCCTATCTCTTTGTATGACGTAAATATTTCCAAATTTTTAATCCTTCAAGGGAAGACTACTACAATTTTGACTTTAGAAGTCCGCAGAGTTTGTTACTGAGAATTTTGGAATTGCTTGCAAGGTTGAAGGAAATATCAATGTTACTATCTGCCATTTATCGATCTTGAAATCTCATGCAAGTGGAAGGGTGCATCCTTCTATTCTGCAATCGCAGACTGTTGATCTTGTAAATCCATTCTGAAAGGTGACATCTTTACTAATATACTACTTGAAGGGTTAAGTTAGTTCCTTTTAGTTTTTTTCTTTGTAGTTGCAACAGCAAAAGGACATAGTTCCCAAACATATTAGTCATGCCTCACAAAAGGTTTACGCTAATCCTATTTTTTTGGACATTACTGACTCATCCATCTAATTGGTGAAAACGATGATCCCTAGCAACAGAAACAGAAAGCATAGTTCTCAAACTTATTATTCGAAGCATGCAATCTCTGCCACCGCCTGCAAGCTCTTATTTGGCAAATACTAAATCTTTTTAAAAATAGAACATTACATTACTAATGTTACTTTTACAAAACACAATACAAGGTCAACATTACATTTACATGTGCTATCACAGTACATTCTTAAACAAATTATGGATATCATCTAGGAGGTCTAATTCTAAGCGGATGACCATTACAAGGATTACATCGTACAGGCAAGGTCCTTGTTTTCGTTTCCAGTGTTTACAACAAGGCCTTCTACAACAAATAGCAGGACAACCCTGGTAGCCGCGCTGGGCAAGGCCAAATCTTTGCTTTCCAAGTTCCAATTGGAACCTGATCGAGCGAATATTTATTACAAGGATTACCATACACACAAGGTTTTTGCTTTGGTTTCCAGTGCTTACAACATGGCCTTCTACAACAAACGGCAGAACAACCCTGGTAACTGCGCTCCATCCTCTTCGGTTTGACAGCGCAAGGCCAAGTTCTGATTGGGTTGCAAAATGGTGGTGCTGGTATTCGACATGGCTTGAAGCCAATGGAGCAAACTTTTTCTTTCCAAGTTCCGATTGGGTTACAAAATGGTGGTACTGATAATTTTATTCGGGAAAACCCTCGCCGCAACCTTTTTCTTAGTTCTTGTTCTTATCAAGTCTTCACAAGGACGCTTGAGAGTGGGTGGGCCGCAAGGACCCACGACCTACGACATTTACAAACGAAAATATCTCCGCAGTTGTTGATGTTGTAGAAATTGTCGTTCATATGTAAGTATATTGTATTTTCTATCAATTCACCACTTGTTTGTCACGGTCTAGTCGAAGGAGTAAGATTAACAAAAATAGAAATATGTACCTACTTGGGAAATAAGAAAACGAACAAAAACACAAAAATAGCAAATTCAACTAGTATGCAAAACTGGGTGATGCATTGTAAAAGACTGCTAACAGAGGATAGGATACAACACCAAGCAAAGAAAAAAAAGAGAGAAAAGCAATAATGAATAATGACAAGGGACGAATTTCAGGGAGTAATTAAAACATGAAAAATGGATGGGCTCAGGGACCAGGCAAGTATATATAGAGTTGGTTAAACATGGCGGACGGACTGTTTGGTAAAGTGCTAAATAAAAAGCCGAAGAAAATGACCAAACATAAAATTAACGAAGAAAATACTACTAAAAGAAGAGAGCGTGAGGATAACTTATTTATAATACAACAGTTAACAGAAAATGGATGAAAAAAGACACTATCCTACGGGCAAAGCTGTGAGAGTTCCTCAAATAACTTAATAGTGAACGCCAATTAATTAATATTAATAAGAAATTTACATCTAAAGGATTATGACAGGGATGTAACCTGTCTCCCCTTCGAAGAATTTGGGAAATATAAATACTTAGGTGTATTATTAAAGATGGCTTTGGATCTTGTGAAATAAAATAGAGTAGAGGAAAGTATAGGTATACAGGGTGTCCCGTGACGTAATGTCACCACTTCACCTACGTGATAGTCAATTCAAACTAAGCAAAAACTCTAATAAAGTTTTGTTCTAAAGTAAACCGTTTAAAAAATACTGGGTGTTTAATGTTTAATGTTTTATTTTTTTTTATTTTAAAGTTCACCTAATCATTTATCCGTTCACCTAATAATCAATTCAAACTAAAAAAAAAAACTCTAATAAAGCAAACCATTATTTTTCAACAATACGATGTGTTTTGTAATTTTTAGAATTTTTAAACTTTATCTCAAAAGGTCTTCAAAGGCAACTACATCTCTTTTGAAGCATGCCAGAATGTGTTTAGCAAACAACGGGGGCTATTTTGAACACCTTTTGAGAGTTTAAAAATTCTGAAAATTACAAAACACGTCATACTCTTGAAAAATAATGGTTTGCTTAATTAGAGTTTTTTTTTTAGTTTGAATTGATTATTAGGTGAATGGATAAATGATTAGATGAACTTTAAAATTTAAAAAAATGAAAAATTAAACACCCAGTATTTTTGAAACGGTTTACTTTAGAACAAAATTTTATTAGAGTTTTTCACTTAGTTTGAATCGATTTTCACGTAGGTGAAGTGGTGACATTACGTCACGGGACACCCTGTATAGATATTTAAACTCGATCTGGTAGAATAAGCGTATTAGGAGTGTAACTAAGAAACACTTTGGATGTGTAAATAGGGATCTCAAAATTGGACTACCTAAAAAGAGGTGCAGGAGTTTCCAAAAGAGACCATATTACCAGTGAGGAAATAAGAAGAAAGATGAGTGCATAAGAGACAATAATGGATAGAATAATGGAACGAAGAAGCTTGAAATGAGGATGGTTCGAGCACTTTGCAGATGGACCTTGCGTATCTTCAGATGGACATCACCCCGAAAAGAAAGGCCCAGAAGATCATGGCATGAAGGAGTATATGAAGCAATGGAAGCACTTGGCTTTACCGGAAGAAGAAACGGTAGACAGAAGAATGTGGTGATTTGATGCATGAGAAAGCGACGACAAGTTGTATCATTAAATTGGCGACTTTTTTTTTAAGAAACTAGTGTGAATTTAGAAGAATAAACGTAATCAGCATACCCATTCCCCCTTAATTAACTAATAAATATATTTGTCTACTAAAAATTTCAAAATTCATAAAACCTGTATACGTGGATGAGTTCAACGTTTCTCACTTTTATGTCTTAAACAATAAAGAAAACTGCTAACCTTATTTTCAAATATTCCAACGGTGTGTGCACATTAACGACGTTGAAGCTAATAATTATCTGGTCGTACCGAAGAACAATAAAACCAGTAGTTAATTTCAATACGCGACTCTAATTGGTGCCGAGTTTACCGAGCTTTTATTGCATTATTATTGGAAAGTTCTCGATATAAATTAACGTCGGGTAAACATTAAACTTTCGTTTCGCTCGCAATGAAATTAGCCAATTTATTACGCGATATTTTTACTAACCGGTAAAAGCATAAGATGCCGCGTTCCGATACCCGTTTTATGAATATAAACGATGGCCGGGCACGTAAAGGGCACTTTATCGTCGCTTATAATATAACATTGAGAAAAGAAATTAAAAAAAAAACTTTGTACTCATAAAGAAATTAATTTATTTTATTTATTAATACCTGGAAGAAACTCTACCGAGTAATATTATCAGTTTATACAATAAAAAGAGGTAAAACTGATACGAAACTTGAACACATAAAAAAGAAAGAGTTCTTTTAGGCCAGCATCGCACGTACGACATGCCCAATGAACCATAAAATGGAAGCGTATATCTTCATTCTTCATTCATCTCTTTTCTGCTTTAGAGTTTATTAAAGAGACTATGTTATTATAGGCCATAATATAAGAAATTATTTTAAAAATTCATTAACGAGCAATAATGCCAATATAATTAATTCGGAACTAAAGGCGAAATTCCACTGAGGCAACATGTGCCACGTAAAGCAAGGGTAGCATGCATTACATAATGAAGTTTTATTATTTAATTTTTATTTTATTATTAAAAGACCAAAATGGAAAATCAACAGAATCGCTGAACTGTAAAAGAGAAAATGTTGAATAGGAAGTAAACGTTACTTCTAATAACCGACTACTAAAATGAAGCTTTGCTAACATTAATTAGACAGATAATAAATTCTACTTAAAGCATAAAGAGTCGTACTTCAAAGAAATTGATTCTAGGTAAATGCTGACATAAATGAAGCAAGGCACCGCCAGACACCACCGGAAGTGCGCAATTAGAAAAACAAACAGTCAAACAATATGGCAATTATGATTGATGCAAGAATGCCAACGCAAATAAATAAGGACGATATCCGTCAAGGCATTCAAGCGATGCGTTCTCGCAGACGAAATTAAGAACGATAAATGCATCGTGAAGCCATCAAAGCGCTCCTTTAATAACTCGAAATAAAGCGGATCAAAGTAACCGCGAGTCTTGCCCTCTTTTTGTCCGCGTCGCTACCGAACGCTCCCCCGGGGCCTCTTTCGGGCCCAACCGACCTTAAAATTTGGCCCCGCCGAATTTTTCGTTTTGTATTTTTTTGCGAAAGTTGCTTTCGTTTTAGGTCGTTACCGTATTGAATTTTTATTATTGGACTTTTTGCGAACGCGTTACTCACATGCGACATTCTTTCTTCGTCTGTGCTGGTTTTTATGGTCGCTTGTGTTTAAATTGCTTCGGAGTAGTGTTGTGATTGAATAATACTAAGGCAAGAAAGCCCTGGAAAACAAACTATGTGAATATTGGCAGTTGTACAGCGAGATGAAAAAGAAACCTAATAAATTAAAGAAAAAATACTTAATAAATCAGTAACCTACATTCGCTTAATTGTAGAAAAACCAGGCCAAAAATAAACCATATAAAGCCGTTATATGTAATATTAAAGTCAATACGCAGCCCTAAACTTTAATCTTCAAAATTTTTATTGTACAAGTTGTCTCAGCGATGTGTATTTAACCTGTGGAGTCTATATCAAAAACATGAAGAGAAAAAAAAAATTCATCGAAGACAGCCATCAATAATAGAAAAGTTTTCCAAATGTGTCTAACTTTCTGCCGGTCACTGTATAATATTTACTCATTATTGCGTGATTAGCAATAATGAAATTAAAACTTAAGCTAAGCTTAATTACTATCTATTTCTGAAATAAAAATACATCATTCCATTTAAAGAAAAATGAGATACCGAGTGCTTCGCAAGTACCTACTGTTCGCCCTGTATAATGCAAAAATATTTTAACTTTCTTCATATTTTCAGAAAGTACAAAGTCCTAAGAATATTTTGTTATATTTTTGTAAGTCTGTGTTATCTCCATAGTCAGAAACAGAGATTCAAAATTTGTAAATTTTTAAAGAATTCGCGAAGAAAATTATTTTTTACGAAAATAATAAGTGAAACCAATATGTATTTATACAGTATGGGCGTAAATGTTTGAGGACAAGTTGAATTTCCCACCTTTCAATATTTTTCTTAAGTTGGTCAAATGCATAGGTTACAAAAAAAATGGGCAAGTAAATTGTTTTTATAAATACAAGAAGCGGCAATAACTACTGACAGATACTATGCCCTTCAAAAAATCTGGGACAACTCTACACATGCATTTTTGAGTTATTTCCTTAGTTTGAAAGCAGCTTTAAATAATTTATTTCTATGGTAACGTAAAAAGATAGAAATACGCATACGGTCGAATTTCTTTGATTATACTTAATTCGTCGTATTTACAATAAAACACATTACAAGTCCCAGATTTTTTTGTCGGGCATAGTACATTAGGCGTCCCATTTTGCCTTACGAATTCTTGGAGCCGGCTGCAAAATTTGCATGGCCGACACTGAACAAAAATTAATTTTTCAGGACGGCCACACACAAGGAGTAAAAATCACTAGATAGAGACGCGGGAAATTCAACTTGTCCTCAACCATTTATGCTCATACTGTATTGTTGTATTCAGCTCTTCGCGTATAATATTTTTAATCTTTTTTTCTCTTCTTGTGATAGGCTATAGGCTCCACAGAAAAAATACACACCGTTGGAGGCACCCTGTACATGTACCATGTACAAATGTACAGTGATGTTCATCTAAAATAATATTTCTGCTTGGATTCTTTAAAATATTTAACAAAATTAATAACAAAAAAAAGTTAGGTATTGTATTTGTCTTTGAGATGATTTTAAAGGTATTTAGCACTTTCTTACTGGAATCATAGAAAAACTGTAGTGACGAAAATGTACATGTTTGCTTAGAGACAAAGAGAGATATAGAGACTTATAGCGTTTTCGACTGACTGCTCCAGAGCACTCTCCGACTATATCCTCTTGTTGTATCTTCATGTAATAACAGGGGAAAGAGTCTGAGAGTGTTTAGTTTAAATTTAAGCTTAAGAGCGATTATTTCAACAACTATTGTTAAGGGTTTTTAAGCTTTGACTTAAAGTTAAACTGAAAATGTGCAACTGGTCCTTATTTATACGGGGTGATCAAAGTTACTGCCGCACTGTTGCTAACTTCGTTATTATTGGAGTTAGGAAGTCGTTTAAATCAGTAAAAATGGACTGTTTTTACTCAAGATTACCGTGGTGATATGAAGAAAACAACTGCGCACCGCATACTCAAAATACTTGCATATTACAATGTTATCTGGACCCTTCCAGATTTTTTCTTTTGTTGCAAATTTTCTCCTT
This sequence comes from Dorcus parallelipipedus, assembly GCA_958336345.1. Lineage (NCBI taxonomy): Eukaryota > Metazoa > Arthropoda > Insecta > Coleoptera > Lucanidae > Dorcus > Dorcus parallelipipedus. The sequence goes on along the minus strand of OY284479.1, from coordinate 32,831,130 downwards.
CTGGCCCCACGTTGGGTATTTGTTTTATTTTTTTGTGTATTAGTTTATTGCTCTGTTCTCTCAGGGTAATTTGTCAATTTTTTCCTAAATCTTTATTTTATTTAAATCTTATTTGTTTATTGTTATTCTTATTTGCTTTCTTACTTCGTAGTTTCCTTGCGACGGCTTCTGTTCCGATGATGTAATTTGCAGTGTATCTCGTAGACTGATTCAGATGGCACTCACGAGCCTTCTCAGTCAAAATTATCTGTGCCAGTGTGTGTGTGCGTGTGTGGGTGAATAAATAAGAAAATATTTCGTAGAATAAAACGGAAAATGACAATTTATTAATTCAAATTTTAAAGAATTGCACAAACAAATTTATATCATGAACAAGTTCGGAGCTTTTAAAGAGAAGAAGTTTATACGTTTGGTCGGTTTTTCACAAAACCGCCAATATACCTTACTTACATTAAGTTCCGAACCGAGTGTTTCACTGCTTCCGTTTTTCGTGCCGGTCGCTTATGAAGCGTGACCGGGTACCTTCACTTAACGTAGCTACATGGCGCCCTCACTATTCAATTTCCGAACTTCTTACTACCTACAGTTTCCTTCTAACATCCGGGTCGTCATGACATTCATAAGTTCATTATTCTAATCTTTACGATTCTAAGCTCAATTTATATGTATTTACATTTCAAAAATTCTAAATAATTTATTTAAAATAAACATAATTTTAAATCGCCTATTTCTAAAAATATTTACATAAACTTAATATATTCGAAAAACACACTTGCATTCAATAATTTCACAAACAAATCCTGTAAAACACATTTAATACATTACCCTCAATTTACTTTATTATTTACAAAATTATTTCTTTATGAAATTAAAAAAAAAACATTACGTGCTGCTCATAAACACTGCAATATGTAGTTTTTTTTAAATGGGACATCCTGTATTTTTTATTAACAAATGAAAGAGCAACAAATTATAAATACAAATTACTCTTTTTACTATTTGGCCTTAAATAGAGAAGCTATTGTGATACATAATTGTATTCGTCATTTATCTTATCTATCCGGCTATTTACTATTTCAAGTGTTTATCCGCTGGCGCCACTCATCCAAAAAAGACGGAAACGGACATACAAGCTGTCCCAATAATGTGTTCTCGCACAATATCTCGATAAGTACTGAAGATTTGAATGTTAGAGATCTACAACACAAAATTATTTTCATAATGAATCCAAACAGTTGTACCGAATACAACTTTTTTATTTCAAATGGCAGACCCTATATGTGATATCAAATTTGGATCGCTCATAAAATTCTACACATTTTCTGTATACTATTGTCTATATCTAAAACTAACCGTTGTTGAGCTATTTAACATTTTATCTAAAAACTGTCATTTGCAGCCACTATTTTATTTATTTTTATTCCATTTATTTTTAACTCTAAGAAAAACATTTTTGGTGCAGATATAGTTGATACTTATTATAAGCCATTATTAAACGTACTTCTTTCGTTACAAGGTTAATTAATTTTCGTTTAAGTATGTCTTATACCATTTCATTATACCAAAATTCATTTTCAATGGTGCTAATTTGAACGACTCGTAAAACTAACATAGTATAGCTGGGTTGGTTAAGTCCCTTGGCAACGAATCTGAAGCTCGGTTAGACAACTTATCCTGTTTTCCTTATATTTTTTCGTCATTTTTTATTTAGGTACAGTTATTAATTTTTCACTCGACATCAAATTTTTTGACAACAAACTCCCATTGTCTTCTAAATCTTGGAGTTCGATATGCCGAGCTTTCTCTAAAGTTTCCGATTGGTTTCCTATAGAATATTAACATTGGTTTTCCCATCTTTCAGTTCTTGTTTTTATACGTCGTGAATTTCTTGTTTTGTCGCCGCCAGAACTTCATTCAATTCCTTTTCAAATTCTTTCTTTTTTCTGCATCCCAAAACGGCCACCATCTTTTTACGCATCTCTTATAGAATAAGTAAAGTAAAATCGTCTCTGCTTTCAAATCTGCATTTTCACCATCTAATTTGATCTTTTTTTTTGCGTAGTGGTTTCGAATACCTGTATTTTCTGCATACACCTTGTGCATCCCAGAAAATTTTTTACAATTAAAAAAATTGCTTGTCAGCTTATATTTATGGTGTTTATCCCTAACATCTGAGTATATCTTGGATTAATTCCCTAGTGTGACGTATCTCGCTTTTAATCACTTTTAAAGCCTTCTCTTGATTTTATTGTTCGGTGTCTTCAGTTTCTCTCTCAGTTAATTCAATTGGACGTCTAAATTCACTGTCAATTATTTTTTCCAACTTCTCGAGTTCTTTGATCACATCATTGATCTGTTTATAGATGACCCTATTCCTTCTTGATCTTGATTTATAACGACTGCTTGTTTATCTAAGTTCAAGGTGAATCGCAACTTATTTGCCTTTTTGGGTTTGAGCTGATTTGACTCACTTAAATGGAATGTGTTCGATTTTGAATTTTCATGTTTGGGATTGTATTCGGACTCCTCGGAACTGGACTTACTAAGGTGAATGCCGAAAAAGAATCAGTAATTAGTAAGTCGATCGCAGCTACTTTAGATAACAAATGATAACTAGTGGAACACTCCTACCTACCGAGTTTTATTGAAATTCGTGAAGTGTAATCATTCTTTAACAAGGATATAAAATTTTCAGAAGGCTTTCCTATCTATTTTTTTAGTATTTACTGGAGTCATTTCTTTTCTTTTTATTTGTGCGACAATATGCTGTCAGTTAAAATAAATTTTTAATAGAGAGCCACGAAAATGAAAAGGTATATCCTAAAACTCAAGAAACTCTAGAGTTAAGCTCAATAGATCTATGTATAAGCATAGATATTAGATACTGATCATCCTGCATTATATCTTGTTTAGGAAAGGATGTGTAGATTTTTTAATACACAGATATTACTGGATACGAAATTTATTTAACAATGAAGAGACAGTAGACTTTGACTTCCACAAAGACTAGTGTATTTTCCTCTTGGCTGCGTCTACTTATGACGTGAAATGCATCTGACTTTTTCTAAAGCGTTTCCTTTTATTTGGCAAACAGCATAATTGTAGAGCCTTGGCTGGTGTTCTTATCTTCGTTCAAACATCGTCCAAACTGGAAAGCCGTTATCTGTTAATTCGTTCCCCAATACCTGCGTAATTTACCAAGATCTCTTTCTGCTTCAAAAACCCAACGAGGACTGCAGTCATTCTGGGGTGTTAAGAACACTATACATTTATGATCCATTATTTAGATTGACATAAAATGTACAAAATTCGAATTCAATCAAAATGTCCAAGTAGCACCACGATGGTTACATTGAAACGGCCATATGTATGAATAGGAATCTACCAAATCTAAATGGATCAAAAGCTATTGATGAAAGGCAATGAGGATCCACTTTATTTTCAAGTGAATTTTGTTGTAAACAGTTTCAATGGGGCCACGACTCAATTCAGGATAAACCAGATCGAGTCTCGTAAGGACTGAGACCATCAGTCTCATTGAAGATTTGCTGTTGTCAGATCGAATAATGTAGATCCCAGTGTTTGCCAATGAAGCTGAAGTGTCCGAAACTTCAGCTTACGAGATTGTACACGAATAATGAAGATCAGTGGTATCACAATCACTTTCACTAACAAAAATAATCTTGATATTGGATTGTAATTTTCCTTTCATTTCTTCTGCTCTAAATAAGTTTTTAAACCGGCGGCTATTTTTCGAGTCAAATCATAAAATGTGCATTCAGTGATACGATAATAATTCCGACGTGTTATTATACGGTCAAGCTTACGTAACACTTAGCGCACATTAACCTCATATTTGTTGTGGCATGTAGCGCGTAAAAGAGGTGCAAGCAGCGGGTGGCTTTCGAGGTATATCTTCACATGGAAGCTTCCTCCTGTTACGCCACGTGAAGCAGTAATGCATTCTACACGCTGGTAAATTTTATTACGCACTTACTGTTCTTGTTTTACGACACACACAGAGAAGTATTATACTTTGTCGTTGTTGCACGATGTTGGTTCTTATTGAAACAGTAGTTTTCCTTCATTCTTAAATTAGTTATAGTTGAAACTTGTGCGAGGATGAGGAATGATCTAAAAGCTCCCAAATTGTTCAAGCTTGTAACTCTGTCGATAACATCGTGCATCTAATTTGCAGTACATTTTTAGCTTGATTTACTGAAAAGATAACTGCAGATTTAATACAAACAAGTGTTAACTACTAGAATCCTTCAACGATCAAATAAATGAATTATTCATCACTCGATAAATTTTAATTAAAAATGTTTATCACTTTAAAACTATGTTTGTTTCTTAATTTATATTACACATATTTAATAGCTCAATTAAATATGAAAATCTACGTTGTATCAAGTCAGCGCCAAATAATGCAAACCATTCATCATTGCAATTGAAATTAATCTCGGCAATTACACGGTGATTACAACGTTGTATACATGCCGTTTTACATGTTAAATGCACCACCAAGATAATTGTTTGATTTACGACTTAATTTTCCACCATCAAAGTTTTCTTATTCCAAGAGCGTTCGAAAATGATTCTATGTCGTAAAAATTAAGAAAAAAAGAAATGATTTCGAACAAATATCCAAGGTAACGCAATTTGCTTTTTTTCAGTCGTATGGGTATGGTATCGAAGGAGTTGATGATGCAAGGGGACCAACCACCCGGATGTGACTCAATTCCGGGATTAAGCGCCGGTCAAAGCCGCCTTTGCCGCCTTTATAACGACCACATGCCGACGGTGGCCACAGGTGCCAGGCAAACTTTGGTCGAGTGCAAACACCAGTTTCAACATCGAAGATGGAACTGCTCGCTCTTGGACGATGTCAACGTGTTTGGTCCAGTTATCTCCATTGGTAAGTAAGGACTTATTACTTTCGTAATGAATGAACATGGGCAAAGAGCGGTTAAGCAATTATTTGATGAACGAGAACGCCTTTATCGATAATTGCTTTTACCTGAGCCGGCATTCGAATCGCCTTTTATATCGCTCATTGATTACCGTTTAGAATGCGATTGAAAAGCAGCCGACAATCGGTGCAAGAAATAAGGCATTCTTTATTTGTTCTCAAAAAAAAGCATTTACACTATTCGTGGATTCTAAACGTATTCAATATAGTCAACAGAGATCCAGAAGGTAACTTTATATCAAATCATTTTTATTTCGCCTTATTTAGAACAATGTACTACCAAAATTAATTTAAACTGCTGCAACAAATAGAATCGTGAAAAATCAAGTTTGATAAATCATTTAATCATTACTAGCATTGAGCAAACACTCTGTACGTACCAGGACAAAAAATTAACTATTTTAGATAACAGGAAGCTGGGCTTTAAGAATAAAGCACAAATATAATTAAACAAATAAAAAATAGTACTTTATTCGATCTGATTTTGACTTTTTTTGAAAAAGAAATTTGGAACACTCTGTAAATACTGATTTGCCACTTCTTTCTTTCCAAGAACTTTTTCTAACTCTTCACTTCTAGTAAAATTTGTTACACAACAGCAATTGTTGTATAGTTTTTTCCGTTCGAGCAAACGATAATAAATTAAATTTAATTAAAATTATGAAACTTTCAGGCTCGAGTGCGTACGGTGTAAATAAGCACTTACGGATAGAATTTCGTCGTATTTTAATTCTTTATCCGCGTTCGCGTTGTGTAATCCTTATTAATGCGAGGTGATATTTGCGTTGAAAGCCATAAATTCTTGCAGCACCTGCGTATGTCGATGAGGAAAAAAAATTAAATACTTTGCACAAGATTTATTACAGTTAATCTCTTGTTACTTTCATTGTTCTTATAAATCTCGTGCTTATTTTGTTTTGGTTTTATTAGGACAATGAATGTCGTGGGAAATAAGGCTTTGCTCCTCTCGGGATTCCTATGCTTCTAAAAGCTTTCTGTCTTAAATTTTTCCTTATATTAGTTGTTAGTACATTAGTTATCATTTTCGATCTCTTCCCTTATATTATGTGGTTGCTTCGCAATCATTTTTTTTTCTTCTGGCATTCTTTGCTTCCGACACCTCATGAACATATCCATTCTATTTCCGTTCTTTCAATAGTATGTCTAATTTTTTTTTTACGTTAGAGATTTGTAGTACTCTTTTACTCGCTCTTTCAATATTTGAAAAGTGGAAGATCCGCAACCAATGTTACCAAATCCAGCGGCTTTACTTACTGCCTTGCTGATTGTAAACTGCAAAATTTCAGATGAAAACGAAACGAACGGTATTTATACGAGTACATACTCAAACCAACTTAAACCAAAAGTAATAAATATGAAAAGTCATTATAAAAGTAAAAGCTAAAATTTATGTCTCCTAATGCCAATATAATACCGCGTGTTATTGGTCCATAAATCATTTTCGTCCCGTCAAAAATGAAAATGCCGTACATACGACGACTAAGTAATCTGATAAATACAGATTGTCAATGCGGACGTTTTAAGAAAGCGTAACTAAATATGCACATAAATTTCATTTGGTAGATAGCCGTGACGGCAATAAAAACGCAATAAGTTATCGATCCATCAGCTCACTATAATTTCGTTATTTATCATTTCCGAGCCGTTTGTTCCAACGAGCGACGATTCGGAGAGGCAGAAGAAAGTAGGATTCGGATTTAATTTAATGTTTACGACTCGATGATTTTATGTGCCTAAGTTAAATGTCTAAGCGTTAATGGCGCTGGTCAAATTAAGCAGTGATAATTAATTAACCGGGAAAGTATTCCTCAGGAAGCTCGATACATCTTGTCCGTAATTAAACGTGTCACATTATTAAGACTACTCCTGTCAGGCATAAATTTATGTCTATTAACAAATGTTTTATCAATAACCGTAGGGTGTCTCGTTAAGAGTGTTTCAACTTCCAATTAGGATTTTATTTTTCCAAAAGAAAAAACAACAACTTAAATTTTATTTCTCTACACAGTCTTCTTCTTACTTAATACACTCCTACCATCATTTTCTTGCCCACGTTCAATGTTGATTTCATTTACTCCAGAAGAAAAATGTGGAGCTCCTGACATCCTGACCTTTCACCATCGGAGGTGATTTCAGACGGCTTTACATTTTTTATTCTCTTTTCATTTTTTTAAAGAAATATCTCATTTAACATAACAGAATATATCTTTCTTGAGTAGAAGGGAAATTGAGATTGATCGAATACATAACAAAAATAGAACAGCAATAAAATGTAATGATAATGACACTTTCGTTTTTGATTCTATTTTTTTATATTTTTCTGTAAAACTATGGCATTTTCGTGTGGCAACATGAAAGTCGGACTTTACATTAAAGTGTGGTAGAATAAAGCGTACGACAGCAGCATAAAGGAGCTTACAGACCGTAATTTGCATAATGACGTGTAACTAATCACCCAGTGGGCTGTGATTTGTACGGCGCGTGATTCGATTAGCCGCCTCGCTGGCATAATGCATCATCGTGCCGACTCTGCCCCTCCGAAATTTAAACGCTGAAAATTGAGTTTTAATACGTCCTCTACTTTGTAATCTGCGATTGTAAGCGATTTCTAATGTGAGGTATTATTTCTTTACGGTTTGAAAAAAAAAACAATGATGTCCAAAATAAATTAGGTATGTATCACCATTTTTTGACAGAAACAGAACCAAATTTCCTTGTCATTTGATAAAGAATAAAAAACTCATATAACAAAATAATCATAAATACCTATGTACTTGTGTAAAGAGTAAATAGTAGTATTTTTGTAGATTGTATGTTAAAAGGCCGAGATCAGATGTAATTTTAAACAAATCTGTTTCCCAAACTGTTTTGCATTTTAATTGCGTTTTGAACTTGCTTGCCTGAGCTTTTAAGCCTGCTTCATTTAAATCACAAATTTATGGTCCGCTTAATTGACTTCTTAGGTGGCTACATTTCAACATTTTATTATTATTATTAATTTAATATTATTGTCTTCAAAAGGCATCCAGACATAGATGAAATTTACAAAGAGCTATTGTTTGTAGTGTTTATATTAAAATAATAAAACTATACCTTCGTATTTTATAAGCAACACGACGCACGAGATTTCTGCTTGCACAACTGTAATCTACAAAAAGAATTAGAACCTACAAGTTTTATATTAAACATTTTTTTCTAAACTCAAAAATAGAAAAATTAAAGGGGGTTGAAATTCTCGCATTAACACCCTGTATGTAGAGTACATACATACATGTATGCCGCAAGCCAACCATGAACGTCTGCAGAATTTTATGAGTTCGCATACACGTCCTCGTACATGTCTCTGCGTTTGGGAGAGCTTTAAAATATAGCTTTCATTTTATACAATTAAACGTACTTCTTTTTGTTTATCAAAATAAAGTGAAATCTCTGCACGGAATTCGGTTAAATGAGATTTCCATACAAGAGGAAAACTGAATAGATCTTTCACATATTAAATTACATAATTTCTTTCAAAAGATTTTACAGAAACATGTAATAAAATAATGCACATGTTGAAAGAAAAGAAAACTATTTTGCGATGAATATGAAGAAAATAAGTGGAAGAAATAAATTCAGGAGAAAACCAACGAAACCTCCAAGAAACCAAAAGAGGGAAACCAGAAGATGAAACTAAAAATGGGTAACCAAAAGACGTTAAAGTTGAAGAAGATTGAAAAAGAGAAAATTGAGGAAGTAACTGGGAGCAAGCCTAAGAAACCTGAGAAACCAAGAAGAAATTGTACCAGAAGTACAGAAGTACAGAAAGTAAGTAGAAGTTACTAAAACTGAGGAAGAGAAAATCGAGATAGTGAAAACCCAAGAAATCCGATACGCCTAAATAGAAAAGTTCAATCTTTAGAAGAAGTGCCGAAAGAAACCTTTTCTTCTTCACTTTCTTGACGACGAAAAAGTTGAGGAAGTGAAGAAACCCAAAAAATAGACGAGACTGTTAAAGAAGAAATTAAGGAATCTCAAAAGCCAAAACCTAAAGAAGTGCCGGAAGTAACTGAGAAAGTAGTACCATGAAACCAAAAGAAAGTAGCTCCGAAGCGTATTTCAAAGACAGACACAGAGTCCAAAGAAGATGGAAATTGACGATGCAATTGTGCTTAATGTCGACGAAAAGGAGCCACTTTCCTTATAAAGGAAATAAGTGAAATGACTGTTAAAGAAAAAGTCAAAAAAAATAAAAAACAAAAGGTGAGAAGATGAGGCTCTAAAACTGAAGAAGAACAGCCTGAAGAAATAGAGGAAATGACTTTACAGAAAAAAGGAAAAATCTGAAGAAGAAAATGAAATCAAACCCGTGGAACAGCATACAACGTACCGAATAAAAGAAGCTTCCGTGGAGAAAATTTGAAGACGTCAAACTTGATACTTTAAGCTAGGATTGAGAAAATTAGAAACTAATTTTGAACCTTTATAATTTTTCATAACTTCGGCTGCTTGGATTTTACTAACCTTAAAGCATTTTCCCCTTTTAAAAAGTTTTAAACAGACGCACGTCCCAGTTGTACACTTCGAAAGCATAGACTTTGCTTATAATTGCTCACTTTTAATAACAGTTAAATAATTAAAAACCAATCACTCCAAATTCCTAATCATTGCATACCATATGTTTCATTTTGTGATGAAAACGTATACGCATAGTTTTTATATACTAGCCATAAAGCCAATGATAACATACGATACTAATGTCCAGAATATATGTATCTCGTATGTATCACGTGCTTGGCTTTTTCATCCTTTATTTTATAATAAATATATTTCTGTCCTATCACCGCCTTATTTTAAGCTTCGAAGGAACAATCACTATGGATACGGCCGACTAAATATTTTATGAAAGTACAAACTTTCAGATTGGAAAAGAAATTTTATTAATTAAAATTAGGTGGCTTGTATGGCCATTTGCACCAAATACTTAAGCTGGGCTTAAACTTAAGTTGCTTTTATGAAGTGATATTTACACATTTACGTTTAACGTAACGCCTAACGTGATTTTTAACATCTAATTTGACATAAATCTGCGTTTACACTTAAGCTTAATATCAAATTACTGTTATAAATTTGTTTTCTTTTCCATATCATATCACGAGTAACAACAACACCAAACTAGTCAAATTAGACTTTTAAACTCACGTTAGGCGTTACATTAAAAGTAAATATGGCGCTTAAATTTAAGCCGAGTTTATTTGTTCCGTGCACTTAAACCAGGGTTAGTATACATGTTCGTTCAAGAAAGTGTCTGATTAAGGGAGATGAAAATATGCTTATAATATAAACTGGGATCATGGACAAGCATTTATAAAATATTGTAAAAGTGTCTGCTTGGAGGTGGGTCCATTTGTTACAAGAGATTTTACTGTAATGAGCTATCGTTTTGCTAAAGTATAGTAACAAAAACATTCTTCAAAAATCATTAATGTGTATTTAAAAACGCAAGCATTCTTAGATTAAAAAGAAACAAATTTCACAGAATTTTCCAATATAAAAACTTTCAAGATGAAACAAAAAATCTGTGACAATTAAATAGTCAAGCAATAAATAAAAGAAATAAAGTTTAAAAGGTTTTAAATGTATTTTTCATAACAAAATTCAAGTCTTTCTTAAGAACAAATTATTTGTTTTTAGGTCTAAGGAACCATATCTTAACAAATGTTCAAATTGAACACTCTATCATATCGATACATATTTGCCAAAGTATCGTAAGTGACATTTTTCGAGAAAATGAGATTTTGGGTATGTCATAAGCACTGTATATATAGGAACGTTATACCCGAATGTGTGTTCCTTTTATTAAAAGTGCGATATGACCGAGTTTAGTTTAGGTTTGTTCGCGGAGACGTTCCGGACTAGTTTGGAACCGTTAAAATCAAATGCCCATCGAAGTGATGATTGATTTTAACAACGTTTTCAAGTGTACAACGTTCATGAATGCATCTCCGCGGACAAAACTATTATCGTCACACAAAAGCGGTAATATAATTGATCTGTATAGAAAGCCCTCTTCTGTAAAATTTATGAAACGTGGCTTACGATACTTTGGCGGAAAGGTATTCATATACAGCCTATTTACTAAACACGCGGCAAAAATTAAGGGGGTTATTCCTTGAGCTGTTTTAAGATTTTTGTTTCTTAGATGTTTTTCGGAAAGACGCTTTATTTCGAAGGTACAGGGCGATAAAGTTTGGATATTTTATAAAATTTAATGTAGCCTAAGTAGCCCTTTGAAGACGTTAGTGTACACTACTTCAGTGGAAAATAAAGAAGATTTAAGAAATAGGATAATTGAAGAAACATCCTTGATGTTTTTGAACAAGCTCGGCAGTCAATGAGAAGAAGATTGGATACATGCACTCTAGCTGGTGGTAGTCAGTTTCAGCAGTTTTTGTATTTAAGAATCTTGAAAGTAATAATTCTTTTCGAAAAGCTTTTATCGCGCTGTATCTTCGAAACAAAGCGTCTTTCCGAAAATCATCTAATGACACAAAAATCTTAAAATAGCCTAAGGAATAAACCCCTTAATTATTGCCGTGTGTTTAATAAACACCCTGTATATGCTAAAGTTATTAACATTTTTCTAACAACTTATTGTTAAATCCCGATACCACCAACAGAACAAAACGGCTTGCTTGTGATAATCAGGCTAATTAGTGGCTTTGTGAGAATTTTCAAGGATCTGCGATAACATTCCAGAAGTAACGAGAATAATTTCTTGATTGGGCCGTAACATTTCCCGAGAGAATGGTTTTTCTATAAAAGCAAAATGTAATAATTTGTAAAGGCAAATTCAATTCAAAGTCAAAAATTGTTTGTTCATAAAGTACGCATTAACCCCCTCTTATTTTCTTTCTTAACATTTATATCGTTGTTTAATTGATTCTATTGTTATTATTTTCTCGAAATAATAAATTTAGATTTATTTTCGGTCGCTTCTTTGATTCCGATAGTATAGTTTTTATAATGTTAATTCTAAATCCAGGACTTATCGTCATTTTATTATAGAAGGTGTTTCAAAAGTCGCGAAACTAATTTCGATAGAAAAAAAATAGAAAACTGAATTTCCAGCAGCTATCCATATACAGATACATACATTTAAATATTTAACGCAGTTAAGTAAACAATAATTTTAAGCAGATACATAAGTCTCTCCTGAGGGAGAAACAAAGAGAAACTTTTTTAATTAAACGTTATTTTTCATCGCTTCATCAAATTGGTACTTAAACCATTGCTAATATTTTAAAGTCACGAATGAAGAAGTTAATGAATTCATTAACTGAATTTTAAAGAATAAATTAAAGGTTGTTTGAAGTACACGGACTTAATAAATACTCACTTTGATCAACATAATTACCTACTAATTTTGCCTTGAGAAAACTGCCATTGACTAGCGAAATGTTGATATTAAAGGGATTATAAAAATAATAATTGACTTAATTTATTTTCAGCAAGCCGAGAAAGTGCATTTGCCCACGCATTAGCAGCAGCAGGAGTCACATACGCCGTTGCAAGAGCTTGCAGGGACGGACAGCTTGCATCCTGCGGATGTTCACGAATGGGACGACCCAAGGACCTACGCAAGGACTGGGTATGGGGAGGCTGTGGAGATAACCTCGAGTACGGATATAAGTAAGTGTTAGCTTTTTATAGGTATGATGCACAAATTATTTTTTGGACTATACTATGCAGGATTATTTTTGTCGATATTATAAATCAATCCAATTAGAAATAACAGTTGTTTACTTTAGGTTAAATTCGCTTTTCCTTGATTCGATTGTGTTTATACCAAGTATTCTTTGTAGACTTTAATTTTAAAACAAGATCAATTTATTGCTCCTAAAATCCGGTCGCATACAAAACAACATCTGCGCCGCCATAATAAGCCCATAATAATCCTTATTCTCGAATGTGTTATCCGGTACCGCTGCGCATGCAAGTCGGGGATTAGGGATTCGTCGCGGTTCCGGATGACAGATCGCCCAGGGTGGCCCTGACATTTATTACTCGAGGGCGCTGCTGCGTGTCCAATCATTCTCTATTACAAAAAAAAATCTGTCCCATTGTTGAAATCCAGGATATTGTGGGAGACTTGCATACAAACAGAAAGGGGCGTAAATGGGCTTTTGATGATTCGAAATACGTATACAATTGCTATGAAAGTTTGACTTTTTACGACGATTTTACACTGACGTTAATACGATACAATGTATTCGTTGGAAAAGTTATATGGAGTAAACACATAATTTTGGAAAAAAAAATTAAACTACAACAACAACAAAAAAATGTCAACATTTTGTTTAGGTATGTTCTATTGTAATATAATAAAAAATGTCATAATGTATTCGTCTGAAAGAAGATCGGCAACTTGGGGGACCCTGTATAACCAATTAACAATTTTCTCAAATTAAATAATTACTCTTTTTCGTGAGTTAAATCCAGCAAATGAAATTTTATCAACGAAAAATTAATTGGATTAATTGTTTTTAAGAAGAGGAACAAGTTTCTTAACAATTACGTTAATTAACGATATCGATGAATTCTATACGTGCTTCAATTTGAGCACAAACTTTAATTGGACTGTCAAAGCCACAAGAAATATTGAGCGAGGTGTTTCGCTTCTTTGTGTGAAGGAATCTTTGTCTAGGTTTACCACAAAAAATAATAACGCCACGAACAAATTACTTCACAATTTATACTGGCAATTTTCTAAGGCCAAGTCCTTTGAAACACAGCCATTATTTTACTTACCGTAGTTAACAATTTCACACTTTTGTTATATAATACTTACTTAAGTTATTTTATTTTTAATGAACGAAACTGTCCATCATTATTAACTGGGAGCTATTAGTACTACACATTTTTATTGTTATTATTTTATTAAATTTTAGATCTCAGAACCAAAAAATTGATGAAGGTCGGTGCTATGATGTTATACAGGGTGACTGAGAATTATTCCGAAACCCTATATAAAGTAAAGCGTTTATCATCTCTTCTTGTTATTATCTCATTCCGTGCCTTCTTGTTCATGTTACTTTTTATCATATCCAAAGAAATTAATTTCATAATTGATATCGAAATTATTCAAGCGAATCATAAATTTATTAAATTATTTAAAATTGTATGTATATTGACATTGCAATTTAAAATTTTAAATAACAGTCAGTTCCATCCCCTTACATGTAAACCTGCAAAACCTGCATGAAGTATAATGTAAAACATTGTTCTCAGTTTTCGAATTCTTTCATAAAAGAAACACGATTTATTTGTAGATGCACTTTAAAATAAAGTGAGACAATAAATGACGAAGCAAATTCCTCTATAAGAGACTCCATGGTAACGAAGTCTGAAACTGCACTCGCAAAGACAATCACTGCTTATTATTGTTGAAAACATGCATGTAATCGTCTTTAGAAGACTTTTAATAAGTAAGAGTGACACGTTTTTCCAGATTTGCCACTTACTCATTTAATTTAAAAAGTAATTATCATAAATTATTACAGAAAAAGCACGAAAATTAGGCTATTTATATGTTAATTAATAAGCAACGGGATCTTCTTAGAAATATAATTTTTCCCAACATTAAAATAATTGAATTACATTTATTGATAATGATAACTAAAAGCTAAAAAATAATGGAAACCTGTGGCATTAACTTCTTATGTATTAAGTGTTACCGGTATCAATGCCACCCAAGTCGCCACAATGTTCTTCTCCAAATTGATAAAATGTTTGTAACCAGTTTCTTGCGCGTAAATTACGACATTTGTGGCCGCCGCTTACTGGCCTTTTTCAATCAAAAAACACCCCAGCACTTGCACTTTTTTCATTTGGCAACGTTCGTAAAAGCTTAAGGATTTTATCGATTAAGTTCTGAAATAAATAAGGATTTCGTGTTGTGTTGTGCCAACTCTTAAGTGCTGCTTTTATTTTTTTTATTTCAGATTTACTCAAGGATTCGTCGACGTCAGGGAGAGAGAAAGAAAGTACAAACGCGGAACAAGAGAACAAGGTCGAGCTTTAATGAACTTGCACAATAATGAAGCAGGAAGAAGGGTATGGTCAATTAATTGCTCTATTTTAGGCTATCAAAGATCAATCGGATTAATTTAATTGGATTATTAACTTCGAAATGAATTTATATTAATATAAATAATCCTTAAGATTTTAAAAGGCAATAATTTATCGATGCCAATAAAAAAAAAGTTGCATTTATTTATTTAACTCATAAAGAACTCACAAAAAAACTTTAATTCTTAAGAAAACAAAAACAGATAGCAATAGAACACATTATGTTGTTTCATGCGTGTACAGCTTTTGTGCATTTATCTATAATATATCTATTAGGCAATTACAATTTGGAATTATGTTAAATATAAAAAAATACTATCGCAATGAATAAATTTACTTAGAACAGAACCGAACAGTTTTCCTTCCCGAAGTTTGTGTTCTAACGCTGCGTTAAAATCTCCATCAATTTGTGCGGATATTATTATATTTTTGCAAAAAATTAACGCAATAATGAATCTTTTAGAAGACAAAGATAAAATAATTTTTGATATTTTACTTATAGTAAATTAGATTATTGTAATGAAGAGGGTAGTTCTAAATGAATCCGAAAATAAAATTAATCTAAATCTTTCTGCTGATAAAAAAAATAAATGTTTTTGTCAGTGTCCATTTCTGAGCAACTGATTTAAATTGTGCTTGCTATTAGAATTGTGTATGGACAAATTTAATTGCATCTACATAAATAATAAAAAAGTGCAAAAGTAATAAATGTATAATTGAATAATTAAAATGAAAAGGAAGAATTTTAAAATTAACAAAAATAATGAATACAAAATCGAGAAAATGAATAAAAAAGTAAATGAAAGCATAAAAATAAAATAATTAAGTAAATGAATTGGATTTCTACAAACCGAAAGTACTTTTGTTATATTTATCGACACACATCATTTCCTAAAACTCCAGTAAAACATTTAACCCAAAAACTTAAATCAACGTTTGATTTTTAATAATAGTTTATAATGTTAATTAACCATTGAAATAAAATAAAATAGAAAAAATCTAAAAAGTGTAACTGAAATGAGCATTATAAACTATTATGTTATAAAACAATTCACTATAAAAAAACAAAAAATAGTACAAGCAGCGATTTGAATGCTGGATGAGCCAAGAATTTACTTACAATTTCCGGTTGAATGAAACAAAATGTATTGTTAATAATTGCAATTAACATTTTCTTGAACTGTTTTATGTGTAATCAAAAAAAATCGTGGATGTTTCAAAATTAAATTCATTACGAACATTTTCTTCAAATAAAGAGCACAAGAAACAAATTGGATGTCTTTATCTTGTCTTCATCAATTCCTTGCAAATCTCTAATTATATTAACATAATTTATTAATTAATTTGATGCACAAATTATTTTTAAATAAACTTAGAAAATCACAATTATTATCACATAGGGAATCGGAATCGCCTAGCTCTAGGCTAATAAGCAAAGAAAGGAATTTTTACAGCATGACGAATAATTCGACAAAGCGCTATCGCGTGGCTTATTATGGTCTGCTGTAGCGAGTGCATGCGCGACAGTAGACATATTGTTACACGAGGCACACTTCTCATACAACGGACATCTCAGCAAGTAACATGACACTCCATGTCAGCGATAAGGAAAACATATAAAAAGCACGAACGCGTCTAGTTTAGTTTAGTTATTCATCCCGCTGTGAGTAATTCACGTTACACGTTAGAAATTAATTGTAATACGTAAATTGTTTTTTGGAAATAAAACTCTTTTTAAAAAACGGTTTTTGTACCAAAAACTTGTAATTGGCGCAGTCAGTAGGATTAATTTGTACGGAACTTTCGCGAATTAAAAAACGTCGTGTAAGTGCCGGAGGATTTTAATCCTTCAACAAGTGAATTGTGAACCAACAAGTGTAGTGTTATCCAGAGGAAAGTTGCTGGAATTGCCACACCCAGGATACAACACACAAAGCAGTTTCCATGAGGATTATTATAATAATACTGTAAGTACCTAGTTATAATTTCGGCTTTTCCTTTTTCCTTTTTGTCTACCTAAAGTGCAAGTGTCATTCATTACGCCACAATTGAGAACTTCAACGAACTGCTGGAAGCTATAGAAGAAATAGCAGGAATGAACCAAGCCGTACCCGAAATGGAGATTAAACAAGTCGATCAGAATCTCATCCCCGTGTTTAACGGAGAACGAACAAATCTTCGAAGTTACGTGAACGCATGCGAATATTTAATCGAAGAATTCCTAAATCCTAATCCAAATAATGCAAGAATAGCACGCAGATTGCTCATGATTTTCATGGGAAAACTGGACGGCAAGGCACGCGAAGCAGTGGACGCCAATCGCACCCCGACAACGTGGCCCGAACTAAAAGCCGTTCTTGTGCATAGCTTTGGAGACAAAAGGTCAGAAGATGTATTGGCCTACGATCTTAATAACATTCGCCCTTCGAAGAATCTATCAGCGCAAGATTATGCTAATAAGATTAAAGCTACCCTCTATACTTTGCTTTCGAAAATAAACCTGGAAGAAGCCGACTTGAATGTTCGTCAGATGAAAATAACGCAGTACAACGCAATAGCTTTGAGAACGTTCTTATTCGGACTAGACCTGATAAACGACAGACTTGGTTTAGAAGTAAAATTAAGACAGCCGGAAGATATTGAGACCGCGGAAGGATATGCAACCGAGATCGAAAACTTTAACACGCAAAAGAAGTACTACACGGAAGCATACAAAATGCCACCCCCAAAAATTCTACCAATGATAACGCAGCCCCAAACCAGCGCACCAATGAGACCGATAACTCAGCCCCTAAATTATGGATACCAACAAAGACAGTTTGTATCCCCTACACGACTACCAATGAGGCCACCGCCACCCAGATTCGCCCCAGCACCGGGACAGGTAATTCCGCAACGACCGTATCGACCAACCCCTATGGAAGTCGACGGTTCCGGTATGAAACGTCCAGCATCAACGCTGCAGCGACCTGCCAAAAGACCCTGGCCTAATAACATGATGTTGGAAGAACAAACCTCAACGTATCAAAGGGAGCAAAATCAATATCCAGAGCAATCGAGTGCTCTAGAAGAATACGATCCCCAAAATTACGCGAATTTCGAGGAAATGTATGGTCAAAACCAATACGAGGACGAAGGTGAAGAAGCTAGAGTCGTGTCGGATGAAGAGACAGTAAATTTTATGATGGTACATTCCACCAACAACCTAACATAACGGGAGTAATAACCTATAATACCACTATCGCAGATCCAAAACTTCCTTACATTAAATTTGGTCATTATAAAATTTTAATAGATACAGGAGCGTCAAAAAGTTTGATCAATGAAGAAATTTACGAATCAATGAAGAATGATTATGCTATTATAAATGAATTTTGTATTCAAACACCACACGGTGTAGAAGAAGGATCTAGAGCGTTGCGGGTGCCGTTACCCGATATTTTCAAAGATAAGCGCGAATATATTTTCTTTTGTTTTAATTTTTCAAACGTTTACGATATGCTGATTGGTATGGACGTAATAAAAGCACTAAAAGGAAATATCGATACTGAAAAGGAAGTTTTAAAAACCTCTAAAGTAGAAATCCCCTATTATACACGGTTGGACGAAATTAAACTGTTTCCAAATCAATCACAAATAGTGGAATACCAGGTCAATAATATGATTAGTGGTTACGCGTACTTTCCCCAAACAAAAATTAAATTAGGAGCGGAAGAAATAATTTTATCGCCGCCAGCGTTAGTGAAAGTAAAAAATGGGAAAACTTTGATCCGCGTGAATAACATAACTAATCAGCTCCTGACCACACAAGGAAGCACTCACAAAATATCGCTGCTACCGGTATGCGAATTTGAGGAAAATTACAATGTAGGATACAATGAGAAAACGGGAAGGAAATCGTCAGCGTTGCAAAACGAAGACATCGATAAAATTTTGCAAGAAAATACATTAAACATTGAAGAAAATGCGGCTTTAAAGGCACTGCTAAGTAAGTTCAGAAACCTCTTTTATAAAGAGGGACAAAAACTAACATTTACACATAAAATTAAACACACACTGAACATGAAAGAAGACAAACCGATCTTCGTGAAAATGTATCGCCAACCGATGGAAATGAAAAAGGAAATAAAGAAGCAAGTGGCCGAACTACTTACGCAAGACATCATACAGGAAAGCGTGTCGCCTTGGTCGGCCCCGGTACACATAGTCACGACAGAGAAAAATGGGAAAATTAAGAAACGCATGGTAATTGACTACAGAAAGCTCAATGAGCAAATGATCGAAGATAAGTATCCTATCCCCAATATCGCGGATATTCTCGACAAATTGGGACGCAGTCAATATTTTACGTCTTTGGACCTGGCAAGTGGTTACCATCAAGTCGAAATGGCAGAAGAGGATACTGAAAAAACCGCATTTTCCACGGAGCAAGGACATTTCGAATTCAAAAGAATGCCCTTCGGCCTAAAAAATGCCCCCGCTACCTTCCAGCGCTTGATGGACAACGTCTTGAGAGGATTGCAAGAAGATACCTGCCTGGTCTATCTGGACGACATCGTCGTGTACTCGACATCCCTGGAGGAACACCTGACTAAACTTACGAAAGTCTTCATGCGACTACAAGAAGCGAACTTTAAAATTCGTCTAGAAAAATGTGACTTTCTTCGTAAGGAATTAAAATACCTAGGACACGTCATCACCAATGAGGGAGTTAAACCAAACCCTGAAAAAATTGACGCGATAAAACGATACCCGATACCACGCACACGCAAAGAAATAAAATCATTTTTAGGATTATTAGGATACTATAGGAAATTTATAAAAAATTTTGCTGGAATTACGAAGCCGCTTACGAAATGTTTAAAGAAAAACGCGAAAATTGAACTCACAACGGAGTATCGGAACGCCTTCGAAACCTGCAAAGAATTATTGACAAACGAACCAATACTTCAATACCCCGATTTTGAGAAAGAATTCGTCATTACCACCGACGCCTCGGATATTGCTATAGGCGCGGTCCTATCTCAAGGGCCTGTTGGATCGGACAGACCAGTGTGTTACGCGTCTAGAACTTTGTCGGAAACCGAACAAAAATATGCGACCATCGAGAAAGAATTGCTAGCAGTGGTTTACGCCGTCAAACAATTTAGGCCATATGTGTATGGAAGAAAATTTACTTTGTTTACGGATCATAAACCCCTGGTATGGCTTTGGTCACTCAAGGAACCTAACACCCGACTTATGCGATGGAAAATAAAACTAGAAGAACATAATTTCGAAATTTTATATAAAAAAGGAAAACTTAATAACAACGCCGATGCTCTGTCCAGGATAAAATTAGACCAGCTAAATGTCATGACAACTTCGGAAGAAGAATCGGACGAGATGGGTTCGGTAATGGCTCAAATAGATGACGAAGAATTATTGGCCATAGCAGAAGAACTGTCGATCGCAATCCTAGACGAAGCGCCACCGAAAAACCCCTCTACCCGTTCAGAAAAAAAAATATCGGGCAAAGGGACACACAGAAAGGAAATAAAAATAACAGACCATCCGGAAAATGAGGAATCAGATTCCAATACGATACACTCCACTGATACGACGGAACCCAAGAAAACCATAGAAATTCAGGATACTATTATCGACAACAAAAAAAGACAATTTATTATAAGAACCGGGTTAAACGATAAATTGGAAGTACATGTAAAAACTCAGGATGAAAGAACGATTCATGAAGTAAGAATACCGAAAAATGATCAGGAAAAAGAAATACTAAAATTGTATAAAGAATATATGGACAATTCAGCCACATCATATGTACATATACGAGAGGACGAACTGTACCGTCTTTGTTGTAAAGTGTACGCCGAAAAATTATCTGATAATGGCCCGAGAATAATCAAATGTACAAAAAGAGCCAAAGTAATAACCGATCAAGAAAAACAGCTAGAAATAATAATGCAATATCATGAGGGAGCAAACAATCACAGAGGAATAGAAGAAACGCTCAAACATCTCCAGCGACAGTATTGGTGGGCGAAAATGAAGAAAACTATTGAAAAGGTAATAAAAAACTGTGATGTGTGTAATACGGCGAAATACAATCGTCACCCAGAAGTAACTTTGTTACCTATTACGCAGACGCCGGATGCCCCTTTCGAAAAATTGTACATGGACATATTCTCGGTAGGACACGAAAAATATCTAACGATAATTGAATCGTTTTCTAGATTAGGTCAAGCTATTAGAATCACGAGTAAAAACCCGACGGAAATTATTAATGCACTCCTTACTTACTTCTGTTATTACGGAGTTCCTAACGAAATCTGCAGTGATCAAGGAACAGAATTTAATAATAAACTACTAAAAGAATTAGCTGCACTACACAAAATAAAATTACACTTCGGAACCGCAAAAAATCCGGAATCACAAGCAAATATAGAAAGATTTCACTCAACCCTAATCGAACATTTAAGGTGCGAAGAAGGGAATGACGAAAATCAAAAGGAGCAGCGCATGAAATCAGCGCTTATTGCGTATAACAATAGCATCTCTACGGCGACAGGAATGACACCAATGGAAATATTATTTGGGCACACCAAAACTAGAAACCCAATGGATATGTTCTACGACAAGGTGGCTTATCAAGATCAAATCAATAAACACAAGGAAAGAATGAAAATACTTTACGAAAAGGTGAAAAGAAAAGACGAGACACGGAAGGAAAAGACACAGGAGAAACAGCAAAGTAAAATAAATCAAACCGAATGGGCCATAGGAGAAAAGGTTTATGTCGAAAATGTAACCAAAAGTAACAAGCTGGCGAAACCATTCCTTGGCCCCTACATCATTACCAAAATAAACGATAATGACACTGTGGAAGTTAATACTAAAAGAGGCAGCCAAACTTATCATCAAAGACATTTAAGACATGGTATTGTTCCAGATGCGTTGCCCTCGGAACAACCGCAGAGGTCAAACTAATGGAAATAAAGGATCCCCTCTTTCCACTGTATCTCGGAACAGCGGAAAACCAAGCTTCGACATGGACAGTAATTTCACAATACGACCTTGACCCGATGCTTCAGGAAATAAGCTACCTGAATGAACGCTGCGAAGAACTCAAGAAGATTGTGAACGACAGCAAGGAAGCCAGAAGCCACTATCAAGAATTAGACAGTGTCTTATCCCCTCTGAGGATAAATCAAAAACTAATGAACACTAATAAAAATCAATTGTTACCCAAAATTCGATCAACACGAGGAGCAGCTAATTTTCTAGGAAGCATAATCAAGGCAATATCAGGTAATTTAGACCATGAAGACGCGATAAGGTACGACGACGCCATAGAAGCCCTGACGAAAGGCCAGAACAAAATAATGAAAAACCAAAGGGAACAAATTTCACTATCGATCAAAGCTATCAAGGACTTTGAAGAAGATATGAAACAACTTCAAACAAATCAACTAATTTTGAAGTCTCGTATTATGCAATTAGGAGTCGCATTAGAAAATGTCAATCTATTTGCGCTGGAAGCGAAACGGAAAACCGATCTATATGCTATGATTTTTGCGTTGACAAATTGCATCATCGCAATAAATTCCGTAGCCGAAAGACTAATCACAGCCAAAACATTCGCAAAACTGGGAACGTACCACCCGACAATGCTGGACACCGAAATACTTCTACGAGAATTGGCTGAAATACAACGCGCAAGCGAAGGAGAAAAATTAGCTCTACCTGTTACCGAAGAGAATGTCTACGCGCTAGAAAGGACCCTAACTGTCAAGGCTTATAGTAAAGGCACTAAAATGCACTTCCTGATAGAAATTCCTCTCTGCGAAACTCAAACATATCAATACTACCAACTTTTTCCTATCCCGCAATTAATCAATGACACTGTTAAAATTATAAATATCCAGAACCCGTACCTAGCCGAAAATAATGAAAGGTATATCAGTAGCCGAGAGAAATGTGTTGAAATAAAAAACAACAAGTTCCTCTGCAACAAGAGCAGTAGAGACGTCTACGTAGATACCCCCTGTGAATACAGACTCCTTAAACACAAATATTACGAGGGAAACTGTACTCATCGAATAAACAAGGCAACTCCACCTTCGATCCAGAAAATAAGTACCAACGAATGGCTCCTACTAACACAAACCGAAGAACAAATTACGATCACGTGTGAAGAAAGAAAAGAGAACAGAAAAATCAAAGGACCACATCTTATTCAAATATCAAGAGAATGCCAAGTACGATGGAAACACGAAATCCTGAAAACCCACTCGAAGGAGCTTCAGAACAGAAATTTCCAATTAAGCGAAATCAATCTAAACAATACCGAAGAAGAGTTACCCCATTGGAAAATGCACGACCTGGAGCTACACCAAATTAGATGGCAACATTTCAACGACTCCAAGGCAGCCCTAGAAGTTTTAAGAGAAAACCTCGACGACGTGGACTCCACCCATCGATACACTACGATTGGGACATCTTCGTTAATAATTGCTATCATAATTATTTGTCTAATAATTTTCTCTGCTCGTAAGTTTTACAGAAAAATGGTGTTATCGGAAGGTCAAGTCAATGAACCCAGTGAACCGGCCAGGAAGAAGGAAGATTCTCACCCATGGTTGCAATCTTCCACTTAAGGCGGGAGGTGTTACACGAGGCACACTTCTCATACAACGGACATCTCAGCAAGTAACATGACACTCCATGTCAGCGATAAGGAAAACATATAAAAAGCACGAACGCGTCTAGTTTAGTTTAGTTATTCATCCCGCTCTGAGTAATTCACGTTACACGTTAGAAATTAATTGTAATACGTAAATTGTTTTTTGGAAATAAAACTCTTTTTAAAAAACGGTTTTTGTACCAAAAACTTGTAATTATATAACGAACTCGCGATAGCGCTTCATCGATTCAGCTAGCCGACTTGGTCATTCCATAAATATTCCTCTGTCAGCTAATACGAAATTGGTAACAAAGAAATATGTGTTTGCCACTTTTTTGTCATTTATAAATAAACATTTGATTTTAAAACCTCTTTAGAGAAAGATCGATTTGCACAAGCGTATTTTTCAAGGTTTAATTGACGTAAATATTAACACAACATTTTATATGTAATAAATAATACACATTATATTAAATCAGCAAATGACCCTTTGTTTTTCTTTTTAAATATCAATAGAATTGGTTCATGTATTTCATCGTTGAGAAAATATAAATAATAAAAAAAAATATCTGAGTTATTCTGAAGGAGCTGACAAACGTAGTACAGTGAAACGTCGACATTTATATCAATTTTACGGAATGTCCGATCAATTGTATTTTTAAAAGCGGACAAGGACAAGCAATATTCTGCTGCGTGATTTCATGTCATTTTCTCAAACATTTACAAGCGAAACTTAGCAAAAAAGGATACGACAGAGATTGTTTAATAAAGTTCGCAGTTAAGAGCGAAAACTTGAATACCCCTGTGAAAATATTAAAATTAACGTAAATAGTTGTAAATGATTATAAAGAACACCTCGAACATCCAATAAAACAATAAATATTTATGAGATGAGTTATCACGCCAAAATGTCATTGTGCATGTTGACGTGCATGTCGTCTCACATGACTGCGTACATAAATGTATACATACCGCAAACCTACAATAAACATCTGTATCTCTCTTTCCTGCTTAAGAGTTTGAAAAAAAATCGACTGCTGGATTTTATGGCTCTGCGTACATACATGCTCGCGTACGTGTACGAACGTCTAGATACTTATCTCTTAACATATTAAGTAATAATAAAGAATATTTTCTCAGTCACTAATGACAATTTGAATTGAGTTTAAAAATTAATTAGCAGATTTGAAAATACTGCATCGTACGCATAGTGAAATAAATTGATTCCTTGAAGTCGATGAGTACTGATACTCAGAATGCACTGATCATCATTAAACCAGGCAATAAAATCTTTATTTGCAGTCATCAACTATGCACTTAAACTCCCAATAAATATCTTCATCCTCGTGCAGGTTCACACGAGTTAACACTCGAAGGAGAAGCGTTTGAAAATTAAAGTAAACAGCGTCCATAATTTTATCTGTCAAGAAGGAACTATGCTAATATTGGTCCGCTTCAAGATTGGACATCACAACTGTATAAATCACCCGATGAAACGATAAAAAGTAGCTGTAGGTACAAGTGGTAATTACATCGACGGAAAAATGTAAACAAGAGACCTGTCGTCGCAGTTGATTTGTAATAATAACGTTTTTGATTTTGTGTTTAAGTGTTAATGGTTACTCTCGTGATGTGTGTATAAAGAACGGAAGGCAATCAAAAGCTCACAGTTTATTTTTCGGCTTGCCACTTGGGCAATTATTAATTAATTGCTGTCGGGGGACGTTATGTGACAGTTGAACGAGCCGAGAGATTTATTATTATTATTTGCTGACAAGTGGGAGAGTGTTTGTCTTTTTTTGCGGTTCTTACACGCCACGGAATTTAATGCAATGCGAGGATATTAAATAAGCTAATCGAGTTGTCATCGTATAACGAGGGGTGATAAAATAAACATAATAACAAGCTAACAAGTTGAATGAAGACAAGGTGGAGTTTTTTCCGGAAAGTAACAACTTTAAAGCATCCTTACTGACAAGAATATATTATGTATGTATGTTACTTATAACGCTTTGCATACTTCACAAGACAACAGAAGTTTTTCTTCTTTCAATATGATAAGATTCCATACTTTCTTTGAAGTCGTTTTTCCACTTCACAGAGCTTTTAAGCTTCCACCATTTAAGTTTCAGTATTTTTCTTTACTGCAAAATTATCTAATTGTAAATGATAATTGTATGTTGACAGCTTCCTCACGATAAATAATAAATTCTGTTTGAAGTGAATGTGCTAATATTAAAAAAACAATTTTATGTTTTATGATTATGGTTGAAGTATAATGGTTGTTTCTGTGAAGACATTTCTCAAGAGAAAATAAGAAAATCGATTTGAAAGGAATTTCACAGTTAACGCCCTTATCGCCTTTCACAAAGTAAAAGCAGAGCACATCGGACACACACCGCGGCCTTTTATTTCCGCCCATGGTATGGGCGTCCATAATATTTAATATTCGTCCAAGTTCAATAAACAGATCATTGTTCATCGGTCCATTAATTAGGCTACTTCCTCAATAAAATATGGCCGTCGTTATAAAACAAATCTAAATGCAAATGCACGTATCACTTGTTTGGTTATTTTTAACGATCGCTAAATAAGATAAACCTACGTCCTAATCAGCGTTATTACAACTATGCAAATGATACCTACGATTTCAGCTTCTTTGTGCATGCAGATGCGCCATTTTTTCGAATTTACCCGGAGAAAACGCGGTTAAAAATGACCGGCAATCAAAATGCATGAGCGCTCCGTTCGTTATTTACGGCTTCATTAGCAATTTGCTGAAGAAAAATTTTACGAAATCGCAGTTCTATTTATCCAGCAATTCGTAATATGTCAGAGGCTTTAATTAACGGTCTGCAAAAAGAGTACCTTCGCACATATCCTGAAAATTAATCTTTTTAATTTAGCAACGGCAAATCTGCGGTCATTAGGAACACATTCTGCACCAAATGGAAATTTAAATTGACTTTCAGTCATATCTCTATTAATTCGTATCGTTCGCTGGTTTAATTGGCCCAGATATATGGGGTAATTAAAATTAATGCGCAGTTTATATACTTACGTACATTAATCTCATTGATTAACAACATGGCATTAATATAGGAATGTAAAAATTTGAACTGAGAACAAGATTTATTGTACTAGTTTTATAAACGTAACTAAAGTGCTATCTGTATAAACAAATACGTTGCATGATAAGTACGACCAAAGCCTATTCTATATGAAAAGACTCGAAGAACCATAAAACTACATCATACAAACTTAAACGAAATTGTTTATAGTTAAAACAAACTAGTCAGGATGAGATAAAGAAAAATCGTTTCTCATAAGTTACTTCTTAAAAAGAAACAAATATTTGTTAACGACATTAATTAATATTAGGTAAGAGTGTGCTATTACGAAATCAATCAACATTCTTGTTCGAAGCCGAAGACAAAACTCCTGAGCGGTAGCTACGCCATCAAGTATGCCCCGCAAAACGCTGAATACGTCGGGTTCAAATCAGATAATGACGGAATTTATTTCTTTTTCCGAAGTTGATTACTATCCATTATCAACGTTAATGATCGTATACCTTATGCGTTTCCACGACGAGTAAAAATCGATGTGAATTTGTCGACGTATAACAAGGAACGACTTACACATATGCGTACGACAAGAAATTCCTACGTCAGCCTTAATGATTGCATCTATCTTGCATGTGCGAATCTAAAGCGATAACTATTCCTTACAGATCATTTTTATGTCTGGAATTGCTTGTCGCAAAATGTGGGAAAATAGAATTAATTATGATCCTTCTGAAGGACTTGCATTTGTAATAATTACGAAATTGAAATAACTACGAATAGTTTTCTTTTCTAATTCTAACGGTTTCATAATAAACGAACCAAAAAAAAACGTGTTTTCTTTTAACTGATGAATAATTAATTAGACAAGGTTTCATTGTGTGTGGTCCTTGGCCTTATAAAACTAATCACCGAATTTAAAAACAAATTACTCCCTAAACCCGAACATAATATTGTACCCTCCAGACCGAGGGGTTTTCTTTCCTTCACCTGAACAAAACAAAATACTTGTTGAAGACGTCATTAAGATAAAAAAATCTCTGTACGTGTAAATCATCACGTGTTGCCCATCGTCATTTACGTGTTCCGGAGATTTCGGGGCCCGATAAAGCGATGACACTTTCTGAATGTAATATAAATACTTTGTCGGCGCGGCGTTGTAATGAATCTCATACTTTTTCGTTCCTTCCAGGCCGTAATAAAGAAATCCAAAGTGACCTGCAAATGCCACGGCGTGTCGGGATCCTGTTCGTTGATAACTTGCTGGCAACAACTCGCGACCTTCAGGGAGATTGGTAAGTTGCAGTGCAATTACGATTTGCTTCTTCTTCTTCTTCTTTGCATGAGAACATATCTTCGTGTGCAAAAAACTGCGGAAAATTGTTAAGTACAAAACGTTGTGCACTTTGTTTAACATTGCGTTATTTTGCTCTCACTGACAAAATAGTTAAATATACAATTCAAATATTATTTCAGTTTCAAAAAATTAAGATTTTAAGTGAAAAAATAAAATTTTCTCTCTTTTGAATCAACTAAGTAAGCGCGAATAGGATACAAAGACGAATATTATCTGTGATGATCACTATACCATAAGTTCAAACAAAAGTTCACCAAAGGGTTATAACAAGTGTTGAAAATGACGTCCGTTATTAGCGCGACACAGGCGAGCACGGCAAAGAAGCGATTCTTGTGTTCGCCTTACCAAGGCGGCGTTGTGAATACTCACTGTTAAGTTATTTAAGCGTTCATGGGAACGACAAACACTATTCGTTTCATATCACTCCACAAAAAAAAATAATAACAGGAATTTAGATCAGATCATCGTCCGTTTCATCTAATTTAAGAATTATTACAAATTTATTTCATGACTATGTTGGATTTGTTTTAGCAGACCAATTCACATCATCAAAATCATCATCCACTGATCACTGATGATGTACTTGACCTTTACTTTAGAGGTCGACTGATTCTGACGGTTTCAAGAATTACAGTTGTAACAACGTTATTATTGATTTTATCAATTTTGGTAGATAGGTACATTGAATGCAAATTTAATAAAAATGTACTTCGTTTTCTGTTACCTTAAAAAGTTAAGGTGTTAAGGTGCGTCGACTAGACGGCTGTGACGCAAGAGACAGTCTGACGCCGGCCGGTGTCGACGAATCATTACAATATCTTTTAGCAATATACAGAACGAAGAGTACCTGCGAAACAGTATATCTCATTTTCTTTAAATGGAAAGACCTATTTTTTATTCCAGAAATAGATAGTTCTGAAGCTTAGCTTCTTACTGATATCAGGTTATATACCTTTATTTTTTACATGTGTTTTACTAGAAATATTGTTTTTACTATCATTAGAATTTCTTGGTATAAATTATAACCATACATTTTAAAGCTAAAAAATACAACCGGCGTAACGCCGTTACGCGCCAATGCAACGTCATTTCAAAAGACATGCACAAGTAAATCGGCGTGGAACGTTGTCAATCTAACCGAAAAATAGAAATAACTTATGCCACAAATGGATAAATTTCAAGTAAAAAGTGAGCAAATAAAAATCAGATTAGAGCAGGCGGTGCAAAGAAAATGTATGTCTGTGATTAACTGAATTAATTAATGTAATACATTCATGGACTGTCAAATTTATTGACTTTTCATATAATCACAGACATACATTTTCTTTGCACTGCCTGCTCTAATCTGATTTTTAGTTGCTCACAGGTTATTTATAACACGTTACCATAAAGTCCCGTCACCCCAGTAGGGCTTGGAAGTGTAAGGGCACGTCTTTTCTTAGAAAACTGAATGACGTTTATAATTTGTATGTGTCACATTAGAATTCGACAATATGAAGCGACGTGTAAATCTTTGCCGTCAGCAAAATGGGCACCATTTTCAACAACTTTTATGAATATGCTTTAACATTAGAATTTTTCGTTAATATACACGTTTCTTTAGCCTGTAGCGTTTTGATGTGTGTGTCGATTGATTAAATAGAAATGTCATTTTGATTAATCAATTACTTTAAGAAAAGACATGCGTTCACACTTCCAAAGCCTACTGGGATGACGGAACTTTATGACAACGTTATTATTTATAATCCATTCACGATCTTTTTAGACTCAGAGTAGGCCATGTTATGGTGACATTTTTGTTGGTACCTCCAAGTGAATATGCTCCATTTTAATTTGATGGTTATATTTTTGAAAACTGACGCCAAAAAACATTGATGATTTTGAGCATTTTGACTTAGTATTACAAAATCCCAAGTAATTATTTGTTTTAGTGCTATTATTTAACTTTCTTCCTGCCATCGTAGAGTATAAGCAATATAGTCGATGGGACTGACATTAAAGTGTCAGAATTTTACATTTGTCACATTTTGAGTTCTATCAAAATTCATGTACGTAATTTAACGAAAGAAAAGCATGGCCCTTTAGACTCTAGACCCAATTCGTAGACGCAAACAAGGAGTTGAAGCATTTACTATATAGAACAATTTTTATCGACACAGAATCAAAATTAGATTATTAACATGATATCCAAGGAAAATATAAAATGACATTTTATTCCTCCCAGATCTCCACATTTCGGAGGAATTTGGGAGTCTGCAGTTAAATTATTCAAGTATCATCTTACCCGTGTGTTAACCAACATCGAGTTAAATTATGAAGATATGTATACACTCTAAGTACAAATTTAAGGTATTCTCAACTCTCGGCCTATTACACCTTTATCCAGCGACCCCAACGATTTATTATTTCTTATTCCCGCACATTTTTTGATTGGGGATTCCATAAATACAAACACAAAAGCCAACTTATTTAATTTAAAGGTAAATTCTCTTTCTCACTGGTAACATCTACAACAGCTTCGATGGCATTTTTGGAACAGCTGGAACCGGGTGTTTAAGTATTGCTGAGAGATGAAAAAGCTCCTCCTATGCAATGGACAGTCGGAAGAATTCAAGTTCATCCCGGTACTGATGGAAATGTTAGAGTCACTACAGTGAAAACTTCACGTGGTACGACCCCCAAAGCACTTTCAAAATTATGCGTTCTACCTCTAGACCAGGACGACTGATTTAATTGTTATTTTCGTTGAAATCCAAGGCTTTCAAGGCGGGCGGAATGTTAACGCAAGTAACTTAAATGTAGTAGTCCTTGGAAAACATTTGTACCATAACAACGTCAATAAATATTTCTATTCTAAATTCTAGTCTGCGTCAAAATGAATCTGTGCAGTCAGCAAATTAACGAAGAACTGGATGACCCGCTTTTTAAGAGCTTGGCTGAATTCCGGCTTTTGATCGAGAAAATTGAGGCATTACAACGTGAGATGAGACGATTGTTAAAGCGACAAGCTAGAAAAAAGAAGGCGAACATCAGTAGAAAATAGCGATGGAAGAATTTTGGTGAAATAGAAGCTTCAGTTGTATTCATTATGACGCTGCATATCACATAATCCTTTTATGTATTTTTTTAAAATAATTTAGTTGTTTTTGAACTAAAAATAAATTTTAAAACGTCAAAGCGAATTTGCTAAACTAACATTCTTTTCTACATTTAAAGTTGGTTCTTGTCCGATGAAAATTGTATCACAAAATCTTTTAACCGGACATTAAATAGCGCACAAACACTTAACGTTTTGCCATCGTTCGTCCGCTCATTATACATACATACATAAAGTGATCATACGTCCCGTTTTCAACGGGACAGTACAGTTTTTTAAGGCACTGTCCCGTTGTATGCGAGGGATAGATAACTCGGGATGTCCCGTTATAAGAGATCTTTGCTGTAAATGTCCCGTTATAAAGATCTTAACTGTAATAAATCAATATTAATAATCCACTAAAGCTTATGTTTTCTTTAAAACTTTATTTGCAAAAATTGAATTGACCCCCCCATTTAAAAAAATAATGTGATGTGTATTTGACATCAAATTAATCAGAAAATTCTAATTAAATATATATCTAATTTTTAGTTAAAACATGTAATTAATTACAGTAACATAACCTGAAACTAATGTTAAAAATAAATAACTGGTAATTTAACAACACTGCTCTCAATCTAATGAAGATGAGATTTAATTTAACAATACTAATAATAAACCAATGAAGTTAATGTGTTCTTTAACATTTTATTCACAATAAAACCAATAAAGTTTGTTTCCTTTTATATATTTTGTGTTTTCATCAATTTTTATTTACTTTTTTTTAATTGTTAAAACTTGTCCCGTTTTTGAATGAAAAATATATATATTTAAAGTTGGTTCTTGTCCGATGAAATTTGTATCATAAAATCTTTTAACCGGACACTAAATCGCGCACTATACACTTAACGTTTAACCGTCATTCGACAGCTTAAAAACAAAAACACCGATATTAAAACAACCTAACGTGGTTTATGAAATTAAATGTTTAAATTGTAATTCATGTTACATAGGAGAAACAAGTCAAAATTTAAAAAAACGTCTTGAGCATAAATGAACATAAATATCATATCCAAAAAAATAATCAAAATCATTCAATGCTTGTTGAACATTCGTTAGAAAATAACCATAATTTTGATTTTGAAAACACTAATATTTTATATTACGAGTCTAATATTTTCAAAAGACGATTTATAGAAATGTGTAAAATAAAAATGTCGTCGAATTCTATTAACAAACGTACAGGTTTTGCAAGTTTAAACGATACATTTTCTAGTTTTCTCGATTCTTTAAATATAATATAGATCTGTCAATTTTTAACATTTATTATGTTTAAAAAGGAAAAAAAATCAATTTACCTTTTCAGTTTCCGTTGACAACCTTGTTTATTTTGACAACGTGTTTAAATTCTTCACTTCTGACGAAGCTGTCGAACGACGGTGAAACGTTAAGTGTATAGTGCGCGATTTAGTGTCCGGTTAAAAGATTTTGTGATAGAAAGATATATAGTCACTTTATAACATACATAAGAAACCATTTGTAGACTATTTTGCAGGAGTAGTCTTGAAGAAACCTTCAATCAATACAGCGAAACGTTGATAAATGAGCGACTTGAAAGATGTCCGAAGAAATAACTTAAAATATAAAATAATTAAATTTGTTTTGATTGAAAATTTAAGTTGAGCTTTCTTTTGCATTTACCTTTGATGTCCAGAAATATATATTACCAACAGAGAAATGAAACTTACTTTAACCCCTTTCTGCAAGACAATGCAATAATTCTACCAATAATTTTAATTTATTCTTATACTACTAATTGATTTCAATAATATTGAAGTACTTTCCTGTCCATTGAATATACATATCGCAAAATATGTAATTGTAGTTGATCGGATACTCTTAAGTTATTTATCAATTTTGGTGGAGGCGCCGGTATCACTATTTCATTGTTACTAAAAATACCGAGTGATTTTTTTTATCAACTCTTACCATGAAATCTGGAAGGCAAATGAAGAGTATATCATTGCATTCTTTGCGGTTATTTACAGTAAAGCTAAGACATGCCATTCAAATTCCATGATAAGGGTTGATAAAAAATTTTAAAATCATCGGGTAAAATAATTCACGGACTTATAATCACGTAGTACTAAGGAAAACATTTATTTTAATAAATAAAAATTTAATAAGACACCATACATTGAATATTTTACTTTAAACCTCGTTTTAAAATGATTACTTCCGTTTAAGAGATATTTTTACTTATTGCTATTAAAAGCTACTTTAATATACATACTTTTATTAATAATTGTTATTAATATTCTATTACAATTTTAATTACTTGTTGGTTTATTTATTATTAATATTTTTTCCTTTGCAATGAAGAGAATCAAACTTATTTGTTTTTTTAATGTAGATAGATGCACTAGCTACATTATTACTAATGAAATATACAAGAGACCGAGAAAAATGGTGAAGAATAGACATCACAGAACATGAGAAAAATGTATTTATGTATTTTAGTTTTCCGGAAATATTAGGCCCAAAATGACTATACGTTTCTGGTAAAGAAAGAGCAGCAGATGAGAAGAGTTTTATAGTTTTACAGGGCAGCATGAACTTGATCTTTAAACGGAATTGTCGTAATCAGTTGAAATACGAACTTCCAAATATTTAATTCAACAATGAATGAATCATATATAATAAGGACAATAACGGCCCCACTTTGAACACATGCTTTGACAGATAAACTAATAAATCACTACAACCCGAAAAAAACAATTCAATTCTTCGTATTACAATTCATAGTATTTTTCTTCAATTTGACTATTTATTTGATTCATTATTATTGTATTGCAAATAAAGTTCATTCCTATAAGCACCTGTCCGTCATAAACATATCGGGATCTTTCTATGGCGCAATATTACGCGTTACCCTTCGCTTCATGTTAAACAGTCAGTTTTCTTTATGTCGTTCGTTCGGTTTATCGCTGATGTTTGAATAATCGAAGACTTTGCTGCTAACAAAGAAATAGTGGTGACAATCAGAATGTAGAACATTGTAATCAGTAAACACATTCGTAATCTGTTTGGTTTGTTAATTATATAATTTCGTTTTGTGTACTCCGTTCAATGAAAAACAAATTCAATTATTATAAAAGTCGAATTATAAATACAAATTTGTACAAAGGTTAACAAAATTCAATACGTGCGTTCGGTGTGTTATTTTTTTAAAGCGACCGAATTACCTGTCGTAAATTATTGTTCGCTTCGATGTAAGTATTTCACTTTTGGTCACCTTTGAAAACGTAATTGATTTTAATTAATCTCACAGTAGCTAATACACTTGTACGACGCATTCATCATTAGATGTGCAACTGCGTGTTATTAGTTCACGGTCAAGTTTTACGACTGAACGACTCTGATTCTCTGCATAACACCATAAACGTACATTGCATGCTTTTAAGAAGGGTGTAAACTTTTTGTATGGGTGTAACCTGCATTTCGGGTAAATTTTTTATTAATTATAAATTGTTGTATAGAATGATTTTTTAACAATTTTCCCACGTTCTGGGAAATCTCTTCTTTCGTCAGTATTTTTTTTTTCTTCTGTATGTAAAAGAAACCTAAATAAATTTCGGATTTGTTTTACAAGTGACATTTCCAAACTAGAGCAAACATGTCGAATAACGTTCTATTTCCAATTGAACTGCTATGATCTTCCCAATAAAAAATCTGATGATTCGCAATGAATTTATGGCCTTGTCAATTGCAGTAATAGACGACCTAATAAAACGTTAATTAAAAAGTTGTGCATTTCTTCACATCGAACGCCCTCTTACAACGTACGGATTGAGCCGCAAGCAACTCTCGAACGCATGCACGGCTTTAAAGTCCCGTGGGTTCCTTAATTAATAAAATTTCTGAATACAAATTGCGCCACCAGATTGTCGCTTGCCATCATTACACAACCTAAAACAATTGTTTCGTAAAATATGACCGCATACGAGCCACCCATTGTGCTGTACGTATAAATCTACATACAATTGAATATAAACCACCAATTACGTGTTGTTTTAATACGCATGGGCCTGTGGATGAAGCTAGAAGTTTATGATGCCCTACGAGAAATAAATAATGAACAACTGGTCTCACGATATTTAAAAGTTAATTTTTAATTAGCGTAAGAATTTGCTTTCACTACGCGAAAAGAATGTCTTTTGAACATTATTCTGTTTCGTAAGCCTTTCAG
Organism: Dorcus parallelipipedus; assembly: GCA_958336345.1. Classification (NCBI taxonomy): domain Eukaryota; kingdom Metazoa; phylum Arthropoda; class Insecta; order Coleoptera; family Lucanidae; genus Dorcus; species Dorcus parallelipipedus. The sequence continues at coordinate 32,795,600 of OY284479.1, read as the reverse complement.
TAAACAAACGTGGTGAAACTATCTCAAAATGAAGTAATTTTGCAATAATTATCGTAAAACACTCGTACGATGAATATTCCTGTAATAATCACGCCCTCTTTCGCTATCTTATAACATGGCCGCTTCCTATTAATAAGACGAGATTATGGAGGCCGCATTACAAGGTGTTTAACTTTAAATATCTGCGTTTATGAAGGCATAAAGTGCTTAAAATATATGCATCCTGTTCGCTTGTGTGTGTTTTGTTGTGTTTAATAGCGTACTAAACTCAGCTGGCTTGAAATATGTATCCCTTAAGTGAAATAACGTGATTGTCCTTTCGCCGATAAACTTGAAGTCTTATTTTAATATATACAAGCCAAGACGTCAGTTAAAAAATACTGGAAGGTGGAGCGATTTTAAGTACTCACAATCAATTACCTTAGAGTTATCTTCACTACTCAGTTTGACGTGCTTAGTGCTTAAAATGACGAAAATGGTGATTGATGGCATCTCTTCGTAATCTTCAATTATTGTAGACTGAATGGCATTCTTGAACTTGAGATAAACAGATTTTGTTGAATGCATGAAAAAACATTCACAAAAATATGCAAAAGTGACTTAAGAAGCAGCAGAAAGAGAGGATTACCAAGGACTTTGATGGTATCAAATGGAAGTTGAAGAAGTATGTTCCGCTTGAGATTGAAAAAAATACAATGGAAACAAAAGTTACAGAAACACGAGACTTACAAAAAAAAAGATTAAAGCTAACTTAGCAAAGGGTGAAATAGTTACTTTAGCTTCTAATTGCAGTAAAAGTATAACTTAAAGAAACATCAGAAGGACTCACACTAGCGCTGCAATTCTGAATAAATGCTAGATTTTTTAAACAATTGTTTTACAGTAAAAGTGGTTAACTACATTTTTTTGGGAAGCTTTCGACTTCTTTTCTGTTATCTCTCTGTTCCTTTCGTCCGTATTTCTACCTACTTCTGCTTTGACTTTCTTCATATCTTATTACATTACGTACATTTTATTTTTCCAAATTGTATAAAGTTAGGTTCAAACTTTCCAAACTGTGTTTTATTCATAGGAGACAAGAGGAGTACATTTGATTGAACACACATTCTCTGCTCTGAACAATTTTAGATCATTCTTCATGAATTTAAAAAATAGATTTAAAATATCAGCGTTTGAGTAATTTTGATTTTGATTCTCAATTTTTTTTTGCTTTTGCTTAAAATTTGTAGTAACAGGAAACGTTAAATGCAATTGTTTGTTGTTTTCATAACTATATCAACAAAATTAGAAATATTTAACCTAATAAATGTCAATTTTTATGTATTAAACCAGAAATATCTTATAACTGAAAAACTGTTAAAGTTAGGTATAGGGAATGCTAGTACAGTTCGACGCAGCATTTGATTCCAAATACAATGGTGCATTAAAATATCGGTCATTCCATTTGAAAAAAAAGTATTTTTCTGTGTTTGAATATCTTCGAGTGGAGCGGTGCGTTTTAGACACCCTGTAGCTTAATAGATTATGCTGATGGAATTTTTAAGAACCTTAAAGCTTCAAATACAATATTAGCTATTACAAATAAAATTGCTTCAATAACAGCTGTGTTATAATTTTTTGAAAATCAGATTGCAGAATCCAAATTTCTAAGAAAATTCAAAATATCTCAAAAATGATGCATTTTAGAGATAGGGAAATGTATTGCAATTTAACATATTTTTACATGTAGAATTCAAAAACGTGATAAAAAATATAGCATTCCATTTAAAATAAGCGAGTTGATAGCGACTTCCGGTACAACCGGAAGTGATACAAAGGCAATTTTATTTTATTTAAAGAGATCTCCACGGAAAACCCTTGCTCCTTAAATTTCAAATATCTACGTGAACTGCAACCTTGAAAACTTTTAACGAACGGTTTATGTGAATATCCCTGTATAGGCAACAAAATATTTTAGGACAGATTCGGACGAAAATATAATAATTATTAGATCTAATTAGAGATATAATTGAAAGTAATTAGACCTCTAAGCCTTTATGAATGCACTTATTTATCCAGGTATTTATATGTAAGTGTATGAGGAAGTTGTGGCCATTGTTCTTAGGGCAAGGGATGTGCCGAATGTCTCGCTTAAATATCACAGTACACTATACTATGACCCTTCTAAATCTGAAAGATTAAATACATTCGGAAAAGTTCTTGGCGATAATGAAACTGTATTTATTTGCCGATTAGATGTCACTGTGGTAGGCGAAGTTTCATTTCTTCTTTTCTTTGGTGAAATTAATTTAAATTTTCCGAATTACAAGTGCTAAAGACCCACCACTCCAGTTTTGATGAATCACGAGTTCTTTTCTGTGTAATTTTACATGTGAATGGTATGGGGTTGGTAGTAGGATGTACTTCTGTTTCAGAATTTTTTCACTGGTATGTAAAAGTCGCATAGAAAAAACAACCATGGCATTACTGGCTAGTGGAAGATAACTGTCATGTATGTACGTTTCAATCTTATTAAACTTAGGTTGGTATAAGTAAGGAGTCAGATGCAACACAGCAGTGGGCAGGAACAATTATATCTGAACTAACAAACAATCAACAATGGAAAAAGTATAGGAGTGATTAATAATGGCCGAAGAATTGTTGGAAATAGAATCAATTTTCGAATCGTAACTCCGAAAAAGTAGTCGCAAACAACAAGCCCCTGGTATACAAGCTCAAGATAACAAACTTATTTAAACAATAACCTACGAAGAAAAACAGCAAGTTAGCATGTTGGCTGACTGCAGTGCAGAGATTACAAATTCTCGTTTCAAGTATAAATCAATTTATAAGTAGTCCAAATGTTCAAAACAGGATTTAATTTGGAAGGACTTCCTTCAAACCAAATGCCACAAAGAATTGAAATTCAGCAAATTTATTAAAATTAACTCGATCATATAATTTTAACCACCAAATTAATTTGCACCTATGGTTTAGTGAAAATAGTGACTAGAAGCCGGAAATAGACTAACTGATCGACGGAAAAGGTAAAGATTAGAAAATATAAACGGAGGAAAACTTACATACAAAGAATAAATTACGAAGGGAGAATTCAGAGACAACGACAAAGACGATATGTTAAAAGGATAATAAAAGAGGAGAAAGAAAGACCATGGACAGAATTTGGCGAAGATGAAAGAAGCTTGCAAAGAGAATCAACAATTATTCTTTGGAACATTGAGAAATATAAAGAAAAAAAAGCATAGAGCTTTTAGACGGAAAAGAGGAAGGATCGTAGAAGAAGATGGAACAATCATGGTAAGATGGAGAGAATACTTTAAAGAATTAGTAGAACAGAAGATGAACACAAATGGAGAACAAGGAATAAAAATATCACAAGCGAAAGAAATGAGTATAGAGGAAATAAAAGCAATAAGCAAAATTAGAATAGGATAAATGGTATCGTGTTGCTTTAGGAGAACTAATTTAGAAGGAACACTAAAAGATAGGAGTCAAATATTCCACAGCCAGTGCTACTTTTTAGTATATTTTTAAATTCTTTTTTGTCTTTTATTTCAGTACCAGAGGATGTTAGAAGAAAACAAGGAAAAGAATCTACTACTAATTTTAATTCTGTATAAATTTTATCTTAACTACTTTGCTGTAAAATTATTAGGAGAGGAAATAATTGAGAATCCTTATTTTTACATGTAAAATCCTATGTCTCGGAAACCAATTCTACACTCGATATGTATATGACCCATTATGATAGGAATGTACCACTAACAAAAATTAAGGACAAAAAAAGTCACCCTAGTCCATCACATGAACTCTTGCAAATTACTATTACTCCTAATACGTGAAGCCTATAATAAATCCTTAGATGAAGAAATCCTAGACATTCATAACCGATATAAACATTTCTATCTGAATCTGACCACACAACATAAAAAACAAGATAATATTAGATATATAAATCAGTCTGGTAACAAGCAAAAGGCTCTATGGGACAATATCAATAAAGAAACCGGTCGAAGAAGAGACATGCAAAAACCAATCCTTAATGTAGATGAAGTCAACAATTTTTTTACGAATGTAGCTGTAGATATTAAATCTACAATTCCAGCCACTTCAACTGATGCTCGTGAACTGGTCAAAAAGGTCAAAGTCAACGGAAGCTCTATGTTTTTCTCTCCCGTCGTAGAACAAGATGTTATCAGACACATAAGGAAACTTAAGAGCAAGAACACCCCGGACGCATACAACATCAGCACGACACCAGCACGAAACTTCTGAAGGAAGTAGGCGATTTGTTGGTAACTCCTTTGACTCATTCATTAATAATAGCCTGAAAGAAGGAATCTTCCCAGAAAAAATGAAGTTAGCCAGAATAGTCCCAGTTCTAAAAAACGGAAACCCAAAGGATGTCAACAATTACAGACCAGTCTCCATTCTACCAGCCTTTTCAAAAATCTTAGAAGAAGTTATGGCGGAACAAATTCTAAACTTCATAGAAAAGAACAATTATCTACACAACAGTCAATTTGGATTTCGTTCAAACAGAAGTACGAGCAAAGCTATAACACACCTAGTAAAATACATAGTGAAATCGATGGAAAGCCAGAACATAACAGCCGTCCAATTCTGCGACCTCTCAAAGGCATTCGACTGCCTCTCCCATAAGATATTCCTATCTAAAATGCATCATGATGGTTTTCGAGGTATCCCACTGAAGCTATTAAAATCCTACTTTACCAATCGGTTGCAGTTAGTGGACACCGGTAACGACAGGAGCGAGCCTTCAATTGTCTCACATGGAATCGCCCAAGGATCCATTTTAGGGTCGTTATGTTTCATACTTTACGTTAATGACTTACCAGCTAACACAGAAGCCCATACAGTGCTCTACGCGGATGATACAACGTTCGCGGTTAGCGACAAGGACTCCGGAAACCTCAATGGGAAATTAGATTTAACCCCCCAGACCTCAGCCATGTGGTTCTCCGCCAATGAACTTAGTCTCAACGCAAAGAAGACGAAAAGTGCCCTCTTTACAACATCACGGAATTGCACTGTCAATGTTAACGAAGTGAAATTTCTAGGAATTTATCTGGATACTAGACTAACTTGGTAGAAACACTGCACAGAACTCTCTTAGCAAACTTTCCAGATCAATCTATGCTATACGCCGCATAAGGAAAATCCTAGACAGTGAAGCTGCTCGTACAACCTACTTCGCTTTATTTGACTCAGTAATGACATATGCCATAGACGTATGGGGGGACTCATCACATGCGAAGAAAATACTTCGTCTCCAGAAAAAAGCTGTGCGCGCAATAGAAGGGGCACCCAATGATGCACATTGCAAACCTCTTTTCATCAAACATAGAATCCTAACACTGACAGCACATATCATTCTTAATTCTCTAATAGATGTTCGGAAAAATCTCGACAACCTGGAAATAAGATCGGACGTACATACCCAGAATATTTGCAGCCGTACAAACTTATCTATTGAGCGGACCAGACTCAACATAGGGGAAGTCCTGGAGGAATCAAACAATTTCAGCATTCACCAGACGATTGAAACGCACTTTGTTAGATAACCCTATTTATTGTATAGATGAATTTGGCCAACTTTTAAATTCATAATAATGTAACTACATATATTTATTAATTCAAAATGTGACCTCATTGTAATGCAATGTAAATAAAATATTCTATTCTATTCTATAGTATTGAAAATACATTCCCAGGACAGAAGAAAATCCCTAAGGATCTAAAAACACAAGTATTTAAGGAGCAGAAATATGGACATTAATGGAAAGACAAAGAACAGAAATAAACGCAATAAAAATGAGATTCTTAAGAAGAATAAAACAGAACAGAACAAAAATGGATGACATTGGAAACGTAACACAGATAGAGTTCCTATGGAGGAAAACATGGAACGAGGGCAACTGAGATGGTATGGGCAAGTGAAAAGAATGACGGATGATAAAATAGTTCGACAGGTACTTGAGGCCAAAACCGGAAAAAAGAAAGCAAGACCGAGAAAATTGTGGCTGGAAGAAATGAGGAAAGCAGTAGTGAAAATGGGGGGGGGGCAGAAAGAGATGGGAAGAAATGTGGGAAAAATCAACTCTCCCAAAGGTTCTACGCTCATAAGGGTAGATAGGCCCAAAGATTACTTAAGCAAGTAAGTAAACTGCGCTGTCATTTATATTAGCCACCGGATTACCGGAGTGTCACCATAAACATGCCATGGATTCATGGGTTCAGGTGTTTCGTATAAACTGATCGCCCGGCCTACAACACCGTGAACATAAATTTCATCTTTTCAATGCTAGCAGGTCGTAAGGTTAATTCCATCCGCACAAGTATGTCTCACAGCGCGTTTACAAACACATAATTGCGGGGCGCTTTTCCATAGAATGGCACACCTGTTTCAACTCGTTTATTTAAAAAAAAATACTCCACGCCGGACTTAAACACTGTAAATATTTCCGTTCTCGGTCAGCTACTTTCACAAACATTAAAAACGCTTTGCACGAGACAAATCATAAATCACTTGTTTGGCGAGCGTTAATTGAAGCTGTGCGTATTTACAGGGTAGTTTTAAATTTTGCGCAGCTGCAATATACAGGGTGAATGACAATTGTACCGACAAAAAAAACGCATAAGAGAATCGATGTCACAGATTATGAGGATTATTTACTAGTGCGAAATGTATGTACCAGTCGCTTCGTCCACAAAAGAAATCGGAAGGACTTTAATCTGGGGATCGGAGGGATTAAATGCACGGCCCAATAGGCAGCTGATAGTAAAGTGTTCGTCTCGTTATCGCATGGAGACAATAAAACTATTAGGATAACGATCTGTTGTTTTAAACGTCGCTAGTATTATGCGTAATACTAATTGGTAATAAATAATTATCGGCACAAGAGAACGATTATTTGATTGCATGATTTGCAAGGAATCGCTTAAACGAATCGGCTTTCTCCGAAAATGTGAAACGATCTAAAGTTCATCGCCGACAACTTTTTTGGTTTATCAGAGTATAAAAACTTTAATATGTACGGCTGTTTTAAACGTAGTTGGTGATATGGGTATGCGTACAGTTTAAAAAATTCTAAAGAACAGTTTATAATTAATTAAAAACTTAATTCAAAGTGAAAAGAATGCGCACGATTTACAACCAGTGTGCCAAAAGCACAGGATGTAGAGTTGTAAACGCATCTTGAATTTGATAAAGTTTTAATAGATTTGTGTTAATAATTCCTCATACACAAAACGAAATTATAATAATTAACATTCGGAACAGATTACGAATGAGTTTACTGATTTATTTGTTTACCTGTCAGAGCAGGTGTTCAAAGTGTGGCCGTTGTTATCCTTTGCGTGGAATAATCTACTTTAGGTAATTTGCTGCATGCATTTGTCAGGTAAATATTTTCGAGTTCATATTTCACGTCGGGCGTTGACCTAAAAACGGAGTTGTGAAATTCCACTTAAAGATCAAATTCACGAAGCCACGTCGCCGTATCATAAAACTATAAAAAAACTTTTATGACCGCATTTATTTCATTTATGTGGTCCTCGGCATTTTAAGTAGGGGCGCATCGTCGTTTTGGGGCTAATTAATTATTTCTCGAAAACTAAACTCTCGGACAATGCTTCTTATCATAGTTTCATATTGTCGCGACGGGTTAATTAGAGAGCTTTTAAAAATTTTAAAATTTTTCGAGGAGAAAGTTAATCAATTTCTAAACATTCTGTATTTGTATAAATTTAAATTTCCTCAATGAACAAGAAGTTAACGCAATTACGCCTTCAACGCAAATAAAAACACTAATACATCAGCCCTAAAAACTCACATTAAATCGTCAGGAAACTAATTACATGGCTACTGCAAAAACAAAGATTTGCAAAGCAAAAAACCCCCGCTCGATGAAATTACTATTTGCATAATAAAACATTTATATATAAGCAGAGTGATTTGATTACATTTTAAATCAGAACGGGCTTTCGTTTTGCAATAAAATCGTAAGAAAAATCGCAAGATTGAATGACTTTCTAATTCAAGCTTGTTTTTTAGGAAAACTACAGCTGATTCATTCAATTCAATTGATTGAAACACTTTGGGTTTCTAAAGATGAATTAACTGGCGGAATATTTCAATAATAATAATAATAATAATGAACACGTACATAAAAGATTATAGTTTCATTTCGTTTATTACTTCTTTAACTTTGCTAAATGCAATCTTGCTTCCTGTTTCGAGCGCCAAGTTGCAATAAATTTTCACTTGCACAACTGCATGATTTAGTAGTTACAAGCCAAAACGTTTCCAATAAGGCTAAATAAGGCAACCCAGCCGACAATTGGGATTTCGTGCCTTGTTTCGAACTTATCCCGCGGCCAAAGATGGTATTTCGAAGTAGCCGGAGATTGTTATCGCGAGTCTAACGCTATAGTTGTAAGGAATAAGTGTCAAGGACTCAGGATTCATAAATATCGCCGGGCGAGTTCAATGGAAGACGACTTGTAAAAGCCCACCTCAACTCTCAAAGTTATAATTAATTTGAAGCATTACGCTATCGGAAAGATGCGTTTAGCCAGATAAAGCTAATTTGTACTAATTTAAAGAGAATTCACTTAATTTACGGCTTCGGGTGTCCATTACTACTTTAAAGTACAGCATCAGTCGAAAACAAATAGTCTTAAAAGTATCTTGTTTGTGGTTCAATTAATACGTTTGTGAGGAGACTTTTAACTTTAATGAACTTTCACTTATATTTTATGGCTGCGTCTTCAAATGTTATTACGGTGGGATTTTTATCAGATGGATGTTTCGCTATCTGTGGAGCACGGTGACTTAGAGCCACACATGTCTTCGACATGCTCTATAAATCGTTTATTGCGATATGAGACGTATACTAGAAGAGTGCTTTCACATGTAATAAATCTCGAATTGATTTAGTGCTCACACCATCCACCATCTTAGATTATTTCTTTCTTTTTGTAAAGGGAATGTGATCAATTTGTTTAATTAGATTCTGCAGAACATAATTTTTCATTTTGAGCCTATAAAAAATTCTTTTTTGCAATAGACTATAAAAATAACATTACTCTTGGTTTTACCGTTTCAAATATCTGAGGAAATGTAAATGCTCCTGGACAGGGTGGCCAGATGCCTCTTTCCAAGAGAAAACGATTGTCATCTTTTTTGATACAGATCTTTCTTTTTCTTTTTTTCATGGTAAGTATTCTCTTTGGTTTTCTTTGTTTCAGAAGTACGCCTGTTTTTCAGAAATAAGGTTGTATTCTTTGCCTTGTCAAATGTTTGAGCAAAAAAAACATTTTTTTTTCTTTGTCTTTTCTAATTGCATATTACTCCATGAATCTAAAAAACTGATGGGAGAGAATTATAAGTAGGTAGCTTTCCATAAAAATAATCAGAGCATTAAGTATAACGAAAAGTAGAATAATTAATATAAAAATGAAAACTGATATAACATTGCTTCGGAAAAAAAATTGAAAATATTGCTTTGTTCTTTCTAATACTTTCCGATAATCAAGTAGGAGCTCCTCAAGACCAAATTAATACTTGGCATATATCTGATAAGAAGATCAATAGAATCTTGTGGTATTGCACACAGTATACTATCCATTCATTTATGCCCACTTTTACAATCGCGGAATAAGGACGGAATAACTGTTCGCCAAATATCCTTTAATGTTCCTCCATATCTACGTCACACCTACGTCACGTTATTCTAAGAATAATGCTTATGCGACGATTGTAAAATCGAGCCTTAGTGTGTTTGGCGGGTATACGTGTTCTTTCAAGAGCTTGGTTTACAAATGCAACTCGATGTAACTCACGATAAGTATCAACAAATACAAATACCTGTGCGCCACCCTGAAAAGATACCACCCCAAACCATAATGGTGCCTCCTCCAAAAGCGACTCGTGGGATCATACTCAATTCTCATCATATCTTTCACCTTCCCTTTTCCGTACTCTTGACCTTCCATTTTGATAATTTAACAAAAGCTTTGATTTATCGGTAAAAAGACAGTGCTCAATTTGCCATTTGCCAATTTGCCAAGTTGGCCAAGGGAACATGTTTTCTTGCCCAACGAAGCCGTCGCATCGCCTACGATGTTGTGCAGTTAGTAGAGGATGTTTTGCAGATCTTGCATTCATTCCAACTTCTTTCAATTTAATTTCGATAGCTTGCGTGGAAATATGCATCAACTTAGTAGTTGCATACCCGTGTTGCTTGAGTCCGCTGGCAACGGTGGGGAAAACTAGGTTTGGGTTCGAATCCCCTCCTGGTGCATGTGGATTCGATTGTCTATGTGAGAGTTGTGTGTTCGGATTTATACCAACTTCTTCAAATTGGGTTTCCTGCGTTTCCCCAGTTTGCAAAGACTAATGTCAAAGAAGTAAGTAAGTCGGACGTAGCCTTTATGAGCAATACATTACCTCTCCCCTATGAGCTTGGGGTAAAAACTTCATAAAACAGATAATTTCGCACCATTGTTGTATTAAGATGTCTATCATTAACACATTTCTTTCGAGCGGTAGTTGTGCATTCTATCTCCTCCATATCTTGGCGAATTATTAAGTCTTTGAGATACCCGATTAGCCACGCCTCTTGAAATTCCAAGTCCTCTGAAAATTTCTTGTTGAGAGGTTCTCATCTCTAACATTGTACTAAATCAGTAAGTCGCTGATTAGACATTTTTGAACAAAATGTCAGAAAACAAAATATGACGAACTTTTATTGTTGAAATTTACAGGACTTGATGGTACTAGTAAGCAATTGTAGTTATGATGCAATGATTTTAAAAAAAAACTGTTTTGACAATGTAAAAAAGGGAGAAAATTGGCAAAGACGGCTTGACTAGATAAACAGTATATACAAATAACCAGAAAAGAAAACGTATAATTAGGAAGATACTCGTATATAAAAATTATTAAGTGTTCCACTTCAGCAGTGTAATTAGAATTAATTCGGTAGAATTATGTGATTATTTGATTGAATGTCTTTATTGTTTGCAAATTTTGTTCTATTTCTACTTATAATGAAACAATTAGTTGCATAGTTATAATTAAAGGAAAACAACTCAAAGTACTACTTACTCTTGAATCCCGAATTCCTTTAACTGTATCCTGAGTAGTAATAATATTTTATAGTTATGAAATGGTTGTTTCTTCCTACGCTTAACACATTAAGGGCCGGTTTTTCAATATTGGTTTAAACTAAGTTCAGAGTTTAAACTGAGTTTAGAGTAAAAGTCGTTTTTCAAATAGAGATCAAACAGCTAATTTATATGACAGAGAACTGAGATCAAGTGATGAACTGAGTTCACTTGAACTGGAGTTTAAACCAATATTGAAAAACCGGCCCTAAGTTTTTCTGTTTATTAAAAACACTCATCACCTATCATATTGTTGTCTTTTGTTATAAAAACAAACATATAAAAAAATTACGATGGAACCCCTCTTAGTTTTTTTTTATTTAAATTTCAAACTCATGCGAACAGCAAGCGTGCGTTCTTTAACAAAACGTCTATGGTTGGGTAGTTGACGTGAAAATTTTTGAAAATAACCAGCAGAATATCAATTTACAATCATTTCTACGCAACATATAAAAAAATTGCGATGAAACCCCTCTTAGTTTTCTTTTTAATTAAATTTCAAACTCATGCGAACACCAAGCGTGCGTTCTTTAACATAACGTCTATGGCTGGGTAGTTGACGTGAAAATTTTTGAAAAAAAACCACCAGAATGTCAATTTACAATCGCTTCTGGGCAATATATAAAAAAATTGCGATGGATCCCATTCTAGTTTATTTTTTATTAAATTTCAAAATCATTTCATCATCAATAGCATATTTTAGAGACATAATTAATTTGACGTCCTGAACGTGATACGATGGTAAAAAATATAACATTCCATTTAAAAAAGTTGAAAACAATTGAAAATCTCGAAAACCTGACAGTCATTTGTTTCTCTGATGTTGCCATAAAATCCAGCAGGAGAGGTCCTGAAACTTTTCTAATTTAAACTACCTCGTAAAAATTCGAATAAAAAAGTTAGCTATTGTAGCGGCTTCCCGTGAACATCCTGTATAACGAATGTTTCATTAAATAATCATACAATAATTACATCATGTGATTTAATTTTGTCAAATGATTGAAAAAATAAACGAATGCTGTTATTAGTTAGGTTGCACTACAACACTGAGTAGCCTGCATATTCAGAAAAGAGAATACATTAAATGCAATCAGTGCACTTATTTACTTCATTGAATGAATACATTGTAATCTGCATGATCTTTCAGAATTTTGTTTGCATTGTCTGAACGTAATAAAGTAATAAAATCAGAAATTAAAAGATACTTAATAATAGTTTTAGATGTGACTTCTACCTAATCTGACTTTTTACTTCTTGTTAGGTTTGATTCATGATTACTGTCTTAATTTAATTCCTTAAGTTAATTAATTAAAGAAATAAATTAATACTATTACGTAAGAATTATTTTGTGAAAAGTCTTCATATCTATTAGTTAAATACTAATAAAAAATTAGAAGTAAATATTTCATCATTGTCTTTTTATTGCTTACGTATCACTAACTGCTAAACTCCGTATATTCTTTCTTTCGAAAGTTCTAAATGATCTAAATCACATCCAATGCTTCTCAATTTTTTTTTTTTTGTAAAAAGTAAACGTATATTTTTCCGCAGTTATTTGACCTTTATCCCCATACGTATGTCACGCTTCTGGTCTTGTGTATTAATAGTGGTTACAGTATATGAAACTTCGATTACACACTGTATATTCAGTAGGTATATAAAATTGTTTTATTTGGAATTTTATACAACTCTTGTTATTGTTCGGTAATAGTTCTATGTACATTCCTAAGAAGAAGAAAAAAAGTTAATAATAAGTCGTTTGCCTTAGTAGTAATATCAAGAACGATAAATCGAGCAGAAAAAAACGGCACGTTTGCTCCGACATCTATAAATCATAATACCCAGACATGCATTGTGTGTAAACACAACATATTACATGGTGTGTAGTTTCTCTGTTCTCCTTCGCACATATAAACGTCGGCACTTAAGCGGTTTTAACGTCGAGCTTTTGTTCAGGGTGGCCCGTGAATTACAAGACCTGTCCACCCCGCCTGAAATTACTGTTATTTCGGTAATTGTTATCTTGATTGCACGTAATGCGAGTCTCTTGGCAATTTCACCGACGTGTATACATACCTGATACTGCCTTTATCGTATAAATTATAACGGCCTGAATTATGAGTCGATTTCAGATTAGTCCGACGTTCTGAATTATGGTAATTTCAGATTCGTGGAGTAATAATGCTATTAATGCAACGAGAACACTGAAATTAAGAACGAGTAATAAAGCAATAAATAAGAAATGCGCAGCGCGCTTTATAATTAAAAGTTGCAAAAAATAATCTGATTGATGAGGGCTCTAGAGGTTAAAGCTTTGTTATTACATATTAGTAATTATTTCATTTTTCAGAAATTATTTTTGTTAAAATTATTAACAATACAATTTTTAAATTGTACAATTTATAATTATTATAAGCTAATTATTAAGAGACTTTAATGCAACGTCAGGCTGCAATCCTTTAATAGTTAGAAGAAAGAAAAAGAACATGCTTTTTTAACTGTTATTACAACAAAAATTTAATCGAATTTAAGGGTATAAATACACGGACCATTTTTAGCAGTCGAGTTAGTAGTTTATGTTGAGATCCAAATACATGATCACATCGCTCCAATTTTACAAAGTTCTAAAAGGGGCCTGTGAATTTGAACTCTCTCATGCCATTTTACACCTAAAGTAATTCTTTCTTGATTAAACCACAACATAATGTTTTAACTTCATTAACAATTAAAACACAAAAAGAACAGTGTAGTATCTGGTGTTTTCATTAACGTTGACGTATAATTAACAGTTTTCATTCAATCAGCATTTAAGACCTTTTTTATAATATTAGTTCTCGTTACCATCATTAAAAATTTATTCCTTGCACCTGCAAGCTTCAGACCGTAGTAAAACCTTTAATTGCAAATGTGAGAGGTTTTTTTTTGTCTTTTACTTTGTTTACATCCGCTTTATATCTTTGCCATCGACAAATTTACGATAGTATAAAACAAGCTGGTAACATTTTAATTACTTTGTAATCGCAAGTATTCGTCCAATGATTTATTATTTATGTATTAAATGCAGGCGTAATTTTAGATAAGTATCTCATTATCTGTCAGTCTTTTAAAGTACATATTTGAACAGTTTCTATAGAATGAAAAGAATTAAGTGTTTATAAATGAATGAATGTCAGAGCAGAAAATTGAATAAAATTTTCTATGTATGTATGCGTACAAAAGACAAAAAATTCGGAAACAATAAGAGATCAAGTTACAAACATTTTTGCGACAAGGGTGTCAATTTCCCTTGAAATCTGCATACGACAAGACTTGAATGCAACACAACGTGTGCGGCCAAAACCCATTGAAATACAATGATAGTTTTCAATTGTGTCGAGCAAATGAAGCACCGGCGAGCTTCATTCATAACGAGAAAGCTCCATTGCATGGCCAACTGTTCAAACGTATGCTAATCAGTACTGTTCGGGCGTTCGAAAAGGATTGTCTGGGATTTTTAAAATTAGTAACACGAAGTTTCAGTTGACGGTCCATGTTGGTTTGTCATCGTATATCATTACCTTCACTTCGTACGTTTATTTTTTTGTGTATCTTTAAATGGTTAATTAATTGCGGTCGCCTCCTTTTACGTACCCGTGTTCTGCTTTCGGATGATATTCATTACGGACAATTTACGAAAAAAATACAAGGGAATGTTAGGAACGTTCAAGGAATGCATTTGTATGTTAATGCTGAAACAAGAAACTTCGGAATTAAAACTATTTCTTACGGATGGAATTTCGTACGACATGTGACACTGACGTTTAGTATTTGTATCACATTACAAATGATCTAGCGTAAAAGTTCATTTAGTTGGATACATTTTCCAAAATATCTGTTGTGTAAAGGAATAGGGCAACTCGACCTCCTTGTTTATTTGAACACATTTTTCTTGATTGTATGCAAGGGATATACTCTTACAATTTGGTCTCTTATTCCTGAAACAACCTGTACATATCAAAAAATTCAATTTATCCGATATTTTAACAATAAAATCTGATTGTTCCAGGTGATTACATCCGCGACAAATACGATGGAGCAACAGAAGTACGAGTGAACCGTCGAGGTCGTCTTCAACTAAAAGACCCACGATTCCGTCTTCCTACAGCTAACGACCTGGTCTATCTCGAAGACTCCCCCAACTACTGTGTACGAGACCCAACGGTGGGATCCCTGGGAACATCTGGTCGCGTGTGTAATCGGACATCGCATGACCTGGACGGGTGTAACCTGCTCTGCTGCGGTAGAGGTTACAACACGATGAAGATGACCGTGAAGGAACGGTGCGAATGTAAATTCAAGTGGTGTTGTGAGGTGCAGTGCAAGACCTGTATTAAATCGATGGACGTTCACACGTGTAAATGACACTTCTAACTTTCAGTATTAGACGAGCAACGAAACGCAAGACTGTGACAAAGTTTCCACTCAATTTATACACACACACACACTCACACAAAATTAAATTCATTATCTGATAGAATCTTGGAGGCAAGAAAGAATTTCTCCGTGAGTTATAGTACAAAGCCAGGCAAGTTTCGTGCATTCAAAACATTCCAAGAACGAAGTGGAGATAATGTAATTCATAATTTATTTTACAGTGAAAATTTCTCTCCTCGTATCTCCTTGTAACGGTCACTTCATACAATACAAAAACACTTCATTAATAATTCACCAAAGCTTGATGATCTTTGACAAAAATATAAACATTTCAGATTCGCATAAAATACGACGTTTTAGACTGAAATTACTTTCTTAATATATGGATAATATATCAGCAATAAAAAGCTCTTCGTTTATTTATAACTTATTTAGGTGTAACTAAAGACAGTATTTTATTTTTAGTCCGTGTAAGTGTACATGTATCTTCTATTTATGAGATGTAAATTTATGTTGTATTGTACTTGTGAATGTAATATTTATAATAATAAAAAAATCATTTGTTATACATTTTTAAAATAAATAGTATGTGCTGTATTCGTTCCTTTTTTTTGTTTCTAATTGGATGTTTCCCAGTTATTGGTGCAGTAATTTCTAGGGCTCTCCTATTTTTCAATTTACAAAAAATGAAAAGTAATAATAATAAGTTCAAAAAGTACGTTTATCTACGACCACTACTGTAAATGACGAATTACGTACAACACATAAATTAAGTAAGCCGGTATTTACAAACGTCGTGCGTAAAGTAAGAAGAACGCACGACGCACCTACTTTACGCACGTTTGTAGTTAGATCTACGTAGCCGCATCACCTTAGATTGATAGTCGTCGAAATTGTAAGTGTCACTGCTGATTACTTTGAAGGTAATTTTTGTGGTCGTAGATAAAGTATAGTACAAAACTCGAGTTGTAAAGCAATTACGCACTTGTGGAATTTTCCAACTTTTCCACCGTCCGTAATTTGCTATTTACAACTCTCGTTATATAATATACCATTACCAGAGAATAAACCAAAGTGGTTTTATACAGATAAGTCTCTTAAGTTAGTTAGCATATGGATATACACTACAGATATACTAGACAATTGTACCGACAAAAAAAAAACGCATAAGAGAATCACTGTCATAGATTAAAAAATTCTTGCGAACAGTTTATAATTAATTAAAAAATTATCCCAGAATCAAGCTCGTGCACTGCGTACGAAATACGGCGGCCACGGACTATAAAATTTTTATTGACTACTCGCTTGCACACAATATGACGTTGACACATATCTCAATTGGTTTTATAACACGTTTAACAGCTGTGGAACGCAAGTTTCTTTTACGCAACGGAATTAATAGTAATTTCTAAAATAACTGGAATTGTATATAAAATACGAATAATAAATTCGCAAGTAATTATGCAAAAATCGTTTAAAGTTGGTTCTTGTCCGATGAAATTTGTATCACAAAATCTTTTAACCGGACACTAAGGCCCGATTTTTTCACCTCCTGTTAACTTTATCTGGCGATTAATTCCCATAGCAACGATTGTGATCACAATTGTTACTATGAGAATAAACCGTCAGATAAAGTTAACTGGAGGTGAAAAAATCGGGCCTAAATCGCGCACAATACACTTAACGTTTCACCGTCGTTCGACAGCTTCGTCAGAAGTGAAGAATATAAACAAGTTGTCAAAATAAACAAGGTTATCAACGGAAACTGAAAAGGTAAATTGATTTTTTTTTCCCTTTTAAACATAATAAATATTTTATTTTAATAAATGTTAAAAATTGACAGATCTATATTCTATTTAAAGAATCGAGAAAACTAGACAATGTATCGTTTAAACTTGCAAAATCTGTACGTTTGTTAATAGAATTCGACGACATTTTTATTTTACACATTTCTATGAAACGTCTTTTAAAAATATTAGACTCAGATTTAGTGTCCGGTTAAAAGATTTTGTGATAAAAATTATTTGTTAATTCGTGCGGATTATTTACTAGAGCGGAATGTACCAACCGTTTCGACTACAATTAAATTGCAAGGATTTAAATCTGGTGATCGCGGTGGTCAAATGCACGGCCCGACAGGCAGCTGATAGTAAAATGTTCTTCTCGTTAAACAATAAAACTATTAGCATGCAATCTGTTGTTTTAAATCTCGCTAGTATTATGCGTAATATTAATCGGTAAATAAATAATTATCGCCACAAAAGAATAATTACTTGATTACATTTGCAAGGAATTGCTTAAACGAAACGTTTTGTCCAAAAATGTGAAACGATTTATTAAACCTGAAGTTCATCGCCGACAAGTGTTTTTGTTTATTAGACTAACTTTATTAGGTACAGCTGTTTTAAACATCGTTAGTATTATGCGTGCAGTTTCGATTTAAATCGCGTACGTAAATGAATCTAACAGATTACGGATCATGTTTAAAAAATTCTAAAGAACAGTTTAAAATTAATTAGGAATTTATTTCATTTTTTCATATTTATTTTGTTTTCAACTTTTTTAAATGGAACGTTATATTTTTTAACATCGCATCCCGTTCAACGCGTCAAATTAATTATGTTTCTAAAATATTACCATCCAAGGCCTACTATTTTATGAATTATTTAGTAAATAAACATTGGTATTCGCGAGAAGTGCATAGCAACAACAGTTTTTTTGTTGGCGAACACAATATGGTATGCGTTGAAACAAGAGAACATTGAAATTGTTTTCAAATTGTCAGTTTTGTTATTCTGATTAATCAGTTCTTGAAATTTAGTTCATATTAAAAATGTCAAATAATAGGCCTTGGAAGGTAATATTTTAGAGACATAGGTTGACGCCTTGAACGCGATGCAATGTTAAAAAATATAACGTTAAATTTGACAACGGACAAAATAGTTCCCGAAACAAAGCAAATACAAAAGTCAAAAGACCAAAGTCTCAAATTGAGTTAAACATACACAAATAGACCGAAGTCTATAAATTAAAATCGAAAGTAACAGCAAATTGGCAAAATTCATTAAAGTGAGAACCGAATTACAATTAAAAGTCTTAACAATTAATTGGTCCATAGACCGTAATCTAAAATTTGGAAGCAAATTGGCAAATAGACCGTAATCTAAAAATCAATTAAAAGCAAATCGGCGAAAATGTGGTTACTCCAATTTATATAAACATTTGACAAAAACCAAGTTAACCACCAAAAAAGTGAAAGTAGACCGTAATCTAAAAATTAATTAACAGCAGATGGGCAATAAATAAAGCCAAACACTAAGTTAAGCTCAAAATGGACAAAAAATTACAAACAGAGGAGTTATGATCAATTTTCATAAACGTTTTTAGTTTTCGTCAGATTATAAACAAAGCATTCAAAATATTACAAATTACTTGACAGATTCAATCCGTATAAACTTTGGCAACTTTGCTTCGCTTAATTGATATTCTGTTTCTTACAATAAGCGAAATCTCCGCTTTTTGTTCTTGAATTTCAATCACCCTGTATTTAAAAAGTATCTCTAATTATCGCCTAAAATCTGGTTCTTGATATTCGATATCAATATTATTTCTTTAAATTTGATATTTGTGTTAGTTTAAGTATTCTCCTTCTAGTCTCTCCTGTATAAACTGAATTACAATAACAAGTTAAACACTTGATTTTATAACTACGTCAGATTGTTTTAATTTTGATGTTTCAGTTTTTAAATATGGCAAAATAGAATTATATTATTTAACCAAAATTAAACTGTGTTTTTAAAGATGTGTTTTCTAATTGTGAGGTAATGAATTGTATTATTAGATGTTTGTTTTGTATGTATTAGTTTGTTTATCCTTTGTAAACATTTAATACCTATGATTTTTAGATAAGAATTTGGAATGAGAATTTTCTGTAATCAATTTAAATTATCAAAGATGAAATGTTTGTCAGAAAGTAAAACAGCTCAATTTGTTACAAATCATATTTTTCGGAATAAAAGCAATTGAAAAATTTCATACCTTTTGCAAGAATTTTCTGCGCCGTTCCCATTCATCGTCGGTGGCTCAATCTCACCTTCAAACCTAAATCACTTTTTTCAAGATTTCCAAAATCCCGATACATCGAAACACACGTGATTAATAAAATTAAAATTTACAGTCACATTAACTAATTATTACTACTATAACTTATAACTATAAATAAAAGCAATTTATAAAAACACACAATGTAAATTGATGGAAACGATACCGACTATTAAAGTGTACAATGTGAGTGCCATTAGCTTTAAATGTGCGAAACTGCGAATCACTTCGTCACTCATCGCAAAAAATGACTTGTTTTTTGTCATAGGAGACTTGATTTCCTTTTTATTCACAATTCATTGCGGAAGATCGAGAGAAATAAAAATCGCACGAAATAAATCACAAAATGAAAACCTCAACAATTTTTATCCAAAATTCAAATTAAATAAAAAGCAAGAAAAATAATGAAAATATCATTATTAAAAATAAGATAGGTACAGCACTTAAGCTAAGTTCATATACATTGCGGATCGTTTCTAATTGGTTCAAAATTCAAAATGAACCAATTAGAAACGATCCGCAATAAAAATTTTGCTTGTCCGCAATGCATGTGAACTTTAGCTTTAAACATTTACACAAATTAATTCAAAAACTAAATATTTAAACCATAAAGAAATTATTACTGATTGTGTACATTTTATTAAGTACAAAAAACTTCTAAAAATATTAAAATGAAAGGTTATCCGTCTGAGGAAGAAAAATTAAATTATACAAAAGTTGAAAGAAAAATCAATTAAAACTTTAAAACAGTTTAATCCTAAATTGAAAAATAAAATAAAAACAAAGAATGTGAATTGTTACAAAAAAAAAACTAATTATCCATCTAGTAATTTTTGGCCATGGCCAACTTCGACGCCAAATTACTCACTAACTAGTAACAAAAAGTTTCTGTTCTGGCCCCCTCATTTTATAACTCATAACGATATTGTTAAATAACGATAAAATCGTTAAGTGACATATTTTGAACAATCACAATCACCATTCACATCTTGATGATTGACGTTATTTGAAATTGATTTGCTTTTTATTTACTCGTACAATCAAGTTCTTGGTCACTATAGATCACTTGGTCACTTTAATTATCAGTGATTTGGGATAGAAAGTAAAAAAATTATTCAAATAAAAATGAAAGCTGACTGAAATTCAAATTAACATCAAACTGTCAATTTGAGTGTGTGTTGAGTGTGAGAGATTTTTCTGAATTTGGCCCTTAGATGCAACGCATTTGTACAGGCAAAATAAAAAAAAACGGGAAAAGAAATTTTTCCAATTGTAAATTTATATCCAATTTATATCCAATTGTATTTATTTATAAACTGACTTAGGCCCGATTGTACATTCATGGTTTAACTTTAAACTTCGTTTTATTTCTATGGAAACAATTGTCTTTACAATTGATACTATGAGAATAAAGTGAAGTTTAAAGTTAAACCATGATTGTACAATCGGGCCTTAGCGTCAAACAATTCTAACCTATATTTCTAATAAAATCATTTTCACACTATGAAAATACTGAAAAAGTGTGCCAATTTTTTTTCACATTTCCCGTTTTTATTGATTTCAGCTGTATGTCACATGTTATTAGTTTTACTTTCAAACAATTTTGTTAACAGTAACTGTTCACTTTATTTATAAATTTTTTTATTTAATTAAATTTGATACCTAAAATTTAAAGATATTAAAAATTTAAAGAAAATTATGCACTTTAAGTTCGCAACACAAAAGTTGTATTTGCAAGCATGAAGGTAGGAATATTTGGACAGATACTAACATTAGTTTCTCGTTTCTCGTCTAACCTGGTCACCAAATATGGCCGCTGTATGTCATTAGTAAAGTCTCCAACTCTCAAGCCCAAATGCATAGGCGCTAGAGACCTGCACGAGTAAGTACAGAATCGTCCGAGTACAGATACGAATACTCGTTTGACGATTACAACGATGCGTATCGCAATACGCATACGCGTCCGTGACGAGTATAGTAATTGGTAATCGGCATCGTGGCATCGTTATGATTAGTAATCGGCATCGTCAGGAGCAGAGTTGCCAGTTGGTCACTCACAGTAACAAGAGATTTTTGTTTCTTACATTTGTTAAATTTTCTTCGTGATCTTGGCGCTTAATTGTAGCATTTGGTGCTTTTTTTAAATTTGAAGGGCTACATCCTTTTCCAAACTTAAATATGTTTTTCCATGCTCACATATTACAAACGGTTGAACTTGTTGAGTTTCAGTGTTCACATTTATTCAAAATATAACCGCACCTCTTATTTCAATTATAGAATTAATAAATATCATACAAACATATGTTTATGATAGTTTAAATGTGAGAAAATGTAGTGGAATTGTAATTATTAGTTTCCATAATAATTACAATAATTCAAACAAAAAAAACAACTTATAATACAATAATAACTTATAAATAACAAAATATAGGAGAAATATTGTTTTTTCCTACACTATTAGAAAATTCTATTTTACCGCCTCATCAGAGAGGAGAAAGCAAACGTTTCCACGGCTAGCCCGGCAAAATGAACATAAATGCCTAGCCGAGAAAATAATTCACGAAGCTTTACCACTAGGTGGCGCAACAATAATTTCTGGAATGCATTCTCATCGACATCAAAAAATTAACAAACATAAGTTTTTTATTTAATTATAATTATATTTAATAATGGTACTTGGTTTTAAAAAGGATTAAAATTATCAAGAAAAAAAAATTCAACTTGGCAGCGGTGGGATGCGAACCCATGCCTCCGAAGAGACTGGTGCCTTTAAACCAGCGCCTTAAGGTGGCTACACACGTAACTGCATGCTTGACAAGCATGCATGATGAATATTTTTGTACAAGCACGCACAATTTCCCTTTGCCACCACACGACGCATGCATGCTTGACAGCGCTTGTTTGTGTTTGGAATATGTCAAGCTTGGACGACGACGATACGCTCGCTTCGGTGCTTTTGTCCTTATTGTACAAAGAAAAACGAGTAAGAAGAAACGCGGCATGTGGTGTGAAGATTGATTGATTATAATTTTATATATGGACTTTTAATGCCTTAGTAACAATTCTAAAAACTAAGGCATTAAACTGTAGAGTAAATTTATCTTGCATTTATAAAATTGGACCTTAAACAGCTTAATTAAGTTTAAACTTGACTTAATTCAATTTTAGTATAGAATCCGGCAAAGAAATAACAATGTAATTGTTATAAAAATGAAGTAATTTTTAACGGAGTTTTTCAACATAATAGACGTAATAAAAAAAAAGAAAAACTAAGTGTAGTTTTTAACGTAGTATTTTGCTTTATTTACTACTTCCGAATCCTGATCACAACAGAGGGCTCAGGACTGACATTCACTTGCACAAGATTGCGAATCCTTGGTACACTCGTTCCGTTTTACTTGCGCAAGCGCAGCTTGTCCAAGCTTGCATGATTCAGTTTCAATCCATCATCAAGCGGCTTGTACAATTAAAATGCTTGCGCAAAATTATCCTACAGACGCTAAAGCCTACTTGTAAAAAAAGATTGATCATGCATGCTTGTCAAGTTTGCAGTTACGTGTGTAGCAGAGCTGTGCCAAGTACTACTTATAAATACAACAAGCACAAGCACAAGTGCAATAGTGCTTAATTGCACTTAAATACAAGCACAAATCCAAAAGTATTTGTATTTGGACTCGTGCTTATAAATACTTATTAGTGGGGGAACGACTCGCTGCCGGCCAGACTATGAAGCATCAATATTTTGTCGCGCAGATAGGCCGCGTCTCTCTAGATATGTACATATACGTATCGCATCATCAAGGAATATGCGGAAAATAAAAATAACTCAGCGATAGATATATTATGTGCATTTGTTGATTCTAAAACTAATTGCAAGTACCTAACTATGGAAAAACAATCTCATTATATTCTAAAACTAATTGCAAGTACCTCACTTTGGACAATCTCATTTTTATTTATCTTGCGTTATTTTGTAAATGTTAACATTAACATTTTAATACTTGTACGACTGTACGTATAACCATAAGTATACGCACAGCTGTGAAGTGTACTTGCGGTAATAAGCACAAGTATAAATACAAGTACAAGTACTAAGCACAATTGTAATTAATTGTGCTTAAGCACAAGTACGAGTCCAAAAGTGCTTGTGCTTGTAATTGACTTGTATTTGTAACAGTAAATACTCGCACAGCTCTGGTGTGTAGCCATCTTTAGACCGCTCGGCCTCGCCGTCATATTCAACACTATTTTTTAAAGCTTCTTATTAGATATAATTTTTATAGTAAATCAATTTTGATATTTTTACTTCAAGAAAAAGAATGTGTGTGTGATATTAACAAAATTAATTATAGTTGTGTAGGAAAAAAAATAATGTGTAAACCATGGCGGTAAAGTGGTTTTTCAGGCCAAGAGAAGATATTGACAGATCAGGCGCGTTCATTTCCTGGATGAGTAACGATGCCTGGGACGATGCTTGACGATGCCATGAGGCCCCGCCCACGATGCTGTATTTACGATTACTTACTCGCATCGCCGCGTAAGGTAATCGGCGATTATTAATCGGATACATTTTTACTTACTCGTGCAGGGCTCTAATAAGTACTTCAATGCCGCGTATGGCACCGATCGAATTACGGCACTGCAAACATTATTTCTTCGATATAGCGAGAATATTTTGATCAACTTTATCACATTGTATTTTGTTATTTGCTGTATTTTTGACCATACGATATAATTAAAAAAAAAAGCGAAAACATTCGTTTAAATAAAACTCGTTATATTTATGCATCACGCAGCCGTAAACAGCACTGGATACACAGCCAGTCGAGCGGTTGAGATTTACAGTCCATCGGTGCGAGCAGCGCATAATATACAACTGATGGACGGGCAAACGGAGCTTTTTCTTGGAGACTTTAGTCATTGGATATTTACATCATGGGGAATATACAGATTTGCAAAAAGTTAGGTGATAAACAATCCACCAATTTCAAAACCCGGTGAATGTGGTTCCTCACCGGTAGCGTAACCACTCTCTTACCGGTTAATTTTGAAAGATGAAAATAGCATCAACCGGTGAATTCTGGAACGCTTCGGTGACCGATTGAACCGATGGACTGACCGGTGAATTCTGAAAAGTGCCCTTTGTCACTACGGATGTCAACAAACCGCCATATTGCAGAAACTGGCCTACCCCAAAGTGGTAACTTCCGTCAAATCTAATTGCATTCGCCCATGTTCCCCCGTTGTACCTTACTCATTATTACTCTTTGATGTGTTAAATAAATGCAGGGCCGTGTTCGAAAACTCAGAGCGTTACTCTTGGGTAATATTCTTTTCTCTCTCATATAAATCATTTTGTATATTTTGCTTTTCACTTTATTCACTCTGTTGGTATAACTCTAATACTTACTCCCTGTGTTTTCGAACATGCCCCTGAATTCTGCAATCAGCAAACAACATAGGGGGGTGTTTCGTATCTTCATGTTGGCAGCAACGGCAGCACTAGTTTTTTTGACATCTGTGTAACGTGACAGCTGATTATTTTATTACGCCGATCTAATGTAATCCAAGTGAGTAATGAGTTCGTTTGCATTTAACAACATCTTTAATTCCTCCCTTATCGATGCACTGACTCTGTACTGGGATACATTAACTACTTGCCTGTCCGGTATAGCCATTTCACTGCACGAATTCCAGAACAACAGCGCCCTAAATCTCGTCGTAAATTTACCAGATAATTTACACTTTAACGAATTTCAGTGTAAATTATTGAAAGGCTTCACTGCAATACTTTTTATTAATTTGTTGCTTATTTGCATAGCCTGGAAAGTGTACGGAAGGAGCATATGCGAAAGATTTATGAGACTATGTAAGTACATAAGTTTTTTTTTATTCACAACATGAATCATCTTGTAAAATATAATTTCAGATACATCAAGAACTATTGAGGAATTGAAAGCAAGCGTTTCAAAGTTGAAACTACCAAAAGAGTACAGTGCGCACTCATAGATTTCATTTTATTTTAAATGGCTGAGAAAATCAAGAAATTTTTCCAAAGGAAAAAGGCCGATGCCAAATTCAAACTAGCAGGACCGGGCCATAAATTAAACGATTCTAGTTCTTCGGTGTCAAGTGGGCAGAGTCGGAATGCCTACAGCCCTCAGCAGCAGCAGAGAATTGAACCGTCCAGCGCAACAAAACAAGCTGCAGAAGCAGCCTTGGCTCGATTGAATAGCCAGCGTAAAGATACCGCATTTAATACTTCGCTTGCGGCAATTCAGGCTCAAGTGCGAAGGGAATTGGAGGCCGAACGGAAAGAAGCAGCCGAATCGAAGGAATCAGTTTCGGATCAGGAGAAACCTACAGAAACTACTTTAGAAGCATCACCTTTATTAGCTGTTAAAGGTAACAATCACAAAAAGAAAGTAAATATAACAAATTAATATGACAAAAAAAAAAATGACTCAAATTCATAAAAATAATATATTAGTGAAGTAAATATAGATAAAAGTAAACATAAATAAGTCGAAAATATAAATTATTTGTTAATAAGGTAGTCAAGTTTAAGAAATACAAAAAAACTCAAAAGAACTAAAGAAAATTCATTGGAACCAAATATGCTTTATGACTGTTGTCATTAACATATTCTTTTATTTATTTTTTGGCTTAGCAAAATCTTGAAGATACTTATAGGTCAAGGTTCAGCAGTTTTTATTACTTTGTGAACATGCCCACTGCACATTGAATGATGAATAACTCTTTTATAACTAAAGCAGAATAAAAAATAGTGTAAGTAAAAGAAAGTGCCAGAGACAAAGGACTTAGTTTAAAATTAGAGAGAACATAGGATATGTACGTACCTTTAATTATAGAAATAATTATTTAATTCATCACTTCCCTAGTTGGATACTATTGGTAAATTCTTCAGAGTTGCCACATCCAGAAGTCTCAGTTCTTCATATAAATTTTTTTTTCTAAGTAGTGGCTTTATTTCTTTCCTTTAGATTATTGTATTTACATTTATTGCAAATTGAACAGGCTAATTTTTAACATGAAATTATACCTTTTTTTTAAAGAACTCAAAAATATTCATTTGATTATCATTATGAACATAAATTTTGTGGTTTTTTCTAAAACATAAAATTTGATTTGTAATAAATGGCTAAAGCATATTTTTCTAATCTTGCAACAAATTCTATTCTGTCAAAAAAATGACGAACTAAATGTAGAATTTCAAACGTCACCAAAATTTCATAATTAACGTACCTTTTTAGGAGTTTATTTCCGGTGTCCTATGATAAGTGAAGAAGTCGTCTCAAAGGAAGAATGGAAAGTTAAAATAAAGAATTTCCTATTTGAACAATTGGAAGAAGAACGTGGCTTAACCGCTTGCCTAATAATACATTCCTGCAATTACAATAGAACTAAAGTATGTTCCAAAACATCACGCTTGAAACATTAAAAATTAAATGTTTTGCTTACAGGTTACTGAATGTGTGGACGTCCTCTGTAGATACTTGGAAAATATAATAGCACAACCAGAGGAGACCAAGTTCCACAAAATTCGATGCTCTAATAATACTTTTAAGGAAAAGGTCGTTCCGATGTTGGGAGCACTGGAGTTGCTTTTTGCTGCCGGCTTTAGGCAAAAGGAATTGCCTCACAATGATTCGGTGGAGGAATTTTGGGTGTTTGACATTGCAAATGTTGAAGGAATAGAAACTTTAGAGGTAAATTCTAATTTCTTTTGACATAATTTTAATCACAAATTTAAAACTAATAAAATCACGAATATCATGAGTCTGAGGTTTTAAGATGAGTCAGCCTCCTCACAATCCAAATTAATGTTTCATATTTTGTTTTAATCAAGATTAATTTCTGTACACAACAAATAAGAATTTTATCAGTATAGTTATTAACTAACAAAACCCTTCATTAAAAAGTAATTCAAATACTGCAAGGATGTCAGATCATTGTATAGTTTGATGCAAAACCCCAAAATTTGTATATTAAGAAAATAATCAATGTCTTTGTAGTTTTTAAGAGATGCCTTAAAATCTGAAGATAGAATAGAACTAGAAGTTGACAGAAATATTCAGGTTTTATCTCCCAGTCAGGCCGCAAAGCGCATCGAATTACCAAAGGAGTTTTATGCCATATCCCCCGAAGAAATAAAAAAGGAGCAGCAACTGAGGTAAGTTCAAATCGAAGCTCGTAGGGATATTTATAATAAAACTTTAATTACAGAACAGAGGTCATGGAAAAGCAGATGCAGTTACGTACTAAGGCAATGCGAGAGAAAGACGAACTCAGAGAAATTCGAAAGTACAAGTTCGCCTTAATCAGAATCAGATTTCCCGACGGTATTTACTTACAGGTTTGAATTTATTTTGTATCTTTTTGGTCTGTGAACTATAGAATTGTTTGCAGGGTACGTTTTCTGTGTATGAAAAGTTCTCAGATATACTGCAGTTCATACAGGAAAACCTTGAACATGATTGTCCTTTCAACTTATCCGCACCAACTGGCCATCGCTTTGAAGAAACAGATCATGAAAGCACCCTCATGCAGCTCAGACTCGTGCCTGCAACTATCCTTACTTTTCAATGGGATGCTTCTATAGCAGATGAGATTACTTACGTCAGCAACACATACATTAAACCTGAAGTTATGATGCTTATTCAATCACTGTAACTGCAAAGCTGTTCCTATTATTTATTGCATTATTATTACGTAACTGCAGCAAGATGGATGTATCTTTTTTTCGTATTGTCAGTAATATTGTCAAAATATGTAATTATTGTACGTTGACAGATTTATATTTATTTATATTCGCAGTTATATTACAGAAATAAAATATTTTATTTCATCAATACAATTTTTTTCTTTTACAAAAGAAATAATGTAATGTACTTGAAGTAGGAAGGTATAAAATAACAGGACTTTAGTGCAAAACCAGTATAATTACAAAAAGTGGTTTACCATTATAATTACAGAAACATGTTTGCAAAATAAATAAAAATGAATACGTTGTCCTTTTCACAATCACAGTTTTTTTTTGCAATAAATATCTTCAAAAAACTAATTATTATAATCACTTTTAAAACAATAAATGTTGAAGAACTGTTGTTAAAAAAGTCGAGTGTCTTATAAATGCTCAGGTAACATCATTTCACCAATTTTTTCTTTAATTTGAAAAAATTTGAATGTTTACAGATTCCTGTAAAGGCATAAGAAATGTTTTTCAAATTAAATTTAAAGAGCAAATTGAATACTTTACCTGATTCTTTTCGATTGCACTTAAAATCTGAAGACGACTAAGAACTCCATCAATCTTACCCCACATTCCTCTTGCATCCCCCAAAAAATACAAACACAGTTTGTCCACGAGGACGTAAAATGCTGCTTGGATCAGCACCGTGTTAACAAAAGTTGAAGTCATCACATAAGGGTCCAGTACCTTTTTCTCAGATTTAGATTGGACACGAAAGTATCACTCTTTGTTAACAAAAATTTATGCAAATTTCATACTACAGTGGACCGCCAAAATCATTAACTAAAATTCGTTGAACTTTGTTAACACATGGTCCGAATTGAAAGTAATTCTGACTTGCATCATTTCACTATTCACTCTGTTAATCTTAATTCGATAGTTCTCAGATCATTTTTTACATCACACACAAATGTTAATTTCATTTCTGAAGGTTTAAGAAATTCCAATGCAAAATGCGTATTTTCAGGCCCACCCATTAAGTTTATTTACAGAACCGCTTAATATTGGAGCTTGATTTATTTTTTCACTTATTACATATGTAAAGCAAAGACTAAGAAGCCACACATTTCTCAATATCAGTACACACCTAATACCTGGAATATAAATCAATTAAAGTAAAAAGTATTAACATTATATTAAGAACAGGTATATAAATTTAAAAATTTAATTTTTTTCTGCAGAAAATTAATATTTAATAGGAGTAAAAGATATTAGCTAAACTCTATGAAACGAAAATTTAATTTTGCGTCTAAAAAAATTACACATTAGATTTAGGTATTAGGTATGTCTTGTGGCCTATTGAATATATATATACAGTTTTGGTTTTGCAGTCTCTTATAAATGACAACTTTTATTAATATACTCACAAAATAACATCACAATTTTCAGTAAATTTTCTGTAAAACTTCTAAATCACTAAAACTCATACCTTTAAGAAAAAAAAAACTGTAATTTTTGTATTTGATGATGACGTTGCACTTACGTATGACATATCACTTATCAGCTTTCTGTCTTTGTCTTTTTCAACTTCCTTTGAAAACCAAGAGTTTGTCACATCACGAGGTGTTATTAAAGAACAACACAATTCTGAAAGAACTTATCTATTGTCACAACACTTCCAACAACACAATCTGAAAATTTAAATTAAACCTACAAAATTCAAAGCAAAATTTTATGTCATGTTTTACTGCAGAACAGAACAGGGTAAAACACTTTCAATTAGCAAGGTACACTTCTAAATCACAAAATGCAATTTTTCAAAAATATATAAAAATTAATTCACAAGACACTACCTTACACTGTAGTTTCTTTCTTTTAACATGAAGAAAATCATACAGTTCTTTCACATCAAAGATAAATTCTTGCAGAGAAAATAGTGCACCACTAAAAAGAAATCAAAAGTTTTAGAACTGAATCGAACAACAAATGAGAAAGAACTGTAAAGCACTGACATCACTTAAACACAATCATTTGTTCACAATCCAAACATTAGATGCACATATTAATACTCAAGATTAATATTAATTAATGCATAGGTTCACAGGAAATATTATACAGCAACTCCGCTAATTATTTCGGCTCACTAATTTCCTGAAAATAAGATTAAACAATGTTCATTAAACCTAATCTACTAGAGTAATACATTAGCTTTCGATTCTTAGAGAAAAATTAAAAAAAAAAAAAAAAACTTACGTTACGTTATAAAATAAAAAATAAAGAGATGTATATAATTTTTAGAGGTGAGAGAAAATAAAAAGCTTAAGCTGTGCCACCACGTACCACGACTATTACAAGGTGATCCTCTTTTAATGCATCATCAGGAAGGTTATGACAGGTGCGTTTCAGAAGCTCGGATGAGAAAGGACAGGGTGGGAAGGAGTATAACACACCGGTCGCTTCAGTTTCCTTATTGAGAAGTGAAATAACACCCGCCGCTTCTTTCTGTTTAAGATAGGAAACAAGATTACGCAAAGGCCTCGTTTGTACATTTGCATCGTCGTTAGTCACAGAAGCAGTAGAGCCGGCCAGGCCTAAGAAAATCGCGTGAGAACTTGCACTCGCTATTCTTTTTTGCACGTCCTCCAGCTTAGGTTGATCTAATCTTAATCTCTGAGTGATTCTTAATTGGTGTTTACCATCTTCATCTTTCATTAGACCATCGACAATATCTGTGTCACCATCAATTAAGTGAAATTTGGCTGGGAAAAGAGAATTTTTTAGAATTAGGGCACCCTGCCAGACAGTCGAGCACTTTCTGGCTACTTCGGGTAAGGTGCGGCTTGAAGCTAATAAACCGGCTCTTCTAGAACCACTGTCAGAATCTGAATCAACCGAGCGATGGGGAGAACGTGATCTAGAACGATCAACTCCTCGAGAACCAGATCTACGTCTGTCATACTCTGGGTCTGTTGGCCTTGATCTATTCCATTCTTCGTCTTCTGGGTACCTGTAAGGACCTCGGCTGCTAGCTCTGCGTTCTGGATAAGGCACACGCCCCCTATACCTCGCATAGCTTTCGTCATAAGCATCGTAATCAACTTCCACACCACCTCTTCTGTAATCTAGTCCATCATCATGTGCAGGATATGCTGGTTTTGGACGATAGGTTACACCAGGAGTGACATCCGCAAAATCTGTACGCAGTCTACGTTCAGGTCCACCCAACGGAAACCCACGCATTTCTTTAACAGCTGCCTGTGCTGCATCGATGCTATCATACAAAATATATGCCTGCGTATCACCCTTAGCATAATCTATTTTCTTAATAGCCCCGAATCTATCGAATTCTCTTTCTAGCTGAGTAACAGATGTCCAAGGACCTAAACCACCTACCCAAATTCTAGTCGTGGGCGTTGCTTTTCCATAACCTATTTTACATTGGAATTTACCTATATACTGCCCGGATAATTCAACTTTAGCCCGATGAGCCATATCCAAAGTATGGAAACGGACAAAAGCAAACGCGTTTCCAGTGCCCGGTGGAGGTCGTTTAATATCGATATCTTCAACTGTCCCGTATCTTCCGAAGATACGTCTCAATTCTTCTTCGGTGATATTGATTTCTAAATTACCAGCAAATAAAGTCCGTGTCGCTAAGGGATCGTCTTCAGGTTGGATGTGGTGCAGGTAATTGGGGAATTTGTCTTTTTTGTTTTCTGTTTTTTCGAAAGGAGGACGTGGGACTGTGTGTCTAGGAGGGCCATAGGCATGGGCAGGGGCCATATGTGCGGGATGATGCATGGGTGGACGAGCGAGATATTCGTGATGAGGGGCAGGCAGAGCCTCCCTTCTGAATTCACGGTGCACAGGGACACCTGGCGGAGGGCCGTAAGCACGATCATAACGTTCTACTGGACGTAAACGTTCTGGTGATCGGGGGTAATAGTGTCTATCGTATTCGGGGGTAATCGACCGAGGGCGACCTCTATACATGTCACTCGAAGACCGAGCAACTTCATAAACGGCTTCAACCAGAGCAACTTTATCGTAAATAATAATACGAGGCCTGCCGTGTTTTGCGTCGCGAGCATCTTCGGGGTTACGAAAGCACACGTAAGCAACACGCTCATCTAACTCATGTGAAATTCTTATGCTGAGGTCACCGTATTTTTTGTATTCTCGGTATAGAGTATCTTTGATTACCTCGTCACTTGCTTTAGGGTGTAAGGCGCTTACACACAACACTTTATATGGGTACGCGCGTTCTGGAGGGCGTAAATATTCATCGCGATGCGGGGAAAGATATCGAGGTCGTGGACTAGGAGAACGACCGCGACTTCCACGACGCCGGATGCGTTCGGGCGTGATTCTTTCGTCGGAGCTATCGTCGTACCGTCCCATGCTTGAGCGAGATCTTTTACTGCGTGGAGGAGTGTCCCGATCACTACTTCTCTTCATATTTTGTATTCGCACAGTGATTTTGTCTCTTCCAGAGATCATACGCACTGCGCACAGCTACACAACACAATGGCTGACACAGCTCACCTTGCCTAAAAACACAACACAAAACACTCATATTTACCTACTAATAAATGCACTCCAGTAGAAATAATATAAAGTAAATGGTGACATACGTTTTTTTTACAAGAACAACGCACAGTGTTTTTTCGGTCAACTATTGTCCGCAACAATCCTCCCTGCGGTATACACAATGGCCGACAAGAAGGCCGATGACACTTGACTTGACATGCGTCATAACCGGAACTTAGAAAAAGTAGTCAAAACACAGTACCTAAACAACCATAATCATAATAGCAACAAAGTAAATAAATAAATGAAACTTAATTGGTAATAATATAATAAAATAAACACTTCTATAAATTAAAATTAACAATTTTAATTTATATTTTAATTTTTATACCATTACAATCATGTTTACATTCTTTGACTCAAACCGTTGATCCCGTACAGTGTTTTCAAATTTATTTAAATATGATTGAGATATGCTGAATTGTGAATGACAAATAAATTTATGTACAGTAGTGGACAATAAAAATCCGTGCATTTATTCTTATTATACAAATTTTCTTTACCTTTCTGTCAAAAGAAAAGATTTGAAATTTCAAACTTAATAAATTGAAATTTCGCGGCAACTCTTCTTTCTGTTCGCACTTCACCTGACAAACTCGTATAGTGTTTTCGATTCACGTGCACCGGTTGCACTCAGTGTATTTGCATCTTCTTTTAACCCCATGTAATAACACGAGATGAAGATACTCTGATGGCCGTATGCACAGACAA
The DNA here is from genome assembly GCA_958336345.1 of Dorcus parallelipipedus. Taxonomy (NCBI): domain Eukaryota; kingdom Metazoa; phylum Arthropoda; class Insecta; order Coleoptera; family Lucanidae; genus Dorcus; species Dorcus parallelipipedus. Next base: position 32,761,879 of record OY284479.1, on the reverse strand, counting down.
ATCTCAAGGTGGACTTGATACTTAAAGCTAACTTCATATCAAATTGTGCGCCGTATAGTTACATTGTTCAAAGTAAAGGTTTACTTTGGCTTAAGTCTCGAGATTTGTCTGTGCATGAAGGCGTTTTCGTTGATTCGATCGGAGCGCTATTTTTCTCACTCTTACGTGCACTAAGTCCGTTGATTGAAGTATTTACCCATAAATACTTCAATCAACGCTAATAGCGTTTTCGATTCACCTGCACCGGTTGCACTCAGTGTATTTGCATCTTCTTTTAAACCCATGTAATAAAACGAGAAGAAGATACACTGAGTGCGCACTAGTGCAGTCAATCGAAAACGCTATAAGTCTCTTAATGTTCTCTCTCACATTTCTACTCGGAGCGAATTTTCGAAAATGCCTTGAATTAGCTTAGCACCAGTACCGTTTTGCCAAGAGTAATGTTACACAACTAATTTTTTTTTAAATGGAAGTATCTGTTTCACTTCGATGTAGTCGTTTTTTATGATTACGATGGTACAACATAACTTAAGGAAAAAGAAGCATGGCCCTCTAGAGTCTAAAAAGATCGTGATATTAGGTGATAGAACTCCAACGTAGAATACCATTGACATTTCTCGAAACTTATTTAACTTTAATTAAATTTACTTATGTAATGGCCATTTGCACCGCTTGTCGTTAAGTTGTAGTTAAAATTTAACTATAATTAAAGTTGAAATTTCCTTGCACAGGTCAAATAATAATTAAGGATTAAACGTTTAATTATTAATTATTGTTAAGCCGTACGCATATTTATCATCAAAAACTGTAAAAACGACTGAAATTAATAACGTGAATTGTCTATATGCATAGGAAATAGAAGAAGTTAATTATAGGCGGTGCAAACCACTGTAAATCGTCCGTTTCTGTTCCTGATGCTGGAAGTGACGCTTATGGTTAACGCGGACTGATAACGCGCTCTGCGCTTGCCTTACGTTAACCTTGACATCATTCTGCTTGTCTCTGGTTATAAACAATAATAAGCTGTTGATTTTTGGACGTTCCAGAAATATGTAAAACGCTTGTGTGGGTCTATGACAATGAATTATTAAGCATAGAAATAGCATCCAATATAAAAACTTTGAAGTTGACATAACCTCTAAATTTGTTTACATTTCCCACAGGATCAATAGCGTACCGTCACAGCAGGGGAATGTTTCTCATCCTTTCAGTATAAAATACACAACTGTGAGCTATTGGCACTAAATAGAAAGCTCTTACCAATAATTTTATTCTTTGAAATTCAATGTGTGATTCTAAACGTAAGTAAAACCACTGAAAACGGACATTCAATATAGTCACGACACAAGTTATCACATTAATTTTCATTCAAATCTACTTATTAATACGCAAAATGAACAATTATTTGACTCCGGCAAGTTAGCTGTTCACGAATGCGTCCATGATATCCCCCTCGACCAATCAGACGCTGTGTCTGATCAAATCAAAGTCACAGGTTATGCCGAATTCAATAACTTGTATACCACACTATTTCTATTAATCTGATTTCAGTGGTCTATGACTTAACGCAGCCATATCTAGTTACCAGATTAGACGAGAAACAAATGTTAGTTGAGACTGTCCCTGTCTCCAGTACCAGTACCTCCATGGCTCTCGCTGGATCTCGCGAATAAAACAGTTTAACAGTGCTGCCAAAAATAGTAGTTTGTTTGTTTGCTTTGTGCAGAAATGCTGCAATTAATGTCTTTCGGCCATATAAGCCATTCCAGACAGTCACGAAGATATTATAGCTGGGTCAAAGTCATTAAACACCACAAACATCCATGGCTATATGGTAGGATTCTAATCTACGCCGCCGAGCGATACGACTTGCAAATCGGCTAGGCTAGACCGCTAAGCCACCCGGCGACCCCCAAAAATAGTAAATTATGAATTTGAGAGTTAAGATTGCCAGCACTGAAACTAACCTTAAAAATTGACATAATCATAGGACATAACCTATGAACAATGTCCGTTTTAAAGCGGGTCCAGGTACTTTTATTTTCTTAACGTATCTTATAATAATTGAAAAATTTATATTCATTTTATTAAAACAGCAATGGGCAACTTTTGCACGAGTCTGGCATATTTATGATGCGACATGGCAAAATCCTTTTGAATCAGCAACCCTAATAAAGAAGCATCTGATGGGGTTGCACAAACCGATTTATCATCCCTTGAGTAAGTTAGTTGATCGTGACTATAGGTACCTAAAGAATAATAACATTATTTCTCTTCAATGCTTGCAGATGACTGCGGTGATCACGTAATAGTAATAAACACCAGTGAAATTGCTTTGCCTGGGGATGAATGGAAGAAACGGGTTTATTTTCATCATACTGGATATCCTAAGGGAGCCAGCTGGACTTTAGCATGGGAGCTACACACTAAAGATCCTACTTTGGTAATTAATTGGTGTTAATGAAAAACCTGTACACCGTTTGGCAGGTGATAATAGAGATCAAAACAAGAAAAATAATTCTAATAAACCCACGTCCAATTCTCAATACAGGGTGTCAACGCCACGTGTTCACTCTTCTAGAATTTTTATTTTTTACATAAAATCCGTGAGCGATAAATTAAGTAATAAGGTGAATTTTCCAGCATACCACTGGCCACCAAACGACTTCAGCTTTCTCTGGAAGTGATATCAACTTTTTTATTTTAAATGGAACGCCCTGTATATTTTTACATATTTGGAATCTACAGATCATTGTGAGTCCAAATATGTATCACTTGGTAATTTTGGTTTCCATGACAACGAAAAAAAATTTTTTTTTTGTTTTTCAGTATGCAAAGTTATGTTTTGTGTATTTTCGTTCTAATGCGACCAAGTAATTCGAGAAAGCAACTTCCTTGTTTGCACTTTGGTTTCTTAACATTTTTATAGCATGTGAAATTTTCATAAATTCGTAAATTATTTCTTTTGACGGAACTTCTTATCTGGGCAGGCGTTGTGGGTGATTGTTTTATTGGACCATTTCGTTTGCCAAATCGGTTGAATGATGAATCCTACCGAATTTTTTTACATGATAGTTTAAATGAGCTATTGGAAGATATGCCATTGGATATTATTAGAAAGATATATTTTATGCATGATGGAGCTCCAGCCCACTTTTCCCTTGTTACAAGAAATTTTTTAAATGAGCGTTTCGGAAATAGATGGATTGGTCGGGGAGGTCATGTTACGTGCCCAGCGAGATCTCCAGATATCACTGTTATGGATTTCTTTGTTTGGGGATATTTAAAAGACACTGATTATGCCAGGGAAATTAATACAGAAGATGAACTTTGGCAGAGAATTGTAAACACTTGTCAGCAACTGAAAAATCAAGTTGCTTTCAATCAAGTCTCTTGGACGGCGACTGCAACTTTGTTTACAACAGCAAGGACAACAGTTCGACCATCTGTGATAATTTTAGTGTGTTAAATTCGTTATTGATTGTTTGATTCTTTTTTAATTAAACCATACTTCAAATACCATTGAGTATTGAACCTGGGTTTACTACAATTTTTTTTGTTTTGTTCTCTACTGTCAGTGCTAAAGTGTGTAAAGTTTTTATATTAACACTTGTATACCGGCGATGACTTATTTTTTCAGTTAAGCTAGAACATGCCATCCCAAATTTCATTGCAAGAGTTGATAAAAGGCCGCTTTACATTTCGAAATTATTTATTGCCGGCAATGAAAATTGCAGTGATTTGTATTGCACGCATGCGCAGTGTTGTATTTTTATACAAATACCGCGCATGCGTACAATACAAATCGCTGCAATTTTCATTGCCGACAATAAATAATTGCGAACTGTAAAGCAGCCTTAATGACTTTTTTCGAATTTTATTGATTTGTTGCGTTTTTGTCAGTTTTTGATCTTCAAAAGCCTTCTAACAGAGAATCGTCAATTTTTTTGGTTTTTTGTTTTAATTTCCTGTTTTTTTTTTTTTTTTTTTTAATTTAAGTGAGCTTCTGCTTGTTTGCGGGGAGATGCTGAAAATCAAAGAAAAGAAAATATCGTAAATTTTCTTTTGTTTTTCATTCCTCTTATTCTTCGTTACTTCGTTGTTTGCTTTATTTCGTTTTTGTTTCTTTTGATTTAATGAATTTTTCGTATTTTATTGAGTTTTTGCACTTTTCTTTTGTTTTCTGTCAGTTTTTGATCTTCACAAACCTTACGTCGGAAAATCGTCGAATTTTTTGAATTCTTTTGTTTTAATTACCTGATTATTTATTTGAGTGTGCTTTTGTTTGTTTGCGGGGAGACACTGAAAATCAGAAAGAGGAATATCGTCAATCTTGTTTTGATTTTCATCCTATTGTAACGATTTTACGAGTTCTATTAATTTTTATTTTTAAACAAAACACGAAATAGTTAATAACTAATTTATTTAAAAGCAAACTAATTAACACTAACTTAAACAATAATTTATTTACAAACTTATACGTAATTTATTTTAACAACCGAGCGAAAATGTAACACGAACTTTAACGCGAACTGTCCAACGCTGAATTCCCCTCTCATCCCCGGTCGCGTACTTTATAAGCCGGGGTTGTTTTTCGCGAACATTCTGGGAGGCGACGGACTGTCTGGTCTAGTTTATTCCGCCGTCAGAATTCTCTAGGCTGTCGCCTAAGTCGCGTCGACTAGACGGCTGTGACGCAACAGACAATCTGACGCCGGCTGGTGTCGTCGAATCATTACACTATCTTATTCTTCGTTTCTTTTGGTTTAATGAATTTTTCGTGTTTTATTAATTTTTTCCGTTTTGTTTTGTTTTTTCGTCAATTTTTCGTTTTCCAACGATTTTTTTGTTCTTGTTTTAATTTCGTGGTTCATTATTTGAATGTGGTTTCGTTTATTTGTTTCGCGCCAAAATGACTAAAAATCAAAGCGAGGAATATCACCAATCTTTGTGTTTTGCTACGGCCCCTTTTTATTTGGCTTTTCTAAGGTCAGCTCCGATTACGTAGCATTCCCTATGTGTGTGATTCAGCACGAAGTCGGTTTTCACTGCCACTGCAATTCTTCGAATTTGCAAATGTCAATTATGTCTCATCTCGGCCAAGCCTGTTGATAACGTGAGCCGCTGCCGCTGTCACTTACATAAACTTTTTATGGGCGGATTTCGCGGTCGTGTTGCATTGAATTTATTTCCCTACTAGCCTTTTATAAGATGTTTGGATTTTTATAGCAGATAGAGTAAAAAAATGAACGAGAAATGAAACAAACAAAAATAAAATCAAGAAAAGCAAAAAAAAAATTTTATTTAGTTCTTATTATTTATTCCAAATCTTCCTTTATTTTTTCATCAAATTATCAAATTTATAAAATTCTTAATATTATGTCAGCGTTTTTTAAAGATTTCTTTTGTTTAGTCGCGTGATTTTCAATTACAAACGTCTTCTCTTGTTTTTCCATTACTTCATTGTTCTTATTTGTAGTTTATATCATTTCTCATTTGTTGCTTTTTATCAAATACTTTGTATTTCGTTGACTTTCTTGCGGTTTCTTTTGCTTTCTGTCAGGCTTTGACTTTCAAAATTACCTAACCCATGGTCCATTACTACAAAATTTTAAACTTAAATTTGACCTGTTGGTGGAAAAAGGTACGTCATCCTTGACCTATAGACAACCTGGTTGAATTTACGAAAACGCCTAATATGTGTTGGATTTAAGTCTTAAGTATCCTAAGTGTGTCTCTAAGTTTAAAGAATATTTCAAAATGACTTCATTTTAATTGCAAGTTGTCTCAGAATCTAATGAATTAAAATAAATTCTTTTGTAGGTATTAAAGAAAGCGGTATACAATAGCATGAAAGGTAATTTGCAAAGGAGGTATACGATGGAAAGACTGCATCTTTTTCCTGATGCTAATGTGCCACCAGAATTACTGAAGAATGTGTCGAATCAGATTAGGCAAATTAGGCCAGTGCCGAAACGGTTGGATCATTATTCGGAGGAAGAAACGAAAAAGTATCCCAAAATTATCGACTATCCAAAAGGTTACATTTTCAGATAAATAAATTTCGTTTAATAAGTAGCAAAATATATTCATATAAATTTCATAACAATTTTTTATTTTCATTTTTCTAAGTGAGGTTGTAAATGTAGGGATTTGCAAAAAGAATGGTACAGAAGTTAATGTTCCGTCTTTATTAAACAGTTACGATGGGTTAATACAAAAGTATATATATGATATGACATAGAAATATACAAGTCTACTGTTACTGATATGAAAACACATAATCACAAATTAATGAAACACGTTCTCAGGATTTCATCACCTCGAAAGTATATTACACAATGTTAACTCTAGTTGAAGGTGATTCTCTTCTACGCAATGTCAAGAGCACATTTTTAAAATACGGTTTACCAAAAATCTATTTCTAGAGAAAAGAGTATAATTCGAGTATTTTAAAAAGAGCTCTTCGATTCAATTTTATTTTTCATCAAATTGGTAACTTAAAAATACAAAAAAAAATATATATATAGAGATATGTCTAAAAGCTAATTTATACAAATAGCACAAAAATATAAACTAAATTAATATTTAACAGGCGAGCCTGTAGCTGAACACTTGGATTTAAATTTGCTCCGTTTATTTACAAATAAAATTACTGAAGTGAAAACTTTTTTTTTGAACTGATACTCCGGCATAGAAAAATCAACGTTAAAAAGCCGTTTATAAATGAGAAATTAAATGCATCATCATAAGCATACTTGAACAGCCTTAATTATTACTATTCTAAGTTAATAATAATAATATTAAAAAAATTGTCAGTACATTTTAAAAATTATTATATATACATATAAAATGTATATACGTAATATGCATATATAAGTAGATTCCTGTTAATCAGTAGGGATCGTCTCCTACATGCTAATGAGTAAAAAATGGGTTGACCTTACGATCGATAAATGCTACACTAATGCTTCCTTTTTTTTTAATTATTATTATACCCGAGTATATATCATAAATTTGTCGTTGATTTTTACATCGAACGCCATCAATATACCCAACTACCAAATTTGGTTTCGTAGCTTCTTAGTCACTAGATATACACTGCCGTTTACACAAAAACTTGTGCTAAGTTTATCTTTAATTATTAAACAAATAATACACTCACTAAAAAAAGATAGATAGATACAAAATGTACGCTAAAAAATACAAATTACAAAATAAAATCGTTCTTTACAGTCTTCTGGCAATGATGATTTGTATAATTTTTTTTTCTGAAATAAAATCGTGTGGCACATCTTTAGTGTAAAGCAATTAATCAAATTCCCATATTATTAAGTACTTATTGAAATGGCTTAAGCACTTGATATGCTGAAATCAAATATTTATGTATGTATATTTAATTTCAGAAGATGATAATGTAGCGGAATATTGTAAAAAAAATTTCGTCGATTATTTCAAGCACCATATGATATTCGTGCTTTCTTAGTATGACACTTTATTTTATAAGTAATGGCACAAGTGTTGGGAATTTCTACTTTAATTGGTCTTTATTAAAACTTGCAGATTGGAAAAGAATGGTGCATTCTCTACGATAAGAAAGACTCGAGTGAGAAACATTTGAGATTCTTCATTTTATTATCACTTGTTGATACTTTGCTTTTGATTTCGCAATAGCACAAGTCCCAATAATTTATAAAAATGTCTTCAAAAGCTGCCGACAGCCGTTCAACAAGTGAGTCAATAAACACGAAGTCTTATTTTCACAACGTTAACCTTAGGAAAATAGTTACCGTCTTAACAACTACACGCTATGAGAAATGTGACGAAAAAGCGTCACTGTATAGAGTTTTGATATGAGAAGGATCTACGTCAATTATATAAACATTACTTTGGTTACGGTAGGAATTATTCAATCGAAAAATCTTGTGATCGAGTTTGGTCCATAAAAGAATGGGAAGCAAAAGCTATCCGTGTCCGTTCGAATTGTTAATTTATTTAATTAATCAAATCAAGGAATTAAGCCCGGAGTATAAAAATGATTGGTTATTATAACAACTATACTACTGTTGTATAGAGAGACAGAGTAGTGCGTACATGGGGTGGTTGAAAGCAACTAACGGGTTTGCTTCACAAGAACGAGGGCAGTTATTGCTGGAAAAATGTGAACTGTAATTGTTAGGGTGGAACATACGGGGGAGGCTTCCTATATGTAGGTGTTGGCTTCGGTCTCGATTGCCTTCCATTATCTTGGGTGCGGGTAAACGGGGGAGGTGGTTGATACGGTTCTGAATCATCCGTAAGTTTCAGCGATCCGCTTTTACTGTACTCAGGGGGCGCCAGTGGTGGTTTTTCATCTTTGAGGATCACCGGGGCTTTCGTACCGGATTCCGGCTTCTCATCTAATTCTTCTTGAAAAATAACCGGAATGCCCTTGTTGCCATAACTTGCCCTACCATCCTCCTCGACGTTCATCTTTCCCGTCCTCCTCCTACGATACAAAACGCAAGCCGCAAGCCCAGCCAATAACAACATGGCTGCGATAATAACGGCTGGAACAATAAATGTTATTAAATATTCGTCGTGGCTGTTTGGTTGGGTCGTCTCATCTATGGGGACTGCAATTTCAGGAGTTTGAATGCTGGGGCGACCACGACAGGATCCAATGAGCTGGAGTTGAATGGCAGACACCGGGAATTCCGGGTCCATTATGTGTTGCACTCTTGTGGCTATCGTCCTGTCATTGTTTACCAAGATCGACTCGAGGGTCTTAATTTCATCACGAGGGCAAATCTCTACGTTAAGGGAAGTGTTGCACCAACTTACTATGGTGGAGCTTTTGCTTATCGAACTCAGTTGAATGTAGCTCGTGTTTTTGTCGTTAAATAATTTCTGCAACGCAATGATTACACAGTAGGAAAATAAAGACTATATTGTTTTAACCAACCTGCAATTTCTCAACGAACTTCCTCTGCATGCTTGCACTGTGAACGAACGTTTCGTAGGCTATCTCCAGGGTCATTTTGAACTCGACGTTGTAGGCTTTCCTAGGAGGGGCATGTACAACTACGACGAGGCTGTCGCTTGCGGGTAGACCCGCACTGTCTTCACAGACTAACTGGTATTCTCTGGGGCCTGCGTCATCTGGCAAAGGAATGCCGTAAAACTCTTTGTTTTTACTGTCGAATTGCAGCCAGTGATCCGGGGGAATCGGTTGGCGATCTGCTGTTAGAAGAGTCATTTTTAGATTGCGCGGGTCCACGTCCTCAGGGTCATAAAAAGTATCCTGCAAGGAATACAAAAATTAAATATTGAGAAAGATCAAGAATTACAAAGTGCTTACGTCTGGGACTTTGAACACCAACAACTCCCCAATTGTTGCGTTTATGTGGTCGACTGGATTTCGAAGAATCGGCGAGTAATTAACAGGCGGCGTGTAGGGAATTGGAGGAGGTTGAGGCTTCGATTCGCACACCCCCAATTGCAGAAGCGCAACCTTTTTGACTTTGAGTTCCGGAGCGAGAGCTCTGGCGAGTGAGTAGGAAGGATCACCGTCGTTGTTTGATGTTAAGATCTGCGGAATTCAATGGTCAATTCAATCTCAAATTTATTTTTATTTGTGGTACTCACGTTGAATATCTTCTCTATTTCATCCTTGGGGCAATAATGTTTCGCCAGTGAATCATTCGTCCAGGTGAAGACCGCCGGAATGCTATTGTAATCTATGTTTCTAACTACGATATCTGAGAGGTTTGTTAGATGGTATACCATGCCTAAGCCCCGTAAGGTTTTTAGGGGCCAGTCGATTAAGTGGGGGAATTCCCATTTCTTTTCAATTTGAATGTACAAGGAGAATTCGTGGTTAACGGCGCGTTTGGCCTTGTGATGTTGAACAAGGATTTCCAAACGATCGGAGACAGAGGCGTTTTCTGAATCTGTTGCTTTAATAATGTACACCCAACGAGATACATCTTCTTCTAATGGACTAAAAACAATATTTACATTATTGTCATACAGGGGATGTAACACTTAAAAGAGAATGCTTGGAAATTTGGGCTTTTCGTTCTCTTTGAACCGTCCACGACTACATCTACACCTATGTGCCTAGGGGAATCCCGCTTATTCGGAAATTATTTCATTACAACTCAGAAACTTTGCTTATTTCGTTTTAATTCGAATGTGCGAGATTCCCCTCTTCCGCGAACAATCTGATACTTACAGGCCATAAATCTCCCTCGTCTTCGGATTAAACTGACACCAAGAAGAGTTATCGACGGGTCTGCCTTCACTGTCAAGAAATTCCAGTTTCAAATTCGTACCGTCTTCCAAATCCATGAAGGTGTCTATTGGAATGAAATAGCTGAAGATTTTGCCAGCCGTTACGGCGGTTCGTTTCAATCTGTTTTGCAACGCCGGTGGTAAGTTCTTTATGCCCAGCTCGATGCTTTCGGTTACTGCCCGCGTCGTAGGTCTTTGCGTTGTTACGTGCCTCACCGTCGTTTGTTTCTGCGTGGTTGTTTCTTCTTGAACGACAGTCGGAATTTCTGTGGTGGTCGTCGTCGTCGTCGTCATTGTGGTGGTGGTGGTTGTTGTGGTGGGTGTAGTGGTAATAATTTCAGGAGTTTCTGTGGTGGTCACTGACGCTTCCGTTTCTTCTACAGTTGTTATTACCTCCTTGGCCGTTGTTAATGGTGCTTCTGAAATAGTTGTTTCTTCTGGTACCGGAAGCGGAGGAAGTGTCGAGGTTGTGGTGGTGGTGGTCGTCGTTGTCGTTTGTTGTTTCGTCGTTGTCTCTATCGGTGTAGTCGAAGACAACGTGGTATTTTGCAACACAGAAGGCGTTGTTTCCGGTACAAATTCAACTGTTTCTGGTTGTATCTTCACCGTGGACGCCTCAGTACTACTGGAAACAGTGGTTTCTTTGATGATTGGTTCGGTGACTTCCTCCGTTTTTGTTTTATCTAAAATAACCGGTACTTCAGTTTGACTTTCTTCATCTTCTTCATCATCGTATTCCGTGTCGTAGTCGTACTCGTCGATTTTAAATGAATTTTCCGTTTCATTCTCAACATGAGCGGAAGTCGATTTACTGGTGGAGGATGGGGGTGCTTCGGTTGTCATGGATGTAGTGTGTGGCAGTTCCGGAATGGGTTTGATTTTGCTTTCGGTTACTTTCGTTGTGGTCATCTCAACTGTCGTGGGGGATGCGCCCAATTCAGGCTCGTTGGCCATTTTTATGGTGGGTTCTACTTCTTCTACGGGTTTAGCTTCGCCATGGTGATGTCTGTGTGGATGAGTTTCGCTTGTTTCTAGTTTTGTGGTGGGGAACATCTTAGAAGTAGTATTAGAATGTATCTGAGGGATGGTAGTGGCTGATGGTGGCGGTTTGGTCGGGGTTTCTTCTTGAATTTCAGAGTCCTCGAGGTCATTGTAGCTATAGTCGTCGTAACCGTCGTAGTAGTCGTATTCTTCGGTGTCATCGTCACCACTTCCTGGAGTTTTAATTAAGAAAGAAACTGTTATGGGATATTTGATTAATATAAATCAGTGAGTATGAACCGGGGAATTCTCACTTTTATAATTTATTAAAAAAATTGATGTGAAAAATGGAACTAAATGGCTTAACTGAAAACTTAGAGAACTTAAGAAGGCAGTTCATATTTCACCCTTTAAAGAAATTGGAGAAATAAGCTTGGCCAAGGAGGGTTGCATAAAATTTGTTTCCGCCTGACGTAAAAGATTTACCGAACGTGCAGCCGGGTGGTATAAATATGCTCCACTTACCGTCGATATGTTTAGGGGAGGCGCTTCTTTTATTGCGTAAAGGCGATCGGGTTTCGGTCTTAACCCTCCACCCGATGAGTGGCAAGCCCAGCACTTCGGTAATAGTCCCGTCCCGAGCTTGTTGCTTTAGCTGGTGGACCAGCGACGCTGTTTTCAACCATAATCTACCATCACAGCCCACGGGCACTTGAACCAGCGAGGTCAATTTTGAACGCCTTGATTGTAAATTACCGGGCCCCGCCAACACTACGGAGCTGTCAGAAATGTCATCCGGTTTAATTTGCGGTTCTAGTGAAAAGGCACTCTGCAAAGAAAAAGGGAAAGCTCGAAGCTTCGCGGGGGATGAAAATCGAAGGACTTACATAAGGCAGGCCAAAAAATTTAGCGATATTATTAATGGAAACCACCCTCTGCTTCGGTTTGATCGATTTGATGTCTTTGTCTATTAAAAGGGTGAGCACCGTGCTGTCTTCTGAAGGCGAGCATTTTTCAGGTCCCTCGTCTGGATTCTTTGGTTCGCTTACGGTCAATACGAAATCGTTAGAAACAACTTCGGCTTTCTTTACAGCCCTTACGACTACGTGAAGGGATCCCACGTCCTCGGAGGTTGGGACACCCCAAAATGTGCCGCTTGTTTTGTCGAAAAGCAGCCATGTTGGGAGAGATTTTTCATCCAGTCTTTTCACCTACGACAAATCACTGTTAAATTATATACTATGTGATACTAATACTAATTTTGTATAGTTTCAAAAGCAACGACTAACTTCGTTCCAAATTGTAAATAAATTAGGAGGGTATTCGCATGTAAATATGTTAAAACGATTTCGGTGCATACAATGGGGTCCGCGGTTCACCAGTCTGCTGGAACTTCATACATATATAAATTCCCGAGGTTTCCTTCGAACTTCTCTGTGAGTTTTCTGTAGTTATCTCGAACAATATAACTTGTAAAAAGAGTTAAATCCCTGTAAGCTTTCGCTAACAAGGGAAATAAAATTGGTGGAATTATGGCTTTCCATCTCGAGGAACGTTTGCAGAAGAGATTAGTTAGTGGCTTCCTCATATAGATTTTTTTTTTAAAGAACACAAAAGTTTCTTTTTCGACAAAAACTAAAAAAAAAAAAAAAATACTCGTATTGAATTTTTCTTCAAAAAGAATTTCATGCTAACAATAATTTAAGCGTAACCGATTCTTAGCAATTCGATTTTCGTTCGATTAAATCAAGGAATTCACTATAATATTATTTATTTGTCAGGAGTACATTATTCGCAAGTATAACATAAACGTTTACTTGTCCTCTTCACTCCTTCTTTGAGCGTCACGGAAATTCTTGAAATTCAAAAAGAAATATATGGGAAACCCATTCCAGGCGATCAACATAATAATTCCGTGTATTATTCTCGCCAACAGCGACACGCGCCTCATCGGAGCCGAGGAAATTACGTTCATTTCACGCTTGCTGGCGAATTCTCCTGGGTGGGTGTTCAGAAGGAAACGCGAAAACGCCGAACCAAAAAGCAACATTTTTTTTGAAGAGGTGCGGTTTGAAGTTTAAAATTTTCAACGAGACAAAATAATAAATAATTATTGTTTAACGAGACAAGGCCAACCTAATGATAATTTACAATATTTTATTCATGACCTACTAGATTTCCCGAGACAGAGCAATATTTTATTTCTCGCAAATTTTACTCAAACACTATAGGTAAATAACGAAAGAAAAAATGATAAGGAAACTATAATTAAACAAGAAAATACAACAGTATTTGCTATAAACCAGGGAAGAAACACTTGAACTAATGAAAAGTACAGGCTGGATAAGACACAGAGGAGATTAAATCCAAAACCTTAGTAAGGCCCATAACATTGTAGACAGCGGAAATGATGACAGTAATAAAAGGAGTATATTAAGAACAATATGGGCTCACTGCGAATATTAAACAGCGAATTCGCAAAAAGAAGTAACAGAAAGTTTTGGTTGAGTTGGCCTTACATGCGTGGTGTCCAGTTTATTAACGCCAAAGCTTTTCAGTCTCTTTCTGTCCATTCTTGTGCATTCTCTTCTATTTTCATTTCAATACCTTCCAACTTGTTGCCACAAATCGTTGAAACACGAGCTTACTTTACATCTGAAATATCCATAATTCAAAATTGTTTTCTTTGTTCGCGAAACCAGTTAAGTCATTTTTGATTCCTGATTTACTCAAAATATACTTGAAACTGGGCCCAATTCTCTTGCACTTTTCGATTTTTTTGAATTTTGTGATCTTTTGGATCCTCTTGAATCTTTTGACTCTTTCGGTTATAGTGTCTTTCCTTTCTACTAATTTTTTGATAACTACAATCGTATTGCACTTTGATTAAATCACAAAACATAAGGAGGAATCAAGAAATTGTTAAGAGGATTGAGAGGGAATAAGTCGTCAAAAAATTAAACAACGAAGAACGAAATGGGCAGGATATGCCTGAAGAGCTTCTTTTAATGGGCGAGTTATTGGGTTGTGGAATACTCCTCGTATCTCTAGTCATCAACACCTTTGATCATATAGCCAACTTGGAGGAATTCCACCTCCAGTAGGGATATTTAATGTGTCAAACATTGTATTGGCACGGGGCCTAGGGTTTTATTTCTTATTTGAGAGTGAGAAGAAGGCAACACTGCTGGATTGGGATTTGAACCTACGCCATTCGGCTCAGAAAGTAAACCTGCAAACCTGTGTACCACCTAGGCGGCGCCTGAAGAGTTGGGCAAGAAGAAGCTACAAGTGTAATAATAACAAGGAGAAAAAGGGGCAGGCCGATGTCGAAATGGCTAGCTAAAATAAAAGAAGATCTGAGAACTGTAGGAACAATATGGAGGAAAAGGCAAAGGGATAGGAAAATATGGAGAGAAGAAGTGTGCATGTAGGATAATGCATAGGTTTGCAACGAGTCAAGGAAATTGACATAGAAGGCTTCGTACTGTATACTGGGTGTTTCTGGAAGTGTGGCTGAAAAAGAATTCGAATACAATATCAAACAAATAATAATAATTTAATAAATTTTCATAAATTACTGAAAATTACACAATTTCATTTCATTTTTTCATATTTTGACAATTGTGAGTTTACCTTTAGGTGTTGACAGCTTTTTGTTTCAAATTTAATAATTAAAACCGTAACTACGAGTTTTTCTAAGAATTTTTATGTTGTTCTTAATCATTTATTTAAAGAAATTTCCTTATTCATCAGTGCCCCCGGGTTCGGGTGCTTTCGGATTTTATCACATCCTGTACTTCACTGGCGTTTAATGTCTTCGTTTTTTATCCACATATGTATTTCTATGATATATGTTATATTTGGCTTATGTATTTCTTATATATTTTGATCTTATGTACTATCGATATCATAAAAAACTAGGACAACTTTTCAATCCCCGTAGCCATGCATTTCCATTATTTTTTTATATTGAATCTTACTTTGCTGTCAAGTCAGTAACTGTGTTTTTGTTAACGCTGATATTCTGAGCAATTTGTATAACTATGATGCCTTTTTCCATGCAAACAGCTATCCTAGCTTTTAAAACAATATTTACTGTAGAAATGATTGACAATTTCAAATAATTTTAAATTTGTGGTCGGTAGCAGTTTTACACAGCTTAAAAAATCTTGTCCTAGTTTTTTATGATAGCAATAGTACTGTTCACACGTAAATACCGAACTAGGATACATTTGTCACCTCCGCGTAAACGAATATTAACGATGTGACTATAGGTGCGCGACACTTACTATAAACAAATTGTTTTAGAGTTATAATAAAAATTAAGTTTCAAAGAGGGTCGATTCTTAAAAAAGTTTGGGGATTCCAGAGGGTCTCCGTCAAATAGCCAGCCATCGCTATAACTTTATTAATTTAATAGATGCACAACAAAAGTTTAAATTGTTTAATTTGGTTTGATCACTTCCCGAGTTAAGCATTGAATATTTTCATCTTCTGATCATGAAGCAACATTTCCTGAAACTTAAAGCTCCTTAGGTCCGGTATTTCAGACACAGTTTATGTTCATAGTAATAATTATAGAAACAATTGTTCATATGGGAATAAACTGAAGACTAAAGTTAAACTCTAAACTGAAATACCAGATCTATATCAATTGTATCAATTCACATTTTTATTTTTATTGTGCAATGCAATGCATTTTTATGTTTGCTAGAAATTCTTCCTTGATGCTACTAGCTTAAACAATTTTCAAAAAATATATAAATGGTAATCACCAAGCCTTTCGGAAAATTAAAACGAAATGGGTAAGTCGTTATTTTCTGACGTCTTCATAAGTTGGAAACGTTTCGTAAACGGACACTGAGGCGCGCGTTAGTGTTTCAAGGCACGTCCTTCCGGGCGATTGAAAAACCAAGGATTTGTAGCACATGCCTGGAAGATTTATTTAACTGTTACTAAAGGAAGTACTCCAGTCTTTCCATTTTTTTTATAAATCCTGTTAATACAACTTTTTTACGTATACACACATTTACTTAGAAACTCGTAAAAGTAGAACAGAAATTGAATGAGCGACAACTGAAGAATCCTATTTGTTTAAAATATCATGATGCATGAGAACGTGACAATTTAAAAGCTGGAATTATAATAAAGTTTTCAGTATTGTAAATAAAAGGTTTCAAGCCACTTTAAGTTGATGAAGGAAAGAAAATTTAGATCGAGTACTTTCAGGATGATTTACAGTTTTATAATTAACATATTATCTATGTTGATCATGTAAGATGCGCCGTGCCTAAACAGTGTTATTAATCGGCAAAATTGTTTTCCACCAGCGTCAGCACATAATTGAAAATTTATGTGTCATAATTCTGATAGTGCCGCCCTAAACTCGCGAAGGATTACTTCGAGCAAAATTGCGGGGAAATGCAACGTGTCAGTAATTATCCCCAAATTTTATCGGGTCACGTGCGGAGTTGATTGCTTCCGAAGCAGTGCACCCTCTTCCCTTTTGTCAATCTTTCGCTCGACCAAAATGAGAAATAATAACTTACTTCGTATCTCTGAATATCTGTGCCGAAGGCCTGCTTGGGAATTTCAAGGTGGAACACATGGCCAACGGTGGCAGTCATATCGGACATGCCCCATAGTTTCTGGGGCACCTCCGGTGCGAATTCTAATTCTAAGTCGTCAGAAACGTCGAACGCGAAGTCTTCGTCGAGTGCTAAGCTAGAAGTGGTCAACACCGCCAGCAGTGCCGCCAGAAAGTAAGGAGGAGACATTGTAGTCGTGGTGGGTCACGTGCTCATCCTCTGGAAATTAAAAAAAAAACACAAAATTACACTCCAAAGAAAAATGGTGTTAAAACAAACACAAGAGCAAAATTTCTACCACCCATTTTACTAGGAAATAAAACTATGGCTTGAAAATATTAAGAGAATGATATGTGGACATATTATGAGCATGAAATTGAATAAGCGGTTTCAAACATTAGCGTATCAGAGAAACTCTTTAAAAGTTATATGGATTTATCGACTTTTGAGGTAGGTATATGAAATTTGTTTAGTGGAACGAAAAAGAATCTGAAACGCGAATTCAAACAGAAACTGTTAACTTGCTCGATTCTGCAATATCTCCTGCTTTAGTCAGGGGTTTCCCCGCATCTATCCCTGTGTACATAAATAACGTGGAAGCTTTAACCCGGTAATTTTACCTTACTGGAATGCACAAAATAACTCGAGACAACGCCCTTCTGATGTCGAGTATAAGTTTAAAGCCGTGGAGATTCTCGACGGTGCACAAATTGTTTCGTAGCTAACTCTCTCCCTCTCATAAACACAAATACCCTCTTCGGAATATTTTGTACATACAGGTGGTGAAAACTTGAGAGATAAATTTTAAATGCTTTTGAAACACAAGTTATATCGCACTTAGTAAACGATAAAACTATGGTACGGTTAACCATGAAAATAAATAATTTAATTAAAGAAAATTAATTACATAATTTACAGATTATGCCAAATTGGTATGTATTATTTTTTTGAGCTCAGAAATACATATACATACATTGCCCAAAAATTAAAGTAATTATTGTATTTTCTATAGGCAAATCTTCATCAAGGATTATAATTTTTAAGCAAGACTTACTTGTTTAAAAAATATCTTTTACGTGTACAGAAATTAATTTACGTTTTCAGTACATTCTTTGCACAACTTAAAAGCACGTCCTCACTTACTTTTTTCAACTCTACTTATTAACAAGACTACAGCTTTCAGATTCTTGTATTCTTGACTATATAGAAAAGCAGCTTTTGAAAAGTTTGTGCTTATTCAAAGGTTATTTCTAAAAAAAGAAGAGCTTGAATACTTTACCAGTTTAAGTTCTTTACGTGTAGGATAATTAAACAAAAACATCTCTTTTTAAATGTCACGTTTTATACCATTTTTCATAATGCACTAATGTCAGCACGATTTCAACTCGAGTAAGCCTTTCAGTTTGCTTAAACCCTTCATTTGTATGTAACACTTTCCTCCTGCCAAACGCAATTCAACTTCGTACACGTTTTTAAGCCATCCATGTGTTTAGTTTCTGCTTCAAGCGTGATAAAAAAGCTACCGAAGATATTTTAATGCAAAACCTTACCCTGTAATTTGAAATGCGCCCAATGTGTGAATGATTTTTGCTAATTATGTAATAAGAATTCAACTTTAGTGTAAGTTAAATACTGACCTATATTTATAAAAATTAACTGTAACTAAGAAGTAGTTGTGTTCCACAGTAACAAAACACAATCCAATTAAAGCATTAAATAGTATATTGTAGACCTCGGCGGTAAAGTGCTTGTTTTCCAGGTCGAGAAAAGATATGGCCACTTCTTGAGGCCTGGAAAACCACTTTACCGCCATGGTTTACACATTATTTTTTTTCCTACACAACATAATTAATTTTGTTAATATCACACAAACGTTCTTTTTCTTGAAGTAAAAATATGAAAATTAATTTACTATTACTGATTTAGGCGCTTTAAAAAGACTTAAGGAAAGTGATACTTCATATCAAATTGTGCGTCGTAGTTACATTGTTCAAAATAAAAGTTTACTTTCGCTTAAGTCTAATAGCGTTTCCGATTCACTGCACTAATGCGCACTCAGAATATCTTCATCTCGTTTTATTACATGAGGTTAAAAGAAGACGCGAATACACTGAATGCAATCGGTGCAGATGAATCGAAAACGCTATAAGATTTGTCTGTGCATACGGGCATAAGTAACACGTAAAGCCTAGAACACAATGGATTTGCATAAAACATAAGACATAAGCGTAAGAAACAAATTTGCTTCATTTTCGTTACTTAGCTATTGTGTTACAGCGCACTTTACATAGGTCGAATTACTGTTACGGCTTATGTCTTTTGTCTTATGTTTTATGCAAATTCATTGTGTACGGGCCTTTATACTTGAAATAAAATACCCCAACTACAATAATAGGACAATCAGTGGCGTAACAACAAACATAACCTTAATTTATATAAACTAAATATAATAGGGTAATCAGTGGTGTAACAGCAAACATAACCTTAAATAATATAAACTTACGTCCGAATCCTTATTTTTAATTAAAGCAACAAACTGGAACCACGGGTTTGGAACGTTGTGTTTACAAACGTGCGAACCACGCACGCACACACCTCTTTCGTTACTTTTAGTAACAACTGACAAATATCTAATGCCTGGTTTATAGAGCCACTAATAATTATAATTTAAGAAGTAATAATTAAAAGTTAACACCCTGTATAACAAGGTGCACCAAAGAAACTTCGAAAATTTTCACTCGGGGAGGCTAGCTAAGTTTCTATTTTGTTTTTTTTTTTCAGCTATTTGAGCGGTGCAAAAGTTAAAAAAGGTGGTGCATAAGGGGTGCAACAAGGTGCACCAAAAAAACTTCGAAAATTTTCACTGGGGGGGGGGCTAGCTGAGTTTCTATTTTATTTTTTTTCTCAGCTATTTGAGCGGTGTAAAAGTTAAAAAAGGTGGTGCATAAGGGGTGCAACAAGGTGTACCAAAAAAACTTCGAAAATTTTCACGGGGGGGGGGCTAGCTCAGTTTCTATTTTATTTTTTTTCTCAGCTATTTGAGCGGTGCAAAAGTTAAAAGAAACTTCGAAAATTTTCACTGGGGGGGGGGGGGGTTGCGGTTAACTTGGCCCCTCCCAGTGAAATTTTCCTGCAGTTTCTCTCCTGGAGGGGTGCAAAAATTTATTTTGGTGGTGCATAAGGGTGCAATCATTTGGTGCAAGAAAACTTTGAAAAACGTTACTGAGGGGGGCCAAGTTAACTGACCCGCTTTCAAGAACTGCCTTAAATGTGAAACTTTGATCGGCGCATGCTTCTGACGGTTTCGAACCAGACAGGGACTGCTGCAGGAACAGACCGTGTTAAACAAATTTAAAAATGAATTCAAAGATATGTTCAAGTGCAATGTACAGGATGTCCTAACGATGTGAATTTCTTCTGTGGAGCCTATAGGAATAACATGATAAAAAAAATATATTAAGAAAGTTATACCACCGATCACATCAACGAGAGATGGTTATGTCAATGCTGTTATTTGTGTATACTTTCCCCACCACAAAAAAGGAGCTTCTGTATATCCAATCATAGATGACGCCACCAATATTAAATGTAGAAAATAAGGCGGAACGAAAGCAAAATTAAGAACACTAGGTGGCGCTTCGAAAATTCTAATTATTGGCGGGATATTTGAATTCTTCTATTTAATTTTGAGAAACACTAATAATTCAGCAAACGTACTTGTATTCAGAAACACAAAGTGAAATTCAAATTACAAACAATTTAGCTCATAATTTGCTGGAATGTGTTTCAAAATACAAGTACATTTGCTGAATTATTGTTGATGTGTCTAGTGTAGTATAGGTACTTACCAAAATAAACAAAAGCATACAGTTTAATAACTTTACTCAATAAAATGTAAAATACAAATTAAAATCGACTGTTACAATAGCGCAACAAATCAAGGGGGATATTCTGTCTGTAGATGGTTCAGCCCCATAGTTTCACACTTCTTCCAGATTCCAGTCATTGCCGTGAAATTTGCCAACCAGCCTTTTTGTGAGGGCGGTATGGTTCTACTGGCATAGCCAACAAAACGCCACTGATCTGTGGAAAAAAAAGTATATTTACAATTTGAGAGTAACACAATGTAGTACAGACGTTTTCTTAAAAATGGGTCACTCTATTAAAAATGATATTATTAGCTATTGTAAATCTACCGCTATTAGTTCAAATGACACTTATAACTTAAAAAAAAAAATTTTAATTTAATATGAGTGATATTTAAAAAGTGGAATTAATTAAAGCAATAATACATGTTGGAAATTAATAGTTAAAACTTACTAATTTTATGTTTCATGGTTTCCCAAAACTGCAAATGACTGGAAGAAGTGGACACAGCAGTACGTAAGTCTTTGCCATGGGTCGGATACAACGAACTGCCATTAAAACTGTCGAAGAGCATGTCTATATCTTGTACAAATGTCGCAGTACCAAGAACATTATTACCCAATGTACCTGAAGCACACAAAAAAAATGTTACGAAAATTTATAACACATCTGTTGTCAGTTCTAAAACACATCAATTAATTACATCTTATGCACTGAATCAGTCAACTCTACTGAAAGTATCAGCCAGAAGAACAGATAATTCTATTAAAATTTGTGGGTATGAAATTATAAAGATTGTATGTAGATTCTAAACTTACCTCGAGATATATTGTAGAAAATTATACATGCGACAGAATGGCTAAAGAGCTGTGCCGCCAATGACACTCTCATTTTTGCTAATGAGTAGGGACCTAAATGTTCTGACGTTAACTTCGGGACACATCAAAATCTTGTTTCACTCTTGTCCATTTCAAAGGCGTCCTTAATTACCTGAACATCAGCTCTGCCAGCAAGAGTGAAATGTTTGGCACATACTCTCTTCTTTCGCTGTACATTTTCAGGTGGCATATTCAAACCCAGAGCAGTAAGCCATTCTTGACACCTTTATATAAAATAATGTAAAATTAGCAACCGATACCTACTAATGTTCCTCAATACGTATAAAACTGAGCCTTTTATATGATTCTAAGCAATTAATCATTATTTTTTGCATAATTAGAAAAGAAAAATTGAAGAAAATTTCAGAATACAAAATTGAAGATTTATCAAAAAAGTGTTAAATTTGCATCAAAAACCAAAGCTGTGACCAAAATTTTTAACAAAACAAAGCAAACAAAAATATCTTCTGAAAAAATGTAAAGTAGGACACATGTCACTACGTTTATATCGGGTGATCAACTGAATTTTACCTCTAGTGGGGTTTGCCAACAAAACTTGGTGTCTGAGATTAGTGCTGTTCACAGATTAATAATTGACAAATTAACATATTTCGTATTGTCAAGACATACGTTGTCGAGTCATGGCAAACTGCGAGGTAAAATTCATTTGATCGCCTGATATAAGTTATGTATCCGCATTTTTTTCTGTATTGGGGCGCCATATTTTTCATTGCACACAGGCGGCCATACCTGATTCTACTACGTCTCTTGTGCTTGGTTTTTATTTAACTTACCTGGTGATTGATCTTGGAAACCAAAAAGATTGTATGTTTTCCACAGAACTTTTACATACTACACACAGTTGGCGATTCATGGTAAATCACCATGAATACAGAGGGGTATCATTTATATAGGCAAATCTTATACAATTAGATAATAGTGTTAACCATTCACAGAGGGCAATATATACAGATATCTGCAAAACGACAGATTTATTCAAAAATAGCAAAAGATGACAGTACTGGACGAAGCGCAGCGCAATAGTTATATTGCAGCTGTAAATCACCGAAATTGCGTTGCAAGTATTAAATTCATTTTCTTGCAATACGTACACACCAAAAAGTAAGTTTTATTATAATTTTTTTCATAATTAAGCATAGAATAATTAATTTAAAGGTTCACATTACAGAAATGATACGATCACGGTGTAGTGTTCCTGAATGTGAAAATTTAATCCAAGAAAACGTAATTTTACATACTTTTCCTAGAAATAAACAATTGCGTATGAAATGGCTGGAAAATATTGGCAGGGAGAATTAATGAATAAATCAGATTCAGCTATTCGAGCTTATAAGATTTGTAACAATCATTTTGAAGATATTCATTTTCAAACAGTAGAAAAAATTAAACTGAATAGAGGGACTGTTCTGACTTTAAGATTACCTTTAAACCGTGAAGAAAGAATAGAAGCAAGAGAATTGCATACAGTTTCACTAGAAAGTCAAGAATTTGGTAAGTAAAATAATGTTAATTAAATATATCTTGTTAATCTGTCTAATTATTACAGCACAGACACCAGTAACATCGGCACATTTTTAGGTAGTAGATCTGTAACAGAAAATATTCAAAAAGAAAGCAGCTTACCTGGGACTTCAGAATCAAGTAGAACAGTTTGCGTTATGCCACCACCATCAACATCAAGGCTACATGTAATTTCAGGTAATCAATTACAAACTCTTTGTTATTCAAACTATTATAATGAATTTGAAAATGGTGTAAAAAAAGTTGCAACTGAATTTCTTTTATTTCAGTGTTTCCATAGAATTTTAAAGAAATTTTCACATTTTTCTTTTCTTATTGTAATTTGAATTTCCTATTTCCAGAATTTTTCAAATTGCATATTCACCTGCTCTAAGCTGAAAGACTGTATCTCAAAATTTCATATGCTTTTAATATTTGTTTATGGAATAGTGCTGGAACTAAAGGGTATTAAATATTACAATTAATTTACTTTGAGTAAATAGAAATTCTGTCATTGAAACCTGGCAATATTGTTTATATTGTAAATATAATAATGATGTGAATGAAACCAAAATGTAGAACAGTTACAGAACTCCAATAGACAAAATATTCAGACATTAAAGTTTCAACTTAAGGAAGTTCAATTGTGTGTACATAAAATTATACATATTAACTGGCAGCGGAAGTGCAATTTATAAAAAATTGGATGTAGATTATAGTGGGTGATTTTTAAAATTTTTTTAACAACTCTTGCCATGGAATTTGGACGGCATGTCTAATAGCACTTTCGATTGACTGCTCAAGAGCACTTCTAAGAGTATTTTCATTTTATTTTAACTTCATGTAATAATAAGGGATGGATATATTTTGAGGGTGCTCTAAAACAGACATTTGCTGTAAAACAGCATCAAGGAGTGAAATGACTTACTTTTCACCTAAGCTAAGACATGCCGTCCAGATTTCATGGCAAGAGTTGATGAAAAAATTAAAAGTCACCTGTATTATTACCACTCTGACATGTTTTCTGTTTTCATGTAGGTGGTAAAAAGTCTCACAAAATATTAAAGCATGTAGGAATCCCCTCAACACAATTAACACCTAAGAAGAAATATCTTTATAAAGAAGTCATCAGATGTAAGAGATCGTTGAACTACTTTCAAAAGCAGTTGAAGGCCAAAAGGAAAGTAGCAGATGATAGTTTATTAAATTACATTATTGCAAATGTAAAAAAGCACCAGAATAGATTAAGTGAATCTGCTGAATGTTATCGGAATATAAAGCTGATGAAGATTATACAGTAATTATATTGAAAGACTATAACAATCAGTTGCTTCGTTATCCCAGTACAAATTTTGTAAATATAATTAACTTATTAAAGAAACAAATTATGCAGTTATTTCCGACGTCTGTAACATCACGAAATGTTATTTTACAAATTTCTAATCAAACAACAGTTCATATACCAGATTTTTGTAGTAAACACGACAGTATTGTAGGTGATATTAAGGCTGCCATTACTTACATTATGGTGAAACATCTCGTGACATTAATTAATAGAAAATTAAACAATAGAGATGCCCGTACAAATACAGTGATAGATGATTACATTAAATTGTTTGGTCCGAAGTAAAAGTATGTATGTAAGCATTTGTTTGAGAGCTTATATGTACATACATATACTTAATTCAGGTGCATTTTTTAAATTATGTAATATTTTCAAAAGTCTGCAAAAAAGTTTGTAATTGATTAACTAAAAATAAAGTTTGTCTTGATGTTGGTGTAATACTACTTGATTCTCAAGACGTAGGCATGTTGCTGTCTATTTGAATCATATTTTCAAATCTATTACCTATGAAATGTGTAATGTTACTGCACTGCACAATAATTTCATAGATTAATACTTTTGTTTGTATTATTCCTTCACAATTGAAAAGTAATCTAACAGTCGGAGTAGACTTTCTGTTCAGTTTATTTTTTCTTCTGGTGTTTGAAATTGATAATTTTCAAAATTTTTTGTAAGCTCGATTAGCTGAATCTGATTTATTCATTAATTTTGCACTTCCAATATTTTCCAGGCTTTTCATATGCAATCTTTAAATTTCTATGAAAAGAATATTTTTTATTTAAATATGACTATATACCGCGTGATTTTTAAATTTTTTTGTCAATTCTTGCCATGGAATTTGGACGGCATGTCTTAACTATACTGCAAAACAGCATAAAAGTACAGCAATGAGGTACTTTTCACTTAAGCTAAGACATGCCGTCCAAATCTTATGGCAAGAGTTGATAAAAAATTTTAAAAATCACTTGGTAAAAGTAATTATTATATTTAATCACTTATTGTTAGTGAAATATTTAGATGTAGTTATGTATTTGTTTTTTTTTAATTTATAAACTTGTAAATAAAATTACATATTTTTAAATATCTGAATTACTAGTAAAAGTATGTAAATAGGTAATAAGTTTTAAGATTTTCAATAAATTTCTAAATCTTGCCTTTTCCTTTTTTTGTGATGCATATTAAGTTCCGTTTAATTATAACGAAAATATATACATTTCATATTTATAATATGTATAAATATACATAGATTTCAGTTAAAAGAAAATAAAAATAATAATTAATTACAATAACATACCTATCCTACAAACTGGCGAGTATTTTGTAAATTTTTAAAAGGAGATTTAAAATTCAAAGTCCGGCTTGCAAGAATCTTAAATTTTAAGTCTTCCTTCAAAAAGTTGATACTGATCGAAAGTAAAATAGAATTCCAGGAGTAGGAGTTGTAATTTGAATTTGGCGGCAAAGAATGAAATAGTAACGTTAACCGTTGATAGATGACGCAAAAATTAGTGAATAAAATTTTCTGCAGGAATAGACACTTCTTCTTGTGTATGTTCTGTGGTTGAATAATAAAAGAATAAATAAGTTTTACGAAGAGAACGTCAGTATTCAAACGCATACTGCGTCTTTGTTTTGGGAATTACCCACATACCCTTCCGAAGAATGTCGCCATCTGTACCTAAAAATAGGTTCTAAAAGTAATACTAAAACAACATGAAAACGCAATCTGTAAAATAACTAACCATTTAGCGACCTCTATGATTGGATATACAGAAGCATGCCTATCCCTTGCCTTTAACCAATGATTATAAGAGTATACTCTTATAATCAATGCTTTAACCCAAATTAACATATATTAGAAAATGATAATATTACAATAAGATGTTTCTGGCGCGTCCTTACTATTATTTATTATTATTACAATATGACATAAACTACAAGATATAATAAAAAATGTGTAATAGTAAACACGTCTGTTAATTAGGTACATATTACTCCTATTAGATTTTGTTACAATTGAATGAATTGATCAAGTTTTCTTAAAAAAGATTTTAATGTTTTGCCAAATAATAGATATTTCATAGATGTAACACGGGAAGGAATTTTATTATACATAATATATTGTAATGATTCGCCGACAGCAGCCGGCGTCAGTCTGTCTCTTGCGTCATCGCCGACGCGCCTTAAACCAGAAACTTCGGGCGCACCGATATCACGTCAGCGGTGGAATCAACCCTAGACATTCCGTCGCGCACTCGAATGTTCGAGAAAAACAATCCCGGCTTATATAAGCACGCGACCGGGAGTTCGGGGAAATTCAGCGTTGGACAGTTCGGCATTAAAGTTCCGTAGACGTTCGCTCGGCTGTTAAAATAAATTACGTATAAGTTTGTAAATAATTTAGTGTTTAAGTTAGTGTTAATTAGTTTGCTTTTAAATAAATCAGTTATTAACTATTTCGTGTTTTGTTTTAAAATAAAAATTAATAGAACCCGTAAAATCGTTACAATATATACTAATGAAAAGTTTTCAAAGTTGTTTTTTTTTGTCGTAGTTAATCTCAGAACAATCTATTTTAATAAATTAATAATATCTGGAAACAAAATATATTACATCAAAAGTAAACTGAAATTTCATATTGGTTACAATTTCAAGTTAGAGTCACCCAGTTTGTCTAGCTCATTTGAACTAGTCTGGCAACTGAAATAGAAGAGTTACCTCAGAATAGAATGTAGATGTAACTCTCAGCTCTCCATAATATATTTACGTTTACAAAAGAGAGCTCGCTTCCACGTTTAAGATCGTTGATTTTTAAAAATAATTTTTGAAATGTAAATTAATAATTAAATTAGAAAAGAAAGTTGTTCGTCTGAACTCTTGTAAACTGAGATACTTAAAGCATCTCTATGAACAGGCATGCTTGTCTAAAGTTAATTCCTAAAAAGTATTCATTCAAAAGGAATTCTGAACTTTTGGTGGACTTTTAGCATTGCAATTAAAACAAATCCAAGAAAGAAAACAAAAGAGAATTTCGTTTTAAAACGTCACGTTTTGCGTGTCATTTTTCATTCTGTACTAATTTCAGCATGACGACGGCACGGTTTCAGCTCGACTAAGTCTTTCAGCTTGCCGAAATCCTTCATTTGTATGTAATGCTTTCCTCCTGCAAAAAGCAATTCAACCAACTTCTTGCGCTCCGCGCTTTTAGGCCATGTGTTTCGCAAATTTTATTACTTTACACTTCATTTGTGTCCTGAGCGAGAATAAAACGATTCTTTAATAAATCTAAACCTCACCTTTCGTTTTTTTTTTTTGTAAATCAAGTGCTAGTTAAACTTTGACAGCACTAAACGTACATTTAAATGAATTAATTCTTTTAATTAAGCTGCATATTAATAAAACGTAATCCAGCGAAGACATTTTTATGTGCTTTTCTTCGGCAGCTGACAACTTCGATAGTGCAACAGATGCCACTGTAAGCCTTGAACATACGCCTCATTAAACGCTTTTTTTTCATGAATGCACGCGTATTAATTTCAGTATTATTTGTACGGTTTATATCGACAATAAAGGAATAATTTATGGCCCACCGGCATAAAACGAATTAATAGAAACGACATTAGCTTTTATAACTTCGTTTAGATACGAACGCTGGCACAATAAACAATATTATACCGCGTTTCCTTTTCCTATAAATCATTAATTATTATGTTGATATTAAGGCGTATTATTGTGGTTAACGGCCAATTATGTCGGGATAATATTCAAACTGTACGCACTTCTTGTATACACTGGCGCAGAGTACTTATGTATATTACAGTCGAATGCTTTTTGCATTCTATTTTCTTCCGTACAAGCCATAACGCTAGATTTTTCTTACATTTTCATTTATTCAGAATTGAATTGAAAAATACAGCCCTATTACAAAACAGCCATCGATCTTTTTCTTTTCTTTTTATAGCATGATGATACGACAAATTATTTTATGTCAACTTTTTTAAAAAGGGTATTCCAAATTCCAACACGATCTGATTTGAAAGGAAGGAAATAGGGACAGATTTTCAGGCGTAAGTACTTTATGCGATATTTGATGACTTGTTTGAGTGGAAAATACGCAGGCAGCTTTGCTGACACGTTTTAAATCTAGAGTCAGTGAAATAAATGCAGTATAAAACAACGTCAAAATTTATCAACACGAAAGGATTTTTGTCCTAAATTTTTGTATTTGAAACCAATAAACTAGCCAGGTGAACTAGCTGAGTGAAATCATCAAAAGAATTAAAACTGTGTCGTTTCAAAATGATCGCGTCTTGCGGTTTGGAGGCGAAAATTCACTCGTGGCCGGAGGGAAAGCTCCTGGGCGGAGCGTCAATCGTGAAACATCACGTTCCCACTTCGTTCCGAAGTGTGAGCTGGTCGCAATCGGGAAAGCAACTTTTGGCCATACCATTTCAAGAAAGACCCGTCGTATTGAAGACCGACACTGATAACAGCGATGGGGGTTTCCAAAAGCAAACTCTGCTGCAATTAAATCCTGCTAACGTTGCGGTGTTCGCGAAAAATTTTGAGATGGGTGCTGTTTTTGGTTACAACAGTGGAGAGGTGAAGTTAATCGATTTAGCTTCGAAAGAAGCGATAAAAACATATACTAGTTTACCAGCAGCTGTTGGCTTGTTGAGATACACCAGTAGTGATAACTTATTGGCCGCAGGGTGTTTCTCGGGACAAATTTTTCTTTATAACGCGGCTGGGAATGTCAATGCAAGCCTCTACGTTCCTTTCAGTAGCAGCGTCAATTCTATGGACTTTCATCCTACGAGGTCTAATTTATTAGCCGCGTGCAGCAAAGAAGGGGTAGTTGCAATCTGGGATGTTAGTACAAGTGCGCTCAAGTTTAACGTCAAAAACCACACCGGGCCCGTCAGTGATTTCGTTTTATCTGCCACAGATGAAACAATAGCTAGTGTTGGTCTAGACCGCAAATTAAATATCTACGATTTAAGAACCAAAGGACTTGTTCACACTACCGAGCTAAGCTCTGAGCTAACCGCGATAGCTTGCGCAATGGGTAGAGAAGAATTTGCGATAGGAACCTCCATGGGTGGCATTTTAACTGTGGACAGGAGAAAACCAAACTTAACAAAAGGGTCATTCGTCGCACAGAAAGCCGCTATTCGAAGCCTCGCCTTCGATTCAGAAAACTTCGATCAGTCACGTGTTAACCTGATTTCTACGCAGTCACGTGTTAACCTGATTTCTACGCAGTCACGTGTTAACCTGATTTCTACGGTTTCAGCTGATCCCATCCTTGAAAGCGAAGACTCATCAACCGCGCATGTATCCAGTGCAACATCCGACACGAAAACCCAGGCTTCCGGTGATTTCTCCTCGGCCTTGTTTACAAGAATTCCCGGGGGAATGGACGATGTTGACCGAAGGTCAACGGAAGAATGGATAAAACGGTTGGGCAGCCCGCAAGTTCCTTCGCACCAAGTGATCAATGATTCTAACCTGGACAAGTTTAAACAGGAAGTAATTAATACCGCCCGTGAGATTTTAACCAAGTTCATGGAAGAGATGACATCTAAGTTTTTGAGAATTCGAATGAAGGCCAGTAGGGATTTTTGTCTTATGGAGTCGAGCAATAACAATCACTGGCAGGAGTTTAATGCGAATCTCCTTAAGTTAGCTGAGAATGCTGAGATTGACGAACAGACCAAGAAGGATGTGGATGAGCTGTCGGAGATTCAGCCGTCTGAGACATCGGAAAATAGACTCCAAGAATCGATTTATTCGCCAGCCAAAACCAAAATTTCCAATTCCAATTACTCTCAGAAGAATTCGACTGTGGTTAAATTAGAGCACTGATGATTCATGTGGATCGCATTGCTTTTTTCTGTAGTTTTGTTTTATATGTATGTAATATTGTAGCGAAAATTAAACAGTTGATGCAATGATTGTTTGTGTAATTTAAGAAGTAAAGTTTCAAATCACCTTGGAGGGTGAGAGGCGAAAGCGAGGAACTCTCGGTGTTGATCTTTCATTATGTAAATTGAAGGGAAAAAAGTCTCGGCAAAATATTTGCTCGGAAGAATACTTTCTTGCCCTCGCTAAATGTCATTTCTACCTTCGCAAATGTTTGCTGTCAGACATCCGGTTATCACGCGCCAGTAAAACAATCCCGCAGTATTGTTCTGCAGCATCTGAAACAGGCAGGAGCGAAATATTGCTGGCACGCATGTTTTTAATGGGCGCACGTGTTGTAAATTATCTGATTTTTTTTGAATTCGTTACGAGTTACGTGAGGAAGTGGAAATTACAATATTACAAGATGTTATTTTTCAATAAAATCTCTTCAAGAGAGCCAATGTGTCTTGAAGAGTAATATAATTCGTTACAACGAACAAAGATCAAATCGATCCCTCGGGGTCTGGTACAGTTGAGACATAATCTGATCTGTGCAAGATTATTATTAATGTTGCGATCGCAAACACAAATGATACGTCAGTCTACCCTTTCTCTGGTGTGTCGGTTTGAGGACTGTGATTTCAGAGGGGCTTTCCGGTATCAGGACATCTGTATATTCCCACGCTGGAGAAGTTAGGAAGTTTCTTGCGTCGAGAAGTTTCAATTTTCGATCGAACTAACACAACTATCTGCGACGATGTTGTTCTGTTTAGTTGGAAGTTTATGGTGGTTTCTTGCATTATCCTTGGAAAATGAATAGTATTTTCACAAAAAGCAATTCCTATCAACGAGTTTATACATTTCTTTTATTTTCGTTAATGCGAATTTTTTTCCCAAAAAACACCAAACACCTTCTTTACTTCGAAGTAAAATTAACTACAAATAAAGACTCTTCAATTTCAATCATTTACATAGCTTATAAAGCAATTTATTAAATGTTTGTTTTACCTGAAGTTACTGCAAACTCTTAGCTAGTTTAGTAACAGGATTGCAACCAAATGTGAATAAAAGTAAACAATATGCGACGCAATAATTTGTTAATAAATAATTAGCAGTTAATAACTGGGTATTTAAAACTATTGGCATTTATCGAAAGCTAACTATTTTTTTTCCAAAGGTTCCATTGTCATTGTCTATTGCATAAGTACAGGAGATCTGGAAATCTGGTGGATTGCAATGGAGCCGTCTGTTTAGCTATTTGGTCCCGATTGGGGCCTGGTCAGCAGAAGAGTAGTTCGAGAACTTCATCGTAATCCCTCCGACCAACAAGTCTTACGCAAAGATAACGTGCAATTCTAAATAAACCGCTTAGGGCCACTTTTACCACCTACGGTTAACAGTCCCCGTTTGGCAACCAACGGTTAGACCTTAACCTGCAGTTAAAGCACTTTGGGCTACGTGATTTTACAAGCCAATGAAAGCATTCGAATATATATGTTAACCTTCGGTTTAGCATTTAACTGGATTTCCATCCAGCGGTGTCGGTTAACATGAGAAATTATCGGCGGTTTGTCAAGACTCGGTGTAACCAGAGGTGGTAAAAGCGAATTTTAGAACAAACCGGTGGTTACACGTTAACCAGCAAAATAACCGTAAGTGGTAAAAGTGGCCCTTAGTCGTCTCATCGCAAGATCAAAATCCAGATGGCGCGACTAAGCGGTAGGTCAAGTAAGTAGTTTAATACACTTTTGCTCGTTCTAAAGTTGTTTTCTTTTCCATGTTATTACTTTTATAATCTTCTTTCTCTTCACTTTGAAATTCATCTTAAGTTTTGAATTTTATAAATTTTCTTCGGTGACAGTAATGTGACAGTGAAGAGTAGGGCTATCTGTTGTACAATGCTTGTGTCTAACAGATTCCAGCCTTTGAAGCGGCTGCATGTTTTTTTACAGCGTTGACGTTAGACGACAGCGTTGCATACAGCTCCTGCATAAAGCAGCTGCAGAAAATTACAGCTAAACATTTTTCGCTGACTGCTTTTAAAGCGCTTTTGAGGAACAAATTTGTAGGTTATATTTTTAAATACGTTTTGTACCAGAGTATTGTTTAGTATCACATGTCTTTTATATGTGCAGGTTCTGAAAATTAGTTATAGCTGATAATTTTATTTCTGGTAAAGTTGCTATTTTTTGAAATCCGCATTTATTGAAACTTCAGATTAATCTGATAAGGTTAGAGTGACGTCAGCGTTCACTTAAACCGTCTAATACGTTTGCAGCAAGTCATTTGGCGCTTGAAGTCACATTCAGTGTTGCCAGATGAATAAGAAGAGATTGCGCCAAATATTCGAACTCGAAGCGCCACTTGGCGCCAAATTTAAAGTAACTAGCTAAAGTGCTACCTGGCGCCAAATAAAGCAAAATAATGAGTAAATAAATAAAAACAAAATTCATTCACTTATTTATATATTTATTTGTTACATTTTTCATTAACTACTTCCTCACAGATTTCTATTAGTTCTTCATATTCTTCGTTATTGTTACTTTCTTCAGTTTGGTTATTATGCATTTGCTTACTATTAAATTTAGTTAACATGTTAGCGTTTCTCTAGTCTTCCCCTAATTTATTGGCGCAGTGTATTATACACATATTAACGCGTGATCAATATCTTTTCTAATCAAGTGACCTATGGAAAAAAATTATGTCTTTGTTTGGTTCATTATTTCAAATGCCATTTCAATTATTTTTATTGCATTCCTATCGTTTTGTGTAGGAATGCAATATAAATATGTAATTCAAGTGGCATTTGAAATAATGAACTAATCAAAGACACATGATTTTATTTCCATAGGTCACTTGATTAGAAAAGATATTCATCACCTGTTATAATTTCAACAGAAAGTCGTACGTATCTTTTGCCTAGTCTTCTTCAAGCCACTTTTTATTAAATTTTCTAAGTGTCTCACTTCGTTCCATGTTACTTCAACGATTTTACAACTGGTTACGGTGTTTCAGATAAATTATTGAGTTTGCGTTGTAACTTGACGTTTGTTATTTTTGACGAACAGGGATACCAACACAGATATCAGCAAAATGAAATCGTCAACTGCCAACAAGCGCCGTCATTTTTATGTTTTAAAATAGGATAGCGCCATTTTTTGCGCCAAGCGCCAAACCGAATTTGTATGACGCCAATTTTGAAATGATAGCGCCACATCTGGCAACATTGGTCACATTTCTGAAACGCTGAATCCTGTTAGACACAAGCAATGATACAATAGTTTCATTACAATCATATCATTTTCATTTCCAGCGTTTTTGGATTTACAATATTATCACATCATTTTCATTTCCAGCATTTTTGGATTTACAATCTTATTTGTAATTGAACTTTAAGGAAATGTTTTAATTTTCTTGTGTAGTAGTGACTTTTAAAAAACGACAAAATTGTCTTTTTTTATAACATTTTTTTCTTCGTTGCTCACGGTTTCATGTTTATATTCGTCCTCGTTTAATAATTTATCTTAAAAGTTTCGAATTTTGCAGAGTCGCAGTAAAATTCAGTAACAGAATTAGCAACGCCATCTATTGTCCAGTTTGGAAACAATTTACGTGATGATGTTTACTTCCTTTGCATTCAAGAGTTTTTCTAATTTTTGAATTGGAAAGTAAATGTATTTTCCTTCACAAGAAATAATACAAGGCAGATAATTAATTTTCTTTGAATTCCTTGTCAATTTCAAATCGACTTATTACGCTCGACTTTACCGACAAGTGAATTTCAGTTTTCATTTTTTTTTGGAGTATAATCAGGATAGTATCGCCATCTGTTGAACAATAACCAAATTAATTATACACACTTAATACTGTTTTGCTTTCTTTTTGTTCTTTACTCGACGATTTCTTTTGAAAATTTTTCGGTTACGATAAGAAAGAGCAGTACTATCTGTAGTAGAGTAAGAGAACTATTTCATCACAATTAATTTTCGTTTAATTTCCAGCCATTTTGTTAAAATTTTAATTAATTGTTTGTTTCTCTTATACCCTAGACCAACGGTGGGCAACCCCCGGCCTGCGAGAATTTTTCATCCGGCCCGCGAGACCTAAATCAAGATTTTTGCGCCTACTAGTAGTCATACACCTACCATACAACTGACCGTTAAGGAATAAAAAACTATAAAATAAATACTTCCAAGAAAGTGAAGATTAAGTGATGTAGCCAGCGGACAAAACATGGTCACATTCTGACTCCTTATATTAAAGGTTGCCCATCCCTATACTAGACCATTAAAAGTCTGTGAACGGTAATATTAAAAAAAGTATAAAAAATCTACGAAATAATCAAAGAAATTGATTACGAAATAAATACAGTCACCAGATTCACTCAATAAAATTCGTTTAAAAATTGAACAGGAATTCAACATCGAATCTAGCGACAAAATCATTAAATTGGCAACACAAGGTCTTCCAAAAATTGTCGGACAACCGGCAAAAGTTTATTCCAATATTAATCTTTGGCTTATTCCTAGCTGCAAGTTCAGAGGGGCTCTATGTCTATAAAAAGACATTTTTCTAGCTTGCTTATTTGAATATTTTTCTTATTTTTATTATGCGTAGAAAAAAGAGTACTCTCTTATAAGTTGGCCGATACACAGGCTGTCTCTAGTATCGCAATAGTCCGCCATATTACTTTATAAATGCATTTAAGTCGAATTTCTTTGTTTGTTTTTTTAATAGCGTTTTTGATTCGCTGCTCTAGAGTGCTCTCAGATTATTTTCATCCTGTTTTAATGCTCTGAGAGTGCTCTAGAGCAACGAATCGAAAACACTACAATTAAGGCTGATGTCCCACATTTTGGCGTCACCGCATTCTGTTGTCTCTATAAAAGCGATAGCCTACGTTTGCCTAAAGATCAAACGGGCTCTGCTTGGGAATGAATATTTACATTTTTGATATATCTTTCTCTTAACTTACATCGTTTTAACAACGAGGATTACAAAGTAGAGAATTTTGGGAGAACAGAAAAAAGTGCAGAAAAAATAAAATTGACGAAATGAATTTCCTCTTTCTCAGTTTTCCTTTCAGGCTAGAGTAATTTACGTTTGTGGGGTGGTCAGTTGTGGTCATTGTTTCACAAATCACTGCAGCGCATAATTTTTGATAAAACCATTCGCCGCATCATTAAACGCCAGCCCAATGGGTCCGAAGTGATTAACGGTGATCGCTTCGAAAGGCATGGGGTACTAATGGACGCTCACCTGCCTATCGATCTGAAGAAGCAAACATCTGCACGTTTCGCTTCGCTCTGCTCAGCCATCGGAAACTAACGTACTCTCACGCATCGCATCAACGCAGCTCGCTGATGGAATATCCTTTGTGAGAAGGGAGTTTCCAGCAAAACGAGGAATTTTTTTTCATTTGCGACGCAGATAGTTTAGAACAGGTGGAAGCAGCTATTTTCAAAAGTAAAGTACAAAATGATGATAGAGTTTTTTTGACACTTTGATTGGGAAAACACATGTATTCTAAAAGAACAGCACATTTTGTGCATTTTCTGTAGTGCATAATACTATGAATTAATAGACTTGATAGCCTTTCCATTTTCCCATATGGATTCCCGCCCAATTAGGTACTTGCTTCAGAATTATTTTTATGAGTACTAAATGCACACAACGGTAGTTTCATGTCAGTTCTTCGGCGGAGCTTTTTGTTTCAAATTACTGAAACGACGACGTTCCTCATTAGCTAAAATTACCCCTTCGCGAAATAATCGCGTCTCTTCACACCTCATGTCACGTTTTAACAAGTCGTAAAAAGCGAAGCGAGCGCTGAAATTTGCTGTTACTTTTTATTAGGACGCCAGATAGTTTCGCTTAATGTGCCTTTGACATTTTATCAACGCCATCGAAAGCCGTAATTCTGAACCGCATTTAGCATTTAGCGTGGAACAGATAAGCAAATAATTATCGGAGTTTGGGGAGCTCTTAACAATGAGGAAGCTCGGGGCGCGCGCGCGCGCCCTTTACGAGAGTTTAATGTGGCGTTATAGTTTTGGTCGAAACGAAATGTTATCATTATTAATATGTATGTATAAAAAATTTGCTGTGAATATCTTGAAAATGAAAAGGCGAAAATGGAAAATATAACGAAAAAAGAATGCATCTTCAATACACATAACTTTTCGGAGCCTCATCTTTTCACAGCGTTTATTTATCATTAGAAAAAAAGAAAATAATAAAATGCCGCTTTATAAAATCCCCAAAATTGCTCCATAAATCCTGATATAATCAGGAACGCTTGACTTTGTCACCGAGGGTTCCCAGGAATACCTCGGAGCTTTTCTTTTTTTTTGCTTAAATACATATTTAATAAGGGGAAACAAAATGAAGTAAGTTGAGTACATATTAACTTTTCTAGCTGGAGGGCCCTCCATCCAGACGTCTGGGAAATGAATTCGGATTTTCCTTTTTATTACTTTATTACGCGGCTTAAAAATCTGTATTAAGCTTTAATTTCCCGTTCGCGTTTATATCTGCTTTGCGGGCGCCATAAAGCAATTACGGCTTTAATAGAGTCTAGTGGATAAAAGTGGAAAATGTATGTGGACATTTTTCCGAGCGGCGGCATTGTTCGTCTCTCTTGCTTCGGGGATGCGATATTTCCGAGCACTTTTTTTTAATATACAGTGCCCCGGACTTTTGATGCTTTCTTTTTTTCTTTTTTAATGCGTTATTTTAGTTAAATATAATCCAAACATACGCGAGATTTGACTAGATTGTGCATGGCGCGTTCGTGCTCGCCTGATTTGCATAATATGTCATGCATATTAATTTTATATGTTTTGTCCTGCAACGTTATTGCATTTTGCGAACGTATTCAGTTTAAAATTTAATATTGTTTCAGGTTTAATATTCTGAGTTTGTTCTAAGTTTAATATACCGTAATCTACGAGATACTCCTTCTCTTGTTTAGTAATAATAAACAACTGAGAAAAACTTTGCAATAGTTTTTCTTTTAAAGGAGATTATTTTAAAATAAATGCTAAAGGCCGTTTTGGACTATCGTATTTCTTGTATCTTGTACAACGTTTGATCCAAATTCTATTTGGAACATGAAATTTTTTAGCTCCAGATAGAACACCTTCTATTTTTTCAGAAAGCTTCTGATACAATTTAATTGAAATGAAACCAAACCTTGTACAAAAAATTGGCTAGTCTAAACAGCTTTAGGGGGTGAAATCTAAATTGGTACCATTAAGCATCACTAAATTGTTTTTTTACGCAAACTCATCCTTTATTTTAATTAATAGTGTCATTATTTCGAATGACATCTGCATTATTTCCGGAGGAACTCGCCTGCAGAATTCGTAAACTTTAATCAATTCTAATCAACATTACTGCAAACACAATCATTAATTTTCGCAATCTTAATAAAGAGATCAAACTAAATAGGTTCCGGCGGATAATTAAATTATCCAGTTTACGTTCGCGCCGGTAATTAGCGCGGGAGTCGAACCCATTTATAACGTTTTTGTGAAGCGGCGTTATTTAAATTTACGAGCGCCCAATTAATTGAAAAAAAATAAAATAAACGATTTCTGAGCGCGTTCAAAATTAAACTGTCAGTGTCGAAATTAAAACGGGACGTTTTAATCGAACCACATCGGAAACGTTCGGTTGAGAGAGCGAGAGGACCGCAGAAAGTGACGTTTTTGAAATTAGAATTCGAAGGCGACGTTGATGAGTCTTTGCTGAAATAAAAAATAATAAAAAAAATCTGAGCGAATTGCGCGAAAGCACGACGACCTGGGTTTGAATGTAATCAAGAAAATTTGATTGGGGCCGATATTAATGAAAGGGGAGTTTTTCGAATTATGTTTTCAGAGCTCGTTAGGAGAACTTCGCGCCCTGAATTTAACTCGGCCTTTTCAAAGTTTGCTTTAATTAAAATTAGCAGCACTGCAGGATTTTTTGAATAGACGAAAAAAAGACCTACAGAAATATGTTTGCCAAGCCCATTTAAGTAATCATAAAATTTAAAAAAAGTCTAAAAACTTATTACATAATTAAATTCTCTCCTTTTAGAAGTGTAAAACATTTATTTACACGTATTTGCGCCCCAAAGGATTTCGAGTTGACTCCGACTAGGTGTATGCTCATTTTGGGGGGAGATCGGGGGGAGCACGTCGATAATTTTCATTCCTAAACGACCTCATCGTTCAGTCTGTGATTTTGATGAACTCTGTCAAAGCATTTAATTAAATTTCCGGTGGCCGGCATTCGGGTGTATTCATCCCCTTATTATCTGAAGTGTAAACTACTAAAGCTCTGTACCATAAACAAATGTATTCAGACGCGAAAATATAACATCCCCACGAAATTAGCTTAATTAAAATAAGGTCCAAAGTCGAAAGTAACTATTCTACTGGAGTGTGTTTAATTTAAATAAAAAAGAATAAATTTAGAAACCTCCTCCAGAAGAAGAATCAATTTTCAGAGAGAGAGAACAGTTACACATACGTTCTAGGCGGAACGAAAACAAACATATGTTTTCCTGTTAGTACGTTCATCTATCGGATTTATTTACTTTACGGCATCGACTGATAAGGCTCCTCGAAGATGGAATTATCCATGTTTGTTTTGTTTCCAGAGGTTTATTTCGTTTTATAATTTCGGCTTTAAAGCGCACTGTCTTCTTGATTTCATTTTTCATCGCATAACACAAAACGAAAAGTCTAAATTTAAATTGATTACTTTTAATCAATCAAACAAAATGAAGAAAATCGTGACTTTCCGTTCGTCGCTCTCTCATCTAAAATATTTCGTTTGAGATCAAACGATTGCATTTCAGCATTTCCTCGGGAGCAATTTAAAATATCTAGGATTACTTCATTTGTTAGCTCTGCGGGAATGAACAACGAAACCACTCGCACCCCTGACATGTTTATACGTCGATGTAGTCTGACACGACACAATACCCGTTGTATGGGGCACCATAAATATATAACTTATGATTCTATGCATTATGTAATAGGTTCTATGAAGATATATGCCAGGCAAGGTTTTTACATCGTTAATTTAAATCACAATGAGTGCCACAAAAGGAAGGTCCTTTTTGATGTTCGTGCGCTTCGTGAAACAATATCTTAACTGACAATGTTTTAATGTATTCGGTTTGGAGTATTAAACGATCAAAGCTCTACTTAGACATTCTGATAAGTTTGGGAGTGGCCATAGGTAATTTTGCGTTTAATTTCAGTGGGTCGATAATTGATAATCCTTTCAAATTTTTAAGGTGAACTAAACAGCTGATGAATCTAATTTTAAAACTGTTTCTCTAGTTTAAAAATTTCAAGAAACATGTTTGAATAAAGAGGACGTAATGTGTAGAAAGACGCAATATTAAAATATTGAATAACTGGCATTTTGCGATAGTCAAATAACTGGACAATTTGATAACAGATGGCGCTGCTTTCCCATGAAATTTACGATTTATTTTGTTCAAATAAGTTTTAAAGACTTTATACACGTATTTGTTTATTTATTGTTCTTGAGACAATTCGAGTTTAAAACAAATATTACTCTGCAAAACTATCTTTAATTAAATGTATTGCTTTCAAGAACAAATAACCCATATTTCTTCATCAGATGGCGCTGTAAGCATTTCCTTGAAAATATACGATATGATTATTTGAGAGCTTTAGGTTCACATTTATTTATATTTTATATTAATTTATAATTCCAACTTTTGGTCACCACAGGAGGACATGCAAGGCACTAGATCATCACTCTGTTGCGTGTATGTTGATCCAGTGCCTGTCGAACATGTCAGTGTTTGCTTCCTCTCTCGAGTTTGGTTCTAAACTTAACATGGATCCATTCCCATTGCCAACTGAAGGGATTTTTCCCTTTTGAAGGTTTTTTTATGCTCAAAAGGTACAAAGGGACTGTTTTAATTAAAAACTTTTGGAGGCTTTAGAGCCTTGCGTTTCATTGCCAAGTAGACAATCAGATTCGGTTTTTGTTATTTTTATGTTATTTTAGAAGAAAAAATATAGTTTATCGGTAAAATAGTTTCCGTCATGTCTTCAGCGCACGCGTTTTATGAAAATGTCAATTTCTTTTTCATTGTGACAGTTTATTTCACATTACCAGTGTTGCCAGATGGGACGGTTTTACTCTTTCTCGCTTATTTTTATGACAGAAGGGGTAAAGCACTCCTTCAAAAAGCAGTAATTTTTACGCTTTTATAAATAATTATTAAATGATAAAGTACTATACTTCGACCCGACTTGGCGAAGTGTAAGAACGTCGGTTGGCGGTGACATAGGCACTCGTTGAAGTCGGTGTTGTACTGGCTGATATTAGGTATTTTGAGCGAAATTAAATGGAAGTATGATGAATCATATGAGAAATTAATTTTGTTTCGTTTTCTTTTAATGCATTTTTTTTTCAATGTAGAAAAGGATTTTCAATTATAAAAAGTGATATTTTGCATAAGAACTGGGATTTTTCAATATCACAGGTTGGCAACACTGGGGCAATTACTCAGTATAATTTTAGGCGTGATTCCACGTATTTCCTCTTGACCCGAACGCAAAATACTTCCAGTTACGTCACTGTTGTAGTTGTGATTGATTAAAAAATTGCTTTTCACTCTTTTTTACTAAATTTAAGTAAGTAGGTACTGTGTGTTGTTAATACATTCTTAGATTTGGATTAAAAAAAAATGTAATTTGTAATGTAATTAATAAAACAGTTTGAGAAACAGGCGTTTGACGCCTAGGCCCATCGCTCAATATCATTTTTGGCTTGGTGACAGACCTCCGGATGCAAACTACTTCCACTGCTTTCCGCAGTTGAGATACTAAGGGAATTTTGGATAATTGAAAACTTGGAATTTTCGTTTTATCAATGGCATGTGCCCCATTTACTCCTTTTCTTTGCAAATTGCAGGCAATTGAGTTTGGCGAATGCTGCGCCATCTCCGTGGTGCAGTTACGAGAGTCAAGTCTCGTTTGCGTAGCTTTATTACTGTTGCAGTTAACATTTTTTAAAACTACTGATGCGTGGTAAATTATGATCATGGACAAAATCGAACATCAAGCAGTAATAAAATTCCTCACAAAAGAATGGAATACTCCGAAGCAAATACATGATA
The DNA here is from genome assembly GCA_958336345.1 of Dorcus parallelipipedus. NCBI lineage: Eukaryota > Metazoa > Arthropoda > Insecta > Coleoptera > Lucanidae > Dorcus > Dorcus parallelipipedus. The sequence goes on along the minus strand of OY284479.1, from coordinate 32,720,353 downwards.
GGATGTCTGGGCTTTACAATAAAACAGTAACATCTTGGTCTAAACAGTATAAATGGGACAGGGAGTCTTTAGAAGACCCTCACAGTGGACGCTCTAATGCCAGAAATTCTTGAAGATCGACGAATTAGGACTCATTCACCGATAGCTGAGATTTTAAACATTAATGGCGAAGAATCTTCCACATAATTCATGAACATCTAGGAATGCCAAAGATGGATGCTCCGAATGCTCGCTTCCCTCGATAAACAACGGAGAGTTGACAGCAACCTTTGCCTACCTGCGAAAGACAGAGAAAATTCTGATAGGGGATGAAACGTATCCCTGAAAGCAAACAAAAATCAATGCAATGGAAGCACACCCATTCCCCAACGTCAAAGAAATTTAAAGTTCGGCTGGCAAAGTGATGGCTACGATTTTTTTGGAATTCCAAAGGAATTTTGTTGATATATTATCTTCCCCACAAAACTACGGTGAAAGGGGTTTAAAACAGTAAAAATTGCAGGAGTCTATCAAACAAAATCATTAAGTTATTTCGTAAACTAAAATTGAAACTGTTCTGACAGATACGAAACTTGTGCAAATAAATTTCAATCGCTGCAGGTCATTCCAGAAATACAAGAAGAACGTATACAGGGCCAAAATAGAAACAGAAGTGACTGGTTTCCGCCTGGGGCAAAACAACTCGACGACGACGTGCACATAACTTTGCACATAAATTACGCATTAGAAATTGGAAGGCGAACTAAATTTAACGTCGAACGTAAATATTTACACAATCGAGGCGTACATAAAAGAATGCCTCAAAAGTAGACGGGAATAAATACGGAGAATGTGACAATATTTGACTCTGCAAACCAATATTACAGGAGTAAGCGACTGTTATCGACATTCAAAATGCTTTCATGTCAACATCCCTGCTTTATTAACACCGGAGAGGTCGTCTGTCGCCTCAGCACGACAGGGAATTCTATTTCAGTTCCACCACTGAGATTTGAGCCTGTGGTCGTGTATGTTTGTAAAGCCCAAAAACAAATTGGTTTGTACTCGAAATTCATAGAAATCGCAGCTGTGGAGACGGGAGCCTCCTGGATACGAAGATATAGGGGCCATTTTCCGACGACCGCCGGCACAAATGGACTGAAATTTAGGGGTCGTTTAATTGAAAGTGGATTACTGTCTGCAACATATGGACCGCCCCTGTAAATATTTAACAACTATTTCATTCAGCAGAGCAATGAATAGCCCCCGGTATAAATTATGAAGGCAGAATTTAGTCATGCGCGATCTCTTTGTCTTCATTTCGACTGTGCGGAGAAATTTATGGCAATTTGGGGATGTATTTTGAATGGAACATACAAATCAAAACTTAAACAAAACAGAACTTAAATGATCAACTTGAAAGCCGATTTTTCAATTATAAAGTAACCGTAAAATCATTTTATTACTACATCACCGTGAAACTTACTTGAAAACGACTCTTGCGTGCTACTTTTCGTGCTCTTCTTTAAGTACGTCAAACATGAAAAATAAAACGACGATAACCGAATTAAATTCAAAAATGCGCCCGCTTTGTTCGCCGCCCTTTAAAATTCATGTATGTAAATCTAGTAAAACTTTGTTAAAGGGCGCCCGCGCGCGCTCTTAGAAAAAGTCTCGATTTACCTATTGAAAACTTTTCGGCATTATGCACGGCCCGAATTAGTTTGGGACAAAAGATGGGCCTCGTCCGAAGACATCGGAATTTGCTTTATGGGAAGCGCCTGAACGTCGCGTCCGAACTTTTTGTGACACGACGGCCGCAGCCTCTGGGCTTGGGATTATTACATCGGACGGGAAAGCGATTTATCGCTCTGAATATTCCAGAAATGTTTCCCGTTTCATAATTTTAATGAATGTGAACGTCAGGGCAAGTTGAGGGTTGCTGCTTCTGAATGCGGAAAAAGCTTTTCCCAGTTCATAAAAACATTAGCAAAGTTACCTTTTTATATTTATCAATCCTTTTTCAAAAGAACTCAATTAAGCCAATGGCTTTTTTGAGTGTTCACTGAAATTTATTTATTACGTTTTCTCTTCTCAATTCTCGAAAAAAACATTGCGTTCCAAAACTGCCATTGTCTTCTTTTTCTGTCTTTCAGTTGTACCGCGTCACAAATCTACTTTTTCTAGGCGAGAAAGAAGAATTGTGGCGTGGTACAACCAGAAGCTTCCGCTGCCGTTATCCTTCTATTTCTAGCTTCAGTTGTATCGCGGCACAAATCCTCTTTCTTAAGGCGAGAAAGAAGAATTGCGACGCGGTATAGCCGGAAGCCAGAAGAACAGGTTTCAACAATTGTTCAGCAGTTAAAACTTATTTGGAAATATTTTATTGGCAAAAAGTCGCAGCTCCTCATTATTGAAAACAATCATGTGATTTTCCAATTAATGAAGGTATAAGGTATTAAGCCCATTATTATTTAACCTTGTTATGGAAGATATAAAAGAAACAAAACAACTAAGCTGTATGTGGGGCATAGAAACTCACAACCAGTCTGGATAAGAGAATGTGCTTTTGCTGATGACCTTGTTATATTTGCAAAGAACGAAAGAGAATAGAAGAAAAATCTAGACATATGAAATGAAAGCTAGTAGAGAAGAAAGTCAAGATAAATCAAGAATTGTAACAGTGGGAAAGTCGAGTTGAATGAAAAGAAAATAGGACAAGTAGAAAACTTCAAATATGTGGAAGATAATAAGGGAAATCGCGAAATAGAAATAACTTCCAGAGTTGAGAGTGCAGCTAAGGTGTACCATATCCTCAAAAATAGTGTCTTGGGAAAGAAACAAAACAAAATTGAGTACATACAAATCAGCTTTTGGATCTATCTTAACTTTTGGTTGTGAAAGCTGAGTTTTAATGAAATCACTCAAGAACCAAGATACAAAGCGTAGAAATGAAGTGCTTAAGAAGAATGCTGGGAGTTACAGGAAGAGACCAGAGTGGTTATTCTCGAACTGGAGAGAAACGATCGCTTCCGAAGATGACGTTAAAATGACGCATTTCTCGAAAGGTTTGTATAGGTTTATACGAGAGCCTACGTAATTTTGACGTCAGTCCCACAAAACGAACCCTCTCTCTCGTTTCGAGAATTCAGGCCCATATTAGAAATGACAGCATCAGGTGTAACCTATAATAAAAAGGCAGAGGATGGGCAATTACGATGGTATGGACACCTTTGGCGAATGAACGAGGAGAAAATAGCCAAAACGCAGTAAAAAGTAGATAGAGGATGATCAAAGACAACGGGAACCAAAAACATAGAAAAGTTAATACAGGGCAGAGGACTCACGGTGGTCCAGGCATCAACGATGACAAAAGATAAGAAAGAATGGAAATAGTTTATTTATAGTGAAGTAAGTGTAGGAAATAGAAATGTAATGAAAAGTAACGTTTTACATCCAAAGGTAAAAAGGCTCTAGAGATTATATTATATTCCTGTATCCCACGTGATTTATGATGTACACAACTAAGTTTTTTATAGTTGGCTAAAATCAAGAAAATTAGTAATTAGAATTAGTGCTTCCTTTGGTCTGCCGATAGCATGTATTGTTGGTTGCCTGACTATCAGGCAGAACTTGATCACGTGGGGCACAAACAAATTCGAAAGTGGTATTTTATTGACAGTCGCTTTATATTGTGCGCATATTTTTGTATGAATCAGTGTTTTAATTAGAACATTTATTCTTCTTCTCTCCGGAAATAGTTCGTTCCTCAATTTCTTCTTGATTATCGTTTGTATTGTATCATATGCCTTGTTCATTTCCTTCTCATTTTTCACTCTATTCACGAATCAGGATTTCTAACTAAAGATTCGATGATCTTCAGTATACATCTGTAAATCCAGACTTCTAGTTGCTCAAAGGTAACAAGTGTAGAAGACCATAATTCTACTTTACAAGAACTGGGCCAAGTCAGATCTTTAGCATCGAAGGATATCATTGATCTAAAAATATGGTAACATGACTTCTTGTTATTCTGTGGTACAGTGCTATCTGCTTGTTAAATTATTTTATTATTATCCTAAATTATTTCCCCCAAACATAAAATAAAAAGGGCTGGTAATTAAATGTATCCTGTCGTACGTGATGTATTTTGACTTTGATACTGTAACCATTTCTGTAACCAGAATTTTTAAAAATTCAAAGAAAAATCGAATCAAAAATAGTTATAAAAAGAAAAGAGTTTGTAGATCTAAACTAGAATAAATACAGGGTGATTCTTGAATACATCGATAAAGAAAAAATGAATAGTTTTCCAGAAATACAAGTCCTGCGTCAAAAATATTCGCCTAGCTCTATTTGGTAAAGAAAGGGACAGTTAATAAGTTACTCAATGGTAGATTATTTTTCTAGAATAATAATAATAAATAAATATAAATTATTCATTTTTAAATAAAAGTTTTGGAATTTAAATTATAATAATGATTTTATTTTCAAAAACAGCTATACTAGACTAGGCGAATGCTTTTGACGCAGGGTTTCAAAAACAGCTATACCAGCTAGGCGAATACTTTTGATGCAGGGCTTGTAATTAATGGAATATTGTGCCCCAAGCGATAGTAGTCGATGAATGAAATAAATACAGTTATAAAAGTTTATTATAAAGTTTTATAACTGCATTGTAAAAACGAGTGGATTCACAACGTTCTTGTCGATGTGTACTTGACGTAAGCTATTTATAAAATGTCATGATATGATATACCAGGTAAAATGTCCACTATTCAGATCACCTCTCGTCAGATTCAATAATTAGTTAAAAATTTACTTAGATGATCGGTATAAAGGATAAAAAAAATTGATGAAAAGATTTATTTGTTCATTCTATGGTACAGCTATGGGTAATCCAGCTTCACCCATCTTACCCAAAATCGTTAGGAATAGTCTATTGAATACTATCCATTCCCAAACTATTAAGCGTTTAACACCCCAGTTTTATATTGTCACATTGATGATATTGTCACGGCCATTCCAAGGAATTTCCAAGAGTTATCTATATTCAACGATTCTCAGAATAACTTAAATTTAACTACAAGATTAGACTTCCCTTTCTGCTTACTGAATTTTTGCTTGAAAGAAGGGATGATGTTACCATTATTACCGCGTGGTACAGTTGCGGACAGAAAATTTCGGATGTCACGGTCATTCCATTGACGTAAAAGTTGAAAAATTTCTTTATGTATACGTCAGATGAATGACAGTGATATCCGAAATTTTCTGTCCGCAACTTTACGATAGCGGGCACATTATTTGTACAATGTAAACCTCACTTTAATACTTTTGACGTTTGGTACATACACAAAGTGTCACTAGTAATTCTGACGTTTAATATAATTTTGACAGAAATATAACAACAATAAAATCCTGATTTACCAGATTTGTCTAAATACACATAACATGCCAAATTCTTGCCCGGATTTTATTGTCCACTACTGTGCATTAAACCCACTAACGGTGGCAGAATTATTAATTACTATTCAGTGCACCTTTTTAAAAATTAGCCACTATTAAATCTTTAAAACATAGAGTCAATGAATTGTCTCGTCCTTCATTTTAGAAAAAAAAAAAAAACTGTACCGTTATCAACGAAAAAATCTTTTCTTTGTCCTTTATACTGATCATTTAACTCAAGTAAGAATTTTTGAGGACACCATTTAGGATCAAGTTAAAAATGTGCGTAGCGAAATGAGTTACTGTGCAGGACAAAGCAAATGCATTTTAAACACAAAATTAATTACGCAGACTCGTACAGGTTTTAAGGATTTCATTTAAACTGAAGCTTACGTTAGGCAGTTTATTTATTTTATTGTTATCTTACAATAGTTCAGGTTTTCCCTACATAAATTGCTATCGATCCTTCATTTAAACTCATTTCTTCTTAATCTTAAATCCGCTTGTTTACATGCATAAATGTACATACTTCAATGACTTTTGAACGTCTGCTTTAACAGAGAACTCAATTCTTTCTTAGATTTTTGATTTTGCCACAACAGTAAAGTTTTTATTCTTTTTAACTTAGCTCTAATAATACATGAACGTTCTTATTAATTAGGTGCTATTGATTTGATCCAAATTTCTACTCCGCACAGGTACGTTTATCATCAAACTCTCACGCATTATGTTTGATGTTAGACAGGCAAATCGAAATTTGTGATTCCATTTGCGCCATTATTGGAACATATCCGAGTTAAATCTATTTGCGGCAATGACTTACCTATTCCATTAACCAATGATCTTATTGATATATGTATGTATTACCATCCCGCATGCATAACTGAAGTGGTAATAAATCTTAGGGAACGAATTAATTTTAATTGAATGTCGAAATTCGACGACGAAAAATAATAAAATAAAAATAAAATCTGGGTAATGTAATTGGTTGTAGTTTAGTAATTTTAAATATCGCCCTGGGAAAGCTCAAGTAAGAGACAAGTTTTTCTTTTAAATCTAAGTAATCAGATAATTTTCACTAAAAATCTGCATGTGGATTTTTTTCTGTTAGTATTCGAATACCTACGTCTGTCTATCAAGACAGAGATAATACATGCTAAATTATATGTAAATTTTCTTATTTTGTTGATGATATTGAAAATGAAATGGAATTTGAAAAGAGAAACTCCAGGTGGCATCGAACATTCGCGTGATGACATGAAAGCGTCGCGGCACCTCGCGCCGATGGGCAGGCCGTTTTTCGCGTTTCTTCCTTGCGCTTAATTAATTTCTTTGTTTGAGCTGTCGTGATAAATACGTTACGGGCCCTGTTTTCTTTGTTGAAGTTCCAAGTTCCTTTCGTGAACTTCGTCGTGCGGAGATAATGGACGGAAACAGATTAATTCGATGGGAAAACGAGTACGCTTTGCATTTCTAATGAGAACTTTCAATCTACGTAAGTGGAACGATTATTTTTTTATTTTTCACACAATTTCATAATTGAATAGAATCAGTACGTCCTTTGGGTTTTCCGTGGTATCTAGATTCATTCATTTTATGTTATGCAGTTCTTAGCAGACGATTTATTCTAATGCAAACAGCTTCTGTAACATGCCAAGAATTAGAGAGGAATTATTTTCGGCGTGTGACTGATCACGTGTGTTATATTTTACAGAGAATTAATAGTCTTCTTCAGTTATAAATGTGTTTGGCGCAGACGTTCTTGATGGTATGTAGTACTGGTATAACGGGGCCGGTAAATTATGCGATCAGAAACTATAACGCGAAAAACACATAAATTTTACAACCGGCAGGACTCGTCGTAAATCAAATAAAATTGCAGTTCCTGTATGACACAGGTCATTAGATTTATATGGATTTGCGCGGGTTTACGATGAACAACGTAACGTCTATTGTGACGAATTCAAAACTTCGACTTTCAAACGTGCGAACGACGCCGGATGCGTGACAATATTTTTCAGACTCGTCGCTGAAAAAAAAAAACATCAATATTTACATTCATGCCCTTTCAAAGGGTGTGAAAATTCGACGTCGATATTCATGGGAGTGCAAGGATAACACTCACCCACACACAACAACGTTTGTTTGCGAAACTCAATTTGATTTATTTGTTTTTTTTGTTAATGTTCCCTAATTACTTATGCATGATTGAGTTAATGATTACAACACATTCGAGTGCCAGGCTCACATGACAGGAGAGGATAAAATAATCCAGAACACTTTACATGAGTAGGGTTGGGCTCAAATTATTTCATTTTAAGAAAATTATAAAAATTATTATTGATGTGTATTATGTATAGGTTGAAGCATAAGTTCACAGCATTTATTTTATTTATTTACTCCTATTATAAATTTATTTGATCTCATCGCCCTTGAGAGATTTGAAAGTATTTTTGTATTTTCTATTTGTCTTACTCTGTTTACGTATGTGCATATATTTTCTTAAAGGGATTCGTTTGACTGACGTCAAGCAAATTCGCCTTGCAGGTAAAACATTGCAGCCTGTTCGTCTCCTCCGTTATTTACTGCCATACATTCACCCCCCGAAGAAATTCTTTTTTGTCCTGGTGTCGCAGCTGTAGCCAGGATATTTATTATGTACTTTCCTGCGGCGCACATTATGTCACAATAGAGCAAGATAAAGACGATAAAATAAGGAAATTTGACAGTTTCGAGTGTCTCATCGATTCTTTACGACCTCTCACCGTCCGAGATAACGAAATAATAAACAACCAATTTTCTTTTCAATTCCAGTTATTTTCGGAATCAATCAAAGATGAAATCGATATAAACCGAATTAGAAATTATTATTATTATTATTTTTTAGATTGATTTAGAAGCAAGATCAAAAGAATGAAAATAGAACAGCATTCGCTCTAAATTACGTCGGTCTTCGTGGAAGGAACGCAGGAAACTTATATTTTTGACAAATTGAATCGTTTGAAAGGACGAGGAGCCGGCCAGGAAAGAATGCAAATTTGTTTCGCCTCCTCTAATCCCATTATATCACTTCTACGAAGACTGAAGTTGCTTCCGTGTTTTGTAATTCATTGCAATTTCCGGCAATCAAAGTGGCATTTAATCCTTGATTTATTACGAAATGATTCAATTTAAACTTAAAATCTAACAAGATCTTATTCGTACGTTTATGCAATGGACATGAATGTCCTGCTGTAATTTAAAAGCTGTGGAAACATGAATTCAGATGGAAGTGTTTTCGAAAATAAAGCTGCGCGATTAGGGTAATTTAGGGTATTTTCGTGCTGAGAGAGAAAATAGAGACATATTTCACCCGGCTACCAAAACAATCTGTTAAACCTGAAAGCACATAAAAGTAATTGTTATAGTAATTAAATTCCAACATGAAAACAAGTTATTACGCGTACGTACATTTGTTATGTCAGCACGTTAATCTCCATTCACTACAGAAATTCAATTATACCAAACGTTTCAATTGTTATCCGAATTAATTATGCAACGTGGAATGCCTTTTCGACAGGCGTTCTATTTTTCCGAACTCGGTTATATGTAGGCTCCCGCTTTAATTAAAACTCCTGCTGCGTCCTTTAGCCGGCGCAAAAGGAGCACGGGACGTTCAAAGTTCGAGCGGGCGTTTTTATTATCGTCCGATGCTTTTTTCTCTTAAGTTTTAAGGAACTCCGGTAATCTTGCTTCGGGTAACTGAATCGCCGACGGCTACGTCGGAGTGTTTTAATTTTCTCTGGCGAAACTGCTGTGAGCTAGCTGATTGATCTTTTCTTGTCTCCGGAATTGCTTCTTCGTCTTATTTTGTTTCGAGCATCGAGGAAAATCTAAAGGCTGAAAATGTCAAGTTATTTTCTAATTTATAATCAAAGAAGTCAAAACTGAATTTGGTAACATTTATTTGATTTCAAATTTGAAACCAACGCAATTGTAATCACGTATTGTAATTAAATGCCATCAAAAGATTTAAAGAATGCTTTTAATTGTGAAATCACCCGCTCATTATCTGCTGGAAAATGCAGAAAGTTACTTCACATTTCCGCCGGTTCATGCAACCGCCGATGCATGTATCTGATTAATCAATAATTCCGATTATAAATTCACGGCGCGAACCGTTCAAGGCACTTTAAGCTTGTTTTGTCTGTTAATAATAAATACACTGCATTGCACGAACGCACCGATAATGCTTTACAAACTAAACCCATTACCGTATTAAGCTAAATATTGTATGTAGTACATCGTCCTTCGTTTAAAAGTTGCAGCGCAAAACACAAATAAGGATCAAGGGGTGAGTTTGTTGCATGAACTTATCATAAAATTATACTCCTAATTAATTATTAGTGCAGATTACGGAGAGAAGTTTGTAGAACTTTTTTAATAGTTGAACAGCACTGCAGGCAACATCTTGTCTACTGCAGATGTGATGTGTATTCCGAAACACATACACGAGGACTTATGCGTCCAGATGGAAGATAGAGAACTTTCTTGTATTCTAACCTCGCAGTTCGATTTCTCCCGTTTGTGAGAATTCGCCAAGATCCAAGCAAATTATTTACCGAGAATATGTTTGCTGCAAGGGTGAACGACGATTCAATAAAAGCAGAAGTCCTAACTACTCGAGCGGAAAATGTTTAAGAACTTTTTGATGTCGAAATTTAATCGATACAAGAAGAGCTTTGCGACGTTTTCTGTCGCATTCTTTTTTGATGCGATTTTTAGAGTTGGAGAAGATAAAAGGGTCCTATATTGTATAGTACATAAATTATTATCTACATATATTTATACGACTTAATAATAAGTTTTCCAGCTTTTTAAACCTACGAATCTTAATGTTCATAAGCGAGAAAAAAAACTGAATTTAAGTTAATTCAAAAAGTATTAAAAATTAAAAAGAAAAATTTGTGTATTAAAAGCTCTCCATTTTTTTTTCTATTTGCAATTTGTTTTCTCCATGCTTTTGCTTACACTATCTTTGGTCTTCCCTGTGGTCTCTTTTGTTCCCATTTTGTAATTACTCTAATTGGCAGGGTCTTATAACCAACACAGTTTCTTTTAAAACCCAACAATTTATCGGCTGAACGGGATATGTTAATTGCATAAAACTAAATTTGCCATTAAATATAACAGCCTGATTAGTTGTGTTGGTATAATTGATGCGAAACATTGTAATCAATTAAGTAATCAAGAAGATTACGATGAACTTTACAATAGATTTGTTAATACTAAGTTCGAGTCTATAAGTATCACAACACGTGACAATATTGCATCATCATCCGTAAAGAGAACGTAATTGCAATCAACAGTCGTTTATGAAAATTAGAAAAAGCAGTGGCCCTAAGTTTGATCCTCGAGGTACTCCCGAATCGCCAGGATAATGAAATGACGAAAATCTATTATAAGCTACGGACTGTGAGACTAATGTCAACATAAATGGAAAAAAAAACATAAAAGTGAAATTTGTTTCATTCATTTTCTAAAAATATGTAATGTAATTTATTTTTGCCCAGCTTTCAAAAACCACATAAGAACACACAACTTTAGTTTATAATACCAGGTATACGCAAGTAGGTACATGGTTTATTTGCAAAAAAAATCTAAATTCCTGATAAATTCGTCCACTTTTTACCTACTCTGCAGATTTTACTTATTCATAGTAATTGAAATTTGTTCTGCTCGGATCTGCAACTCAATTTAAATTTTAAAAATTCATGAGTGTTGAAACACGCTGATGTTTCAGTTTTTCTGCATTGTTGCAAAAATATTTCACTCACATCTAAAATTAATTTTTGATATTTTTTTAATTATAATATACGTTTCGCTATATGTACGCCAATTCAAATTGTTCAAACACGAGTACAAATTGGTTAGATACAATATGTCCAAAGAAGAAGAAATTACTGTAACTTATGAATGACTCTAAAATAGACAAAAACAAGCAATGTAAGAAAAAGTTTAAAAGCTTTTTGCTTCACTTTTAAGAACTTCGAATAGAGTTCCAAAATTTCCCTCGACCGTTTTTTTTCTCGCGAGCTTTAAAAGCTTCGCCCGTAAGCCCTCGCAAGTAGCAATTAATAAGCGTATTTAGATTCCTCGTCTGCGTTTTGACGCTTCTTTTATGCGAAGCTCGCGAGGATTAAATTTATTTTTTCAAGATGGAAATATCTGCTTTTTCATTTATGCTTATTTCTCGATTATGAAACGAGGCTCGTACGAAACGAAACCGAAGCATTTTCGCTAATTGGAAATTCGAGCTTTTAGAGACGATCTAAAAATATCTACACGTTGGTTTATGTTGCGCGTTTTATATCGAGACGTGCACCTGTGGTTGTAAAACGTGTCATAGGTAAATAACGGGGCATTTGCAAAAGTATGATTGATTCTGTCTGCCGCAGAAGTATTACGAGTATTACGTAAATGGAAATTGCTCATTTTATAGGTTGACGGTTCTAAAACGCATCTAATTTGATTCTGAATGACAATTATTAGTGATCGTTTGCTTAACATCAAACGATTCGAATTTACGTGCGAGGCAGAATTATTAAATCATCCAAAAAGTGCACGCCCAGCAAAGCACATCACCCTGTTTGCTCGTCGAGAGGAATTTTCTTCCACGTCATCAATGCCTCGCGTTAATTAACAATTTATGAATTCGTAATACGGAAGACCACGCTACAAAACCTGAGGGATGTCAGCGGGGCTATAATAGCTAAAGGGATTTGGCGCACAAGTGAAAGCGCCAGGAGGGAGAAAATAACAAGGGATGCTTGTTTAGGGGAGATAGGAAATTAATTGCAGTTCTCGGGTGGAATCCTATTGATGTCGAGATTTTTGCCCCCTTTTTTCTCTGTTCATGTGAGGTACGTCTGGAAGTGACTGGAATATTTCAAATTTGGACATCGAAAAATATAATTCGAGTAATTTTTTTTGAAGCGACTTTTATTTAACGATGGCTTTAACGAACGTTTGGTTATTTTATGTGGTGTTTTCCTTCGTGATTGTCAATAGACAGTAACAGGGGCCGTTTACACAATATCGAATCGATCCTGTCAGTGTAGGGGATGTGCGACAGCACGCTCGCAAGCGGTTACGTCGAGATTAAAGTTTTACGAGGTAGTTTTCAAATTTCCGACTTTTACGGCCGAGCATATTCTCTTTTTACTACGTCTCAACAAATCGAGTGGATGTTCGCAAGTGGGGCCTTCCGAAGTCTTAAAAGAAATAACTTTTAATATTCCATAAAATGTAACACTTGCTGACGAAGATCGTTCGCTTTGGGAGCGCGTAAAACTCAAAGGAAATTAGATTATTCCTATGCCTTGTTATACATTATCATATTTTTGTTTCGAAAGATTTTTTTCTTATTATTTCCAATCATTCTTTCTGTGCAATAGAACTGGAATAGCATGAATAATTTATTTATTAATTCAGTGATGCTTAAACAAGGAATTTCATTAGACGCCCATAATTTTCGAACGCATTCTATCTCCTCTACGTGTCACGCATCAGGACGTTCGTTCCGAATTCCCATTGTCAACAGAAATGATTTCCAATTAATTTTTGGTGGGATGCTGGCGTAATTAGGGCGTTGGTTTTCTGTTTGTTTATTTTATGGATCCGGGCCCGAAATAACGCAGCCTCCGAAGTGATCTGTACACACACTCACGCATCTGTGTTGCTTAAAACTGACTGACACACGGTGTGTGATTCACTCGCTCAGACAAGGGAGAAATTGTTGTGGATTTCAGTATTGTATTATACCCCTGACGGACTGAATTATGTCTAAACCCACTTGGCATGGTGATAATTTATATGTGTGGGATGAACTGTCAAATTGAAATGGAGCACTTTAGTTGGTAGACAATGCTTCGAATGACGTTGAAGTTTCATTTTCGTTTTATTGAAAAACTGATAGGCGTCGTATCCAAAATCCTTACTTCTTGAAAATAATTCAAAATAAATTCCACAGTTTATTAAACTGAAAACAAATTAATACTTCAAATAGTTCGCCCTCATTTATACCAAATAAAACTTGTTAAAAACAATGTTTTAATTAGGGATGAACCCTTAATAGAATAGAATTCTAAACGTATCCAGACTTATTCTGAGCGAAATAAATTTCCTGTGTCAGCAGTGATGTAGTCGAGAGTGTCGTGTGCCATGTTCTAAACCACTTACTTTCCTCGAATACTCTAAATCCATTGGCCGCCCCTTCAACCGGACAATTTCATTAGACATTTAGCTGTCCTCCGGGCCTCCGTCGTCGCACCCGAGAGACAAAACGAGGCGCAAGTTTAAGCAATAAATTGAATCGCGCTGAGGAGGGATTTCCGGGCGAAAAATATTTTATGCTTCAATTGTTTCATTAGACGTCGCAGAGTCCCCCGGCGGCGCCGGGGATATTACCCTTACGGTAATTCATTTAAGGTTCGCAAAGTGCGAGGCAATTGTTCCAATTCGTTTATTGTGTTTCTGCTGCGATTAGATTATTGCAGGTTTCAAAGGAAACCAAGGAAGAAGGACACACTTGGAATGAACGTCATGTCACATTTGTTTGAAGTGTGAGTGACAAAAGGTCTCCTATTTTTTTTTCGAGTTTTGGTTTCCATTTTAAATTTTATAGCAAAGAATATTTTCTAGATTTTAATTAATACCTCTTAGGTCCGGTCTTTCCATCTGACCATTAAAGTTATGTGGCAAATAACTTGATATTTCTGAATGGTTGCTTGATTTTATAAGTTGTTTCGATGGTAATTATTCGCCGAATAACTATTAGTCAGTTTATTAAGACCCAGTTTTACAATCGTGGAATAAGGACGCAATAACTGTTCGCTGAATATCTTTTAACGTTCCTCCATATCTACGTCACGTTATTCTAAGAATAATGCTTATCCGACGATTGTAAAATCGGGCCTAAGAGATGGAAAGACCGGTCTAAGCAAAAGAAATGAAAATTTCAAGTTTTAAGAAGTTGCCTAATTTCAACCCGATCTCTTGAATTACCGATTATTTTTAATTCGAATTACGAAATCTGATAATCGAAATTCCTTTGTAAGGAAGTTATTTAAAAATAACTTCCCCACTAAATAAGATGAATTTCTTTACACTCTGCGATGCTTTACAGTTTTCTGATGAAAGGTATATGTGGAACCTCATGTTTCTTTTTATAATCTTGAGACACGAGACGTCAAATGCCATATTTCTTTTATCAGGACTTAAAGCATCCGAGCGCAATTACTTTTGTGGGTATTTTAAGACGGTTCTGATACTTTTATGGCTGCGTTCATGTGTCCCATATAATTTTAGACAGAATTTTTAATTTGCAGTTCTCTCTTTTTACAATCAATCAAATCGAAAGAGATTTCTTTACCTAAATTAAGGTTAAATGAAATGTGCAACGAGTTTGGCACAGAAATACACAGTGGATTTTTAGGAAATGGAGCAGTAGTGAAATATAGTCGACAAACGTAACTAATAAAAGAGTAAGCGCAGGAAATGTCGATGCGAACGGCAATTTCAATGGTCTGATATATGGCCTTTATTAAAATAGCATACGTGCTTTATGGAGCTTTGCCATCGTTACAAATGTAATATAATTCTGTGCTAAAGCGACCGAATTTTCACACTCGCACGGAAATAAAGAAAGGGCTCTTCATTTTCTTCGTCGAGTAACTATGTCGCCTTTGCAATTACCGTCTAATATATCAATGTGCGCTACTTGATACAAAGCAGCCTCAATTGCGGTTTAATTGATAGAAAGCATTTAAAAGGCAATAAATTTCAATGGACTTTTTAATGGGCATTAATTTCCTAGAACGCAAGTTAAGGAAGCGCTTTCCTTCACATACATTTCTGGTTACAACAAGTTAAAATAACGAAATGGATTAATTAAAAAAAAATTATCATTTTATTAAAAGGAGAACCTGTGAAGAAGGAATCTTTTTTGAGTAATATAAAGCGCTGCTATTCGCTAATTAATAAATAAAAGCTAGAGTACTGATTGGAAGAGAATAGAAAGAGCAGGTTGATTCTTACAAATACTTAGGAATCATAATTAATAGTAGAGGATGAATTTAATAATTTAATAACCCAATACAAGAAGCAAATAGAATACATTATACAGCAAATTCCTCCATCTTAAAGAGTTAACAAGAAAAACAAAAATCTCCATTTATACTTACTGATGGCATGGCACGGCGACGAGAACTGGATTCTGACAGAAAGACAATATAATAAACTATAAGCTGCGGACATGAAGTAAACTAAGAGTAAGAAGAATCGACAAAAGAAGGGAATTTCAGCCAATTGAGGAAGCTTTAGGAGAAATTAAACCATCTGATTAGAATAATGGCGAGTTACGAAAGTATGGAAAGCGAAGTCTATTAGGAAAGATCAAAGGAGAAAGATCTTTGATATGGAAAACGAAATCGATAGGAAATATCAAAAGAAGATATTGGTTATTTGGTTAGAATGGTGAAGGAGAAAAAATTAAGAAAGGAAGTGAAGTTTCCAGGGGGGTTATTCTCGAACTGGAGAGAAGTGATCGCTTCCGAAAATGACGTCAAAATTACGCATTTTTTTAAAGGTCTACGTCATTTCGACGTCACTCCTGCACAACGAATTCTCTCCGTCGTTTCGAGAATAAGGTCCCAGGAAAGAACAAACGTGGAATAGTCCTATAGAAATCATTTTAAAGAAAGAAACGGAAATTGTAACTTGGTTAAGGAAAGACAGTCGCCCGAACCTTCGACTGCCGTTGTAATTTTCCCTTTTTACACGAGAATGAAGACTGTCTTTTGAGGCACATATTTACTTCTTTGCAGTTGTATGAATAGGCAACATTTATGGTATTGGCCGGACGAAAATCCCTACCAACAGCAAGAGTAACCTTCAGAGAGTACCAAGGTGTGCATTACCGATCCTTACCTCTTCGAGGATGACAGTGAAAATGTAATGACTCTATTAATCATCTTTGTCTATAGGCTTCCATCATGTATGGGAAACGAAGTCGACAGAAAAGGACGAAAGAGGAAGACCGAGACAAACATGAAACATCTCTACAGAAATCATCTTAAAGAAAAAAATTGTAACTTGGTTATCCTTATCGAGTCTTACCTCTGATGAAAATGTAATAACCGCTACATTAACCTGCGTTCTCCATCTGTTAATGTAATATTTCAGCACAAAGGGTCGACTTCAAATATAACTGCGAGATTCCCAACCAGGTCATGTCGATGATTGGCCAGCAAGATTGCTTGATTTGATGACATGATATTTCTTCATGGAGCTATTTGAAGAGAAGTTGAAGGAAAGGAACGAAAAGGACATGAAAGTTGAGCAAAACAAAGGAAAAGAAACGATAAGACATGATTGGGAAACAATCAGGCCTTGCCCTTTTTGTTCCTCTGTAGACATTTCTTGTCAAGCGAGATCGCCTGATTCGATGACAAGTTTTTTTTATGCGACTCTTTGAAAAGCAAGATTTAGCAAGTTGTATGGTATCTTGTTCTTACTAGGTAATTGCATATTACTTAAAATGTAAAAATGCAAAATATAATAATTCATTCATACAAGCACATAAATTTTATGTAAAATGCGATCTGTATACGACAGGTCAAACGTATCAAACGATCTTTATTTCAGCACACATAAGCGTAAAACGCTTACGTTTTGTATCTCGAGTAAAACAGCCCACATAACGAAGTCGCCTCATTATTACACCTTTGCAAGTGGACGCGATAAAGCAAGTTTACGAGGACGGCCAGAAATTTATGGCCATTAGAATAGAGGGACGTTATTAAGTGCGTAAATGATCTGCTAGGACGCGGCGTTTAACCCCTCATAAACCAGAGGTCGAGCCTCATAATTTTTTTATATTACTTTGTTACATAATGACATCGTTTTCTGGGACATGCATGCAGTAAAAGCGCGAATAAAAAGTAAGAACTCGGTTCTTGTTTTTCTTTATGTAACGCCGTGGCCGCAATTTACCATAAGTGGTCACAATGCGTTTTACTTTAGCTACATAGGTGGGAACGAGAACATGACGTAAGAGAATAGTACATACATTTGCATATTAATCAAGATAAACGATATTTATTGCGGGACAGTAGATTTGTACAGATAAAGTTAAATAACCTCGGTTGAATTTCTAGGAAAAATGACGAACGAGGCCGAAAAGTAATTTTCCCCATCATTAGAATATTTCTTCTTGTTTCTTTGTAGTCAAGAAATACAAAGTTAAAAATCAATGGGTGAAGAAACCAATGACTTGAAATGAAATAGCCCAAGGAGGAAAGCTAATTAATTTTACTTATACCTTTTGATCAGTATTTGCATTGAATAGAATTATAATCTCAAAGGCTGTGCCAAACGGAGCAGCATGTCCGCGAGCATGTATGTACCCTGCTTAAATTTTATAAATGTAAATAACTGTATCTTTCGATTTGTTGTATTTACTATAAACTAAAGATTAAAGCTAATTTGTTTCTTAATGTTTACTTTCAATTTCATGAGCATAGAGAGCCAACAGTTTTTTTTTAAATATTAGAAATCTTATAAAGTTACAACGAAATTTAATATCAGACATTCCGAGATGATCTTAAGAGGAGGTCTTTCGCGATTTCATAATCAGATCGAATGAAACGCACAAAACATCCTCCACAAAGAGCTCTTTCATGTCGTCGGAGACGGCTGCGCCCAAAGTCTGCGCGCCTCAAAAGAAAATTATATGCCGTTTCTTTCGCGTCGCACAAAAGAGAGATGTATTGTGGAATTAAAATTACAAACGGCTCGCTCTTACCTTAATTGGAAAATTTGAAATGGGCTGCCACAGAGCTGTGAAATCTGAAAATGATGAAAGAGATAAATTAAGTGCGTCGTTCAAAGTTGCATTGCAAAAGCAAGTCTTAATAGTGAGTAAGACTTAACAGAATTTTTATTTTTATTGCAATTAGTAAACCAATTAATTAAATTAAAAAAGTAAAAGTTAACGCGACTATATCCACAGATCATAGAGCTTAGCAGATGGCTCATCAAATTTGACGCCCCAATTTGGAGCTAAACCCGGTGTTAGTTTGGAGCTAGCTCACCAAATACGTGGTGGCGCTACTTTTATTTACTGGCGCAGAGTGGAAAAACGAAATCTGTAAATACAAGTAACATCTAGACAAATTCTATAACTAAGTGCTGTGATGCAAAGTTTAAAAGGAGAATTAACAGCATATTATAACCGTACGTCACATTATCGCATCCTAGCCCCGTTTTACACTAATTTCTGTTAGTTAAAAGAGACATCTGGCGGTAAATAACCCAAATGAGCTTCGGAATTAGCAAATGGTTGTGACAAATGTTCAGTTTTCGAATTTGTTAAATACTCACTAGATGTCACTTGTTTGTAAAAACTATTTCATTCGTTCCTATGTCATTGGCTATCTGGAGAGATCTATTATCTGTGCTATAACTGTAGATACATTTTGATTAAATTATATTAGTACTAAGGCATAATTTACATGTTAGTTAACATAGCATGTGTACATATTTCATATAAAACCTTCATGAATAATTCAAATTAAGAAACAATTTTACCATGATTGATTTAATAACAACTTATATGTATTTGGCAAAGCTTCTTCCAGCTCGTTAAAACTCGAATATAATTACATTGCAAAGCAGAAAACTCATCGCGAACGTACTAATTACATCAGATAAGATCGTAATTAGCGATAATAATCGCAAGAAACACGTGCACCGCCGCTCATCGGAAAATCAATGCTGATTTTCTTCGTGCTTCCAGAGATATAATAATAAAAAAAAATCAGCGTTCCGAAGAAGTTTCTCTGTAAATAAACGTCATTTCTTACCGTTCCCTTTACGCCGTATTTGGTAATTTAATTAAAACTTGTTTGCGAACTTCTGCGGGAAAATTTATGACTGCGTCAAACACACACATACAGACGTAATTAATTGCGATCGGATGAGATACGACGGATGCTATTAAATTATGAAAATTTCCTGCGAAAGCATTTAGAATTCGCGTGGCAAATTCGAATTTGGATTGCGTAATTTAACGAAACAGAAAAATGATGAGACAGGTTGGCAGGTAGACTGGCTATGTCTTGCTATTTTATTTCTTTTCAAAGCGAAATATTTCCTCGTTTAGTCTTGATTCTAGTCAATGTCGATCTTTTATTTATGAGTGCTCAAGATTGCTACAGCTAATTATATTCTATCTTGCAAAGCTCCGTTATACTGCAAAAAAAAAACGCGATCGTTTTAATCAATTGCCGAGTGTGGTCTATTTAATTACCTACAATTGCATATTACGAATGTATAATTAATATAAAAATAATGGCGGAGGTTTGACCTTTAATATCAAGCATATAAACGGTGATCAAACAAAAATCAGATTAGAGTTGGCGGTGCAAAGAAAATGTATGTCTGTGATTAAATAAAAGTCAATAAATTTCACAGTCTATGAATGTATTACATTAACTAATTCAGTTAATCACAGACATTGCATCGCCTATTCTAATCTGATTTTTATTTGCTCACTTTTTACAACTCACTTTTTAAAACTGCGAATCTGCATATTTTTTGCCAAAGAGATACAAATTTGTTTCATCAGGAGCTGATGACTAGTTCGAAATGGTGCACTCATTAAATTTGTACAATTGATAGAGCTGTTAAAACTGATTATTACTTCGATGGGTAACTGATTTTGATTGTTTCGAAGTATGTGTATGTAGTCAGAAACTGTTGAAGGAACGAACTTGGTTTTGACGTCGAGGAAACTTCGAAGGCGTCCGGAATAGAAACTTGATTGTTGAAAGTATTTTTCAGCTGGTAGTCTACTTGAAGAAGTGGTAGTGCAGGAGGATTGGACCTATTTCTTTTCCCAGTGCCACAATGACGTTGCAATTTGGTGTACTTCATCGAGTTGGTGATAGTGAATGGTTTTGTGCGGATGCCAAGTTGACTATCTTTCTTGGTGCAATTTCGATTTCGGAAAGGATTTTGGTATTTCGTATACTTCAGGTGTCACAAAGAGTCAATAACACAAGCGGAAAGGGGGCTTCATAATGGCGACTCTTTCAATTTTAAATTCAATTTAGTTTTTTTAGATCTCCACAGTTGTTTTAGGAGTTTCAGACTTGTCGGACAACTTATATCTACTGAACTCCTTAGCAAATTCTAAATTGTTAAAGAAGACTAAATTGGTTGCTATCAACTGCCTATGGCTCGTGGAATCCATCGTGCCATAACATAGCTTCACCTTATAAAAGATAAAATGTAAATAAAACTATAATTGTAAAATCAAAAGTAACCAAAACTGGCTATAAAGTTATCTGGACTTTACATTTTAAAAATTAAGATCCAGAAGATGCTGGGTTCGTTAATATTCGAGAAAAGAAAAGGAAAATCTGCATTTCGTTTTTACAGAGTTTCCAAAAGGGAAGAGGAACAACGTGCTGTGCTAGTCACTTATCTTTTTAGGATGTGATTGGTCCGTTCGATTTTATTTGCACTGCTCCGAAAAGGTTTATTCAGTGTTGTCAGGTATGGCGTTGTATTGCAAAAGTTGTTTTATTTGACGTTCTAATTTTGAAATTGGCGGTTGGTTGTAAATTGGCATCACGTTAAACACAAATTGGCAATTTTTTTGTGTATGTAAATGCACTTGTTCTATTTTTGAAATATTATTTATAATCAGATACTTATTATTTGAGTTCTTTTAAAAAAATTAGGTTATTTATGATACCTTCTACAGGAACAAGAGAAATGATTTTAAACCCACTTGTCTTTGAAATGACGAAGACACGCCAATTTGAATTAGCAACTTCACTTTTCCCAATGTTACCTACCACCTAATTCAAACTGGTCACGTGGGTTGAAATCATTTCTAATGTCATTGTATAATGTAAGCCGTATTGGAAGTGGGAATGGTGTCACATCAAAACTCAAGTGTCGTTGTTTATCTATGGGAGGAAAAAAACTGACAAATTGAGAAAATACAGGAAGTGCAGGGAGTCAAAGATCTAGGCAAACGGTAAGATATATAATCCAAAAGGAATAAATCATTCTTTTTTGGAAGAGACATTCCATACACGAAAAATTATCACATAACTGGGACTCCACTTCCTGTCCAAGTTCATTTTATGCGTCATTTAAAAATCTTTTTCAAATACTCAAAATGGGGCTTCAAACATACTACGCGTTAATATATTTTCTTAGATAAGGGGAGGCTATGAAAAACAAAATCAGACTCTTAGCTTGATTCGAAACTTTTATTCTGACATTTGCTTCCTGACCCCTGTCAAATCTGTTAGTTGTTTAAACGCTCTTGATGACTATAGTCATGGGTCAGCAAGCAATCCAACGGCATTTGAAATTAGTCGTTATCATGTTAAAGAGTTTTAACAAAGCCTTATGTATTCAACTGGAAGATTTTCTCTACTATCGGAAAATGTATCTTGACATTTCAATTTTGACATAAGTTAATTTCATTTAAGCTACGACTTAGGTTTTACTTTTCATAGACTCCTTTTATCTAAAAAATATATTAACGCATTGTACAGCACAACATGAACAAAATTACCAAGTAGGTGGATGCTCAAGATCTCCTGGAACCCCTGGCTTTGCTGATGAATCCTCCATCAGCTGTGATAAGATTTTTTAAGCCTTTGGATCTTTTTTCTTTACATCCTTATTTCGAACATTATTCTATATTTGCCATCTTTCGCTTCTTCTTCTTCCTCTTGTTTTAGGTCAAAGCCTATTTTCCCAAATCTAGTTTTCGCTTGACGTACGTAGATACACAAGAGTCTTTTCATGACATAGGTGGTCGACCGATTGATCTTCGTGTCACTGGTTTTCCATCCCATGCTTAGTCTCCTAGTCTATTTGTCATTCCTCCTTCCACACCATACTCTTCTCTTCAATATTCTTTCCTCTTTCTATCGCCAAGTGTAGATGCATCACTCATCTGTTCAAATTGTTGTCTCCAGCTTCAAAAAGTGTAATTTTTTTTCTTCAATTTATCTTCGTTGTCTAAATTCTAAAAGTTTGACGATTTGGACGTCCTTGAATGAGATTGCTTACTAATGACAAAGAGATTCAAAGATCACAAGATCAGTTGGTATAATTCACGTCCTTCCATTATTTTGATTACGTACTAAAAACAATACCGTTCAATATTCCTCGAAATGGCACGATAAATCCAGTGCAAGCAAATATAACGTCAATAGAGTTGACCTATCTGCCGACCTTAGATAAGAATTAATTGCCCGTAACCTCTGACAACGTAGATTGTGTTATGTACATTACATTACTTGTGGAAGTAAACACCAGTCATCGTTGAATTATGCGCGTTTAAAATATTTCTCAGCACGAGCTTCAGTGTTTGCGCCAGATTTCTATGAGAGTAATTACAAAATTTAGGTTAATTAATTATCAAGATTTGTTGACATGAATGTACTACTACATGCTTATTTTTAGTTGACATAGAACATGTGCTTAGTTAATCTCATTTTGTTTATAGTATTAGATATTTTATATAGAATCGTTTCGCAGCCCTGAGGAAGCTTTGATGGGCGAGCTTTTAAACATATTTGATAGGTACTCATCCATCAGTACAGTTGTTAATTGAAGCCTCACGGTTTTTAAACGTAAGTAAAAAGGGCATCCTATTAAGTGACGAAACAAATTTAAATTAAACACATAAAGAGAAGCTGTAAAGGTTTCTTTGTGAATGTAAATGTGAAAAGTGTGAGTCGAAGTACGTAACTGGCAGAGACCGGTGCGCCACTCTGATCTTGATAGAACGAGAACGAGGGACCTCGCGGGAAACTAATTTGCGCTAAAAAGTTAAAACAAACCCCGAATAGACCCTAAAAGATTAAACGCCTTCATTAAACTTGTATAAACACGCCAATTTGTGCTCTCCAAAGACTAAATACGAAATAACGAGCGCCCCATTAGATAGGGCCATTTGCTATATAAAAGGTAGCGCTGAAAGCTACACTCGAGCTAATTCTTTATGTATAAAGTCTTTGCGTATAAAGGGGATGCTGCTGCTTAATTAAAACGGCGTCCGTCGTATTATTTTATTTGCACGCTGATAAAAATCTGCGGGATTTTCGGTCGGTCGTAAAGTTTGGCGGAAGTGGCGGGCGTGGAGTGCTCTCCTTAAGTAGAACTTGCTTCGAGATGACACTGGAAGAGCTCCACGATATTAGGTCAGGTCAACTTATAAGAAAAGATTACTTCAAAGGGGGTGGCGCCAAATATTTGATACTGACGTTTTATTACTTGCTCTAATGAGATTGCCTCGGTTCAGTTTTTTTTATAGGTAATAAAGAAACTGTTACCAAATTATCTGCGATGACATCGAGCTTAGGAACTCATAGAAAAGTTATTTTTATCTAAATACAGCATTCTTTTTCAATTCTAGACACACCTGTTTATTTTTACCATTTTCATTAAGTGATGATTTAAAAAAGCATCATGAGGCTTACTGGTTACCGAGAAAAAATAGTTGAATCGTAAGTGCTTGCAATCATGGAAGCGAAAACCAAACTTGGTATGGGAACTATTAAGTGGTAAAAGTGAGTTGGTCAATTATTATCATTTAAGAAGGTTATTAGGAAAGTTCAACATGCAAGAGAATAAGACCTCCACGTCAAATAGCGATACCAATTCTGAATAGAGATGATATGTGCGCCTAAATTTAATTTTTGCTACAGTAATATTTTTCCTGAATTGTCAAGTTTACTTAATTTGTTGCACAAATCAAACAAAGAAAAATGTCACTGAAAATAAATTTGGTCAATAGTGGTCAGTGCTATCGAAACTCTTGCGATAATTTCGCATGATTCAACCAAAAGCGATACTCATACATTTCGCAAACACGTTGACATTTCAATGTCTTCCTAAAAATAGGAAGTTGCTTTGTCAGCTGCTTCCGACCTGATAAACTTTTTATGCTTACGATAATCCACTAAAGAGTTTATCCACACTAATGTCCTCATCCTCTGTGTATAATTCACGGGGCGTTTTCAACCACCACAAAGCCGAAAAGATCGTAAACGTCGGATTTACCGGTGAAGTTTTTATTACATTTCAAAATATACCGGCGAATTATTTAGTGTTGGCAAAAAAGCGTCAATTCGTAAAGATTTAAAACGAAGCGGTGCTTCCCCCATTTGTGTGTAAACCCACAGAGCAGCGAAAGCAGGATTTATTTTTCCGGTAGCGCTGAAAGGATTTAGATTTGCGCCGAGAACTATTAGAGACAGGAAACACCCGAAGCGCCCTCGGAAACAAATGTTTTACATAAGTTGATGGCGGCAAATCGATTTGGACAAAAACACTGGCTCAAGGACCATTTCACTTCATGAGATTGAGATGCTCTATTAAAATTCCACTTTTCGATAGGATTACTGAAGACAGAAAAGAATTAGGCCCAGTTGTACAATTCGAGTTTAAAGTTAAGCCAAAGCTTAAACCCTTCACAATAACATGGTTGTAATGGATGTTGCTATGTGTTTAAGCTTCGCGTAAAGTTAAACTCGAATTGTACAACTGGGCCTTAGAACGCAAATCGAACACTTTTTTGTTCGTATTTAATAAAAGTAATCTTAAACTCACAATATTTCTGGAAACAAACAACGAGATAATACAAATGCAGATGAAACAAATATTTTTCTTTCTGAATATTGTTTTTATGTTCTTATCGCGAGTACACTGATTACTATGGCAATTTTACCATAATAGGCGGCCGTCTCAGGATGATTCGGATCTATGTATGTTTGTCTTTATGTGGCATATCGAATCCGTATTTACACAGCTATAAAAATACAAACGTTTGGCCCCTTAATCTGTAATGTCGGCCGTTTAAGTTATCGCGCGAGTTTAATGAGTTTGAAGATAATTATAATAAGTAATGGTGCTGCACATAGCAGTTACAAACTATACCGACTTACACTTGGGAGTATCGAGAGATCAAATTTAATTGCATCGGGTCATCACGTGGTCTTTACTTTCTAAGACATACATCTGTAATCATAATCAAATTCAAAACCAAGACATATTGAAATCATTACTAAACCAATTTAGTATTCAATTCAGCGATAATATTTTTTTAAAGTTGCATTTGCATTATTAATAGAACTAAATAATAAATGAAACCAATAAATTAGACACTCTTAAAATTGCAGTGATTTGAAACACCGACATTGAGGTTCATTCTTTTTTTTTTAATAATCATAAATACTTTATAAAATAAATGAAAAGTAAAAAGTTTTAAACTATAAAAGTAAGAATAGAATCAGAGTGGCTTTGAGAAAACACCAGTAGAAAAAATACACAAAGAATTTCACAGGAAAGTTAAAAATGGAAATATGACAAACTGCAGATGCAAGAAAAACATGATGCCACAGATTTTGAAGTCAGGGATGACTCAGATAACTTGCGAAAATTGAAAATAAGCTGAACGCCGAAAGGATAAACATTGAAACGGTTATAAATATTTACGACTCGATATTTTTCATACTTTAAACATTACCCGGGCAATTTATGAGAATTTTAAAACGCATAAAGACATAAAGACTGAATGAATTCGAGTTGGAGATATATTATTAAAAATATTATTAAAAAAAACATAAAAACTAGAACGAAATCATATTTTAAATAAAAGTAATTTGATCTGCTATTGAATGACACATTTGAAAACCGATTTGTGTTACAAAGCAGTCCACCCAATGGTTAAGACAAAGAAGAACATATACTAATATGTATGTGATAAAAGTCTGCAAATAGCTGCCCTGGCTATCATTCAAACAGCAATTTAGGACAGAATTTAAGCAAACGTAGACGAAGAAGAGTTATACGACATAATTTACCTCGGGGGGGGTAAATCGAAAACTAATAATTAAAGTAAAAAGGTAAGACTTACAAAACCTATTACCAAAGGATGAGAACAAGGAAAAGGATGAAAATAACAAGAAAAAACCCGGAGGAATTGGAAAATCTACTAACAGCGAAACTTTAAATACATTTTTTATTATTAAGCGGGGATGATAAGGAAGGCTAGATAACAAAATGAAGTTTTACCAGCATAACAGTGTAAGATATTTATTTGTCCAATTGTAAGTTGCGTGGGTAACATACGGGCTGTAACCTATAGAAATCAGCAAAGAAAAAATCCAAAGCAAATATTAAGACTAAAATCAAAACGGACTTTGGAAAAATTACAAAACCTACAATCACTGGAAGTAACTACGACGGGGCATGTAGTAAAAATGACCCACAACAAAGAACTTAAACGATAAAGAAACAGGAGGATGTAGTAGACCTCGAAGAACAGTAAAGGGAAAAATATAAAAGCCAATCGAGCATATGGGAATTAACAGAAAAGAGCTAAATAGAGAAGAATGAAAAAGACCAAGGGCTGTGCCACCTTATGGATGAATTGCTTGCGCACTGATGGTTATGCAGTATGGGTAGCAAGTAAGGGTCGTAGCTCGTAGCAACAATCTAAAATATCCTAAATAGTAAAACGCCATAAACGATTTAAAGAAAAATAAGATGGAAGCACATAAAGAAATCAAGGTGAAAGATGGGCTAGTAGTTAGAGTTGGGTGGATATGAATTACTTCCGCTACAATTCAAAACAAGGTAATTGAAAATTGCTTTCAACGAATTTCTTTTATATGTAATAGATACTCAACTATCAGTGAAATACCGATTATTACGAACCTTGGACTAGTAAGGACAACTTATGACGTCTGTATTCTATTGTTCGTGGCTCCAAAACCTTACTGCATTGTTGCCTAAGACTATACCTAGAAGTTCAATGGCATTCCAAAATAGTAAAGGCGACAATGCATGTTAATACGCATTTAAAACTGTAAGCGAATAATTACGTCATCGGCGATCCTTACGTTGGATTATAGTGAACCAATTTGGAAAACTTCTATAAAAAGTAGACTATTTTTGTCCTGGGCAATGAAGCCGTTTATAATAAGGTTTTGGGTAAAACGAACTTCATTTTTTATTTAATATTTCAAAAGCGTTCGCAATCCAGAAAACAAACAGGGAGGTGCCATACCATGGCGGTCAGAACGCTGAACGCCTAGTGGAAGTTATATACACCCTGTACAAAGTATCTTTGAACGCACAATTGATTTGGTCTAATAATTGTATTACATTCTTTGCCCCAAAATTCTAAAGTATGTTACACTTTTGAAAATATGTAGGGAATTTTGATTTTCGCTAGCTCGTAGTGCCAAGCAAATTTTCGAGCGTTCTTTTTTAACTGTTCACCACAGTACATAATCATGTTATGCAGCTAATCATGTTACGCAGACCTGGGTCTGGGTGTGAAATCGAATTTACTGCGACAAACGAGATTTTATTAGGTGCACTTAACAGAAATGGCAAAATAAATTTACAATTTTAGAATTCGACCACTGTTTTTGAACTTCCATACGCAATCAGTGTCGCAGGATTATTTTTATGCACCTAATTAGTAATATCGTAAATATTGTTAAAAATTTTATGCACAAATCATCAGCAGTCTGACAGACAACTGAAACTAAAAAACTACAAATTTTGTGACAGTTTGCATTTCTGTTCTACACAAATTTTGAAGATAAAATAAAATTTAACGAAGGATTGGGGAGATAGAGAAAACCGATGGTTACAATTGCTTTGTAAGTATGTGTGTTGTGGAAAAATGTTTAATTTCTAAAATTGGCAATCAGTCGAATGTTAGTTTATTAAGCTATAAAATTATTCAAAGACACTGGTGGTGGTAAGGGGTGGCCTACACATGGCGGCCAGGTAGCCAGAATGTTTAACGCTCAGCGATCGGGCAGCTGACGAGATTGTAGAGAAGGATCCGATTTTGCCCGACCGCCGAGCGTTCTGGTTACCATGTGTAGGGTGCCCCTAAGACCTCGCATTTTAAGGGGTGCCTTATACACTAAACACTGAACGCTTAGCGGTCTAATCCTACTTTATAACACCTACTTTATAAATCTGGACGCAACTTTAAAAGCTAGTAGACGACCTCAATTACCTACAGTTTTTTGTTAGTAAATTATTTGTACTGTTTAGGACAATTCCTCAACTCCTTAAATGTACTTCTTTCTATGTGTTTCACAAAGAAAGTTAACCACTTTTGAAAATAATGGCAGTAATGTGCAAAGGTTTCACATTTGTAAATATTTAATTGAAACCTGCTTGTTTGCTTTGTATAAGAAAATTTTATCGTACAAGCTGCTACATGGTTAATTTAAGTGATATTAAAATTGAATAATTATCTCTTAATCCGGACAAGATCTGGGTCAGTTATTTATGAACTTTACTGGTTTGCCTTTGATATCCAGTATTTATTATGGATCTCTTACTTCTAGATCTGAAATATAAACTAATATTTATTTTAGTGTTCTGCGGTAGTGTATCCGGGTGTAATTTATATGCACGTCAAATTACCTCTCAAAAGTAGTTGCAAGCCATAAATATTCCAAAAGGTTACGAAATTCAATGAAAAAGTTGTTTCAGGCACCCACTCCGGATTTAACTCGCTTCCAAATTTATTTATTCAATTCAAATAAAAAAAATTAGCGCCTATTCACGATCCACAACAAGCACAGCACAGAGAGTAGTTTCACCGGCTATTTTTAGCGAGTCGCATTGACACGAATGAGTGGGTTCAATTGAAGCTCTTAGTCCACATTTCTTACAGTCACTACCAAGGACGACGCGTTACTATTCCACTAAACACAAGATGTTGTACAACGAGCCACTGCGTTCAAGCTCAAAACGACGCCGAATACGAATAATGCGTCTTTGTTAGCTACTAGTTATATCTGAAAGACATTGGGTGGGGAGGATGGATATTACAGTGTCGGTGGGTAGAGGGGCTTCTTGTAAATAACCCGACGTACCAAAAATGAGGATGGGGTGTCCGGTCAGCAGGCAAGAATCAAAAGTCGGGATCGTCTGTGTCAGTTTCAAAACCGATTTATTCATCGGGCTATTTTTAGACGAGCCCGTATAACGCATGGTTTGGCAATCGGCGATGTCGGGAAAGAGTTAAGGATGCTGATTTCATAACCGCAAGTCTCATTGGAAAAACATTGTTGATACCGAGGCTTTTTCATACGCCATGGAAAACGAGACTGATAATGATAACCATACACAAACAAGAACATAAAGATTGGATTCTGACTAATCAGTATTGCAATTATAGTTTGCGGAAAGATATTCGTAAACTTGACACTCTTTTTTTTAAATTTGTGGTTATTATTCTAAAAGTGAACCACCATGACTAATTAAAAAGAAAAATGATAATTTCATCAAGTTCTAAAAATATTATTATAAGGGTCTTATAAATTTTGTAATGACAACCAAAAAGGAGAAGGAGAAGAAGAAGTAAAAACTTATCGCAAACTTAAATTCGAATTTTCCCTTAAGAGCAGCAGCACAGAAAGTCCCTTACTTGGAAGGTAGCACACAAAGCAACGTTAAATAGGTATTTACTTTCGCTTCTCCGTATCTCACGACATAAAAATTTAATATTAAACGAAGGCTCGCAATAACTCGACAACGTTATCGGCCCGCGATGAAGATATTTTCCCTACATTCGATGAGCGTCTAGTGCGTTTCCCCCCCGATATCAAATTGATCGAGATGCGTGTTGTGCCAGTGTATCTACCAGGTCATTTAATGGCCCAATAAAAGAACCCGAAGTCCGCTAGGTGTAATAAAAAATGAACCAATTCGGCACACATCCCAGCAACCCGTATAATGGAACATGGGGGGGAAACAATTACTATCAAAGTTGAAGTTATATTTTAGACGAGACTCCCAGGAATTGTTTATGGAGAGTTAGTGTTACGCGAAGCTATTGACTTTAACTTTCCGAATTCTCTTAAGTTCGGTTTTTGCGTCTTACGCCAGACATCTTTCCTTGAATACATTATCTTGATAAGTACATATTACTGAGAAAATCAATATTTGCGGATGCTTCAGTCTCCACCAACTATGTACTGGCAACGTCCACCATCACAATTCAAATTAAGAAATAAACTTTCACATTTTAATAACAAAGGTTAACAAGGTTCAAGTTTAAAAATAAGCAAATTTCATAGACGTTAGTTATCTCTTACACATCATCTTTTTAGATGGTACACCTTACCGTGCAAATTATTTAGGGAGCCAAAAAAAATGCCTCTGGTTTTACAAAAAGAATTTTAAAAACTAGAGGAGCTTCGTAATTTCTTTAATTTGTCAAAAATAGTGAAATACTGTCTCACTTATAAAATGAGAAAGAAAAACTGTTCTAAATTTTGAATGGAAATTTTTTTTGTTTTCTATTTTTATAAAGGCTTCTTTAGTAAATCCTATTTGGGTTCTAACTTCTTCGTTAGAATTGAGTCGAGTCAACCGTGTTGACAACTTCATTGATCTTCAACGTTCAAACTCTCTAAGCTAAGCGTTCCGTTAATAATAGTTTAAATTATTACTTTTAATTTGCATAAACAAACACTGAAAGATAAGTAACTTTTTACGGAAATAATGGATTGTAAATTGTGGGCAAGAAAGTTTGGGGGCGATTCCCCTTTGTCTTTCAATGGAAAACGTGCCATAAATTTTCACGAATAAAATTAATATAATCTGTGGCCATTAAAGTCACAATGTTAAACAAAATTACAGCCGAATAAAAAAAAGAACAAACAAAAAATGGAGACGCTTATACAGGATGATACGGAAATTGTTGTTTTAGGATTAACTGAAATTTGGGCTTCTGATCTTCTTCTTTTCTCAAAATTATTTTGAACGGTTCAGAGAACGGTTCTTTTGTACAAGAATTTGCTACTTTTTAATTAAACGTAGAATTCAACTATACCAGTAGCTGACTCAAATTGAGATCTCAGAAATTAAATGGAAACAAATAAAGCGGATAAAATTGAGGTGCAAACGGTTTCGATTGAGGGAAACGCCGCGCCTTCGCAAGGGGCTAGAACGTACAAGGGCCCCTCCTCCATCTCTTTCACATGTTTGTTAGTTTGTTTATGTTCTCACTTTAGGTTTACTTTTCAAAAATGTTCGATATTGTACATATTTTCTTTTACGCGAAAAATTAATTTTGCGATATTCTGATAATTTTTCATTTTTTCTTTTCACAATTATGTTGTAACTTCAATTTATGCTCTCATCATCATGTTGACGTTTCACAAAATGAACATTGAATTGTCAAAGTTTTTCACACTTACATAATCATTAAATTTTTTCAAGTTTTTAAATCGCGCAATAACATATTTTTTTTAATTATATCAGAATACTATACGACATGAAAATATGTATATTAAATTGTTTCTATTTCTTACAATTAGGGGAAAAACAATTGAACAACAGAAGAGTAATACAGCTAGAAAATAGCATCCAACGATTTCAGTTTTTAATTTTTTAATCGTTTCTTATAACTAGAGAAAAACAATTGAATAACTGCGTAATAATACAAGTTATAAGAAGCAATTGAAAAAACATACAATTGAATATCTGCATAATACATTCCTTTTTATGAATAGAGCGACTGACCAATTCTAATATCTTTTTTTATAAAGAAAAAAAAATACTTTATCGATCTTTTGTTTTTCGTTCATCTTATTTTTTATTATTTACTTTATTTTTCTAGTTTATTATTTGACGTTATTACTCTAGAATGACAATGTATCTTTTGTATGACAAAACTTATTATTATTATGATTATTATTATTATGAAAAAAGGAAACGTCACAGAATATCAGAAGCGACACTTGTGTCGAAACCTCTGATGTTTTTGGGTCCCGATTTTGTGTCCTTGACGCCATTGTTTCAGTGGATTATACGTCAAAAGAAATCGCGAAATATGAATTTGTAAACATAGAATGAAAGAATCTGAAACGTGATTATTTGTGAAAGTTATGGAAAGCACGTGGGAATTGCAAAATGATTGTAAACACTAAACAAATTAAAAACAAAGCTTTAAACTTTACAAACCGTTCACAAATTGCATCAAGCGATGACATTAATTACTTAAGAAGTTTTGAGGTTGACGGAAGATCCACCAAAACGAGCACATGCGCAAAGAAAATCAGTGACAACGTTCTAAGCAGTGTTGCCAACTTAAGGATTTTCTCCCTAAATTTGGGGATGCATTTTGAAAAAAGAGGTTTTAAACTAATTTCTGGATTTACTTTAATGACTTCGTTTATTAACCTTAAATTGGTTTTTAATTTTCAAAATGTACTCGAAGTATGGAGATGTTGAATAACAATGGTGAAGGGATACAATTCTGTGTCTTTCCTTGTGTATGATTTTTATATTAAGAAGTTAAAAATAGTAAAGGAGACTGTGGTTTAAGGAATAATTGAAATTTATCTCCGCCCACAATAATTTTATATCCGTAGATACGTATTTCGGCAGCTAAGCTGCCATCTTCAGTACAATTTAATATTTATATAAAACTACATGGAATCTAACAGCTACCTACCTACCTATCAAGCATTTGCATTTGCATTTTTGGCAGGTTTTGACTGTTAATATTATTGTGGGCGGAGATAATTTTCAATTATTTCTTAAACCACAGTCTCTCTTTTACTATTTTTTAGTGTTAATTTTGTTATTTTTAGATAGTATTAGTAGTATAGATAATATGATCAGGTAGGTAGGTAGGTAGCTGTTAGATTCCATGTAGTTTTATATAAATATTAAATTGTACTGAAGATGGCAGCTTAGCTGCCGAAATACGTATCTACGGATATAAAATTATTGTGGGCGGAGATAAATTTCAATTATTAAGAAGTTGATATACAACCAAATAGATTTATGTAACTATTGTCACATCATTCAAGCAGTATGTGTAAATGGGGACCTAAGATGACGTTTTGAAGTCATAGTTGTACAACAAATATTCGGTTATGTTCCTGTAACGCATTTTCACATGTTCAAAAATAAAGTAACTATAAACTAGGTTCAGTTTGGACACACGTCAATTTTTATGCAAATTTTACCAAGTAGGTGCTAGGTTTGATATCTTCATTAAAACTGCCGTTAATAGGAGAGTTTATGTGAATTTCGTTACGTTTGAATTTATAAATGTTTCTGTAGTATTTATTTTCTGTCATGTCTCAGTTGCAAATGTCGTTGATCTGCGTTTAATGGTCTCCCTGAAATTTTCACTCTCTGTTTGTGCTGTTATGTCTGTGTAATCTCAGTTAAAAGTAATTTTTTTTCACAAAACTTGGTTTCATTTCTTAAACAGTTAAATTTATGCAGTAAATTGTATTAAAAATTAAACCGAATCAAAAACCGTCTGGGAAAATAGAACGGTTCCTATCTCCAAGCCACAGCTGCAGTCAAAAAATGTTTATTGACGAAATTAAATTAAACCTTGTACAAGAAATAGGGCAGTCTAAA
Source organism: Dorcus parallelipipedus (assembly GCA_958336345.1). Classification (NCBI taxonomy): domain Eukaryota; kingdom Metazoa; phylum Arthropoda; class Insecta; order Coleoptera; family Lucanidae; genus Dorcus; species Dorcus parallelipipedus. The sequence continues at coordinate 32,686,420 of OY284479.1, read as the reverse complement.
ACGGCCTTAAGACTTATATTTTTTTTTAAAAAGGCGGCAAATCCAGTCATGTGTTTGATATCATAGCATACTTGACCCAGAAATATTTATAAACATTCTGTAAAAATCTTGGGTGCTAAATGTGCTCAGATTGTCAAACCAATTTGAAACACTTCTACGTCGTTTTTAACAAGAAAGTAATAAATGTTATTGTTATTATCAAAATTTTAAATTAATACAGTTTATTGTTTGCAGAAAATTTATGTTCGCTTAAAACGTTTCTCGAGTAAGTACTAACTATTATTAGTACTACATTTTTCATAACATTAAACTAAAGAAACTGAAAAATATATAATTTTTTAAATAAATTAATCATTGCAACAAATAAGATGGAAATAAAATAAATTAAATGACTGAAAGAGGGAAAATAATGTAAATAATGCTTTCAATACTTAACGTAATGAAACGTGAGAAAATATTCTCGTTTTTGATAAGACGCGAAAACAAAACTTTAATTTCGAAAGATTTCAGAATTTTTGTAAATATTTGTTAGACGATAAAGCTGAAATATTTATATCTATTTCAATCGAAGCATGAATAGAACGTTGTCGAATTTCAGAGAATCCTTTCAAAGTACATCATCGAATTCAACAAAAATAAGAATTTAATCCAAAATGGTGCCCTCAGTAAATTTTGAATTTAGGAGTAGTTGGTCGGTATAAGGACAATTTTTTTTTTTGAATTGAATGAATTGATTTATTGTTCAATCAGCTGACAAGTTTCGAACACATTTGTGTTCTTCTTCAGAGCCTAAAATTAATTAAGGTTGTAAAATATATTTAAAAGAATTTGAAAAACGTTTTTTACCTCTGAACTAAATTATTGTGACATAACAGTTAAACAAAGCAAAAAAAAAAAAATTCTTCAAAATACCTTTCGTTCCAAATTTATCTCATAATTTGAGCAGAATCTTAAATAACTTGAATTGTAATATCACTTTCTACCCGTTAAAAACTTTGAATAATTTATTTTCAAAACAAAAATGTAAAACTTCAACACAAGAATTGTCTTCAATAGTTTATAAAATAAATTGCTCGGATTGCAATTCTTCTTATATAGGCCAGACCAAACAGAAAATGATCAATAGAATAAAAAATCATATTTACGATTGTAAACTGTCTAATAAAGATAAGTCAGAAAAAACTGCATTAGCTTTACATCATTTTAAAACTGGACATAATTTTGACTTGAAAATGTACGTATTCTTGATTGTGAAAAGAGTTTACCAAAAAGGCTTATTTCTGAAATGATTTTCATTAACAAATCGAAGAAAGTAAATTTAAAAACCGATACTCAAAATTTAAGTGTCATATACCATAATTTGTTAAATGTGGAATTTTCGCGCTAATATTTCTGTTGGTCATTCTATGGTTGGGTTGGCATTAGTGTAAATAACTTAAGTCAGAACAGTTTCTGTATTTCCTGTCATTTGCCAACCACATGGCTCCTTAAATTTTATTGTTAAATTTTTATTGTTAATTTTTACCGTTGTTGTGCTTAAGGCCTGTTGTCTGTTTACAGTTTTAATGTGTTTTGTTCTACCAAGCTTACTGTAATATTCCAACATTGTTTTCATGATATTTCTTTGATATCTAACCTGTAAGTAATTGGGAAAAAATTTTTGTACCTACCAGTGTTTACTGACAAGTGTTTTTTGGTTTTAGGTTACTTAATGAATTTTTGAACCACTACCGTCGGTAGCGTTTTGCTTTGTTACACTGTTATGTCACAATAATTTAGTTCAGAGGTAAAAAAGTTTTTCAAATTCTTTTAAATATATTTTACAACCTTAATTAATTTTAGGCTCTGAAGAAGAACACAAATGTGTTCGAAACTTGTCAGCTGATTGAACAATAAATCAATTCATTCAATTCAAAAAATTTTTTGTCCTTATACTGACCAACTACTCCTAAATTCAAAAATAAGAATTTTATTTAATTTTGCTTCTAAAATAAGAAAAACTAAAATATGTATTTCTTAAACAATTCTTGGTAAAATACATTTCATATTTTTAAATTAAATTCTGTAGAAGTAAATAAAATTTTCACCGAAATGTTACGTCTATATCAGTTTATTTATTTCAAGCTTCATAAAACTCTGCGTGCATTCTGATTTAAAGATAATTTTCTGCGGTTATATTTCCCAGAAAATCAAGTCCAGTAACTACGATTTGCCAATGGTTAAACTGTACTGCAATATAAATATTTACCCAGCTTCTTAATAAATTGCACGATGACATAATTTCCTACAAACTCGACGAAAAAAAAAACCGTCGTTTACATTGCATTATTTAACCGCTAATTCTATTCTTATTCTACACGTCGCGAGCCGGCGGAAATGTGAGTCATAACGCAAGTTAAATAAAGCCATGCACATTGCAGGTATGATGATGATGATGACACTATCGACGGCGGCGGTTCTTTGAATTGTTTAACTTCAATTTAGCATTAAAGTAAACAAACTGTGCGCGAGACTGGAATGGAATAGTTCTTGTCCGGTCAAACAAAGCGGATGAAAACATTTCAATGAAACTGAAACGATGCCAAGCACATATGAAAAAAATGTGCTCTGCGTTTCCAATCCGTAACCTCAGAAATTCTGTAGGAGTGAAACGGGAGGATAGATCAGAGCTGAGGATTTTTCTATCAGCATTTTAGCACACAACGTTTTGAAATGTAAACGTCATGCATGGGATTTATGCTGAAACTAAATTGTAGTATTTGCCTAGGATCGAACCCAGGTCTAACTTGACGCAAGCCCTTGCTCATGTGCAACGAACTGTGTCGCAGGACCGATGTCAACTTCCATATGCGATAACATATATGCGTACCTATTTTAGGATAAGTCTGTAATGTTGGCTGCATATATTCAGTATTTAGAATTTGATTTTTGCAAATTGAAAATTAAATTTTTTTTCCATTCAATTTTGAATTTCATATCTTAATTAAGAGTTTATTATTGCTTGATAAGGGACCTTTTTTTCTGTGACGTTTTATTATATCTGTTGACATATTCATACCTAGTTTTACTTTCATAGTTAATTTTTCTGGAGTAAAAAAATGTAACACTTCATAATGTTTTGTTTGTATTTACTAGAATAGCTTTTAATTTAATTTTAAAATCCTACATTATCAAGTGAATATTCAACCAATGTTACCTTAACTGACATGAATCTTTTTATTAGATATATTAGGATGATTCCTTTTACAAACTTTTGTAATAAAAATAAATAAGTAAAGTCATCAGCATACTAGTTTCTAGTTTCTATTGATGTTGACCTATAAGTAAGGCGTTGGGGTTATCCAACCAAATTTGCGTCCCAACGAAACTCGTTAATTAAATAACTCGTATCAAACATTTACGGAGGCGGACACGTTTTAACGTGTGTGTACAGGCAGAGAGTGTGAAATTCCTTTAATTGATGGCAATCATAAATTAGAACGTAATCAACAAAACTCGTCGGAGCATGACTTTCGTGAGCGAGTGCCATTTTCATATACACTTCAAAATTCATCTCGAGTTAACGAGTTAACAACACGTTTATTGTTGAAGCATGTCTCGTCGAGGAGTTGGAGTTTGAAAATGTCCTCAGTTTAAATTGATTGCCTGATGAAATTTACTGTGACAGGTGGCTCTTCAAAGCTTTATACACAAAATTGAAAGAAAATAATTCAAATATAACACATACTTAATTGCCCTCTTTTTATTTGGCTTTTTTTGCAAGAACTATATGTTTTTATATCTTTGTTTTACTTTTCAAATCAAGGTTCAATTATAATCTTCAGTTTACGAAGTCAGTTTTTTAATTTCACTCTTGACGTAAAAGATAAAAGAAACACTAACGTACTCTTCAGAGCTTAAGCAAACATCAAATTAACTTTAACAACTCGGTTTGAGACGTCTTGAGCTATAACGTAATTTGTTAACAAGCCTTGAGGTGAGACGCTCTCATTAAACTTCATTTCTTAAGCAGATGAAAACCGTAAGGATAATGGGCTCGGTGGTGTTTACATTTCACACAAACCTCTGAAGTACTAAATTTCGTGCTTAAATTATATATGCAGCAAAATTTTAATTATTTCAAATTGAAAACGTTTTAAAATCGCATATGGGTTGGAGGTTGTAAATCAGGAGTGTCTGGAACAGTTTCGCCTCGCAAGAGTGAAAGCAGTGTCCTGCATCCTGCGATTATTTTCGTCCCTATGACAAATCGCGAGGTGAACGCTCTCATCCACGGTGACTATTTAAACGCAGGCATTGTGAGAAATAATTACCGCGTTCAGTTCTAATTAATTCTTTCGCTTGGCCAAGTGTTAACGATCTTGCTGATGATGTTGCGCGGTGCGTAAACAGCCATTTTATCAGCGGCGTCTATCTAAAACGTCGCCATAAATAAGCGAGATAGTGTATCGCCCAAAACAAAACTTTTATCGTTATGAAATATGCATGCGGAAATCTGAAATTTAAATTTCCAAGGCTTCATCCGAAAGTTGGCGTTTTTTTTTTGGTGGTTTATTAAAAACTCGGAATTAAAATGCAAAGCGATGCAACGGGCGATCGCGTTACACAGTTCATTAATATTTACGTAAATAAATAAAGGCGGAAAAGCGAGGGCGGAAAAATGGGCCGCGATGAAAATCTGATAATGAAAAAGTTGCTTTTTGACGGAAATTGCTTAAAGCGTTTCGCTTGTTTATTTAAAGGTTGATGGATAAATTCTGTTTTCGACATTTATGCTTTTTAGCATTCTTTGACAAAATATACCCGATCCTATATCCTTAGATCTTTTTAAACTCTTTCACAATACTACGCAAGAGCATGAACGTTTGCTTGGTGTGTCAATTATTAATTATGTCAAAAACAATCATCATCTCCGTGTTAAGAAGTCCTACTATTTTTATTTAATTTTAATTTAAATTGTATTGTAAATAAAGTTTATTACGCATCAACCTTCACTTGTATTTTAATCAACCGTTTTTTGATGATTTTAAACATGACTTTGATCAAATGATTTAAATCAGTTCAACCTTGCATAAAATGTCTTAATTTTAGAAAGTCGAACCAGTTTTGTTTATTTAATGAGAATTTTTTATTTTTATGTTATAATTTTTCCTAACTTTTATAAATTTTCTTTATTGTTCGATCGTTTTTTGTTTTATTTTACGTCAAAAGATGATTAATGACCGCGCATTCATGTTTCTCCTTTTTTTTCTTATACATATTTCTAAAATTATAGAATAGAAACCGCGTTGTATTATAGTCAATATTAATATTCGTACATTATTATTAATCATGAATAATAGTTATTTATATATCAATGGCATAATTGGGAAATTATAGCCCGAGAGTATGTTTAAAGCACGACGCGAAGCGGAGTGCTTTTAAATATTCGAGGGCTATTATCTACAAGTATGCACGTGATACATACAACGTTTTATTTTATTTCGGCCAAAATTTATGGATTCAATATTTTTATATCGTATGCGAGTTTATATCGTCGCTTCCATAAAATAATTATGTAAATTGTTTGCGTTACTATGGATTTGTTTACATTACTACGGGTTTGTTTACTTTAAAGCCCTTGAGTAATAAAGGCCAAATTATGCCCGCAGTAGGGTGCCAAGAAACAAGATTACACAGAGAAAAATATGTAGTGAAAAGTAACACAATTGTCGCTGAAATGAAGCCAGTAACAAATTGTATAAAATATTGACAATTGCTTCACATGATAATATTCTTGTTTGTCATTTTACTACAATTGTGTCAATATTTCATACAATTTGTTACTGGCTTCATTTTAGCAACAAGTGTTACATTTCATTACATATTTTTCTCGGTGTATGTATGGTTCCAAAATAAAATAAATATTATTACTATTAAACTTATTTTGTTTTTCTTTAAAAAAAAAAGTCTCATTTGATCTGCTCCAAACAATTGACGAAGACAATTGAAAAAAAAAGGAAAAAAGATGAAAAATATTCTGTTTTTCTTTTGGCTTTCTTTTCTAACATATTCTTTTATTTAATCTTGCAAACAAAGTCTGTTTCAAATTGAAGTTTGTACAATGAAAAGAAAAAAAGAGAAAACGAAACTTAAAGTCGACTTCTCGGTTAATTTGATTATATTGTTTTTAACTTGCTTCAAACAATTGATAGTCGAGGTTGGGTTGCAATAAAGAATACAATAAAAAAGGAGAAAATCGAATTTTGGATTTAATTAACAAATAAGAATTACATTTTCGTTTCTTTTTTTAATTTGCCGCAAACAGTTTACAATAAAAAGAAAACAATTGACAGGCCGTGGTTGTGCAATACAAAAAAAAAACTAATCTTGACGTCGATTTTTCAGTTAATTAACAAATTAAATCTACTTTAGTGTTTCATTTCATTGTTTCTTTTCTAGTCTGCAGAGTTTTTGTAATAAAAAAAAAATCAATTTTTCGATATGAAAATTATTTTGTTAAAAAAAAATTGCGCAATTGTCAAATTTCTTAAAATAAATCTTAATTTTAGAAAGTTGACCCAGTTTTGTTTATTTAATGAGAATCTTTTTATTTTTATGTTATTTTTTTAATTTCATATATTTTCTTTACTTTTCGATCATCTTTTGTTTTATTTTACGTTAAAAATTGCCCAATTGTTAAACGGCTTAAAATATATCTTAATTTTTAGAAATTCGACCCCCGTTTTGTTTATTTAAGGAGACTCTTTTTAATTTTTATGTTATTATTATCTTTTTAATTTATAAATTTAAATTACTTATTTGTGGATCGTCTTTTGTTTTATTTTACTTCAAAAAATGCACATTGTTTTTGGTCAAAATGCCTTTAAATACATCTTCATTTTAGAAATTTGAACCCAATGAGAATTTTTTTAAAAATCATGGTTTTTAAAAATAAAAATGGCTTATTTAAAATCGGTTATTTTAAACATGATTTTAATCAAATGATTTAAATCAGCTCAACCCTGGTTTACAGCAAACAATTAAAGTTCTGTACCTTCTTAAAAAAATTAATTCAAATGCGAAATACAGTGTGTTCAGAAATGATTGAAAGAAATTGAATTTTCCGCTTGCTAGATTATTTTTAAAAGTTAGTACTGCTTTACTATGGGCATCATCACATGGAATTTTTTTTTCAATTTAACCAAAGATGGCTACGCTTTAACGTGTTTTAACCATAGTTTTAGATTTGAGAATGGTTCGTTTGTAACCGAAACATATCATCTGATCAATAGTTCTTGTACCTATAAAGAAAATCCGATCGATTTTGTCCCGCCTTACCAAAAATTAAAATCTGGTCACCTTAGTGAAGACTTTTTGTTCTTGTTTTATGCAAGGGCGTAACTTGCATTTCGGGTAAATTTTAATTATGTAATTATAAATTATTGTTGTATAGAATTTTTCCCAAGTCTCTTCTTTCGTCAGCATTTTTTGGTCAGTCACCCTAATGGCCGATTTCTTCACCATGTTTAACCTAAGGTTAATTTATCTAACAGTTGGAATGTGACGTACACTTGGCCGTACGCATACCGTGTGTCACACTCTAACTGATAGATAAATTTAACCTCAAGATAAGGCGATGAAGAAATCGGGCATTACACGTACAGGGTGTAAGGTTTCCCAAGAAAATTCATGAAAGTCAACTAACTAATAATATAATTTTTAACTGTATAATAAAAAAATTAACTGCTTCTGAACTTACTCCACGTAATTCATAAATATAATACGTAGAAACGCTTAGACAGAAGACAGGTTCTTTGACATAAAAAAATAAGGAGGCAATTACATACACCGTGTCCACAGAATATGGAATATGTTATATACTGCAAAAAATACGCGTTACATCAAAAAACCCTGAAACGGGTAAATTTTTGATTTTTCTTGCGGATCCTATGACATGATTAAAATTTTAATTTCGCTTGTCATTTGTCATTAGTGACGTCATTGACAATTTTTTTAAATGTCATGACTAGGTTTCGTTTATTTCAAAGAAAGTACACTACTTTACTCTTTACAATGGTATCCTACTTTTGAAGTTTTTCACAAAAGTATTCTAGTTATCCATGCTAAGGCACTACTGAACCTTCTTATTTATCAAAACATTTGCATTCTTCTAAATGTCAGAGTGGTACTTGAACTTAAAGTTACGCTTGTGATTTGGAAGATTTAAAGAAGCACGAAAGTAATAAAACTTATGGCGCATTTATCTGAAAAGCATCGAATTGAAATATTGATGATGTTGGGATATGGAGACAGAAGAAGACGACAGGAAGAAGTTTGCAATTTATTTAATAACGTATACCCCGAGCATCATATTTCCCAGTCTACTGTTAGTAAAATCTTGCAAAAGTTTGAAATGACCGGTACTGTCAAAGACTTGCCGAAAACAGTAAGAAATTTACCTGAAAATAATGAAAATCGTGAAAACGTTATGTTAGCTGTAGTAGAGAATCCTCGTATTTCTATTCGACAAATTGCTCGAAATCATAACTTAAAGAAGTCAACTGTACATAAAGTCATAAAAAAAGAAAAGTGGCATGCATATCGACCTTGCGTTGTTCAAGAATTATTTGAAGATGACTTTGAACGACGAATTGAATTTTGTGAAAACATAACGCATCGACTTGAAGCAGATAGAAATTTTCACAAAAATATTCTTTTCACAGATGAAGCAACGTTTTGTTTGAATGGAAAATTAAACAAACAAAACACACGTTACTGGGCTTCACAAAATCCTCGCTGGTATGTAGAAGGACATACTCAATACCAGCAAAAAATCAATGTTTGGGCAGGAATTATTCGAAATCGAATCTTGGGACCCTTCTTTTCTGAGAACAATCTAACTGCAGAAACTTATTTAGACTTTTTGAGATATGAATTAGCTTTAGCTATTTTATATCCAAACGAAGCAGATCCGGATATACCTCATAACAGAATTTGGTTGCAGCAGGACGGGGCTCCTCCTCATTTCGGTATTAACGTCCGTCATTTTCTGAATGTTACCTTTGCCAATCGATGGATAGGGAGAGGAGGTGCAATAGAATGGCCAGCTCGTTCACCTGATTTAAACCCGTTAGACTTTTTCCTTTGGAGCTATCTTAAAGACAGAGTATACATAAATAAACCAAAAAACATTGAAATCTTAAAAGATAGCATAAGAACAGAGATGAGAGCTATCACACCAGAAATGACTGATAATGTCATTAATGGATTTGAAAATCGAGTTTATCATTGTCTAACAGTAAATGGAATACAATTCGAACATCTTTTGTAGTTTATGAGCGGCAGTTGGATTTTTTCTATTGATTGTGACCCTCGTTTGAAGATTTCATTTATTATTCGAAGAATCATTTAAATTTGTTACATTGTTTACTGTTTACTGTTTTCTCAAAATTGATGAAGGATAAAATAATAGTTTTATATCATCGAAAAATCTCTGTCAAATGAGTATATGGAGGTACCTTATCAGTAAAAAATATTTACTTGTTACTCGTTGTGCTTTTGTCTGTGAAAAAGATAACGATTGGCTACTGTTTCATGATAGAAAACTAAATGTCAAACAACTTTTATTTGAAACATTTTTTGATTAATGCATATTTATTAAAGTAGATATCTACTACATTCCATGCTTTTGGGACAAGGTGTAAAAATTTCTATTTCACCTGAAAAAATAATGTAAACTTCAAAAGTAGGATACCATTATAAAGAGTAAAGTAGTGTGCTTTCTTTGAAATAAATGAAACCTAGTCATGCCATTTAAAAAAAATGTCAATGACGTCACTAATGACAAATGACAAGCGAAATTAAAATTTTAATCATGTCATAGGATCCGCAAGAAAAATCAAAAATTTACCTATTTCAGGGTTTTTTGATGTAACGCGTATTTTTTGCAGTATATAACATATTCCATATTCTGTGGACACGGTGTATAAGTATGTAAGATAATTTTTAATATATGAACTAAAAGCGTATAAGAATTTTAGAAACAAATTTGTAATTATAGACAAAAATCAAAATTTCAGTGACAAGAGCAGACAAACGGCATACATTTAAAAAAATGGATCGTAGTTCCAAGTGAGACAATGGGGTTTTCAAATTCCCATATTAGGAAATGTGTTGCATATATGCCAGACAAATCTGGAGTTGGTAATGTCAACGCAATATAAAACAAATACCACAGAACTTGTTCAAATATTAACAGATAAAGTACTTCCCGACAATCTCACGTCTACATCAAGCATTCAAGACAAACTTCCATCAAACGATTGCTCATTAACCAACGTTATATTCGCTAATGATGATGTTAATGCAGGTGTATAATTGAAACAGAAGACAAACAATGAAGTTACATTTAAAGCCGACAAAACTAGGAATGAATACAGGTTTACGTTATACAGTAGGTTTCGTTTTAAGTTGAAAACGTACGCACATATTTTGCGCGCTCTTGATTTAAATCCTTCGATTTTTATATGAACCTACAAGATGTAGGTATCTACAAGAATACACGGTGTAGTAGGAGAACCGCTTATATATTTTACACGTGTTTTTTGCTGAAGTACTTTTTTTTCTGCCCTCAATTAAAAGCGAAGCCAAACATCACTCGTTATGTCGCGGAAATTACAGCTTACAAATTGTAACGAACTTTTGCCACTCTTGCCATTTTTTTTTCATAGTAAGTATTCTGTGCAGACTAACTTTTCCATTTGCATTTAAGAAACTCAGAATACTCGACGTAAACAGCCACCGACTTACGAGTTAAAGCCCCTGTCAGGTGCAGTTCGAAGCAAAATTGTGTCACTTCATTGTTTCAAACCCGTATCAAAGTTACGGCCGCTGTTATTGAAGTAATGGAAGTTGATTCCCGCAGTAGGAATCAATTTATCACCCGTTTCTAAGGCCGATGTTCGCCGCTTCCATTAATTTTCCTTTAACGGTCAATACCATCGTCGTTGATAACAGCCTCGCAGAGTACCGTTCGAAATATCGATTGCTTATTAAAATCTCTCCTGCGAGAACGATGTCATCGGTCATTAACGAGAAACACAGCTTTTTATATCCCTGGTATAATTCACGCGTTAAAATATCGTGTTCTTTTCGAACCACAGCGATCTAGAAGATACGTCTATCTGATACTTGCGTAATAAAATCAGGATTATTTAAATTTTTTTGAACTACGTAAAAGTGCTCTTTACGTTTAAAGACTGTCATGAAATTTAATCAATAATTTAAATGCATAGTTTTTAGGTCTTTTTCTGGGAATAATTTTTTAAATATCAATAAAAAGTTATCAAAAAAATATAGAGCAAACTACTGCACTTATCAGAAACAGACAGTTTTCTTCTCTTCTCCTGTCTTCAGTATTCACGGAATTTCCCTTGTCTACTAACAGTATGTATGTATATTATAGTACTAAGAACTAGTGATGGGAAAAACGGTTACACCGTTGGAACGTTACTTTCGTTACAGCGACGCAAAAATACCGTGACAGAGTAACGTTACTTTGTCGCGTTATTTTTGCATCTTGGTACTTGATGTAGGCAATTCCTGTTGCGTTGGAGCGAAATAACTATAGCGACAGTAGCGAGCGAAACGGGGCGAAAGACTGCATTTATGCGCGCGTCACCCGCAAATGCATTTTGCCTTTGATTGTAAACAATAACCTCTCACAAATTCAAAAATACCTGTCTTGAGACGTTAGGTAGTTTATTATAATATATGTTGACAACTAATCTCGGGCTGCTAAATGATAAAAGTGGTGTTTAAACCGGTGGTGTTTAAAAACTTTATGTACATTCTCTTGACGATTTAAGTAACGAACATTTGGCTGTTGACCCTTAGTTAAATTTTCAATTGTTCAGTACTGGCTTTTAAAGTAACTAGTTCCAATAAACGCGACGCGACGTCGAGACTGAGTACCAGCAAAGCGTTAAACGTTATACGTTACTGAAAAACACGAACGCTTTGTAATTTCTCAATTCGCGACATACGCGACATTGGAACTGGTTATTTTAGAAACCAGTAACGCAAAGTAACGTTACAAATTTATACCGCGACAAAATAACCGTTACAGAAATACCGTCTCACCACTACTAAGAACCTCCTAAGTTCCTGGTGTCGTTCACAATTTCTTTTCATTCAAATTTCCCGAACTTTTTTAGGTTGTCTTCTACATTCTCTATTCATTTTTGTTAGGTTTTCCTCTTTCTTTCTCTTCCTTGGTGAGTCTATCTTTGTATTTTTCTTTTTGATAACCTGTTTTCCAGCAGTCTCTCTACCTCTCTCAATCATCTTAACCGTCATGTGTTAATAACGACTAGACCCCTCTATCGTACATTCTTCTCAGTTTGCAGTTTTCTTTCAAACGTTTCTGATTCTCTGCTTATTGCCCTCATGTTGAAATTCTCATCATTTTTAGATCGCCTTCCCCATTCCCTGTTCACTTTCTTTCAGGTCTTCCTCTTCATTTCTCTCCATTAGTTAGTCTCTCTTTGCATTACTCTTTTCAAAAACCTGCATTCTCTAAGTTCCTGCCGTCGTTCACAATTTCTTTTTCAAATTTTTTGATTGTTTGACTTTTTTAGGTTGCCTTCTACATTCTCTATTTATTTTTGTTAGGTCTTCCTCTTTCCTTCTCTTCCTTGGTGAGTCTATCTTTGTATTGTTCTTTTTGATAACATGTTTTCCAGCAGTCTTTCTACCTCTATCAACCATCTTAACCGTCATGTGTTATTAACGATTAGACCCCTCTATCGTACATTCTTGTCAGTTTGCAGTTTTCCTTCAAATGTTTCTGATTCTCTGCTTATTGCCCTCATGTTGAAATTTTCATCATTTTTAGATCGCCTTCCCCATCCCCTGTTCACTTTCTTTCAGGTCTTCCTCTTTATTTCTCTCCATTAGTTAGTCTCTCGTTGCAATACTCTTTTCAATAACCAGCCTTTTCTACCTGTTCCAGACAATAATCGCTAGACTATTGCCGGTTAGCCATACCACTAACTGTTCATCCTCTTTAGGTCGCCTTCGATATTCTTTGTTCACTTTCTCTTGGGTTTTCACCTTTTCTTCTCTCCCTTAATAAATCTGTTTTTGCGTTGCTTTTCTTGATAACCTGCTTTCTAGCAGTCTCTCTATCTCTTCGTCATCTCAATCGACACGTGTTAACTATACCTACAGTTCTTGCACAGTTCTTCTTTTGGTTGCTGATTCTTTCTCTATCCCATTTTTTTTTTCATTTTACGATTTTCTTTTAAAATTCCCGATTCTTTATGTCTGTTGAAATTCTTATCCTTTTTAGGTCGCCTTCTACACACCTTTTTTTAGGTCTTCCCTTTTCCTTCTTTCTCTTCGTGAGTCCTTCTTTACATTGTTCATTAAGATAACCTGCTTTCAAGCAATCTCTCTACTAATCATGTTAACCGTCAGAACAACTATTCCCAGTTAGCCTTAAACAACATAAATAAATAATTTAGTATTAGTTTGTATTAGATTTAATACTGTTTAGAAATATATACGAAGCAGTAAAAATTACGTTAAAGACTTTTTTTTTATTTATTGTCAACATATCTTGTATAATTTACTGCTGGTGCCCTCCTCAATGGTAGGTAAAAGAAGTTAGACGTGTAAAATTATTGGAAGTCGATGCCTTTTGAATTCACATTTGATGAGGTATCATTTTTTGATACTTTAAAAGTTAATATCATGCAAATAGTCATCAATCAAGCGTTATTTATGTCATACAAATAAGGCTTGATTGCGAAGCAAGGGATATTTGTCTTTGGGAAATTAGGACTTATGATGAACTTATTATGATGACTTATTATGAAAGTGCAGTAATGAGTCATAATAAAATTTCTTAGTAATTCTATGGGCATTCTAAGCCACTTTCTTATGGAGAAATAGCATTATATACCAAATGTGTATGTATGGTTGCCTACAGTCGCCCTGATAGGCGCTCGGTGCAGGAGGCGCGCTGACGATGACGTGGGGAGTGCGGGAGGCACTAGAACAGTTTTTATTAAACAGGGGGAGGGGGGAAATAGGAAACGTTTTTATTAAATAAGGGCAGTTTGATAGAAACTGTTCTCCTGTTTAATAAATCCGACCAGAGCGACTCCAGGCAACCATGCCTACACACTTGGTATACATATAATGTTATGTCTCCATAAGAAAGTGTCTTAGGACGTCCACTTTTTTCTTTATGTTTAATATCAGATGCAGCTTTGTGCGTTCTGTTTTTCAAAATTGACTGGTAACATTTATATCGACTGCAAATAAATGAAATCGCAAATGTACGAAAATTTGGATTATCTTCCGAAAATCTTGCAACCACTCGAAAGCAAAAGCAAAAACAATGTTTGCTCTACGTTTCGAACTATATAAAATTGTTTGCCTTAATTTGAGCTTGCCATAACTTCAGTTTCTTTTGTTGGTAGCACCTGTATTTGTGAGCAAATATTTTCAAGAGATAAAATTAGAACCAAAATATTCGATGGGACCTCGAGGTCTCACTGAGAATTGTAAGTACTTCCATCGAACCAGACATTGATGCATGATGTTCTATGCTGCACCTTTTTCTTTTATTTTTATAATAAAAAATAAAAAAAAGTAATCAAGTTTTAGTACTTATTGTTAGATATGTACACGTTCTGTAATAATTATTGAATTTAATGTGCTTCTTAAACGGCAATCGTACCTCTTAAGATTTAATTATGCAACAGCGGATATCACGAAAATTATGCACAGACCTTTTTTGCTCATCAGCTATCGTTAGTGTTTGCATTTAATGTGTAGCACAAGACAATTATTCTTATGTGGTCTAGAAAACCCAAAAGGTTGGACAGTTCTTAATAGAGTGAGGTTTCTGAAAAAAAGAGTACTGTTGGTTTGATAACAGTTTTGTAGGTATATTCATGTTTTGGTGTTCGTTGAAACCTTTTTATTGCAATCATAAAAAATAGTCAGAAGCAGACTCTTCCTTCCCTAAGTTCATTCTGTTAATAGATCATTATATTTTAGTATTAAAGGCCTTGTTGGTCCTAAACTAGTTTCTGTTTTTTTCTTCCTCTTCCTTCTTTCTCTTTTCTTCTTCTGTTCGTTTGCTTTTGAATTTCTCCTTTGCGTTGCGTTATTTTGATATTTTGCTCTTTGGTAGTTTTATCTTAGCCATCTTACCCGCCGTGAGTTAATCACGTTTGTTATTGTTGATTCTATTGTCCTTCTTCTTCAGTTATTCGATTCTGTGTTAGTCTTGCTTTAATATCTGGTTCTTGTGACGTTCATAATTATTGTTGTTCCCCTGCTCCTTCGAACATATCTGCCCCAACTATCTTTAACTTGTGATACCGTTCGTTTTACTTCATGAACTGAACTTTGTCTTTCCACTGTCTATTCTCATTTCAAATTCCTGCTTCACAGGTTATCTCATTTTGAGCCATTTTGTCGCATGTTCTACCAGCGCGACATTATCAGCAAAGGCCAACCAAGTATTAGATTTCATCGAAAATCAAACCTACTGTACTCGTTTCACTTTTTCTTAATATTATTGTTAAAGCAAAGTTGAAGAACGTTGAAAACAGGGAGGGGGCTCTTTGTCTTGCATTCAATTTCGTGTTTACCCTTGTTGCCCATTTATCTTCATTCAGTTCTTTCATCACTGTTTGGTTTTCCATTCTTTTCCTGTATAATTTTTATTCTGTTGGTTTTCTATTTTAATTCTATTTTTGAAGGGGATAAAAATATGCAGATACACTTCAACTCACATAAGCCAGGACATTCAGACAAGTAACTTACGATACTCAAAACAGAAAGGAATGAAACTAAAGAACATCTAAAGTTGTAAAGCGAAAAATATCGTAAACATTGAAGTCACCAGCACCCTCTTCCAGCTCCTACATAAATATAAGCACGATCAATACAAAAATTAATTACTTTTCTGATGATGGCGTGAATCGAAATTGGTCGAGCCAAACCAAACAAAAAATGTTCGTCAAAACTTGAGCAGTAAACACATCACATCAACTCAACGAAAACAAGGAATACTAAACTAACAAGAAGTTAATATAAACTCTGTAACAAAAATTTGTAGAACCCTACGGTAAGGGTTCTACAAACCCTTAGAGAGCGCCCTCAAACATTGCCTGAAACTCTCAGAAACAAGTTAAACTACAGCCCCCGTTTCAGTTGAAAAGTAACAATAGAGTCCGACGCTTGCTCATCTCAAAGCAGATTTCCAGTTCCGGAATGGAGCGTCAAGTGCATACTACAAGCCATTAGCGCTCTTAAAAGCTCTCGTCATTACTGCGATAAATCTTGAGCATGAAGTCTCTGGGAGGAGCAGCAGCAGCAGTAGCTCACGTTACCTATTGATGATGATGATGATGCGTCGTCCACTAACCTACTTACTAATTTTAAAACCCAAATCGACGAGTGGGATGTTGCACTGACGTAATTTATTTGTTATAACCGTTCTGGACATTTTTCAACTTCCAAACTTTCTTTTTGTTAGGCAATTTTTTCAATGCAAACTTTATTTCAGTTGTGTAATTGTAAATAAATGCTTTGAGATATGATTTCGTCCTTGTCCTAATAAATAAAAAAAAAACTGGGATGCAATTAATTAAGATCGAGGTATTTTTAGTACCAATTGAAAATATCGTTAACCGTTAAGTCTAAGAAATTACGAAAGAGCAATTTCGGGCAAAGAACAAAGACGAAATTTATGTGCCATCATCTTAATTGCCCTCATCTCCCAGTAACGAAGCAAATACCCCTCGAGCTCGTCCGCTGTCTAAATATAACCCAAAGGATCACCAAGAGGTGTTCGAAACTTGCACAGTCACAACATCGGATTGCCTGGCGGGCGAGGGCCGGAAATATATTGAAGAAGGTTGATTGATGCGCCCCTGCACCGGAAGCTCACAAATCACGGCTTTCGTGACGTAATCGGGCACGTGACATTAATATGAAGAAGAGAAGCCCGTGCGCCGAAGATGGTGCGGTATTCATGAGGACAGCTGGCGATTGCAATACAATACGATACAAAGGAGGACCTTGGGCTGGTTTCTTGATCGCTGATATAGTTTAAATTTATTGTTGGCTAATGACGAGTGCTTTTGTAGTGTAATAAGTTGTTTTCATGCGGAGAGTTAATTTATTTTACGAGTATGCTCCGTGAGATAACATCTTTGCAGTCGGTGCATTAAACCTACGCGTCATTTTAGTTTCATGTGTAATTGGTTTATGTCACTTCTTTTTTATTGTTTGCCTGAAAGTACTGGCTTACAGAAAAAGAAAAAAAAAAGTTGCGGATGCGAATCATTTAAAGGGGCCCTGAAAATAACTGGTTTTGCTTCGAGGCATAGTTCTCCTCTATTATTAAAGATGCTTGAATGACATGTGTTACAAAACGAAAATAAAACAAATTATTATTTGTAGGATAATTAAATTTAATGTATAATAAATTTTAAAACGTTGTATGTACATATGTTTGCGATGCATCCTGTATCATTATTAAAGAATTCTTCATTTCTGCGATACATTTTGTATCAATA
Source organism: Dorcus parallelipipedus (assembly GCA_958336345.1). Taxonomy (NCBI): domain Eukaryota; kingdom Metazoa; phylum Arthropoda; class Insecta; order Coleoptera; family Lucanidae; genus Dorcus; species Dorcus parallelipipedus. Next base: position 32,668,832 of record OY284479.1, on the reverse strand, counting down.
TTAAAGAATTATTCATTTCATTTTCATTTATCATTAAAACGAATAAGTTGTTGAGTATGTGAGAGGTATTGTTTTTTTAAAGAAGTATGCAAATTTAGCAACAAAAGCAAGTCATAACCAGTAATGCATACACGCCTACATTCGAAATTTAGGTAAAGAGAACATAACATACGAAACATACGATATAAAATTACACTGACACGACGACCTTCATTCTGCATCATTTCGAAAGGTCTAAAGAACTTTCTCTTTATAATAATCACAAGTTTCTCTTCATTTCTTTGTAATATTTTTAAGACCTATTGTATTTTACAAAGTAATGGCACCTATGGAAGTAAAATTTGAATGAGCTATAAAGTCAACACGCTGCCACTTAAAACGTGAGGTTGACACGAAAAAGCCGGAAATTACTTGAAATTCCTTCTCGATCTTTAACCAGTTCCGGTCGCCAGAGTATTCAAGTTCAACTCCAGTTCAAGTTTATGCACCGACTGTAAGAGTACACGGCGTACGTAAGTTTTCAGGTTCTAAAGTTACGGCTGAAATAAGAGGAGTCGAAGTCATCGTCGTCTTTTTCTTTCTCTCTTTCTTAGCCCAATGTCTGCGGGCAAATATATTCTCACCTCTCGCGGGATCATAAATTCGAAAATATTTCTCTTGGAACAGATTTGCCGCCGGAATATGAATGTCTAGCAATGAATATTTTCGTTGTATTTATCGTATACAGCGGAGGAAAAAGTGAGAGTGAAACGATCCGGTGAATAAAAGAGTTCGAATGGGGAAACTGACTAGGCTTTAGGTATTTCCATAATCGAGAAGTGACACGACCCCGTTATCTCGAGTCGAACGAAGGGTACAAAAAAACGCAATCTCAAAATGCCCCTGCTTGAAATTCCTCGCCTTTCGAGGGCTTAGTTCGAACGACGATTAAACTTTAAGATGCGTTTAATCTCACGTCTTCAGGATTTTATGAGGCAGGTCCCAGCTTAAATATTAAATATTTGCAAAGGAACCCTAATTACTGCGAACCCTAACATTTTTTAAAAAGGTGGCAAATATAATTTTGAAATCATGCTTCACGTCAAAGATTTTTTAGTAGCGAGGATGAGGCGATGTAAAATTTAATATTTCAAAGTCCTCTCCTGTTTAAATGAATTTCCGGAAATAAAGATGAAAGAGCTGAAAACACTCGGGAGGCGATTTCGTCTTAAAAGTTAAAGTAATTACTCGAGAATGAGGAGCGGGTTCGGGAATGCTTGGGGCCGACGTCCTGAATGCGAAACTTCGGGAACCCGGTCGCGAAATGACAAGTTCCTGTTATCATGGAAGCGAAGTAATTGCCAATAAGAAATTGTTAAAGCGTAGCATCCGTTTTATTGCGCAACTTTTGTAAAGTTGGAGTGAGAGATTTTTCATCAAGTTTCGCTGCTTCATTCTACTGGGTGCAGAAGAGTTCTTTCTTTTTTTGATCGATGGGAAAGGCGATGTGAAGTTTCCTTTAAACAGAAACTTGTTTATTATAAGACACTAAAAAACCCAGAAAGTATTTTCTTTTATACAAAAGCAAAGTCTTCGTCGCGACCCAAATTAACCATTTATTTCAGAAAGACAAAATTTTATGGTCACATTTAAATCCCAATGGTCTCTACTATTACGCTTATTAATATTAAAAGGTGAAACACTTGTAATTATGCTTTAGTCCAGTAATTTATTAAAATATGCACGGCAATATTAATTACACTGTGAAACACAATTCCATTCAATTCGTAACGCGTTCGCTGCAGATAATTTATTAAAGCAGCCGGTTTAACACAGTTTCATTTATTACATGGTTTCATCATCCGGTGCATCGGTTAAATTCGAAACACCTAGTGAACCGGTAAATTCAGTCCGAAAGAGATTAGGATCGCGCATGAATTACTTATGGCGAAGCTCAGGTGTGGTATCCTCCACCATTAAAAAGTTTGCGGACGTTTCCGAAGTTTTAATTTTATGTAGTTCGGGGGATTTTCGGGAATTTGAGCTCGATCCCCAATGCGGCGGGCGCCTTTCTTTACGCCTGAATAATACATTGCGTCTGGGTTTCGAAATAGATCAATAACGACGCCATGTGAATTGCGGTTCGATATATCTACCCCTTCTTGCATACGGTGCACGAGGATTTGGTTTGGGTTTTTGTTTTATAAATGTGCAAAACGCTGTACCTACGAATGTGTCATTGGTTTTTATCGTACAATTCCAAATTTTCTGATGATTTAAAAGGTGTTGAACACTTTCAAATATTGTAATTGGCAGGGGGTGAACGGTGAGTCTCACCTTAATCCTTATCAACCTTAATGGATTAGTCTTTGCTCTCTCTGCTTTTTGTAAACGTTTTTTCCATGGGGAACATATTGTGTCTGAAAATTGTTATTGAGATGGTAGTGGGGTTATTAGTATCTTTTCTGAAGTACCTATCTGTTTTAAAAACGTGTAAATATGACTACTATAAAATAGCGACCAAACTTTTGAAAATTATCAATTTCTCATTTTTTTTTTAAATTAATAAAGGCTTGAAAGATGAATTTCTAATCCATTCGCTGAAAAGATTACCCAAGAATTGCAAAACGTGAAATGAAAAGTGATATTCGGAAATAATTCTCAAAGAGGCGAATGAAGTGGCTGTTGGTATTTTATCAAAGAGATCCAGAAGCGTCTAAGAAAATGAATTCAAATTGTTTGAAGGATGGATGAAAATTAGAAACGTCAAAGGTAATAATGAAAGTGTTCTGCCTGCTTATTTCTTGCATTTGCAAAAAAAAGACTGGCATCTTCTTCCTTATGGATGAACTGTTCTAATTAAAACAATGCAGATAGATACACGAAGATAGATACCACACACACTGGTTCCACAGTCGTGATCAAAAGCACTTCTAAGAAGATGGATATATCAAAATGTGAGGGACAGGACGGGCAGTTAAAAATGATAAAAGAAAGGGGATGAATTATCCTTTACTTTCAACTTTATCAATTTTACAAAGCCTCGTCGAGACACTATGCTCTTATAGATATCACGAGGAGAGTGAGAAGTTCTATTACCACTCAAAATAATCAACAATTTCCGTTTCTCCTCCTCACTTCTCTTTTAAAATGATATTTAAATAGAAATAAAGAGTAAATTTATACAAATGTATATATTCAGAAAACAATTACAAATCAAATTAAGGAATTTAGCATAAAGCGAAATTCTAAACAGTAGACAATAAATCAAAGTCATGTATTGTTAAATAGCAATTGAGACAATTTAAATAAGATACAAAATTGAATGCAAATAATAATTTAGTGAAATTATTAAAGGACACATTTTAGACACATGCAAAATTTAAATGTAATTAATTACAGATTATTTCTGAACGACATTATACCAAAATGATTTTATAACGAGAAAAACAGCATTTCATTATGTAAATAAGCAGTTGTTAGTTTATAAAAACACAACAAATTTACAAAATTAATTATTGATATCTCACCCAAAACCATGGTACTAGATAGGGAGAGACGGACGGATTTTTAGAGAGCAACCATACACATTCTGTAAATGTTGATCACGCCCTCGGATTTGTGGAGTTGCACTCAACAAGGCGGGTCTCTCTCCGTGAAATTCAGCCGCCCTTTTATATCGTTTGATAACGGAAATTCCGATTACGTAACACTTTACTTTAAAAAAAATCACAAAAGACAAGAAATTAAATTTGATCTTTTCGACTTGAGTCGAATTAGTAGATATTTGCACCGAATAATTAAAAAGGTTTGAACTGGAAATAAACATTGGCAAGTGTACAATAATGATAATAAATGTCAGCAAAGAAATAGGGAAGAAAGAGAAAAACTCAAAAAGAAAGACCGAAATCAAAAATAGAAATGTATAAGTATTTAAGTGGCCTAATAACAAAAAAAAAACATTAATAATAACAAGTACATTCTCGATAATACTATAAGGACATGAAATTAAAAATAGCAGAAATGAAATTCCTAAACAACAATAGCGGAAATCTTTTATCGTTTGAGTAACGGTTATTTATACCTATAACTCTTTTGCATTAAATATTCTATTTTAAAAGCTCTAATTCTCTTTGAATTCTTTACTCTTTCAGTTTATTTATAAAGCTAGGCTGACCGGTTGCTGCATTTTCGTTTGTTCATCTTGTATTGTAGTGAGACCGTCAGCATCTGTAAATTCTTCGATCTTCTATTTATTACTAATTCAATCCAATATAATGAGAAATATCAGAATTTTAATTATCTTTTCGTATTTCTTAAATTCCATAGAATGACAGAATTGCTCACATTCTTTGTCCTTTTATAGGATCAAAAGCTAAGAGAGATGAAGATATTGTAGCATAAAGACATAAATACATACTCGGTAGAACGTCGTCAGCGAGCGACCTTGGATATTACATCTGCCATCAAATATTTCACCTATGTTTGGCAAAACCCAAGAAAAATAAAGTTAATAAAAACAAGTGTTATAAAGCGAGTTGCAACCTCACAGGTGGCTTCACAATCATGGTGCAAAGTTGCACATGCATCTGCACATTGGATCATCCATCTCGTTCAGGCATGTCCGAATTCAAACATATAAAAATACATACTTGTCGATTTCAAATTGTAAGGCATTCAAGTCTTTTTGTTGTCATAGTGAATCACTCTTCTTTTGTAACCCAGTGCAGTGTGACCCATGTAAGTCTTTTATTTTTATATCAATAAATATATTCTGTGATTTGGCCACGTCCCTTATCTAAAATATACAGCAGCAATTTTCAGAAAAGATATCAGGAACATGTTGTTGCGAAATAAGAGAAAAACAATCGATTTGATCACATGTTGAGAAGAATTATGAACGTGGAGGGAGTGATAAAAAAAACGTGGTAGCCTAAGGACAAAATAAGTAGAAAGGATCAAAGATTCTGGCCGTGGTAGAGGTAAACCAACGAAGAGATGAGGAAGGATCTGACACTCCTTGGGGCAAACAGGATTACAAAAGAAGGAAAATAGAATTCCCATGTTGGAGACCCCCGAAAAAATCCAAGTTAAATGAGCAGTAGAAATATAAATAGGGCCTCCAACAAGATAATTCTATTTTTATTTTAAGGTCCAGTCTTTTCATCTCCAATTAACTTTATCTAACGAGAACTTGATGTGTTATTATTATTATTATTATCTAAGGAAGGTTTCTTTTTTTAACCTATTGTGTGAGTCATATTTTTTTCATTTATATGTTATTTCATAACTCAGACACCTCCGCCATATTTAATAAGAAGTGCACTAGAAAATGTAATTGTAATAAAACGCTATTAACTATTTTGTAACTCAACAAACAAGAAAAACTTACTCGACACGTCTTGAATTATTACTTTTTTATTCCACCATATGCTACCGCACATGAGGAACAGAATTACGCAACCCAAGAAGAACGTGTCGATTATATTTTATGGTGGATAAAGTGCATCTGTGCAACCGAACTGAAAATACTTCTTCACTCTAATAGTTCTTTAATGTGTGAAGTTACCCAAACGTACATACTTGCAGCCAATAAATGAACACCAAATGGTGACAAAAAGGGAATAAATAATTTATTTTGTGCACAGGAATTAACTAGAAGCTTTATAACGAATTTATCGTTAAATAAAACTTGGGTCAGGGACGTTAATATCATTTACGGACGAACGTGGGCTAATTTAAAAGTAAATATCCCTTCGATTTCATGTAACGGCGGCTAATCAAGGCGCTGTCAGATTCTATTTCTCTTGCTATAAATTTATGAGTCCCAGAAACGCAATTTTTTCCAAAGAGATTTACGCCGAAAAAATTTGGGCGACGGTTTTTAATTGCGTCGACAAGTCACGTCTTGGATATTAATCTTTTTCGGGGGTTGAAATTTGCATAAAGTCGAAACTAACACGGATTTATATCTCCTACTTTTAATTTTCTTTGATTTAGATGTGGATTATTCCATTGTTTTGTTTATTATATTTAAGCCATTCTGGGGGTAAGCCTACGTAATTTATCCGAACAACATTTTATTGTAAAAATCAGATTTTTCTAGTTAATGTTAATCGTGTTAAATTGTATCCGTTAATCGTGATTCTGTTTTAATAAACTATCCCTGTTAATGAACACTGACAGCGAGCTTTCAGGATATTTAATTATTATTGCGTCACCGACACCTGTTCCACATAAATTATATTTAAAGGTAAATCCATTGCACCATGAAGGCTTTAATTTACGATTTTCACGATGCAGTATATCTGCCGGAGCGCGTCTTTTCTTCGGAGCTTTGCCGGCTTAAAATTAAATTATAATACGAAATAATATTCAAAGGCACCGGGGAAAGGATTAGGGCAAATCCTCGCGCTCAAAATTTCGAAACAATTCCCGTTCGATTCGCGCATAATGTGACGTTTCGGAGTTGATTTTATTTCGTAAGCCGAGCGAGTTTTGGGAGAGGCGGGCTATTATATGTGTCAAACAATCGGAAGTTAATAGCCCAGTAAGCATTTCCGGTCTTACCCTCCGCGGATTTCTGTTGTTTTGTCCGAGAACAAATGTAGGCCTTGACAAATCTGGGATTTGGCAGCGTTTCACGACGATGTTATTGTTCTTCTTTCGCTTTTTCAGTTTTTGTTCTTAAACAATACGCAGACGGCACAGAAACGTTTAAGGGAGACGAGGAGGACGTCTTTAAATATATTTCTTAAGATAAGAAAGCGAATTTAATTTTCAGGACAAGAGGATCCGGAACAATTTAAACCATGAAAATTTAAATAATTTTAGGGCCTTTTAGGTGAGTCAATTTTCTTGAAAATTCTAATCTTAAATTACAGTTTGTTCCTAGGCAGATGGAACAAAAACAGAATTCTTTAATTTTATAAAAATGTTTTGCAAATCCATAACTCACTAATTCAACTCAAAATACAGATATAAAATTTCTTTACTAAAAAAATTAGAAGAACCTAAATATTTTAAATAATATAATAATAATTGTAATAAACATGTGATTGTAATTAAAGGTTGACTACCATTTCTGCTATTATTGTTTGGGGCCATCTTTAAGGAATTGCCTTCCGAAAAAGGCAAACTGCATTATTGTAGGAATCAAAATACAGTCATGTGAAATGAAGATGGAAGGCGAATCCGATATTGTAAGGAAAATTGAGATGCAATAGCTTAGGTGTTTTGGGCCTATTGGGCCATATGACTCCCATATTGAATTGGTTTGACGTTCTGATCTCACTTGAAGATGTTTATCCAAGACTCTTACTTTCACTTCTTGTTTTCTTTGGGAATTTATCAGGATTGCGAGTCCTTCTTAGAATTTCGATAATCTTGTTAAATTCCTAATTTTTCTGAGTTTGGATTGAACATATGATCTTTGCATTTACTCTACTGTAAAGAATTTTATTAAAGTATCATTCTGTAGGTGTAGGTTTTTCTAAACTACACAGTGTGACACATACATGTACCCATCATGTTGTATCTTGTTGTCAACGTCACAGCACTGAATATATTATTTATATAGTATATTTCTAACCCTCTACTCTACCTACTTTAGGCGTCGACCGACAGATAATTACCTGTATGTTCAGAAAATAAAAACTTTTTGATTATACTGTGTAGAACGTCCAGGAAAAGGATTTTGCTGTCCAGTGCAACTTTCGTCATATATTTATCAATTCTTTGTGTCCATTCCCGTTTACAGAGAATTTTTTTAAGCTTTGTTGTTCTTGTGACCATATGACATTGCATAGGAGAGAATTTTTTTGCACTAAGGAAATCAAAAATTTAAGAGAGTATTTCTAAACAGCTCTGGCAAAGAATTCGGCAAATAGTCAACCCAATGTGATACCCAAACGTTTAACTTCCTCTACAAAATTCATTTTAAAAGTGTTAACATGGACCCATGCCCCTTTTCTGGTTTCTACAGGAGCCGAAAACTATTGTAAGTTAGAAAAAAATGTTAAATTAGACAAATCTTGTATATCGAGTGTCGTCTGCACCAATGTCTTCTGAACGTCGGAGACATAAATGGTACATAAAACAGATCTCAAGATCCACTCTTGAGGAACTCCTGAAGTCACAGTACCGATTGTTGGAATATTTTCATCAAACGGTCTTACTTGTCCTGATTTTTGCAAAAACTTTTTTTGTTCTGTCTACTCGGGCTGTATCGTATACAGCAGCTATTACTATTATTATAGTTTTCATTTTCATACTTTTTTGATTTATATTTTTCCGATAATCAAGTTTACTTACTTTATATTTTGTTGCAGTTTTCAGCTACAATAAAAATATCGTTCAATATTCGATTAACATTCAAAAATAAATAAATGAGCAAAGTTATCCTCAACAAAAGAAAACTTTGATTTTATCAACGTGATAAAGCGAATCAACGTTAATGATTCAGTACATTATTTGGTCGATTACCTATACATTTTCTCTGAAATTATCTATAAATTATTCGTGAGGATATTGATTACATGTTTCACAAGCACTTTTAGTAATAGAAGGCAAACGTCTGCCAGACGAGCAGATTAAATATTTTAACAAGTTCAAAGTCATTGCTTTCTCCTACGAGAAATGTATCTGGTTTTATTTACACATAACACAGTTAAATATTTTGAGCACATTCTGTTGCTGTTTCAGTCAATTCTACAAATCCATAAATGAAATTAAAAAAAATAAATTAATCTACTCCTACAAATTATAATTATGGAATGATTTGTTTTGATGTTTCCCTAAGAGGCAAAAGCTTAATTTTTATGGGCTACCTACGTTGTCTGATTGGACTTTCCTAATTATTTGTTCTTGTGTTAAACCGCCGATAATCCGATAAAGTTTCACACACACATCAAAGCCCAATTCGAAACACAACACATTTATGGGATGGAAAGCTCGAAACTTTGAATATCCAAGGTGCAGAGGCTCTGCTTGGCGTTGACTCAAACTTATTTAAGTTGGATTCACGTAATTGATTTAACGAAGCGTCTGATGTTGTGAAGACACCTGTTGTTCAATTCCAACAAACTCGGTTTCAAGATGCATTATGTTTCAGCAAGTTGGTCGGACCTTCAAAATGGCAAGGCAGAAAGAGAAAGCGTATTTGATTGAAATTGTCCGCGAAAGTTATTTTATGAAATGATTAATTAATTAATTGGAATTAGTATTGTTTTGTAATTTAAAGCAGATTTAATTTTGGAATATTATTGGAAATAGATCCGATATGTTATTACCTCAACGAATGGGGTTGACGGTCCATACCTGAAACAATACAAATTATCAATTCAGTACTTCAAATTCAACATTAAAAGCAATAAATTATTAATTAAGCATTTAGCGAAAAATCCGTGTATTTATTGCAAAATATTAATTACGCGTGCACGGATTAAACTGACAAGCGTTCATTGTGAATGTTTACTATACATGGAATTTATTTAAAAAAATACATAATTCAAACAAAGCTTTGTTGTTTTTTTTTTTCACCGGATTTAAATTAGTGGCGAGTAAATCGAAGGAAATGTACGGTTAATTAATATCGGGATTAAATAACGCACGTCCGCAATTATTTATTTATATTAAAGTTAGTTGGAAAACAATGGGAACTCATAATGGATCATTGCTGCAATAAAAAAAACCGAGTGGGTTCAACATAATCCGATTCAGTTTGATGTTGCCGACATGCGTGACACGCAAATGCCATTAACAATTTTTCGCCGTTCAAAATAATCAAAATTTGAAATATATACTTACTAATGTATCTGCTTGATTTAATTGAATTAATTCTTAAAAGTTTCTATTATGATTTATCTTCAAAAATTTAATAATTTTTGTTTTTGTACAGTGACGAGCACAAAAAGCAGGCCGTGTTTTAAGGCTAAAGCTTTTCGATTACAGAAAACTGTCGTTGAAATGTCATTATTATGTGGTCGATGAAAATGTTAATATAAAACCAACAGTATCTACGTTATATTTATAAGCCATTAGATCGTTTAAAGTGCAGTTGTATGTTAAGATTTTGTTTTTATAGTTTACTGAAGTTGTTAGAGGTTTGATTATTATGACATTATAACCTAAGTTGTAGTATGTATAACGTTACAACTGTCTTGTCATTTAAAGCTGGATACTAACTAGGAAAAAATAATGTCCCGGTTTTTATGCTCGCCATTGTACACTTCGCTAATTTCACGGTCCTCTTTTAAACAACGTGCGCCGCCAGCAATGACTTGTTGTGTAAAAAAAAGAAAAACCTAACAAAGCCAACCTTTAGTCATTCAAATACTGATTGCAAAATACAGACTGCGCTAATACATGCGATGCACAATTACATATTGTAATTTCCTGTAAGCGGTTTCAAACAGTTGTGTCACAGTCTGGGGTTACGCGGATTAATTAACTTTGTCGAATAGCTTCATCATTAAATGTTCAAAGCTCTACTCTCATACGAAGTAAGTTGTAAACGAGCCTCAAGCACACACACTACAAATAAATATAGCTACCTGGAATAATTTTGATTTTCATGCTATAATTAACGCAAGTTAAATAAAATTATTGTAGGGTAATAAACTTTTATTACAACAGTGTGTTTTTGGGGCCTTTCACATAGGGGGGTTGAAAAAGCCCTTCTAAATTAATCAATTCAATTTGTCGTAGCTTTGATTATGTCGTGCTTCTTTCAGGGTGATTAAACGTACATTGGGGGTCTTCTACTTTGAAGACGTACACAATAGAGGAGGGTATTCAGATAGAAGGAAATAATTAGTTATTAATTGGAAATATCGATGTTACACATTGAATTAATTCACAAAATTAATGAGCTTGTAAACAAGTGTTTCTATTAGCACTCCGCCCCACTTTTTAATAATGTAGCCTTATTCTCTAACGGCCTTGTTAGTTTGTACAAAAAAAATATGGAGATATATTTTATAACCGTATCGTATTAAGCGAATATTGTCAAACAAATTGGATGCAACTGAGGATTAACATGATTTCACACGATGTATTTGAGCGCAAGAAGGAAATTCTAATCCTGCAAAACCGGCATTTGTGCTCCAGAAAACGTGATGGGAATATCAAATGTTGTGGAAGTCGTATTAATCTCTGGCATAAACTTTATTCTCCTTCCATTCAAGATACCTTTTACTGTTTTCCATTTTTGGTACACGTTTTAAAATTTTCAACATAAATTTCATGCGATGTCGAATTTCCAGTATTGTTACTGTAATAAAAATTCGTCTGCCATCCATCTTACATCTATATAAATATAAAGGATTCTTCGAGGAGAAATTTCTTTGTTGTGTTGTTTCTGCGTTGACACAGAAACTCGCTCATTCAATTTACCGCAAACCCGACGAGGAAACGAACTCAAAACTTGATTTAAATCCTGAAACTTAAATCCTGAAACGTCAGCAGTTTAGTTTTAATTAGACGACGAACGAGTTAGATTTCCATAATTCTTCGTGTGGTGTACATCAACGTCGCCAGTTGTTAAACACGTGTGAGTAGACTTTATGATTCACACAGCAAACCCATTAGGTACTTGCTCTTGTTTATTCAAGTCAGACACCGTTTTTCTCCGGTCGTAAATAAATAGTGGAACTTTTGCAAACCTAAAATGAGCGTCCGTAAATTCAAAAACGTCTGCGATGTCACTGTTTTCTTTTTCTTGATGTGCTAATGTGGGTTGTGTTTGCTTTTACGTCCGAGAACATGAAACCGACGCTCGACTGAGGCAAATCACAGGGCCTCTCATAATTGATATTTTCTGAAAGACTTGGCAACTTACTCAGTTTTATTTACTTTTTATGCATGGCACTGTTCCTTTTTTAATTTTAGTAGTTACCTTTCCTAAAAGCTTCTTCTCCTTGGAACTCAAAGCAAATCGGATATGTTTATAACTCAAAATTTCAGCTTTAGGTATTTACAATTCATTGTGAATTTGCACCAAGAAAATTAGTTGCTTTTTACACACTTTTCAGCTTTCACTTTTAAAAATGCGTACCCTTCAGAGACTTCTCTACATAGTCAAAAAATCTTTTAAAATTCATTTAAAGTTTCTTCTTTGGAAAAATTAATTAACAGTCAAAAATTTTATCAAAACAAAACGTCAAAAACATCACATCTCTACAGCTTTATTTAAATTAAATGTAGAAGAATTGAAAATGAAAAAGTAAATAAGGCATACTACTTTGTTTTCCTCTGTAGAAGAGATCCGATGCCAGACTCTATCAAGAGCTTCTATTACACCTAAATAAATACAGTTAGAAAAGCTTATTCCTCTTTTTGGTTTACACAAATAAACAACGCGAACTTTTGGAATAAAAGAAAACAAGAACCAACAAAAGAAAAGGGTCAAGAATTTAAACATAGCCAAGACAAGCAATAGAATAAATACAATTCAACTCAACTAGAAATAAAAAGAAGAAAACGCTGGAGAAGAACTATAAGCAAAGAGCACAACGAAGAAGGACCAAGTTAGGGGAAGTCAAAAACACAGGTGAGCAATGATATGAGCACTAAATAAAAGAAGCATTAAACTAACGGCCAAGAAACGCGAAAACGACTTTCACTTTAACGGAAGAGAAAGAAAAAAACAGACAAAGAGATTACTATCCGAAATAGAAGAATACAACCCGGTGCAACCAAAAAAGTAAAGAAGAAAACCGCTAAAAGGAACCATAACAAAAGCGTACAATAAAGCAGGGCTAAATTGGAGGAAGTCAAATTGTGGGAAGTCAAAAACACGGCCAAGAATGGAATGAAATACCATAAGCATTAAACAAAGAAATGCTGAACGGAAGGGAAAGGAAATAGAAAAAGGGATTATTTTCCGCAACTGGTGGCAACTTCCTAAAAGCTTTAACATTACAATTAAGTTTAGAGTTTTGTCGGATTTTATGTTTGCCAGTGGTTTGTACGAGTTGGAAACTTGCTACTCCCTGGATAAGTGAAGATAATGAAATTACTTGAAGACTTTTATGGCCTAATAGAGTATCCGATGGCAGATTATTTAGGTTCCATTCCATCTCATTTCTTTAGTGTTGTTCTACATTCAGCGATTTGGATTTTTTGTCAATATTTTCTCAACAGATTATTTGTTTTTCGATCTTTACACTTCTTGATAAACTAACTGACCGATAATTACCATGGAAATAATTCATAAAATTAATCAACCATTCATAAAAATCAAGACAAGCTTGAAGCCACTTTAAATGGTAACGATTTAGCTATTATCTTGTCAACCAAAAGTTAATAATGAAAAGTTTTTTTTTGACCTAATATTGCATTAGAATTGACAAATTGCTGCCAGCTTGCTACTTAATAAGTCAACCCATACAAGGCGGCCAAGCGTGCTGTCAAAGCATATTGAAAGTTTTAAAAATGTTTGTTGATGAGCCCCCAAATAGGGCCGAAACAGCTGTACAGAGGATGCTTGGGGAATCCACTGCAATCAAAACTGATTTGTAACAAAATTTTCAAAAGTTAATATTTTTCGAAAATCATGGAACGGCACTGGCAGTACATTTAATAAAAAATCTTGCATTCCACAGCTGTATCTAATAAACGATTCTTTGGAAATGTGACTGTCGTGTCCTGCGGCGATTTCCAAATATCCCTAACAATTTAAATGTCATATTTTCTATTATAATTAATTCTTGTTTCCAAATAGTTCAATATTTAAAAAATCATTTAATAACTTACGGTCGAATAAAACGCAATGGAGAAAACGTTGTACAGCTGACACAAAAAAATGCAGTGTAGCTTATCACAGATCACTTATAAAATTTAAGTTTACTAATAAAATTGAGAAAAGAGAAGCTTTAAGAGAGCAACGTGAAATCGATTTACTAAAGGCTTAAAAACGGAAATAGAAGGAAATAAGAGAAGAAGAAAAGTTACTAGAGAAACGGTAGATGAGGGAAGGAGGGAACATTGCTAAGGAGAAAAGAGAAAGTAAAACAAAGATGGGAGGAACATTTCTGGGAAGACTGCAAGGCAGAAACAATATAAATAGGAATTGTATATTTAGCTGATTTGACGTTAGGTTCTATTTCGGTTCCAGAAATTTGAAAATTAATAAATTGCAACAGATGCTTCGACAATACATTTTAGTAACTGCATTTCGTTGTTTTAACGAACTCATTCAACCCTTACATTGTTGATACTTTTAAAGCACCAGCATCCCACAAGTAATAAAATCATCCATAAAAATACCTCCTGTTACAGTGAACGACGTAGTAAAGAACTTTGGTGGATTCGTCGTTAAACGACGAAAATAATTACTTCGTAAAAGGCAAACGTGTATGCTTGCAGTTTGAAATAACACGCTACTTTTTTTAAATTAATTAATTCACCATTGGTTGTGAGCTTAGCAGACTTCCAACTGGTTGCCTTGCGGAATTACGATCAGAACTTCGTGATGCGATTTCTCCCTTGAACAAAGATGTGTTGCGAACGTAGCACGATGATCTCGATAAGTAGGGCACCCATTCAATTAATAAGCCGATTGCCAAGGCACATGCTCTCTCTGCCCGAACATCTGTTCAAGATATATAAACTTAATTTCTGTCGCATTGATTTGATTTAATGCGACGCAAGTATTCGTGCTGCAAGTCATTCAGGGGAGATTATTAGTTCAAATTGTATGCAAGAAGCAAAGAACATTGTCCTCCTATGAAAATGAACATGTTTAAATACAACGGCGATATATGCCGAAGTAATGAGAGATATTTAATTCTAAATCGATTCGATTTGAATTAAGAATGTGAGATTCAGTAATTTGTTCGAAAACTCAATGCACTGAGCAATCAAAGAGAGCCGCCATTAGGAGGTGACCACACATTTGAAGGATACAGATTAATCTTGGACAGGTTTCGTCGAGCTTTACAGGTTTTCATCAGCGAAAAATAGAGACTATTAGAGATAATTTGAGATGAGTCGTTTGATGACGTAAATCAGTAATCATATATCTTTTAAACTGTGGCGCGAAATCCCAATTTATATTGGGGTAGGTGATCTTCACAATCTTCCACTGTTGACGTTAACAGGATTAATTGTAGGTGTTCATGTTTCCTCACCGAACGACGAAACACTGCGTAATCCAACTCCCAGTAACGTGCGGTTTGTTCAAGGAATACCTCACGTGTATTAAATTTAAGTTGTTTGTAAACTCCGGGCGAGACAACGACGCGACAGACAAGTAATTCAGGAGTTTATGGGGTTTCGATTGGCAAAACGCTTGTGCAGAGATCCCCTGGAAATTGTGTGCGGATTTCGGAGTTCGGTTAAGTTGTTTACGTTCTCTTAAGGCGACGGATATTTGCACAATCACGTGTGAAATTTGCTCGTTTTACGAGTAATGAGGACAGGAAAAATCTATTTAGTTTATTTCTTTGAAGAAAAAATATGTCATAAAGTATATACAGATGAACTTTAAACAGAAACATTATTATCACAGCTGATGAGAAATGAAAGAGTCAAAATTTCTATATCCTTTGATGATTCACAAGATTGTTGATTAAACTTCTTTTGCCTTTATTTTATTATTTGTATCTTGATGAGTCGCTTCAGATTAGGATAGAAACCTTCAATATATTTTGAGGTGTTATCACCATGTGTTTATTACCTTTATAACTTTTCCTGCGTTTTTCAGAATTTAAGTTAATATAATAATAATTAATAATTCTTTAATAGAAAGCTTCGTTCGATTTTCGTTCCCGCAATAAATTCCAGAAATTTATGAACACGCGACATCGTCTAAACACGCCGAGGAGTCTATTAAGTGAACGAACTCCGCTTGCATTATTATTTCATTGTCTGGCAGGTGCTCCTTTCATTTCATTATTTCAGCTCTTCGATTAATTGCCGGCTGATTTCATTTCGTAGAACACCATTGTGTGCCTTTCAATGCGGTATTTAGTATCGCCGGATATTGGATGGCGAATTTATTGCGCGTATCCTGTAACGTTTTACACGCCCGAAAGAGGATTAGGGTAATTTGAGAACATGAGATTATCCTATTTAATCCCAATTTTTTTTTCCCATCGAAATTAATGAGTCCTCCTTTACATGTATTACCAGATTCTGAAAGATTCAAAGCTTTGATCCCTAGATGTGGTAATTAAATGGAGTGCCAAAAAGGACTATAATTAATTTAGAATTATTGTCGGTTTCGTAATGCGTGCGAGTGTTTGGAAGTCATCAGAGTTCCACGCCGATGATTTATCGCGGTTTATAATACCAGGTCATCTTGCCTACTAAATTAATCATAAGCTATTATGTCACGGGAGGCCCTCCTTCATATTAAGAATTTATTGCCCACGGTTGTATACAAGCTTTAATAATGCTGCCTTAATGACTAAATTGTATAATTTATGAAAAGAACACTGGGTGCTGATTAATTTGTTCGTTAAAAGTGTGAGGGGGGGACAGACCTGGTATAATTATTACTTATTACACATTTGTTGTTCCAGCAATACCTGGAATAAATATTTTATACTTTTCTATATCATATGCATATACAGTGTGTGGCATTTAACCGGGTTTCTTCATTTATGCCTTTTCTAATGAAAATATGGAAAAATGTTTTATACAAAAGTATCATCCTTTCAAGCTCCGCATAATTTAAAATTATTTTCGAATATACAGGATGTCTCAGTTTGGCTGTACGATGTGTTACTTCGTTATTTTAAATGGAACACCCTATATTTTATAACGAATTTGAACTTGCCAGGTTATTTTAGGGTAAGTTTGATAAGGGTTCCCTATAACTAAGTCCTATAGTTTTTAAGATATTAGGCTTTGTTTACGGTTTTTGGAAAATACGGATATAACTTTGATAATTAATATCTCAGTAACGAAGAATGTTAGAAAGCAGATATTGTGGTGCTATTGCGAGCTAAGTGGAAGATATCTACCGCAATAACAAAATTTACTTTTCATTAAACAGGGATTCAGTAAAACTATTTCAATTTCGACAACATTTGAAAGGCAATAACAATAATGGAACGGTGTCATTTTTATATGGTTGTTAGATGCTTCATAAAAGTATCTTTCAACTAGCTATACACTTCCCTATACCGATTACTGATGGTTCAGGAGATATTTAACGTTATTTCATAATTTCTGCATTTTAACATATTAATTAAAATCAGAAGTGAGTATTTACCCAAACTTTGAATAAATTGTCAATTTTCTAATATCTGTTATGTTAAATGCATACATTTTGAACATTTATTGTAAAATTACAAGACATATTAGAATTATTTTGTTGTTCCTACAGTTTTCAAAAGTTTCGTATTTATTTTAAGAGACCGGTGTTTAATTTAGTTAGTTCTTGTTGTATTATTCAAATATGATTAATAAATATTTCGTCAATAATATTTAGAGCGCACTTTATTATTTGACATAAACAAAAAGTTAAACTGAAGTACAAGAAGTCTTAGGGCTAATTGTTTGTAACGTAGTTAACCACACAATCAAGTTAATCGTTTGAATAAGCAATATCACTTGAGAAAACTTAACAATACTTAAAATACTCAAAATTATTTCTCTCGTTACTGTTTAAACTATCACAAGCCTTAACAATGGAATTAAATAATCATGTATTTAACAATATTTTATACGACCAGGCCTTAAAAACTTAGCAAATTGACATTTAATTCAAACCAAGTATTGTTTGAATAAATACTCACTCCTGCTTCTAAATAATTAAAATGTTAAAATGTAGATATTATGAAATAATGTTAAATATCTCCTGAACCGTCAGTAATTGGTATAGGGAAGTGTATAGTTAATTGAAAGATACTTTTATGGCGCATCTAACAACGATATAAAAATGACACCGTTCCATTTAAAAAACAAAAGTTATTACCTTTCAACTGTTGTCGAAATGGAAATAGTTTTACTGAATCCCTGTTTAATGAAAAGTAAATTTTGTTACTGCGGTAGATACCTTCCACTTAGCTCGCAACAGCACCACAATATCTGCTTTCTAACATTCTTCGTTATTGAGATATTAATTATCAAAGTTACATCCGTATTTTCCAAAAACCGTAAACAAAGCCTAATGTCTTAAAAACTATAGGACTTAGGTATAGGGAACCCTTATCAAACTTACCCTAAAATAACTTGACAAGCTCAAATTCGTTATAAAATATAGGGTGTTCCATTTAAAATAACGAAGTAACACATCGTACAGCCAAACTGGGACATCCTGTATATTCGAAAATAATTTTAAATTATGCGGAGCTTGAAAGGATGATACTTTTGTATAAAACATTTTTCCATATTTTAATGCCACACACTGTATATATTTTACGTTGGTGATTGTAGAAGACACTCTTTATGAAAAGATAACTTTACTGAATACAACTATATTTTTATTATAATTGAAATACAGGAGAACACACAAAGTTATGACGGTCTAAAGTAATCTGCGTTCTGAAGTGTTGTAAAGTGTTCTGACAAAAGGTTTACAAGGTTTAGTTTATATACGGTATGATACAAAAACAATGACAAATCAATGATACAATTAATTTACATACTCAGCATTGGGCAATCAAAATGAAATCATTGCAGGTGGCTGCAAGTTAGTCATGCGAAAACAAATTGCCAAATTAAAATGTATAAACTTATTAGATCATGCGTAACTGACGTAATCTGCCGACCAAGGGTGAGTATGCGTGTTGATGTTTATTTTCTAAGTTTTACGTGAAGGAATCTGTAACATATACATATAACTAACATCACTACAAGTGTTTATATAATGCTTTTCGAATAAATTATTTCATTACACAGGGAAAGTTAATCCGTTGTAATAAAGTACATAAAATGACAGATTAATATTTAGTATCTTATTGAGACATCGAATTGAGCAAAAACACGTTTTATATTAATTAAGTTGCTTCTGTAGGATCGATAGGAGCAAGTAAGATCTATGTATCTGTTAGTCCAAATAGAATTCTGTAACCGTCTCTGTGAGAAATCGTCGGGGATAATTTACGACTGTCTATCGATTTAAGTCGGACTTTTAGAACTTTGTACGCCGTAAATAATAGGATTAGCTTTTATTGTCGATAAAAAGGACGGATATGTGCGGAAGGGTAAAAATTGCGGCCATCAACATCCAAAGAAATCCAGAGCTGTCTGCTACTACAACGAATCGATTGAACAGACTTGTCTTGATGGAAAGCTTCATCAGCATCACATGACGAATTAATTAATAAATACGTATCCGTTACGAACGTGTGATTGAAAGTGAACTACGGTCTTTAAAATGCATGTTATTAGAGGGATAAAACGAGAGAGAAAATTGAAATTTTATTTTCGAGATACCAGCTCGGATAGCGCGTTATCAGCCACGCTTTATCTATACGGCATTTTAATGTATCACAGGTTTCAAGAGTTATCGCACAGAAACAAATTAGTGTTCGGAGTGTATTTGGTTTATCTGATGTTTGGAACATTTCCTTGCGTTTAATAGTTTGATGTCAGATAAGGACCAAGTTTTATACCATTTCAAAAGCTCAGATAAAAAAATGAAACTTACGTGTAAGCATATAACCAGATTTCATTTATGATATGTATCACAACTTTTTCAAGATAATTAAGTCTGTTGTTTATTGATAGAAATTTTGATTTTGGTTGTACACTTGATGGTTACTTTCTTTCTCATAAACAACCCCCAGTTCATGTCCATCATTTGTCTGTTTCAAAAACGTTTAATTACTTGTGATATTCATTGCCTTAATGGACGTTTCCCCGGAGCTCAAACTCTAGATTTTCTTATTCTGTTTCTGCTCGCGTCGTCTAAAATAACTGTAAAATAACGTGACTTTAATTTTCCTAATTGTATTTGCTTTCTGCAATAAAAAAGAAAAACGAAAAATAGCTTCCCATTAATTTGGAAAGTGTCATACCCTTAAGTGGAGACGATGTAATTAAATTCGAAGAGCAAAAGTTTTAAATAATAACGCTATTAGCGAACCTAATTTAGTTAAGTGCCGCTTCTTTACAAGGCTGCAACAATTTACGTAAAGGGAAACCCTCGGACCACTTAAATAAAATTGCCTTATTTCCAGGACTATGAGACCAGCCACCTCCAGGCGCAAATTAATGCCTTTAATCAATAACAATTACAATTACTTTCTATTGACTAATAAGTTAACAGTAAATGCCCGGTAATAATCATTAACGCCATTCATTGGACACGTACATAAACGAATGTTTTTGCATTATTGCCAGTGCCTCTGCGGCTTTGATGTATTTTAATAACAACTTACGTTTAATGCTTAAGCATGACCCAATTTAACTGTTGGAATTTAAGCAAAGCAAACATTTCTCACGTTTGTGAAAAGCACACCCTTTTGATGTGACACCCGTTACATCTAAATATTTAATGCTAAATTTGAGCAAACAACTGATGTGCTCGGATGAACGCAGGTGTTTTATGTGATTCAGCAACTCACAAATACACACGGAAAATCAGTTTAAATAAACCAAGCACAAATCCCGCCTCCTGTTTTCACAAGAGCCACATCAAATAAAATATTAGAGAAAAAAATATATAAACCAAAAACGATTTCGTTTCTGAAAGTATTCGAAATGAATTCTAGTTAGGTATTGATTAATTTTTTTTTATAAACAAACTAATTTAAACAAAAGTGACTACTCTTAATACTTACAATTTTGTTCCTTTTAATTCAACTTGGTGCGAAAAAAATAGAAGACGATTAATTTTTGTTGATAAAAGACATTCTGTACGTAATTCAGAACGCCTGCCTCTACACAAAAACAAATAAATATGTCCGAGAGTCATTAATTTCGTTACGTTTAACTCGCAGAAGTTTCAGGAGTGGAACTTTCAGATTGTGGCGCACGATACAAGAACCCCAATCATCTGACAGTCCCCCGATTCAGATTGAACGAAACTTTAAGGTCAATTAATTCGCCGAACAAGCAAAAGTCCCATTCACTTCACACCGTTGATGTAACTTAATCAAACTAAGACCCCCGGTAATTACCGGTTACCTTAGGCGAATAAACGAAGGGGTAATTTCGTTCGGGCTTAGAATAATATTCGCTTTCGCGTGCGTTCTAGTTTTGCTCCTAATGACTCGTAATTATCCTAGATTTTCCGTGTCGTGACGATCATTTCAGATGTATCAGGATTTGATTGTAAAGCCCACAACGTTAGTTACGGTGCCCTGAAAAAGACTCTTTTTTGCTGTTCGCTAACGCATGCAATTTCCTTTCCAAAATACACATAACGTCAAATAAAACATCTAATATAAGATTGATTCCCTTCGCCTCTACAGAAATAAACGTCTTCATCCGAGGATTTCGCTCTCCGTGTGTGATCATCGCCGAGAAAGATAAATAGCGCAGACGGTTGATTGATTACGTGTAAGGAAATTTGTTTATACTGCTCCTCCACATATCCCTTGACCTGTACGAAATGGGATATTCACGCCGGAGTCGTATCATGTTACGTGGGGGGCACATCAATTTGGGGTTGGAAATCTGATAATGGAGATGCATTTTTAACAGTTACATTTTACCATCAAGACGATGATGGTCGTGTAATTTCCCCAATATTTGAAGAAGACATTGTGTCTTCTTCAACATTATTTTTTTGTTGTGATCAAAATATTAATGATAATTGATGTTTTGATGGTCGAATAGCGGTTTCGTCGAAAGCAAATGATAGAATTTCGACAAAAAATTGATTTTAATTTTTATGACCCGTACAATACTATCACAGATAATTTTTATAAATGTCTAAGGGGTGAACCTGTCCCCTTATAAACGAGAGCTGCACGCATCAGTTCTTTGTTTCTTTGAACATAGGAAGATTATGAAAAGGGCAGGTTAAAAAATCGAATTAAAGAAGAAGCCGAAGAGGTGGAAGAACAAAACTGTTTTAGACCTGGTAGATCATGCGCAGACAATTCATTCAATCTAAAGCAATCAATGGAAAAAAGTATTACATATGGAAGACAACGTCCTCGTTTATAAACTGTGACAAGCAATGAAGGAGAGCAAGAGGCAGGAATGTTGCCTCTCCCCAACATATTTTAAGTTATATCTACATTCAGTTTTAAGTGAATGGATCAAGAATTGTAGGAGGTGTGGGAAAACAGAGAAAGATACACGATGTTGACCACGTTGTTCTTGCCGACTTGCTTCGAATTTGCTGAGGAATATAGTAGATGGGGCTTGCAGATAAGTACAAAAGAAGCACAACATATGGCGATGGGAAGCGAAGGAGATGATTTAGCGCTGAATGACGAAACCAGTAAAACCACCGGTAACGCGTTAAGAGATGATGGTAGAGATCGCAAAACGATGTAGCGACATTTCCGCAATAAATTCGTTTCTCTAGAGTGAAGAGATTATCAAACAGGTAAAGACATACGTGTTAAATTTTTAGTTGACAGTTGTGTTACCTGCGGACCAGAAGACAATGAATCAATGGGGAAAAATAGAGTACAAAAATAATAATTTATATGGATTAGTTGTATTTTGCTTTGGGGTTATCTAAGTACCGCTTTTGAAGACGGCGTCGCGTGGTGCAAAACCGTAAGGTTATTTTCCAAGACATACAAATTTCGCGTACCTCTGAGGAAGGGTTTCCATCTTGTAATAATTTACAAGCCCTGGAATCTGGACATGGAATTGCTTCATGTAGTCCAAGATCCAACAGAGTACCATTCATTCATGCTTGCCCATCTCTAAGGGATGGTTTACATCTTGTGACATTCCCTTACTCAATTAGTCAGCTTTCTAAAGATTCGAAAAGTAGAAAGGTGAAAGAATAGAACAAGACAAGGATTATGAAGTCTTGGCGTTGGGATCGATTGGAATTATGAAGTCTTGGGGTGAAAATATCGATAATATGATGAAGACTAATAAAAGAAGAAATTGTGTATGAACATTGATTCCTCATTTTATTCATTTATTGCTTAATATGGGTAGATGTCACTGACTTCTAATGGAAAATACTTAGTTGATGAAATGATATATGATTTTGAATTAATAAATATTTTAATTTAAAGAAATTTGCTTTCGAAACTATTTTTCCAAAAAGAATTTTTGCATCGTTAAAATTAACATCAGTCAGTTGTATAAGATGTACAAACAGTTGTGCAGTTATACAGTATAAGTTTTATAAGGACTACAAACGTTCACGTTCAACAAATAAATACAAAAACTTAAACAATCCACCCTGACTAACCATCATTTTAATTTTGTCGACATAAAAATTTGCATAGCAAGGGAAATGGTTAGTTTTGAAAAATTTGTAAATAACTCCGTAATTGTAAAAATAAAAAAAATATGTTGAGTATGGGAAATATACCAAAAGCTCTACCAAACTGCGGTATTAATAATTTTTTTAGGACACAGAAAAATGAAGGGGGGGCGGACCCTCTTTTCTAAATGCGCATCAAATGAAGCAAAGTGATCGAAAGTGATCGATGAAGGGGTTCGATCATAAAAGCAGAGAAGAGCGTGAAATTCAAACAGTATACGCTTAGTCTGCGTTATGTTAATGTTTAATTAATCACACGATGATTGCGTTTCGTTTATTATTGTTTTACCATATTAGGCAGTGTGACAAATCAAATTATTTTCATTGAAACGGTTATTTTGAAAACCAAAATCGTAACAATATCGCAGGATTTAAATTTATTTTAAATAATTATATTGTATTTTCAAAAATATATTAGCGATAATTTATTATGTAAACTAATAACTTTCGAAATATAATTTATTTAAGATACGTCGCTTGCTTGCTTAATACAAAAAAATTATTAAGATGGAGTCCTACAGGAATTATAATTCTGATAGTAATGTATATTATAGTCTGTTTATTTTTGATTTTCAATTTTCGCAGTTATTTGCTCTTGTATATACACGGTATCATTTTCATTACGTCTTTTCTAATCGTTTAGGTCGCGACATCTCGTCGCCGATTTTTGATCTTCTGCTGAAAAGGCCCCAATAGAACTGAATCAGATTTGCAACAAACTTTTACATTTCTAAAGATGTCTTTTCTGTTGGTTTCTTCTCTTACATCCATGATCTGCCATTCCGTTTTAAATACATTTATGTTTCATTTTTAATTTAAATCTGTGCTCCTTTCTTCTCCTTCTTTCTCTTCCCATTCTATGACCTCTTGTATTAGTCATTCGTCATCTTGTTTATTACATTAAATTTTGTAGCACTTAATCCATAATAACTGAAGTAACACTTTCATTTGTAGTCTATCCCTCTTTATCCTTCTCTTTTCTTATTCTTCTTCAAGATCATATTTGTGTTCCAGAACCTCCTATTATTAGAGCAATAAATAATATGTGTTTAATTTTTAAATTAAAGAAAGAGAGTTGATAACAAGAATATTATTAGACAGCTCCGGAGGTCACATAACTACAAAAGTTCACTTCAACAAGCGAATTAATCTTGCGCGAATTTACGCAATAATAAAACATAAACGTAAAAACGAAGCGATTAGTTTAGGCAATTAAGTTTCTTTAAATAACTTTATTGAAATATTTAGGCTCCGCGGAGCTAACTTTAATGAAGCTGGTAAACATGAATGAAAATTATGTATGAATAATTATTTGAGTGTTTCAAATAAATTTATTTTATCAACAAATTCATTTCAGTAATGAAGTCAGATGTAAATAAATCAGCAAGACACGAATGGTGGACGCGCCGGTACAACAACAGGAAATGAGAAAAGGTTTTGAGAAAGCTAATCGCAATTTTAGTTGCTGCAGATTTGCATTTGAAGTAAACCTCCCAAGCTCCTTGATTATTTTGCAATTTATTACTAAAAAAAAGATGAGGTAGATGTGCTAAGGTAAGCAAACCTAAGGTTCAATTGAACGAATTTATATTACTGAGTTGCATGCACATTTCGATGCGTTTTGCTCCAGAAGGACAATCTATCCTGGGCGAACTGTGTAAACATAATTGCAAAACATTGTTGCAGCCGATGCAATCGCACGAACGAAACTCTTGATTATGCTCAAGCCGGAGACTGTTCCATGCACAAATGCGTGTTGGGGATTGCGAATTTGCATTTTAAGTAGGTTTGCCAGGTTCTTTGATTATACATTGTTACACTTTCAGGAAAACTCGCTGAAGTACAAAATTTTAATATCGGTTTTTTATTTCTAAATTCTTCTGCGACATGTTGAAAAATGATCAAAAATAAAGCATTCTCATATTAATAAATCGAAGGGACACAAAGAAGAAAAAAAGATAGCCCGTCTTGGCTGATCATTGTTTTAATTTTAGCAATACATTTTTTTTCTTATAGAATTATATAGTGTGGAAATAAACGCATTCTGTAAATATTCGCGTTCGCAAAAAATTATATGCGTTGTCTACAATTTCCACAAATTGCAATCATAAACCTAGTCGGTAATATTTTTATTATTTTGCGTTGCCTTAACGATTCAAATAAATAACTGGACAGTGAGATGCAAGCAAGCCAGAGTACATGACCTCCTGGTGAATTCACGCCATTTGTATGCCCGTCTCATTTCCCCGAAATTTATGGCAGTATGTGACGTGAACTTCTATTAACATTCTAAAAGTCGCAGAGATTTAATTAATAACGAATATCCTGTATTTCGTCGAACTTTTAGCTGAACATATTCTATTCGTTATAAAATTTAAATACTTCACTTTGTTCTTATTTTATTATACTTTGTGGAAATTTAAAAACACCTTGAAAATCAATTTCATGTAACAGGATGTATTATATCAAATTAAATGTCTGCCTATTTACAAAGGTAAAATAAGATCCCGTGATACTTCGTAAAGAAGATAAAATGAAAAGCCGGGGCTTACAAGAAGGACACTAAGCCGATGTGAAACAAGAGCGTGAAAGATGAAAGGCAAATACTAAGAACAGCGCGTTTTATGTAAAGCCTTAAAACATAAATATGCTCGAAGATAAAAAAAAAATTGTATTCAGGTGCTTGCTGTGTCTCACTGTTGTAGTCAGCGACTTGCAACATCTAATCGGGAAAATAAACATTGTGTTTGATAGTACGAACGAAACAAAGGTCAAATTATAAACTTTGTTACACGAATCAAACTTCCCGGAATTATGTTTGTATACGTGGAAGAACGGTCGTTGTAATACGTATATTATACGTTGCTTGTTATAAGTTGGGTACATCTCTTTGTTGACGCAATTTCACCTTTCTTTTGTAGCGTTCATATTAAATGTGCTTGTTTGAAAAAGTTCCGTCTTTCTTGTGCCCGACGACATTTTTTTTATCAAACAGAATTTCACAAAAATTGAGAAGTTTTAATATACAGGGTGTAATCGATTAAGTTTTACTTAGTATTCACGTGAGACATACGTGTTTTATAAACACATTGCAAAACAATAAAGCTCAATCAGTCAATATTGCCCATATACAATTCGATAACAGAAGAAAATTCTAAATATCCATTCGCGTTAAATAGAAATTGTTTACCTTCAGTTGGTTTGGTTTAAATTTTTGAAAAAATAAATGCTCATTAATAATAGTATATTTTTAAATAAAATTTGAGAAATTTCCATTTCTATTCCTCGCTAACATCATCAAAATTAACATTAAAACACGAGCAGATAATGCTTTTAAGCGGTTAAAATGGAAACGAACGCCCTCGGGGGTTTTAAGCGTAACCATAATGGCCCCCCCATTAATATTAGCATTCGGTTCTTGCACTCACACAACAACAACAAAACAGAAACAAAGTTTACCCGAACGGACCGAGTTCACATTGATGTGATTAATTTGCGCTATCTGAACAGCAGCACGTAAAGAACTCGTTTTTAAAGTTTCCATGAATGTGTACATGTGTTCGGACGATAAAAACAAGATAAAATAAATTTTCGTTTCTGACAAAAATTAATCGTAACTACTTTGTACCGCCTAATTAAAAGCTATTTAATAAATTACGTAAATACAAACAAGCAGGATTTGATTAATCATCAACACAAGGAGTAGCTGCGGGAATTTAACTGCATTAGTTTTAATTTTTGAAATTATTACATAATTTAAGTTATTAATGTGGTTTTTAAACATACACTTTTATCATTAATTTGTTTATTACAATATTACAAAATTGAAAATTATTATATACACAAAAATACCTTCTTTTCAAGTAATAGAATTTAATTGCAATTCATTAGTATTATTTATGAAATAATGTACAACTTTTTATTTCTGTTTTCGATCTCTCTTTACATAAATTAAACAACTGTCAAATGGTATTTAATTACAAATTACGTTCGTTTCGAATTACCCTTTGTCCGGCACAAAATTGAAACCGAGTTAATTTCATCCGTCAGTCGGTGATTTAATAAATTTAACATGAAGGTCTATGTCGAAATGAAATGGAAGAACTGCATCAGTACGTTTTAAAAATTCATCGGCCTTTTCCTTTTATGTATGTAAGTTCGGTTCGCCGTGGCTATTTAACATTTTGCGGTGGAATGGGCTCGGTTGCAATAAGTACTTTTGTTATTTATTAATTCGTGTGTCACTCTGTTGGTTGTTGTGCTGACCCAGTTACATGATCCTGATCTTTCATGTGCTGCACTTTTAAAATGTGAATGCAAATGTTTCACGAATTTAAACGGATGACGACTGAAATGTCAGCAAATTTCAGTTTTGCACAGCAAACGATATTTCAAATGAAACTAAACCGATGGAACTTCCTGTAACGAGTAGAATAAAATCGTACAAGTACACATTAAAAAACTAATTAATAAAAAAAGTATAGCCCTTAATTATAATCGCAGATATTTAAGATATATATTAAGAATTCTGCATTCCTTGATGGTGAATCAAGGCTTGTTTTAGTTTTGGTGAAAATATAGCTCTTGTGACCTCATATCATATGTGATGAAGCTTTTTGCATGGAGTAATGATGTTTGGTGTTAAAGAATTCTGAAAGTCCTACATCATCGGTTACGGAATGTATTATCAACGAGGGATGTTCTCTCTTGATGTGCTCATTACAGTTTTTGTAAATTGTACCTTTTCACCCTCATATTGGTAATATCACAGCAACATGTTTCACAAAAGTTTAAAAATCTATATAAATTCGGAAAATAATGTGAGAAAATAGTTAAAACTGAACAAAACAACGAAACATATCAAAGAATTCCATTCTAGTAAAAAAAAAACATTTCTGAAATACCTTGAACACAGTAAATTTAATATACAGTTAGATTTAATTAAAAAAAGATATAAAATTTAATTTCAGAACGTAAACCGTTATTTGTTAGAGCTTTTCATATTTTCGTAGTTAAATTAGGTAATAAAATAAATACTAGAAACATCGACATTAATATTTTAATTAAAGTTAAAATATTCGTTAATTAATTTAGAAAAATAGCCAAAGAACTCAGAAGTTCGTTCGGTGTTATAAATAAATATAAAATGACAGGAATAAGGAATAAAAAAAAACTAAACAAATTGTATGTACGTAAACTAAACTACAATGAATTATTGTTACTCTACAGGGTGTCCCGTGACGTAATGTCACCAGTTCACCTACGCGATAGTCAATTCAAAGTAAGTAAAAACTCTAATAAAGTTTTGTTCTAAAGTAAACCGTTTAAAATAATACTCATCTCTTTTGAAGCATGCCAGAATGTGTTTAACAAACAACGGGGGCTATTTTGAACCCCTTTTGAGAGTTTAAAAATTCTGAAAATTACAAAACACGTCGTACTCTTGAAAAATAATGGTTTGCTTCATTAGCTTTTTTTTTTTTTTTAGTTTGAATTGATTATTAGGTGAACGGATAAATGATTAGCTGAACTTTAAAATTTTAGAAAATAAAAAATGAAACATTAAACATCCAGTATTTTTTAAACGGTTTACTTTAGAACAAAACTTTATTAGAGTTTTTTACTTAGTTTGAATTGATTATCACGTAGGTGAAGTGGTGACATTACGTCACGGGACAAACTGTATATAAAATTCAAGGAAATTTAATTTCTAATTACGTCTTTCATGTTTACCATTACCAACTATTTTAGCATTAGTACAGTTTACCTCTCTCGTTCTCTTTCCTTTTCTATTTATTTTTAGTCAATTATCCTTGAACTCTCTCTTGTTCTTTGCCCTCTTCATCATGCTTTAATTAACTTATCAACTAATATGTTTTGGTTAATTTTACTCATACATTCAGATCAATTAATTTTTTTATCTTCTTGAATGAATCGTTTTCTTCGATATCTTTTTTTTTAAACTTCACTTTTTCCGCCTTCAACTTTCGCTGAAGTTTCTCTTATCTGATAGGTACCAGTTTTATTTAAAAATTTAATTAAACTAAATATGATTATTTGTTGGCGGTATTAAATTATAATTAATTCATTAAAGCTATGATAAATTAGTTTCATTCTTAAAATTTCATTGATAATAAGTATATGAATAGATTATTATTACTTCGATGTAGAAAGACTTCAAAGAGAAA
Organism: Dorcus parallelipipedus; assembly: GCA_958336345.1. Classification (NCBI taxonomy): domain Eukaryota; kingdom Metazoa; phylum Arthropoda; class Insecta; order Coleoptera; family Lucanidae; genus Dorcus; species Dorcus parallelipipedus. The sequence goes on along the minus strand of OY284479.1, from coordinate 32,639,300 downwards.
ATAAATTAGCTACTTCTATATTAATTAATAACCTTTGCACAATACGATCGTGTCTAAACCTTTGCACAATACGATCGTGTCTACATTGACAAAGAGAAACTAGTAAATCAATAGTAATTAAAATTTTTTGATTTTTTAATTGGGAATAATTTTAGAATCTCCTGAAATTTTCGTTTATTCCGTTATATTTAAGTACATACATATATTGAAATATTTAGTATTTACATGCATTCTTTCTTTTCTAATTCTAGTAAAATACAAATTCAAAACCTTTTTACTTATTTCCCGATTGGTTTGTCGTACATTTTGCCAATCTGTTTTAATCTAGTCTTCTAAGAAGTTAATCCAAATTTGTTCTCATTATTCTTTCCTTTTTTTCTTGGGTAGATTGACTGTTTGAAATCCTTGCTTCTATTGAGGTTCATGTTCATTGAGCAGCTCTCTCTTCTATCCTGATTCATTTCTTGTTTTTTTCAAGCTGTTTCCTAAAAGTGTTTTCCTCTGAATTGCTAAAAGAATCAACGAACATTTGAACATTTTGGAGCAGAAGAAAAAAGAGCAGTATGAAAAGTACGTTAGTTGGGGGTGCAGTGGGAATCTTCATTTGTAATGGAAAAAATATGCTGAAATTTCAATTCGATAATAAACTCCATTTAATGGAAGGACATTAAGGCCCAGTCGTACAATGCGAGTTTAACTTTAAGCCAAAGCTTAAATCCTTAACAACAATTGCTGAAATAATCTTTGCTCCTAAATGTCATGAATCTGAAATGACTATGATAAATAAAAAGGCAAATGATGTGGTAATGAAAGGAGAGCAACAGCAACCCCTAGATTGTTTACTCTGAAATCATATCCGAAAATTTCTTCTAAAATTTTAATAAGTCGATGTGTTTTATTTTTCAAGCTAAATTAAAGTTTATCCTTGAGGCGATAATAAAACGAAAATAAAACATTTATGTTTCGAAGTTAAAAATGAATTCGAAAATATAATTTAATGTGGGCACCGAGGCGTCGCAAGTTCCAGAAATACCCGATCGTTTATTTTTTCTTGAACGGTGCGCTTTGTGTTTGTGTGTGTGTTTTTATTCGTTAAACGGAAATATTGTTTTCGTTTTGTTAATACAATCCCCATTAAATAATTCATCGTTATCGGTGCAGACGTAAGCTGCAGCAGTAACAGCGTGCATTTTCAAGCAGCCACTCGCTGCATATCATTACGTTTCCTTCCTCAAGTCTCTGCTATTGTTAATTCAAGAAGAAGACGAAATGCGAAAATCGCGAACTCGTTTTTAAATCCCAGCGGTTATTATACATTCGGAGTTTCTTTTCCATTGTTCTTTCAATTTTCTTGAAGTAATATTTCAACGCGTCGACTTTAATAAAATTTCAAACTTCTTCGTTGGCATGCATTAATTAGGAAAAATTAGATTAGGAGCACGAGAAAATATGTCTGGCTTACTTGAAACTTTTAAATTATAATCATATCACCTAGTTGAAGTAATGGAATTCTCTTTCCACCTATGACATTAATTCGATTTAACTTTTGCGGGGAAAATTTGACAGATGAATTGAAAAAAGGCATTATAGAGAGAATAGAATAATATCTTCCAAAAGATGATGATGATCACAATGTTTAAATTATATTATTTAGAATGAGTTATAATTTTTTTATTTATTACTATTTTTGAAGTTGCCCTCAGATTTTGCATAAAATAGAAAATCTCCATATTTTTATGAGCGACAGTGTATACTGAAAGGATGTATTAAGGCTTTTAGAACTATAGCAAGTTTATGTTGTCTTTAACACTACTATAACACAGATTACACGAGTAAACCTTCAAAGGCTTTTCACCAACTTTGCGTCCGACGTAACGGAGAGCAAATCGTTCTCAATCTAAAACTAATTATTATGGTTTCTAGGATTTCATGAAGGTCCATTGTCGATCTGATTTGCTAGTTTGAACGACTGACCAGAAAATATGTAAACTTGGATTAAATTCTGTTTGCCATTTAAATAATTTTGCTTAAAACTGAAATTTATTTATAAATTATTTTTAAAAAATTACTCATTTTCACTCAGTTAAAGAAATAGATTAAATACGCCGCTTTGCGAAAAAATGATGGTAAAGAACAGATAATTCAGATGCCAGTAATGACAAAATTCCTTAAACTTAATGTAGGCAAATGCCAGTTCTTTTCTTCAAACATTTCAAAAATAAAACAAAGATCGCCTGTTATTAAACATTCAACAAAAGCCCTAGTGTCCTCGAAGCTTCTTTCGTGACTCACTGACTGATCATTGAACTTGTTACTCACATGTGCATGCCCATCTAAAAAGAACGATGCGCGAACTTAAGTTTTAGTCTCTTTTTTAAAAGAGAGAGGACCGTTTTACTTTCGTCCTCGGAACGTTTAATTAAAGTGCGAATGTCGCTTTCTTTTGCTGAAATGCTGATACAGATTCGTTTCTATTACAACAAACTAACTCATTGTGTATTATTTACTTAGCCGACATTTAGTTTAATATTATTGTCCCGAGTTGCAAACTTAAATATAACGTTTATAAAAAGAAATATGTGTATTTATTGATTATACACAGTAAGGCAGGTATAAAAATCCAAGGCAATGCGAAATATTTGGTTCTCATAGTCTAGAATTTTGCAAAATAAGCGATCAAGATGAATTGAAAATATTGGCAAGTTATTGATTATATTAAAGATAAATGCATTTGCAAAGAATTCTTTTGAAAGCAATGTTACATCCTGGTCATCAATGAATATCATTGGAGCTGCGTCCTGCAGCTTCGAAGATCTGCTCGAAACGGGGAAATGTTGTACTTACATACAATATAGTGGACGTATCAGAACTTTCCCGTCAAGTTTTCTCAGTTTTGGCGAGTTGTCAACGATGTATGTACATATATGGATCTGGCGTTATCATGATGGAAAACAAAGCCATTTATATTGATTGATCAATTCTGCTTGCCGTTCCTGAATCAGTCGTTTGAATCCCATTACTTGTTGAGAATAAAGATTAGAATTAATTGTTTTGCCTAGTTCTTAGCAGACGATTACCTTCCAATTCTACCAGACACATACCCATCACCTCCTTTGAGGTCAATCCAGGCTTTATAGTGGTCTACCTCATTTTGACCACGATATATTTCACATTGTTGCCATATGTTATGCTCTTTTCAGAAATGGCTCGATTTATTCAGTAAATTTTTTAACGTCAAACATCGAGCTTCTTTGTGTATCTAGCTTTACGCATACGAGGTGCTACCCAAAAGCTCCAGGAATCAAAAAATTAATGTCTCCTTCAAACTAGTCACCATTTGCGTCAATATAGCATTGCCAGCGTTTTTCCCATGAATGGAAGCACTCCTCGAAGTCGGCTTTAGAACCCTCTGCGATTCTACTTGAATTTCCTCCATGGCGTTGAATCGACGTCCGTTAAGTTTGAATTTCATCTTCGGAAATATGAAAAAGTCGCACAGTGCCAGGTCCAGTGAGTATGGTGAATGGTGGACAACGAACATGTTGGTTTTGGATAAAAACTGCTCCCGCGTCAGGAGTGGAGGAACAAATTTCGCTGCAATTCTTCTCAGGCTGAGTTCATCGGATAAAATGATGGTTTGCCTTCTGTCCTGAAGGATGATTTCACGAACCCTAGCAATGTTGTCTGGAGTGTTGCAAGATGATGGTCTATCCGAACGCTCATCATTCTCAATGGACTCGCGGCCCTCCTCAAAGCGTTTAAACCACTCAAAAGTCCTGGACTTATTTAAAGCTGCGTCACCAAAAGCTTGAACTAATATTTCATTAGTTTCAGTCGCAGTTTTGCCAAGTTTAGAACAAAACTTAATGCAATCTCTTTGCTCTTTGGCCAAAACCATCACAAAAATCGTAGAATGCTAAAAATACTAACGTAAACAAACAGTTCGTACTCGGTTCTATGTATTTCCACAATCGCGTCGTTTGACGCAGTGACTCCCAAAGAACGACATATGACCCCACAGAGCGATGGAACTTCGTACTTTGATTAGTTCGCGCGTCACATTCCGATTCCTGGAACTTTTGGGCAGCACCTCGTATATTTCAAAATAGTGTTACGTCCACATGAAGATTTTTTTCAATCCTTTTGGAATGTTTTGCCGGTTTTTCCCACAGTAGGCCGACCAGGACGAAGTGTATCTTGGGAGTACCTACATATAATGTTCTTTCTTTTGTTAACATGTTTTTATATCAAATTTTGTTATTGTTTTCTTGATCAATGCAGTTCTGCTTCTTCAAAATTGACAGTGCTTCATATTCTTCTATTCTTTGAATTTATTTCAACTATTTCTGTAAATAAAACAGTTCAGCAATTGAATTAGTGATAAATATGGGAATCCTTTATCTTTATATTATTTTTCACATTATGTGTATTTAGAATTTTCAAGTTTTGGAATCGAATCCTTTAATAAATTATGTAGAAAAACATAAAACATAAAATATCATTCTACTTCCCACTTTCCGTTTCAGTATAGGGCGTTTTCAATGCATTTTTACGAAACGTAATTGCATGTAGCGCCTTTATTATGAAAGATAACCCGGAAAGAAAATTACGTACTTCGTTAAGAAATGATGAATTACAAAACGTCTGTTTTAAAAAATCAATACTGTCTGTCAATTAATAGATATTAATTAAGATGTTTCAGCAACTTTAACATTTTTTTTCTGGTACTTCTTGTTAAAATAGTAAAAATGTAAAACAGTCGTTTTGTAGAGCAGACATTTCTCTATAAATACGTAAATTATTATGTATTTTGATTAAAAAATATGCTAGCTGCATTGAATTCCGCAAACAATATAAATTCATCAAATTTGAAGGAACTGAAAGTCGAACAAATCCCCTCTCCTTTCTACGAATGACGAGTATAAACGTAGTATTGAAGTGACACAGAAACAGTAATAAATTAATGGGATCCAAGTTTACAGGCACACTTAGGGCATGTTATGTTTACAGAGGTATATAAAAAGTTTCATATTCGTTATCGAGAAACTTTCAAACTTGGTTTAAAAAGCACCTACTTTACTACAAATCTATAACTGTTTTACGAAATCTCATTGTAGGTGTTATTGAATTTCTTAATTTTGTGTTCTGAAAAAAGACAGACTAATTAATTCGTATAGTAATATACAGGGAGATCCAAGCTGCGAAGTCGTTAAATGAGCACAAATGAACTGTTTTTGCTCAGGATTACAGTGAAGATCTGAAAAAAATTATTGCTCATCGCGTTCTCAGAATACTTACAGATGTGTAGTTTGTAAAAGACCACCATGTTTTGTTGGCAAATGCAAAAACATTAAATTTTAATTACAAATAATTCTTGCTATTTCATCTTAAAATTAATAATAAAGAAGTTAAGGCGACATTTGTACATAGTTGGTGTGTAGCATTATATCACCATGGCTCACGAGGAGCCATGAATAAAAAAAATCGACGTTTACTTAGAGTCTGAATTTTTAATAAAAGAAATTAATAAAAGAAAAAACAATTGCACTGCTACTTGTTAAAATATTTGTAGAACCATGTTTTTTTTAAATAGTAATGCACTAATTTTTGTAATTTTGTAATTGTGTAGAGATTTTCTTTCTCTTTACTGCGATATCAACATTTCTAAAATGTGCTTACAATATACAGTGTGTCCCCAGGTGGACTGAAAAGAGGAAAAACTTTTTTATTTTCAAATTTAGACAAAAATGTTATTCTTTATAAAAGTTTTTGCTTGTTCGAAAACCATTAATTTTTAAACAAACCAGATAGTTTTTCTTGAAGTAAAAAGTTAAGAAAAAAACAATTTCAGGATTTTGTTCAGACAATTAATGGTTTTCGAACAAGCTAAAGCTTTTATAAAGAATAGTATTTTTCTCTAAAGTTAAAAATAGAAAAGTTTTCCCTCTTCTTTAGTCCATTGCAAAGGTGATTCTGTGTTTAAGTCTATATAGTGCTATACATACAGGGTGATTTCTGGATAATGATTCACCTGAAATATTTCAAAAATGAAAAAGAAAATAACATTTTCCAAAAACACGTCTGCCTTTAATCTGAGGGAATGTTTTGATCTAAGAAGCATAGTTTTGACGTTTACTCTCGTGCCTCTTGAGTACCCTCCTAACATTTTTTAATAGAATAACCCATCGTGTGGTACCTCAAATGAAGGCTTATCCTCCATATAATGCGCCAATATACCTAGTAAATAATTAATTAAAAACTGAAAAATTAACACTTTAATACTAAATCTTCCAACATCTCGCTAGGCGTTGGAAATAAGAGTGTGTTTGTGAGATTTTATTACAGAATAAATAACCAACACTGAATAAATAAAAAAAACATTCACTCAAAATGAGCACCTTTTCATTTCTGAAATATTTCAGGTGGGTCATTTCCAAAAAATCACTCTGTGTGTATGGGACTGTATTACATACTTTTATTATGAAAATATAATTTTAAAATGATTTAGTTTCTGTACTTAATGTATGTACAGGATGACTACGCGAGAATTCCTACCCCCTTTAACTCTTTTATTTTCGATTTTAGGAAAAAATGTTTAATACAAAACTTATAGGGACTATTTCAAAGTTTCTCTGTGCACTCACAGAAAAAACATTTTTAGTGTCTGTTCATGTTAACACATTGACGATGGAGCGATTTTATGCCATTTCTTTTAATCGCGTTTGGAAAAATTCGCTAACTATAATTAAAAAAATATTTTTCACAGATGACGTATTTTCGCGCCATCTGTACATACAAGTAAAAATCTTAAATGACGTATTTATAAGGTATCAGTTGCCAATCTGTCAATGCTATGTCCAAACTACAGGAAATATTGGCGACAATAAAATATTGAAAAATACGCCGATGCACGTGACTCATTACTGTTCCTGGAGGTTTTAATGACATGTTCTGCGTTTTTTTTTTCTGATGAAAATCCTCGATTTGTCCTCGCCCATATCGAGACTACTCGTATGTTAACAAATCTGACAACCACATTACCTGTGGCAAAATTATATACCTGTTAATAGTGATTTTTATCAAAAAATATGTACTTTTTAAAATAGTGACCAAATCCGGAATCTACATTGGTGAATTTTCGCCAATGCTTTTTATTAATTACTGATTGATTTTTTCATGTATCCGGATGCTGGGATGCTGCATGATCGCTTTCTTTTAAAAATATCGAAGCTCGTGCCTAAAGTATCAATATTTATGACTTCATAAACAGCATGTTGACATCTAAACGAGATAACGAAGGCTTTATTCTTGTTAGATTTTACTTCCCCTATTAGTTTTGTAGTGGGAGAAAACGTTTTAAGGGGAATACAAAAACGACCGCGTCTCGAACGGAAAGATCGCTCTTAAATTAGTACAACAAATCGTTCCGAACAAATCTCTTAATTAAGTCCTGTAAAAAGTGCTGCAGAATTTATGTCCACCCATAGAATCCGTGGAACGGGGCGTCTGATTATTCGACGTATTCGACGCTCGCTCCAATGATGCTCCGTAAATCACTAGAATTTCGAAGACGATCTCAATATAGAAAGGGAATTCGGGCAGCATTTCTCCGTCAGGAATGTAAACTAATGAATTTTGCAAAGCGAGTTGTTATTTATTTCTAGAAAAAAAAGCTGGTACATAAAATCACCGACAATTTTAAAACGCCTCGTGAGACTTTCTGGAAATGATCTCGCTTCTAATTTACTTTCAATGCCACGCGGTACAATTAAATAAAGCCGGCCATAACTGCTAATGCCGTCTGGACTATTAAGTTTACGGACCTTGGCTTAGACACAGTTGGAAAACGACGATGCAATCGCCTTGTGCAGATTTTATCGACGTCGTTTTCATACCGACTTGTCTAGAACTCTAATAGAACGCGATAGGGCGTAGTCTCATTTTTTACATCGCCCCTGGTATCATGACTGGCACATTTATGGAAAGAGGAAAAAGAACGCAACTCGAATTAGGATTTGAAAATGTGAGCTGCAAAATTTATTAAAGCAATGTATTTGTATAATTCTTACCAAAGCATTTGATTCATGTTAACATCTGGCTTGGTGAAGTTGATTTATATCAAAGTGCTTTGCTCTAAAACTGTTAGACTTGATAAATTTCATGGTACTTAGTTGAATCATGATGCGTGTCATCTGTTTTTGTTGTAATAAATAATTCCCTTGCCAAAAAAACTATGCCACCAAGAGTGATTTAATTTTTATGGTTGTGGCAAATATGGAATATGTTTTGAAAATCATTGCACTGTCATCAATGCAAAATAACATAATACAAACGTAAATCATTAAGGCATGAAATGACGTTAAAATATGTAGGTACGCGACGACAATATTTACGACGGAGCAAGGACCATCAGGATAATTTGCACACAAGCCTGCGGAGGGTCCTTTCAGGACAGCCAACATGAGAACGCGCGCGACTTGCATTCTAAAGCCGCGGGCACTGTGTTGTATGTAGCGATCCAATAAACGTGTAGTGTTTGTTTCTATACGGGGGGTGAGGAGGGGGGGGGGTTTCGCAGAATATCAGTGCGTTAATGCACAAACATTTTATGTGCGTTCCGCAAATATTTGCGGCGGTTTTTCAAACGTGATACATATAGTATCTTTCCTCACTGATTTAATTACATATGAAACTAATTATTGAATAGCAATCCATTTATAATGAGCTAATGAGATATGCCGTGTTTCTTAACATACAATTTTATTTCCTATATTTACGTAAATAATGAAACTAGAGAGTAATTGGTAATTGTGCCGAATTAAAAAATAGATACCTTTCATCATTTTGAATAACCAAAGGCTTTAAAGCTCCTGGCAATCATATTTTCTACTCTAGAAATTGGTTGGTTATGGGGTGCTTTTATCACATACTCGAACTATCAGTGGATTAAACAATGTGCAAGAACTTTTTTATTTTAATGTCAGTTTCGATGTTGAGCGATCGTTTTCAAGATACAAAGACAAATTGCTTGATAAACAACATAGTCTATTACCTAATAACATTATAAAATATTAAGTAAAGTCACGAAGGTCAAATAAACATGATCACATGTCATAAATATATGTCACAGTAGCACGATACACAAAATGAACTGAAATTCAACTGATAAAGGGAAGCCTTACAGCACTAATATTACCTTTTTTTAACTTCACTTAAAGAATAAATTCATGCTAGTGCTTTCATGCAATTGTATATATTTTTGTAATTAAACTTTATGTTCAAATTGCATTAACATTTATTTGGCACAAGACGAACTGTTAGTTCGTTAGATACTTTGTATGTGCGGTTCAATCAATTCAATGGCTAATTTACACTTAAAATTTTATTTTAGTGGAGAAGAGAGTGCAGTGAAAGAGAGAAACGTAATGGCATTGTCTGAAGCGTCAAATAGCATTCCATTTTCAAACTGTGGAAAGGAATGGAAAATTTCAAGATTAATCCAATTAAAATATACTACAATAAAAGCTCTGCAAGAATCAAATTTGGAAACAATATAACCAAATAACATACGAACTAACAGCGCAAACAGATTTTAAGAATATGCAATAATAAAGTCCTATCTTCCGAATACGCAATAATGACTCACCCTGTATGTATACCTTTAAATCATTTGTACCGTACCTGTTAGTTGTTAACTTGACATCTTTTAGCATCAGATTGTACCTGACAAAACAATATTCTGTAAACGATCTGTTCGTGAATAAAGACTATTATTACAAATACTTACTTAGGAACGACTTGTAATTAACTGGAGAACAGGAAGGTCGAAGAAGGTAGAAGAAAACTATAAATAAAGATAAAATTGTTTCAAACTGTATTTCATAAGTGTAGATCAGAAGTTAAGGACATACACAAATAAAAACAAAATAATACCAAGCGAAACAGATTTTCTCAGAAAATCAAAACTGCCTAGAAGCATTCATGCAAAAAATCCTAATGTTCTTGAAGATCCTGCAGAAAACCCTTTTGCACGTCCAGTCGAAATGCAACGGCGGCAATTAACTTGATTCAGTTAGAGAATCTAGGAGAACTCGAAAGATATTAGAATGCAACTACTATCAGAGCGAAAACAAAACTTGGCCATGAACAAACTAAGGCAATGGCCACAAAATAAACTTAAAATAGGACGTCATTGTCAGTTAATTTCACTTGGTTTTATACAGAGAACGTAGGAGGACTCAGATTAGAATGTACATATGTATATCATTACAACGAAGGAAGGAAGTAAGGAACTCGGGCAATGGCTGCAAAAAAACTTGCTACGACAGAAAAAAAGGTAGTGACAGGGCCGAACAGATGGCGATAACTATCAGGAATCAAATTTATAAATAGAAATAAAATTATAACAAAAGAATGTGACTGGGCGATGTTGGTCAAACGGTGAAAAACACCCCAAACTTATGCACCTACTTATCTAGGAAAATGTCCTAAAAGTTTTTATACGTGATTAAAGGTCAGTGATTGCTAAAAAAAAAACAAGTAGCGATATCTTGCGTACCTGTGTAGGTGCACAAATTCCCACAGTTCAAACTGGAGTCACAAACACTGAAAAATTTGTGACTGAGTTGAAGAGTTTGCATTTATTAAAATATTTTTCTATTAAATGAACAACCAGCGAGTGAGTATTCACTGACACTAAGTGCACAGAGTCTACCAATAGCTTAGTCGAATCGTGTTTTTATCCAACTAGGAAATATCTAAAGTTCGCAGCCAGTATTTGTCTGAGGAAATTGGGTAGGGAATTTATCCTGGTCAAGAAAATGGAACTTTGGTTACCTACCTCATTTTCTCGCTGAAGAAAAAAGATCTTAATTTATTTCTCTAGCAGAATCGTTCTACACTGTCTAATCAATCGGAATAAAAATGAAAGAAAAAGTTTTAGGACTCTTTCGACTGACTTTAGAAAATTCATGCACAAGAAGGTTACCTAGCTAACTTAATGAAACGATTATCACTAAACACTAAACCTAAATTGTAGCACAAGCGATTATCTAAAGTTGACCTTCAGACAACATGTAGCAGGTTTGTTTTCAACTATATTCTCTTCTATCACAAACTCTTAAACGGACACTAAATGGCGCACAAACACTTAACGTTTCGCAGTCGCTTCTGACGAAGCTGTCGAACGACTGCGAAACGTTATGTGTTTGTGCGCCATTTAGTGTCCGTTTAAAAGAGTTTGTGATACAATTTTCATCGGACAAGAACCAGATTTAATTATATTCTCTTCAGACATCCTTTCATGAAATTGATGAACTTGCTACCATACAACTCAAACTAAAACTTTCCTATGGATCTTAAAAAATGTACTCGTTGCAAATCCGTTTTCAGCGGAATTTGTTATATTTTCTTTTAATAAAACGATTAAGGAAAGAATTCTCAAATTAATAAACGCCTACGATATAACTGAAGTTAGCAAAATATTGTCCTGAGTTATCCTTTGTATGAACTTTAGGCGACCCTTTTCCTCTCTGCTTTCATTTTACCTGTTCCATTTATAGACGATTGCATTTTTTTAATTAAAAACATAAATCAGCCCCTATTACTGCAGCACCGCGCTACATTAACTTTAAATTTAGCCGGGACGTTCATGCGTTTTAATTATATCCAACCACATCCTACAGTCCTGGTTATTATTTGTGGTGTAAATTAAGATTACCAAAGGCGCCAGGACGGCAACACTAATAACCCACGACAGATGATTCACGTTCACAAGAAAGCGAAAGAAGAAAGCGCCGCCTTGCATAAATATCGATTGCAGTCGCTGAAAACAACATGCAACCTGACCTTTAAATAGACCAGTTCCCGACTACAAAGCCATCAACCTAACAGCTCTAATCATGTGCTGCAATTGCGATACTTTGTTTTCGGTAAACGAGGTTCGTTTATAATACGTGTAATTCGATAACGCATATCTAGCAGACTTTGTTTCTTCAATTAAGCAAGTCTGCTTTTGAAAGCCACTTTCCTTTCTGCGAAATGAATTCGCGATAAACCTGCGCGCTCTAATTACGACGCGAAATTTTCTAATTATGATTCAACTGGTACTGTATCAAACGAATTCAACAGACTGAAATGTTGTTACCAGAGAATGTGCCTCTTTGATCTGGTTTATTTGCTCTCCTAAATAATTGCTTCTTTCACAGACGTTTGATTTTGCCGCTGATTTAAAAATTTCAACAAAATTTAATTAATTCACCTGAAGACGAAATCGGTAGTTGGTATTATTGTCCTTCAGTTTTATAGATCAATAAGTCAATGCATTTTTCTGTTTACAGCCTGTGTTACATCAGGTCTTTATTTTTTATTTTTTTATTTTGTTTAAGCGTGTTCTTTTTATTCATAAATGCAGTGCGGTATCTAGGATTGAGAAGGCAAGTCGTATATAAATGTAGTGCCTCGAAAAAGCTCGTCTAAAACCTGTTAAATTATGACTTAACATCAACGAACGTGGCAAAAATAAAAATAAAAGTAAGAACCGGCGTAGCATTACCATCAATATCGCTCAGCTACCTCTAATTTAAGCAGTCCTCACAGCAACGGTTCATTAATCAAGCTTTTTTGCCCGCATCGGGTGAAACTCTTCTCGTATTTCAACCAACGACCAACCACCTCTTGGAAACATGAATGGCCGTCAGATTAATGCGCAACAGTAATAATCACGTGTGTGAAAGAAAAATTGCATCGCTCGAGTTCTTGCCGGGCAAGACTTGCTGCTTTTAATTTAATTATAGTTCGTTTCCATTGTCTAGTTCTTGTTCAGCCAAGCAGATGATATCTTAATACCTGGGCCACACCTAGCGCATTATACACAATCAAGTCCTATTGTTTGGTCCAGTCAGTGAATATTTAGGTTTATTGGGGAAAGTTGCGGCTTCTGCGTAAAACGAGTTCTTTTTTGATCACGATAACAACATTGATTTGATTTCGGACGCTTCCTTAATGCAAATTTAACGCGCGTGCCCTGTAAAATGCATAAAAGATTACCCATTCCGTGCAATAAATAACTTAAACGGGCGTTTCCATTAATTGATTTCCAGTCTGGAAGCGAACTTTACGGGGCGATTTGCGGCGAGTTATTTTGCGACGGAGACATTGGAAACTTCGCCTTATAGACGAGGTAATCCATCGGTCTTATAAATCGACTGAAACGACACGTAAGTTTTTACCAAGACCTGATTTGGGATAATTAAATTAGACAAGCGTCTTTTTCTTAAATAAACTGTCCTTATAATTATAATCCTTTAGTCACTTCCTTATCATTTGAGTATATTTTGGTCGTCTCTGTATATCCTAAAATTGTTTGAGATGAAGCAAACCCTTTTCACTTTCTCTATATTCAATTGAATTTACTGCAAAATCCGATTGAAGATAATCAAATCGTATTCTTTGCATTTACTAGTTTGGTACATAATTTAAGATTTAATTTTTTTTATATGCCACGACTGGCACAATAATGATCTGGGGTTTTAAAGCTCTGCGATAACTTTGAATGAATACCTTTACAAAAACGATGAAGTGATTATTTTTGCTGTTTTGATTTGAGAGGAAAAGACGAATTTAGTTGCTCATCTTGCGCTTACTTTTTTGCCAAAGGTTGATAGAGCTGAGATTTTGTGTAGGAGGAGGTTGCCTCAATCAAGAAGGGAAGGGTACTCGTTACGTCATGCCAAATTTAAATTGGAATAAAAGCTATCTGGAAAAATAACATATTCTATCCGCAAATCTGCAAATTTTTATCGCAAAAAAATTATTTATCAGTACCTCCTCGTAACTAACCTTGAAACACATAAAGAAACCCAGAAAAATTAGAAAGAATTTTTTTTATTGCAACTTACGCCATTTTTTTACATTCGTAGAAATTTTAAACATTTCAATACTTCTACTCTCTTTGTTCAAGATGATATGCTGAAGCAAGGAGCACTCAAATGTTTTTTCATTGATAAATTCTCTTTATGGCAATGTATTTATTTCAAACACTACAAAATACTAACGCTTCCTAGCGTCTACATCTTAATGCAACTGATGGTAGGTAGCTCAGGAAAACTATGAAACATTGACAACAAGAGGCGACGTAGTCCATTACAGCCTTCGTGATAGTCAAAATGTGAACATCCCCAGACATAGGATATCAACAACTGCAACTCAACATTTCCATCTGAAGCTCTTTAATAAACTTCCTTCTACCTGGAGAAATCTGCCTTCACCTCTATTCAAAAATAAAATACAAAAATTCTTAAAAGATCAGTGCTTTTATAATGTTAATGAATTTCTCAACAATGTATACACCTAATTTCTCTAATACCTACCTACACATTGTATTTCTTTTGTTAACGTTACTGTACTAGATATTATTGTATCTGTTGTTCAGTTGAAATAAATATTATTATTATTATTAGGAATTGGGTAGCTAGCTAACTGCAGGCATTAAGGGTTGGTATTTTCTTCTTTTTCTTGTTACTTGCTTAAATTTTTAGTAGTCGCTTGTCTTTACTTTCATTTTACTTTTGCTTCAAGTCATGTGTTGCCTTTTCATTCACGACTTTTTAGCTCCTATCTCTTTTATTTAGCATAGTATTTGACTCGATATTGTTTCGTGGTCAAAATATGTAGAGGACATATAAAGACTTTTCTATTCTGATTATTTTTTCTCCATGCTTCGTATAGGTACCTATATGTACGGAGAGTTTGATTCTCTTACTATGTCTAACTTATTATTTCAGAGCTGAGGCTTATACTTTATACTTCCGATTTAACCAAACATGGAAATGGGATAAGGCCATAATCCTCAAGGCTGAAATTTTTGGAGGAGGATTAAGGCATGGCAAATTCAATGGGACACAAGTGGCAATTAGGAATGATGAAACGGAATGCAGAACAAAAATGAGGAGGAATGGAAATGGAAACAGAAAAAATGAGGGAGATTAAAAATCAGGAAACCTTTGTAGATGAATTTTGCTCTTTTTATTGTTTTCTAACTGTTTTCTTCGTATTGTAATTTAGTAAGTTCCGATTTTAATTGTTTTCTTTTATATTCTTTTTTTCTGTAGTATTTTAATTGATTTCTCTAGGTTGTCTGCTTGTCTCTGTTACTATATGCCAATGTCCTCTAGTTGTTAAACGTTCTCCTAGATTAAATAAATTTCTAATGGACTTGTAAACTAAAGCTTTGCATCAATTTCAAAATACAAAAAGTGACACCTTCTGTTACGATGCGTTCATTCATTAATTCGTTTTATACAAATATTTGCTTTACGTCAGTTGAAGTGTTCCTAAATAGAAACTAGGACAGATAAACAAGTTCGAGAATGAACAATAAAACAAAGCGACGTAAAATTAATCATCGATAGTCCGCGCTGGAAATTCATTAGAATGATATACGAGGTGGCCAAAGAGGAAGATGCCAAATTGAATTTGCTAAACGCATACTAATTGCAAAGCCGGTCCTAATTAGCTTCAGTATTCAACCTGCCTTCGACGAGGATCGAATTTCGTTCCGAAACGAAAATTCTGGACGGGTATTGGCGATACGATTTGATGAGTTTAGGGTGTTCTATGTAGGGCGCAGGTTAACTGCACCCTTTCGACTTGCTGCTTATCGACAGGAGTTTCCGGTAAATAAGCCGGATGCCCTCCTTTTGTTATTAGGCAAACGCTAACGAGAGGATATCATGTATTGCCTGTGACCGTATTAGTGGGATAGTTCGATACGAAGTGAGCAGCAAAAAGTTGCTGATTTCTATAGTGACATAGAAAATAACTTTAGGAAAGCATTAGACCAACATCGTTTCTACACTAAGGAACAAGTCTGTCAATTTCAGAATATGTCATACATCTCTTTCTGTGCCACGTCTTTTGAAAAAGACAGGTCTCCCTCTTATGTATACGAGCATATCCTAGCGTGTACTACATTTCAGATACAGTTTCAAACTGAGATTGAATTATAGTATATGAAAGAGCTGCGGTACCACAACTCAGTTAACGTTAGTACACTTGAAAGTCGTAAATGCTGGTAATAGAAGAGCAAGTTGTCTGCAGATGTTGCTTCTCCTGGATTTAACGTGTAAGCACGACACAATAAATTTCAGTGAACACAAAAATTACGTTATCGGCGGCGATTCTATGGGAAATTGAATATTAATTTTACTGAATTAATAATTCTCTGAGAAAAACATGAATAATACATTCAATTCTCAAACACAATAGCAACTGTAACGATTGCTTTTGCCTAAATGACCACAATTTGGTGGAAGCACCGGATACTTAATTCCGAAAAGGGAAAGTTCCTACAGGCTCAATCATTTTAATAAAACGGCGAATTTCGAAAGGAAAATTCTTATTGGTAATGTTTGAGTAACTCGAAAATTCAAAACACGTCCCCATTTTCAAACTCACCCAAAGCAAAATTTAAAATTTGCTTTTGCAGGATGCAAAAAAAAGAATGAAAACACGACTTTTTGAGAATGCCATTCCTTCGAGTAAAGGTTGCTGTAAGTAGAAATGCCTTCGCGAAACGTTTTTTTCTTGTTACGTTTATTAATGAAAAGATGGTACCCAAGAATACTGCAACGACCAAACAGAATATGTTATGGAGAAATAAATACATATTAGAAGAAGGAATTCAATCAAATATGAAATTACACTGAACAATCTTAACGGTCGAAAAATTTGGAGTGCAATAAAGAAATTAAGGACAGGTTTGCATGAATGGAGAAGTGTGAGAGGAAGGGAAACAAAATAAGTCGAGATGGACTGTGGAACCAAAGTAAACCAAGGGAATATAGAAATGAGGGACGCGATTGAGAGATTAGAAATGAGGATGTGGTCTTTTAGGTAAGATGATAATGTTGAAGCTCCCTACTTTATCGAAACCTCATCAGGTCTTCTTTTCATTATAGTTTATAGCGGCATCCTTCCATATTAAATTATAATGTTGTGTAGTTTAGTTTGAATTCACCTTCCTGCACACTTTTTTACAGTTACGCGTTCGTTATGGAAGTGAGCTGGGGTGCTAAATAAATGCGATCAAAACAAAAAGAACGATAATCAAGGGAATGATAGTTTGAGGTCAAAAAGGACGAAAGACGAAAGAAAGGTAGATTGAGGCTATGGTAAAAGTGGATTTCTACGATCTAAATTTCAAATACTGGAAAATGATAACCAAAAACGTGAAAATTTCTGGATGTCGAAGAGGATGCGAGAAGAAGAAAGGTTAAGCTGAAGAGCAAACAGTTGAACACGCCAAAGACAAACCTTTACTTACAGAGACTGGAAAATAATGGCGAAAAATCAGAAAAGGTGAAAACAAACAATTTCTGAGGCATTTTGAGGTAGGAGAAGAAGGAAGGGCTGAGTAAAGAGCAGGTGCTGAAGCTGGGAAACGTTGACTATAGGGTTAGTTATTTTCTGGTCTAATCTAGAAATTTGTATATTATACATGAATCTGACAGGATAAATTAGAGGCAATTCTCCCAGATTTACGACATTAAACCGACATAAAATTATCTTATCAAAACGATATTTCTTGAAACATGTAATACATAGTTATCCTAACCCAAATGGGTGACACGATTATTACTCGCACATGCGGTTAAGAAAACATACAAATTTACGAATGAAATCAACCGCATGCAAAAGAATTTTTTAACCGCAATGATGTCACGTTATGGTGTTGTTGCCGTCGTTGTTATTGACCTAACTATGGGCTAACGACGATGCGTTAGATCATGACTCCGATTAGCCTCTCGTCTGGCGGCAGATGTGATATAACACATGATTCGCATACGTTTCTCGGAACAGGAAAGATGGTTACGAGCGGCTTCACATAACTGTAATGGAGATGCACATTACTCATAGGAAATAAAACAATGTCTGGATGTTAGCGACCACTGCGTTCACCATAAGTTAGAGCGCATAACACATCTGCAAGGCTCGCAGAGTGCCCGTGGGGAGAATTTAAACGAGTGTTTATGAACAAACTCACACAAAATATGGCGGGTTTAATTAATGCAACGCGGCGTTGAATATTTTCAGGCTGAAATTATGCAAGTTGGTTATTCCAAGGACTCACTGCTTATTGGCCTGCAATGTTTCATTCTGTTCCTTAAGCGATTCCCATAAAATATACGACCACACACTAATTCACTCGAAACTAACTAAGACTGCGTATGAGTTAATTAAGAATGCATGTGCAGTAAAATAATTCAAAGAAACAAGCAGATATTTAGTAATGTCGTAAAATTAGAATGTATTCTATTTTCAAAAAAATCACAAGTATAAAAACAGACCTATTTTTTTTCTTTGTTATTTTAAGGAAGTCCAATTGAAAAATGGTTAACAGGCAGGCAAACAAGAACACAAACGATATATGTATGGATAATGAAATAATAACAAAACATTTTTAAATGTATCATCAATCATTCAACTTCACATAGGAAATGCTTATCTCATTTTATTTCAATTTTCTTTTTTTATACTAAGCAAATGCTAAGTAATAAATGTTTTTTTTTTTAATAAAGTAAAGTAATTCTGCAATTTCCCAACTATAACATGAACAGTACCTCAAAACGTTGTTAATAAATTCAGACATTAAAAATAAGTCAAAATCAAACCTGCAATTTGTAAATTTGTTATGGTTTCCGTATTTCAAACTTGATCAATTACAAATATAATGCATTCTGTCTTTTTCTCTCTCCCTTTTTAATCAAAATTACCTTTATGCTGTACATTTTTGATAAACTACCCAAACAAATTGACCTAAAACAAAGAAATTTGAGGAAATGGTTTTTACATAAAAAATCAAATAATCTAAATAACGCCAAATTTCTTTACGCCTTTCATATTTTGATTCCGTAGGATTCCAAATCAAATACAATCGTCCCTAATTTCTCTCTTCCGAATAAAATCTTGGAAAGCTCTAAATGAACAATCGCTCTTGATAAAATAAATAAGGTTAAAAGAGACGGAAGTATTATAACATTTTAAATTACATGCGTGGAGAAGAAACGCAAGAGATGTTCCAATAAGTGTATGCACCTCAGCTCCTGTTACTACAGACAAAGAAAATTTTCTGAATGTTTTATTCATGATGCATCTATTCTTAGCGTGTTTATTCTAGATTCTTCTGTGCATTTCTTTTTTTACTGTTAGGAATTTTTAGCGTTTATAATCTTCGGGCGTCTGTTACCATTTTGCACTTCTTTACTCCAATGTGATGAGCTACATTAATCCTCATTGAATTTAGGAAATTAATTCAATTACTTTTTTTACTTACTATAAAGGACGTAAATAGATATTTCTTAAGAAGTTAGTTTAATTTATTAGCAAATTATTTTTGAATTATTTACGAAACATCTTTATGATACACGAATTTCCAAACAATATAAAAAGTGAAAAAATCTTTACAGGAATTTAAGAATACAGAAAAATATAATGAAAAAGTATCTGCTACGTAATAAGATAACGAAAGGAAATAGGTAAAAGGATAGCCAAGAAGAACCAAAATCCTAACAGAATATTAATATAAAAAAATGCTTTCCGGATATCATTTGTTGTACGGGGTGCGTATAAATTAGTGTTAAGGTTTCAGTTCTTTGAATAATTCTAAGTCGAAGAAAAGTTTGATAGGCCCTTGTTTGCCTACACAAAGCTATAAAAGAAAAAAATCCATATTCGGAAACTCGTATCTTCGCGTTTCTTTTTTCGAATCTTGTTATAACAGTGTAAAAATATAAATTTAATAAACATCACAGATTTGAGAACATTTAGGATTCGTTACACATCTAATAAATTAATTCAAAGTTACTGTATATAATGCTTCTTTTCTAACAGCAAGAATACAAAGGCATAACAGATCTACGTTAGAGCACTGTCATTTAGTTGAGGAGAATGAAAATGACTTAAGTTCAGTAGCACCATGTATTTGAGATGGCAAATAAAAATACTTTCCTCTGTCTGAAAGTGAAGTACTTGCGCGTAGGGCCTTCAAAAGCGTAAAACTTACCCCCTCACTCCCTCCCATCACCGTTATGATATCTACTTTATGTTTGTATTACGCCAATAGCTTGCAGTTTAGAGCACTGTGATTTGGATAATGAAAATTACTGAAGTTCAATAGCATCCAGTATTTGAGTTACCAAGTTAAAATACTTTTCGTCGCCTAAAAAAAGGAGTAGTTGCGCGTAGGGCATTCAAAAGCTTAAAATAAAACCCCAGAGAACTCTGAGTCATGCTTAATGCCTAGTATCTCGAATGTCTTCAGAGAAATTTAAAAGACTAGAGCCGGTAAGAAGTCGTTCCAGAACATCAGTTAGGTTTTAGAGAACAACAGCGGTACTGTAGAGCGGCTTTTACAGACATCTCTGAAGCATTTGATAAAGTATTAAGCATGAGGGGCTCCTCTTCAAACTAAATCAGAATCTAGCACATTTTTATCAACTCTTGGAGCCGTACCTCACAAATCAACAGTCGACATATTAGATGAAATGACAACACTTGCATATGGCCTGTCCTGTATTTGCTCTATACAACTGATTGCTCATCAATAAGAATAACTTTGCCATATTATCACAGCATTATACTAGGACTTGGATCAGGTACAACACTGGTTACGGCAATGGACAATTAAGGCCAGTGAGACCAAATCAAAATCTATAGGCGAAGCTGGGAGCAACACCAAGAAAAGTGTATTGGCGTATCATTGGCTATATAAAATTAACCTAGCCAAATAGTGTGCAATTGTGGAGAACCTCAAAGTGCTGCGTGTACTGGTGAATGCTCTTTGTTTACGTACGCGATTTGTGTATAAGCTCCTATGAAAGAAGTGGTTCAAAAGTTTCATGACGTTTAAGTGTTCAACCAAATCAGCTCGCAGCGCGTTCACTGGATAATAGAAATGAAACGCGTAGGCTTAACAGGTTTAAATCACAGCATCTTAGTACCTAAGTTTTGATTAGATTAGATAATTTTGGAAGGAACTGAGCCGTAGAGCTTATCCTTACATGCCACTAATCTCTAGCAAACAAATGTACTGAATATCCGAGATTGTAATTAATTTTTTTTTTGTCTATTCCGCATTCTTCGTCTCCTCAACATCGTACCTAGATATTCGAAATGGCTAATTTTAACATATATTTTATATCTTTGTTGTACTCCATTATTAAGTTGGTTTGTTCTTTTTTGTTATCATCATCCATAACCATGCAATTTTGTTTTTGATTAGTTTATAATAATTAGCACGTACCTTCTGTCTCTGTTATATATGTGAAGGCCTTTCTTATCTCCTTTTTTGTTTTCACCAAAAGTACAAAGTCGTCGGCATACCCAAAACATTGATGTTGGTTATATTATATCAAGTAGTCCAATTTACAGTAATTCTCACAGAAGGCCATGGAATGAAAATCATGTCTTATGGCCGTTTTACACTAAGACATTTTTAACTAAAATTTGATATAAAGTGAGTGAGAAGTGCCAATTCAGCCAATCAGAATTCACTGTGGTAGCTTATCTCTCTTACTTTGTAACAAAAATTGTTATCAAATTTAACAAATGTAAAACAGCCTTTAGCTAGGATTCATAAAAATTTTTTAAATCTAACTAAGGCATGATTTTTAGTTCCATGGACTTCTGAGGATGTCTTTAAATTGATGTATCATCCCTTCTATGTTTAGGCAATTTTTTCTCACAATCAGTATTACTATTAACACAAAGTCTAAACCTCGTCTATCTTTAAAACTGTTTCATATTTTGTTCTCTTCTGATATTGTATTTTTGCGCGTCATCTTTCCCAATGTCTTGTACAATACAGTTTATTTTATAGGTAGGCCCGTATGTAATTTATGAATAACAGATAGATAAGGACTCTAATATACAGAGTGAAGATATGGTTTCAAAATGCTTAGAAAATGAAAATAAACGAAAATCTTCTTTCTCTAAAATGGAAAGAGATTTTCACATTACACGTCTGTTTTGCAATCTGTTGTGACACTTTAGCGCAACATAAATTTATTTAAAAAAAAACCTTGTCATTCGGAAATTTCTCACACTTGACAGAGCATAGCAATACGCCCCGCGAATTTCAATAGCGACCGATATGTCTGCTGTTTTCACCATTGACGACAGCACAAAAGCACTCTGTAGCGTGCAATACAAATCACGGTGAGCTTTGCAGAAGTGCTTTCGTGCACTATCGTTCTGGCGAGAATTCACCAAACGGAAATAACGGCTGGCTCGATAATAATCGCGCGTGTCGGCGGAACGTGAAAACGGCGGAAAAGTTCTCGCCGAAGGAAAATTTCGGGATGAAAAAAGGAACCGGGCCGCATAAAAAATAATTTATCGCCTCTTAGTGGACCCCCGTGAATTTTCCACTTGCCTTCGGCCGTATGACAAAGTATACGTGGTAAATTCAATTCTACTTTTATTACCAGAAGACATCCGTCTGTGTTTTATTATGGTACATGCTTTCTCGGTTCCGGTATCACTTTTATACAGGCACTGAAATAGAATTTTAAATTGAAAATAATGAAGTTTATTTTTATTTTAAATTGGACAAGAATAAAATTACAATGAAAGCATATGGGGGATTCCATTTGAGTTCTGTTTTTCTCAAATATCTTCTAAATTCGTTATTTTTCCCGTATCTCCTTGTTTATTATTTTTATCTCTAAATCACAAATTACTTCTGGTAAAGTTCGCAGTAGTAATGGCGCCGTTTTCCGCAGAATAATTATAGCCGGAGCATTCCAGCGCATTATGCAACATGAAATCCCTTATTTATCGTCCCAAGTTGGTACCAGAGTCAATGACCACGGCGTCCTAGACGGGGCTATTATTATTCAACGTACATGCACGTATAACCCGACTTTATGATGAAATGTGCACGGCGTAATGAAAGACGGAATATCGAAGACATAAAGATGACAAGATTAAATTTGAATTCTGTTCGGTCTGGTAGAAAAGAAAATTCCTACGGGAGAATAATGAATCTGCCTGGAAGGAAGGTGTACTTGCATCTCCTTAATTATTAAGTAGAATTAGGAAGAAAACAATCTCCAAGTTTCTGATTTAGATTTTTTCAAAAAAAATTCAAAATTCTCCGAAAATACTTAGTCTTTCTTAGTTCAGAATCAAATTAATATGGGTATCTTTTTTATTTTTTGTGCTTTTCCTTTTTATTGATGCTGAATTTAGAAACACAAACTCTTAAACAATATCGATTTACATGGACGCGAATGTATGTTCATAAAATGCGGCACTACATAGCTGTCTATTTTAGGTACTATACTGTTAGATAAATTAGTAATCCACAAGGCTAAAGTTCTGCTTACTCGTTTACCACTCCTGACGACACAAAATCCAGCTCTCGAATAAAACAGTTACCAATTCACTTTGATTTACAACCGTCAAATGCATTCCAGATCGCTTGCATAAACACCCGTCTAAGTACTTTCGTATAATTCCTCGGTGTATATTGCTTAGGTTCACGTTTTCCCAGCGCAAGTGACGAACGCCCGCATTTATTTTCTTAAGCTCTCCATTTCCTTAGCATCTAAGCCGCATCCTGAAAGGTAAATAAACCGTTTTCGGTCGTACGCTGGAACTTTATGCCCGCTTTTCGAATCGTGTTTAATTTAGGTGTTCTAATACCGGCGAGCAATTCATCTTTCGGAGGTTGTTTTAACATTCCGCCGAGGGTCTCTTATACGTGAAAGACGGTTTAACTGTTCGCCTGTTGTTTTTCGAGGAAAGTGTGCCAGGAAATTTGCGTTTATTACTTGAAATAACTGGCATAGCCGGTAGAGCGTTTAATAACGTAACGGTAACCGTTTTGCTTCAGGTTTTTTGCACACATTCCTTATAAGTCTAGTATGTATGTGCATATTTCATTAATCGAAACTCATATAGGAATGTGGGATAGTTTTTTTTTTCTTTGCGTTAAACATGACAAACATAAATATAACATAAACTGATAACAATGTCAGAGGACCGAGTTACAATAAGCATTCACTCACCCTTTGGTTAGATCTCTCTTTCACTGCTTTCTTTCTCTCTTTCTCGACCACTGCGGAGCTGAGGGTAAACGCCTTAACATCTGGGCTTCGCTATTCGATTCGATAAGGATGTCATGCAAAATTAGCATACCTTGCCTTCTGAGCGTACGTTCTCAGAATCATTGGTGCCACTGACTTCCACAGTGTTTGCTACACTGGCCACAGCCCAGGCAACACCAAGTCATGACCTTACTTGGAAAGCACAATGCAATTACCTGGCCAGGTATACAACTAGTTGTATTTCCGGCATCTACTACTCACGCCTCTGCAGCAGGCGGATATGGTCAGGTGCCGTATGCAGGTGGAATGATCCTCTACTCTCTCCCATTTATGGGCGAATAAAAAGCGATCACTCTTCATGATAGAATGCCCAATCGCTTACTCTCTGTCCGAGCCATCAGCGGACATCACGTGATCGGCACCTTACTCTACCTCAGGATATCATCTACCATCAGCAAACCTTTTACTCTTGCACAGTTACTTCATCACATGTCCTTACAATTTATTACAACACTCGCGAGCCCGTTTGTGCAATTAGCGCAACTTTACCAAGACGTTCGCCCTACAAGGATCGCCGCCTGAGACTGAAGTGCTTTCGTTCCATCCCTCTAGGTGAGAAGTACCCCGTATCATATTCCAAACCATAAGATAAAATAAACAAACGTGCTCGTGTTTTTCGGATATATTGAAAATTCGTAAACTTTTCTAAATTCTAAACTTGATAAAATATACAACGACAACAGGAATATGCAGGAAAATCTAAGTTCACAAAAAATTTCTAAGTAATTCAATATGATTTATTAATAGAAAATAAAAACGTTGAGCGTTTAAGCCAGAATTTCTAAAATTTTGATGGAAATAGAACAGTTTCATATTGAGAGCTAAACACAATTAAAACGTATTATACACAAATATGGTAGATGCGTATATTCCAAATTACAGGAAATAATTTACATATTTACATCAACTATTCGGAATGTCTGTGTAAAACTGATTTCAAATTTGCTTAATAAAGTGGCGTGGGAATAAATTTCGTAAGGGAATTAATCGACCGAAATTACCATCGAATTGATTCACAAATTTTCGAATTCGCCGGTTTGAAAATTGAAGCTCATAAATTCCCATTGTTAAATTTGGGTTGCAAATGATGTGTTGTTATTCGATCGCTGCAAATTGACGGAAGAGGGCGGCGGGTTTTATGTATTTTGTAAGGAGCTCATTAGGTGATTTGAAGATTACATTATTTTTCATCATTGTAGGTATTTCTTTACTTGGAAACACATGAGCAATTACTTACGTATTTCCATTTTCAATTTAAAATATGTTTTTATTTTCCTTGTGTTTTGAATTATATTTAAAACACGAGATACAAAAAGCACCCTTTTATTTTATTATAGTTCAAAGTTGTTTCATTTCAAATCGTTTGTGCATATTCTTAATAATAGTTTTAATTGAGGAACTAATTAACCATTCTGAAGAATGTGTAGAATCCAACTTGCAATAGTTGGAATTAAGTCTACCGAACTGAGATTGAGGCTTGTTGAAGTTTACCGTCTGCCCAAAATCTCTAAAAGAACACACTTGCAACCCCTCGGCGAAAGGTTCGTTGTGGATTATGACTTCAATGCCAAGCATACCGATTGAGTATTGAAATTAATCACGACTAAAGAACCAAGTAAAGAAGAAAAGCCAATCTATTGGTCTACATCCCAAAAAAGTTCCTGATTGGATAAGACATCTTCATCTCTAACAAATTGTAACCCAACTTCATAGAAGTAGAAGAAAATTTTGACCTGAAATCAGATCACTGAGCTCTTGCGAACAAAATATTAATTTGAGTATAATTTAGCAACTTAAAGTAGAGATTGAAAACTTTACCAGATTTGTCCAGACAGCTGCTTTTAACACTATCAAAGAAATTACTCTTATAACCAAAAGTGTAAATTAGATCTGGAAAAGAAAAGAGCTAGAAGAATATGGCAACAATCAAGGCTGTTTTGAACAGCAAAACCAGAATCTCAGAAAGGAAATTCATAAACTGAAAGAAGAATCAATAAGCTCTTATCTATAAAATTTGTAAGCAGATGAAGAAATTGATTATATCCTTAGGAAAACAACCAAAAAGATCACGAAAAATGTTAGACCATGGGCCAAAAGATAATAAACAAAAGGGTGATTAATTTGGTTATCATTTAACTGATACTTTTACGTGCAGTCAAGAGACTGAGCTTGACAAGCAAAAATCAGGAAATATCAGCTCTGTTACACCAAAAGAAGTGGTCGAAAAGATTAAAATAAACTTGAATCCGAAAAAGACACCAGGATTTGATTTATTACCGGTGAGATTTTAAAACAGTTTCCCATATATCCCACCTGGCTCGTACAGCTCAGGGCCAGTTACGCCAATCGAATTTAAACTTTAAAATTAAAATCACAATTAGACGTGTGTCATTTACATCAAAGTCTGGATCTATTGCAGACGAGGTGAATAAACAAATAATTTGTTACAAGTTCGTCATGTTTGAGGAAGCTATTGACGATAATGTCGCTTTCGATATACTAGAGCTGAAGAGTTCAAAAATTGATGCACGGTTAAAAAATCCAAGAAACAGTAACAGAAAATGCGCTTCTTGGTATATTTTGAAGCAAAATCGAAGACCCACAAGCCATCCAGACTTTGGGGTATTCTGTCAATGCTCAATGCAACCTTTAAGTGCTCGACAAGTTATGTTGACAAGTCGTTAGAAAACAGTGTTGCAATTGCCAAAAGAATATACCACCAAGAGATGAACGTGGTCGTTGGTTCTTTTCAGGCCGCGCTCTAATTACTTCAACTTCTCACCTCAGCACAAAAAATTTATATGAATCCGAAATTGAAACGTAACTATTTTTATTTGTTAATAAAATACGCTAACATCAATAAACGAAACTCGTAAAACCAATAAAGTTCTTCCAAAGCCAGACGTCATTTAGTGCTAACATAATTCGTCTAAATATATTTCAACACCACTAATGACGACGATTTATGACTAATACGAAGCCAGGATAACCACCATAAATTAGACGCGAACACAATTTATGACTTAGAAGGGCTCCAAAAACCCTAATCTCCCTTACGAAACGACTATAATAACGCGCTCTTTTTGTGACGCGACGTTCGAAAAAAAAATTCCAATAACTAAATGTCACTGCAGAAAATGTCAGATTAATGTCCTCTTAGAACGTTATACAGGGAACGTGATCGTCGAATTGTTTCAGGGGATCGGTGTTTTATCTTAGCAACTAATTACTTGGGGCGTTTAAGCATTGGAAGTACGCGTAATGAAATTTACGAGATAATTAGAAAGTCTTGTTAAAGAAGAGGAGACTTTTAGGGAGTTTTAAAACGTGGGGTGCA
Organism: Dorcus parallelipipedus; assembly: GCA_958336345.1. Classification (NCBI taxonomy): domain Eukaryota; kingdom Metazoa; phylum Arthropoda; class Insecta; order Coleoptera; family Lucanidae; genus Dorcus; species Dorcus parallelipipedus. Next base: position 32,611,793 of record OY284479.1, on the reverse strand, counting down.
ATTAGAGATTCGGTATTTTAAATTCCCGGAAACACGGAAATTATGCAAATCAGGGGGGGGGTACTTAAGAGTAGCTAAGTTGATTTTGATTTTTCTCCTACCTTTTCAGGCATAAATTAAATGGAAATTAAGATGGATTGCTTTATCTTTCCGTTGGTTACAAATAAATTGATTAATAACAAGTTTTTCGCATGTTTCTTTGCGTTGGTCACGGTAATGGCGAGGGCAAACAATCAAAATTAAACCTATCCGGGCACTGTCATCGCTTAATTATGATATATCGAATTTTAATAGAACTGCCACTTGATCATATCGTTGCACCAGAGGAGAAAGGGTTCTATTTTCCTGACCTACTTAGTTACTAAAAAAAATGAATACATACATCTTTTTATGACAGGAAGGCTTAATTGAAAACGCCATGTCTGTTGTTTGTATTAGAAGCGATTAAAGGCATAATGTAATAGTTTAATTAAGTCGAATTAAAAGCACAATAAAATTAACAACGTTGTGTGTTTTCGTCAAGTTGGCTCTGTTAGATCCACTTTGTAAAATTAATACATAATTTCGCGCTTTGTTTGAAATCAATATATTAGCACTAAGTAAGTCAACGCCAGATGTCTCTCGCCACGTTCGCAAACTATAATATTTTGCTTTGATCTTCCCGGTTCCGGCTACTGTCTTCAGAAACACACTGTAAATACCTCTCTTGTTGATTCAATACATCATTACGCGCTCTGTGCTTAATCGATGTTTCATTTCAGCTCAGAAACTGAAATCATAATTAACGTTGTCGATAAGTAAGTACGTCAACGCCAGATGTCTCGTTTTACGTTCTGAAATACTGATCCTGAGCTTTTGATCTTTGTGTGAACTGTGTCTTGCCTGTGTTTGTTATTTTCTGTAAATATAAGAGCGCACTGTTCCGAATATCCTTTCGTTGAAATTTGTTTGCCTCACATGTAAAGGGAATTTACTTCAGCGTTTGTAAACAAAATATGGAATTGGTTTGTTCGTAATCGATTATTTTTTTTAGTATGTTATTTTGATTATACTATCGTCAGAGTTGCCTCAGAAAAAGTTAATATACTATAATATAGGTCAGAACAATGCCCTGAAAGAATAGATCATTCAAATGATAAGTCTCATTTTATGTCAGATGCCTTCACCAGACGATACAAAATTATACATTAAAATCAGCCGACATTAGTGCTCGTCATCGACTTAAATTAAGCGTGGATAAAGTAAACATTACCGAATCGAAAACGACAGGTCAATTAGTTATTGTTTACTTTAATCTAGGCTTAAGCCGGCGGTAGTAAAAATAGACGTAACTTTTTACGTTCTGATAAAACAGTTGTAAATTGTAGAAACTATCGGTGATGAGAAAAAAAAAACTTTAAGTTACTTTAAGCTTACAGTGTGCACGTTTTTAGTGGGCAGGAAATACCAGAAGGTTCTAGGAAAGATAAGTTAATTTAATTAATATTCAAAGTTTCTCCAAACGTGTGCAGTCCGAATATTTGAGAAACTGCGACATCAGACTCGGGACGAGCTTTAATATGAATAAATGTTTTCAAGAGATAAGTGGCTGTTATAGTTCGCCTTTGTGACCGACCTGAATATGAATGTGTGAATATATGAATAGCAAATCGTTGCCGTAATATGATACAATTACGTATTTACATGTAACAAAAGCGACTTTTATTACTGGTTGAATATATATTTGCCGGCATTTAAATTGCGACAAGTTGTGACGTTCCAAAGACGGAAATAAGTTCTTATTTTATTTATTTATTTATTTACTAGTTGCTTGTTTAAGTGTGAACCGGCGTACTAACATTAATAAACATTTGATTTATATTTTGATTTAGAATAGGAATAAAATAAACAAACAACAAAACTTACAAGTTATTAAATCTCGAAAAACTTTATGAAAGTATCCAGCAGAAAGACGGAAAGACGAAGAAGAAAAATAAACGCGATAGAAATGAGTTTCTTAAGAAGAACAGAAAACAAAACAAAATGTATGAGAATTTAATTGTGAAACTTATAGAAGAAAATATATAAGAAGAACAACTAAGAGGACATGGGTATGTGAAACAAATGATGTCAAAACCGTAAAAAAAGAAAACAAGAGGAAGAGAGAGACAGTGCTGAAAAGAGGAGTGAAATGAGAAGAAACAAAAGAAGTCACTTAGGACAGGAAGAGACGGAAAGAAATGCCCTACCCCCTAGGCTCTAGGGTTAAGTATTAGTTATGTAAAGTTAAGAAAAAATACCAACTGTACCGGTCACACAATTCGCAGTTTTTTTATTTTGAAATGTCCTTGTTGAAAACTGTGTTCTCTCTATTCAAGTGAGGTTTCTGAATTTGGATCTAAGAGTCTTATTTAAATCGAAAAATGAAACCTAATATCTGATATTCACGATGGTGTATAAGTTCATGGTCACAAATGAATATTCATTCCGAACATTGAATAATTTAGATAACGCCATTCAAATAAATCCGACCGCTATTTACACAATAAATGTTACTCGTTTTGCAATTTGTAGTCAAGATAAATTCACACGCAGTTTATATAATAACCGAAGCTATAAATATGAATTGTATATCTTGGAGCTGCGAAGCTTTATTGTTCCTCGACCGTCTTATTTTTAGAATTAATTACTTACTCCGAGTAGCGCGAGCACACATCGCTAGATTTATGTGAAAATTCGCAGCTGCAGACAGAACCGCGAGCGAAGTTTTTAATTCGGGGCATTAAACGGTTAAGTAGTAGCACAAGAAATTTTACTTCTGGACCAAAGGGGTTGGGTACTTAAAAATTACATTAAATTTCCCGAAATGTATAAAATTCAACATTCATCAAAAAGGGCTCCTCTAATTATTAAAAAAATCAATAACCCAAAATGACGTTCATCCGCGTTCATCTGTAGATTTGGGGAATTACTTACTTGAAAAAATCCAATACAAAAAGTCTTAAAATAAAAGTTTCGTTACCCTTTTCTGAGCAAAAAAATTATAGACCACTCAAGTTTGGGACCACATATTTCTTGTAGGTACAAAAAAATGAAAAAAAAAAAAAACAAAAAGAATTTATGAGGCAAAGGATAGAAGGAAGATTTCATAACAATTGGAAGGAGGAAGCAAGAAGAGCAATGGAAATTAGGACAGTCAGCTGTAATGAACTACTCCAATTAGACGTGGAAACAAAGAGTAGAAAAAGGATTATGCGAGCCAAAGGAAAATGAAAAGAGGTGGAAGCTCTTCGAGTCACAGAAATTAGGAGAGTAAACTGGAATGAGGTACTTCAACTAACGCAAGATATAAAAGAATGGAAGAAAATGTGGGAGAGAGTATACAAAAGTATACAATTTTTTCAATAATATTTGAAACAGGAAAGTTTTGGGCTGCGGGTTTGGAGATAGAACAGGTTCTATTTTTTCAGATAATTTTTGATATAGTTTTATTAAATTGTTCCAGAAATAGAACCAAATCTTATACAAAAGACTAGGGTTAGTTTAGACGGCCTTAATACTCAAACCATATAAATGAATCAGCGTATTTTTAAATATGTACATGCAAACTCAACGAATCTGTTCAAAAATTAGAAGAGGGGTTCCTTCCTAATGAAAATCTTATTTTGATTTTTCTTCAATATTTTTCACTAAGCAAAATGTGTTTAAATTTTGTCTAAAATATTTTTCCTGGAAAACTTCTGACCTTTGGCTTGGAACTGGTTTCACTAGATTTTCAATAATTTTCTGGCGAAGCATCTCGAAGGTGAATTGATGATGATAAGTGAATGAACGTAACAATCTGTTGTTTTTCGACAAGGTGACGCAAGGCAAGGAATTTTTAAAACAAACTAATTTATCACGAGTCAAAAGTTATCGATATGCTGTGTTAATAAAGACAAAAATACTTCAGTCAATTGCTTTAATGCATCTAAATTGCCAGACGTCAGGCTAGTGTATGATATTTGTAGCACGCAAACTTACACAGGACGGCACGCGAACTCCGATGTTCATCGTTTAAATCTGCCCTAAGATCCAAACACAGTGAATATTAATTGGGTCAAAGGTTACGTTAATAGATGTTCTGGACTTGTATTTTCGGAATTTGATTGATAATCCAATTAAGAAAACCGCCAGCAAATTCAAATCACTTGGTTTTCGAAAGGGATTCTTTTTTAATTAAAAATTTTATCACTTTTTAGAAAACGATTTAGGTTTGGCATGGGAGGATTTAGCAAATTAAATAAAATAGAACAAGGTAACATAAATTCAATCTTTTTTTACCGCAAGTCGCTGTCAGCTTTAATCTTCGCTTACTCAATTGCAAAATGAATGCTTACTTTAAGTCGTCGTAAATGCATGACATAGTTTCCGTACAAAAATTTCAAATTCTTCAAGTGGTTGTTGCGCTGGTTTATTTAACGCAAATAGATAGTAATTAATGACTCTCATAAATACGATATTTATTATTTATTATGTGTTAAGAAGTTCTTGTCGTTTAGTTTCTAGGCTAATTGCATTACGTATTTGAAGAAATAAATTCTGGAATATTTTGCGCAAAGTATTTACAAATGGAAAGACAACTGTTTATATTGTCATTAATCACTAAAAATTAATGCTAATTCCTTACAAACCACGTTATTTATAGGCTTACTGAGAGCAAACTTGGATTATGCTGAAAGATCAAAGTTTTCAGAAACACATATAAATAGAATGAATGCATTTTTTACAATATTTATTCAGATAAGATAAATGTATCCGGTAATCAGTGAGACGTGAATTGAAACAAAACTTCATGATTAAAAATTATCCAAAACGTGATTTAATGAATGTCTATAAATGTAAAGGGTGTTATTTTTTGACGATGTCAATGATTCTGTCTAGGGTGTTTGTTATTTAGAGTTCAGTTGTAAGTAAACACATGTCAAACAAGCCTTGCCAAAAAAAAATGTGTTTGACAAGGAAAAATTATCCCAATAATGTTTTCCGACTTTTACAAATCTGGCACATCTGGCGTCAGTATCCCACCCACAATCGGTAGTAAAAAATTAGAAACCTTTTTGAATACACGTCTGCAAACAAACGCTCAAATATATTATTTATTTGTGAATGGAATTTGAAAACAATTTTTTTTCTTGTAAAGTTTCGGCATTCTTCTGCAATTTGCGAGAATTAGAATATCCAGAAGGCGTCATCGATTGAATAATTCGCATACCTAACTGCGAAGTTAACGGCAAGTTAACGTAAATAAACTTTGAGGAAATTAATTTCAAATCGGCTACAAAATTAATTTCACAGTTACCGTTTTACTTTCTGTAAATAACATTTTTCAGTCTATTATTAATGTTCGTTTCTAACTTGTTTCAACATGCTTGCTTTAAAAGCTTAATGTTACTTCCGCTTGCAAACAGCTTTTGACTTTTAATAAACTCTTATTTCGCATTACTTTTTTCAATTGTATATCTGTATATTTTATTTATCTTGGATCCATGAATTTTTTTTACAATCGAACGCCAGAAATTTGTCAACCCAACTTCAGCTTTGGGATGCTTATAATTTTAATAATAAAAAAAAATCCTAAACATTAATGATTGTCAAGGATTCATTTAAAACATGTTTTACCTAATTCACTATGATCAATAATGAAGGTTTGCGTCTGAAATCAGAGATCCTCAAGAGTCAAAATTATCGTGTTTTACGACAAAATGGTCGTGCTTTAAAGGACGATAATAATCTGTAGATGTATTTGGTACCTATTGGATATGGATGGCATATACCTTATAAAAATCTGCGCTTTGGTAATTACCTTTGCCTTCTTTTTTGTACAGACAATGTAAATTAGTTAGTACAAAAGACTAACTGTTATTGGTGTGTGTGTATGGTTTTGGATCGTGTTCGATTATCGTGCTTTCATGCAACTTGGCAACCAACACTCTCTTAGAAAAATTCCCCCCTAATATCAATCTTTCATTTCGCCATCGGCTACAACATTTTAGCAATTGTTATTAGATTTTAATTCACTATTTTTGAATCTGAAATGATTATTTTGGATTTTTTCTTTTTATAAACCAACACTTGTTCGAAATTAATCTGCTTCAATTTATTGTTGACGGCGGGCAGGCAGCCATCGAACAAGGGGGTCTGACCTCTTTTTTAGGGGAGACGGTGATAACAGTCGGCGTTAAAATAATTTATTTTTCTAAAGTTAATGTTTCTGGTGGCAGAAGCAGCAGCCTTTTATTTTTTAAAAGAAAAATACTGAGGCATTTGGTACATTAAAAAATACAAAGAATCGTCCGCTTAAAATTTGACCATCCGCTGAAATATACGGTAAGGCCGGAAGTGTTGTTATTTTCGATTTGTAAACCTATAAAGTCAGACAACATCATAAATTAGTCAACATGGTGAGTCATTCACTTTAAGACTATTATTTTTATTATTATAGTCAACATGGAAAGGCATTTAAGGGGCCTATGCTCTTTTGCCGAACCCTGAAAAGTACATTTTTATTTGCGAGCGGGTCGGAAGTTTGCAGTAAAAACCATTTGTTGTTATTTTACAATAGTTTGTAATCGTACGTAGTCAGAGATATCATAAGTCAGTAATATTTTTATTTTTACAGCCAACATGGAAAAGATTTTAGGTGTTCAGGGATACATTTCGTTGTTTCCATTTTCAGTAATTATAATTTTTTAACTTTGAAAGAGAATTTACGGTTTTTTGATTACTTTTATTCTACATAGTTTACATAAAATAATGACAGTGACAGTAATTAATTTATTAACTATGTATTTTTATTTTAATCATGTAGTTTTTGTTTTAAGGTGTCCTTTCCTATATTATTCAACAACTTATCACTTTCGACCTCTTTTCAATATTTTTTTAATTGATTTAAAAAAAACTTATTTAAAAAAAGAAAAACCTATTTATTTCTTTTCACGAGAAAATAACAAATAAACAATACATATTGTTGTTATTTAGAATTAGATATAAAAAATCGTTTAATATTTGACGCGATTGTTTTTTTCTAATTGAAGGGAGACGTCAGTTAAGATGTCAATTGTTTTTTTTTTTTGAATTTTTTAAATTAATATTCAAAAAGTTGAAAGTGTCGCGCAAATAAATTACATAAGAAATGCATTGGAACAAATATATAACCAATAGGATTGCTCAATCGCCGACACGTGATATAAGTAACGGACCGTACAAAATGAAATTAAAAAAAGCGTACTATCGATTCTTCAAAAAACTAGGACAACAAAATCCAGTAGCTATGCGTTTCCATTATTTGATTATATTAAATCTTACTTCTTTGTCAAGTCAGTAACCGTATTTTTGTTAACACCGAAAATCTGAGCAATTTGTGCAATTATCCTATAGTTTTTAAAACAATATTTACTTTAAGCATTCCTGACAATGACAATTTCAAGTTACGATCGGTAGCAGTTTTATGCAGATTAAAAAGTTTTGTCCTATTAGTTTTTTTTATTATAGTAATGGTACAATTTAGAGAAATTTTTCGTAATTAAATATTTATGTAAAGTCGCGACAAAAAAAAATTGACACATTGACAAGTGATCGTGATTGTCATAAACTTTGTACAACGAAATGTGTCAGGTATATTTTATTTGTCAAATTAATTAAAATCACACCTGACAAGAAAAGAAAATATTTTTAATTTGTGTCGATTCCATCATTTCTTTGAATGACATGACGATCAATCTTTTTTGCTCGCGACTGTAGTTTAAAAATATAAACAAACGAATTGTTTCAATTTCATTAAACCATTTTAAACGTTAAACGTTAGATTTAAATGGGGTCAATTGTTGACGTCACAACATACGAACAGGGAATGAGCAATCCAATAGGGTGAAATAGTGACGTTACTGCAACTCTTTCAGAGCAAACTTCATGTTAATAATTTTTATTCGGTGCATAGAACGCTCAAAAAAATGTTCTTTGAATTTAAATATACATATTTTTCGAGTTACTAACAAAAATGTTAAAAATGTCGAATGAGCTAATTGATAAAAATGACAACAAAATATAAATTTGTGAACTGTTTCTGTGAATTTTACATGTTTTTAATTTTTTTTTAATATAAAATATAAATACTTTCACAAAATGAATCAAAATATGCACAGAATAACATAAAACACAAAAAAATAAACAATAATATAATAATAATAATAGTAATAATGCTTTATTGTCACGTATCAGTTGATATGGGCATTGTTAATATGAGCGATACAGTTCTATGTTTAAAATTATTTACAAATGATGAAAGTAGAAAGGTTTTAACTAAAATTTTGAAACGTGTTAAATTCGTATTTTTAATAGATGGAGGTGGTGCATTGAAGACTTTTATTATAATTTATCACTAGCAATACAAATCGTTCGTAAAATATTATATTTTGCGATGCGCTTTTCTTGCAATAACTCTGATTTATAACAATTCAAAAAAATAAAAGAAAACGTGTGTATTAGAGCTTTCAGTATAAAACAAATCAATTTGCAGTTGTTTTTTCTTTCATTTAAGGTCGTAAAAAATAATTTAATACAATGTTGCTTACGTTTTTTTTTTTTTTTTAAATTTGATGAAGATGCAATTTTTTTTCCATTTATGGTTACAAAAAAGTACATACATATAATTATTGTTTTTTATTTTTTTAATTAGCGGAGATGTATCAATTATTTCTTTTATGAATTGTTTTTTTTACTTCTTTTTACTTTACAACCATTTTAAAAATAAATTAAATCGTGGGTGCATTTTTATTTTGATTCGAGATCATAAATAATAATTAATAATTTAATTCGACGTTGTATGGAATTGTTTTTTTTTTATTTTCTGAAGGCATCACCTGACAAGCCAGTGTTTTTTTTTAATTTTTGTAAATTTACAACAATTATAGAAGAGGAAACCGTGTGTGCATTTGCATTTGTGAGACCTAGATAATTATCTCATGAATGCGTACTGAAGATTTAAGCTTACAAAAATTAGCGCTTTGGAAAAGGCCTCTTAAGCACAAAAACTAATTAATCATATCACAAACTCTTTTAAACGGACACTAAATGGCACACAAACACTTAACGTTTCGCAGTTGTCCGACAGCTTCGTCAGAACGACTGCGAAACGTTAAGTGTTTGTGCGCCATTTAGTGTCCGTTTAAAAGAGTTTGTGATACAATTTTCATCGGACAAGAACCAGCGTTAATTATAATTAATCATAATATTGATAAAAACTAAATTGTCATCAATTTTTATTTTCTTTTAATTTTCATGTACCTAAGTGCCAGCACATAAGAGCTTTCTGTCAAACAACTTAGATACGTTTCAAACTTAAATGAAACATTGAATTTAAAAAAATAATTGTATGTTTTTCCGATTTTATGATTTCAAACTAAATGATTTTTATATTAAAACTTCCTTTAAACTGTAAGACTTTTCTTTGAATGAAGAACTAATTGCGGCGATAATTTTCCAGTTTTTTCCACATTCCAAACATTTTTCTTCTTTGATTTAATAGAAGAAGAACTTTTCAGCAATTTTGATAAATTAATATCTACATCAGCATTTCAATAATAATTAAAATAAGAACGAATGCAGTTTTTTTTATCTGACACAAACAAAGCATTCTTTATTCGATCTTAAAAACGCATTCGCGACTTAAACGCAGATGCTGCACTTTTTTCAGCACGCAACGGCGGCGGCGGCGTCTCATCCGTCTGGACCGGTGTCGCACAACTTATACCTGAAAAGGGCAAACACAATAGCATCGAAATTTCAAAGAACCCTCCAGTGTTTGCGAAACACAGTTGGGGTTGCGCAAGAAAGACAGAGCGAGCAGTTCAACGAACAGAAAAAAAATACGACCGGCTCGGCTCTTAGCGCAAGAAACACATGCTTTCCCTCGATTTCATAACTGAAACCCGGCCTGAAATTTCTCCCAGACGGCGAATCTCACCTGATTTTTCAGCTTCGAACGCCGCTTTCCTGAGTTCAACCTGCAAATTTGGTGTGTACCTGCGCGCACGTCACTGCAACACAAAATATGCACCGACGACGCAACCCACGGCTACTGAACTTCAATGTTGTGTTGATCTGTGTTGTAGTCGCCCCTCCTAAAACAGCTGTTGGGTATCGGATGTTTTCAGTTTCCACTGCTCCATCTTCAGTTCAAGGTTCGAAGTTTTCAATCATGTAGAGTAGCCTTTCATTCGTGTCCTGTAGAGATTTCAGGATAACGATTGGTTTCTAAAAGAATTCTATTTTTGGAAGACTTGTTATTCTGGATACTTACAGCAAAAGACCTGCTAGGATAGCGCTACATACACTGTATTTGATGAAAAATATCCGATCATGAAAATTAGAATTCATATTTCTAGTCTGGTTATACGTATAAATAGGTATTAGATCATTCCTGTCCATCTTAGAATTTTAAACAATTATTCGGTAAACGTCTAACATTTGAAAAAAAAAAATATTGTTCCTAAATGTTGCGCTGGGTCATTCGATGATAGAATCATTATTGTAAAGGAGTAAAAACGCAAGTAAATGGAGTACTTAATAACAGAAATGGATGTGTCTAGGTTACTAAAAAGACGAAGAAGTTCAGCGGAACATTTATTGTTTGGCCGACATGTTTCGATCACAAGAGTGTGATCATCTCCAAGGCAAAAGCTACAATGTGAAGGAAACAAATAGTGGCGCAATCAAAATTACAAAGTTAAAACCTACCTTAGGAGGAATTGGTGAATATAAATTAGATAACCAATGTTATCATAGTCAAAGTGAAAATATTAAAATTAATGTATAAGGGGACAACACGCACATTTTAAAATAGTTAAATTTACCAAAAGGGTACAACAATGTACCTAGAAAATTATTATAAATTTAAATCACTGATGGCAGAAGCAGAACATGATAAGGAGTGATAACAATAACGGCGGTAAATTGAAATTTTGACAGTGTGTAACATTAAGAAAATAAAATAAAATTGAAATTACTAGATTATGTGTACCATGGTAGTCACATCATGTTTTTTCATTTTTCTTCACATTTTTTTAGTTGTTTCTTGGTTCAAAACCTTTCTCCCCTTAAGACAGGACGTACGAAGAAATTGATTTTACAAACTATCCGAAGAATTACAATCAGAAATTTTGTGATAACGTTTAACGGAAACGAAAGTGCTTTTATAAATGACGTTCTAAAAGTTCTAAGTAAAAACGTTTAAATACTTTTGACTGAAGCCCAACTTCACTTTAAGCCAAAGCTTAAAACCCTTAACTACAATTGTTAAATAAATCGTTGTTATGAGTTTAATTTCCAGCTTGAATTTGAACTGGCACTGTACGACTGGGCCTTAATCACTTAATAAAAGCAAACATACAAGGGTTGTTCTCTTTCTGACGAGCCTAACATAGAAAGAGATTATATTTAAAAAAAAAAAAACATTTATTATAACTTTTCAAAATTTTCTCCGCAGCAGTCAACATTCTTTTGCATTCGAACAAACGAATTTTCGAAACATGTTTCCGAAGCAATGTCATTTACCTCATTTTATCTTAGATTTAGAAGAACAGGAAAGAATCATTGGATGCCAGGTTGTGACTCTATAGGGGATAACCCATTAATTCAATATTATGCTGCTCCAAAAACTCAACTGTTTTTGCAGCGATGTGTGGAGGAGCGTTGTCGTTGTGCAAGATAATCCTTCCTTTCGGACGTTTCTCTCGAAGAGCTTTGATGACCGCCGACCGGTAAACAAATAGTGATATACCATTCGGCATTAACAGTCCTATGATCTTCAAGTGTTACAGTTCAGATATATCCAGTAACTTAGAAAAAAGGGGCGATCATTTTCTTGTTACAGCTTTTGTTGAAGCTTTTTCATTTTGAAACACCAACACGGCCAACTGTTCGCTTCTTTTCGGGATCATTTGACTATATCCAACTTTCATCAACTGTGATGATATTATCCTAACAGATGGGATGATCAGTGAGCAAACCGTTGAAGTGTGATTTGGCATCAACTGACACGACTCTCTTTCTGAGCTGGTGTCAAATTGTGTGGTATCCAACGCGCACAAAGCTTCCGTACCTTCAAGTGATCATGCAAGATGCTGTTGATTGCTTTCACACCAATGCCGCCCATGACTGCTTGGATAAAACGTACACTGGTGTGGCAAACCTCTACTTATCATAACTCGTGTCTAAATAAAAACCTTGTCAAGTAGGCTACATTTAGTAATTCTGCTATGTAAATGCAATGGATAAATTCTCGATCACAACCCACTTGACCAGGTTTTTATTTAGACACTTGTTATTATGCACAATGGAGATATTTTTGTCAGTGACAGCACTTTTTTGGAAAATCTCGTCTCTCAAAGAAGAACGACCAAAGCGAAATTCATTGTACCAACGTTTTACGATAGCCAATGAACACGACTCACTGCTAAGCACCGATTTGATTTCTTTAAAACATTCTTCGCGGCTTAATCCACCTTTGAAATTATAAAAAATGTCATTACCGAATTCCATTGTTCTCTGAAAAAGTACTTTCTTTGACCGCGGAGGAGTTGGGAATGGTTATATCTTTTTTCGTACCATCGCTTATGATAGACTCACACATAATGATATTAACTTGTAACAAAACATTTGTGAAAAAATTATCGCCTACTATACAGGCTCAACAGAGAGAGAACAGCCCTCGTACTACGAAAAAATATGGTAGAAAATTTTAGGCAACAATATATTTAAAATAAGGTGATGCAAAGGGAATGCTTATTTCTTCGTAATTTTATTTAATGAGATTTCTTTTATTTTTATTATTATTTTCTAATTTTATTCAATATTTTGGATTCTTTGTTTTAGTTTTGTAATTCAAAACATTATAAGCAATTTATTGATTTTTCTAAATTGTCAATAAAAAATAATTTTTAGTTTAAATAATGATTATAATAAATAATGAACTTTCAGGATCATAGGCTACTTCACTGGTTCCTACTTTAAAAGCTAGAAGTAGCATTTTAGTTTTATAAATATACAAGGTGGTCAAAACGGAAAGTTTTGAAGACGAAATAAAGCTGAAAGGAAAATAATTTAATTTAAACAAATATATAACAAGTACAATGTAATTACATTATTTTTTAAAGATTACGTCGCGCCGTGGAGATGATTCTCTCTTTTCTGTACGTGTTCCTGAAGTCGATTGTTAAAATTTTGCTTAACGCAACGTGGCATATCCAACGGGATACTATCAATTTTTTTACTGATTTTTCTTCTTAGTTCTTGAATATTCCGGGGATGGTCGACGAAAACCTCGCTCTTGAAGTAACCTCATAGAAAATAGTTATACGCCGTAAAGCCTGGCGATCTCAAAGGCTTTTCTGGAGATGATGTATCCCGAAAATAATCTTTGCAAAGTTGTTTCTTCAAATCTTCGAGCTTATTCTTTAATGATGTGGTACGAAGGAACTCTTCCCTAACGCGGGACCCGAAATGAAATTTAAATTGCCGCTGTCACTGACAAAAATGGTAGTAAATTTACACTACTTTTACATTAAAATTCAATGTTATTTTAAGTGAATTTTTAATACTACACAGAATTCTATGTATTATTACTTAATAATAGTAAAATAACATGAAATTTTGATGTAAAAATGATATATGTAATTTTACCAACATTTTTAGCAATGTGTGCGGCAATCACAGTTGTTATTTTTATAAGGAGACTTAAGTAATTAATTAAAAAAGCACGTTTTTCACCGGATCACTGATTCATACTAACAAAATGGCATACAATGACAGAGAAGTCGACAAAAAAATCCACACTTATGAAATAGTTCTGAAATAATAACCAAATCAGGTTCTTGTCCGATGAAACAATAACATTTTCAAAATTTCCCGCTCCCATGGACCACCTTGTACTTAGGTATTCATTAATATAATTTTATATTTCTTTAATTTGATGATTAAAGAAAATTTTCACTTAATTCCTTGGAAATAAAACTGCAAAGGGTATCAATAACGATTTTTAACTGAGTTTGACGACAATTTTTTTAAACTTTTTATAAAGTCAGAATCACTATTCAATTATTTTCTTGTTCATTTATGCTCTCGTTTAACGCGCTTATAATTTCGTAACAATTTTCTTCCGATTACCTAATTGTGTAGGGGTGAAAATAATTTATTAAAACTAATAGCACAACGAAGCACTTTTGCGTTGTAAAGAAGAAGAAACAAAATTCGGTATTCGTACGTTAAACATTTAGCAAACAATTTTAATTTAACTTTAATTCAAATAAAGCAAAAACAATTAAGAAAAAGAGAAGGAATAATAATTTCCCTTGCGAAGTAAAACTAAACTAACTAATTCCTAATAGATTAAATAATGATAATTAATTTTACTCTAAAGTTTCAGTTGTGAAATAACATTACAGACTTGTAGTGCTATTTCACAACTGAATGGATTTATTTAAAATATCTAATATCTTTTATTAAAATAGAATGAATAAAACACCGATTTTAGTATTCTTCTTGTTAATCGAGTTGTAAATTTTATTTAAACTTACGAATTCTTACATTGTCATGTTTGAACAATTTATTTTCTCCTCGCCAAATTTGGCATTCTATAATATTTCCTTTTAACTATGCGTGTGAACTGAAGATGATACATATCTACGGTTATAAAATAATTGTGAGAAGAGCTCAATTTTTAATTATATCTGAAATCACTGATTCCTATTCTTACATATTCATACATATCTACGGTTATAAAATAATTGTGAGAAGAGCTCAATTTTTAATTATATCTGAAATCACTGATTCCTATTCTTAACTTATTTTATTTACGTTTCATCAGTGGTTAAATTTGCTTCTTTTCCGATCATTTAAAAGCACTTCCGTGTCTATTTAAAATTTTTTTTATAACTGATTGGTTGCAAAATCAATTCAAAAGTTGACGTTTCGCTCATACTCATACTCATACTCATACTCATATTTATTTCGGGTAACAATAATAACATTGTATGGAATATGTCAGCACAACACTTCCTAAAACTAAATCTTAAGTAGAGAATGCACATAATAAGAGGTACAAAAGTCATCATATATCGTAGCTGAACAAAGTTCATTGTTAAATTGATTAAGACAAAGAGAAGATGCAAAAAACAAGAGATCAAGATCATAAAATGCATCACTCAAAAAATTGCTTTAGAGAGTAAAGACATTTACCTAATAAGTATTTTTTAGTAGATTTTTAAATCTAACTAAATGAGAAACATTTTTAATTTCAGCAGGTAAGGCATTAAAGACTTTCAAGCCGATGTTATCAGGGAAGTTATTGGTTACAGAGAGTCTTCCAAACGGAATATGATCATCTTTACTTTTAGTATTGTATTGATGCACCTCATTGTTCAATATATAATTTGATTTGTTTTTATTAACTCAAATACAAATACACCATAAATAGTTAAAATATTATATTTCCTAAATAACCCATTGCAGGAGAAAGTGGCAGGGACATTAGCAATTGATCTAAGTATCCTTTTCTGGGCAATAAAGACATCTTTTATGGAAGGTGAACTTCCCCAAAAAATAATAGCATATCTCAATCTGCATACTCAAGCTGTACGTTGACAGCTTCCTCAGGATTGATTTAGAGACTGGCAGGAGGCAGAGAATGAACAGCGAAACGTCGACTATTATTAAAATTTTTGCAATACAGAAAATATATTATAAAGAGAAGAAGAAGAGGAAGTCATAACATTTAATATAATTTTGATGCATATTTTATATGTTTTTAATATTTTTAAATGACCTAAAAAATGTAAAAAAAGTAATTGTCGTTTTGTAAAAAAGACGATGAATTCTTTTTTTTTAATTTGGAAGTACTATTTGGATAAAATACGATAAATTGAGTTGCAATGCAGTTACAAATTCCGGAAACAACGGAAACATCGTTTTCCAGGAATAAATCGAATAAAGCAAACAGAAGCGTTACACTTTACTAAACTTTACAACAATAACATAAAGTAAAATTAATATTTTTATTTCAGTTTATAAAACGAAAGTGTAAACGAAAATTTTTAAAGTTTAAAATTCCTTTTTAGATTAAGTTTTATGTGTAATAAAACTGCAGTCGTTTTTGACCGCATTATAAAAAAGTTTGTATTTCTGGCATATTTAATTATGATGTACATACTTATAATTTGATTGTGTAACTGAGTCTCAACGTACAAAGTAGTATTTTAGTGTTTTCTTTGTTTAATAACTTTCTTTCTTTTACTGCAAAGTTTGAATAGTTTTTTTTTTCTAGTTCTCGACAATTATTTACTTAACTTTACATACAGTTCATTTTTTTCTACTATATGCCGCTCGATTGATCGATAAGTAAGATTACGTTGGAACTAATTTTCAAAAAACTTAGTTTCGCTCAGCTTAGCTTAGTTTCGGGTCCAGTGGCCGCCCACCTTTAGGCTTTGTTTACGGTTTTCCGAAAATACAGATCTAACTTTTATAATTAATATCTCATTAACGAAGAAAGTTAGAATGCAGATATTGTGGTATTCTTACAAGCTAAGTGGAAGGTATCTACCGCAGTAACAAAATTTACTTTTCTTGAAACAGGGATCCAGTAAAAATATTTCCATTTCGACAACAGTTGAAAGGCAATAACTTTTGTTTTTTTAAATGGAACGGTGTTATTTTTATATCGTCGTTAGATACTCCATAAAGTTATCTTTCAATTAGTTATACACTTCTCTATACCAATTACTGACGGTTGAGGAGATATTTAATATTATTTCAAAATTTCTGCATTTTAACATATTAATTAAAATCAGAAGTGAGTATTTGCTCAAACATGTACTTGTTTTGAGTAAAATGTCAATTTACTAAGTTTTTAAGTCCTGGTTGTTGTTGTATTGTTAAATACATGATTATTTAATTCCATTGTTAAGGCTTGTGGTAGGTTAAACCGTAATGAGGGAAACAATTTTGATTGGTATTTTTACTGATTGTTAAGTTTACTGAAGTGATATTGCCCAACCACACGATTAACTTGATCGTGTGGTTAACTACGTTTCATTCAATTGTACTAAAATTTAACTTTTGTTTTATGTCAAATAAGAAAGTGCGCTCTACACATTACGACGAAGTATTTATTAATCATATTTGAATATTACAAAAACTTTGAAAACTGAAGGAACAACAAAATAATTCTAATTTGTCTTGTAATTTTAATTGACACGTTAAAATGCAGGAATTATGAAATAATATTAAATATCTGCTCAACCGTCAGTAATTGGTATAGGGAAGTGTATAATCAATTGAAAGATAACTTTATGAGGCATCTAACGACGACATAAAAATAATACCGTTCCATTTAAAAAACAAAAGTTGTTGCTCTTCAATTGCTGTGCAAATGGAAATAGCTTTACTGGATCCCTGTTTAATGAAGAGTAAATTTTTTATCTGCTGTAAATACCTTCAACTTAGCTTGTAACGGTACCACAATATCTGCATTCTAACTTTATTCGTTAATGGAATATTAATTATAAAAATTACGAAAATTTTTGTGCAAATCGGTTTTGATTGCAGCGGATTCCCCGAGCAGGCGCTGTACAGCTGTTTCAGGCCTAGTTGGGCCTTCGTCAGCAGAACCGTAGCCCGAGAACTCCACTGCAAACCAAACCGATATGTCCTAGGGTTATTCGCCAATGCGATGTGAAAGTAAACAACAACAACAACAACAAAGGTCAACAAGCGATCGAAAGATGTCGCTACTTAATTATAAAAATTACATTTGAATTTTCCGAAAACCATAAATAAAGCCTAATATCTTAAAAACTATAGGACTTAGGTGCAGGGAACCCTTATTAAACTTACCCTAAAATAACCTGACAAACTCAAATTCGTTATAAAATATAGGGTGTTCCCTTTAAGATAATGAAGTTACACATCGTACAGCCAAATTGAGACACCCTGTATATTTCAAAATGATTTTAAATTATGCGAACCTTGAAAAGATGATAGTTTTGTATAAAACATTTTTCCATATATTCAATAGGAACAGCGTTATTGAATAGACCCGGTTAAATATTACACCCTGTATATATGTTCATATGAACTTTTTTGACGCAAACTACTCAGAGAATAAGCCCTTAAAGCTTTTCGTACATGTTATGAATCACCCTGTATATTTGAAAAATTATTTATACATTTCAAGAATAGTGATTTTATATTTTTAGATATAAATAAACATTTTAGACATTTAATAATTTTTTTAATTAAATATGTCAATAAACTTTAATAGATTTTCTAAAAATAGAAAAAGCAGAAGTGGAAGTTAAAAATGACAATGACTTTTATGAAATTAACAAATGTTAAGAGGCCTTTTACAAAGCGCTAATTTTTAAAAAAGTTTTTTTGAGTAACCATTGTAAATTATAAGCTCAAATTTTCAGTATGCATTCATGAGATAATTATCTAGGTCTCACGTTGACAATTTTTTTTTTTTTTGAAAAATCAAGTCGATATCTCAAAAACTATAGGAAATTTTGAAAAAAACGATAACGTGAGACCTAGATATGATGTTCTACAGCATATTAAAATCAGTTCTGTGAATTTAATAATAGCTGAGAAAAACTGCTTCAAAATTTTCGGGAAATATCGTCGTTGTAATGCAGCGCCTCTAACGGAGAACTGCCTAAACTATACATTTCGTATTCGTTGCATATTAGCTCTAAAATTTGTAGTTTAGACAGTTCTCCGTTAGAGGCGCTGTATTACAACGACGATATTTCCCGAAAATTTTGAAGCTGTTTTTCTCAGCTATTATTAAATTCACAGAACTGATTTTTTTTAAATATGCTGTAGAACATCATATCTAGGTCTCACGTTATCTTTTTTCTCAAAATTTCCCATAGTTTTTGAGATATCGATTTGATTTTTCCAAAAAACAAATTTTCTTTTTTAAATGTCAACGGGAGACGGAGATAATTATGTCATGAATGCGTACTGAAAATTTGAGCTTATAATTCACAATGGTTACTCAGAAAAACTTTTTTAAAAATTAGCGCTTTGTAAAAGGAAATTATAAATAATCATAGCAAATCAGAAATTAAAAATATACGTCTTCTAAACTGAAATAAATAAAAATATAAGAATTAAAGTATCCATGGGGACTTGCAAAAAGTGTCGCTATTTGCTTGGGTACTTTGTCATCTTGTATTATTTAGAAAATTACATATTTACTTTAGATTCAGTTACGCCTCAAACATCAAGTTTATTTTTTCTCTTTTCCACTTTTAAAAATAACTTCATTATTTATTTATCAGTTGCCGACAACGTGGCATAAAATTGAAAATAAATGAATAACATCAACTGAGTTAATTCTGTAAAAAAGCGAAACTAGATATATGTATATCGATTTCCTACAAACAACAATGAAATTTTGAGCCAACAAAAATTCGGTGTTTAATTAGCTGAAAATTCGCATGTTTTACTGAATCTTTCTCCCTTATGTAGAATATTGTGGTTTTCCTTTGATTGATTTGGTTTGATAAGGTTTCCTGATAAACAAATTTATATGTATTTGATATAAAATTATAACTTAAATGATTATTATTACGTTATGTAAGAGTTCCAAATAAGTAATTTAATTGAATTGAATACTGGCTCTTGAAGGTAAACGAATTCAAAGCAGGCGATACCGTCGATATTTCGGCGATTTTAAACGCACGAATAGAAATTCTAACTCGCTGTGCCCCCGGGCAATTAATTAATTCTCTAATATTTAACGTTCACCGCACTCGGAGTCAATCACGGGATCGAAGTTCGGCGAAATCTTTCCTGGGAAGCCGGGGATTAGCTATTTTATCAACTTTCGCGCGTTCGGAAATTACCGGGCCAGTCAAAATTTAATATCTAACGTAGGTAAACAGCGCGTTAAGCAAATTAAGGGCCGCATTATACGCGCGCAAATAAATGATTAAAACGCTCCAAGTTTGGTTATTAACACGTGTTCCTCGTTCACGACGAATTACGGGAAAGGGTTTGATAGAATTAAAACAGCCATCGCTTGCAATTTAAATGAAACGGTCATCTATAAAATGTGATTCTGCAAATAGGGTTAGACAATGGCAAATTCAACCATATTAAAGGGCCATGCACTAACATCAGCACTTAGACTGAATCACGTTTAACATACAATACATTATTCATATACGTCACGCCGACCGACGCAGGATTATTTATACAAGGAAAGGTCGATAAGTATACCAGCTATCATTATTTATTTACTTCAAGCTTTTAAAAATTTAAAACATGTCATTCAGAAATAAAATAAAATAAATAAATTTATCTCATGGCAAATTCGTAAATGTTTTTTTAAAAAACAATTTTTTAAACAGGTTTATGTCAATGTCAGTAACTAGTGATTTAGATCAAAATAAATATCTCCGAGTTCTGAATTTATTCATGAAATTAAGCAAATAATTTTGTTTAATTAAAAAGTAATTAAGCATTTTTTTTTTGATGATTTCACTTAGGATGTTCTATAAAATTATTTAAATATAACACAGAGCTATTGAATTTTGATTACTGCATATATAATATTAATTTACTTTGTCCATTCAAATATTAGTTGAGCTTCTCTATTACATTTTGTTTAACAAAAGCTCAGCGCGTATTTTTACGCCGGCGAACAATAAACAAAAACCACTAGGATTTCAATCGAATTGATTCGAACGAGGGGCATTGATGGGCTTCGCTCTTTATTATTTACCCTTTATTACGCACATTTTGTATTGCAATGTGTTTTCATCTGCCAGTGTGGATTTAATTTCCGCAGCTGAACGACAAGTCGGAGAAATAAAAATAACTAAACGCCGCGGGGCATAATCAACCAATTAGTATTGATGCCGAATAAGTTAGACGATGGGCTGAAAGTCGACGCCGGGCGTCGTCGTTTTTCGTTGAGAGCGAGAGAGATGCGTCCAGGACGACGTCCTGGTTACTAAACCGACGGCGCCGCCACCTACTGCCCAAGACAAGTGACAGTCTAATTGTTTGCGGGGTTTCAATTACTCACCTAGTAATTAGGCGTCAAACTGTGCATAGAATTAAATTATTTGCGGGGCTTCTTGTTTTTGTCAAAGCGTTACTGCTAACAGACAGCAGCTGATAAAACATTCTCCCTTGTTTAAGCACCATGGAGAGGAAATGTGAACTCTTATTTTGGGACATGTGAAACCCGACAGAGTATATTTGAATTAAATTACTTTCTGAATTCGCATCGCCGAAAGCAAATTAATTGCAAAAAAAAAACTTGAAAGATCTAAATGTCTTCAAATTAAATGATTGGGAGTAAACAAACGACTTTGTTCGATAAGAAATTAAGAAACTTTCGACCTCTCAGTGACTCTCCTAAGATACTACTTTTGATTATCTGATTTTTACCACCATTTGAGACCCGTCTATCTATTTACAATTTCATTAACATAAAGCAGAAAAATATAAATTTCGAAAATATCTGTGCACGTTGTGCACGTTTAACGGTTAAACAAACCCCGACGTTGTAATTACAACACACCAGTTTGACCTTCCACGTTTCAGTCAGAGCATGTTACCCACGCTCGATTTAATAGAGTCATCCTTTATATTCATGAGCTCGTGTTAAAATTTAAATACAATTTGCAAATTAAGTGTTAAATTGTGAGTCCCATTAAACGGTGTTTGCGGTGCAATGATTCGGAAGGAATCGTTATGACTGCGCTGACGTTGTTCTAATAGCGTTGACACGCTTTAAGATGCAAATTTCTATGTGCTTATAAGTTGGTTTTTATGCCGCGGAAATTTATTACAATAACTCCCATCCCATTTGCATTTGATGGGTTTTTCAATCCGTCTCAAAGTGGAGCGTCGTGAATCCGAATTCTATTTTGATTCGAAATAAAATTACGTTTCAAATGTTAATTTAAAAAAGTTCCGCACGAAGTTTAGTTTAAAATAAGTGCATATCTATTTGCAAAGTGACGAAATGGATATAATCTGGTCGGGGAGCTGTAAGTGTGTAGAGCGGAAGTACTTTGAGGAGAAATTTGTAAATATCGGAAGAGTCTCCACAATCCTTCGCCGTGGCAAATTAGATGAGCTCACCAGATGAGCGTCAAATCTAGTTAGCGGGATTGAGTGACTGTGTCTCTTCCGACTCACTATTAAGTTTTATGAATTTACCACTTAGACATACTGCAGCGTGCAAGTACACTATCGGTTAATAACAAAGTTTCTAAGCTAAGCGTTGCGGACAAATTTTCAGGTGTGAAATCATAATTAAATATAAAGAAAAACCAGGACATTTGATGTTCTGAATTTATTTTCTAAAATTCTTGATTCTTGAGCTTTTTATATCTCATGAACAGGTGCCAATTTGAATTAGTGGTTATCTAATTTATTTATTATGAAAGCTTATCAGATTAACTACAATGTCAATTGAGAACTCACAATCAAGAGTAACAACAAATTATGGACTCACTGATGAAATTCGAATGGAAAGATGAGAAAGGGAGATAAGGAGATGTATTATCAACATTATTTAATGTACCATTGGATGGAGTGATCAAAATAGCAAGACCTACAAACAAATAATTGGATAGAAAAACCCTGGAAACGTTAATAATAGATCTACCGAAGGAAATAAGAAATAAAAGTCTTGAAATGAGCTAGAAGAAAACCAAATATATGATAACTAGCAGAGAAAAAAGAAACAACAGAATAAAGGAAATAAAGATTGGAGAATAGGTTTTGAGAAAAGTAGATGATTCCCCATGCCTAGGTGTGAAGATAAATTAGAAAAGTAGAAGAGGCATAGAAATGCAGAAAAGTGTCATAGCAGGAAACAGAAATATCTAAAAACTTAAGTAAGAGAACCAAAACTAAAATCTGCAAATAACCTGTAATAACCTGAGACTGATGACTAAAGTTGAAAGAGGCTTAAGAATCTTAGGAAGGAAAATACGAGGGGGAATTCTTTTACAATCCACCTAGTCATGAAAAAGCAAGTGACAATCGCAAATTTTTGCTATCAAGCAACTAGGGTATTTTGATGCATACTAACCAAGTTTGCTTCAGTTTTGTTGTTTTGACAAAATGTTACCTAACAAAAAATGAGCAAAAAATCAGCAGGAATATGGAAGTGTGATCAAGTACTTAATAAAGGAAAGAAATGCATCCAAGGATGATTAACGTGTATAGAGAAAATTTTGGTCTAAGCACGGAAAATCAATTTAAGTTGATCTAGGGTGCGGAAGGCCCGTTGAAGCAAGAGCTCACCAAACCATCAAGAAAATTGAGGAATTGAAGAACGGGTATCAGAAGCTACAGTACTAAAAATTTTACTTGAAAAATTAGGTGTGAATAAAGTCGCATTGGATTAACAAAATTACTTACTCCCAAAAAAAAAAATTGCGTGAGCAAAAAATCTGCGAGGAAAACTTTTCTTGAAGATTATAAGAGACGATGGGTATATCACGTTGACCCGCCGACAAAACAAGAATCCATGCAGGAGTCCAATAGGGATCTCCGCCGCCAAAAAAGACAAGAACGAAGAATTTCTGAGGAAAACTGATGGCGACGATGTCCTGATACGGAAGGAAGGAATCTTACTAATTTAGTTCATTAACAGTCTTTAAGGAAACAATAAGAGAATTGAAATTGCCATACAGCAAAAATAGCCCCAGAACTATGACCAAAAGATTATGTTGCTTCGTGGCAATTGCAGAGTTCACAAAGTTCGCCAACTCCTAGAAACAATCAACGAGTTGGCACTGTGCGACTATTATTTCTTTCCTAAATTGAGAGAAGCATTTTCAGGGTAGAGTTTTTCTTCGGATGTATACCTGAAAGAAGAGGTGGAAGAGCTTTTTAAAGACTTATCGAAAGGATCTTTTTTGAAAGGTATAGCCAGATTGGGAAAACGTTGGAATAAATGCGTGACCATACTTGAATTGACTTCCGGTTGGAACCGTGTCACGTTGACTTCTTCTACTGCCGACGTTTCGTACTCAATTGCAGGAGAACTTCCTCAGGACTGGTGCTGCTGGTGATGTTGCTGCTGCTTCTCATTAGTCGTTGAGAAGCAGCAGCAACAGCAGCAACACCACCAGCAGCAGCAGCCCTGAGGAAGTTCTTCTGCAATGGAGAACGAAACGTCGGCAGTAGAAGAAGTCAACGTGACGCGGTTTCAACCGGAAGCCAATTCAAACATGGACGACGGCCGCGGAAGCCTTCAAATTAAATTGCGTGACCATACTATGATCATATGTTGAAAAATAAAATAAGTATTACTTTTCTTCTAACTCTTTTCCTTCATAGCTAGGTAGATACTTAACTTAAAAATCTCCCCTCATACCAAGAAGGCCGATAAATAGAAAAGAAAACTCATGATGAAATAGAGCATAAATTGGAAGGAGAAGAGAAGACATTGTAAATGTGATAAAGGAGCAAAGATTAAAGTGGTACAGCCATATACAAAGAATAGAACCATGGGTACTAATGCAGAAAGTAAGTGAGTGGAAGTCAGAATTAAAAATTGCAAAAGGAAGACCTAAAGGAAGGATGAAATGGGGAGAGAACTTGGGAATAAAAGACTGGAGAAACATAATAAAGGTTAGGAAGAAATGGAATGCGATAACTGAGAAAGTCAAAACGTACAGCTCATAAAGGAGACAACTGGAAAGGACCATCGAAATGTTTTAATAGTTTTCAAATAAGTATTCAATTGACAAAGTTGAAAATGTCTTTGTAAAACAATTCACTTTTCAAATTGAACATTTTGCATTTTTTTTTATTATAATGGACTCTTACTTTGCTCTTTTCTTTTCGTTAGGTCAATTTTATTCTCCCTGCGCCTGCCTTAGGTAGAAGGAAAGTAGACAAAACCAGAAGTCTCAGTCGATTGCTGGAGATCTGGAAATTGTCCGTAAGGAATACAAGAATTTCTTTACTAATTTGAACGTTTATAGTTTTTAGTCACATTTTTCAGTTCTCGACTGTTTATTGTGAATTTACTTTTCCCTTTCCTTACCACTCACTTTATTTCTTGTCAAAGAACAAAAAAGAATTACAAACTTCTTAAAAAAGAACTTTACGTTATTTTTCGATGTGTTCTTTCTTTCTAAGAGATTGGAAAGTTTCCTTCTTGTTTCTGAATTTTATTTCATAAACACTAACCTACTTGAATAATTGTAAACAATTAATTTTAGTTTTCCTAATTGTGCTTTGCCCTCGTTTTCAATGTTAAAGAATATTTCAGAAAATAAAAAAATCTTGTTGAGATGTTCTATTTCCTCTCTGAAAATATTATATTTCATACTTGCCACACTTGTGGCATGTTTGCATTTACACGCTACCTTTGCGTAACAGTTGTTGGTCGTCGAGATTCCGATGGAGTTCTCGAGTTATTCTGCTGCTGATGAGGCCTCAACTAGGGCTGAAATAGCTATACAGAGGATGCTCGGGGACCCCATTGCATCCAGTAAAAAAAAAATTGCGATATTTCATACTTCTTTACTTTTTGTTGAAATTCTACAACGCCTCTATTCTTTGTCTATATTTTTTTTATTAATCTCCTAGTTAACGAAAACGTAGAACTATTTCTTTTCTTTTCTTTCTTGTTCAGCTTCATTTTTCTAAGATCTTCGCTCCATATCCTGTTTAGACCCAATTTTACAATCGTGGAATAAGAACGGAATAAGTGTGCGCCAAATATCCTTTAATGTTCCTCCATATCTACGTCACACCTACGTCACGTTATACCACAGGTTATACCAATAATAGTGCTTATCCGACGATTGTAAAATCGGGCCTTAGTGTCAGACTCTCCTATTTCATCACTTTTATTTCATTTATTTCCAGTAATTACCTTATTTTTGATGTTTTGATTCAGGCCTAATTATTATGATTCATCATATTGCGAGCCATTCTTGTTATCTTATTTAGATACCTGCACGCTTTTTATTCTTATATTATTTTTAATTACTTTATTTTAATTAGGTAGTATTTCCAATTTTTATCTTTGTACATGTACAGTGTGTGGCATTTAATCGGGTTTCTTCATTTACGCCGTTCCTATTGAAAATATGAAAACATGTTTTATACAAAAGTATCATCCTTTCAAGCTCCGCATAATTTAAAATTATTTTCGAATATACAGGATATCCCAGTTTGGCTGTACGATGTGTTACTTCGTTATTTTAAATGGAATACTCTATATTTTATAACGAATTTGAGCTCGTCAGGTTATTTTAGGGTAAGTTTGATAAGGGTTCCTTATACCTAAGTCCTATAGTTTTTAAGATATTAGGCTTTGTTTACGGTTTTTGGAAAATACGGATATAACTTTGATAATTAATATCTCAATAACGAAGAATGTTAGAAAGCAGATATTGTGGTGCTGTTGCGAGCTAAGTGGAAGATATGTACCGCAATAACAAAATTTACTTTTCATTAAACAGAGATTCAGTAAAACTATTTCAATTTCGACAACATTTGAAAGGCAATAACAATAATGGAACGGTGTCATTTTTATATCGTTGTTAGATGCTCCATAAAAGTATTTTTCAACTAGCTATACACTTCCCTATACCGATTACTGATGGTTCAGGAGATATTTAACGTTATTTCATACTTTCTGCATTTTAACATATTAATTAAAATCAGGTGTGAGTGTTTACCCAAACTTTGAATAAATTGTCAATTTTCTAATATCTGTTATATTAAATGCATACATTTTGAATATTTATTGTAAAATTACAAGACATCTTAGAATTATTTTGTTGTTCCTATAGTTTTCAAAAGTTTAGTATTTATTTTAAGAGACCAGTGTTTAATTTAGTTAGTTCTTGTTGTATTATTCAAATATGATTAATAAATATTTCGTCAATAATATTTAGAGCGCACTTTATTATTTCACATAAACAAAAAGTTAAACTGAAGTACAAGAAGTCTTAGGGCTAATTGTTTGAAACGTAGTTAACCACACAATCAAGTTAATCGTGTGATTAAGCAATATCACTTGAGGAAACTTAACAATACTTAAAAATACCAATGAAAATTATTTCTCTCGTTACTGTTTAAACTATCACAAGCCTTAACAATGGAATTAAATAATCTTGTATTTAACAATATTTTATACGACTAGGACTTGAAAACTTAGCAATTTGACATTTAATTCAAACCAAGTATTGTTTGAATAAATACTCACTCCTGCTTCTAATTAAAATGTTAAAATGTAGATACTATGAAATAATGTTAAATATCTCCTGAACCGTCAGTAATTGGTATAGGGAAATGTATAGTTAATTGAAAGATACTTTTATGGAGCATCTCACAACGATATAAAAATGACACCGTTCAATTTAAAAAGCAAAAGTTATTACCTTTCAACTGTTGTCGAAATGGAAATAGTTTTACTGAATCCCTGTTTAATGAAAAGTAAATTTTCTTACTGCGGTAGAAACCTTCCACTTAGCTCGCAACAGCACCACAATATCTGTTTTCTAACACTCTTCGTTATTGAGATATTAATTATCAAAGTTACATCCGTATTTTCCAAAAATCGTAAACAAAGCCTAATGTCTTAAAAACTATAGGACTTAGGTATAGGGAACCCTTATCAAACTTACCCTAAAATAACTTGACAAGCTCAAATTCGTTATAAAATATAGGGTGTTCCATTTAAAATAACGAAGTAACACATCGTACAGCCAAACTGGGACATCCTGTATCTTCGAAAATAATTTTAAATTATGCGGAGCTTGAAAGGATGATACTTTTGTATAAAACATTTTTCCATATTTTCATTAGAAAAGGCGTAAATGAAGAAACCCGGTTAAATGCCACACACTGTATATCTTTTACTGCTTCATTTTAAGTAGCAAAAATTTCTTCGATTTCTGTTGACATTTTACGATTTATTACATTCATTCCTGTGCTTGATTTATTCTATTTTATCTTATTTAAGCCCTACTATCTTCTTTTTTATATTTATCTTAATTTATCATTTGTGATTTACTTAAGAAATCTTTTCAATTTTCTAAAATTCTAATAATTGTCACTTCGTTTATTTTTTCAATACATTAATTTTCTTTTCGTTTGTTTCAGGTTACATAAAATAAGGTCCCCAATGTGTTAGTCGTACCATGCAAGTCAATAAGAAACTCTGTTTTTAATTCTTCATTTTATCCACAATATTTGCTTTCTTCTTCCTTACACACCTTTTGCTTGATACTTGGGAAGTATGTTTCTCAAAGTTTCAGTCGTAATTGAAATCTTGCTTTTTCAATTTATTATTTATTATTATCAACAGCTTCTTCTGTCTATTAGGGTATATTAAGAAAAATCCAAAAACAAACTTCCCCCCATTTCTCTGAACAGCCATTTGTACCGTAAAAAAATCGGCTATTTTGCCAGCTATAAACGTCACATTACTTGAAATAGAATAAGAAATAAATAAGATAAACATAAAAAACGAACAAGATATAAAACAAGAACGTAATAAAGTGATAAAATCATAAATTTAGAGGTGATGAGTATTGGCGTGCTTTTTTTTCAATAATGCTTTTAGAATGTATTGAATTAATTATAATATTTAGTACTCATTTGTTTAGAATTATATTCAGAAGATTAATTTAACCATTCAGGTTAAGGCCAGACATAAATTTCGCAAATTTTGCAAAACATGAACTAGAATTTAAAAGAGTATGTTTCTCGTAGCGGGTTGTAGGCTGTAAAAATAAAAAAATAACAGCTTTACTTATAACATAATATTTATTAATAATCCTTGCAACAAAAAATAACTGATAATTTAGAGCAGCACTGCAAATAATTGGAAATTAATTCGAAAATTTTCATCAACGGCCGTTTGTATAATTAATACGTTTTAATCCGTTCAATATATTTTTTGGATTCAATATAAATAAATAAATAAACGTATATGTAAATGTATTATAAAGTGACTAAATATGTTATTGTAGATAAAAAATATTCCTCTTTTTGTTGCGCGCTGATAGAAAATTTATTTGGTTGCGTACGAATCGCAAACTAAAAATATAAATTAAATGAATAAATTAGGGAGGAAAGTATTTTTTCAACTGTCAAATAAACTAACAAAGCTCTAAACACGTGGGCATAAATTTGCACCGGCGATGATAATTCGAATCCGAATATCCCCATAAAATCAGATAACCCCCGTCCGCCGCAATAATAGAGTGAACGATTCTGTATAAAATGTGTATTACTGCATCGAAGCGTGTGTTAGCACAAGGTATTAAAAACGGTAATCAATAATTACTAAATTACGGGCGATTAGCGTCTGTTTGCACTTGTCACGTGAAACCGGCCATTATGAAATTACCTGGGAGCGGTCCGCTAATGTTTCCCACCAGACCACCGAGCACGTCTCATTCGAATACCGTAATGCATATGCATTATATCATTTGTTTGGTTTTAATATTATACCAGAAAATAGCGTGAACGTATCGAGCTGCTGATTTTTTCGTCCTCGTCCTCAGCTTGCATTTGAACATCACGGAATACATTTCAAGGCTGTCATTTGCATTTTAATTAAATAATTTACTGTCTCGTTTTCAAAGCATAATCCCTACGACATACTGAAAAATCATAAGATCCAAAGCTTTAAATAAATATAAAATGGCTTCTTTCACACACAATAAAAGTATTCGCAAAGTATTCTTTATTAAAATCTGATTTCACCAATTGAAGTAAAATGTCAAGAAGAATACACAAAATTGAAGCTCATCCAATGTGGTGCAGTACAAGCTACAAGATAGCATCTTTGTATACATGCTGTTCTTTATGTTTAAGCAAGAGCCTAGCAGAAGTTGGACGACTTAACCCGACGATACAACTGAACTGATCAAGACATAACTTGATAAAAAATTATATACAATCAAAATAAAATCGACTTATTCCAATGTTTTCATGCTGATCATGATGTTCCGCAGAGTACGGTGCTGAGACGACTATTGTTTTCTTTTTATATATTAATGCTATATAATGACGACTAAAAGTTATTGAAACTTAATTACATTGGGTCATCTTCACCTCATCTTCAAAAGGAGGCAACCAAATACAGTTACTTTGACCGAAAATTGATACTGGAGGAAGATCAGAGCTATCCACAGAAAACAAAACTGTCTTAAAGTTTATGACGCATATCAATTTAGGGATCATCTGGTAAATTAAACGTTCCAGTTTTATACGGATTTAAAATGAAATTCTGCGAGCCGTAGTGAACGTGGTATATGCCAAGTACAAATTTAGTATTCAATATAGAAGAAAGGATTCAAATAAACAAATTTTCATACCATTTGATGAAGAGGCAGGGCCAAAGAGATCACGTAACTTAAGAATTAAATACACAAGTCTAGTGAAAGGAGTTATTAAAAAGAAATTGTGAATGATACTGCTGCAATACGTGAGCAATTAAGAGCAAAATGTGCGATTGAATCGTTATACATATACCTTGTTCCTAAAGACTAACTTACTTAGTTTTAATTAGTGAGTTATACAGTAACGGTCATTTAAAACCGCGGCTGTAGAAATGATATATTTTGTAATAAGAAAGAGCTCATTATCGTGCGTCAGTAAGTTATTTTTTATACTTCTTCACACTTTCAGTGACATTTTCTTCGAGATTCTGTGAATTCGTTAAACGCGTATTCTATAATTAACAGTGAACCAAGTGGTCATTGCAGTAAAGAACAGTAGAAAGATTTTGTGGCGTCTTTGACGTAGTAAACGTCATTTCAATTTCAAACACATTCTGGAATCTCAGCAACAATTTTTGACAAGCGCAGTATCCAGAAGATAAACAGGAATCCATGCAGTGGGTCCATAAAGGCACTTCACCGCCAAAAAAAGCTAAAATACAATTTTCTAAAAAAAAAAAAAAAAACTGATGGCAACAGTTTACTGGGAAGCTGAAGGAGTCTTGCTTATTAAGCTTATGCACAAAAAGGCGTTCCAAGGGAAAGCATTTTGTGTCTGATGAAGCACTTAAAGAAACTGATGAACAATATTTAGCAGAGTTACCGAACGACTTTTTTCTGAGGGTTTGGGACAATTGGAAAAAAGATAGAATAAATGTGTAAGTGTAGAAACAACAATTTTGGTAAGTGGAGTATCCAAATGATAAGTGACCAAATGAAAAATGAATTAGAGTTGGCGTATGTGTGCAATTAGGTCATGGAATGTTCCTTCAGTCACTTTGACGTTTCTACAAAGCAAGAAAACAGTTTTATTTAAAAAAATTAAAGCAGATGCGTAAAATGACCACTGCCTGCTGCATCAAGACACGTTTGGACTGTATGAATAACTGCGTGAGTAACGTTAAAGAACATTTCCGGCGTGTTATTTGTGTTACAAATGATTGACAATTAGTATTAATATGACATTTATCTGAATTTTGCATGTAAGTTGTTGAATTGGTATACGAGGTCTATGTGGAAACTATCCAGTCATATAATATTGTGAAAAAAGTAGTTGGCTTGGGATAATGATGCCTTAGTTCCTTCCAAGGTACTTCACTTAAGGCTTCACATACTTCTCTCAGCGCTTTTTCCGCTTTTGAAAACAGTTTACTATCACCATTAGTTGTTCCGTCGCGTTTTCCTTAATTTTATCCATTGACTGAAATCTCTATGTTATTTTAACTTCGGTGAAAGCCAGAAGTCATAAGAATATATATATCTGGTCTGTAGGACGGATGAGAATTTTGGATAAACCGATGTTTTGACAAGAGGCTCTGCACAATAAGGCGCATTACTTTGATGCAGTTGCCAGTCGAAAATTTCTCAAAGCTATGGCCAATTTTTTCTTATTACGTCTTCAACTTTCGACCTCTCTCCTTTTTCGGAAGCTAAAATTGATGGAAATTTGAATCCGTTGATTCAACTAATGGCAATCTCGAAAGAGAAAAAGAGAGCTTTGCAGACTATTTTTAGAAGTAGAAGGAGCGCTAGGGTAAGTACAGAAAAAAGAGAAAGACTAAACATGTTTACTTTCCAAAGCTCCATTATGTCAGCATGTCTTTCTCGATGAAGGAATGAAAAATAAAGAAAACTTAAATCTTCTTCACCAATTTGGTTAAACTGGTGAAGAAGATTTGAGTATTTTTCATTCGAAATACATACAACTTTACTATGAGCAAACATGGAATTTATACAACAATTTATACAATTCAGCTAATCGAGCTATTTCAACCTGTTTATATCAATCTCTGTCTTTGGAAACGAAGATCTGAGATCTGTCTTAGGTATGACCTAACCCCAAAATGTATGCACATCCACACGAATGTAAATACTACAGCCTCCAGAGTGGCCATTAAATCAAGAAAAAAAAACATGATTGAAAGCGAAACTTAGGAAATGGGACTTTGTCAAAAATGAAGTCTGTAGTAAAATTTGGAAACTACAAATGAATATTACGCCACTCTCCATCCAGCCATTTGGGATGCTTTCGGTCGCAAGGTAAGGGATAACGTTCATGTCTTTGGCGAACTAATATAAAATAACTAAAAAACTTCGTCAACTAAAATCAAATCCTAGAACTGCTGCCACCGACAACTAGCGTTCACGTACTGTAAATTACTCTAACGTTAGTATTCCACATAACATCTCCAATACCATTCAAAAAAGCCTTAAATTCACCTCACCTCCTAACGAGAACTTACCAACACTACTAAATATTCAGAGTTAATCAGTAAAAATCCTTCTGTCTCTAGGCTTATATGCTTTACCGAAAGTTCACAGGCCCCATTGCCCTGTTAGACCAAAAGTCTGGCTTAGCCACGGAGTCCCCTCTGTCACCCCTTATAGTGTAGTTTCTTTGAACAATTTAGAAAAAACCATTACATTTCTAACTGTTCCCATTTCCAAAAACACGTTTGTTACGGGTTTAGATACGTTGATGACAGCTTGGTTCTTTTCAATGGTTTTGGATGTTTTCTTACTGAAAATTCAACATATTTTTAATTTCACCTCGTCAACAACTTCACTTTTTCTCTCGATAATAATATGTATCATCCATTAAGAAGGAATATTCACAGAAATAAGTTATTGCATAAAAAATACTTCGAATATTTTAATAATAAATTCATTCTGGTGGTCAAGAATCTTTTCAGAATATGGTACTGTCTATCGCCAGACAATTTGATTTACAGACGGGAAGCAGCGAACGTACAACAGCTACGTGCACTGAATCGTTACAATTGAAAACACATAAATTGTAATTAGCATCGTTTCGCAACACTAACAGCAGAGACATATGCCTAAGCTGGAGGTGGAGATTCTGTTGTTGCCTTCTGGAAACAGCCACAAATCTACATTAACCGATATTACAGACGACAACCGTCCGCATTCGGAATGGAAAGTCACTACTCGCTAGAGTTAAGCCTTAAGAGATGCGACAGCACCTCTGGAAACGGAAGGACGAGGCTTTCTCAATTGAAATCATAACGCTAGGGAGGTGGGTGCGTGTGTGTGCGCGTGTATCGTTACGAATTTCTGCGATGGCATCGCAAACATCATTATGTATAAATGTTTGCTTTGCGATTCACATAATTCGCAGTCGATGTTTGTTTTGGATCAAACGCACCATTGGTTATGGCAAAGCTCAGGACAATAACAAATAGATTAGGATATTAAAAATAATATTACTGGACACTTTATCTATGTATCAGAGTAATAACGATAGTGGAATTAAATAAATGAGGAACTCGATGACCTTGCAAGAATTTCCCCCATTTAAGTTTCCCAAATAACTATTATTTATAGTCACGTCGAGCGAATGAGACGAAAAAAAAAACAGCTCAGACATTTGCGTAAAGTATCAGGTAGGTGTTGCATTCACCAATCGATAGGACTCGGGGGAAATCAGTAAACAGGAAGGAATAAGTATCAGTGCGTCCTCTACCCAGGACATAACGCAGTTCCCTCTAGCGACTCATTGCAGACTTCCTCGCTGACTAATTATCCTGCACACGCCAGACTTTGAGAGCCCACAAAAAACGCTAAATCGCTTGCTTCTACCAGAGGAAAAACCCTCGATGTTTATTCTTCATAACTTGGGAAGAGATTTCGCTATTAAATTTTAAGCAGTTAACTGTGAGTTGTTTAAGCAAGAGATAAGGGAGAAGACTCTGAAACAATTTCCTTGGAACATGCCATAACATAATTATGCCAAAAATACACTTAATTAAAATGCACATCGAGCCATTTTTTTTAAGCCAATCTATTTTATGGATTCGTTGTTCGTCGTTATCTATGAGGAAACAAACAAATGCTCCCCGTTCTTTTTTTATTCCTGTCTGCTTGAAATAGGTCTGAACGTGAAGTCGCGCGCGAGGGACGAAAGCTCGAACAAATGAAGTGATAAGCGATGATTGCGACATCTGTCTGATTGTTGATAACGGCCCCGCCATGATAAGAGACGTTGAATCAGACAGGTGGTTATCGCACACTGGATTCACATCGTCAGCCCCTTATGTATGAATCTTCAGTATTTACTTACAGAGAGCTTTTCAGATTTGCAATTTTACGGTTTGCCGCTTGAATCTACCTAAATACAAGGGGTTTTAGCTTTTAACTTTTAAATTTTGCTTCAACATCTTCACAAAAGGCGCATAGCAACTTTTAAACTAAATAATATGTTCGAATCTTACATAAAGTCTCAAATTTGAATCATAAAATGTGGTACTTACCTAACAGGAAATTATGAATAAAATACACTGTATTATATGTAGCTTTGAATGCTAAAAAAGAAACGCATATTTCATTAATAAGAGCTCTTTTTTATTTCTTAAAGTCCCGTGCGCTTTTCTTAAAGCATTTGAGTAATTAGTGCACATTTGTAGTTAATCAAGTGATATATCTTAAAACACAATAGACAGAAACATTTGTAAATGAGATACTATCACATTCTGTAATTTTTTATGAAACTTAATGAAATTGGTGGTCGCGTTGAATTTACTTGTCGCTTTATACTTTCTGATACCATCATCTTACTCAATACAAACGTCATTATAATTAGCCATATGCTTTAAGGAAAGATCTGTAATTATATTTCCAAGGCTTACTAGAGCGAGTCACACTTGTGCATCCTGGCATTTTCCTTTGTTCCTTCTTCATGTTTCAGAAGCATATGTGAGGAAAGTTCACGAATTACTATCCCTAACATAGAAAGAAACAACTGGGGCGTTTCAAACAATTTTATTTTTTAACGTAATCTCCTGAAACTAACACATTTGGTGAATTGATGTTGAAGAGCCTTCTTGTCCTGCCAGGCACTCATTCGCAGCAGCTTCTTCCTCAAAATAATGAGTTTCCTGTAAGTGTTCCTTCAGCTTAGGGAATAAATAATAATCGCTGGAGGCCAGATATGGAAAATGGGAAGACTGTCCAAAAATTTCGGAATTAACTTTATGTATCGTAGGCATTGAAATTATAGTCTTGCGAGCTGGGGCATTATCCAGGTGAAACAAAACGCCTCGGCTCAATTTTCCTTGTTTTTCTTTCATTATTGCTTGACACAAAAGAAACCTTCAAAATCCCAAAAAATTATCGCCGTGGTCTTTCCATATTTTATACTTTTGAGCTTGGGTCAAAATGATGTACCCAG
The DNA here is from genome assembly GCA_958336345.1 of Dorcus parallelipipedus. NCBI lineage: Eukaryota > Metazoa > Arthropoda > Insecta > Coleoptera > Lucanidae > Dorcus > Dorcus parallelipipedus. The sequence goes on along the minus strand of OY284479.1, from coordinate 32,576,075 downwards.
GTTTTATCCACCGTCACAAATTTTTCCAAATTACCGCCACGGTGTGTTTTTGATCAACCCATAACATTCCAGGCACCCACAGCAGAGACCTTCTAAAGACCCAATTCGTCGGTCTCATTACAATTTTATCTATTTTGTAATAAACGCCAAACACCACTACAGATTAAAAATAATATATCTTGAACGGAACTTCTCGAAAGTATTACCAAAAAATGAATTTATTTTATTTTATTTTTTACATTTATCTTTTAAACGTTAGTTTGTTAGGACAAAAATTCCTAAACTTCTCAATGTTAAGTGCTTCTCTGTTTTATTCGTAAACAACTGAACACATCAATTTGTTATGGACCCCATCAAAGAGCGTTATGCAAGTATTTAATAATGAATTATTTGTTGAAGCGGTGCAGTTGTTGACAAGACGTATACACCACACGGCAAATCCACATCCACGCCGTAAGTAAATTAATATAAAATGACTTGATGAATATTACAGTCGGACGGAGAATTGTAAGTTGTTGTTATTAAACGCCTATAAAATTATTACAAAATTTGTTTAAGCACAAATGGTAGACGTGAGTTATCAAAGCATATTCATTTCTTCTGTTTCTAGAGTTTGCTTCTGCTCAATTGCTGATCCTCAGAAGTCTACCTACATTTGCCTATTTTACGTGTGGTTCTCATTTCACTGCAGATGTTAGTGATTTCCAAATCGAAATTTTCTTGGTTGTTTGTTGGACATACTCACGTCAAAACTTTTCCCATCCTACTCCCTCATTCTCATTTCGGACTCTATTTGTTCAGGTAAGTGCAACCAATTTTAGGAATTCAATGCTTCTTTGGTACTTTTCCTGGAAGTTTCCAAGTCAAGATTTTCTTGGTCATCTGTGTTCCAAAACACTTATACTGCATAATATTAGTTAAAGTAGGATTGTTTTTTTTTTTAATTAAAAAAGGTCATAAACTGTTCTAAATAAATTTAATGAGAAGTTTGCATTTTAATTTTTGATGTTCATATAGTGAAAGAAAAAAGAAGTCTTAAAGTTTTTTCTTCTCATGTGTTGGTTTGAGTGCAATTTATTTAGTAGTGTTAACACTGTAATTAATATTTTGAGACATTACAAGCACGTGACAATAACATTAAACAACACCGTTCTCCAGTTAATATGTTGGCAGCTGCAAACACGATGTATAAACTGCTCTCGTAGACATGACAGGTCCTTATTTGGTGTGCACAACGCGAACTTGGCAAGTGGTTTGATTATGAATTCGTCAAACAGACCGCATCTTTAATACCTTGTCTCTACCACTCGTTAACGAAATACCTTTCATTCCGGGGGCTAATTTGCAGCGCCACCGCCGATCTTTAATTATTTGGAGCTGCTGTGACATATTGCTAAATACGTTTTTAATTAACTCCTGTAATTATGTTCCACTCAGGACAATCCGACTACACCTGTGTAAAAGTACATTTTTCATTCTTTTTTGTTGGATATTTATTTTTGTTATCAATTGCATATTTGGCTTCACAAAAATCTTACTTCTTATAAAGAATAAAGAAAATATACGTTAGAAAGAAAGGCGAGTCTGGCCAAAAAAGGTTCTTGCAACTCAATATAGTAAAAGAAGAAAGAAAATGTGGACAAAAATTGGAAGATAGTTAAAAATACACCAATTAAAGGGAGAATTTAAAACAGATAAAAAATAAGGTTTTCCGGGAGAAGATATCTAAAGATGAAAAGAAGAAAATCTAATAGAGTTTTCGACTGACAGCTCCAAAGCACACTCAGAGTAACTCCATCTTGTTTCAACCTCATATAATAACAGGCGATGGAGATACTCTCGGAGTGCTCTGGAGCTGTCAGTCGAAAACGATATAAGAAAAATGCCTAAGTTCAAACGATAAGGAAAAGAAAATGTAAGAGAATATCTGGATGATCACGATCATAAGCCATTCAAAAAAAGAATTTTATAAAACAAGAATCGTATAAAACTTTAACGTTTAAGAAGAACGAAAATGTGGAAGAAATTCATGGAGGATATTGACAGCAAAGATGAAGATAAATTTTTCGAGTATATTTCAAAGATAAAAAGAAATAATCTAGGATAATTATCTTAGGTCGAACCAGGAGGAAGAAAGGATATGTAAAAAATATCTGTCACATCATAGGATCGTAGAGAATTCGAAAAAGTAATTTATAAAATATGAATCGAATTTTGGTGATAAATTTTGAACACCATAAATAATTTCATATTTTTGTGGTGTTAAGCAACAATAACAAGTAGTAATAATTATAATAATAATAATAAAAATAATTGTATGCATAACGAATACTTAAATGATCACGTCTCGCAAACTATTTGTTTTATGTAAAAAACAGTAATGTTTATGGGAAAATTGAAGTTTTCTTTTTAACATAACACAAACATGAAAACAGAATAGATAGTTCAAAAATCTGTAAAATAAAATTTGTACTTAATTAAACAAATAAAGTAAATCCTTGCTAATATGAACAAAATATTTTAAATTATTGCCCAGGAGCTAATGAAAACTGAGGCAACAACCCAAAACATTTTGTTAATACGTCATTTTGCTGTGTTTACCGAAACTGTTTTCATTATCTGCATATTGTATTTCATTTAATATCATTTACGATATAATATTATCACAAATTAACATAAATATCATCATATTCAACTAAAAGAAACCAAAGTATTTGCTTGCGATAAATAATATATTGACGAGTACAAAAAAATAAAGTAAAATCTGAAAATAAAGTAATGATTTATTTTAACAGCTTGAAGCAGATTCAGTTCTTTTTTTGCAGGAACGTAAGGCTTTTTAAAAGTCAAAGCTCAGTTCCAAGAAATTTTGTTGACACGTTTCTGTATTTTCGGTCGAGAGACGCGCTACTCCGAGAAGGATCCCTCATCATCGCCAGTGTCCTAGAATTTGTCATATCATTACCGCACTGCGACAAGGCAAAGCGGGCGAAGGTTTTTGGGAGACCAGGAGGTTAAAATGTTTGCTCTGAAAATTGATTCTTATACCTCAGTTCACGAATGAATCTAAATTATGTGATCGGTACAAATTACGTCCGTCATAAAAAAACTGATTTACACTTTGTGGTGTTGACTAACAATAAGTAATATTTCTATGCAAACATTCATGGTAAATTATTTAAGTGAAGAAAAGTGTAGGTCAAATAAATCAACTGTTAACTTCTAATTCTGACAAAATTAAATTAGCATTCGTATTTTGATTAAATTCTGCTTAACTAGGGACAGCTTCGATTTAAATAATAATTATTTAGGCCCAGCAACTTTAAGCCCAAGGCTTAAATCCTTAACAACGATTGCTGAAATAATCGTTGTTGTGGGTTTAAGCATAAATTTAATCTGGCACCTGTACAATTGGGCTTTAGAAATTAATTAGCAAAAATAATTCTAAAGGAAAATTAGTAACAAATTTTGTGCTAACTTATTTAAGTTTTGTTATTGCAAGAAACATTCATGTAGCTCAATTAAAAGGAGTTCTGAATTCGTTCCACTTACTAACATCACGTCCACAAAATATAGAACCCTTTTTAAATCACCCTTTTTGGTGAATCCTTTGTTTACCAATGTGAATAGAAATTATTGGTTTAGAGCTGAAACAGAAAGGAAATTTGTGAGCCGACATGGAGAAGGTGTTTTAAAAAAATCAAAGAGACCAAGATTGATAAGAGAAAAATTGATCAAGACCATCAGTTGGAAAATAAATAAATGTGGTGGAAAGAAAATTGTTGAGAAGAAAGTTAGAAATTCGAAAAGGGGCACAAATATACAAAAGAAGTTTCGCTCATAATAGGCAATTCAAAAATAAGTTTGTCACAAGGTAGAAGTCTTGCAGAGAGAATTAGATAAAAAGAAAAATAAAATAAAAAAACAGGAAAATGTGGAAAAGACAGAAAGCGAAACCAATTAGGAAAGATTAATGTAAAGGCTTAAATTTAAAGATTGTCACACCTTACGGAGTAATACGAAGAAGAATTTTTACAGAATCTATTAGAAAAATAAAAATGAAGGAAAGTTTTAACTCCAGAAGGAAAAGGAAAACGCAAAGATATCTCCATGAACATCACTATTCGAAAAGAATGAAGAGATTTGAAATTAAGTTGAAATATCTTTTTATTTTAACAACAACGATACTATGAGATACAGGACAAAATAAAAATTAAACAAGTTATGAATAAATGCAAACTTAAACTATATGGATTCTACACGGCTAGAACGAAGAAAAAAAACTCTTGAAGAATCTACCAGATATAAAGAAAAAGAAAAAATATGTTGAACATCATGACTCAAAAGGACGAAGGAAGAATTTCAATTTAATAATTCAAATAATCTATCTAAATAGTTTAAATAATCAAAATAAATATTACCAGGCGATTATACGCCAAAAGAGAACATTAAAAATTTAAATGAATTGGACCTTCAAAGGGCGTAGAAATAGTATATTATTTTACAAGTTTCACAAGAAGGCTTATTGCAACACGAGTGGGGTTGGGGTACGACGACCGAAGCGTAGCAAGCTCGGAGTGCCCCAACGGAACGAGTGTTACAATGCCTCTTGTGACACGTGTAAAATATACTATATTTTCTACTTTGCGTCACTTATTGAACAAAAATATGAAAAATACTGTCAAAAATTGGATCTCCTTAGTATGTGGAGAATTTTAGTTGTAATGCGTGGCAACACTGACAACCCTTCGTTTTAAACAAAAATCACATTGACAAGTTATTAATTTTTCTTATCCAGCTTCATTGTGAGTATTCTGTTAAATATCAAATAAATAATGAATTATTTAGTAAAATCTATTAAATATTTTCAATTAAAAATTGGCTAAAATTTCCCCAATGAGCTTCATTGTGAAACTGTTTTTGGTGTCACAATGAATTCATTGTGAACGCAAAGTAGAAAAAAGTATTTTTTTAGCTCCTTTATTCATACAATCTGACTAAGAATACATAATGGTAAGGACAATAGGTACTTTGTGTGACAAGAAGGGAAGTATTCCAGTGATGTCTCTTTTAATTTTTAAATCATCTTATTTCATTTGGTTCACTTTCTAATGACGAGATTTTTTTTTAAGATTATTGGTAGTCTTTATTGGGTTCATATGCGAATCTAAAACTGCTGTATCATCAGTAAAAGTAGCAACCATGGTTAGTCTGGTTGTCGGCATGTCGGATGTATACAACAAGCACAGCACTGGTCCCAGTACGCTTCCTTGTGGGACGCTTGATAGGATAAGGAATAAGTCCGTGTGTTTGCACTGATGTTTAATTAAGAAAAACCCTTGATAAAAATATGATTTAATTTCATACATAGCATGAGGTTATTTTTTAGTTTGTAGCATAGGCCTGTATGCCATACCTTGTCGAAAGCCTACAATATCTCTTCCCTTCTAGGTTCTCTGTTGATTTTGTTTACTATCCTATGAACTTGTTCGATGGTTCCAAGCTGGCTTCTGAACCCAAACTGATGGTTCAGAATCAGTTGTTCTTGTTCCAAAGTTAGCTGCCAATTAGCTGCAGCCTTTTGTGTGACTTTGTGTTTACCACGTTTTGTGATTATTATTATTTGGGAAATCTTCCAGTCTCTTGGAAAGTATCATATTCTGAATATTGCATTAAATACTTGGGTTAGAGCTCTAACTGCTTTAACTGATAATTCTTGCAAGACCAAACCCGGCGGCTTTCTTGGAATTAAACTGATGTTTAATGACACTTTTGACCTCTTGTATTTTCATTTTTCTTGCATTCTCATTTGATGCGGGACCTCAAGGCTTCTTTTTCTCTTTCTTGGGGTTTTTCGCAGTTAAAACCTTTACTAGATGCTCAGCAAACGTTTCTGCCTTGTCTGGATCACTTTTGGCCTAAAAGGTGGCATGAGTGTTTGTGGTTTCTTGGTATTCTTCAAGGCGTTCCATACAGAGTATTCTATTTATTTTTCTGTGGTTGCCAGTTGTTCTAGATATTGTTGAATATTTTCATTTTTTTAGATTCGTTGTTAGATTCCTTAATTCTTTGATTTAAAGATTGAAACATCACGATGAAAAAAAAAAAAAACAAGAAATAGAATGCTTCTTTTCTTCTTTTATTAAAATGCAAATCGAAAAATATGTTGGATACGACGCATGAAGAAACGAGTATTAAAAAAGTTCTTAGAGTCAACTTTATGGAAAAGAAAAAGAAAAGTAACGCCAGTCGAAGCACCCCCTGTTGTGAACAAAAATTGAGAGTTTACAAAAAATCGCAGAAACATGGAAATTAGTTCCAAAGGACCTGTAAACGGAAACTGTAGATAAGAAAGATTCAGGTCAAAGAAGGAAATGCAAAAAACATTTACAAGTTAAACAAGTTAGATATGGCAAATTAGAAAAAAAAGAGAGAAGCATGTACAAGTGATGTAACGAATTTGAGCATACGTTTTTAAGTCGTTAAAAATGAAGTACTTCTTCTGCTTTTAATTAAAAGGTAAATCGCCGGGAGAATTTCCCAAATAGGAAATAATAAAAAATAATAATAAGATCGGTTGCGTAACAGGTTTAAAACCGCCGCGTCAATTCGCATTAATTTGCGACGTGTTCAATTAGAATGTTTTCGACATCGATGTCAATGCGGGCAGCCAGGCATGACTATCGCCCTGACAAGTCTTGATTATTTATCGAAAGAAGTTTACCGATTTGCATATCTCCTTCATTTAAATTTATTTATTCATACGCCCTCATCGATGAGTTTTTATTTTATCTAATTCAGTTGGAGACTTTCCGGAGAGGAGACAACTCCCAATCAGATGCATTAGATTTTTTATTGACTGAAAAAGCTAACGATACAATGTTAAATATCATACACTCTCATCCATGAGCTTTTATTTTATTTAATTCAGTTGGAAATTTTCCGGAGAGGAGACAACTAAGGGCCAGTTTTTCAATCACAAGCTAACTTTAATCATCTGTTTATTGCTATAGAAACAATTGTTTTTATAATTGTTACTATGCGAATAAACCGAAAGTAAAAGTTAACTTTTGATTGAAAAACCGGACCTAAGATGCATCAGATTTTTTATTGACTGAAAAAACTAATGATACAGTGATAAATTAGGTTCGGTTATTTTTATCGAGTTGAATGCGATTTTGAGTAAAGGAAATGATTATTGCTGAGTTGGCCGAAGTGATTTCACCTTTACTTCGTTATAACTTGTTTCGAAAGTTCCGGGAAAGCTCCACTACTTACCGATTATGGTCGGAAATGATCGGGAACAGTTTCCTCGGTAACAAGCCATCGCAAACAACGCAACAGGATAATCTGGAAGAGCATCCTGGTTTGTAAGTCGGCTTCGATGAACATTTCTGCGATTATGATATGACCGCCGCATCTCTTTGGCGTCGTTGTTGCGGGCTTTAAAGCTCAGGTGATAATTATGCGCGTCGTGGATTAGATTCGCTTCATAATGTGCGTCCCAATTGCCAAACTATTAATGGGAATGTTTGTTTAGCGCCGAAATGATCTGCGTCGAGTTGTTAAAGTAACTTTGATTTCAGAGATTCCGCCTGGAACGTTAATAAAACTCATTAAATTTATGTTTACACTTTACCATGTAACGTTTCCGACTTTCGAATTTAAATACGCTCTGGCAGAGTCAACATGTTTAGCATAAATTTTGTTATGATATCCGCAATTGCTAATCCGTGTAGGTATAGGTCTTTACATTCATGATGCCAGAATAATACCTATCCATTTATTGGTAATTACATGAAAATTTATTTGAACGTAAAGTTATAAACAGGAGAATCAAACTTGCAAAATCATGCTGTGTCGCATCGCAATATTAATATTACTTGTCCTTTAAAGAATTTTATGTAACTTTAAGGGAGGCAGTGACAACCTAATTATCTTTATATCTATAGTACATCAAGTAAAAGAAAAATGATTCACCCTTTTTCTTGTTTGGATTTGGAATGTAGTATGTCACTTGCAGTTTGATGCAACAAAGACTTCAAATTTATTGCCTTGCATATTCGAAATTAATTTACGTTACTTTGGCCTTCCGTAAGTAAATTTCACGTTGCATTACACAATTCATGTTACATTCTGTAAAATTCTTTGCCACGGATTTCACAGTGGTTTTAACATAGGTGATATGTTAATGTAGTTCAACCGGTGTTAAATCAACTCGGTTTAGACATGCTGTTAAAAATTTAATGAAGACGGGGAAAGAAAAAGCAGATATTTTAATGTAGAGTGCATTCGCCTATTCATTGCGTTTACATCGAGATGCACATACATACGTACGTGCATGTAAGTATGACCCAGAAAAAATAAAGTTTTTAAAAACTAAAAAAAATACTTATTGTGAGAATTTTTGCCTGTGAGCAACTTTAAAACTAGTCTTGCATTAATTATGTTTAAATAATACGTTAATAACTAATAAAAATAATAGAAGCTGCTATTCTTACTCGATTATCAAAAAGTCAAAGTACTTGTTTTACTTTCCACTGAAATTGTGCCCTTCTCGCCTTAAGTACTATGTGTAAATGAACTTGATAGCCAGTTTTTCTTTATTTAGCTGTACATACAAAGTACTTTTTCGAATTTTTTGATTTTTTTTAAAAACACTGAAGGGGTTTGTAATAGATGTTTTTAGAAGGGAATTAATCAAAATTGACATTTATTTCACCTTCATAATAATTGTGATATTCTGCTTAAATTTGTTCGCCAGAGTAGAAAATAATATTTACTAAAATATTGAGTCAGTTTTTGTTTTTTTCCTTCTCATAAATATCGAAAGAATTCAATTAAAAAAAAAAAACACTGGTTTCATTTAAACGTCGCAAAATTTCATCATAAGAAGAAGGCTCGGAAAAATATTTAAAAGATTGTAAGACAAACTCAGTTACTTCTTACAGCAACATTTGAAAATTCATAAAATAATTCTTATGAAATAATTCTCACGTTCACAAAAATAATTTTTATTTTCCCTTCTGATCCAAACGTTTCCTAGAAAGTTTCCGGAATTTTGGCAATTCTACGAATTTCTTTCAGTATATTGCTTTGAATATCAGCATCAAAATCACATTTTTCGAGGAATCTAAGGAAAAGTGACTACAGGTGTTGAATGTTAACAATCCATGTAACACATCAGGTATAGGTCTAAAACAAGTTTTGAATTAAGTCTAAATATTGAATATTACAGACGAATTTATACATATGGGTGACAGTCTAACTAGCGTCTATTTAAGGGATAAATATAATATTTAAAGTTGGTTCTTGTCCGATGAAAATTGTATCACAAAATATTTTAACCGGACACTAAATAGCGCACAAAACACTAACGGCGAAACGTTAAGTGTTTTGTACGCTATTTAGTGTCCGGTTTAAAGATTTTGTGATAAATATAACGTCTACACATAATGTATATTTATCTACACCTGTTTCATAATAGCTGTATTATGTAACTCATTTGGGTTGTATAATGAGACTTATTATAACACTAGTTATATAATGAAAAAAAATATTAGTTATTTACTTTTCAGTTTTACAAACATTGATAGTAACATTTTTACATTTGAAAATCTTAAATCCAGATGAAGGCCTTTTTGATAAATTTGCATCTTTAAATTTGTATTGCTGTAGCTGCTTGAACTTTCTGTTTGTCCATTCTCATCTCCCAGAATTTTTTCTGATTTTTTTTATTTTCAATCAAAGTTTCAAGATATCCCTCAGCTTTCGTGTTGGACTTCCACCCATCGTGCCGTTTTATTGTTAAAATATCTGCCCCAGAGCTCGCAAGAAGAGAAGCAGATGATTTTCTGTAGCAATGTCCAGTATAACTTTCTTCATGTTCTAATTTTTGCCGAATGTATTAATGCCTACAGGCTGTAGGATACATTTACCGTTCCTGTATCCCACTTTTTCAATCGTTAGCAAGATTCCTCATACACACATTTTGACTTTTCAGGTATAAGGGTTGAAATTGCATTTGCTGCAGATTCTTCTACATCCGACGGAAAACTCTTCGAATCACTCATGCCATAATGCTTTTCAACTTGGTTTTGTAAGAAATTTCTTCACAATTGATGCACGAAGTTACACACAAATTGTGATTTTTCACTGTTGTTTACAACAAAATTATGCGGTTACTATGGATTTGGGCCATAACTAGGCTATTGCCATTTTCGCTTACTGATGGCTTCCGACAATATTTTTTAAATTAATAAAAATAAAAACCATGTTGCAGGTATAGATAGAACGTTGTATATTACACGTGGGATAGAGACATCATCATAATATGAGTGCGATGAGTTTTCCTGACGAGGGTGTGTACGCGCAACGTTTATACTAGACGTATATTTTAAAACTATAAAATTATTATAATCATATTTATATTATTACAACTTATTCTGAAGAAGCTGTCAAACGTACAGCTAAATGTTGAAATTTAATTCAATTTTACAAAGTATCTGATCGTTTGTAGTAAATATACACTTTGTGATCATTTGTAATGGACAAGAAAGTTCTTCAGTTTTAATCTATAAAGTACAATTTTAGTGAGCAATAGTTTAGATCGCGACATCTCGCGGCCGACTTTTGATCTAAAATTCACATTTTAATGTGACGTTTAATTAACGTATCACATATATTCTAGGGTAACTAGTACCTTTAAAATACGAATATTTTTGGTATTCTATATACCAATACCAAAAATATCCCTAACTATCGTCTAATAAAGGAAATGGTGTTGCTTGGGATATTTTAAACAAACAGAAAAATCTGAGAAATTCGAATAATTTTGAGAAAAAAAAAGCTATTTTTATATACTATTTGAATATATATTTGAATATATTTGAATATATTTGAATATATTTGAATATATTTGAATATATTTGAATTAAGAGCGTAGATGTTTTAGGAATTTTTGTCTGACAACGTTGGTACTTCTGCCGCGCAAGAAGAATTCGACCGAAATTTCGCCAGTGGCGTGCTGTTATTTATATTGCGATTTCTATATTTTTATCTGAGTTCATAAGTATTATAATTATAGGTTAACAAGAAGAGATCGGTAATCTTGTCAGTCACCAGATTTAAACCCCTTAGATTTCTTTATCTTTGTTTTTTTTTTAGTGATGTATATTCAGAACGTTTCCATATATTAAAAGAATTACGAAACGTCACTTCAGAAATGGCGCATAATATTTACAACAGTATGAAAAAGACAGTAAATTTGTTCTTGATTGTACGGTAGTAAATAATAAAATCCAGGCACGTCGTTTGTACATACAACGTAAACCTCACTTTAATACTTTTGACGTGTAATATCTACGTCAGTAGTAATTCTGATGTTTAATACAAATTTTATTTATTTATTTTGACAGAAATATAACCTCAATAAAAGCCTGGTTTACCATATTTGTCGAAATATGCACATGTCAAAATCTTGCCCGGATTTTATTGTCCGCTACTGTACATGGGGAAACTCTGAACAAAAGTAATTTGATAATAATTTTAGTTGAATTAGTTTTATTCAAGTCACTTAGAAAAGAATTTAAAATACTTTTTCCTACAATAATATTTTTTAAATGGAGATTCGATGAGAAGAATATTCTCCAGTTAGGTATACCAGCCAAAGAATCCATAAGTTTTTATTCGTGCACTGAGGACGACAGCTTAGTAGTTGAAATAAGTATTTACGTTAAAAAATACTATTTATTAATTTATTTAATTTGTCAAATGTGTATATGAGTACATTCTCTCTCTAACTTTGATATATTTCACTCAATAGTTTTTTTAATAACTCATTAATTAATTTGATATTTTTTCTATGTGCCGCCCATGGCAAAATACCACCAACTTTTAGAAATAAGCTACTGAGTGTGAAGTTCAAACGCTCTACATTTTTAATTATAAATACTGCTGTAGAACATAAATAAATAATTTGTTTAAGCAAGTTCCAACCCCTGCTTTACGAAGTTGACAATTTCGAAGTGTATGATTTTGACTTCCAATCTACTGGGATTCTGTTTGGGGGTGTATCGTCACGCAATAATAATTGTCGTATCGGTGGAAGGAAAGGTAAAGAATTTTCTTGCGTTTGTTGACTGGAGGTAGGTGATATCAAACTTCTTGGTTTGATTGTTTGTATTAGAGTCAAATTTGCACATTTTTTTTAAACAGAAGATCTGAATCATAGTCACTCTTCCAAATGCGGTTTCGGTGTAACTGAATGACTTTTTCAGTGACAATTGTACTGAATCTGTGATAAAGTGCTTGACTGATTCAGTCCACTGGGGACCAAAACAATTTCTAAATGTCAATTGGAGCACCATAATAAGACCATAATGACAATCGAACTGATATCTTTATCTTTTGCTAGTATTACAAACCAATACTTCTGTTAAGGGGATAATGGAATACGTTGCAGCCAATCTAAATAGAGTTCAACCGGTGTGTTTTTCTTCAATTGGCGCAGAACAAGGTCTGTGTATACCAACTTTCTTGATAAACTATTTAACGGCAGCCATGGGTTTCTGTGATTACGCTTTAACTGGAAATGATTAACAGAAAAAAAAGCATGATCATTTCATTACAACCAAATAGTTAAAAAATTATATGCACTTCCTAATTTGAAAATGTTTTATTTAATCTGAGCGACCGGTTTCGGTATGAATACCTTCTTCAGACGGCTGACGTCAAAATTTAGAAAATAAAATGATTAAAAATTGCGAAAGAGAAGAAATAACCATAATGTAACATTTTAGTTGCAAAGGTTGAGGAACAACTCAGATTAAATAAAACATTTTCAAATTAGGAAGTGCATATAAATTTTTAACAATAAAAATTTCACCTAATTATGGACTACTCCCAACAATTTTTAAATAGCTTTAATTGTAAACGTTTCATTGTAAATCATTCAATTTTCGGCACAATTGTCGTCGATAGGACCAGCAAAATCGACGTATTATTTAACTAGTAACTCGATACAAAACACACTTGTCGCATTTACATACGTAATGTTAACATATTTGGCCAAAATGTCGATTCGTAGGGTAGTTTCATCCTTCTTATACTTGTAAGTGGTTAATCTAGATGAAATCTCGGTCCTTTTTTTATAAAATTTATTTTAGTAAGTAACGTTTTTGGGCCCGGCTAAGTCCGTCTTCAGTTAGAAGCAGGATGAGCCCCTCTGCCTGTCGAGAGATCAGAATATCCATTGTGGAACTGATGAAGTATCACGGAAACAATTTGCTCTCATTCATAATTCATTCGTTCATAACCTATCTTAAACCAATTTTTCAAATAATTACTAAATCTGAAATGGTACTTCATTCTTAGATTCACGTACATTTTAAGGAACGCGTACTCTTAACATTTATTTAAATTTTGCTTTTTGCAAGCGTAAAGGTCGCTTCTTGTACAAGATTTGGTTCAATTCTTACAATAAATATTTGGAATAAGACATTTTTGGGTTGCAGATGTGGTTCCGAGATAGAACACGTTCTTTTTTTTTAGATAGTTTTTGATTCAATTTCATTTTTGGTACAATTTACTATAAAATTTAAATTGTTCAAGAAATGGAACCAAATCTTATACCAGAAATAGAGTAGTGTAAAACAACCTTTAGACTACCCTACTTAGAACACGTTCTATTTTTCCAGTTAGTTGCAAAGATTATATTGTTTAAGAAATAGAAGAAGAAGGGTAGTGTAAAACAGCTTTTAAAGTAATTCATTTCGAAATAAGTGCGTTGTTAGGATGTTTTCGAATCGATTCTATTCAGTTCGTGCCTTGCTTAATTGAGTTGAATCGGGAAAAATGGTTTTTCAGTTTTTCGATGAAGACGACAACTTTTAACTCATTTGTGTTGTATGTGTTTTTTATATGAATTCGGAGAAGGATTTTTCATCAGTCATTTTGGATGTGGATCACATGGAATTTTCTTGTTCTAAAAGAGTCTAATGAGATTTTACCCTAATTTCCCCCACTCTTACTTACGGCGTGTATTTGAAATACAAGGTACGTATGTTTTTTGGGTTTGGTTGGTGAGTTGGTGGGGTGACGCCGGCGCCTTCGACGCCACTGGGGTGTGGCGAGCGCCGGCTCTCTATCATATCTCAGTTGCTTGTGCAGATCCCGAAGCGTCGACAACGCAGTCCCTACGAAACGCTCGTCCTTCGCCGCTCCGTCAGGACACTTTTTGAGGTTAAGTTGCGCTCTTTAGGTGAGTTCACAAAACTGTATCATTTACGACTGTAGAAATTGTTGTCGTTGTGGTAGTGTATTTTTGGTGCTTTATTTATCCAGTTTAGTGTTGATTTTTTTATGCAATTAATGCTGGTGATGAAACGTTTAGCGTTTCACTTTTAAAAAGCCGTCGGCGCGCCACTAGGGATAATGAAAGTCGTTGGCAATGTTTGATTACACCAAGCGGTTTATGTGCTCTGGATTAATACAACTTTTGAATTAAAGTGTCCAGCTTTTATAACATGCTACACGTAATAAAATCCAGTTTCCTTCAAAACTTGAATAATAATCCAAAGAAGATTCTCATCCTGTAGGGTCCAATAAATTTTTGTGTCCTCACCACCAAAAAAAAACTTCTGGTTCTTTTTTGCAAGATTAATGCAAAAGTGCACATCTTCCTTAATGCAGCACATACCATAAAAGGCAGTTCCTTTTAGAAACAACTTTTTCCAGTGCCGTCCGGAAGGCCTCTCAAATGATGTTATTAACATACAAATGGCATACTTTTGTGAGACATTACATAAAATAATCCAAATCCAAATTTCTTCAAAATTAAAAAGATTCTGATTTTGTATTAACCGTTGAATTTTCGTAAACCAAACTTTAGCAGCGCGTTCTTATTCACTCAATTAACGCAGATGTAATTTCATTTGAATTTCTTATGAACGACTTATTTATTCCACCAAGCAGTTTTGCAATATGCATCTGGGTCGTAAAGGCAAAATTATCATCCACAAGGAAATATTGTCCGCCAGGTTATGGTAATGAGATGTTTAATATTAAAAAATCCGATGGTTTTCGATTAACCCGCCGACAGATGGACGTCTCGTAGTTATGCATACGTGACACAATTTTTAGGATTCTATTTGAATTCCATCTGGAAGAAAGTGGCGATTAATATTTAAATCATTGTGCGAAGCGGAACTGTTCCAACTTCGGGCACACATCGTAAATTTTACTTTGTAAAACATTCTGAATGTGCTTCGCGGTTACATTCGCCCTTTTATTTTACTTGAGCGCGTTTATGTTGCTTTTTTACTTGATTTCTTCGTTCCTTGTTTCTTTGTAATGCAATGAGCTTTTTCGGGTTTCTCTTGTTTCCTTTCATTGATTAAAGTCGTAAATTTATTGATTACTGAAATTTGTTTACTTTGAATTTCCTTTATCGATTCTATTTGAAATGGGCGAGAATTTGTTCAATCTGTTGTTTATGAACAGTTTAGAAAACTAAACCAACATGCGACAGACTGACCAAATCAAGAGCCAATTTTTCTAATTTACTTTAATTCAATCGTTGAATGTCATAATTTGGACAGTTCCTAAACAATTCTTTTCATTGGAACAAAAACATTTCCCTCGTGAAATTCTTTCCAGCAGTAAGTGAATTTTTTATCAGGAAAATAAAATCCAAATTTAGTCAAATTTGAGTAGACTCTTCTCATAACGTATCTGAATCTGTTTTTAAACTCAAATACTCTACCAATTTAAGGCAATGTCTCTAGATATACACTGAAGAAGCAACAAAACAGTTGTGAAATGTTTGTACATTTATTATTGGCACAAATAAAGACTGCAAACTCAAAGAATTTATCTGAAATCAGTCAAGAAGATAACCAAAGCCTACATTTATTCATACAGTCATACAGTTACAAAAGTACCTAATGGAGTCCCTAATTGAAACAGAGAGCTATACTTAAACTACATTATTTAGTATCACAAAATCTTTTAAACGGACACTAAATATGCGCACTAACACTTTACGTTTCGCTGTCGTCCGATAGCTTCTTCAGAAGTGAAAAATATAAACAAGGTTGTCAATAGAAACAAGGTTGCTAGAAACTGAAAAAGTAATTGATCTTTTTTTTAAATAAAGTCTAAAAATTAGTTTTAAATATAATAGAATATTTAATTTTAATAAACGTTAAAAATTGACAGATCTATATCCTCTTTAAAGAATTTAGAAAACTACAAAATATATCGTTTACATTTGCAAAAATCTGTACGTTTACTAATAGAATTCTATGACATTTTTATTTTACACATTTCTATAAAGCGTCTTTTGAAAATATTAGACTCACAGTATAAAATATTAGTATTTTCAAAAGACGCTTTATAGAAATGTGCAAAATAAAAATGTCATAGAATTCTATTAATAAACGTACAGATTTTGCAAATTTAAACGATATATTTTGAAATTAAAGCTGGTTCTTGTCCAATGAAAATTGTATCACAAAATCTTTTAAATGGACACTAAATAGAGCACAAATATTTAACGTTTCGCTGACAGCCGTTGAACGACGGCGAAAACTATTTAGTGTCCATTTAAAAGATTTTGTGATACGATATATTTTGTAGTTTTCTAGATTCTTTAAATAGGATATAGATCTGTCAATTTTTAACATTTATTAAAATTAAATATTATATTATATTTAAAAATAATTTTTAGACTTTATTAAAAAAAGTTTCTATTAGCAACCTTGTTTATATTTTTCACTTCAGAAGAAGCTATCAAACGATAGCGAAACATAAAGTGTTAGTGCGCATATTTAGTGTCCATTTAAAAGATTTTGTGATAAAATTTTCATCGGACAAGAACCTGCTTTAATTATCCTTTCTTTACATGCGCTATAAATAATTTCATGTTTGTAGCTCTTCTACTTTTTGCAACTGTTCAAGGTAAGTATATTCTTTAAGCTCCTGTATTTTATTTACTGAATCTCGTAATTGGTATTCCTGCTATTTTGTATTCTTTTCGTTTTTGGCATCCTTTCAATTTTGTTTCTTTGTTTTATGTTATTTATCACCGTGTTATCTCTTTTATAGTATTTCTACAATATTCCTATTGTTTCCTCTATTATTAATTCATGTTGCGAGTTTCATTGTTCTTGTTATAAATGTCATCTAAACCGAGAGGGTAACTGAGAAAGCAATAACATTTTTATTTTGTTTTGTTACTTGCAGCTTTAAAGCTGTTGTGGGTCTCAAAGTCTGTGTAGTGTGATTTATTTTTTCCGATATCTTTGATATCATTAACCATACTACACATAAATGAATAAAATATTCAATTCTTACAATCATTAAAAGTCGATAAAATCATCATATTATGTTTTCTATGTCTTTTATTATTTCTATTGATTTCTCATTTATTGCTATATTACTTCAAGTCGTGAGTGTCATGGTGTTACTATAACCAATTTCTTGTCAAACTTTCTATGTTGGTTTTTCTATAAACCAAAGCAGAGGAACTAAGAAAATAAGTATTATTTTTGTATAATTGATGACCAGTTGCAGTTTCTAAAAAATAATGGCTAAGGATTTTAGAAATCTTTGTTCGAATCATTTTCTCACTTTCGTTAAAACACACTGCGTATTTTACTTTGGTACTAATACATTTGGTAGTAATACATAAACTTGTAAATGTTAGACAAAAGGACCGATCAGTCTTGGAAGATTCGAGGATAATTTTAAACATTTAAAATGCTAAATTCCTGAACGGTTCATAATTACAACAGTTTACTTAACTAAGGCAGGTTCTTGTCCGATGAAAATTGTATCACAAATTCTTTGAAACGGACTCTAAATATGCGCACTAACACTTTACGTTTCGCTATCGTCTGGACTGAGGGGAATGGTAAGTTTTCGTAAATTATCACTCATTTATAAAGCGTCGTTTTTTTATGAAAGTGTTTAAGTAAATAAAGATGTTAATACAAATTAACATCTTTATTTACTTAAACACTTTCATAAAAAAACGACGCTATATTGTAAATATCGACAACGATATTTACAATATAATATAAAATCATCAATAAATCGAACGATAAACTACAGAGTCTTGCACTTCTTCTTCTTCACTTTTAGGTTTTAGAGTCTTCTTCAAAGATGTCCGTGTATTTCTTTCTGCATCGTCATATTGGTTTGTATTCTTTGAGAATTCGTTTTACTAATATTTTTTTAAAATTATTCTATCAGATATGTTCCTATAAAACTGCTGTTTAATTTTTAGGCAGAACAAGAGACAATAGTAAAAAGAACATTGATTTATAAATGAAGCTCAATTTATAAATCAATGAGCTTTTAACAAAAGTAATCATATTGAATATTGATGTAGTAGTTGATTGGCTTACGTTTGTAAATTAAATTATAACAAACCACGTCAAAAAGCGTGGTGAACTATGTATTTTGATAATATTTTATGTCAAGCTAATTTTTTTTTATAAATCAATGAACTTATGTGACTCATAGGTTGTCGAATGATTTTTAGGCGTTGAAATGTCCCGCCCCTTTCCGACTGTGGAGTTACTAAATTTCCGTCAGTCAATTTACCAAAAAAAAGCATTATCCTTCGACAGCTTAATAATGTGTATCATAAATTTGTGTGTGTAAATTATAATTTATAACATGCGAAAACATTAAGTCAACAGCGCGTACGTTTTGCTGAAAGTGATTTTCCAAAGCTCACAAGATAAAAAAAGCGTATCACTTCACCGTCGACTCTCCAATAATAAAAATAAAATTAATAAGCATTTTGTTTGCGTTTTCATTGTGTGTGGGCATAACATGTCAGGGCAGATGTTTTCACGACAAACAAATACATGTGTCCGTTATTTGCCCCGCTCGATAAGGCGACTGATAACAGCATTTTATGGCAGTTGCACCTGCATGAAAACAACCGTGCCCCCGCTAAATTGATCGCACCCAAATTAATGCGAATATAATGTGTTAGTTTGACGCTTAATTGTGTGAAAGTAGAAAATAAAAGCTCCGTTTATTGTAGAAAGTTGAATGGCAGCAGACGCTGTTTGGCTTGTAAATTAAAATTGAGCTTTGCATTAACCGAACAATAATAAAATCATGATGTGACAGAGTTCTATTAGTATAACAAACTATGTAGATACTTTATTTTCAATTAAGAGAAAAATTTTTAGATTAATCTTAATTTTGCCCTTTACCTTGTCTTACCTTTTTAAACAAATCGCTTCGCCTTTTGCTGTTAAGAGAAGCAAAGACGGTTTAAATACACGGAAGCGCTGCACTTCAATCTTTTTAGTAAAAGCGCCGCAAACTTTCCCGCCACGCGGATAGATAAGTGAATTGCAGGAAATCTGATCGTGTAAAGCGGAAGAAAGTTTCGAATTATTGCAGTACGGTTCTAGGTGATTCTGCCGGTAGAGCTTTTGCTCTAGAATTACGTCCGTTGCAATGAGAGATTTGGGTTTCGTGTTTATTTGTTGGATGAATGTTTTATTGGGTGTGTAAGAATGTTTCAGAAAATGTGGCAAGTTACTTTACATGGCGAATAAAATGAAAAGTGCTCTATTCAACTTCACTTTAAAATTACTTCATATTTTTTCAAATTTATTCTTTTAATAGATAATATATAGTAGTCTTCCATTTATTGATAATTCATTGATAATGGACCGAACTGGTCCTCTTAATCTTCGAGAGTTTTCTACAAACATCTGTGATTGTTATTTATTTATTTATTTTTTTCAAATCTTATTGGACACTTTTCTACTGCTCTCTGGGTCCACGTGTCGTTATGGATTAACTTGCGTTTCACTTATAACTGGTGATGATACCGAACCAGTTTCCAAAAGCCCTTCCTTTTAGAAGGCATTCTGTTATCGGCGCGCGGCGGTTAGAAGATTTGTCGTTGGACGCAACCCCATTCCATTTCCGGTTCTAGCGTATACGTTCTCACTTCCTTCAATGACAAGATGAGATGTAGAGCAAGACACAGCTGTTGTTCCATATCAACCTCCTATTCATCAATAATGGACGTTTTGGTAATTCAACCAGTCCATAACAGTCTTTCTTCTTAAAAAGCATTCTGTTAGCTGCACTTACTCTCAGAAGGCATTCTCCAAACACCTCCGGAATTGGTGTTCAATGTTCTCATTCAAATATATGAAGTACTTGCACAGGGTGTTTCAGTAAACCAAAAAAAGACATTACGTATCTAATTGTCAATGCAGCTCGCGATATAACTATTGGAAACTGGCGTGTATGAAACCATTATGAACGACGGTATTAGTGCGCAAAGCCATTACAAAGTAGTAAAAAAGTACGATAAATGATTTATTATTTGTATTGATTAACTATTTGAATAATAAAAAAAAACCTAACTCGATACAGTTTGTAACTTTAGTGAAATAATAGTTTAAAGGTCTTTCTGTTGTCCCTTTTATGAAGCTAGCATATCTACAATCCGAAACTCTTGTAAAAATTTAAGATTTGAAGACCTTTATGACGTAATATTGTAAAAATTTTGAAATTTGAACAAGTCGACTCGAATAATTAATCCTTAAATAAGTATTCGAATAATAAAATCGAAATTGCACTGTACGGGCAAAATTTACGCTGTACTTTGTCACTTTCATTTTAAAGTATTTCCAAACATCAGTTCTGAACAATATTTTGAGAATGATGTGAGAAATACTATAACCCGTAGCAACCGACCGAAATACGAGTCTATTAATTTTGTTTGACGATAATGAAGGCAACTAAGAAAGTAGTTGCAAAACATATTCGAATAATCGAATTATTAAATTTGACATTCGAATTCAGGTCAGTATTCGAATGTTTGAATTTTTCAATTCACTGAATAATTTTAAACTTCGAATTATTTGAATTATTCGAATAATTCGGAAAATTCGAATAATTTGAATAATTTGAATTATTCGAATAATTTGAAAAATCGAATTATTTGAATTATTCGAATACATAATTTGAAAATTCGAATTATTAAATTTGAACGTATTCGAATAGAGAGTGCACATGTATTTATAATATTCGAATTATTCGAATATGATTCCCAGCCTTAGTAGAAATATCTATTTTATATTTTTTTATGAAATGTATATTTGTTTAATTTTTTCCTCGGTCGTATTTTTTTTACAAGAAAAATAAATGCTCATTTCTTCGTTCTACATATTCGAAATTTTTTTTTGCCATATTCATATAACAACTACGGTATTTGAAATGTAATGGAGATCGAAATGAAACGAGCCTGTTTTGATGATATATGCAAGATGGAAAAACCTAATTCAATCCTCATCGATTGTTACGCACAGGCCCCACAAATTCGGCGCGTGTTTGTATTACATTCAAAACAAACATCAAACGTTTTAATTGTTTTAATCCTTTGAAACAATATGTAATCCCACCAGAGCGTGCTCCTGCAATATATCTACAATAACTTTTCAATTAATACAGTAAGTCTTATGCTGTTATGCAAATCAAAAATGTACTATTAAGTTCGTCAGCTTTTACTAAATTGTGTTAAATGTTTGGCGGAGGCAGCGACTGGTTCCGGGAATTATTCAACTGTCCTGTTCCTGTTCCGATTGCTGTAACCCAATATCGGTTTCGATTTCCGGAATCGAAGATTCAGTGTCGCTTCCCGGAAATAAGTTCAATTACGATTCAGGACGCTAAAGATTATTTTTATTCATCGAAACAGGGTGTACCAACAACACATATTTAGGCAATTTTTTCGACTTCTTAATAACGATTTACTTTTTACTATTTACTTCTTGTTTAAAAACAAACTGTTACAATTAAAAATGTAAATAGAATATAGAAAGTTCGAGTAGCAACCTCGAGTTTAACATTCGAAAATTGTTCATTTTTGTGTCGCTGTTTTTGAAGTAGTAATTTCCCTTCGCCGCGAGACATATGAAAGCAAATATTTGGGCGTCTGGAAAAAGATGAAAAAAGCCAGCCAAAAGTTTACTGTTTCGAATGCAGTGAAGTAAATGTATCATTTCGTTAAATCGTACGTCAGGAAGTCAAAGGATCAAGAAACCATACGCGAAGTGAAGTATACATTTTGCTACGGGCTGAGATAGCGGGGAACATATTAAATTATTCTCTTCATTGGGTTGAAATAGGGCCGATATCATTACGGAAAGCGTATTTACACAACCAATAAAGCTACTCGAATATACGGTTTATCCTGTCCCTATGTTATGTTACCACTTATCCAATAATGGAGTAGAACGTTTCCAAATATCTAGAATATCTCGTTTATTTAAGAACTTTTTTGTGTCCGTATTTAGAAAGTTAGGGGTGGAAGTGTGTCGTTTTTCTAGTGCTAAAGCTATTCTGTAGTCGCATTTAGACGCTATAGGAAAGCTTTTACAGAATTAACAGTTAGCGCTCCCTGTTCTGTTCTATTCCACTCTGTCACTGATACCCGCCGAGCTCTATTTTATAAAATCAATTCTATCCACTTTACCTGAATGTAGTCGAAGATTATTTACCTTTCCTAACAATTCGCGCCTGATCTTTTTTTTTCGATCCACATAACGTAACGAACTCTAAAAATATATTTACAATATGGGGCAGCGCCCATATCGTATAACCCGAAGCATGCGAGTCAGGAAATTTGCGTGAAAAATCAAACGGGCGTTAAATATTTGCTCGCCAGAGCAAATTTAACTGGCGAAAAGTATTGTCTGTCAATCGATAAAAATATCAAGTTTCGCTTTAAACGTGAAAAAGCTCCGGCATAGTTCACATATTTTAATTACAACGAACCGTAAACGACGGACCAGATTTCCCCCATCAAATATTTGTATTTACATTATTATTTGTGTCAACATTTTATGTTACAAAACTTTATTAGCATTATTTACAATAATAAAATTAAGCAGGTTCTCCGAAATTAAAAAAGAAGAATTGAATGAAAATAAATTGCGCGCAGCCTCACTTTCCGCAAATTATACGAATCTTTTTCTTCAACTAACATTTTTTTCTTGTTAGTTAATTAATTTTCTAATTCTTTTCATCGCTTTGTATATTTTTATGAAATTCTTTGTTTTACACAAGAAGTTTTAATTAAAAGCTCATGTACAAGATAACGCGAAATTACGACTCAAATTTATCGCATTAATTAAGAAACTACTACCATCGTAAAATCGTTAACATTAATAAGTCTAATGCCGTTGTTTATGATATCTTGAATGCATTAAGAAACCCCGCAGAATTCGAAAACGCCCGATAAATAAAAATTTCAGGCGTGCATATGTCTGAATAGGTATAACAAGTATTTACATGCCCGTAACTGAAAGGCGGTCGGACGTAATTGAAAATTAGTGGAAAAAGCTCATAACAATACGGGTGTAGTAATAAGCTCCCGCTACACCTAATGACTCAGATTACACTAGACCAGCGGAACAAGGAACAAAATCTACCCTTTGCGTTCGCGAGCTTTTGTAGATGGCCGACTTCCTTTTGCTGCACTCCAAACACTAATTCATGGTTGAAATTCAAATCAGAATTTAGTTGTCTTGGTATTAATAGGGCGCAGCGGAAACGAAATTATCTAAATTTTCGTCCGCTTTTTCCTCCAATTAATGCCCCGGCCTGTTGATTTAGCGGCGAAATTTTAATTGAAAATTAATTTCCGTCATACGAACGTCGAAACAAATTGCACAGATTAATACCGAACCGAATGCACCATCGCCCATGTTATTTATTTTGCTCCGGTCTATCGCATTGTCGCAGATCCTGTGCAATAAAAACGCACTTTTATGGCAACGTGTTTTATGCGAAGCGAGCACACTGTGAAAACAATTTGTTACTGATTAGATTGGGGAAATAATAAAAAATAATGAACTTAAAACACCTGCTGGATTCATATAATGGATGAGTGATACTTCATCATTTTCTGTTAAAGTTTTTCATTACACAGGGTGTGTCCCGAAAAATGTAAATATGCGTAGTACAGAAAATAATTGTAGTACTTTACTCTTAATTTTCTGGTTGTAAAGTTATTAAGTGTTGATTCAATAAATTAAATAATATTACTCGATGTCAATACATTTACTGAGATTTATTTGTAAGTTACATGTCCTGAAGTAAATGGTTTACAATTTATAATTCGAAAGTAACTGGGTAACTTAGGGAATCGCGTGATCTGAATATTTATGTAATTATAACACACCCTGTATTTACTACATTCTCTTTGTCTCTTTTGTTTGTCTACTTCTGTACTTCAAAGGCACACAACCTTTTTTACATGTCCTATCAAAAGTACCTTTTAATGTGTCTTTCAATTGAAAGTTAAAATTTGCTTGTTACCCTCACTCAAAAAATAATTTAATATTAGATATTAGTTGGGCAACTTGATTTTATACATTTGAAAATGTTTTTTTTTTAATTATTTCGTTATGTTGGAATTTAAAATATTTTGATATCGCTGTGAAGAGAAGAAAAATCCCTGCTGAATGAATTATAAAAATTACTACATTACTATTAAAAAAAATACGGTTGTACAAGTATTTTGACAACTAACAGTGCAATTGCTTTTTTGATTAGAAATTCAGAATCAGCCGAAAAATCAGAAAATCTTGGCTAATTTAATCCAATTTTTATCTTTAAAAATAAAAAAGTTAGCGTTGTTGAACGGTTTAAATTGAACACATTTTAATTCAAGAAGAATTTTAGAAGACAAATCAGTGCGGTAGAAATTGCAAACAAAAAGCACTTTGGGGCTAAGATATAAAAATCCTAATGGCCGTAAGTTATTAACATCTTCAGATAATGCTGCCGAAAATGGAAGTTCTTAGATGTAAAACCGAAAGCTTCTCTGTTGACATGCAGGCTTACAGATCTTACAGTTGCCATAGATATGAGCAGAATCGCTCCATAGGACTGATAATCATTACAATTTTACAAGACAACAAGCAACGCCTCAGGACAAAAACGGTGTTATTTAATAACTTTATTAACATTTACAGTGAGCCAGTCAGAGTACAAATTCGTAAAAGTATAAAATCAGTAAACGTTTACGTGCTGAAGTTTACATGGCTCATAACTATTTCTGAAGGGACTGTACTTTTCAGTACCATACACTTCAATAATTCTAAAGTTTTTATCTTCGTGTTTCTTCTGGATCTTCTTTCTTCTTCTTCCAGGTAATTTCTTTAATCATTTTCCTCTTTTTGATACGCACTTTTCATTTTCATTCTTTCTTGCACTTGATTGAGTCCATTCAACCTTGCTTTTGTTGAACAAGATAACGATCTTGGGGGCCTTGATCAACATCATTGATACGACATCATTGTTTCTGACACCAATTAATTCATTACTGCCACAAGCTTCAAAATGATTTTTATCTTTACCTTGTTTCATCTTCGTGTTTCTTCTGATCTTATTTCTTCTTCTTTTCCCAGTAATTTCTTTAATCATTTTCCTCCTTTTGGTACGCACTTTTCGCTTCCATTCCTTCCTTGTACCTTGATTACATTCAACTTTGCTTCTGTTGATCAGGGAGGGCCCTTAGGGTGTGTAAGAACATCAACGTTTCTGACACCAATTAATTCATCAGTGCTACAAGCTTCAAAATGGTTTTTATCTTCGTCTTGTTTCATCTTCGTGTTTCTTCTGATCTTCTTTCTTCTTCTTTTCCCAGTAATTTCTTTCACCATTTTCCTCTTTTTGATATGCACTTTTCGCTTCCATTCCTTCCTTGTACCTTGATTTCATTCAACTTTGCTTCTGTTGATCAGGACCTTTAGGGTGGTGTAAGTACATTAATGTTTCTGACACCAATTAATTCATCAGTGCTACAAGCTTCAACATGGTTTTTATCTTTATCTTGTTTCATCTTCTGTACTCAAAGATAAGCACGAATTCTCTTCTCGTCGATAACTTCTTCAATCTTTCTCTTCTCTCTCATTCATCTGATACCTTTTTCCGTCTTCGTCGAATCCAGCTATTTTGAACAAGATTGAGCAAGACTATCTTCATAAAGCTTTCTAAATAGCATCAGTTAATTCATTAAATCCAAAATATACGCATTTTCCATTACATTTATTACATCCCCTTGATTCATCTTCATCAATACTTCAAAGTTTCCACTTGTGCTGTCTTGTGTGTTGCCATCTGGGTCAGTTTAAAACTGAAGTTTCTGTTAACGTGAAATTGAAATTACGTTTTGCGTTAAAATTTCTTCAACAATTAAAATCCTTTCGCAAGAAGAGTGAAGCACACAAGTAAATTGTCATTATTTTTTGTGCTAGATAAAATAATTGCCCTTTCATGTATACTTGCATTAGTGAAGACCTATAGAGATTCAAGACTTCATTTTATCTTTTCAACTAATTTTCTTTATTACCCCATCGATATCAAAATTAGACTATCCTACTTTCTAGGCGACCACGAAAACCCATTACTAAGGCTTGCACAAATTTGTTCGGCACTTGTCAATTTCTTCTAATTTCTTATCGACACGTTTCCAATCTAGCGCGCGGACGGTTCATTAAAACCGGCCAAAATTAAAGCACAGAACGCAATTAACTCGGCGAATTTAATCCATCGAATGCAAGCCGCCGAAGTCCGGGGCGTCATTTGTGTATCGTGGGGCGAGAGACGCCAGAAAACGTCAGGTGTAATGTATCTGGTAATTGGCAATTTAACTCATATTGCAGGAAACCTTAGCCCCGGCGTCGTCAGGTCCATTGCGAACCGAACTTGAAAGGAAAAGAAATCCTCGATTGCTGAATTGGGTGAACGCAATGGCAAGACGGTAAACATGGAGAGACGGTGTTTTCTGTTAACAGATACCGCACGATTTGCGTTAAATTGGAAGTGATCTTTA
The DNA here is from genome assembly GCA_958336345.1 of Dorcus parallelipipedus. Lineage (NCBI taxonomy): Eukaryota > Metazoa > Arthropoda > Insecta > Coleoptera > Lucanidae > Dorcus > Dorcus parallelipipedus. The sequence goes on along the minus strand of OY284479.1, from coordinate 32,549,182 downwards.
TTTTGTTTTGGAAACGCTTTGTATTGAACTTTTATGTCGGGTCAAGCAATGAACCGGAATGTCTATAGTGTCAGACATTATTGGAGCTTTCTATAAAAATAAAAAGACTGAGATTCTAAAATTATTCCGTCTCAATAATTTAATTTTATTACACCACAACAACCAATTTACGGAAACTATACATATAAAGAATGTATTGGTTTTATTTGTCAAAGAAAATTCCGTCCATGAAATACCAACTTAAAAGTTGCTCACACGATTTTCCTTTCGATAATACTGCTTATGGGGTAAACTCCTTGTGATTGAGTTGCAAAGCTATCGGCGTCCCTATTTATTCCTTTAAACACACGCTGCTTACAGAAACCGAGTTAAAAGTCATTAAGTCAAAGTCGAAAGTTTCTTTTGACTGAACGCACGATATGTTTACGAACTTGAGGCATCTTCTGAGAAGTTTTTATTTGAGTAACGAAGAAGCCTGTTTGCCTACTTTAAGGCTTTCAGTTTGCAGGGATTTGCGTCAAGGGGTTAAAGCACGTAGCCACCTCGAACGAACCTTTGTGCCGAATATTATGTGAGCAAACTTTAAGAATAAAAGGGAAATTAAAAAAAAATTGCGCGAGCTTTTAGTGGGTAATGTTTTCCGGTTGAAACTAGCTCTCGTAACAAAGGGGATGTATAAGAGTACCTGTTCGATGTAATAATAATGGCGTGCTGGCGTGTGTATACGTATAAATGCACTTGTTACGCAACTCCTGTTAGAGGGCTCTCGTCAGCGAAGCGGCTCGAGAACCCTCGCAACACACCCGCAGTTGGATAGATCTTTCACTCGTTTGCTTTCTGTTTCAATTCAATTCAGATGAAGATTATTTTGCTTTTTATTTAATTTAGTTGACAACAAATGTAGGCATAAATTGTGATTCCAAGAATATTTAAGTCACAAAGTGATAATTTAAATCACTTCGCACGTTAACTTAGATTAAACTAGTTTTAAGTTGTTAACACAAATGCGAAAATTAGTCTCTGCAATTGTCGTGCAACACAAAGTTTTGAATCTCCATGAATTCCGACGTTTTTCTCTAATGCCCTACTTCAGGTTTTGGATTTCTCCATTAATTGTGGACCCGTCGCAGTCTCAAAAAATGGTCGCCATCAACTTTCAAGAAGGTAACTGAGTATTTGCTTCTTTGGAGTTGGAGCCCTTATAAATCCATGCATCCACTCCTACTTCGTGGGAGTATCCCAATAGAACACCCAAGTATCGTCGCCTGTGACAATTCGCGAATAATAACTTTCATCGCTCTCTAAAGGGTTCAAATGTTCTTGATAAATTTTTTTCTTTCCTCACCAGTTTCTGCTGTGGTGTAAGAAGTTTGGGGATCCACCGTGCAGAAACTTTTTTCATTCCCAAATCTTCGGGAGCGAACTTCTAAATTGAAATTTCGAATACTCTAGTTTCCTTAGCAAGCATCAGGATCTTCATTCAACGATCTAACAGCAGCAAATCCTCAACGAGACTGACGGTTTCCTCAGTTCTTACGAGAACCGGTCTTCCTGAACGCACCGAACTTGCACAGAATTTCGTCAAAGCACAGCGACAGTAATGTGTGACTTAATAAAACTAATTATTTATAAAATGAAATATTGGAACAGGATAATGCGGTACACTCTTTTAACCCTACCCAACCCAGGGCTTTTGTTTGTTCATTACTGAATAAGAGATACACACAATTAATTAAGTTTTTTTTCCATCTATTTAACCCACCCTGCTTGACCAAGATTCACAAATATCAAATCTGACTACATTCTTAGAACAACATTGTTTTCCATCAAAACCAATACTGTTGGAAATTGTTTGAAACGTAAAACCCAATTATACAGAGGTGCAATAGTGAAAACTATTTTAAAACGACAATTTGCTTTGAGATTAATTAATTTAAATTTAATTAAATGAAACCTTACTCAATTATAACAGCCGAATTAATAAAATATTCAGAAAAATATTCTGGGAAGTGGCCCCAGGTCCAAAAGTAGAGCGAATATTCTCGTAGTTCGTTAAATTCCTTTTCTTAATATTTTAATTAAATGGATCTGAAGGAAAAGTAAACTTTGAATTGCCTTTTTTATGGGCGAGACTGCAGTTTCGCTCTACAAAATTTTTAACATGAAATAATAATTAAATGTTAAATAGAAATAAAAATAATAATTATTATTAAAGAAACATGATTTTTTACGTGCAGAGAATAATGTAAATGATATTCGAATCAGGTCAGCATATACAATGCATTGTGTGAAAAAAATTGTTATTCTTACACATATGATACTCATAAATCTATTTTTTTGTGGCAGTCATCTATAAGTCAGCCGAAGATTCCAGAACTTTCCAGACGCGCCCTAGGCGGTACTAGAAGTTATTGGAATGTTCGAAGCTTTTTCCACATTGTTCTGGTGGGAGTAAATTACTATGTATATGTATAAGCTATTTGAATTAATTATTCTCAAAGCGATTAGTAGACCGACTAAGTTATTGAAGTGGTATTTGTTAGACAAGTCACAAGGTACTTCAGTGCATTTTACTGAGTGCTTGGTTCATTACTCTTCCAAATGATTGCCTTAGATATTTGGAGCATTGAGTCCAAGTTACTATGTTGTACCTTACATGAGGTCATATGAAGGCATGGTAAGTCATGTTAGCCAACCTGGATTCAAATCTTGCACATCTATTCAGCGTTCCCAATAAGGGTATTATTTTTTTAAATATATTCTCATGTTTGTCCCATGCAAGATTCTCATGCACCAGTGTACCTAAATATTTTATGGATCAAGTTCTTTTTCTTTCAGTACCTTCTATTGTTTTTTACTTTAAATCTATGAATTCTGTTTTTTGTTTGTTAATTTATTTACATTAACTTGTTGAGATCTTCATTGACTTGCTCTAATTGTACGTTATTGTTTGCCGTATGTATGATCAATCATTTCAATAGCAAATACTAGGTCTGTTTGTTATCCTACGAAATATGCTTCAATGAAGCCTAAATTCTTTGATAATGTGTCAATACGATTCATACACATCCATACTGACATACCACACAAACTTTTCAAGTTACATTAAAACGTATTTTGCGAAAAAGTATGCATTGGTGTACACCAGTTCAGGATAACAAACAGACCTACTGTGTATGTCCCCTTCAAATTAATTTCCTGTCTATTTGGGATATAAGTTGTGGGCCTAAAGCTTCATATATTTTTCGAATAACTTTTTAAAATAAAGCTTCAATTGAAAATATACCATAAAAACCAAAAAAATTCTTTACTATGGAGTGTTTGGATCAGCACATCAATTCTGTTGACGCAGAAAATACTAATTGAGACTATCTTGTGAAATAATTAATCTGCAACTGTATTATTATTAATCTTCAATTTTGCAGGCATTGTGTTCAATTGTTAATAATTTTCTTTTCCTTTTCAGATTCATTCAGCGATCTTTTATTTCATCAACACGGTAAGTCCTTCAATTTCTTGGCTTAATAATTGCGAGTATAAGAATGCAATGTTTTATCAAGAGATTTCCGACAATGTTTTAAATGTTTCTATAAATAAATAAATAAATTAATAAATTAGGTGCACCCAATTAACGAATATTTCGTATTTTGTCTAAAGATTATTTATTAATGATTGATTCGAACTTTAAAACCGAAAAAAAGAATTTAAAACTATCTTCAAATTATACGATTAAGACTGGGTTTCACAAATTTAAGTTAAATTTACTCCACAGTTTAATGCTTTACAATTAGTAACAAGTAAAGAAAAATAAAAGCATTTATCCACTATCACATTATAATTGGACTTTTATCCACACTTATGAAGCATTTAAAGTGACCTATTATCCACTAGTGGATAATAATAAATAACGTACCATAGCAACCAGTAGGTATGACAAAGCCTGTCACGTTTCATTTTACGAATACGAATAGTTTTTAATTAAATTTCGCTCATTCTGATTCCATAAATGTGGTGATTGTGGATAAAACGCTGTATTGCACGCGTGTTTTAGATAAAATTCTATCTAAAACACTTATACAATAAATAACTATTATTATAGTGATAATATTATTAATCCTTAAGTGTAAAAACAAAATTGGGGGTCTTGAAAATATTATTATCTTTTGTGACTATATTTAAACAGTGCAGTTTTATTGAGTGCACTGTTTACTGATTTTCTTTGCATCGGTAAACGTTCATTAAGATTAATAGAGACAAAGGCATTTCGTGCAGCAAACAGACGTAATCGCCGTTAGAATTACGTAATTTCCGTAATTACAGTTGTTTAAAGGACGGAACCACTTCCGACCATCCACAATTTCGTGCAAGATCTTATAATTTACCTCCACTTTCTCGTAACTGCGCGATTTACTTGATAGAGAATTTAATTAACGTATTTTCCGAGACACTAGTTGTTGGATTCAATTCGAGCTTCGACTAGGCAGCGCCGTAAAGTAAAAATTTATCATTTTAAAAAGCTTGCGCTCCGGCGGAAGGCCCCCGGAGTGCATCTTGGAGGAAAACTCGGAGCTTTTGTCACACGATATCGCGCCATGAAGCAGGACGACATTAAATAAAAAGGATTAGCTCGACTTCACGCAGTGTAAACAAACGCAAATAACTTTCGTCGAGTTGGTAATTCGATGCAGGTAAACTGAAACCTTGACGCTTCCCTAATAAGTAGTGAGCTGTAATTTCTGAAAAGAAAATGGTGTCAGGTAATCATGAAAGTGTATTTATTGAATGGCTGCTTGAACTTGATGATGTTGTTGTTTATTAATTAATTCAATTACGTACTATTATTCTTAAGTAAAGTGTAACGTAATTTTATGGCCATTATACACAGATTGCAATCGCCTGAAAGAAACAAGTTATTTTCAGAGCTTTTCAGTTCGGTTGATCATGCACTTACGTAATTTCCAGCGCTCAAGTTTTGTTTGCACGTACATATAAATTTATAGGCCTTGACGTATCTTTTTCGTTTCTTTCCTTCGGGCGTAAATCTTGCTTCTGAAATTCCCCTGTGCACTGAAATATGGGAAGTAAATTAGTTTAGAACGTCAGAACATGCTAAAATGATGCAGAGAGTTCTCAGACCCCGGCTCGTTCCGTTTTTGTTGCAGATTTGTTTAATATTTATTTTTCTCTCAACGAAATATTTCATTAAAAAAACGAAAAACATATTCATAGAAAATTTAGAATGTAGGTGAATGCAGTAGGATTAAAGCTGAGGTGGTAATTTATTAACGGCCATAAAAAATTTCACTTGCAAATTGAGACACGTGAAGACACGAATAAAAATTTGCCCGGGCAGGAATAAAAAAGCCATAATGTATACAGTCAACAACAGTTTATCTTGGCTGACATGTAAAGTATGTTTCAGTCAAGTGCAATAAATAACTGAACGTCATCAAAGAATGAGTTCTATTAAAACCAATTTTATTTTCTTTTTAATTTGTATTTGAATTGCATAACTTAAGTCCTAATTTCAAGGATTATGTGTCTAGATATGTTGTGACTTTTTCGCACACGCACATTTCGCATGACACGACTAATTTTTATGACTAATTGTTGCAAACAGTCGATTAGTGGTAAACCTACAGTAACACGCCTTTTACGTTGATGTAGGGACTGATACCTTACACGGAGTAGGAAACCCGAGAGGGCTAGGAGTTTGCTTTTGTCGAATAGGAAATGCGTCAGTTCACAGATATCTGTAAAAAATCTTAATGTGTATTTTAGTTTTCCAGTTACGGTCATTTTTTTATTAAATTTTCTTATTTTTTATTATTAAAATTAGTGTTAAGGGAAATACAAAATATTTTCTATTATGCTTTGTTTTACACATTACTTTTGAATAGCATTTTCATTCTTTTTATTTCGCTCATTGCAGAAGATAATTCTTTACTCATTTACTTAATCTGACACAGAAAACTATCAACAACAACTATGTAGAAGTGTTATTTTTTCCAAGCAGCTACAAACTGCAGTGACAAACCTGCTACAGAGATACCGCGAGTTTGTAGGTATAGCATTATTTTGCAATAAAGCAATAATTTTTTAAGTTTATGACAACTGTTCTTTTTTACAACGTATCTGCTGCCTTTTGTCACTATATTTGTTGTACTCTGCAGTTTTGCCCATCTCTAACAACTACATTTGTGACATTCATAGTAGTGGCGTAATTTGTCACGAATTTACTAGGATATTTGAAAGAAAGTCTTAAATACAACAGATACCTTGAGAATTTAAAATTAATATTCTTCACCCAAGAAGTGTCTGTAGTTTGTGGTAGTGAGTCGGTAGCTTAACGTAGTGTAGCTTATCATAGCATTCGTTCAGAATCCTAACACTACACTGATCTGACAAATAATAAATTAGTTCCAAGTTTAGGAAATGCGTCGAAAAAGTTACCCTAAAATCCTCAGAACTCACAGTCAGTTAATTTTGGTTTTGCAACATATGTCGCAAAATATAAAGTGTATATATTTTCAGATGGGTTAAAGTACTTTTGTTACGCTCTAGTTATCCCCACAAGCTAATGCTTTTCTTTTTTTTTTTTTCTTAAGGATTCAGTTATATTCTACAATCAGATGCAAAACACTATGTTCTTCATTTCAAGTAAATGTCTACTGTCTATATTACCTTCGGTTTTCGAAACGGGTATTCTTTAGTTTCAGAAAGAATCTGTTATTTACCGAATTTAATTAAATTTGCTGGGCTTTTAAAAATTTACATTCGGTGCCCTTGGAACATCAAATGATGGTAATAATATGCAACATTTTAATTGCATTGCAAATTTGGGGCTTGTTCCTAAAGAGAATTTGTGGATGATTTTTTATTCGTACAAAGAAAGAAATGAAGAGCTATTATGTCAGAAGCAACTCTCTTCATAAGGAATTGTGTACCTCTATGGCGATCGCGCCTCCACCACTGTCGTGGTTTAATGGAAAAGGGCTCCACTAGGGAGCAGTTCAATTCGAGCGTCCGCTAATGGTTCCGTTGAGGCAGTTTAGGTCTTAATTTTGGAGTTCTCGGTACAAATCTATACTTCGAACATATCAAGGAGCATTAACGATGTTTCCTAGCACACAGTTTTGGAATACTTGGAGGCAATCATATTTGTTGTCTTTGGTAAAACCCTACAACTGCAGGCTCATGTCCGTATGGTTTTATGACTTGCTGGTAGACCAGTAGGTACTTTGTTTTTGATAAAAAGCTGAGAGTTTCTTCCCAATAACAAATAATTCCTCCGTCGTTTTCTTTTTCCTTTCCATTTAAGCTTGGCATCCACATTTAGGCCTAAGTATTTGGTAGTTTGTTTTCTTTTTGTAAAATTGACATGAATCGATTTGTGTTCGTTTATTTCTATACGCCATCGTCTGCAAAAATGGCTAGTTTTAATAAGTACAGCACTGCCTTGACGCACCTCTGTATTTATTGTTTTCATTTCTCAGTATTCGTTTTCTTGTTTCACCCTGAAGGTTCGCTGTGTTCTGTATGATTCCAAGAGCTGAACATACTTAAGTATGTTTTTAATCTTCATGCCAGACTTTGTCAAATGCTTGGGCCACATGGCAGACAAATGGCTGAGCATATTTTCTTTTCTGTGACATCTGTTATTCGGTCGTGGCATGTTTATTCCTGAATCCAAACTGGTTGTTGGAAACCAGTTGTTTCTCCTCTATTATTCACTTCATCCTCCTCAAGAATGGTTTTGCAAATAATTTTGATATCATGAGCAGTAATGATATGGGTCTACCTGGGGATGCGGAATCATTGTTACTCTTACCGTTTTCCATAAAATAGGGAATGGAACCCTGGAACTTTTTTGGGATTGATACTTCCTTTTGTTTCTTTAGCTACTTTCTTGGGTGTAAGTAACCAATTCCATTTCTAGGGTTTCTTGTATTGCTTCTGGTCCCAGATGAACTTTTCCCGCTTATTCCTTTAGGGTTAGGAGGTACAGGAGCTTAAAACACCAACTCCCCATCAAATATTTTTTATTTTTCCATGGTTGTAAGGGGTTTGTTCCGATGACTGCGAGGATGTTCTTAGTTCTCTCTACCCAGCACCGCATTCTTCAATGTTCCTCGAAATGATAATCTCAACTAATGTAAGTTCGCTCTCGGTACATAACTACTCCCGATAAAAAATTGCAAAACTCCCTCCTACTATTAAAATGCTGACTATTTAAAGTTGATATTGTTTTGATATTCATCATTTTCGAAAGCGGTCGTCTAAAAAATCTGTTTTTAATCATATACCTACATTTCCAAAAACAAACAAATGATAGACTCATAAATAATGAATGTACGTTAAAATTTTGGGTAATATATCAAAGAATTGGAGTTGTTGGAGTAATAAATATCAGTGCGTGATTCTGTATTTAGTTAGTCATAAATAACGGGGTAAGCCAAAGAAAAGGAAAACTTTTAAGCAAAATTTAAAGCCGCACGCAATATATCAAAACGGAATTTAGCATATAATTGATAAAGTCCCGTTTGGGCAAATCATTGAATTAATTCGGGCGGGCCGGAAAAATTTCGTGAATATTCAGTTTTATGTAGCCGGCGAGCAAGGCGACTACGGTGTAATGCAATATTTATGATCCGAGTGCTCGGCTTTATGACACTAAATGGATATAAATGTATATTTAATAGGTTTACCGTAAAATAAGAGAAAACTGCCTTCGATCGCCGACTTTATGAGGTGAGCCCCCTATAAATATGTTCTAAAAACATGCCTGAATCTGTTGCTATAGCGCCGCCGGTATGGTCGTCTACATAAAATTTCATAGAAAAGTACGCTTTTATTAAGGCATAAGACGGATATGATTGAAAGTGTGACATAAAACTTTCGAAAATGGCGCATTATGTTCCGTTTAAAATGGCGGAATTATATTTGTTTCACTTTAAAAAAGATTCACGTTTATTACCGCGCCCACCCTATACTTTAACAGCGTAACACGATCCGAGAATCGTAACACCGGCGCTGTAACTATAAATGCACAATAATTAAAAAAAAAAAACTAATTCCATATGAAATCATTTCTCAAGAGGGTGGAAACAATTTATAAGAAATACGGAAACAATCGAGTGCAACTAGGGCAGAGTCTCTGAGGATCATGACGTCACTGGCCGAAACGGAACTTGGTTCTATTGTTTCCCGTTCGCATGTCACGTACTTCGCCGTAACTGTAATTGATTTCGCCAAAATAAAATAACAGAGCAAACTGTATTTACATCGTGTTGCTCTATTTTAGTTGTCGATGGTGCAAACTTGTGTCAACAGACACTTCGTTGCGTAATTAAAAAGGACCCGTAGAGAGACCTTTTAATTATCGAAACACCCTTAAAACATACCCCAAAGATTTCACGAATCTAATTAAATATCAGAGAGCAAAAGAGCAAAACAATCCATACACATAGTAGCCTTTAGGTTCAAGAAACTTAATTCACTTATTGCTTTTCAAAAATCTTCAGGATTTAATAAGGCCTTGCTTCGGACTGAAAAAAAGAAGAAAGTATTCTTGCACAAAAGTAACTTTAACTTTCATTTTCGTTCTCAGATATCTTAATTATCCGATATGACAGCCTGATTAACACAAGCGAGAAAATATTGATTTAGTGTAATTAACCTCTTTCACGAGACCCATTAAATTCATTGCCTGCAGGATATTTTAGTAAAAGGAAAATTCTTTTGCGATTTAATAGGAGTCAGCGACGCATGCAAGAAAACACATCAAGGAGAGATTAAAACGAAAGAGTTTTTTATCATTACAAACTTACATGAAGCATAATCTTCATAGAGACTGTGGCTTGGATTTTAAATGTCAGATTCAAGAGAATAATAATAATAGTATCTCCTTGATGAAGTTAATAATGATTTAGTTGATCACCAATGATCTTATAGACTTCAAAAGTATTGAATTTGTTCTCCCTGAAACAGAACTAGGAAAACCAGCCTTCCGTCTCGTAAACGATGATAAAATCGAACAGTTTTTCCTGTATCTATTTCCTATTTGTTTTTGGAAAGGACTGATTTTGATAAATAAAAAAAATAAGGACTTAAGAAAAGTTTGTTGGTTATTTCCTTATTTTAAGAAAGGTTGAACGCTTCGGACACATTACGCGAAGTAGAGAAAACGAATTTATATTGAGAAAAATTGAAGAAAAAACGTATTTCACGAAGGAAGGCTCGAAAATATACGACTAATTAAAAACATTCCTGCTCCAGGCAGTAGGTTGCCAATCTCTGGTAAGAAGAAGGCGTACAAGAAGAAAAAAGAAGAGAGTATGTAGGGAATGAAAACACTCGTCAATTAATTTTGGAATACGCGAAAAAAAGCGTACTTTTTGGGCTAATAGGAACCATAATACAACATGAAGTAAACAACGCAAATCAAGATGATTTAGAAGGCGTTTCATCATCACCACATAATTTGTTATATATTCTCCTCCAGTTTAATAAAGCAGAAAATGTGTACCGCATACGAAAAACAAGGTGATGTAGTTAGCGTTAGACATGAAACAAGTCGTTTTTTTTCTGTTGTCATTAAAAGTTAAGGATATTACGCTGCAATGTTGAAATCTCAAACTTAAAGCTACATGTCGTGCTGACATACTTGCTAACAAACACTTAAATGAATAATTAGGAAGAGAAATGAATTTAAGAATCTAATGTTATCTTGCGAATGAATCTAAACATTACTTAAATTGTTTCAAATTTCACAGGAACAAAACAGGAATGGAAAAACATATATAGAAACAAAATAAAAAATTGACACCGATTGTATAAAACCTTTCAATTGAGAGGTCAAGCAAATACTCATATTTTATACAATTGGTAATAGATAATTATCTGGAGTCTTCTCAGGACCTCAAAAATATTTTTTTGTTAATTTATTTTTAAAGACTAAAAAGTTTTTATCAAGGGGCAAAAGAAGAAAAATTGTACAGGATTACCACAATATTACAGAAAAAAAAAAGAAAGTTAATCTATTGGTGATATAGAAGGGGACTAAAAACGTGGATGCAGCATTTCGAAAGGCATGAAGAAGATACGAATTTAGTTTTATTTTATTAGAAAAGAAAGTGATATCAAATCAAGTGAAGGAACATGCAGGGGTAACGGTTTTAGTAGCCACCACTGTACCTATCGAATCCACATTTCTTTTTAAAAGCAGTTTGTATTTTCTAATTATTTGTTATTTAATCAAGGAGTGATGTTTTATACAAGCGATTTCTATAGAACAAAACATACACTGGACTTTGGAACATAAGAGTTCTAATTCTACTAGAAAATCTTTAACATCTTATTTTTGATTTACTGAAGAAAATGTTACAGTCTATTAGAGAACGTTTCCCTCGAAATTACATTCGAATAAGACGATTGTTATAACCAAGGGCAACGAACCAATTTCAGTGTATTCTCAAGCAATAATTCCGCAGAACAATCGATAAATTTATTAATTATGTCAAGTGCTTATTTCCCCGTTGCCGGAACATTTCCTTTATTTGCGCGCAAAATAATTAAATTAGTCAGAGATACTAATTAGCAATTAGTAAAACTCTAGGCACGGGTGTGAAATATAATAATTTGTGCTTGATGTGTTCCAAATTAGTAATTTTAATTAACTATCATTTCGAATTTCATGAACAAGTAACTCGACTATGCACACCGTTTGTTTAATCAGAGATACAGATACTAATTTCATTACTAATTAATTTGGTTCTGTAATTATTCTTCATATGAAATTGCTGGCATTCCTCTAATGATAACTTACTTGCGAGTTTGCTCGACGAAACTTTCTCCTTTTAAAACGAGTTTTACAACACAATTTACTATTCGGAATTAAATTTTGCTTTTTTAGGGCTGAGTGTATTAAAATTAAATCTTTATTTCTTTTCCATTAGATAAAACTTCTTCTATACACTGTACTCAATTAAAAAAAAAAGAAAAGAAAAAACGCGCAGAACAGTTCAGATTTGTTTAAAAGAAAAAAAAACATGTAACCATTTTTTCAGAGGTTTTTTTTTCCTAAATATCATTTTAAAAATAAATTAGTCTCTTTTCAATAGAATTAAAAAAGAATAAATTTGCAGTCGGAAAACGTTGAAATAATCTTTGCCAGATTGAGCCGTTAAAGGCAAATGAAAATGCCTCAAACAAGCACGGATAATTGATGTACCGAGCGTTTCGATTAAATGCAAATAATGGGATTATGCACTTCCGTAACGCCATTAATTAGGTGTGGAAGAAAAAAGGCGCCGAAACAAATTTTGCGGCGAAATATCAGTAGCTAATAAAGCCAATAAATCTGCAATATAGATACAAGCTGGCGCGGATGGAAAATCCGGTGGATGGAGATATTTGCATTTTAAGTGTTTTCCGCACGTATTGGCACTACACTGAGCCGTGTCGTCGGGGGCAAAATACAAGCTGTATTAGTAACAGGTTGTATCGTTTCCCTTGTTAATTTAATTTTTTGGATTTCATTTAAATTTAAATTATTTAATTCTTTTAGTTAAGCTTGAAAATAACACCTAAAACAGATATAAAGTAAAATATGTTTTAATAGAAATAAAATTGTCCACTTTATTAAAATCGGTTTAGGACAATTTGTCATTCTGAAGTAAAGACTAAATACAAAAAAGAAGGAACGATTACAACTTAAAAAAATTTATGAACGCAAAGTAAAGGTGATTTTCATATATTTTTACTTTAGTTTTACTCAGTTCATTGTTTTTTTTTCTTATAAAGTATAAACAGAATATCAAGTAAAGAACGACTTTCTTAACTCATTGTTTTATTGATTGATGATTATTCGATATATTAATGTTAAATTAGTCCCTTTGAAAATCATCTTCAATTAATTCTCTGGCTACTAGACTTCTTCGTTTATTGTCCTCTATGGGACGACAACCTCCATATTACTTTAATTACTTATACATTGTTCTTCATACGTTCTACTGAAAACACTATTTTGACATCCGCTAACGATAGTAGACTAATTCCAAGTAAAACGAATTAAAATAATATTCAAATTAACCGTATGTGTACCTGTGAATTAATTAAAATCAAACTCCTCAATCAGTGTACTGAAATTCAAACTTGTAATCGAATCGATGCAGTTGCCGAAAGATTCCGTTATACAAACCATTTTAATATCTCTGAACAGCGGTTAGCTGCAGCAAAATTGGAGCTTTTTAATTAAAACGTACATGTGTGTGTGTGTGTATCATGGTGTTCGGCCGTTCGACTCGTACCGCTTATCATGTTTTGTATCAATTTGGAGGACCTTTGTCGCTAATACCATCAAACAAAGCGGCTGGAAATTTAATTAATATAATTCCGTGTATATTTGGACGGACCGCATAAAAATGACGCTGCCAACATATTTTTTCGGCCTTAATAATCCAGGAAAAGTAAAAATTTAACCAAACATTATTGGAATTAAACAATATTAAGCCAATACAGTACCTAAATATCTACGGAAAGGCGTAAATGAATTTAGTTCACACATTCTTGCTTCATCTTGATGGTTCCTGCCTGATCTCGACCTTTGCCACTTTTAACATTTAAGAAATGGTTTCTTTGAAAGTCTCCTAAAAATGACGGTGCCAGTAACCGGTTGAGGAAATTCAAGAGTTGTCATCAGAGCAAGGTTTCAAATAAAATAACGTTTGCATTCCTTAGTTAAATAAACGAAATCACATGATAAAACTGATTGACCATTAATTCTTAAATAAAATATAAATTCTGGCATCTAAAGAGTAATAAATATAATTAACGCCACAGGTCTATAAATTGTGGTCATGATGTCAGAAATAATTTCAAAGGACTTTAGTAAACGAATGCTTCCTCGAAGTGCCCGTAAATTTTCGTAACAGATGGATGCCAGCAAAGGATCAGAGCTGACCAAAGGAAGTCAAGTTTACAAGGAAATTGTTAAAGGAAACGAAAACAGACACTTGACTATCAAGGAGTACAATAAGTTCACCCGACGAGATATACGGAGACGAAATGATTTGTCTTATCAGTAGGGTCCAGCAAAACATATTATCATTTGCTGAATGAAAATACTCTTTAAAAATTCCTTACAGCGATAATCAGCAAACAGCAAAAAAACAGAAACAAAGAGAGTATTTAGTAACACCAGAAGGTTCAACTGCAAAGAAACGTAGTTTCAATCGTCATCCCAATTTGAAGAATTCAAAAGAAAAATGGCCAATCAGTTGTAATTTTGAAAAGACTTTCAATTCGTCTTCCTCCAGTATTATAAATTTCTTCAAATTCATTCAATTGATGAAGAGAATGATGCTTTAAGAGTCTACTGCCTGTTCTGAAAAGAGCGGCGGTTTTTCTTCAGATTCTTAGAAAAACTAAAACACTAGGGGCCAGATTGAAAAAAAGACCTGAAGTTCAAATATGATGAAGAACAATCAACCAAAATGATTTACAAAACTTGACAGTGAAAAACTTAATTGACTCCACAGATCAATAGTAGTTAGAGAGATATCAAAGCTGACTCGTCCGCCATTTTGGAGTCCAATCATTGGTGATGCGTATTTAATGGTAGATAGTAGTTAAGAAGTATGTGAAATTCAGTTAGTTTTTTTAATCTAAATACTTGGCTGAAGCAGATTTAAAACCAAAGATACAAAGTTACAAGAGCAGTTAAGTCGGGTCTACACCGAACATAACAACAACGTTGTTAACAAATCCTGAAAGCTTGGACAAGAAAATGTTAGAATACTTCTGTTATCACCATTGTTGACGACACTTGCGATTAGCATGTGAAGAAATACCGAAGAAGATTTATTAAAATGCTGACAATAATTTCTGTTAATAACATTTGCCGTTAACATGATTTTTTTTGCATTAACGTGTTAATAACATTCTTCATAACTTTGTTAGTAGCCAATATTTTGCGATCGATTTTGAGGCAGTCTAGATCAAAAAGTTACTGACATATTATATTTGGAAACAAGCTAGTAACGTGTGGATAACGTTTCATTACTTTCCGCACTTGTGATTTAAACTTTCGAACGTATATCCGTAGTTTGTAAGTCTTTTGTATATCGGAGTTCACCAAGTATCAATTTACAAGGACAAGCAGACACGAGGAAATGCGTGGAAGGAAGTCGAAAAGATTTTTGATTGTGAATGGATTTCAACGAGAAATGAAAAAAGTGAAATGAACTTCTGTGAATGGTAATGGTAACTGATGATGGCAACCGCAAGAGCCTATTATTTCAAATTTTTGCTATGTTTTTGTTATTTCTCGGTGTATAAGCACCTTTAGATTAATGTCCTTTAGATTCAAAAAATTATTTTAATTTTTTACTTTCTGAAGATAGCAGCCACAGTTATCAAAACAAAGGAAGAACATATTAAAGAAGATCTATGTTCTATTTTCCTTTAAATTTGTTAACTTATTTGATAATATGAGTTCATGTGTCTTCTTTGTTATTCAATACATACATGTACAATGGCCGATGTTATAAATTGAATAAAGTGATGTGAAGAAGTGAAAATAATCGTCGGGAAGAACGAGCCGATAAACGTTAAGAACGTAACAAATACGCAAAGTTGGAAAGAATCCGGAAAGTGGCATTAGGAACATCTGCCAACCGGAACCGGTAAACTCCGTGTAGAACTACTCCATCTTAATATCGATTCAGTGCCTCGCTCCATTGTGCACCATATTAAAAGTTGTTATTTGAATAACTTAAGATGATTACATTCAGATCTACTGAATCGTCCCTCAAGTCGTTTGAACTTTCAGTCAGTTGTCACGATTTAATCTCTCGCTCGTTACATTTTTATTCTTCTCCTCCGGTAAAACTGAAAATTATATTGCTTCTCTATGTTGTATAAATGTGAAATTATTGTCGCAATTTTGGAGGGACGACGGCGGCGTTTTTCTTTTTTCCGCCCTTTTAAGTTCAACTCATTTTTATGGAAATAAATGCATAAATTACTTTTGTGTTTTCGTCTGAGGGCAAAACGTTCAAAGATTTAATTCTCCGTCTAAAAAGGCAACAAATAACATAAATTACGAATTTACGTGCATTTCACAAAGTATATATTTATTTTTTTCTGACATAATAAAATACGTATACAATGACATCTTATCATTATTGAATCTAAAACGCGGCGATGTAATATTATTGCTTGATGACATGTATGTATCCCTGTCACTTTCAAAGCTTAAATATAATTGTATAATTCTCAAAACATTTCAGCATATGTCTATATGAAATAAATTGGGCTGCCTGTCTCAAAATGAGAATGTTATTTTTTTTTATTAAAGTAATTAGTTTATAGAATCAAAAACGAAACAGTTATTATTCGAATTCGATCGAATGAACATTTCCTCCTTCATTTACTGATATTATTGATCATCAAGGATTCCAAAGCGACGTCGAATTCATAAAATAAATCTAACACGTTTGTCCTGTTATACCCGTGGTGTGATATAGGGAGTCTATAAGGCTATTATTCACAGTTAAATTGCACTGTATCGCGCCTCAAAGTGTCACATAAGATATTGACGTGTTAGGAGGCACCCTGCAGTGGCCCCGTTAAGCATAACTGGGATGCCGTGTAAACCATCCGGGGCACAACACCATCGGTCCGCTGGAAAATCAACATTCCTCCGCGAAGGCATTCAATATGGCGTCGATTGATCGGAACACTCCTATCATTGTTTATGAACATTTTGACAGCCTAATAAAAGACGGTTCCATTTTATTTTATGAAGAGTTCATTGTTTCTTTCCCCGAGACGTTACAGTATTTTGTTAAACATAAACGTTTAATAGAACCCGTGCTATATCCGAGCTTTACTATTTTTATTGACTGTCTGCAAGTGAATAACAGCGAAGGTACTATCAATGAAACTATTCTATTTTTACACGTAACTACGCTAATAAACAAAAAAGAAGCGTTACAGAAAACTTTATATGTAAATAAAAAAAATTGACTAGTAGATAAATTCAATCAAAGATTATTGACAATCTGTGAAATTTATGGACACCTGTATAAAAATGTTTGGATTAGTCATTATATAATCGAATTTAACGTAACTTACATTTATGTAAGCCTTTCCTTTTTCTGCGAACCAAACATGAGGATTAATAAAAAAATACTCTATCGTTTGTCAATTTGAAACGAAAATATAAGAAGAGGCTTTGGTTAATTAAATATAGTATATTAAGTTATACAGCAAATCTGTTCATGGTAGAAGATAATCTGATTAAAAATTTTCAGTCGAAAAAGCTCATGCTTTTTAGGGGATTTTTTTGCCGCTAACCAAAAATCATTAGCACAGAACAAAAAAAAAGAGCGCACACAAAAAGCGCTCGTAATCGATAAGATCCGTACGTGGATGATGAAACCGTTAATTATGGGTATTTAAGGACTTCGTGAAACAGGTGTCTTGTGAAGTATTAACATCGGAGAACGGATGATCCGGTCCCAAACAAGGGGATTTCACCAGCGGAATAAAGGGTGCATTTAGCGCAATCCTACGGCGGCCACATTGTTGGTCTACTGGCTGTGTTGACACAGTAGTTATTAATTCGTGCCGTGAGCCGGAACTAACTCGATATACTCGCACTGTTTTACCAGAGTTAAGTGTTGCCGTAATCAACTTTGTTTCGCTAAATCCCGAGCCTGTTTTAGAATATTCATCTGTGCATGCACGGCCCTCCCGCTTGGTTTCGTTCCTCTCCTGCTATGCATCACACGTTCGTCACGAACTTGCAAACAAACACGATTGTTTCCTCATTTACAAACAGTTTGAACAAAATCATAACATTACAATCGATTAATTATTTTGAAGGAAAACAACAATAATTTAACAGAAAGAAACCCATAGTTCAAAAATGTTTAAAATGTAAAAAAAATAAAATTTCTATTTCCATGTCAACATCTGACTCTTTTCAGTCAGTAAAATGAAAAGGAGCCTTCACCAGTGAATGATTTCATACAACATTGATCAACAAAATAATTATCTTCTTCCAGTTGGGGGATGATGCTTCTAGCATTTTGCTTGTCGTCATTTACCCATCTGAGATTTAGCCTCCTCGTTCCTTCCATTACGGACCTGGATTTCTGACCAGTTGATCTAACCACTGCAACCCCAAGTTGGATGCCTTTATCATCACTTCACCACGACTTTGATGCTATTGTAATGAAAACCTCGAGCGCCTTATGCCATCTATTATCTGCCTGCGTTCATGAATTAGTGACGATGCTTTTACATTTTGCTTGATACCTTTCCCCCATCTCCGCTTCCACCTTCTCTGCTTCCTACTTCCTACAAAACTGGAAACTATAGTGCGGCCCAACCTTAATTGGCAGTACACACTCTTATGGACTATATATGTCACTTATTACTTGCACTAATTCTGCTGTTATTCAGAGCTCCTGCGTTACGAAGTGTCTCTCATGCTTTCAAATGAACATAACCAAACCTAAGCAACATCAGTATTCGTGTTCGTGAGTTTAGGTGTGTAGATTGCAGAACGTTTGATAAAATTGATACAATTAAAAATTACACATGAAGTAAGAAAATCTCTATCAATAAGTAACAGAATAATGATCCATAAGGTCAACGTCTAGTCATGTAGATGGTGTTTTACTGGAAAGTTTGAGCTTTAAGCATTTTATTTTCTGTTAACCACAGACACAGAATTGAAAACATTTTGGTAGATCAGATTTATTGGTTCAAACAACGTGATCTGCTTTTAGCAGTCTGTTTGAATCTTGACTGTTATGACATCTGCCATTTAAAATTATTTCTTGCGCCATCATGTTTCTGGCCCACAAGACCATTCACTACAGCTTTTGAGCCTAGGTGTTCCAATTCTCCTCCGTTATTTCTCTTTTAGGTCTCTTCAATTTGGGTTTCGTTGTTGTAATGGTTCCAAACATTTTATAATAACCTCTCTTTCGAAGATTTTTTCACCATCTACAGTGACGGTTCAAAACAAAATGGAAAATATCAGATTCAGTGATTGAAACACCATGTCACTCTCATTCCTTCTACAGTTCAAAATTATTACTATGCTTCCAAGTTCTATTGAGGCACAGGAAATAAAGTTTTCATAAATCGTCGTCTTAATGCTGTAACACTTTCAGCTTCATACGCATCTTCTCATTAGT
The DNA here is from genome assembly GCA_958336345.1 of Dorcus parallelipipedus. NCBI lineage: Eukaryota > Metazoa > Arthropoda > Insecta > Coleoptera > Lucanidae > Dorcus > Dorcus parallelipipedus. The sequence goes on along the minus strand of OY284479.1, from coordinate 32,529,965 downwards.
AATGAGTCATTACAGTCCTTAAACCTACAGGTTCCAATTCTCTTCTGTTTCTTGTCTTCCAGATTTGTTTTTAATACTTCGAAACTTTGAAATTGTTTCTGCAATGGTTTCAAAAATTTTATAAAGTACATCCCGAATATATTGCAATGTTGATCAAATTTTTCCAAATTCCTTTAATGCAGTGTTTTACAACCAGTAGTAAGTATCTAGTTACAGTTAATTCGTTCATATATTCCTTCAGAATCCTTGAATTGAAGAACTATGTTATGGAGTCTACTCCCGAATAACCCGAATAACTACGCTAAGAAAACTAGATGGGTACCCAATATCAGTAGCGCACGTTTCACCTTTAAAATACCTAGGTAAAGAAATTACCTGATCGTTTCTAGGTTATAGTTACTGGAGATAAAATAGTGACCTTTTCCACATTCCCTTGCCTCATCTAATTATGTATTACCATAGATTTAGGCTTTGTTTCGTTTAATCTCATAACTGCTAGATCTAAGAATGCCTATTTATATTATTCTTTCGTCGAGGTTTTCTTTGATTAAATCAAGACTGTCCAGTGTCGTATTGAAGATTAACTTTTCGAATGACATTTTCGATGATACCAAATTAAAAAAAAAAAAAAACATAAAATAACATTAATAACGTAACAAATTACGTTTGCTTATACAGACAAAATATATTTGCTCTTGTTAAAAAAATAATAATAATTTTGTTTTCGAATAAATAATTATCTTGGAAATGATTATGTCTAAAGCCGGTTGCTCGAAATACTTGTTCTTTTTCGATGTCCCCTGTGTACCGTTCAAATCAAAAATCAGAAAACATTTAAAATCGGCAGAAAATAGCCGCACAAACGCATGCAATGGCTCGGAAAGCTTTCGGAAATGAAGCAATACACAGGACATAGCGACGTGGCCAGAGGCTGAGCAGGAAGGACGCAAGCCCTGCTCGATATAAAAGCTCGAGCGAAAAATCCCACGTGATGCTCACTCGGGATGACGTATCGACCATTTCGGTTCGTTTGGTCTGCTCCAATCTTTTCTCACAGTATTGCCTCGGTCTATAATTGCGCGAACTTCCATGTTTTTCCTTCAGTTTCGAAATAACAACAAACGTTCTTATATATTTTAGGAAAAAGGAGCTCGCTTATTCTGGTGATTGATAACTTCGTATTTGGGAAAAGTTTCGAATCGAATCACAGAAAATGTTTGAAAGAAAATACGTACTTAGGTATAATTATGCGGAAGAAACGTGCAACATAAATTTGACGTAATCGACAGTTTGAGTAACACCCGCATGCGGTTGGTAATGAAAAGGCACCCATGCTTTACTAATTAGGTGTGTATTGGGAAGACGTGTGTATGTTGGTCAGGTCGGTCAACTCGCGGTTACCGAACTACCTGCACACTAACATACCCGGAGGACTCATCGATACCATGCTCTTAGCATGGTTAACTTAAACGCTTGATATGTAACGTCAGATTACATCACATCCACATGTACAAGTCATGTACACACAGCATCAATCTGTTGAATTCATAAAGCCTAAATTAAATTAAAAAATGCGATGTTCGTTTTGAATTCGAAAATAAATAGAATTTCTTTTTGTTTCCTATATAAAAACAATATTATGTTTTAAATATATTTTTAGAATTATTTACCTATTTTTATACAACCTCATCTTCTATATCTGCGTTTTGCTCCTTACTGTTCTCTTGTAACTTATTTATTTTTATTTTATAGACTTTACGAAATTATTTATAACAGCTTTCGTCCTGTAAGCGTGAATTTATTATTTTCTTTGATGTTTTATATTCGAAATAAATTACATCAATGTAAATGTAATATTCTTTTCTAAATTCATTGTGAAAACGTGAACAAAAGCTGGTTTTGTTATATTTACAATGCGAATTATCACACTGAACAAGTAGGAAGATGTAATAAGCTTAGTATAAACTTCGGCATCGACAGGAACTTTAGAGGAGGAAGATAGAACAGAGAGAGAGGGAGAGATGGGTGAAGGAAGAGCACAGAATGCAAATGTGCAATTTAGTTAAAATCGGAAATCGTGTCGCAAAAATGAAAAAGGAAGTAGTGGCAACCTAATTAGCCAAATGGAATATAAGTAATGAAGCATTGGGGAGTAATTTGGGACACGTAGGTCGGAAGAATGTAGTTATTATCGGAGATGGCGCTCCTGCTGCATTATACATGAATCTCACATATTTCAGGGTAACTTTCGACACATTGCAGCCCTCGTTTCATCGGAATGAATTTTATCGCCGTTCAAATTGGTCGCGTTCACATTTCATACCGATTTTGTAACAGACAGCTCCAAAATTGAAGAGATTTATATTAAAGTTTATAAGTCTCCGTCGCGCTCCTTCCTTGCACACCGGTGCCGTTTACTAATTTATTATTTATAAATAGCCCCGGCATAACGCAAATATGTTTCCAGTTTATTTTACTTTTTGATGAAGTTTCTGTGTTCTGCATAACTTGGACAAACTCCGGTTAAATAAATACCGGTTTTATTTTCACTTATTTAACCGACGTCTATTGATTTTCATTTCGTTTAAATATTTATCCGCTGTAAACTCAAATTACTTTTAATATAAACACGTTAATACAAAAATTGCAATTTATTTATTTATTTATCGCAGACAAAGTTTAAATTTAAATCCAAGCAACAGCAGCACGCTTCATAAAAAAAATAATTAAAAACAACAACCCATTTATGTCTGAACTCCAGACTCAAACTAGATTTTTTGTTTATACTAAGGCCTGGTGTTTCAATCATGCTTTAACTTTATTATTATTTCCATAGGAACAATTGTTTTTACAATTATTGTTACTAATGGGAATGGGAATAAAGTAAAGGTTAAAGTTAAACCATGACTGAAATACCGGGCCATAATCACTCACATTAACGTTTCCAAAAATTAATAAATCAAAGTTTGTATTTCTTTTCAATTAATTAGTTTTATTTCACACCATGGTATTCGACTATAAATGAATGTGTTGATTCTATTTTGATTCCAAGAAATTGATTCTTTATTTTACACACAACTTGAAAGTAAGGACTTGAAAGGATAATGGAAAAGAATGGCAGAAGCAATCGTATCACAATTATTTCGAGTCGAAGATGCTGAAGTTGTCGGTAAATAATGAATATCGGTAGATTGCGGAAGTCCCTCGGCGTACCGGAAGTTGTCCCGTCACGAGCACTCCCGTGCCGGGAAGCTCTTCCTGTTCTTTATCCTTCAGGATAGATAGAGGATGTTACTAATTTCTGTCTCCAGTCCCGGCGTAATTAAATGTTTTATTGTTACGACGTGCGTTTTGTTTTACAGGTGTTGTAAATTCGACGTAAGTCAATTTAGATGTTGCCCGGAGTTATTTTCGTTTTAATAAATTTATTTATTTTTTTGTCAATGTGAGCTATTTATTTTTTAATTTTGTTATCGAAATACTGTTTTCATTTCAAGTAATATCAAGCAATTCTTCCATTTTGAAATGTAAGGTACCAAAGAAATTAAATTGAAATGAATTTGTGTTGTAAACAGGAAAAACATTAATAAAATTCTTTAAACAAATGATTCTCCTCGTGAAATGGGAAGTTTAAAGAGGAAATCGTTCCGTTCCGAAGCTTCATTTCTCTTTCCGGCGGAGAACCCTGAAAAATTCATTAATTTCTGTTTTTGTTCGCTATTAATCTTCGAAATTTTCATTTCTGATTTGATTTCATTCATGTCGCGAAGCGATGCCTCCAAATCCCTCCTCGGCATGTCTCGGCACGCTTTACTAATAAAGCTCGCATGTCCCTCCCCCATCTGGCGGCTTCTGCAACCCCCTGGAATCGCTCTCGGTTCTCGTTCCGGTCCTCGGTTTAACTTCTTTATAATGTGTAAGGCAATACCGATACCTATTCATTATTTCTAAAAGTTCGGCTCTCAAAGTTGTCTAACTATGAATAATAAACTTTTAATTTAATTTGAATTTTATAACATCGCGTGGTGCACAAAAGGGGGGTCGGTTTTCCCGAACGTGCCTAAGACTGTCTCCAAATTATTACGGAACGATCGATATACGCTGAAACCAACGAGCGCTCCAGATATTTTAATAACGTTTTTCCAGTACGATTTTTATGTTTAATATAAAGAACAATTCAATTAGGTTGCTTCCTCCTAAGAATTGCTGGAATTTTTAATTATGCATAAATACGATTTTTTTATTAACAACAACATTGTTGTTTTATGCGACACACATTTAAATAATTGCTCATCGACTTTAAATAATGTTCCATTAAAAGGTTTAAAAGTAATTAATTTGATGTTTTCCCATGCCGCACGCTGGTATCCAGAGCTTTTATAAATAGTTTCCGAATCACTAGGCAATGAACGATATGCAAAAATATCAAATCGATCGACTTTTACTGCCGCTAAATAGATTTTAATTTTGCAGGCAATTAAATCGCAAGCTTTACGAAATTTTCCATTTATGTTGTTGGGGCCATTTCTAGAGATTGGAAAATAACGAAAACGTCCAGCAAATTTATGACGTAATTTTGTCCTAAATTCTATTATGTTAAATCGTACGCCGCTTTCGATCGTAAATAACTTAAAGCTCAAATTTACTGGGCAAGATAGATTAAAACGTGCGCTAACGTGTGTGCTTTACGACCGACACGGAACCGTGTAAATAAAGATGTAGATAAAAAATTATTGCGCACTGTGAACAGAAAAAAGGAGAAAATTATTTTTCATTTTCTTTTCTAACGTCCAAGCATGAAATTTAACAGTTATTTTTATTATTTATAATAATATTCAGTGGTAAATTCAGTTACTAACACAATTCTCCACCAACGGTTCTAATCGAATCAAAATAGAATCACCTCTCTCTCTCTCTACTGATTAAATTATTATCAAATATGTCTACAGTGGTATAGCAAGAATCGAATAGACTTTCAGAAAACATTTTGCTTCAAACCACATATACTAAAGTGATTGATGTCTCGAGGAAGATTATTTCAAGCAATTTTTAATTCTATTCAGTAAGCGAAAGGTCCTTCTAAATATACGACTGATGTAGGTGTGTTTGACAACCTTTTTGATTAAAGAAACCGTTAAGTTCAAAATAACAATCTTTTTACTCTCGATTTCTTTGAGAATTCCTGAGTGAATGAATATCTACATCTTCGACAACTCTTGGCAATAATGTACGTACTTTTGGAAATTGAATTTCTAGTTGCATTTCCTGTGACGTAAAATATTATAATAAATAAAGAAAGAAAACTTGCTCGGGGAATTTAAGGCAACCATTACTGAATTAAATGTCGATGTTATTACCAGAAGCAATTTTTATACAAAATTTAAGCAAGGTTATCAGAGAAAATATTACTTTTCACATTCCAGACTTTAATTAATTTAAACGCGAATTGGGCCGAAAAAATTAGGTGTCAGAGACACCCAATAGTTTAATAATGACTGACAAATGGTAATTTTGGCCTAATGTGATTAACACAATATAACAGAGCGCAAATTTGCCCTGCGTAGTTTGCATATCCGGCCATTGGGTGTGTTTACATGCAACATACACGGAAATTAAATCTGACGCCTATTTACCTTTTGGAAGGGATATTGTCCTTATTTCAACGTTCCCGGAATTATCTGTAAAAATGTTTTTTTATATAAAACAATAAATTATTGTTTGTCGTCCTCATTTAATTCAAACACAATATTGACGTTACCGCACCGTCCGAAACTTTATTTACGTATTTGAAGTTTTCAAAAAATAAATGAAAAATTTATGGGAAACTTTATGCTTAGACGTTAGCACACATAAAATTTGACTTTTTAACTTTCAAAACTTATAAATATATATTATGTGCGAGGCTAGGCATCGCTTCATGGCCCATTTTAGAGTGGGAATTACGATCGAAGATGTGCACGTCGTATAACTTCGCGAAAGTAAATTGAACGTCGAAGTAATGTCTCGTGATTGGTATTTATCTTCTGTTAAAATTGTAAATATTGCATAAACGCCGCACTGTTCCCGTCGAACACGGCCGTATTTTCAGGTAATATGGAATTTTATGTAAGTGAATATTTGCTCTTTTCCTTTTACCATGTTCTCATAAAGTAATTCGTTGTGTTTCAGTACTCCCACTGGCTTTCCTAAACACTAAGGCTAACGGAAAAATTATTGTTATTGTGCTCTTTAACATGTGTACTCAATTTAACTACCATTAAAAAAAAAGATAACCATAATACATTTATTTAATTTTATATTAAAAATGTAAATGTTTGTAAACAAAATTTAAAAATTTTTGGTTTTGCCATTTTAGCTTTAAACATAACACTAACCACCTTGACTTTCATTTAAATAAACTTAGAGGTTTATTTAAATTTTGCTAGAGTTGATACTTTTTGTTGAAATATTTCTGGAAAATATCCCATTTACTTTCTAGAAAATGAACATGAGAAGATGTAACTATCATCATTTAAAACCTTGCCTTTTCTTTGGATTACCTTGCCGTTGGTCCACTTGGTAGATTGGTGCGAACGAGTTTACCGGACTTGACTTTTCACTTTTAATATCTTTGGATACTCAACCCAACAACTTCATAGAGAAAGTCTTCTTTCTAAAGCTTGGCTTCCTTTTGCCAAACCTTAATTTGTCATTTCAGCTGCATTTTGCAATTAATGTGACCTGAATGATCATGCCAATGCCTTGTGTGCCTTAATTTTACCGCAAAACCATTTGACAAATTTCCTGCTGCTAATATTTGTGACTGCCAAGAAATTTCCAGCAAAGATATTTTTTTTCCTTCATTTTTTAAAATAAAATGAAGTAAATTCTTTTTTGATATGGCAATACGCATAACTTCCTCCAATTTTCCAAGAAGCAACTTTATTGCTTTCGGAAAAATTGACAACAGAAATTTATTGTCGCTAAAGATCGATGAAGCTCTTTTAAAGTTGTTTCTAGAAACTGTTAATGATAAGGATAGAGGCAGACGTATGTCACAACTGATAGATGGATTAAGAATCGCATTTGTGGAATTGCAGTTTTGGATTTGCACTTCTTCCACAATTACAATTATTTAGAAGAACATTTGGGGTAAAAATGGCATTCATTCCAAATATAAATTTTTTATAATACCGTGAATATATCTTATCCTGAAACATGCAAAATACACGTATCCGTTTGTTGCTAGAGTAACGTAATAATTAAATGACAGCAATGTATTAAAGCGTGTATTTTATTTTGAAACATATTTTGTTCCATTACTTTATTTCTTCTACGGGCATGTTTCAGAATAAGATACATTCACGGTATACTGATTGCTCTCCTTAAAAATTTTGTTTTTAGACTTAATATAGTTTACCTCTGAGGTACAGATATAAGAAAAATCTATTTAAGAAATCTTAAGCTAAAGTTATTATTATTGTATTGTAGGAATAAAATGTAAATTTGTGAAACACAAAAAAAGTCACTTGATAAAGAAACGTAAGTCGTGGTTGCAATTAAACAAACTGCATGAGATTAAGGATAAACATTTTCATTAGGACCTCATAATCTCATTATCGCACATTATAAGGATGCGAATTTTATGGTCAAGATCAGAAGAAAATATAAATTTTAATTTTGGAAATTAGGTGCACCTAATTTTGATTAATTTTAGAAAATGCATCTACTAGCTAACCATAGCTTCCTAAGCTCCCAATTGCCTTTGAACCCATTACCGCACCCCTAGAACACTTTAGCGCCCACTTTGGGAACCTATGAGCTAGAACTATAACGTTCACGAACAGAAATTTGACTCGAGAAGAAGGGAAGAATTATGATTTTAACTCAAAATACACAAGTCCTAATCTTCTTGAATTTTTGAGCTAACGCAGAATAAATGAAACCTCTGCGGACATTCTAAATTAACAATATTTTCTTGAATAATTTAAATACAATGTTTTACTTAAACTTTACTTTTCAAATGCTTGATGCTAATTATTATGTTGAATACAAGAGCATCGGTTAAGCGCAGAACGAAAAATAATTTGTAATAATTTATTTCAACAATTTGTTATGAATAGCGTTTTCTGATTTGCAATTTCTTTAATAGTTCTTAGTGAATGTTCTACTTTCAGTAATATTTGCTTACGCGAACTAAATTTGTATTCATCACAACATTCATAAAAATATCGAAGAGTCACGTAAATTTCGAATCAAATTTGAGGGGGTGTAGATACCTGCCGTCTTTATTCATTGTATTTGCATCAAAACTGCGTTTATCTGTCTCCTTTTCGGGGATCGATAGGCTTCTTATTTGAAAAAAAAATAGCTAGGCAGTACAAAACTAGTTCAAACAAAATCATCATCATCAAGGATTATGATGAGAATTAGAGAATTATAGACAAAGACGCCGGAGTGTATTAGAAAAATAGTTTCGTGCATCTGCTTGATACATAAAACCGTGCATTCAATTAAATTCCTAATTAAAATATGCCATGATTTCAATTTTTTTTTTTTCTCCTAAAGATTTGTAGTAATGATCCCCAATTATTTTTTGTGCTAACGTAACCCCCCAACGCTTGGCAAACGCGTTTGAAAACATGAAGCGCAGGTTACGTTTGTGCATTCGAAGTAAAGGAGAGCATTTTCAGCTTTAAGCTTTAGAGTTGTTTTGAAGTGAATTGATTAAGTGCTTTGTGTTTACTTTTTCACGTTTCTTTATGTGATGTCATGATCACATAATATGACACTGAGAGTTAATGACAACTGTCTTCTTACTCTTGTATTGCGTGTCGCCAATTTTATAAAAAAAATACAGCTTATTTTAATCAGGAATTCATTTGAAGACACGGTATAATCATAAACTTTCATAAACAAAAATATTTTGACCTTGTATAGTTCTTGCAATTATTACACATGTTCTTTAATGCTTTAATTCAATTTTACAGGAGGTTATTTTATTAAACTGTGAAAAGGAAGACATTTTAACGGTAATACATCACCACGACCCAAAATAAAATTTCGGCAGCCGTGTAAATATATCGATCCACATTAAATTTTCACGAATGCAAACAGAGGGGCGCTCTCTCGCAGCGTATCAGTTAATTTATCTTTAGAATGAAATATTTTTGGCCTGCACTGCATTAACTCGTAATTTCTTTCTTCACAAGTTGTCACGGATTACTGAAATTCTAGCACGAAATTTGTTAAGAGTGGTATGTTTCGGCTGTACGCTATCAAATGTATTGAGTAGGTAAGTATAATTATTGCAAATTTGCTTCATAAATTTTCAAAGGACGAGAAAGTGCGTTAATTAAAATTCTTTCATTCGTTTCAGGAAATTCGATCGTTGAAGGTAGACGCAGGCAATGTATTATTTATTATTTCTGGTAGCTCCTCGGCAGTTTCCTCCTAACAGTGCCATAACGGCGGTGTATTTATTGATTGAGTGTTGACATATTGCAATAAGCAGCTGTAGTGGACGATAGCTCCTTGGGCCGATGATGGACACGTTATCTGAAAGTACTCGCCCTCTCCTCCCTCTTTGTCTTTTCCACGTGATGTGAACTCGCTCCCATATCGGCCGCCATCACTTCCCACATTTATTGGAAATATTGATTATAAAAGATTGTTCTTCAGATTTCATGCCCGGCGTCTATCTATTTTTTATGACGACGACGACGGCGGAACTGATTCCATAAATAAATATTTGAGTTTTGTATTGAAGTCTTCATCATTTCTGTAAATTGATTCGGCCTTTCTAATATTGCTAAAGGTTACAATCTTGTCTCGATTTATTGGGTGTTTTAACAGGCAAATATTTGTTGATATACTTAATAAAAAAATATATATATACAAATACAAGATAGATACACAAATATAGATATGGTTGCTTCGTTATTGGTTATTTAAGTCGTCTCGACGTCTTCATCATCATCGACGACGACGGCGCGGCGTTCAAACGGAACCGTAAAACGAAGTTGAGAAATACTCTTATTAGGTCGGTTGTAAACGTCCCTACTTGGCAAGCATGCGACTCGATTTGAGTATCTACTTAACTAATTGCTTTGGGATACCATCAAGTAGTTCCCGTGCACCTGAACGCCCCCATCTCTCCGGAAAGCAGCACGCGAATGCTTGCCGTGTTTCCGTCCAACTTGCGCCGCCATCGAACGGCCGCAGAAATACGTGCAATTTTAATACAATTAAGCTGATTAAGGTATCTCATGAGCATTCCATGTCTATGCAAATGAATCCCTCGATTTGAAAAAAAAAAAAGCGTTTTGAAATGGTTTTAATTTATTAACGCCGCGCTCTGGCCGAGTTTATTGACTCAAAACGTATATAGATGTGGAATTGTCTTGTTTGCGTGTCGCTTTACATTTATTCGAGGGATAAATATTTAACACGTTCGCCCAGTTTTCTGTGCTTATTGCAGTAAGCCTTAATATGTTTTGGAAGTCGTTAGATAGTTAGATTATTCCATTTCTAACTCCATGGAACTCTACAAATCTCAAATCGAAAACTTCATTATAATATAACTAAAATAGAATATCATAAAGGAAAATGAAATGAGAAAAACTGTACAATATCCCGAAAAACCAACCAGCTACTAATTATAATTATGTAAGCAGTGCTGGAGACCTTTCCGGAAACCATCTCTGCAAACAAGTTTCATCTAAACATAGTTCAAAACAGTAAAATGCCCTATTATCAACGGTATCCGAGTACATTCACTCGGCCATCATTGTTCTCTCGTGTAGTTTAATCTGGTGAACCTTACCCCAGGCGGTTTGATCCACATTGAAATAAGGATGCGCGGAATATCTTATGTAATGGTGCTTTCGACTTTGCAAAACAAAATCATTAGAGTTGAAGGTTCCCATTTTTGTGTAGATCAAACAGTTTTCTCATTTATTTCCAAGTTTTGCCCGGGCTTCTGTGCAGTCTCAAATATTTTAAAGTTATTGTTAATTAATCATCAATACAACTAAACAACGAATATAAAAAAATTATTTAAAATTTCACTTCCAAAACATTTTCAAATTATTCGGCAAAATTGCAAACGCAGGTGTGAAAATCAAGTAAATAAATTTGCTTTTAAAAATTAAAAGTAATTATTATGTCTAGTAATTGGTCACTCGTAGCTTTAAATTTATTGGATTTAATAATCGAGCTGAACTGAAAAGAGTTTGAAACAGGATTCCAACAACCAAATTGCCAGACTGTACCTACATTTTATAACCGAAGCGGTGATGTAGTTGTCCCTTGAAGGTAGAAATAAAATAGAACAGCAAACTTATTGGCCCTCGTCTGGATTATTATTAGGAATGTTGTTCCATTCGTCAAGAACCACGTCTTCAAGTTCTTGGAATCTCATAGGAGCAGTTAGAAAATGGCGAACCATCTTCTTTAGGTAATCCCAAAGTATTTATTCTATCGGATTCATGTCTGTACTTTTATGGGATCACAGTATTGGAAAATTGATTGCATTTAGATAATCTAGCACCTCTCGAACAGTATGAGATTTCGCTGGAATTTGAAATGATTTTTTTAATTATAGGTTAAGTACAGTGAAGAAATTTTAAAAGGAAAACTTTATTTGTTGTACCTTTTTTTATCAGGGTTTATTAAAAAGAACAGTTTCCAGTTTCCAGCTGATTAAATTTTCATCTATCAATAGAGCAAATGACTTCACAAGCTCTACAATACTGTTTGTCAAGTAAAATTCAGCTTTCCTTAACCTATGGTGGATGGAAATTAAGTTTGTGTAGGTGGGCATCAAAAGAAATTCCAGCCTAATTCCACTAAATGACATCCTTAGGTTAGTTTACAAATCTGTCCCTAAGTGAGTACCATACACGTTCACATCATCCATCAGGAGAATTTAAGTTAATTTTCGTTTCATCAGAGAACGAAACTTGTTTCCAGTTCTTAACACTCCAATGAGCATGAGTTCAATTGAAAGTCTGTCCAATGAGGCTCCATTCGGCCTTCTCCTGGCCGTTTGGATAGATAATGTCATATTTCGAATGAGTTGGAGCTCGTCAGTTGTGAGTTTCTGAGTTTCTGCTCCGCAGAACAAGTTTCATCCGTAGATTTTCAGTGTGTTCTAACCGTGCCACTTATTAATTACACTTGGTTGACTCTTAGGAGTTAATACGTCAGCAATGTAACACGTTGACTATATGTTTCATTAAGTATTTATTACCATTTCATATTCTGTTATAATCTGTTGACTATTATTATATGTACCGTGAGTGGTAAAAAGTTGGACATACATGAATTTAAAATTAAAACTAAATTAATTTGAAAATTGGCGTAAAATACCATCCACATCGAAAGGTCAGGCTTCAAGAAGCTAGAATTTTAGTAACTTTGATGATTTCTGGAATTAGCGATAGATTGATTTAAATTGAAATTTTGATAAAGACTTTTGTCCTGTGAAGACTAAATAATGAATAAAATGCAATTTAAATGAAAAACTTTTTAAGAATGCGAAATAGTGCAAGGCAATTCTGAAGTACTTTCAGACTCACTGAAATTAATAGCACGGCAGCTTTTAAGCTACTTACGATTTAAGCTCCTTTACTGATATCATATGGCGTGCCGTTAGATATTACTAAAAATTTTCTTCTCCTACTTATTATTATTATTATTATATTGCCACTGTAACGCTATATTTGTCATAACCAATCCTTTTTAAATTGCTTCGTTTCTAATTGACTTTAAAAATTTGAAAACTTAGAAAAGTTAACAATCGGGTGCATAGAAAAGCAAACGACTCCTAAGTATATTATTTATATTATTTCAATTTTGTAAAACACTAACATTAAAATTTAATTACCCGTAGAAAGCAAGCCAATTCTATTATTTAGGAGAAATTTAATTTGGAAGTACCAAATATGGATGAGATTTGTTACTTGTTACGATGTTCAAAATTCTGTAAGACTTGGTTCTTTATGGAAACAAATTTGCACAAATCAATAGTTTTTGTCATTCTTTTAACAAAGGCACATCGTAAACTATCTACGCGTAGAGAAGATGATCACTTAGATTGTTATCATCCAGTTCCAATTTTTATCGGAACATTTTAACATCTGTGTTTTATTTATTCTCCAAATCAATTAAAAACTTTTGTTCTTGAATCCAATTCCAAGATGACTCTCTCTCGGGCTACTATTCAGCGATCTTCTTTAACCATTTGCTTAACAGCTTCTACGTTTTCTAAAGTAACTGTTTCTGCTGGACGGCGAATATGAGGTTTATCTTGTTTTCCACATAAGAATTGTCCAAGCCAATTGATAACTGTTGTTCTTGAATCTAGTTCGACGATGACATACACTCTCTCTCTTTCTAGCTACTATCTTTTTTGACTATTTGCTTAAAAGCTTCTACGTTTTCTGATTTTCTTAATAGTAGATGCTGGATGACCAGCGTCAGATTCATCTTCCGCGTTTGATTCTCCAAATCAATGGAAACTTGTTGTCCTCGAATCCAAGATGACTCTCCCTATATGTGCTTCATCTTCAATTCAAAATTCTGCTTCTTGAATCAAATAACATAAACCTCTGTATATGTTCTTTCAATTGATCTTTTAAATATTTTAATAAACTTCTGGTTAGCCGTGTTCAGTAAAGGAAAGTGATTTCGAATCGTTTACACATTGTTATGTTCCAAGGCATGAAGAAGATTCATCATTCTCTTCAATGTTTTTATCTGAAGCTCTTGGAGTACTTGAAGCTCTAAAGTTTCATGTCCAATAGAACTCTCAAAGCAATTGATTGTTTAGAAGTCTGGTACGGTTAATGAAACCCCAATTGCTTTGAATATTTAATAATTTTTCTTCTCTCATAATTAACCCCAAATGAAGAATAAAAGTTGTTGGTAAAATAAACGAAACAATTTTGTCGCATTATACGGCGTCCTGTAAGCGTTGTTTATTTGTTTGATTTTCTTTTAAGCCGGTAGTGGCCCGCGTATTTTTCGCAATGTAATCTGGCCGGCGACATATCTTCATTTGCCGTCGGGGTCACCTTACGTGGGTAACCCGAGTCACGCTTACGAATTTATGGCACGGCAAAGTTTCACTAACCTGTTAGTAACTTTTATTTCTTTGAAATTTACCTCAATTGCTAAACTCGTTTAAGTAGAATTGGGATGTGTCCGCTGACAATGACAATATTTTAAGGCGCTAACTTCAGCCACCCCCCTCGCACTCCACACCTCCTGTTGTTCATTTCATTTACCGACAGTAACTTGTATTTTTTTGACCTATCCTTAAATTAAAACGTAGCATGTGTACTTACTCAAAAATTAAAATTGAAAAAAAATTGTTACAAACAAAAAATTGATAATTAGGATGATCTTCAATTCAAGGAGAGTTTTAAGGAACTAAAAACAGCACCATTATCAGTACCCATCAAGATGATCAGTAAAGAGTCGTTCTTACATCGAGAATCCATGGCTTCCAATAACACCTACTAAGAAAGTTTTTTGCCGACGTTTTGTTCATCAGTTTCTGTGAAGTGGTAGCAGCGATAACAAGAAGATCAGCAACCCTGTTATAAAGAACCAACACGCCGGCAAAAGAACAATATAGTACGCGGTTCCATCGTAAGCAATGGAAAAGATGCACAACGGCCACGAAAGTTTACCTTGTCGTCTTTAGCTTCCGTAGTCGTCTACTTTCCCTGATCTTTCACTTCACATTTTCTTTCTTCCATGATATTACTTACGTGAGTTCTTCATTTTCATTTTTCTTGTAATTCCCAGAGTGGTATTTTTATGATCATTTCATTTGAACGCCCTCCTTACATGCCCATACCGTCATACATCACATTTCTTCTTCTTGCCATTTCCTTCTTCCATAACATTGCTTTTATGAGTTTTTTATTTCAGTCATTGTCTCACTCTTTTTTTTCTTGTGGTTTCTAATATACATAGTATTTGTTCGGACATTTAAGATTCCGTAACTTCACTCTTTTTCTTCTTCATATTAATTCTTTTTTCATCTTTCGTTTCTGCAGTTGTTTGCTTTACCAATTCTTTTCGTTTGCGATTTCTTTCTTACATGATATTGCCAACGTAAGAATTTCATTTCTTGTATAATTTCTCCTTTTCATTGTGGCTTTCATCTATCTTGCAACTTTCTTTCTCTTTCTTCCTCTTTTGACTTCGTAGATATTAAAAATATTTTTCGAGATTTCCGGAGTTCTTCATTTTCTTTTTTTTTAACTTTCGCCTTTGTGAATGTTTCAAGTTGTTTATTTTACCATTTTTTTAATGAATTTCTTTGTGTAGTACTTTTCAGACAATATTTTCCAGCCATCTTTATACATTTCTATCACTTTCAACACGCAATAACTTCTTGTCTTTCCTTCTTCTTCACTGCTCTTGATGTTGTCCTTTGTTTTAGGATTTGTTTCTTTTATGATCTTTCTTTCACGTCTCATGGTTGATTTTTTCTTTTTTCCTTTTAGAGAACCCTTTTCGGTCATCTCTATTTTAGTAATCTCTCTACAGGATGTCCTTTCTTCTTCATCCATTTTCTTGATTTTGCTCCCATTTTTTGGTAACTTGAAAAACAAAAAAGTTTTATGAATTTGAAAAATGTATCTTTTTTTCCTTTTTTCGACTGTACCACAAAAACGGTAACAGATAGCTAATTTTTGAGTGGACCTTAAACCAGCTTAAGGAGTTGACAGAATCCTAATGCTTGTTTACTTCTACATATTTTCATTATTAACTGAGATACCTATAGAATATCGTCGAATTTGGGACACCCTGTACAAATAATTTGTTTGCCTTTTTAATAAATAATATGTTATGTTTCATAATAATCGTTTTTAACTCGAATGAAATTTCTAATTTTTTTCTTTGTAATACATTTTATACGATCCTCTAAAGAGATTAGCATTTCCTTTCTTTTTCTTAATTAATAAATAACTTACTAATTCATATAGGCCCGGTATTTCAGTTACAGTTTAACTTTAATCTTCAGTTTATTTTCATAGGAACAATTGTTCTTATAACTGTTACTATGGGAATAAACTAAAGGTTAAAGTTAAACTGTTACTGAAATACCGGGCCAAAAACATCTACAAGCGAAAACGTAAATAACGTATTGTATATGTATGCAAATAATAATATTTAAACTAGTGAAAATGCATGTATTTTTTTCTCACACAAAATAATATATCAGACAAAAAAATTTATTCAGAACATACGATTTTATTAGGCTTCTTCATATGGAATCATTTCACTTTTCTTAAAGCTCTTTTCACTTCTTTTTCTTTCTATGAACATTGTACATATTTTTTTTTTCATTTCTTTTTTGCCGAGATTCTATTGAAATTTCACAACAGCGAAATTTTCCTGGCGAAAACTGTAAACGTACGAAAGACGAATAAAAACAGTTTTATTTCAAAGCGTTTTCAAAGGACCCCCGAACCCGCAGGGGAAACCACGAGGGATTTCTGCGTAATTGTGTCGGTGATGTAATTTTCGACTTTAAATCTTTCTTTGGGACGCACACCTAACAGAACAAGAGAACCGCGGACAGCAGGCCGAGCGTGAACGGGCACGTTGAATGAGGGCAGGCGAACGTATGAATCCGCTCGGAAAGAGGTCCTTCGAAAGGATTAACGTTGGTAGACGCGTTTAACGTAATAATTCACTCTTATTTTTCATCACGACTGACGTTTTCATTCACGAAACTAAAACATATTTCTGATGTTTACCTTTTGCAAAAAATTTCTAATATTGAAAGGGAGAAAGCTCAGTAAAATTGAATTTTTTTATTTATCTAGACTCTGAATACTTCGTCCTTTTATAGGTGTGAGAAAGAATAGAACAACAAAGAATTAGAAACCTTTAAATTCGATTTCTATTATATTATGTTTTTTTAGTTTTCCTTTTGTTAATTACATTAATATTTACAGAACATTATATCTGAAAAATCATGAATAAGAGTTTTCCCCCCATCCTCTGGCAATGCAACACGAACAGCAACATGTATAATTGTTCCAGTCATGCAACGACAATAAAACTCGTGAAATACTGCCCGTACCAAAGAGTCCTGCGACTACAAAAAGAACTGTCATGTAAATACTCAACGTTATTAAAAGCAGATTGTGTTTCTTTTAAATAGTCGTAGGCGTTTTCCGGTTAAAATATTGCAAATGAATCGCACAGATGCGAATACGGAAAAGGGGAAACAATCCCAATCCTTTATCGCGTGTTTACGATTCATAAATAGCTTTAGGAGAGCGTCTGGGTACTTAGAAAGCCGAAGCTCGTAAAAAAGTAGACAGTAGTTATTTTCAAACAAGACGATTTCGGCGAGCACGGCGCAACAGAGATGCTAATAGGGAAGTTGTTCTTATTGGTGACGTCTGTGGGTCTCAGGTGGTCTCCAGGTTTTGAATCTTCCCCGGAGATATCAGGGGCTGCACTCTATATTTATGGAACTTTGTCAGATGCGATGACTCATATTGATCCTCTTTTTGTTTGGCCAAACATTATTTTAATTAGTGTGAGCGTGTATTGTTGTTTTTACATCGAAATAACATTGCCTTTTAGAGGTAATGATAATACTACATGTTGCGGCACAGTTTGTTTAATAGATATGTTTCAATGAATAAATTATTTTCAAGGTACATATAAACTGATGACATCCAGCTTATGTAAACAAACTTTATTTAATTGTAACAAATTCACTTTGCAAACTTTGCAGACCAGCAATTACGGCTCGCAGTAAATTATTCAGATTTGCAGGGCGCTTTACTTTTTAAATTCTGAAACTTTAAACAGCAGTTACAAACAAAACTGCCGGAGTTTTGCTTTGTCTGATTATTTTGCTGGATCATCGTCGAGACCATACCCTGGGTGAAAAATAACTTACTTAATATGTTATTGGTAATATTTTAATTTTGCCACACCTGTATATCGTTGAATCACCAATCAAAAGTGAAAAGCTTGTAATTCCAACAAAAATTAAGAAAGCGTATTATTAATTCTTTTTGCATTACAAAGTTTTCACAGAATTTTCAAAACTATCACGTTTCAAAATTTTACAGAATTTTAGTTTTCATTAAATATATTGTAGGAGCTGTTGGGTTTGGAAAAAAAATGTGCTTTTTAAATTTATGACGCGTAGTACTAAGAAAAATGAAGTGATCTTCACATATTTGAGTTTCAGCCGCGTTGAGACAGGGGAGAACCACCCTAAATGAGCAATTTTCTAGATTGTATGAATACACAAGTTGGCTGGCATAGTTTAAACAAATCAATTTCACTTTGCCCGCGCGCATTACATGACAAGGACTAAACAGTGCGGATTTAGTCACGTGTTCATCATCCTGCCAACACGTGCGCCATCTCATCTCCATCCTGTGGCGCTGGCGTAATAAGGATTGAACGGGACAGTAAGAGATGAATATCAATTTGGCGCGGCCGCTATTGGCGCTGTAGTCTGCCACCTGGTGTTCAGCCAGAACTACTCGCGTTACCTAACTCAATTATCCGCCTTCCCGCCGAGAAATGTCATTATACGGGCGAACCCGACGCTGCAGGACCGAGAACCACCCGACACTGACAGATTGCATTACACGAATAACTTAGTAGTAATTATCATACTGAACATATGTTCCTCTTGACCGTCTACAAATTTAATACACTTACGTCGGGGATGGGTTTTAATCCACTCTTATAAAATGCTTCTCCAACGCTCAGATCCAACTCAACCAATTATAACTTTCATTTACTTCAATCTAAAAGCCCATTAAAAAACACCTCAATAAACATATCTGAAGTTTTCTGACTGAAATTCTTCTTTTGCTCCCCTTGGATTGAACAATTCTTTCTTCATTTTATTTATCATTTTATTTAGGTGAGAGTAACCAAAAAGATGGAGCAGATTCATCATGGTGAAAGTCTTGTCTCCTTTTTGGTATTATCCAAAATCAAGTTATCCAATTTAAGTGAAAGCTCTGAAGTAGGCAACTTCGAAATGAACTTTTCAAAATAAATGCACCAAATTATAAAAAAGAAATGCCAGATTCGATGTACGAGCTCAAATTTGGTATTGAAGATTGGAAAACAATTAAAATTATTGCCATCTTTCGTAGTTTTTATAATAACAAAGTTAGCAATAGTGCCGACTTAAGTTCGAACAGACTGTATATTACATGTAATTAAAAATAAGAACGCTCTGTAATGTATAAGGAAATAATTTTGTTGGCCTTAATGGCAACACTAAATAAATATTCCACAGAAGCAGATAACAAATGGGTGTGAATAACGGTACCGTTATGAAAATTTATCATTGCTTGTTATTAAGTAACACGGAACACGGTTGCTTATGTATGCATAATTTACTCCCATCTTTTAATTAAAAAAAAAGGAACACCTAGCACTTTTAATTTTACCCACCGTAAAACGCGCTCCGCCCAAATTTATATCGAAACTTGCAGGAGTATTTCAACGTTTCTGCTTGAAACTTTTTCATGCGCCGGATTATGATAATGCCCATCTAAATTGTTGCGTGTTTCCAGCTTTCTATGCTCGAACATCGCCCACATTAACTATTATTATTCCATGTATTTGTTGGGTTACCGGACTATTCGGAACCATTTGTCTCTGATGCTATGGCTTAATTACTGTTACAACATGCGGATTATACTCCATGTATGGAGGGATATGGCTTTGTACGTAATATTATCTGCTTTAATTATTAAATGGAAAGTATCGGATTATTAGCTGGAGACGACAAGTCTGTTGAGAATTAAATTTTTTATTTTAGAAATTTTATTCAAAAGTTAATTTAATTTTGTTTGGAAATAATACAAAATTTAAAAATCGTTGTCCAGATTGAAGTGAGTGGACAAGTCGATGGTTCGTTGTTGAAATACAAAATTTCCCACGTTTTCATCATTGTAGTACAACTATTTTATGCGTCATTCAGTGGTTTTGTAGAAACTCATATAACATATTTAAAGAAGATGAAGAAAGCATCGCATGACAGTGTTAGGGTGTATAAAGTGCTTTCAGCTGTCTGGCAGTAATCTGTGGAACGTGAGTTACACAATACGTGAAACGGGACTTCTTTATTACTTATGAAAAATTACCCGCAAAGACGTAAGTTTATGGACGGGCAAATTCAGCGTTAACTTATTCGCTCCGGAAAATGCGGATCCGGTTAATGGGCAGGAGTAATTCCGGGCAGTTATTTATTCTGGTTTATACACGCGTCACTTCAATAAATTTAATATGCTAGAGCGAATATCGTAATATTTTGACAGTATCGAGTATGTGTGTGTGTGTATGGGTGTGTGTGCGTTGTGGTAACACTGGGCAAACACGGGGCGCGCCCGTCAATCGAAATGATGGATATCACAGGTGGTGGAAGTTTACATTGCACTTTTACGAGGCCGCCACAAAGATATATAAAACCGATAGAGTGAAAAGAAGTATTTGGTGAAAAAATACTATTAGTCTGCTTTGTTGCTTCCACGGAAATACCCTGCCGAATGAATTTCCGTGCTATTTCAACATTTACGTTTTATTCGATTAACGATTAATTTATTTTTCGACCGTCTACCGTACGTTCTAGCTCTATAGCATTAGCAAATGAACAAGCTATTCCACAAGAAATAAGAGGTACATTCATTTACCCACCATCATAATTTACGATTCATGCGAACTAATACAATAAATAAGCAGAAAATTTCACTCCTTTCTTTCTCAGAAAAGAGAAAATTAGTCCCACAAATTCACAAACAGCTAAAATAATAATTGTTTTAATTACAGAAGCATTAATTGATTGCAATTTTCACAAATAGGTCAATCATATGCGACAGAAGGTCTAAAGTGACTCAAGTGTACAGTTTACTTATTTACTCTACTCGATACTTCAGATCAAATCCGTCTATTTTTACTAGAATTTACACCTCATAATTAAAGGCGCAAGATCTGTTGAAAATTCGCTCTTTAACAATGCAGCGTCACGAAACAGTTAATAAAAATACACTAAATAAACTCACGCAACCAAGACAGGACACATTCTTGGTTGCGTGAGTTGCAAATAAATTCTAAGACTGTAACAACTTCTTGGGGACAGTTCTTTAGACATTTGAACCACGGTTCAGCTTTGAAGTTGGTTCTATTACCATGATAACATTTGTAAATGCATGTTGGCGTAATGAGAGAACCAAGTTCAGAGTTGAACGATGTTAGTGCAACTATTATTAAAAGTGTCTAGATTTCGAAACTTTGTGTTCTCTTTCAGGTTTTCAGAATAAATAATTTTTCTTAAGCTAATCAGTGTATCGTTAAGGCTACTTGAAAATGTTGTAAGCGAACAACCATGTAAAAGCTAAGGCATTACCGAAACGCGCTAAAATTCCCTTAATCGGGGATTCCTTAAACAATCGCTTCAATTAAATAACTCAAATTACCGGGCACATTTTCAGGCACAAAGCGCACCGAAGAAACCGAGTTAAATCATCAAAAGTAAATTTGACTTTACCTTTTGTGCAAGAATTACAAATATGCCCGCGATTTACATATTTAAGGCGCTCACAAACGATTCCCGCATACCTCAGATATCGCGACTTTCGCGAAACGTTCCGAGTTTGAAAGGCTCGCCTTTTTCACCCCCCGAGGTCAAAATGCATATTGCGATTCACCCTCCTAACCCCCTCCCCCCGTCGCAACCCTAATTAAATACTAAAATAAGTTGTTGCTGGCAGGTTGTTTTTGCAAGCGCCCGCATTTCGCTTCAGGTATTTGCACTGTATCGTCAGTAAACCGGAAGCTTGAATAATTCTTTTTGTTAAGTTTTATTTAAAATTCATTTTGCCGGTGTTTACATTGCGTTTATAAATACACAAATTTTACTTATATTTCGTGAAACGTTAAAGAGAGTTTGAAAACACACTACTTATCATTATTTAATAATTCGACGTCGACTAATTCCATGGAAGTTATTTGTTTGCTTAACTTATACGTTATGGGAAAAATATTCATTATTTATGTTATTTTTGTTGCAGAATGTGCAAGAATAAAATCCACACGTTCCACTGAAATAATCAAAGGAAGGTAAGTCGGTTTTAATAAATAATTGATCTATTACTCAATTGTGCGACAATCAGTTGGAGTGTGCATTTGACAGTTTAAAACAAAAGTCTTTAATATAGTGAAAGCCCCTAAAGCAAGAAATTGATTTCCTTAATGAAATTATCGACGAGAAATTTTGAAAGGTATTCATCTTATTTGATCATAATCGAAGTAATCACGACAGTTTCATAATATGCGAATTATTTTACGCAATTCCGTAATCGCAGGATAATTCATTTTTTGTTTGGCTGCGACTATGTCGCTAACAACAACTGCATGTGAGCAACTTGTTAAACTGTTAAACCCGACCTCCTCGAGAGGGCCTTTCGAAGTTTTGAGTTTAGAAACTTAATAGATTCAGCTTTGATTTCACATATTACGTAGGTGAAATGCAAATTATGTAAGTGCGCAGGAAAAAATCAAACTAAACACATACCCAGGATTCGCTTGACGATAGAAAAAGCTTCTTTTAGTGTCTACTTTGTTAATATAAACCGTGCATTATCAAGTTAGTCCTTCTGTTTCAACAACTTCATAAAATTTTTTAGAAACTTCATGTTTATTTACAAAAATTTCGCCATAATTTTAGAACATTAACATTGCAATAGAGAATTGATTTCAATGACTGAGCTTTTTAAATCTAAATAAGTATGTTGGCTACTTCGCTGTCATCTTCAGTAAAAGAAAATCCATAAATATGGTTAGTCTATCCAAATTTAAGTCAGACTTATTCTCTAAATTGGAGAAGGTCCTTAATTTCTTTCTTTCTATTGAATATGGCCAGTAGAATTCTTGAAATATACTTCAGTAAATTTAATGTGATCATCTTTATCCATCATCACTCTAACTATTCCAGAGTCTTGTGATGAAACATTTACTTCCTAAGATTGATGACAAAATTGAAGACGCCTGTTTTGAAAACCAACCCTTCTTTTCTTTCTTTCTTTCATCAGTCGAAGTCTCCTGGTCCTCTTTTATAATTTCTTCGATCTTGGTCATTTGTCTTTGCGAGATATCTCATTTCAGTGGTGGTGTGCGTGTCCTCTGCGCAGGATTTTCCCAACCTCTTTCACTCATCCACTGTAAGCTTTTTTGGCCTTTAAATTAAAAAAAAAAAAAAAACAATTTTTGAAGTTGCTAATCCCTTTTGGATGTATAATTTTCACCTCCAATTTTCGTACTCTAATGATCTTTTAAGAATATTCTAATCTAATCTTCTCTTATCACGTCCCTTCTTACTGATCGCTTACGTTAGTTTACCTATTTATAATTTGAAGCATTTTCATTTACGAGAGAGTATTGATATTTAGTTAACCTGGAAAGTTTCTGGTAGACAAAATTGAATACGGTTGTTGTGATTACTACCATGGATGTTTTATAAATAATATGACATCCATAAGTTGAACAGTGATACAACTGTGAATTTTTGAGAGAAAGCTAGATTTTGAAAAATCCAATTTCGATCAGTTATTAAATATTTATCTTTGAAAGAGTGAGTTATCGAGCAAAGAAATTTTTGCCGATATGATATAAACCTTAGGTGATCAGTGTCCTTCATACGCCACTATTAAAAACTGGGTTTTCCTGTTCAAAAATCAAAGATGGGATAATTCTGATAAATCATTTGAAACAGGGTAGCGGTGTCAGGGGAGCATATTATACTAAAACGCCGCGAAAAACTTGCTAAAGATGTGCTTTTTTCGCAAGATAACGCCCCTGCTCACAAGTCATTGATTGCCCTGTAAGAAATGGACGAAATTGGTTTTGAATTGGTTGACCAATCGCCCTATTCTTCAAATTTAGCACCGTCAGACTTTTATTTGTTCCCAAAACTCAAAAAATATTTGAAAGGTAAAAGATTTTCGACCAATGTCGAAGTCAAATGTGCGGTTTGCAAACCAAGATAATGGCATTTATGTGGTAGGCTAAGTACTTATCAATGCTCTCTCGTATATGTTTTCAGAGTCTCTAGTCTAGTCTCGAAATGTAGTTTGTGTAAAATTATCAAAGTGGTGAAGTGGTGAAGGATAGTAACTTTTCCCCTGTTAAAGATGGAATGCGTAAGGGTTCTAAGGAAGTAATTATAAGCAACAATTTGTACGGTGGATGGTGAAAACTTTGTGCGTTAATTTCCCCACTTCGGCCTTAAGTTTCTTATAATATTTAATGAGCAATGCGATATAGGTGAAACGGAGCAAAACTTGTTACGGGAATTACTATATCGTCAACTTTGTTCAGCGTAGTGTAGAATTATATTTTAATTGATAGGCGAAGCAGGTATGAGAGTAAATATTTAGAATGCCGAGTAAGCGATGAAACAATTTACTTTGGCGGTGTTTCCTTAAAGGCGTCGTGTTTTGTTTCGGCGGAACGGTGGAGATAGGTGCGCCTTTTGATTCGGGCAGGAACTTCTTAGACCCCGGGCCGGAATTAATTAAATACAAATAACACCAAGCGAGAACGAGAAAAATTCGGCGAAATTAATTATAATAAATTTCGAAGGGGGGAAAGCGGCATTAATATAAATATTCATGATGGAACTGCATAATGCGAAATTATAATTTCAGGGTGGCAATCAGGCAATGGTAATGAAGTGGCGGCCGTTGCTAAGGCGCGCGTCTCGAGCCCGCTAATTGCTGTTTTAATATAATGTAGCGTCGGGGGTTTGACATACCTGCCAGCAGAGGGACGGATTACTTTCACATTCTACTCTTTTCTCCGCTGAAAATTGCACGGGAAGTTCGCCCGGGGAAATTTTAATATCAACAAAAATTGTAATTATTTCGATATCGAAGGCAATATTTAATAAGCGCAGGAATCTCGCAAATTCCCTTGCATTGCTCGCAATCATCATTACATTCTTCAGATTTAAGAAATATTTAGTGTAGGCTGATGAAATAAAACTCTTGCAAATTCTCTACAATTTATAGGTATTTCCGCATAATCTTCTTCTAAAAATATCCCAAGAAAATCCTAGTTAAATTTGGTGTCAGTAGTGGTAGATACTCAGTTACCAAACTTAGGGATCTTCTACATCTAGGATCTTTTTACATTACTTTTTAAGCTCATTTCATTTACACATTTTCTGATATGTTTTATATTGTGCGCCGTTGATTGAAAATATCAAGCGATATTCCTTTCTTTTGAAGGGTCGAAAATCCTAAATGTTTTTTTCGCCACTCATACAAATTTCATTGGCTGATATATTATGTACGATTCCAACAACAAATTCTTCTGTTTACTCTCACACGTTTTCACGTTCTATTAAATTCTGCGCGAGTATTTTTATTAATTTTACTTTTTTAATTTAGTCTGCGACGCCGAACCTGTTTTCACTTCCATTGGATGCGAGAATGCAGCGAATAAATTTCGCAAGCGACGGCGAAATGCATAAACAAAATTTCGCATCCTCAAAGAACGGAAAACATTGTTAGATGATGAATAATAAATAGCTCGTAGTCCGTGACTCGTTAATAATTCACTGTAATGGATGAACTGAAATAGCGTTCTCTGTTTAAGCGCCCTGTAATATTGAATGTGTTTTGAAAGAATCTTGAATTGTCATGCGATTTTTGAAATTATTCAAATGAGAACGAGTCCTCTTTTAAAAAATCTACGATCAAAATTCCATCAAATTAAAAAAGAAACAAAATGAAAGTAGGTACTAATAATGATAAATGGTTTGCTCGAGAAATGCAAACCAATTAACCGACGACGCAAAGAAAACCGGAAAAGCGAAACTTTTTCCATCACAATTAACGTGGTGCGCACCTCGGAAAAGTTTCCGCAACTTTAAATTGCGATAACAGGATCAATTAGCCACGAATTAAATTTCCCTTGCTGTTTATGCAAGTTTCGGTTTTTCCTTCGCTTTCCGCGCATGAATCGGCTTGGGTTAAAAGTCTGCCACTTCAAAAAGGCTCACACGAACATAATGTATTTTTGCACTTAAACATATTAAAAGTCTGTTCACTCCGAAAACGCGACGCTCTCACGTCGCTTACATACCATCCGAATAAAAGCAGATGATGTGTTATTGAGCCATATTGCTGTTTACGTGACTTCAACAAGCACATACATATTCAAATTCGTAATATCAAATAAGCACTTTTCAATGCTTTGTTTTCTATTGCACATTAAACCAAATATTCTCCTTCAGTACCTCATTGTTTGTGAAATTAAAAGAACTGTTAAAGAATCTCGCACACAGTATGACATCAGTGTTTAGCGTTTGCAGATGACATTATAATTCTAACAAGAAGTCAAAAAGAATTATTAAATGTGACTAAAAGGCTGTAAGAAAAATTAAAAAATGAGGTTGTACATAAATGAGGAAAATTCAAACTAATGGAATGAACAGATGAAGAGTTCCAAAAAGGAAAGTACTTTAAAGATAAATACTGAAGGTAGGAAAGCATATGAATTTAAAGAAGTAGGGACTACGTTTACAAGAAAATCAATTAACGAAACTATTATTATTATTTCCGGATCACCCTGTATATTGTTGAAACCGAGAATACGTTACTGACTTTCCGTTAATTTCAAAAGATTGCAAGATTTTCTAAGTAGAAAAATGCACACCTAGTTGTTCTATTTCACTCATTAACTTGCGTAATTCCGCTTTCTTTTCTTAAGAACTACCCTTGCAGTGTTTATCCGACAACCCCCACTCGTGAACGACCGCGCCAATTCCGGCAGTCTTGTTGCTTTTCGTTCAGCGTACACCTCGTGTGTTTGTACTCATCCACCAAATTGAAAAATTCACAAAACTGTTTTGTTTAAAGTGAAGTTTGAAAGGAGGATCTTACTCCGACTTTTGAGAAGTACGTTGTAAGCAAGAGAAGGCTTTCTTCCAGGCCTTCTCGAAGCCTGATTTCTGCAGAAAACCAGATAGGACCTTTATCAGCAACTTTGTGCGCAGTTCAGGTCGTAACACGTGTTTTTTTACCATTTATCTAGGCTTTTCATTCACGGTTTCATTTGAGTCTACCCTGCTGGGCCATTTTTGGTACTGACGAATTTATTCAACGACAGGCTGTCGTGACGCCTTGATACAGCCATCCGGTCCCCTCCTGATGACGTCAGTAAGCGTCACGGCGCGTTCGTACATCAATGCAGCAGCTCTCTCTTGTGGCTGCGACCACTACATTGATTTAGCTGATGAAAACACGGCTTTAAATCGCTACAAGGTTGGAGCGTTTCAATTTATTTTTGGAAAGACTTGTAGTTTACGTAGATAATTTTAACTTGGCGCAACTAAGCATTAGTTTAAACCAGAATGTATTTTTATTTTGTTTGTGAGCTAAAAGCGGATCCGTACTTCATGTTTTGACGTTTCTTGTCATTTCTTGAGAGAACTTTACAAAGAAACAAATATAATTGGGGTTATAAGAACACAAAGATTGCAGAGGATGAGACACGTGAGAAGAATGTTGGAAGAATACTCAAACGATTAATGTCAAGTGCAAGAGGATGGAAAAGGAGAAGAAGTTTACCAAAAGCAAGATGGATAACCGTAACTGTCGATTAGAAAGAGAAGGCGAATATAATTAACCGATGTGTAGGGGGGATTCGGTAAAATATTGAAGAATAAAAATATCTCCAAGAAAGCAAAGGTAAAATTGTATAAGATCAACTGTAGTATATGCCTGTGAAACATGGATACTAAATAAAACAGAGCAAACAAGAGGTTCGAGGTTGGAGGTTCGGGAAAGAAAAGTACTTAGGAATATATTCGGAGGAAAGAAAATAGGAGATAGGTGGTTGAGAAGAACAAATGAGGAACTGAGAGAACTTTACAAAGAAACAAGTATAATTGGATTGCAGTGGATGAGACACGTGGGAAGAATGATGGAAGAGTACCCAAACGATTAATATCAAGTGCAGAATGGAAAAGGAGAAGAACTTGACCAAAAGCAAGATGGATAACCGAAACTGTCGATTAATTAACTAAGCCATGGGTCAGTTAGAGTCGCAGAGCTAATATCTAGATGCTTCTGCTTAGTAACGTACGACTTTGTGTTAAGATTCTTTGGAATTCACATAGAAGCTCATCAAAACATGCTCATATTTTAAGGGTGAATTGACTGGGCTGGAAATAGCTCGCGATTCGTAAACAGAGAAGGATGTTTGCAATTAGGAGAACAAACGCAGTAAATTAATTTCTCTACTTATGAAAAGAGACCTGGGCTTCATTACTTTTCATTCACCGGCGGAGGGCGTGCCTGGTTGTGCACTAAGTCTGCAAATGATATTGATTGCACATTTCATAATCGAGGTGACTACCACCATCGTACGTAACCGTGTGGTCACGCGCTCTGTCAATTATACCGATATTGTCCTCAGAGGGAACAGTGTTCGCGCGATTCGAATATAATTACCCTGTGAGGTGGAGTACAAAAGGTCCGCGCGAGTTGAATAAGGTGGCCGGATTTCATTCGAAAATTAACACAATGTCGCAGATTTAAAAATTTCGCGTTGCCAATTCGATGTCACATACAAAAGATAGCCGATACACTAACAATTGGACAAATGGAATCCACCAATGCGTTCCTATCTTATATGCAAAAGCTCAGACAATAAACTGATTGGAGACCAATCAACAATATAACAGAGGAATTTTAATCAGTAAATCCCATGATAGTCGATTCTTCCACGAAATCATCAGCTTTTGGAATTTATTTTTGAGGATCGGCTCCTCCACCAAACAAAAGTTGATGGGAACGAGCTGGCTTCTTCTTTGTATTCATCTTCCTATTGATGTGCGATGGATCTTCCTTTACGCAAGTCCTCTTGGTCATGCGTTATCCCTTTTGTTTATTTCTTTCTTCCTCTCTTTGTATCTTCATGGGTGAAACTGATCTCTACAGTGCTTTCTTTTTGCACGTTTTAATTCATTAATTAAATTAATTTATTAAGCTATATTATTATTTTGTTATATTTATTGTTAGAGTCCTCAAAACAGTACAGTAAAAAAATATATATATTTCGGTTCTATTTATGCACCATTAAAGTAATTAATTAAAGTCAAGTAACAAAACGGATCATGAAGTTCCACGACTGAAATAACGTGCCCTGGACCGGAACAGTATTTTACTGGTCGGGTGTGCTTAACTTACGTGTGTCATGAGCTGTAACGTGAAGTTCTAATCAAAATAAATGACCAAAGTTTATAAATTACGCCGTCTCAATACTGCACCCCTCTTCGGCTTTATAGTTAGAACGTATGGAATATATAATAAATAACCAACATTTGGGAGTATTATTGATATTCTTTAAAGAACAAAATTATCAAATAAAAAAAAGAGCTTTCTTCTTTCATATCTATTTCTTCCAACAGAAAGGTGATATAGAGACAAAACTTTAGTGTCCTCAAGTATTAGAGAACAAGAAGAAATATAGGAAAGTGAAGTTTAGTAAATTTGATATAGATGAATGGATATTCGTAAAATTAAAGGATCATTTGCTTACTTAATAACGTAACGACGTACACTTCTACATTTATATTAAAAAATATGTCTCTGCAATGTATAAAGATGGCTGAAATTTTAATGTCTCCTCGGCGTGACAGAAACTTAAAAATTTACTGCATATGAGCGGCTGTCCCTTCGCTTGCGAGGAACCGCTTTACGGTCGCATAAAACAATTTGAAAGTAATCCAACGAAATATTTAAAAAGCCAGCGCCGCCGGCGGTAATATTTAATTTGGATTCAAGGCGCATAGCAGTTGCAGTTCATCATATTGTAGGCCACAATATCTGTCCATTTCAGCTGAGCTCTGAAATAAACACGGAATATAATAATTGAGAGCGGTCTCGCTAAGAATTCCGAATATGCAGCCGACGCCGGGCGTCGCTTCTCTCATTACGGAAGGACCAGACAGACAGACGGTACTTCCCTAACCTCCATTCCGTACTACCGAGGGATGAAAGAAATATTTTTAGGTGAAACACACGTTTAGATGATTTATTCTTATCAAGGACAATCAAAATTTTTGAACACTTAAAATTGGTGACCCGTGAAAGATTAGGAATGAAAAAACAATACAACAATTATATCAACGACGTCTTGGTCATACACCTCTTTCAAGGACTTTGGATAATAAGCGAGGATATATTTCTAACTGATGGCTAAATTTAAACTGATTTCAGAATGTGTCAAAAATATAAAACATTATAGTAAGGAGGAATATTAAATAAGAATCCAATAATAAATAAAACAATTTACCACAAATCAAAGGCGGTTGTTGTTTTTTTGAAATCAGACTCGAAAACTTCGAGATAACCGCGAGCTTTTAAGTTTTCCTCCCCGAAGAAAAATCGGAAACCTAATGAAGGGCGTATCATAAAAATAATCAATTTTATTATACGGCTCACAAAGAGATATTTTCAGGTTACTTTGTGAAAGTTTCCCCTCGATGTACTCGTGATAAATTCGCTTTCAAAGTGAAAAGTGACGGCGAATAATAAATGTTAAAGGGCGAGAAGCTCGCCAGTAAAATTTTTAAAGTGAAATGCTAGGGATACTCATCATTTTTATAATACCGTCGTTTAAACTTTTATTATTCTTTTGTATGTGTCTTTTTCTCGTGGAGACAGACACTTAATGACGCAAAATGAAATCTTGTGTATTACGAACAGTAAGTCAATGAACCATACACGTATGTCTTTGTAAAACAGGAATCACTAAGTAACATTATTAAGCATAATTTTTCAAAAAAAATTACATTCATATTTAAAGCACAGATCCTTTTTTTTTTCTTCTTCTTACGTTAGTGCACTTGACGTGCAAATAAAGTAAACGTCAACTTGTCGGTTTGTTTTCACCGCTTCATTTTTCCACCAAAGTAAAACTCCCTTTGTATAAAATATAATTTCAATGTAATAAAAAACGAGCTCAAAACCAGCGAAACAAATTCAGCATTACATATTTTTGAGCGTATCGAATTAGTGGAAGTGAACAAATGCATCTACGTGTATTTAATTTTCCGGGAAGTCCGGGATGTTTCCGCTTCTCGCTCCATCGAACGAACGTATCGTCTTCCTTTTTGTTTCGCCCAAAAAGCCAGGCAACCTAAATTATTCAGAAAAAAAGGAGGACACCGCCGCTGCAAAAGAAATGAAATTCATTTTAATTTTTGTTGTGTGCTAATTCAACCGTAAACGTTTATAATGTTTTCTTTCCATGCCCTCGGGTCATGTAGTAGAGTAAATCCGGCCCTCATTTCAACTCTGTTGTACGAGTTTAAATGTTTCGACTTTTTCTGCTTTTGAAATGTATTTTTTATATATATTTTGTGTAATGGATTTTTTGTTTTTAATTTACGCAACGGATTCTGTTACTTTGTAAGAGAAATGTGCACGGTTATTTAATAAATTTATAAATACTCATAAGTCGTTTGTAAATTGTTGTTTTTCTCAAAAGGTTAACTCAAGATGATCTTTTAAGAGAAACAAATTCAGGGTTTTCTTTTTATAATAACTAAAGATCTCTATAAACAGCGACCAGAAGAATAACTGGCTGTCGGCGCCTTTGATGTTGTTGTCCGCTGTTTAGCGTTGAATTCTGGTGGGAGAGTAGTATACTGGTCCACGCGAATTCAAATGACAACTTAGAAAAAAAATGAACCATTTATTTTTCGTATTATATTTCGTATTTCGTATTATTTTTCGTCATAACATTGTGCTGCCCGAATAAGTTTGAATGTGTTAAATCATATTATCAAATTATTTGTTATTTATAGGTAAATGTAAATGGACAGAATTTTCATTAGGTTTGTACGTACAGCAGCTTCTGACTAGTCCGAAACTATCAGAAGCATACGCCGATCTAAGTTTCACATTTAATGCAGCTCTTGAAAGCGGTGAGCGATGGGCGATGGGCGAATATATTTGACAGTTTCAAACTAGTCAGAAATGCTGTACGAACAGACCTATTATATATTTTCAATTATTATAACAATTAAACGAAAAGAAAACTACATTTAAAGTTAAGCCTAGTTCGTCGTAAAGACACAGGATGGCACTATTTTCGTGCATGTTGTAATGCTTTATTCACATGCAAGTGCCAAGACGCCAAGTTTACGCGTTCGTTTCTTCTGATGTTATAAACAGTTTTTATCTATAATAACGTTTGCAGCGGTCGTTAAAAAAGTCCTGTTAAATACCGATAATCGTTAAGTGAAATATTTTGACCAACTCATTTGATGCAACTCATTTCTATGTACTGATTGGTCAAAATATGTCACTTAACGATTATCGGTATATAACGATGTCGTTATGAGTTACAGAATAGGGGGGGGGGTAAACGACGTCTCAAAAAGTGTATTTGTGAACGTACCCTAACTGTAATTTTGAAACCTGCGGACCAACGCACGCATGCGCAGTACAAAAGTCAGGACAAAACCACGCCTTAAGCTTGTGCGCAGCGCACAACTTACGCAGTTTCCTATGCTGCCAATGTATTGGCTTTGCAGAATGTCACAGGTCAGCCGACTCTAAAGGTGGCTACAGACTATGCGTGAATTCGCGATTCGTGGACAATTCGTGAATTGTGTGTAGGGACTTATTCGTTTAAAATCGATTCGTAAACAACGTGGTTCGTGTGTTCGCAGTGATTCTCTCTTGGAGGCGGTAAGTTGACGAACATCAAAGGCTGCGCATTTCCGCGAACCACAGATGCAACGAAATTCGTTCTTGATGCGTGCTAGTGTTTAAATGCGTTCGTGATTCTTCATTTTATTCTGGCGTCCCGCGTGTAATGAAGTATTTTTGTTATTTTAACAATGGCTCAAGAATATTCATAGTCCCAACAAGGATACGAGTGGTTTGATAGCCACGTCCTTGACCTAATATATGATATTGAACAATTACCTCATTTGTGGGATCCAAGGGATGAAGATAAGAAAAATAAGAAAAATTACGCCTTCAAAGGTTTGGCCAAGCAGTACGGAGTAAGTAATTAAAAAGTATTCAACGAACTTGACAAATCATGAATCGCGCATAACGAATCGCGAATTCACGCATAGTCTGTAGCCACCTTAACTACATTGGCAGCATAGGAAACTGCGTAAGTTGTGCGCTGCGCACGGTTCTAACAAACCGAAGCTTTAGTTGTTCTTTTGGTCGCTTATTATTCTGTTAGTAGATTAGTAGGCAGCACTATTTCTTCACGATCTCTAAAACTTTCAAGAAATGAGCACCATCTGTCGTGATTCAAGACAACTAGATTTACAAACGGGGCATTTCCTAAAAAACGCATTTCTGTCATTTTATATTCAAAATTATAAATTATTATTAAATTATGGAAATTTTTGTAGAACCTCTAATTTGCTGACATTTTAGTTTTTAAATTTGAGCGTGTGTTTCAAAAGAAAACGCCGTCTATTGTTATTTTGAGTCTTATTATGTAAATCAGCAACAAAAAGGTGGAATAATTTTTTTCCTTTATTTACAACAATCTCTCCTTTTCTAAAGACTTGTATTACAAACAAGCATTCGTGAAATATTTTGAGTGAGGCTTCAGTAGATTATACAATTAAATTTAATTAATAAAAATGTTAATAAATTCCTTTTTTACTTCAGGAGAAAGGTAAAGGGAAAGGTAAAATAAATCCTGTTTGTTGTCCCAGGTAAATAATTTTAAATGAACCGCTAAGAAGCGTTCCCGACAAAGCTCATGAAAGAAAACTACAAAAGGAAAAGTGGAAAATTGAATAAAATCATCCCCTCTTTTTTGCGACCGGAAGAGGGGATGAACCCTCTGGAAATCTACTACCCCAGTTCGGAAATAGTTTCGATGCCACTTGTGGTGAAGTGAATTCCATGTGCGCTCGACGGAAAACATGTGTTGTATTACTACTGCTACCTGTTTCTGCTACAACGCCGTAAGTCGAGCCATAAACAACTACAAAATAAATAAAGCCGCGCCATTACACATGTCCCCGCATTTTTATGCTTTTTTTCCCCTTATTTTGGAACACAGTTTTTATCACGACGACGGGCTTTTTGTTTTATGTTGTGTCATATTTTACTCGCTTTAAGTGCGTTGTCACTCTCGAGCCCTAACACTCGAATTTAATTTTGTGTTTTATTAAAGCTCATTCTTTACTATGTTGAGCTTTAGTTTACAGTTCAGCGTTACTGCTTTGTTTAAGGGAATAAAAACTTTTCCTCTAATTACATTTTATCTAAAACATGAAATAAAACTCAAATTTTATTGTATATATCTTCAACAAATTATAATCTTACAACAGCAACTGTTTATCTGAATTTTAATTTCCCTACTTTTTTGATTGAAGTTCCAGTTTGGTTTACTTGCTTTATTCTATTTCAAATTCTTATCATTATTCAATATGTTTCCGTTAATTTTTCTGAAAAACTAATAACGAACAATTTACGAATAATGCGAGTCAGAAACCATGAGCCAATTTGCCCCTATTGTTTCACATTTCACGTTCTCCGAAAACGTATTGAAACTCTCAGCTCGCACCAACCCCTTGGGAAACCGGAGATAAAACGTCACATTAAAAGTTTTTTTTTTATATAAAATAAAAATACACACACACACACGTAAAAAATGTACAGTGGCAAAAATTTGTGCAAGAAAAAAGTCCTCGAACTTTCTTAGTAACATTCGGCTAACTCTTCGAAGGTTGATAATTCTTTAAATTACCTTCACTTTGCGACTCATGTTTCACGATGCCTTGTTACTCTAAATATCCAATTTCTTTCATTTATATCGACCGTAATAATAAAATATGTGATTGCTGGATATCGGCTTTCCTGGATGTTATTTTAGTTCATCAAAACGAAGTTTGCATCAGAACCGTAAGAGTAACAGAAATTGCATTTTTATTTATATTTAAATAAACTTTTTTTTTTTCATTTCTTGAATCTGCAGAACAAGTTTTCTTATTGTTATATTTTCCTCAATAAAGTTACTTATAATTGAAACATGGTATTCCCAAAGGGTCTAAGTGCCAAATTTTACTAAATTTGTATTTTTCTATAAAGGGATCTATGTGCTTTGCTGTACACATTAGTGTACACACAATAGCAAGGTTCATTTTCCTTAATTTTCTAGGAAACTTAGACCCTTTGGGAATACCATGCTTCAATTAGTGAATTTTCAGACATACATTTTCTTTGCATCGTCTACTCTAATCTGATTTTTATTTGCTCACCGTTTATATGCACTGTTCTCAAAAGTCGACATTTGAATGGAGCATGGCATCAGGGAAATTGAAAATTCGTAGACACGGAAACATACATACATACATCCTCTGTTAAAACAACATGAATGCATACGTAGATACATAACATCAATTACGCAAGTAAGTTTGATCTGGAAATTCCGATAGGGCGCGCAGAGGCTCTCGCTCGTATTATATGCAAACCACCCCGGGCGTGCAGCACCGTTGAGAGTCAAAGGGTACGTACACAAACATACTAATTAATCTCACTAAATATTATTATGATATAAACACACTCGCAAACCTCAAAGCGGGGCAGGGCGTCACCACCGTTTCGGGTTATACTTACTCGCTGCCATTTGAATACGTAAGTAGGCTTTCGCATGGAACCGAAGAAGAAGCAGCCCTCTTCGACCAGTAACTTGGTTGGTCACGTGTATTCTTGGGTAATTAACACATATTCAGGGATGTTATTGCTTGAGAATACACGTAGCTGACAAGTGACGACCACCGGTGATGAAGACTTCTATGATGAAGACATTTATTTTTATTATCATATTTTTACATGTTATGTACATACAAGATGGATTTTATAGTTGTGCAAATATTCGGGATTCGTTCAATAATGTCTTATACAAAAGTTTTTTGAAGGACCAAAAACGAATACGATCCTTTTAACCTATAATGTTAGGGCAATTCGGGAGTTCCAACGAAGTTCAGGTGCCAAGAAGAAATCGTGAAGAAACCTGCAAAGTGCAACCCTCAAATTATTACATCCCCCGCTATCGCGAGTCTGGCGTCACCAAAAATCGTTCTAAAGATTTATCCAGAAAACGCTTTTACGAATTTTCGATAAACCTCCTCCGGTTCCCACAATAAACAAAAATTTATATTTGGATTCTATTCCTATCTCATCATGCTGTAATGTACCCGAGAGGGAAACCGCCCCTGAACAAAAATTCAAAAATCTGCCAATTGGCACTGCTTGCTTTCTAGACCATTGTCTTCAATTACGTTCAATTACGCTCGTTGCTGATGTTTCTAAGTGGATGATATATCTCTGTTTGTTTCTGTATAAAGTATAGAAGTTAAACAAACAAGTAATCACAAAAAAAATATAAAAGAAGTTAAATTGAAAACGTCAAGAGATTGCAAATCAATACAAAGAGAAAAATAAGGAAGACAAGAGATTACTTACAAAAGAAAAAATGAATACATATCAGGATTATTTCAAATCATTAGAAACACTAAAGAAAAAACATGAGAAGATCACTATAAGAACTCACAGACACAAACCAATTAAAATTTTTGGCAACAATTTGTGGAAAAAACGAGAGCTTACGTAAAGAACAACAAAAAAGAAAAACGGTTAACTCATAAATAATATTGTACTATGATACATAAAATGTTCTAAAAACGATCGAAAAGGAAAAACTTTTTCAGTAGGAAGAAGTTGCAACGTTGCAAAACTACAGGATAGGATAGTGTTACCACTCAAAAATAATGAAGAACAAAATGGAGAAAGATGTCGATATAAAATTGGGTAAAACCAAACGGGACTTGTTGCTGGTAAATATTGTGTGATCCATATTGAGAAGGTACAACAACCAAATGAAATGTAGAGAACAGAAAGTAGAACTAAAAAAAGTTGGTCTCCTCATACTTTAACACAGTTACAGTCAGAATTAAATCAGATATTAAGTAGTTAGTCAAAATCTGGACCAAACAATTAAATACAAAGGATTACTTCGGTATCACAGAGAGGCAACACTTCCACATTATTTAAAATATTTTAGAACGTTTCAAACTACCTGAAAATGGAAGTGTGAAGACGTAGATAACCGAATACCAACCATTTAAAAATGAAGGAAATTTGATATCTGGTAATGCAATAACAGAGAAGGAAACTGAGTCCGATTCTAAAATTCATAAGAACAAACAAAAAGTGAGATATATTCAATAATGTATAACAAGAATGAACTTATATTATTTCTATCAAGATGTTGAATAATTATTTATAATATATTATTGGAATTAGACGTTAGTCGGATTTAAATATTGGAGAAAATGATGTTTACTAACAAAGAGGAATATGATTTAAAATGAACACATAAAAAGAATTGTAATAGAAAAATAGTATAAGAATTATGAGAAAGAAAAGAGACTAGCACAGAAATAGAAAAAAAATTGAAACCCAATAATAAATACAGTGAAGGATGTATCGGAATTACTCCTAATATTTAATAGTTTCGAATCTTAACCAAACGCCATTTTAAATAATAAGAAATCGACTGATCAAACATCAAGAAAATTGTAGAAGAAAATGCCGAAATAACTCGCATGTTAGGTAACGCTTTTCATGAATTACCAGATGATTCAATTAAGAAATTTCAGTGCAATTAACTTTTCAGAGGTCATTAAAAAATGCGTAAGTAAATGTGGAATATTTCAACCATTTTTATTTGGAATGGAAGCCTCATTGTTAACAGAAAATAGAGTAGAATTCAAAGATTCTAGAAAGATGTAGTAAATGAGACTAAAATGAAAAAGGATGGGATGCGCCAGTCATGAAAATAATAATAATAACTGAATGAAGTGGCAGTGCGAAGGAAAATCCCTCAGATACATGTACAGGATGTTCACGGGAAGCCCCTATAATGGCGAACTATTTGCATTTTGACGAAGTAACTTAAATTAGAAAAGTTTCAGAACTTTTCCTGCTCAATTTTATGACAACGTTGGAAAACAAATGCTTGTCAGGATTTCGAAATTTTTAATTGTTTTTAACTTTTTTTTAATGGAACATTACGTTTTTTTATTATTGTATTGCATTCAGGATGTCAAATTATGTCTAAAATATTATCTCTCAAAGCAGCTTGCCCCGAATTACAGTTGTCTTGATAATAACTTTTTAACATATCCCGCTTCTCAATATTTGACACAAATATTTTTAATTTGAACTAAATTTAAAAAAGTTACAGTTGACACAGTTTTGACAGTGTGAACATATATTTTATCTATATTTTCCTGTTTTAACGCACACCATATGTGTTCGTGAACAAAAAAAGGCTATTGTAACTATGCACTTCCTGCGAATATCAACACTTGTTTACTAAATAATTTATAAAATAGTAGGGTTTAATGTCCCCTAAATCATCATCGTCACCAACCCTTAAGCCAGGTACTCCGGTATAACGATAATGGCGATCATGACGAGATAAAATTTTAAAGACAATGAATTTAACATCCTGAACGCAATGCGACATAAAAAGACGTAAAGTTTCATTTTAAAAAGTTAAAAACAATTGAAAATCGCCAAAACTAGTCATTTGTTTTGCTGATATATAAAATCGAGCAGGAAAGGTACTGAAACTTTTCTAATTTAAGTTACTTAAAAATTCAAATAAAAAAGATAGCTATTGTAGCAACTTCGCATGAACACCCCGTATATTATATTTAATATGAAAGAAGACGGAAAAGGTTGACGGAGTAAATGAAATGAAAATATTTTTGTTTTTTACAAATGTTTTTCTTATTTTGCACTAATTTATTCAATTTAAATTTGATTTTTCTTTTTATTTAAGGAAAAGTTTTAGGAAAGAAAAAATTTATATTGACATAATTTAGCAAAATGACAACTCTCTCAGAAAATAATACCAAATGCGAAAAATAATTAAATTCGAATAAAAAGGTGCAATATTAAAAGAAGCTAAACCAAAGTGAAAAATATATTTTAAGTTGTTTTAGGCAAGAGATTTTTTAAGAATACTAAAGTTTTTTCTTTTTCTCTTACACAATATAAATAAATTTCAGCTTTTGAAATTTATTAATAAATTTTCGTTGTTGTTTATAAGTGTTATCTTTTAAGTTTTCTTCAAATTTTTATTTCCTGTTACTTATTAGTAAATGGAAGGTTTGAACCGAACTCACACCAAACACGACAAATAAATGTCAATGTTTTTTGAATTATTTTTGCAATAATGTGAACTCATTGGTTACCAGAAACTCTAAATTGCACTATGAAAACAAGGTACGTTAAAAGCTACTCACTCTCTCATTTTTCTTGCATTACAGTGGTTAAAAATATCCTTACAGGAATAACCTACACCAGCGATAATTCTTAAGATTTTTTGTTGTACTAAGAAGACTTCAAGAGCTCCTGGGGGACTAGTAATTTCAGGGGCACAATTGTATAAAATTGTACCATATTTTCATCCTTTTCTTGCCAGGAGTTTAGAGAATGGCGGGACCACCATTCTCTTCCACACGATTAGTTTGCGGGAGGTTGCCCGAGACTTCGAAGAGTCGGAGTCTTTCTTCTGCTAATGAGGAATTTGGCTTTGCTCTTTATCCGTGTGGGTGCTACTCAATACCCTCCTAGCAACACCACTCCCACCACATGATGCGGGAGTAAGGGTGTCCTCACAACGACGCCTGCAAGGTCGCCTAGAAGGTCGCTGGTCACTTGGAAGGTAGACTAGCCGGAATGAAATATGCGCACGTCGACGCCTGTACCTGCTCGCGGATCGTTGAGCACGTGTAAGCTTTTAGTCTTAAAATGGATTACGATTCTACGATTCATTGCTTTGTAGTAGTGACAGTGATGATCTTTTTTTAATGGAGAGCAGTGCAGTAAAATGGTTTTTAAAACAAGAAGTTGAGAAAAGATTTAATGTACATCCTATTAATGAGACCAGACATGAATTTGGAGAATACCATCATCTATTCAAACAACTGCGCAATTATCCCGATCGCTTTTTCTCATATTTAAGGATGAATTCTGCTGTGTACCAGACTGATTAATTTTTCCACATCCATACCGCTCGTTGGTCGCTGGAAGAATATAAAATTTCATTCTTGCAGCGACCAGCGTCCTAGCCCGCTATCAAACAGGCGACCGGCCCAGCTTCAATGTGCGGTACTCCGTTTGAAACTACGGGTATAAATCTTGCATCTAAGCGACCAGCTAGGCTAGCCGCTACCTTCCAGGCGTCGTTGTGAGGACACCCTAAGAACTGTGCACTTCTTCCTTGGAGGATTCCATCGGGCTTTAGGGACTTCCTTTAACATAGTTGATATCATCATCTGTTTTGCCTAATTCCCTCATGCATGTATATTTTACAAAGAAAGCCTTTTCTCTCTTGCATACTTTCGTCCAGGACAATACACACAGTAAAGTATAAGATATATCTAGAATATACCAGATTTTGCATTAATCTCCCCAAAAACAAATTCCATAGCGGACTCGAGGAGGAATTAAGGTATGATGTATTGAGATCATTTGATATTCCAAGAGGTCGGTGCATATAATTCTACAAGCATGCAATAAGAGTTGTGTTTAGTAATTAAAATATTGCAGTGATCTTTCCAAGTCAAGCACTCATCAAAAAGTAAACTCAGGAAATTAATTCTCAAAAAGAACAAGTCTATTGTGAAGTTGAATGATCTTTGTTTTATTGCAATTCAGATTTAAGGAATTAAAAATGATCCAGTTGTTTAAATTTAAATTAGTTAAAACTTGCTCTATATTAGTTTTTAGTTTATTGTTATTTTTAACAGCTACGATTAAAGTCGTGTCATCAGCGTAGAGATATGCATCCATAGGACAGGACTTAAGATGAATTCTTGAGAAACCTACATGTCGCACATGAAGATATACACTATAAGAGGCATTACTAAATTTTAGAACAGAAACAAACTGGCCTCTATTGTTTACTAAAGATGATATCGACTTGAAGGCAACTCCTTTAATACCATGAGAGGGAGGATAACTTATGTAAGAAAAGATATTCGTGGTATGAATGAAGGTAGTATCGATTTATGTTATTTATAGCATAATGAGAGAAAACCTACTGTCCACCCAACTTCCG
Source organism: Dorcus parallelipipedus (assembly GCA_958336345.1). Classification (NCBI taxonomy): domain Eukaryota; kingdom Metazoa; phylum Arthropoda; class Insecta; order Coleoptera; family Lucanidae; genus Dorcus; species Dorcus parallelipipedus. The sequence continues at coordinate 32,488,763 of OY284479.1, read as the reverse complement.
GTCATCAAGTCACCGCTAACGACTTCAACTTTGATGGGAACCAGAGGATTACACTAACGATCAAATTTTTATAAAGGGCCTCTTAAACGCCTACATGTGAATTTCAAAGAAGACGTTTCTTTGGAAACATTTCCTCAAAAGATTAGAATTCCCACATGCATAGGGTATTAAGGTCATTAAGCTTGTTATGTGAGCTCATATTTTCCGCCTTTAGGATCACGAGTTAGATGTTGTTTTTACCGTAAAAACTGGGAAAGAAACTCTTACAATGCAGTCAAAATTCGTCGGATTTTTTTTCGGCTGGTAGTTAGAAGGCGTATTCCAATTAGGGAGGCAAGGTCACATATGATAATATTGGTGAGCTCCTTGATGTCAAAGCAAAACCTGTGTGCATAGTAACTTTAATACCCGGGACCGAAAGAGTACGGCTCCAATTTTCCGCGGATCGCTTCATTTCATTAGTGAATACGAGCGTGATCCTTGTATACATAAAAATTAATATGAAATTTTCTCTTCTTCCCTCGTTATTAATTTTATTGGATGGGTAGTCAATATTACGTAGCTGCTACCCTACAACTGATCTCGTTGCTTTGATTATTTTACGATATTAAAAAGTAGGTAATCAATGATTTCTATTTGCATTCATAAATTAATGGGTTCATATTAACTACATTAAAACAGCTCTTCCGTCGTTCATACAGAAAAAATAAACTTTAATTGGAAGAAATACTTGAATGTCAATTTCATAGAAAAAGAAAGAACTGTACTGAATTTTCTATTCTATTCATGTGGATAAGGAAAGGAATCAAGGAACATGTGTTATATTATATATTCTTGAAGACTATATATTTTAAATCAATCAATTCTATAGGAACAGAAAATTTTGCATAATGTAATTGCCAGAGGTTAGATTCAGTGGGTGTGAACTTTTTTTACCCCCCTCAAAGATATTTTATCTTCTCCGAGCTGGTCGTTCAAGAACAGGCGCTGACACGTAAAACAAATCGACAGACATTTTGAACTTTGACTTCTGATTTGTTACCGAGAGTCAAACATCAAATATCTTTTGTGACGCGTCTGAACGTGAAAGTTTGACGGGGGACGTGGGGCGGACGGCGCCTTTGCAGCGGGTGGTTAACAACCCCAATAGCCTGGAAAATTAAACGGGCCGGATTTTATTTACAATCCGCTGCTGATTTGTCAGTGTCCTAAAACACCGGAGCGAGAATGACTTATTGAACAATTCACACCCTTCGCTGGGCCATGCTAAAGAGATTAAATTGAAACTCACCGCGCCGCTAAGGACGATGCCGTATCGATTTTAATAAGGATTTATTAAGTTACTGCACATTAAGAATAATTGATGTCATTTAACAACGTTAAGTTAAGAAGTTCGCTAATGCAACGATTACCACGGATTAATTAATTTTAGACCGTTTTTCCTTGCAATTTTTAAGCCAATATTTTACAGTTAACCAAATACAATTTTTTATTTAATAACACGAATGCCAGTTTGAGAATTTCATAAGCAAAATAGGTTTTTTATTAGCTGTTTATTATTAGTAATTACTAAAGGTCGGATTTTGAAATCCTTTGTTTCGTTCTTAAGGTTTTAAAGACTTTTTAAAGATGTCTTTTCGTTTCGACTCTTTCGAGTCATTTGACTCTCTTTCTAATGAAACTAACTAAGAAATATCTTTAAAAAATCTTTAAAACGTTAAGAACTAAACAAAGGCATTTTACTTAAAATCCGGCCTCTAGTAATTACATATTACAATTTACATAATCTATTAAAACATCATAAAAAAGAAATGACAAATGGCAACTACTACTCTTCTGCTGACGAAGCCCCAAATAGGATCGAAGCAGCTGTACGAAGGATTCCATTGCAATCAAAACCGCTTTGCTTTTTCTCTTGTCGATATCTACCGACATACCGACTTTGGTGCATCTTCATTGGAACATCCTGTATGAAAGACAACTTGCTAATACATAAACCATTTAATCCCAAACCATTATTCATTCGGTGGAGAATACCGCCAATTATGCGTCAGATCTGTATTTTTGCCATGCTTTTAAAATTGCTGAAACTAGTCAAGGTCTGGTTCGAGGTGCCAAAGGTTTCCCTCAATTTTTATTAACCCCCATGCATTTTCTCTGAGGCTTAAGTAAGCAGAAGTTGTTGGCTATGAAATGGTTCCGTTCATGTTTTCTTATTCTTAAAAATTCTTGTATAGTGGAGGTATTATACGGAACATTGTCTTGTTGCAATCACCAACCTTCATTGGCAATTTGAACAAGATGTTCATTTAAAATGATTTAGTATCTACTGTACCATTGACAATACGCAGCTCAGTGGTACAACGTTGAGAAATTCCTCCCCAAACCCAATGGAAGCAAGCTTCATCAGAAATAAAAACATTTTCAAAGATATCGTCTTGAAAGTCGCTTCAAAATCGAATTCTTTCTTGAATTTGCTGGGGTGTGACTGCTGGTACCTTCTTGGAGCGGGGGTTTTTAAAGACACTCAGTAGAGGCGCTTGTCTGGTGGAATGGTTTCGCAAGCAGTAGGTATTCTCCATTTTTTTGTGAATCTTATTGCCAATTTTTTGAAGCCCTACATACTTACATGTAGATTCTATACTGGGTGTCTTAAAAATAGTGTACATCTGTTATACGTTACAAATTACTAACCAATCCGACTCTAAAATCACAAACAAAATTTTCCTATGGTGGTCATTTTTCAAAATACAAGAGTATGAAGCTGCATGTGCATATTCATTATTTAGAATCTACTTCCAAAAATTCGGTGGCAATCATTTAAATAGTCCAAAGTTAAACAAAAAAATGTTAAAATTAATTTTTTAACACAAATTGAGGAAAAAATAGATATTTTCAAAGTTCGATTAAGGCAGAAAAATATCTGGCAACAATAGAAGTACTCTTACAATTGTTCATTTTTTAACCCAGACCATGTCATTACTAACATGCACGCTATTGCTAAATTTCCTAAATTTCTTTTATTTAAAACTGAAATAGCATTTAAGTGAAAGGTCAAATGTTTTTTTTTGGAACATATAGGAACTAATAATGTAAGCTTATAAAGGATGGACCCTATTTTTAAGATATCCTGCATAGCTTATTATTTTCGTTTGCGGTATCTTAATTTCCATTCCATTTTTAAATATAAGTTCCTTTTCTCTGTTTCCTCGCTAATTTGTCGGTAACAAGTTTCCTTAGGCCTTCCTCTTTTTCTTCTAGCTTGAGGTTTCCATTTCCAAAACTTTTAGTTTACAACATCTCCCTAATCTTTCTTCGAACATTCTTCTCGTATGGACCTATGATAGTCAAAAAGGTGACTGGAAACAAATGAGTAGTTTAGTTATGGGGGTTCGAAATCACTTTCCTATGGAGAATTAACATTATGTATCTAATATGTATATATGGTTGCCTATCGTCGCTCTGACAGGTGCTCGGTGCAGGAGGCGCGCTGATACAGGGGGAGTGCGGGCTGTTGGAGCAGATTTTATCTAACAAGGGTAGTTTTAATAAACAAAGGCAGTTTCTACCAAACAGTTACTATTAAATAGAAGCAGTTTAATAAAACTGCCCCTTTTTAGTAAAAAATGGCTTCCTGTTTAATACAAATTGCCCTGTTTAATAAATACTGCACCTGTTTGATAGAAACTGCCTCTGTTTAATAAAACTTGCCCCTGTTTGACAAAAATGCTCCCACAGAACGCTCCGCAGACGCCGTCGCCTTCTCTACTTCCGCACTATCCCTTGCGTTTGAGCCCCTCTTCACCAAGCGCCTGTCATAGCAACAATAGGCAACCATACATACATATTTGGTACATAATATTAATTCTCCATGAGAAAGTGGCTTCGAACCTCATACTATATAACTCAAAAGACAGAATAATTACTTTGATTTGTGCAGATCTGTAGTGTCGCTTCCTTCTAATTTATCCAATCAGGATTACTTCAAATCATTAGAAACACCAAAGAAAAAACACGAGAAGATCAGTGTGAGAACTCACAGACACAAACCAATTCAATTTTTTGGCAACAATTTGTGGAAAAAACGAGAGCTTACGTAAAGAACAACAAAAAAGAAAAACGGTTGACTCATAAATAATATTGTACTATGATACATAAAATGTTCTAAAAACGATCGAAAAGGAAAAACTTTTTCAGTAGGAAGAAGTTGCAACGTTGCAAAGCTACAGGATATGATATTGTTACCACTCAAAAATAATGAAGAACAAAATGGAGAAAGATGTCGATATAAAATTGGGTAAAACCAAACGGGACTTGTTGCTGGTAAATATTGTGTGATCCATATTGAAAAGGTATAACAACTAACCGAAATGTAGAGAACAAAAAGTAGAACTAAAAAAGTTGGTCTCCTCATACTTTAACACAGTTACAGTCAGAATTAAATCAGATATTAAGTAGTTAGTCAAAATCTGGTCCAAACAATTAAATACAAAGGATTACTTCGGTATCACAGAAAGGCAACACTTCCACATTATTTAAAATATTTTAGAACGTTTCAAACTACCTGAAAATGGAAGTGTGAGGACGTAGATAACCGAATACCAACCATTTAAAAATGAAGGAAATATGATATCTGGTAATGCAATAACAGAGAAGAAAACTGAATCCGATTCTAAAATTCATAAGAACAAACAAAAAGTGAGATATATTCAATAATGTATAACTTCAATAAATGTATGAACTTATATTATTTCTATCAAGATGCAACATTAGAGAAAATGTTGTTTAGAAACAAAGAGGAATAGGATTTAAATTCATTTTAAATCCCACAGAACGCTCCGCAGCCGCCGTCGCCTTCTTCGCGTCTACTTCCACACTATCCCTTGCGTTTGAGCCCCACTTCACCAAGCGCCTGTCAGAGCAACGATAGGCAACCATACATACATATTTGGTACATAATATTAATTCTCCATGAGAAAGTGGCTTCGAACCACATACTATATAACTCAAAAGCCAGAATAATTACTTTGATTTGTGCAAATCTGTAGTGTCGGTTCCTTCTAATTTATCCAATGATGTTCTTTTCCATGCTTTACTTTCATGGTATTCTCGTTTTTAACTCGATTCAATAATATGTTTTACAACATCTTCCGACACATCATTTGCATATTATTTAAGTTCCCTATTTCCGTTATTTAATGTCCAAATCCTTTCCCTTAAGTAATTAGACTTTTTATAGGTATATAAATGTTTTTTTATCTTTTTTGAAAGACTATCATTCCTCAGCAGCGGATGTAGTTATTGGATCTTGCCTACGACCATTTTGTTTTGGATTATTTCTACGATCTGATGATATCTCCTAAATATTTCATTCATTCAAGCTTTGTTTTATTTTGAAATCATGACTGCCCTCCAATTAAATGGAAATACATCTAGAAAATACCATGACCACTTTATTTTGAGGAGCGTATTAATCGTGGAACAAAATGTCCTCTTTCCTACATAATTGAGTGCAACTATTTCTCACAAATAAATTCAGTAAAAGTAGAGCATATTAATCGAATTGAAAGACGAACGACATTTTTTAGAATCAGGGGGCGTAGCTCAGATGGTAGAGCGCTCGCTTAGCATGCGAGAGGTACCGGGATCGATGCCCGGCGCCTCCAAGTTTATAGTTTTTGCAAAGGCAAATAAATTGACTTAAAGGTTTCACCGGCTGTTGGGGCCATTTCCTCCAGAACTTACTTTCAGTTTGAATTATGTCACTATTTTCTTATTTTGTCGATGGACTTTCCGTTCTTTGTTACAGAAGAACTTCTTGAGGGACCTTGTTACTATTCTGTTTGCTGTGGCCACGCGTTCTTCTTACTCTTACCTCTTAGAGACTGGTGTGTTTCGTTGTTATGCATTAACAATATGAATACATCTTAAAAAGATTAGTTTTCTGTGCAGTTTGACATTTAAGATTAATTAAAAATGTACCCTGGGCAACATTGCCCATAATGTTTTTTAAATAGAGTAAAACTATACTGTAAGTTTTATGTTTAAAGTTGGTTCTTGTCCGATGAAATTTGTATCACAAAATCTTTTAACCGGACACTAAATCTCGCACTATACACTTAATGTTTCACCGTCGTTCGACAGCTTCGTCAGAAGTGAAAAATATAATATGTAAGTTTTATGGGTGACCTTAACACACATTGCGAGTAACGATAGAGTAGGTATGGATGACATAATTTTACGAAATTAATTTATTAGTACTTGCTAGAAGATTTACAACCTGCAGATATGAGTCACGCCAAAAAACAACGACTTGTAATAGACAACGTTTATAATGATCACGAAACCTTAACTTGTCATATGCCACCTGAGGTACAATTTGTTTCGAAATCGTAACATGCTCCATTTTAATAGGAGGACTTGAATAATTACAGAGAATCAGTTTATTTATTGTAAATAAATTTTTAGATTCCATTTAATCCTACGAACTTCCATTTCGATGACACTCCGAGACTTCATCTCAATCATAAAGAATAGTATCTGTAAGTATTCCTTTACACAAAACAGCCAGTAGAGTATCATGGTTTTGATTCATTCTTTGTTCAAACAGAGTTTAAAATTGACTTTCTCGAAATTCTCTCTAAATGGACAGTTACATGTTTCACAATTAATTTGGTTGCGAATTTCTATTGATCACCAAATTACCTTGATTAAAGTTGATACATTTCTTTCACCAATTAAGGTACTTCCCATGTGCACGTTTTGAAATAAAAAGTTACTTGTAAATAGAAAAAATAATTCTATGAAAGTGGAGAACATCATTTGGACTGAAAGGTAAATAATTCCTTTTAGAATCAGGGGGCGTAGCTCCGATTGTGGAATGCTGTACAATTTCATAATATTGAACACCCCGATGACACTAGTGCATTTACTTTGCTCATACATAGAAAATAGGAAGTTCAAAATGATGGTCAGCAACTTCTCGTCCACGGAAAGAACGTTCAACGCCGGAGTACCGCAAGGGTTCATCCTCGCGCCCACCCCCTATGTCGTAGACATGCCGACGATGTCGAAGATGACCAAGCTGGCGCTGTTCACGGACGACACCGCAAAATTAGAATTTAAGCAAAACAGAAAATTTTACTCTGACAATAGGGTTTTTAGTTAGTTTAATTTTTCCGTAGCAATTGAAATAGTAACCTGCCTTTGGTAAATTTACAGTAACCTGCAGACACACGCATGACTCGATGGTCATGCACCAAAAGACCGACACGGACAAAATAAACAAAATTAACTGTAGGAGTTTGTCAAATACAATCATCAAAATTTCTTTGTAATAATGCACGCAAATGTGGTACTTGAATAAACGATTTGATTTGATTCTGCTTAGGTACCGGGACAGGTACTGGGATCGATGCCCGGCGCTTCCAAAATTTCAATTTTGATGATCCAAACAAAATTAAGTTGCAGATTTTACATTTAAAAAAATTTTGACCATTGCTACATACTATCTACACTTTTATGCAATTACGAAAACTTGATCATCTTGTTACAATTTCTTGCTGGTTTTGAATTGTACAAGTTGAATTTTCCGGACACGCGATTGGGCAGCTAAATATTTTGAGTTCATAGACCCTTCCTATTAACCTCCAACTGTTATGGAGTGGTTTACAAGTATGAGAGTAGTTAAAAAGCACGAGTTTTGCGAATTCCTTTTGCTCAGGGGACTGCGAGAAAAATCAATTTTAAAAAGTTGGCAATAATTTTCTAATGGAACCCTGAGTCATTCACGAGGCTGCTTTTAATACAGCAAAAAAATCTAAAAAAACTCAGTGAAAGTAGATCACAAAATTTGGACTGAAAGGAAAATGATTTGTTTTAGAATCAGGGGGCGTAGCTCAGATGGTAGAGCGCTCGCTTAGCATGCGAGAGGTACCGGGATCGATGCCCGGCGCCTCCAAACCATATTTTTTAAAACCCACAAAGTTCAAAATTCCGTATTTAATTTTTACTAGTTCTGAGTAACACTTTACAATATTTATTTGTATATCAAGACGGCGAAATCATTCATTAGGTTTGTTCGTAGAGCAGTTTGTAACTAGTTTGGAACCGTCAGAACCAGTCGCCCATCACAATAATGATCAATTTCGAGAATTGCGTTAGATGCAAAACATATATTGGTGCATATTTCAAACTAGTCAGAACTGCTCTACGAACAGACCTTTTAACGTACCGAGAGAAATAGTGTCGTCGAGGCCGCTTGCGGCCGAGACAGGTCAATCTCGAGGATGTTGAGGATGTTAAAGAATTTCGCGGGCAAGGTGTACACAACCACGAAATTCGATTTCGCAGGTTGTGTTGCGCTCGCGAAATGATCACCAATAACCAAAAAAATGTTTTTCAAAATGTACCCACATATTTGTTTACTAAAGGAGAACAAGGTTAAGTAAGTAACTTTTTTTTAATAAATAAATACATTCGATGAGTTAGGGTTTGATTTAGAAGGAAAAAGCTAATAAATTATTGCTTTCCTTTTCTCCTTCTTTTTCTTGTTTCTTTTCTTTTTCTTTGTAATTGATTTTATCACTTTTTCCTTAATTTAATTGTCTTCAATTCTGTGAAAACGCATATTCCATTAATAGCATCAACATCGTGGGTATTGTGTTCACTAAACAAATTTTTGACCAGTAGGAGCTAAACAATTACAGAGGTTTCTTCGAACGATCTAGGAACATTTTCCCATAAACTAGACACTCTTTAATAAAAGTCTGGACAATACCGCCGCCATGTTATATCACAACAAAAAGCGCGCAATTGAAATAGAAACAGGGAAATAAAATTTTACTTGAAGGCTTCCGCGGCCGTCGTCCATGTTTGAATTAGCTTCCAGTTGGAACCGCGTCACGTTGACTTCTTCTACTGCCTACGTTTCGTTCTCCATTGCAGAAGAACTTCCTCAGGGCTCTTGCTGCTGGTGCAGCAGCAGCAGCAACGCAACGCAACGCGGTTCCAACCGGAAGCCAATGCAAACAGGGAAATAAAATGTTTTACACAATTTACAAAATTACTTTATTATTGTATGCATTGCCATACTTTTGCTGAAATGATACTTTTTGACGTACAATTTTTCTGCATGAAATTTTTAAACGAAATATTACAAATTTATTAATAATTGTTTGCTTTAAATTATGACAATTTAAAATATGTTGCCCTTCGCGGGATGTATATTCTTATTACAAAAATTGGTACGGATTGGACTTTTATCTTTGAGTGCAATCCTATACTGGCGAAAAAGTGTTCCATTTGTAGAAAAAAATTGAGTTTTTTCATTAGTAAAAAATAATGTATTGCTACCATACCATCGTAAGTGTACTAACTTCGAGTACGAAAACTATAATAGTTTTGTTGAACCTACTGAGCCTAGGCAATTGTGACACACAGTACTAGCCTTGTTTTTTTTTAATGTTGCCTATTGTGTATCCAGCAATGTTGTATAATGAGTTAAGTTCTAAATTATTCATCTTTTCCACAATCAAGGTAGTTATATATTTCTCTGCAGCTTCATGTAAAATAACTGTAGAAACTTCATCACCTATTTCTTTTGTTTTATTTTTTTAAAAGTCCAAGAAATTGGTAATATACCCTGTGTCATTAGTATTATAGCGATTTTACGGGTTCTATTAATTTTTGTTTTAAAACAAAACACGAAATATTTAATAAACGAATCTATTTAAAAGCAAACTAATTAACATTAACATTTATTTACAAGCTTAAATCTAGTTTATTTTAACAGCCGAGCGAAAAATCTACGCGACTTTAATTCTGAACTGTCTAACGCTGAATTCCTTCCATTCATCGGCCGCGTGCTTTTATAGCCGGGGTTGTTTTTCGCGAACGTTCGAGTACGCGACAGAATGTCTAGGGTTGATTCCACCACTGACGTGATATCGGAGCGCACGAAGTTTCTGGTCTAAGGCGCGTCGGCGATGACGCAAGAGACAGACTGACGCCGGCTGCTGTCGGCGAATCATTACAGTATCATCATAGTCGTAATTTAATGCCTATATTTCTCGCATACATTGTAAAACAGCAATGAGTTTTAATGTCATTTTTAAATTGTAATGCATTTTTCGATCGAATTACAGAAAATACATTTTTAATATAATCTTGTGTAAAACGACCAGGTAAAATAAATTTAAAGTTTCTCTGATCCAATAAACAATATGTTAGCTGAATATTAGAGCGGGTAGAAAGGATCACACCATGCTCTATAGCAGCGTTCGCCAAACTACGGCCCATGGGCCACATACGGCCCGCGGCAGTGTTAGGAAACGGGCATAACAATCGCTCGTTTATAATCGTTTATAATGAGTTAGTTCGAGTTAGTTCCTCATGTACAGGAAAGTAAAAAAAAAATTACCTGTGGCCTGCTACAGACTTTATAGAAGACCGCTTGGCTCGCGATCAGAAAAGTTTGGCGACGCCTGCTCTATAGGTTTAAAAACACATTTTCAACTTTTCAAAAATTACTATCACTTCCAACCATGCCATGTTTTTCTTAAAAGCTTCCAAATTGTGCCTACCAAGTGCTGTTTTTGGGTGTCGTGATGTCATGTCAAGAATGCTGTTGCTAAATACTGTGGAGCAGTATTTTCATCACCTAGTAGCTCTAAAGCGGCACTAACATCTATACTTAGTAAATGTTTTGCACGATTTGAGCAAAGTGATTGCCTAGTCGAAGATCAGCTGCGTGTAACTTAGGAGTTAACATAAATTCTAATGGCTCTTGACTCTGAAGAAGTTCAATGCAGTGATCTGCATGTATTTAATTTGTGGTTAGGTTGTACTTTTGTTGCGTTACCTTTGGTAGATAGAACATCCTATTACTTAATAAACATTCCAATATATTCTTTAATATATGTGGAACATCTGCCAGAAAATACAATTTCCGCAAGGAATCACAAAAATGTTCTGTGGCATTCACCACTTCAGAATGTTTTCCAGCTATTATCCCACATACTTTCCATAAAGCCTGATTGATGGAACCCATATCAGAATTGATACTATTGATCTGTAAACCGATAGCTTCAGCTTTAGTAATTATTTCTCTAATTACAGGTGTTAATATAGCACCATCATAACTATCACCAGTAAAGTAATAGCCTATTATTTGTTTCCACCTATTTGCAACATCAGCTAACGTAAACACCAATGCATGTGTAGCTTTACCTAAAGTGTGTGGCAGAGTAATGTCTCCCAAATATGAATGGGTAGCTGTATCATACGTGGTGGCTTAGATAATAGCCATTTCATCCAGAAAAAGTGTACCTTCCTTATCTGTTTCCTCTGTAGTATTTGCCACTTTTGTTTTCAAAGATTCAAACATTTGATCAGATACACCATTCGAAAAATGAAGATTTTCAAGAGCTCTTCTCAAGGTTCGCAAGCATGGAAGTACTTTAATAAATCATCGTATCCCCTTGTGCTATAAACAAATTTAAGTTGCGGGCCTTTTTGAACTCCACTTGCCAATTTTTTCCCTGTTTGTGATACAACTTCAAGGCAAGTATTTGGTCTTCACTGTAAACAGAACGTACAATATTTAAGTCAATTGATTTTTGACTTTCAAGTTGTTTTAACAATTGTATCTCTCTGCACCGTGCTGCTTTCAGTTGTCGTCTCATTAATTCTAACATATTGCTACGTTATTCTTTATTGAGAAATTAATCTGTTTATTTTTCAATAACATACTTACGTATTCGTCTATAACATGAAATTCTTTCAAATTCAGGGTGTAATCTAATCCTTTTCTTTTATTTTACCTTAATAAAATCTATGAACGCTTTTAGGTTCTTTGCACGTTCGTAGATTATTTCTTATGCTCATAAATAAATTAAAATAACTCTGGTCAACTTAAAATTCTTTATTAACAATTTCTTTGAATGCAATAGTAGTGACTGTTTGTTTGTTTTACTTGAATTTAATATAAACTAATTTCCTGTAATTTAATTGATTCGTGTCATTAAATTACAGTGTCAATTGATACTGTGAGGGACGAGACAAAGCGGCTTGAGCGAAGCGGCATGTTGTCATCGCGTCTGGTAACGACGACGCCAGATTCTTCGAAGAAGAATCTGCCACATTCGAGTTGACACCAGAATGTCTGCGGAGAGATATAAAACCCGCCTCGTCGGACGGTGGTGTCAATCACAATTTTCCGTGAACAAATTAGTTGCTGGTAGTTTTAGTGTTAGTGTTTGTTTGATAGTTAATCATATTTGTTATTAAATATTATTTTAATTTAAGACTGAATGCTTTTAATTTATACTTTTTAACAGAAACGTTACAATACGTTCGAATTCGTGTATTTTGCTAGACTCCTCCCCAATTTAATTTCGGTCCTATTTATAGTGTTTTTAAAAAAATTAAATACATCGTAAAATGATGAATATGAAACAACAAATTTTTGCGAAAACGAGAATTAATTTCTGATATAAAAAATACCTTCCTTATTCTTCGTCTCTCGCATTCCTGCTTGATTTTAAATGAATCACTATGTAATTCTGATTTTAGTTGTCAAACAAATGAAACCGTACATGCTAAATCAGCTAAACTGGACTTGCAGTTTCTTGAAGGCATCTCCGAAACCAAACTTCTCGACCAGGAGATCGAGAAGTCTGGTTTCGGAGATGTCTTCAAGAAACTGCAAATCCTCCACGATGTTGTGACACATCGGAACTGCTTTTACACTGGTGTCTGTGTGTGTCAGTCTGGTGATGGTGATTGCATCTTTTAATCATTCCCTTCATGTTTATTTTTCTTAACCCTAGGATGCATAAGCAGTACAATACCGACATTTACATGATCCGGGTCTCAGAGGCCCTGCCTATATAATATATTACGTTGCAATGGAAAAACATTTATTGGAGTAAAATATGCAGGTATATGTTACTTAAAATTAAGTTTCTAAATGTCTATGTAAACATAATTGCAGACAAATTATATTTTAGCGTAAGAAGTAGTGCACATTCTAATACTGTGCTCATTACAAACATTATTTTTACATGTAACACTTATCAATTTTTGATTGATACAAGCACGTAGATTACATGTCTCTAACAAGTTATAAAAATTTAGTCAGCTAGGAACAAGATCAGATTTGTCTTTCACAAGATTCTGTTTGACGGGTGTGGACGGCGGTATACGTAAAATTGTACATTAGTGATGAAAAAAAATTTTTTCAAATTCTGAAAAAATTCGAAAGGTTTTGGATTAGAAGAGAACTAGACAAAAACGCGTTTAGAGCATATTTAAACGCTCAATTTGATTGAAAATATTTTAAACAAATTATAAGCAATGAAGCACCTTCGTGGGCCCGGGAGGCCCCATTTATGCATCCTAGGGTTAACAAAAATTTGTGTTTCAGTAATAGCAACATTTTTGTTGAAATACCTTGCGATCATAATTTTCTTTAATGTGCAAAATTTAATTGATGTATGAAGAATCACGAACTATATTACAATTAATATTGTGACAACAATTTTCAAACTTCAAAACTAAAATAACATAGCAATATGTTGATGTTTCCTCACAATGGTCTCCAATTTCTTTGTTACTGTGCTTGGTGTTGTAGTCGATGCAGTTGTTTCTTCATTATTTGTTCTTAGATTATTGGAGTTGGTGATATTTTATAGGAAACGAACTACGAAAAAAGGTAGTCCTGACTGTCATATTAGTGCAATAAGAAACCTGACCTCATTTAGGTGAACTTTCTCCTCTTGATTTATCATTTCCCCTTGATTGATCTAGTAACTAAACAGTTTTAATCAAGGTCAGAAAACTTGATGAATGTTCAAAATTAAGGCTACCATTTTGGTTGCATAAGTTATAACGACGTATGATTTGACGATGAATAGTATCCAAATATCGGAGGACGATCACGAATGACATCAGTAAAGTAAGAATAATTCGAGCCACTAGTTCCACTTCTATGTTGACAGGTGTTGGCATAGACGATCGATTTAGTATGATCGCAAATGTACAAATGAAATGGAGTCATATCTCGCGATCGAGCAGGCCAGTGAAAAGAACCATCTTTAAAAGAACAATCTCTGGATTGGGGCAAATGCAGTTTATTTCTAGTCCTCATTTTCTTGACGCGGAAACATTTCCGGCCATAACTTTATTAGTAAAAGTTGCTTCTCTACTACATCTGAAAGTTAGGAATAGTTTTTCTGAGACGCCCTGTATATCTATATACCAGGTATAATCTACCACTATGGTTGATGCTCATCACTTTCTAAAGTTCTAAGGGTCTAATGAAATATCTCATCACATGGTATCATCTGACTTCTATCGAAAAAGAATCCAGAAATGAATGCTTTCGTTTTTCGAGAAAACTTTTGGTACTCATTTAAAAGAGTTACGATAACTCAAAAATAGTAAATGATAAGAGATTTTGCATGATTAAATTTAAATAAAAATGCAAAACACATTTTTTCATCAATGGTTTGAAAACATTACTGTCTTGTGGTGTTGGGATAAAGAGGGTGTAAGATGCCATGGTTTGACTAAAAATGATCCAGTTGATTCTATCTTCTGATGATATGATGGAGTTGATCTTTCCTTGGCATTTAATGAAAAAAAAAACAATTGGAAATCTCGACAATAAATTAAATAAGAAGAAATAGAATACAACAGATGATAGCGATTATAATTACATTCTCGTTTGGTGATTTAGTGAAGTGTGAAGGAGTGCGGAGGGCTCGATCCATCATCAAGCGGTTATCGCGTGGTGGTGAACTGGCGATGAACCGGGTGCCGCAGCCCGACACCGCGGCCACATCAATCATCCACACTCTCCTAGCTCAACATAACACCCCTCAACTTCTCATCGCATTCTACCTGTCCGCTGTTTTAAGAGTTTCGCTTCATTTGCAGTTTTGCACTGCAGCTTCTTTATTACTCGTTACGCTCTTTGTAGACGGGATCGCGCCGGAAAAAACGACCGAGCGAAACAATGTAGCGGCGGTCTCCTCTTTTATAAATCTTCATTAGGGTCTTAAAGTGAACACTTTCCTGGCGGTTTGTGCTTAGTTCACGGAAAAACGACCAGCTGTAAAAAGTGTGACAATAGAAGGTGAAATAACGCTGCGAATATTGCACGCTTAAAATATGTACTTAAAGCTAATAAAATCATTGTGCAGAAAAGTGATTTCTTTTTACATTCTTATTTTTCAAAACATGATTTGTATTTCATTTGATTTAACCTGTTATTAACGGTGGAAAATTATTAATTATTTACAATGAATTTCATTCACGATAAACACAATCTGCAATTTATACTAAGAAAATGAATTTTCATGAGACGGTATGTAATAAGCTCTAATGACAGTCATCCACTATTAAACAAACAGAGATAAAATAAGTGACATGGTTCAAACACTTATGCCACCTTTCGAAGGCAAAGAGGAATTGTGTTGTTCTTAGGAAAGGGTCCTTTCGGAGAAAAGGAAGAAACTAAATATGCTGTTGAAATCTAGTCCTTGAGGAGAAGCATGCGAGTTTCAAGCAACGACGGAATTTGACAAGCAGAAATGGTTTGAAAAACGTGGCATTAAACGTGTCTCCTAAAAGATTATGAAGTGAGGATATCATCAAGAACAGAACTTATAAGAAGGCAGAAACCAGTGACCATTGAGTGTCAGAAAATAATGGCAAATTAGTGGAGCTCATAGGAGGAAGAAGTGTTCCTTCCTGAACTTTTCAAAAGCCTAGAGCAAGTACTCTAAAAACTGTTATTGTGTGATAACATTCATTAACTCCTTGATTTTACAAGAAATATTCACAAATAGTTTCGCCCATTGATATTAATAACCAAAACTGATAGATGTTGGGTGAAAATAGGGTAAGTCCATTGCATAAAATTTTCGGAAAACTAAAAACAAAAGTTTGAAGCCTCGATTCTTCTTGCTAATGTACTTTTTGAACATATTATTTTTCCTTCGACTAATTTCGTTTTCCCCCTTCAATGATATTACCCTTCCAAAGCTCTCTTCAAACTTCATTTGATGGCACCACAATCTTGGTCTTACCCGGTTTTCCCCCACATAGTAAATAGTTTTTCAAATTCGTCTTAATCCTGAACTATTTTCCATTAAGTAAGTACCTTTCTTTACATTCTATCTGGTGCAAGTGTTGTTGCACATCTTTCATTACTGTCCTCTTCTAACTGCTGCAATTGTTTTTACTTACTTTTTGGTTTTCCCTCTCTACCAACCTAGTTGCTCTATTTTTGCCAATGCACGTATTTCTATTTTCTTAAATTATTCTAGTTGTTATTTTGTTGATTATCTGTAACTAGTAGAATTTTCTACGTTTCTTGTTAGGTTTATTATCTTTCTACATCTTGCTTTTTTCTCCCTCAGTTCTGCTTAAGACTCTTATTTCTGCACTTTTTGAACTCAGTTTCCACTGAGGTGACAAATAATTAATTAAGCCTTACCAAAAACTAAATTGTTACACGTTCTAAGAAATTACAAACTCTTTATCTAAACATTTCAAATTGAAAGCTTATTTTCTCACTGATTGGGCACCTAACAGTTTTTAAATTTATTGACTTGCAAATCCTGTACTCCAATTTCACATCCATTTCCTATAGAATCGTTTAATTTGTGTAGAAAATAATTCCTTTTTACAGTTTTCAAACCACCATTTTAACACAAAATTCAAAATCGAAGCATTATTAGAATTTACAGCAATATCATAATATTGATTGTGTCATAACACTAAGAACCGAAAGTCTAGGACTTAAATAAATTTAGGGATGAAGGTCTTGAAGGTAGTTTGAAGTACAAACAATGGAAAACATCAATTCCCCAAACAAATAGAAAGAAAAAAGACCGAACATTTTATGGCTTGATGGAACCGATAGGTTCTGAAACCTAATAACTGAAATGTGAAACCAGGGAAAACGTAAATCTTCAAAGGACGAACTTATAGGTGCACTGATCATCGAAGATAGCCAAATGTGAAATTGACTACCAAAGAAAACAGAAAGAAGAATATGAATTTGTTGGTGATACTAACTGAGAAAGTCAGGGAAATGTACATAAAAACAAAAAATGGAAACTGTCGATTGCCTGAATAAATAGAAAGAAGTAACTGTCAAAAAAA
This sequence comes from Dorcus parallelipipedus, assembly GCA_958336345.1. Lineage (NCBI taxonomy): Eukaryota > Metazoa > Arthropoda > Insecta > Coleoptera > Lucanidae > Dorcus > Dorcus parallelipipedus. Next base: position 32,471,588 of record OY284479.1, on the reverse strand, counting down.
TCTTATAATCTGGTGGGTCATACCGTTAGAAGACAGAAGGTCTAGAGCTTAGTCATTTTAATGGCAGAGTTTCATAGAAACTGGGAGCCGGAAAGTGTGAAACGGAACAGGAACTGCGAAATGCAAATAAGGATTTAAATATGGAAACCATCGATTGTCCAAACAAACAGAAAGAGAAAACCACCATAAACCTTATAAACAATTTAAGTAGCGACATCTTGCAATCGCTTTTTGACCTAACATCTGCTGACGAAGGCCCAACTAGGCCTGAAACAGCTGTACAGAGCATGCTCGAGGAATCTGCTGTAATTAAAACCGATTTGCACAAAATTTTTCTATAAACCTTATACTTTAGTTTGATACAATCTGAAAGACCATGTTATCAGATGATGATAGGAGATTTGTGACCTGGTGATTTCAAAGAGAGAGTTTTCTGGAAAATTTAAACAAACGTTTAACTAATAATAAGTGAACCAATAACTTATAAATGAACCTATGACACTAATCATCAAAGAGAGCCCAATGTGAGAGTGACGAAGGAAAATATAAGAAAAGAACATGAAAATCGCGATAACCCTGACTGATTGTGAGGAAATCGAGGAAGTGCAGGCAGAACATCGATTGCCCAAAAGACTAGAAAGAGGTGATAAAAACATTACAGTCTTATGAAATCTGAAATAGAAGATCTGAAACCTGAAATCTTCAATGTGCAGAGTTTCATGAAGAGAAACAAATTTAGTTTTTAAATTTTCACGGATATTTTACGTTCTTTTCCACTAGAGTGTAGCTGAGTGGCAAAAAATTTCTTAATTATGAACGAAGTAGTTGTTATATTAAGAAGTTTGAAAGCATAGCAGCATACATGTGGACTGAAGAACTAGACATTCTAGAAGTTAACTATAAAATTTTTATTTCGAAGCTATACAAGAGCACTCACTCAAAGAAATATGAAACTGAGAGAACAGCTTCTAAGTAAATCTCGAACTGAATTGGTTTATCCCTGATGGAGATCTTTTAAAATTTATTACTTGAAAGGTAACATTTAAGGTGTGTACCGTGCAGTTCACAATAAAAAGGCCGTACAATGGGTAAGTGAGCACGTAATGAAATGCGAGGCGGATCAATATATCTCGGAGCAGGCTGATTAAATGGCAGCGTTAACCGGATATTGCCATCCGAATTGTCACCGCCGCGATCCGACGGACGCGCCGCGACGCTCAAATCAAGACGGGCGTCTGCGCCTGTTACGGCGCATTTCCAGCGGGAAAAATTATAATATTACATACGTTTATAAGCGCAATTTCGTTTTATGTTCGATAATAGAGCAGCTTTTAAAGCGGGCGTAATGTACCTAAACTGCTACCAAATTATTAACGCGGACTTTATGGGGGAATTATTGTAGCCAAATTTGATTATATCGCCCTGGATTTTGTTGTAATTTAAGGCTTTATTCAAACTCACTTATCAGAATTTTTAAACAGTTTATTAAATGAAAATGACATAATTTTTTTTTTACTTTCTCTTTGAAAGTAACTTTTTATTAGTATCGAAACATAATCCCCTTATCAATATGGACATTTTTACAAGAAAAAAAAAAAACAAGTTTGTACCTCGAGTTCAAAAACACCACACAAGATTTAGCCCAAAAGTTATGTCTGCAGACGACTGTATTCTTTTGTAAAAACCAGAGTAGTATAGTTAACTCAGAAGAACTCTATTTAGAAAGTATAGCAACTTCCCCATTCAATACGAGATATTCTTCTTTCACTTGCACACATAAAAATTTTTGGGATAAAATGTTCTCCTCCTAATCGGTGTTAAAAAATACGGATAGAGTTTTACTTGAAAAGTTGTAAAGCTCATCTCATTTAGTGATATTAAAATCTTTTCCTGATTAAAATGCGTCTAAAAATAGGTGTTAAAAAATTATATATATATATATAATACATATATAGAAATAACTACCGCAAGGATTAAAATGCTACTTTTATAGACCACGTTAACACTTTCTAAAGTTAAACGTCCTAACTCCGCTTATTTTAACACCAAAAACGGATGGACGCGAGGAAACACCAGACGCTTTTTTTTTATTTGTGTGGTTTTCAAGAGCATTGAAAATATGTTAGTATCCAACATGTCCAAGCAAACAAGCCATCTAATTTTTTTGGCAATAAATACAGCCTCAACATTTGTATTACTTAAAACCATTCCACACGTTAATTTTCTTGTAGTAAAGTGAATCCTACTAGAAAAACAAAAAAAAAGATCATAACCAGGAAACCAAGCACAGATTTGCCATTTGGAAAGCTAGTCGAACGCCTACTTGCGAATCGACTAAGGGAAGAACTGATAGAAAAAAGGAGCTGATATCTCCAATAAGCAGTTTGGATTTCGACAGGGAAGATCCACTGTTTAGGGCATTAAACAGAGGCCTAGAAACAGCGGACGCTGAGAAAAAGAAAACTTTAAAAACTAGGAAATTATGCTTGTTGCAACTCTAAACATTAAAAAGCTTTCATTACTTTTAATTGGAAGCACATTAGAACCGAATTCCTTACTTAAAAAGATTATTCAGTAGATAGCTATTTATCTGAACGAGCGTGCGATAGAAATAGATACAGGAGTGGAAATCCCAAGCTCCTATGGAATCCCACAAGGGTCTGTGCTTGGACCATTACTTTTGAATCTAGCCTTCGATGGCGTGCTTAAAATCCATACACCTAAAGCCTTTTTCGACGATCTAGCTATAGCTCATCTGGAAGTAGACCTTGAGTACAAAATAAACAAGACTTTGGAGCTAACATCGTAATAGACATAGCAAAACAGATTCCAATTAGCCCCGGAAAAGGCAGAGGCAATTATGCTATCGGGGAAGAAAAACATGGACTTATTAAAATTGTTCTTGGTAAGACCGAGATGGCACTTAAAAAGAAATTAGATACCTTGAGGTAATTCTGACCAAGAATTTTGTCGTTTGGAGCGCATATTCAACATATAACCAGTAGGGTGCAAGTTGCTGCAACAGTATTATCAAAATTGATGCCTAGAACACACGATGCCATTAAAAAAAAAAGAGAAGGATCCTGGGTCAGTAGCCGAATTAATAAAGCTAATGATATGTGAGAATATCGCACTATATCTACGGAGGCCATATTGGTCTTAGTGCCTCTAGAAGTAAAGAAACAGTTAAGAGTCGAAATACTTAGGACCTGGCAAGGCAGATAGACCAATCAAGTTAAGGCCAATGGACCAGACGATTCACTCCAGAAATAATGAGATGGTATGAGAGGGAACATGGAGAGATTTCTTATTATTGTTACATTATGAGAAGCAGACTATATTTTTATATACTGGTAGCGCCACCTGTGCCTCAGACAGGATTCTAATCTATTCTAGACACGCACCGAATTTACTGGAAAAATCTAGCAAGTCTTTCGAAGTTATTCTCGAAGAGGGCCGACTGCTATAAAGAGGAGCCGGGCGCGGCTTTTAAATCAGTCTTACTTAGGAAGCGATGTGTAGCAAGCGAATTTAATAACGTTGAAGTGTTATTTTGTCAGATAAGTGTACAGCTCGATATTATTGTACTTTTATTGTGTGTAATGATCGTAGACATTAAAGTGTTTTAAAATAAATAAATAACGTTTAAATTTGTGAACCCGAAGTCGTAACATTATCTAACACAAGCTACGGGATCTTTGAAGAGTTTAGATATACAATCAAGAAAATTGACTCACCATCATGCAGATATTGTAAGACTGATGTGGGCACTGTAGAACATACGCTTTGTGTATGTATAGGATGGAACGAGGTTAGAAGGCAGACTGAAATTTTGTGCGGACTGGAACTAAAACTAGAGAACATAATAAATACCATGCTGGCAAACTAGTGAAAATTGTTTTAGCTACTATGGTGGAAGAAACCATCAAGACAAGGAAACAGAAGAGAGAAAATAAAATATTTTGGATGTCCAAATAGGCTTTAGCAAGTATGTACAATACAAATTTATTATGTATTGTCAGCTTTCACCAATATATTTTTTGGCATTTGAAATGCCATTTCTGATGAGTTCTTTCCACTTTAGGTCCAAACACAGATACTTTGTTTCATGTGGATATAGTTTGGTAGCATTAATGGTTAACGTTTTTAAAATCAACGTAACTTGACTTATGTTCACGCCAACGTTTACTCCATGTTTAGTCCTTGCTTACGATTTTTATGAGCTTATAGCTCGTCCTTTCTTAAGTTAAAACGTCTCTATGATAGGCAAATGATATTTTCTGTCTGTGATGCATCGCAAGCGTATACTAAAATAGTAGGGACCTCGAACATTGCCTTACGGTACTCCAGCATTGATTTTACGAGTAAACGTCATCTTAATCCTGATATGGCTCCTCCAAGATGTCTACTTGATTTGATCGGTTATTCTATGCACCTGTTCCTTTGTTGCACGCTTTACATTATGAATGATTTCCTTTTCATCTATGAATGGTTTTAGCCTTTTCAATACCAACTTCTCAAAGTGAAATTGACTCATTCAGAGGTTTGTTAAATTTGGGTATGATGATCACTTCTGGCATCTCCTAACACTTTCAGTTGTGTCAACTTCACAATGCCCTTTCTGGACCTCACCAGTTATCAGTTTTTCTTGGATTCAAATTAGTCTTCTGTTGGCATAACCCTCTCACGTTAATTTTTCAAAATTAAAGTCACTTGGCTGTAATGTTTCGGTATTAAATGGATTTTTATATACAGTATACATATATCAAAGAAATTTTAATCATTTATCAGAATTATGTAAATTAAAACTAGTATTTGTTTATTTTTCTTGTGTCTGTATATGTAGATACGTATATTTGGGGGTGCTTAATTTTCGATTTGTATTTACGCCAGCGTGATCAATCTCATCATCGAACTATGATTTGAATGGACTTTCTATTCAAGCTAATCTATTTTCACTCCTCTCTTCCATTTATTACCTCTCACATGTGAAATACAGAGTGCGAACGTACAGCTGATAAAACAATGTTATTTTTTAACGGTCCTTTAGATAAACTTTTATTTATTGATAACAGCCTACATATATGATGTTCGCCCATTAATGCGGGTGCTCCACATGAAGTTTATTTTATAAATGTATAACGTTACGAGTAAACAGCATAATTCAATTTCGAACGTTAGATACATAAATTTACATTTTATTTTCGTGATTAAAAATAAATTAGAATCGTAATATTTATCGCAACGGTTTTCATTTATTTCATCATTTCTGCCCGGCCGTACCGTGTTAATATTATTTTCGATTGGACCATTTCATTAAAATTGAGTGTTTATTTTTAATTTGCTTTGCTAATTCAAATTTAATTTACTAATTTAATAAATTGTGATTTCAAAGTTATTGAATAATTTTAAGAACTTTTTTTGCTCCCCCCATATTAATTTGTATTTAAAATATACATAAAATTAAATTCTGGTTATTATGTACCTACTGTGAGGTCTTATGCCCGTTTTACACGGTCATATTTTTGTAAAAAATTTATTACGAAGTGAGTGAGAAGTGCCAGTTCAACCAATCAACATTCACTGTGGTAGCTTATCTCTCTCACTTCGTAATAAATTTGATACAAAAATATGACCGTATAAAACAGGCATTAGGTTGAAGTAGAGTGATACTAAAAGAATAAAAGCTACAATATTTAACATATTACACATTCTCATTTCAGAATAAAACTGTTCAAATTTCGCGCTCATTTGATCCCTCCATCTCGATCGAGAAGCGACGACAACCTACGAGAACAGGCGCGATCTTTACTGGAATGTGGCGGCAATTATTCACAGGGCTTTCTTCTCTGATTTGCGGGTAGCCTATTCATCAAGATGCAACAGTAAATAAAATGATGGACACAAACGATGGTCCTAAAATTGAATGTTTAATGTTAAAGTGCCGTTTGTACCAACGCTAGAATCCACGAGCGTTTTAACAATATTATAATATACAACGATCCACTTCATTAATTTCTACGAAAGAATATAACAAAACAATTTAATAATGAGAGGGAAAATATTTGTTAATTTAAATTCAACTTGGTCGTCCTGAAAGGGAGGGAAAGCTCTCGCGTAGGGATGAGAGAGCAGAAGCACCGGGAGACCGAAAATTCTGGAGCAACTAGCGAAGCAAAAATTCGGAGATTTTTAAAAAGCACCGCTTCATAAATTCTTACAAAAACACCGATACATAATTCATTTTAGATTTAGGCTACGTCTGTATGTTAATGCACGGGCCTGGAAGCGGCGGAAGGGTGGTAAATCATGACGTGTGAAGGATTTGGGAATGCAAAGTCACACTGGAATGTGGGTTATAGATGTCGTTTTGTATTCAGGACTGTTGCCGTACGTCGATATGAGACAAAGCTAGGAACACATGGAATGCAGAATAAGTAAATTTATGCATTCGCTCTTTCGCTGCTTTTAATGTGTTATTTTAAATAAAAAATTGAATTCCTCGTTGCTTCATCCGAAAAAAAAACTGATGGCAAAGCAGATGGGAATAAGTAACCGGAAAAACATCACAATCACTACAGAATATGTTTCTAAAAAGAGTTCTTTGTTTTGAGAAGAATAAAATTATGAAAACAGGAGTTTGTACATTTACTAAAGAGAATTATCCTCATTTATTTATACATATATGATTTCATTCTCGGAGGTCTAAGTTCATGGACTCAAAAGCTGTAGAAAGTGAATTAAAAATACAGAATATTAAATTAATTAGTGAACTCTATACAATGGGGGTCATGGGGGACATAAATACATACAATTCTAATCTTTGATTTTTAAATCATCTAAGACGCGACCTGAATAAAGAAATATGCCATAAGTTTTCCATTTCAATGGACGAGAAACTTCACAGCGCTTAACTTTCTCCGGCAGAACAGCAAACTGGAATTCCGAATAGCGCAGCTTCTTTAAATAATACATTGTCTGCAAATTAAAACAAATGGAGTACAGAGAGATTAAGAGCGAGGAAAGCTGGGGAGTGACGGAGAGCGAGCATCGGATTAAAAATGGTAGTAGAGGAACAAGAAGTCGGGTAAGGAACGTGGGGCATAAGTGACAAATAAAATAGGAAATCCTATGAATTACAAAGGAGCACTTGCTGCACTTTGATTCTGTTTTCTTAAATATTGCAAACACATTCAGACAGACAGACTATGTACCTACCTATGTACCTATTCAGAGACAAACGACATCATTTTTCATCATTCCAGTGATAACTTGATGAGTGAATTTTATAGAACATTTTTAACAAGTTAGGTCAGCTTGTATTTTTTCAAATCTATTTTGTTTTTAGCATTAGTTTGGATTTTGACCAATTTTAAATAAATAAGAAAATGATTAAAGCAGGTTTCCTACTAGAATATTTTTTGCCTCGTTTTGTCTAACCTGTCGACTTTTAAAAGTTTTTCTGTCAAATAAAAACCTCGCCCTTTTACAAAAAAAAAATATTTTGGAGTTTCATTCCTTTTTGACCAGAAAATTAAATCATCACAAACAGAGAGTAATTAATTCAATTCTTCTCCCAATAACAAATCTAATTAAACATCCTCCGCACATATTTATAATTTGAGAAGGTTAATAACGTCCGCCCGGAGCGTCGGCCCAAGCAATAATCTAATTGTAAGTAGGTATGTGTTTTTATTGATTACGTTGTCTCCATATTTACTCTGTCCCTTGGAGTATACACTCAGAATTATACGAATTATAGTTTGGCGGAACGCAATATCGCCGTCCGAATTCTCTCGAGATGGCGGGACTTTATTAAACAAACAGTTCGGTAGCGGACGTATGAAAGTAGTTCTTGTGCCAATTAAATTTTCAAAAACTTGGATTCGAAATTGCTTGGTAGAAATAATTATATTTTGATTAAATGACATACACTATTGGAAAACTGTTGGAAAATATTATCGAAGCAAAAGGAAATTTAAACACGGCACGTCTCATATTTAACTAAACCAAGCAAAATATCATTTAACAATTTTGTTTTACTTATAACATACGATAAAAAAATACAACAGTTTTTAAAGCATAGGAATGCTTTCTAGATCTTGTCTTTAACTTTCCTATCAAGTTTTATTTAATTAGAATTATAAGAATAAGAACATTAAATATTAATATTTAAACAAACGAAAAAAATTAATCAAGAATAACATCCTGAGCAAAAATGAAATTTTTGACGGATTATAGAGTGGATACGCCGGAATAGTGAAAGGTCGACCTAGCGACACTATATTCTTACTCACTTGACGAAACTGATGTTCTAGTTCGAATATTTTATACGAATGATGAAGACACGTTTATTAATTCCATTTAGCAAGCTGAAATTGCTGGGTTCCCGCACAGCCGGATTAGCAAAGCTTTAAAAAATCGCCATAATTTTAGAACGTATTCGATAATTCTTCATGAATTATGCTAGACAAACTTTTTCAGTCTTGGAACAATAAATGTCGGATTATCGAGAGAGTCGAATTAATAAAATCAGTGAAACAACTTAATAATTGTTTTTCATTTGAGAAAGCGCACATTAAGTCCAGCTTATTAACTGGATCGAATTAACTTTGAATGACAACAGCAATATTTCTGTGAAGTAAAAGTACACAGCATAAACCAATTCCTCTAACCACACCTGTGCGAACACTTTTTTCAAAGAGCGGAAGTAAAATTACTTAGTTACTGCGGGGCCGGATAAACAAAGTTATTTTGATGCTTTAAACAAAAGATTTGTTATAGTTCAGAAAAGCATTTTGGTAATGCCGCACCTAAAAGATATTGTGTTATGGAAACATTTTCAGTTTTGAATACCGAGCACTATATGCCGGATTAGAGAATATCCCGATTTAACAAAATACCCAAACAACACCACGTTTTGCTCATTTGAGGAAGCAATTTATCTAATTGTATTCTTCTTCACAAACGTTTATTAATTCCAGTTTCATTAAGTTAGGATTGCAACAGGGCCGGCCGGATTAACCAACTTATTTTATTGTTCTAACCACACAATTTGCACATGGTTCTAAAAGGTTTTGAAGAAATATTACTTCATTTTTCAACTGCTCTTTATATCACCACGTGAAAAATACTGAAATTAGCCGATTACTGCTAGAAAGTTCTGAAGAAAGTTCTCGAAGGTTATGAAGAAAATTCTAGAAAGTTTTGAAGAAATATTACTTATTTTTTCAACTGCTCTTTATATCACCATGTGAAAAATTGGAATTGGCCGATTACTGCAGAGCTCTATTATCAAGATCGTGCTGTTCGTTTCAATTTTCTCTTCATTTTATGTTGTAGATATATTTTTTTTCAGTTTTCTATGTGCAGATTTAAAAATGTTATATTACCGTGATTATTTAGAACTAGTAAATGGTCGGATTAAAGAGAGTGTTACTTATTTTTTAATTATTTAATGCAATCCTACTGGAAAACTTCTCGGAACGTCGTTAATTGGAAGATAACTGCGCTTTATATCAACGGCTGGAAAATATTGAAATTATTCTTTTACTGAGAGCCGGATTATCGAGATCGCGTTTCTCGTTTCAATTTTTTCTTCATTTTATGTTACAGATATTTTTTCTTCAATTTTATAGGTATACGCGGGATTAAAATTATCATATTACCATGATTATTTCGAATTGAACCGAATGTTCGGATTAACGGGTTTATTACTTATTTTAAATCATTTACTGCAGGAGTAACGGAATGCTTCTTATAACGTGATTGAATAGAAGGATAACCGCTGTTTATATCTCCGCCTGAGATATATTGGAATTATTGTTTTACTGCAGAGCCGGATTATCGAAATCGCACTATACTTTTTTCGTTAATTTCGGTGGAATTAATGAGAGTGTTACTTAATTTTAATAATTTAATGCAATGGTAATGGAGAACTTGATAAAATAGGAAGATAACTCTTTATATTAACGTCTGGAAAATATTGGAATTATTATTATTATTATTATTTTGGAACAGAGTCGGATTATCAAAATTGAACTCTTCGTTTTGATTTTCTTTTAATTTTCTAGTGTTATAGCTACGTATTCTTTCTTGCAATTTTGTATACACAGTTTTAAACTTGTCTTATTACCATGATTATTTCGAGTTTGCGAACGGTCGAATTAACGAGATTAATTCTTATTTTTAATCCTTCATTGCAAGAGTAATGGAATGCTTCTCAGAATGCGATTGGGTAGGAAGATGTATCAATGCCTTGAATACATTAGAATTATTCTCTTGCTGCAGAGCCGGGTTATCAAAATCGCACTATATCTTTCAATTTTCTCTGAATTTTATAATGTTACATATATTTTTCCTTCAATTTTGTATACGCAGTATTAAACTTATCTTATTACTATGATTAGTTCGAGTTTGCGAATTAACCAGATTATTACTTATTTTTAATTATTTACTGCAAGAGTAATATAATGCTTCTCAGAATGTGAGTCAGAAGAAAGGTAAGGGATCTTTATATTTACGCCTGGAAAATATTGGAATTTTTCTTTTGCTACAGAGCCGGATTATCGAAATCGCCCTATTCCTTTCCATTTTCTTTTAATTTTGTAATGTTAGAGATATATTTTGTTGTATTTTGTATGTGCAAATTCGCGAATGGTCGGATTAACGAGACTGTACTTATTTTTTTATTATATACTGCAAGAGAACGTGATTAAGTATGAAGATAACTGCTCTTTATATTAACGCCTGGAAAATATTGGAATTATTCTTTTGCTACAGAGCCGGATTATCGAGATCTGCTTTAACAATATGCTTTTGTTTATTTCCCCTTTCCTTCACGGCAGTTTGGAGAGATGATGATATTTCTTCGGATAATGAAAAATGCCACCAAACAGCTCGTCAAACATCGCATCAAGTTTATAAACAAATTATTCACATCTGATTGTTATTATCTATTATTAATCATCGAAAACTTTTGGACCTGATTTCAACTGCACAAATCACAATGAAATGTTTAAATTTATGTTTTTAGACAAATTTAACTCAATACTTTACTTCGGAAAGTTTCTTTGTCTCTGTTACCTCAACGTTTCAGTTGATAATAAGAAATCTCAATAATAATTTACAGAGTGGTCAATAAGTGTTACACGTGGGTTAGAATTACTGATATTTTTTTTTATCTGTCGATATGTATTTGATGAGAAATATTGCAGACGGTGTTCCTGCAATATCAGCCAAAGAAAGTCAATATCCTACGCTCGAAAATTACATGAAAATTAATACGGGATTTTTCAGATTCGCCAAGTCAATCTGAAACTTTGATAGAGATGCAGCGCTAAGAATGCCCGGAAATCTTATTAATGCGATGTAGCGGTTCAAGTTGTTTGCGGTTGGTGTGTCAAAGCATCTCGTTGACTGAGATTTTGGTCCACTGGAAGTAAGAAGCGAGCCCTTTGACGATATCTCGGCCTGCGCCCAGGGACGAGATTAAAGCAATATTGTGCAGTGTCCTTTCTAATCCGAAAGGTGGCGTGGATTACAGCGAGACTGTTTTTACTGTCTCTTTCTCTCTCTCTCTTTCTCTTTTTCCCCGCTAATTTTCTCGGCCGTCGGAGCATTTTCTCCTCTTAAAAAAGTAAATATTTTTACTCTCGTTTCGGTGTCTTTTCAAACGAATTATTAAACATCCCTTTGTGTTTAACAAGTGCCGTTAAAGGGCGTGCTCCGAGTTAAACGCAAACACTGTTATTCAGCGATATTATTTAATTTGATATGTCCGCGTTAAGTTTTCTCTTCTTTTTTATAAATCAATTGCGCCTCTGCCTCACCTTGGAATTCCACGCGAACAAATTAATTTCTTCGCATATTATTTTCGCACCTGCGAGAAGCTTTGTTGGAATAAATAAAGGCTCGACAGCGGGCGCTTCTTGTTCGAATATGACGCACAATAAGCCGAGCAAGAACAGGCAATGTGGAAGAATACGTTTCGTAAATAGACCGTCACTTGATCTCTTGTCAAAAAGGTATTTTCTTATTAGGTGAAAGGTGTATTGTCTGAGTACAATGTGGAGGTGTTTCCCAATCCCCAAATAAAGGTTTCGGTTACACAGATCAATTACAAGATCTGTTTGTTTACATCAAACGCCCAAAGATACAGATGGAGTTAAAGGAATATTTCAATTAAGTCTTCATTTATGTATAAATGAATGTATTTTCATTTTTAACTTAAATTTTGAATTTACTAAAAAAATAGAACTCTAAAAGAAAACAAAAATTGGATTCTCAAAATTGCATTGCTATAGCCAATAAGCATTCAAAAAGAATACTTCTCTTTCTGCTTGAAGAAAAAAGGATATTTTTATTTTATAAATACTAATAAATAAACTTTGCAATGATTATATACGAGCACATGAAATCAAGGTGTCGTTCACTATGATTACAATTTAATGGAAGTATTAAATATGCAAATGAAAATTAGTAAATCATTAACTCGTACATTAATAAATTATAATCAGATTATCATTTTCACATCAAACTGGTAATTTTGAAAATTACATGTGTTAACATAAGCAAGTCTATTTAATTCAGATTAATAAAATATTTCTAATATAACAAAGAATTAAAGATATATACGTTCATTTAACTTGAAGGCTTCCGCGGCCGTCGTCCATGTTTGAATTGGCTTCCGGTTGGAACCGCGTCACGTTGACTTCTACTGCCGACGTTTCGTTCTTCATTGCAGAAGAACTTCTTCAGGGCTGCTGCTGCTGGTGGTGTTGCTGCTGCTTCGGGTTAGTCGTTGAGACTGAAGAAGTTCTTCTGCAATGAAGAACGAAACGTCGGCAGTAGAAGTCAACGTGACGCGGTTCCAACCGGAAGCCAATTCAAACATGTATACGTTCATTTCATTATATTTTTTTACAAAATATGGGAAGAGGATTGTGTAAAATGTAAAACGTGATTTGATACAAATGTGCAATATTTTTTCTAAAAATCCTCGCGAATGATAAAATTCTTTCATCTCTTACAAATAACTCAAAGGAATCGCCAATATTGAAAAAGCCAATTAAAATTACCCTCGCAACATTCTCGCGGGGGTTCCGACAAATCGGCCGAAAACTGCCATCCTCAAATGATCATATAATTATGTAAGGCCGCGCCTGAAAGGAAATGTGAATCTGTTTGAAATGAGATATAATTTGAGGGACTTGTAACCGAATCTTAGCGGGTTTCCGCAAGTGTATTGCCAATTAACTCGCCCTTGTAGTTAATTCTGTTCAATGACCACAAGGATTATTGATTTGTGTTTTGCTTAGTTTGAGATACACATTTACGGACAACAGTTTTCCCAGAACCCTAGTTATTATGGTTTAATTTAATTTAAAAATTTCTGACAAAGTTTTTCACATCTTCTGTTCTAGAAACTAATTTACAATTAAGCAATTGCTGAGATGTGAAATGTATAGGAGAGAAACTGCTCGCCGCTTAAATGTGTGTAAATACAGAAGTTGTGCGGAAGTATATAAACAACAATATTATTCGAAGAAAGTTGGCGAAATAAGTTCGCCGTTAATGGAATATTCAACTTCAGAAATTACACGAAACCCAAGAAACTCCACATCAGCATTTCTTTGATACGGTTGTAAGAAATGACGTTTAGGGTATAAATAGTTAGATTACTTTATAAGTAATAAAACAGTTGAAGAAGTTTTTAATGAAACCTCTTCCACTTACTAAACCCGAGACATGAACGAGGACTAAAAACATAAAATCAGAAACCTATTTATTACCTAGTTATTTGGGGGTCAATCTTAGGTACGTTGGGGTTTAAAACCTCCAATTTCTGATTGGCATTCGAGTCCCACTGAAAATTTTTTACTTCTACTTTCACTACCGGCATATTTAGACCGTGTGCCATGATATTATTTAGAACATAAGAGGGAGCATATGCAATCATTCGAAGGACTTTGGCCTAACTGTCAAGTATTTTATCTTAATATTTCTAAGAAGTTCAATATTTTATTCACTTCTTATCTAAAAAATAAAAGTATAATAGACACTCCAACGAACACTTGAACAAAGAGAGAAGAAGAAGCACAATTTTTGACGAATTGAAATTTCTAGTAACGGAAGACAACCTCTTCAGTGGAAAGAAGACGATGACAGCGATTCGTGACTACTCAAAAATGAAATCGGAAACCTACAAACAAGCGAATTGCGAGTCAGGGTTTCCACGTTTGGACTAAAGAGGATTTGGCAAAAGGATGAGAACGAAGAGAATAAGGAAACTTGTCGTCTCACGTGCATAAAAATGTTTGTAAATTACATTAAAGTTAGAGGTTCTGTTCGTGGAAAAATTGAGTCTCTTTCTCGCTCTCGTCGAATATTCAAGAGAGGTAAAGATCACACTCGACAAGTCCTTAGAAAACTGATAATCTAGAAGAAAGTGTTGGTTTCTCTATTCTGCTTTCTTTTATCATCTTTCAAATTCCGTCAGTTTTATATGACAGTCTCATTTGGTACTTCTTTTAACTAAAAAAAAATTGCTTGACCAAAGGCATTGGGAACTTGAATGGAATTTTCCCTATTACCAGAACCCGTCTGTATAATTTGCACCAGAGGCACCGCAGCCATTTAAATTTATTGTGTTTCGCCCTAATTATGTTAATGCAAAGTACTGTCTGCGATTTACCAGTGCATCACATCTGCACGAAATGTGCATTGCTATCTCTGGTTCTCCATTGCAGAGTCTGCAGTTTAGGTCAACATTGAGTTTACCGATGCTCCACAGATGCTCCTTAACAGTCGAATGTCCTGTTAGTAATATTGAGTTGCACCTGCTCAGAAGCAAAAGTTTCACAGCTTTCTTTTTGTAAGGACTTCTAAGGACGGTTATGCTATGACGATGTCCTGGTCTACTTATCCTCGTATTCCTCGCTTAATCAGTCACTAAAAAAGTCCCGAATAGGGCTCTTAGTTACATCTAGGACAAGTTCAGAATTAACGTCTACCATACCAGCACCCTGCCTATGCTCCGTTGAATGGAATTTAGTTATGTTCAAAATGAAATCCCAAGGACCCATATGGACGACGCAGAGTTAATAGACAACAGGTTGGACAACGTACCTTGCGACATTCTGCATTGAATTTACCTATCCTCCACATATGTTCCTTAACAGTCGAGTGTCCTGTTGGTAATCTTGAGTTGCACTTGTTCAAGAGCAAAACTTCCACAGCTCTCTTTTTGCAAGAACCTCTAAGGACGGTTATGTCATGACGATGCTTTGGTCTACTTAATCAGTATTTGTTGTGTTCCCCCGCTTATCCAGTTACTAAGGAAGCCCCGAATAGCGTTGCCCCATGAATGGAATTTAATTTTATTCAAAATAAAATTCCATGGACCCATGCAGACGACGCAGGGTCAAAAGACGACAGGTTGAACAACGTACCTTGCGACATTCTGCATTGAGTTTACTGATCCTCAACATATGCTCCTTAACAGTCGAGTATCCTGTTGCTAGGTAGTCTTGAGTTGCACCTGCTTAAGAGCAAAAGTTTCACAGCTCTCTTTTTGCAAGGACCTCTAAGAACGGTTATGTCATGACGATGTTCTGGTCTACTTAATCAGTATTTGTTGTGTTCCCCCGCTTATCCAGTTACTAAAGGAGCCCCGAATAGCGTTAGTTATAACCTAGGACAAGTTCAGGGATAAGGTCTAACATACCCTGTACCCTGCCCATGCCCCGATGAATGGAATTTAGTTGTATTCAAAGTGAAATCCCGTGGACCCATGTGGACGACGCAGGGTTAAAAGACGACAGGTTGAACAACGTACTTTGTAGCATTTTCTGAAGCGTGTGTGACCCTCACTATCAAAAGGTCGAAAGAGGTCAATTGTGAATTACGTGCAATATTCTACAAGTGCTTGTTCACCGCGTAGTTTTACACCAGGATAATACTACGTTGTCCCTAGAACAAGTGGAGATAGGTATGCTTCCAAGGTTCCCCAAAAAGTCCTGTCTTTTCGTCAAGTGAACATGTTTGGGATATTATGGGAAGAAAGTAATTTACAGCACCCTCTACAGGCTTTGGTAGCATTAAGGTACGAGGTCCAAATTACCTGGGATCGTGTGCCTCAGGTGGAAATTGATAGTCTCCTTAAAAACGTGCCTAAAAGAGTACAAGACTACAAAACCCGAAGACATTTTCAGTTTTTCTTATAAAACTCTATTTTTTTTTCTTCTTTTGCAAATGTAATAATTTACGATTGAAAATAAAAATGTGTGTCAAATTTCATTGACATATTTCCATTCCATCAGGATGATGCATTTTCAATACAAAACCAAACGTCGAGAAAAAAATAAGTACTTAAAAAATATTTTGTATACTGTCGTCCTTTTACGTAATTGTCTACACATCTAAGATTTCCAGTTAATTCAAGATATTAATATCGCATTTCACGACCTTAGCTTTCGTAACTAAAAGCAGAGAAATTTCCAAATAATCCAAAACTAATTAAAACTGTAATTAAGTTAGCAAGCGTAAATTCGTTTTGTGATTGCAAAGTTAAGCATTTCTAGAAAAATCACCAGAAAAATCCTAAACTGTTTCAGTGTTTCGCAGTGAGTTAATTTTACTAGCTACATTAATTTTAGTAGTTTCAGTTCTAATAAAAGAAGCGCAGTATCATTCGTAGGAGTTCAACAAAGGCATCTTGAAACCGATTTCTAATTACTTCGTCTGCTGGCTGGGATCGAGCTGCTCGCTTGTTTTCCTTTGAGCCATATAATTACCCACAACACCCTACGGCTTCACCTCTGCATCTTCTGCACGTCAAATGAATTTTTCAATAAACTTCGGCCGCCACTAGTACAGTAGTATAAAGGAAACTTTTATTAAATATAGAAAATTAATTTCGTTTGAAATTTCTTATACCTACTTCATATCAAAGAACAAATTTCTTTTCAAGAGTTTCACGAGCACGTCAGAAAAGTGAAAATAATATAATTAAATTACAGGGAAAGAAAATGATGGATCGTGTCTTTAATATGTGTGTTATACTGACACACATGGAAATGATTTTTCATTTTTACTTTTCCCAGCAAAATCGCAATGAACAATCAACTTCCATACAAAAGCCGAATATATCCCAATTACCTGATGCAGAGCAATCGGAAAAACAGGCACAATGGGAAATCTTACGAGCATTATTTCCATTATTTCGTACGACCAGCCGCATATTAGAGTATTCTGGAGCTCCGGGAATACTGCCTGTATGAAAATCGTAGGAAAATATGGAAACACAATCAAACTGTGCCTCGAGTGTGTACAGATATATTGAAAAGTACAATACACCTGGTTGTTTTGCGAATGTGTATCAAGTTTTCCGCCGATGGATGCACAGGTGTTCCATCTCTCGTTTTCTCGTTCCGATGTAACAAAGAATTCTATTGCAAATGCATAGTGAAATTGATATTGTCGCTTTTGTTGTACATATGAAATAATGTCAACTCTAACAATATGAAATAATGTCACCTCCAACAATAAGAAATAAGACAACAATAAGACCAGACAAAAAAATTGATCAAATTTCTGCTTAACACACATAAAAGGAATTAAATCAAAAGATTATTCTATCTGCCATTTCCTAGACCATTGTTTCCTAAAGCGTACTTAGAACTTATAACGTGTTTCGTTAATGACATTAAATAATGACAACTGTTTATACAGGGTGTTTCCTGCTTCCTTAAACGAATCTCTGTGTAATTTCTCTTGTTTCAGGTCGCAACCGACTTGAAGATTGGAACCGAGGTCGATTTCTATTTGCCACGAGGATGTTTAAAGCAGCAAGGGAGAGAAGCTGGTGCGGTATCGTCAATCAGTAATTCTGCTGGTCCGTTGGTCGGGAGCGTTATGGCTTAGTCAGTGAGCTGGAAGGCCTGCATTTTGTGATAATGTATACACATCGATCCGCTTCTGCTATCGTGCACTTAAAGTTTTTCCTTAGAAAAATCACTGTCGTCATTGTTTATAAAAATTAAACGCAATATATTACTTTAAAATCGAACGCCTTCTTTTTATTTCCCAGCCTCAAATTTTCTTTTCCATAAGCAATGGTATTAGGTAATCCTAGTTTTATGAAGGCTTAATCAAAATTAATGCCTCACACAATCGGGAGTTATTTTAATCAAGGTTGTAATGCAATCTTTTTGCTTTTCTGGCAAAACTGCAAGTACCATGCACCAGGTTAATGCATGCCCATTACCGGCACGTTTATAAGATCAAATTGTTATGATGTTCAGTTCGTTTGTGTAAGTAAGGTTTCCTCATGGCGGCCGTTTGTTAATTTGGAACGTTGAAGTCACATTTATTGGAGTTACTTTGCTTGTCGCGGTCACCGTTTTATTGGAATAATTATATTTATGCCATTAAAAGTTAGCCGGAAATGACGTGTACGTGTTTTGTCGAAGTAAATCAGATGAGTTTCTCTTAATGAATCTAAAAAGAAGATTCGTTTCTACCCCTTCAAAATAAAAATGTTGACCACCGTCGGATTCTACGCAAAATAAACGTCTGAAATTTTTTAATAATAAATGTTATTCAAGAATAAAGATGTAGAAGTTGAACAAAATGAATTGAGCAAAACAAAAAGCGCGGACATTTAATTTCCAATAAGCAAAGCAGAAACAATGGCAAATCAAAAATAATAGAACTAAAATCAGCTACTAGACAAACTGCTTAAGTCAAAATTAGAAACACAGGTGTCCCATGACTTTACGGCTATAGCTTAATGCTGTGTTGCTTAGGTTATTTTAAGTTAAAAATGCCTAATAAATAGATGCTGTAAACTTAATCGTAATGAAGCAACGGCAATTTTAAGTAAAAAGTCAGATAGAAGGACGTGCTATTTTTTGAAATTTGATTAAAATGACTTGACAGACACACTAAGGAAATAGTTAATTTGGTAATAAATTTGAGCCTGTTACAACAGAGAAATTACTTAGTGTCAACCTAATTTTTGTGTACATACTTGAGCTGTCCTAATAATTCGAACAGTATTGTGATCAGCTCAAACAACGTTCATAATTCTAGCAGTGTCATTATTTTTGGACGTCCTCAAAAGAAGTAGTCAAGAGAGTTTATGTCAGGCCAAGCAATTGTACCCCTCTTCCAATCCAACAGTTGAGAAAATCCGTTACTTGTCTGTCAAAATGAGGAGGTGCGCCGCACTGCTGCATCCACATTTAATGTCTTCACTGAAGCAGATCTCCTTCCAGTAAAGTTGGAAGTTCCAAGAAATACAAATAATGAACGGCCGTAAAATGTTCTTGAATTTTGAACGGCCCAATGATACCACAGCAAATATTCACTGACACTCTATCTTGGAAAATGAGTTTCCCGTGTATTTTCAAGTGCCTAACAAACTGAATTCCTGATGTTAGAAATGCACTTCTGGAGTAGGTAGTAAACACAATGTGTCCAAAAAGCCTTTGGTTTCTGATCAACCAGTGAAAAAACTGATTCCATCCTGCATAGTCTACAAGCTTCAAAACTTGAACGGGTAAGACAAACCGAAATTACCACACTTTCATGCGCGTCACATCAATTTGGTACTTTACGCACACTATAGTAAATGGATTAGCATCAACTATGTTAAGATTTGCTTCTTTTTCAGCAATTCTTTGCCATGCTGAACATTCGGCAGTAGCTTTAGGAAAACTGCCTTTTTCTTTTAAACGCCGATGCATATTACTAAACACACTTCAGTGTGGCAATCTACGGGCGGGAAATCGACGACGATGTGCTTCAACTGCTGCTCTTGCGTTTTCATTGCAAAATCCGTAAATGAAATGTCTGTCCGCGTAGCTATTCTTCGTTTTGAATGTAAACATTTTGGTTTTTAACAGGTTTTGACTTACACAAAAATAATTACGTATGTGATAAATAAAAATACAATTATTCATAGTAACATGATTTGAAATTAACAATCAAGACCTGCGACAAATTAATTTATATAATTGTTCTCTGATTAATAATAATTAATAATAAATTTAGTGGGTATTGAGTTGCCAGAAAAGAAATAGCTCCTTGCATATTATATTGCTTTAAACCACTAACCACTGACACCTATACTATTGTTAGTTCATTTACACTTACAAACTTTTAAAATTAAGAATACTTGTATAATCGTTACGTAATCGTATCTTTTGCATAAGACATTTTTGGGTTAAAGTGACCTCAGCAACACAAACTTTACCGGCAGATCTTATGTCATGGGATACCCTGTATATTCGTGAGACCACTACTAAAATTTATACAAAAAATAAAGAAATTTAGAACTTTCCAATCTTCTTGTTTAGTGGTTTTGCTTATTAATTTTTTATGGCAGACTTTTGATAGACTCTCCATTCCATAACCTAGAAAAGAAATCTAAAAATTGTCTATTTTACTTTAATTGTAATTTTATTTAGATTTTCAATTTAATTAAAATAACATAATATTTTCTGCATTAATTTGAAATGATTCCCAAAATAATTGCCCAAAATCGGCCTCCTTTGAGTTTACTACAAAACGAAGACGAAATACGTATATTGTTAAACCTGAAACTCTCTGTCTTTTTTTTGGTATTATTGTATGGCGCACACGTCATAAGATTACCCGTATGCAATCAGATAATACATTTCTTAGTCGTATAAAATTGCACATAGTGTCGGCCTAAATTGCAAACTGCCTAACTAGACTATTGGGCCAAATTAAGGTTTTTACGCCATCTTACATAGAATTTCCTCACAATTTAATGGAAATATTCCTAATCTTATACCATAAAATAGTTTAAAAGATTTGAGTGAATAAATTAATTTTTTATACGTTTTTATACGTTATCGTAAAGAGTTTTTTGTCTCCTGTAAAATTTGAGAACATGGAGTTAGGCAGTTTGCAAATTAAGGCGACGATAGAGGTTTTAACATTACGTTGCTATGGTTACTACTCAATTTTCAATGCTGAATAATTTAAAAACTGCACATAGAAAGTAACCTGTGAGCAACTAAAAATCAGATTAGAGTCGGCGGTGCAAAGAAAAAGTATATCTGTTACTAACGCGGCGTTAGGCTGATCTGACAGTTACATGAATGTATTAGATTAATTAATTCAGTTAATCACAAACATACATTTTCTTTGCACCGCCGACTCTAATCTGATTTTTAGTTGCTCACAGGTTATTAAGGAAGATTTATTTATTTCATTACATTACATTACTTTATTGAAATTGAGAGACCTCTCTCCATTTGAGAATAATATGTACATTTCTACTTTTTCGGCGGTTGTATACATTATATTACAATAAATCAAAAGAACAATTTAATTCAAACTGACAATTCAAAATCAGTAGTGTCGTTACGGTAACCATGGCGAATGAAATAAATTTGGAAATAATAATGTAATATAGCTTCCATTGATAATTACTATGTGCAGTCTTGTAAGGTTCTCAGTGTATAATGGCAATCGTAGAACGGGATCGGTCAGACCTATCTGTATTCGGGTGGAAAATGGCGAAATGCAGCGACGGAAAACCCGACTCAGCGGAGACGGCCCGGCCGCACAGTGAGTGAAATCTGACTACTAGCTGGACAAAAATATTTCTTGTAAAAATGAATTTCCTAATATTACAAATAAATAAGAAAACTATTTTTTATTAATCATTATTTTATTAACAACAATTGTGTTCAATTTACGTCAGAGTAACTCAGGATTACTCCATATCGTTGTATTTTTCTAAGGCCGAGTTGCTCAGTGTCTGGTTAAACCAGTAATTTGTTAACTGTTGATTAAATATCAAACCACAGTTTTCTTTCAAAGTGTTGTTCAGTCATTTTTAACCAACCGATTAATTAACAAAGGTTTAGTGGAATGTTGGCAGCTCTGAAGTGCTTTAGTATCTAATTTCGCTATGTAAATTTAAACTTTTTTTTATTCGTAACAGTAGTTATTACGTGTGTCAAAAGTACAAGTACGAAAAAATTAAGAAATATTCAAAAAAGAGATAAAATACTGAAGTGTTATGGCTTCCAGTAGTTGTGGAAAGATTTCTCGAAATGTATTAAAAGAAATCATCATATAAAATAATCTTTACGAATTTTTTTTGAAGACCAAATGTTTAATTCTGTTAAACAGAAAAAAAACAAAGACTTTAGTATTCAGCAAATATTTTATTAATTGTCTACTGAAGTTTCGCCAAATACATTTTTGTATTTTTCGAAGTGAAGAGATTATAGAGTGCACCCTACTAATTTTAAATATCATAAAGAGAATTTGTATGTTAACAAATTATCAGTAATAATGAGAGCAATAATAATAAAAATATGTGAAAATTATTGTAATAATGAGTCTTAGTTCAAGTTATCTTCACGTCTAAATTGTTTAGTTTTTTCCGTTATTCAAATTGGAAAAGCCAAAAATATATTTGGTGAAACGTCAGCAAACGTAAATAATATTTGCTTGTTACTAAAAACTCTTATTTTTAATACTTCCATGAGTAAGAAGACCCCTGTAGTTTATTACAAATACCAAGCAACCGAAATTTTTCCAATAGAATTTTTCTCGTGTTTAAAATCTTTTTCAAGTTACTTTTACGTTAATTATAGTTTAAACGACCGAATTTCATGGTTTAACAAATGTCATAGTTAAACTTGGTTTTACCTCTTAATCACTGTCTGAACAACCAAACAGAAAAATTAAGCTCTAGTTAACGTTAAACATAGTTTAAACCTTCAGTGAGCAACTCAGCCTAAGAGGCTTAGGTACTACTGAAATTTTGTCTTATACTGAACGCAGAACTGCGAAATTATAGTGCACATATAAACTTTATATACTAGATACTGTAACGATTTTAAAGGTTCTATTATTTTTATTTTAATTAAAACACGAAATAGTTAATAATCTAATTTATTTAAAAGTAACACTAATTAACACTAACTTAAGAATAATTTATTTATAAACTAATAAGTAATTTATGTTAACAGCCGAGCGAATATTTATAACGCGACTTCAATTTCGAACTGTCCACTTGCTTAATTAATGTCGAACTGTCCCCCGTTTGGCTGCGTGCATTTTTATATGCCGGGGTTGTTTCTCGCGAACATTCTCGCTCGTTCGACAGAAAGTCTCGGATCATCGCTGACGTGATATCGAAGCTTCTCGTCTAAGGCGCGTCGTTGTTGACGCATCAGACGGGCTGGGACCGCAAACGTCACACTGCCCCCTTCTTAAAAACGTTTCGTCTCGGAACGTTCCTTGTGATAGCCTTGAAGGAAAATGTCGAAATCGGCATGCTGGTCCCTCTTTACCACATCCGGTCTGGAAGAAATAGCAGTCTACGGTTTTCCTACTGCCAACAGCTGCCTGTGGGTGGTGACTGCAGACTAGAACTTCAATTCCCGTTCCGTTGAAGATGACTTCTATCATGCTGCGAACGACCCTCCAGTCCAGCCCATCTAGTCCGCAGCCTATCTTGGGAATGGCTAATTTCGTCTCCTTGCCTTCCACCAACTGTCTCTTCAGGCTCCATAAAGCTCTCCAAATACTGCGATAGTCAGGCTTACCGCTTGATGTCTTCTTGGTGACTAAGTAGTACACGTGTCGTCTTCGTTCCGCCTCCGTGTGGATGATCTGCAGGCTCTTGCCCACCATAGGGTGCTGTCTTAGGAGTTCCTCGACCTGACCAAATTTCTTCCGGAAGACTTGGGCTATCCCCTTGGACATCCTTACGTCTTCTGCCACACAGTGGGCCAGACTGTACTCTGGTGACACTTGAAAAAGGTCTTGCTGTCTCTCTGTGGTCACTCCGAATCGCGCCTTACTTCCTGTGGCGTGATGAAACATGAAGGTTTCGAAGTTTACTTCGGAACCTTGCGTCCGTTGTACTGTCCCCTCATTTTCTTCTCCGTTGTAAGGAGCCATTCGGTTGCAGTGGATAACCTTGGGTTTGCCATGCGGAACCTTCTTGATGCGGTAGATGACATCGTTAATCCGTTTCATCACTCTATAAGGACCTTCCCAAGATGTCTGCAATTTTGGGGACAGACCTCTACGTCTTTGAGGATTGTAAAGCCAAACCAGTGCTCCAGGTTGGTATCCCCCATTCTGAGCATTGATGTCATAATGCTCCTTCATTCGGTCGCTGGCCGTCTGTATATTGCGACGCACTTGATTGTGAATGTCGTCCATTTTCCTGCGTAGGCCGCTAACGTAGTTCTCGTCGGCAGGGACCTCACCGGGCTTCACGCCGAACTTCAAGTCGCAGGGCAGCCTTGGCTCTCGCCCAAATACCACTTTCGCTGGTGTCTCTCCTGTTGTCTCATGCACGGACGAACGGTATGCCAGTAGAAAAAGGGGAATGTACGTGTCCCAGTCTCTCTGATGATCGGAGACGACTTTGGACAAATGTCGGTTGATGGTTCTGTTGAATCTTTCCACCATTCCGTCCGACTGCGGGTGAAGTACAGTGGTTCTAGTTTTCCGGACGCCGAGCAGAGTACACACGTTCTTGAATAAAGCCGATTCAAAGTTCCTCCCTTGATCTGAATGCAGCTCCATGGGCGCGCCATACCGACTGATCCATTCTCGGACAAGGACTTCAGCAATAGTTATCGCCTCTTGGTTTGCTAGGGCGTATGCTTCAACCCACTTGCTAAAGTAGTCCATCACCACGACGATGTACTTATTTCCACTATTCGTTTGTGGAAATGGGCCGGCTACATCTATGGCAACTCTCTCAAAAGGGGGCCGTCTGTGGGGGCCGTTACTAGCTGCGCAGACTACGCACTTCCTACACCAGTCCTTTACATCTTCCTTGCAGTTCACCCAATAGAATCGCTCGCGCACCTTTTCCATAGTCTTCTTGATTCCCAGATGCCCTCCCGAAGTTCCATCATGAAGTTCCCTCAGAACTTCCGGCACCCTATTCTTGGGGATCAGTAACTGTGTCTTCTGTTCCGTGCCTTCCTGGTTCTCGATGGTTCGTTTCAGAAGACCATGATCCAGCACTATGGAGTCCCACTGCGCCCAGTACGATTTCACGGATGGTGCACACGGTGCTATCACTTCCCAAGTAGGCCTTGCCTCCCTACTTTTCCATTCCAGCACCAATTTCAAATCCTGATCGTTCTCCTGGTCTCGTCGCAATTCTTCACCTTGCCATTTGTCGTCTACGATGGCCGTCCTCGCAGTCGTGGCCACTTTCTCCTCCAGCCGACTACAGTGCTTACAGTTTTCGGCACAAGGTCTTCTCGACAAAGCATCGGCATTTCTGTGGCTAGTTCCGGCCCGATGCTGGATTTCAAAATCGTATTCCTGAAGTCGTTCGATCCATCGTGCGACTTGTCCTTCAGGATTCTTGAATCGGAGGAGCCATTTTAAAGCGGCATGGTCCGTCCTCAGGAGAAAGTGTCTGCCATATAAGTACTTGTAGAAATGTTCTATGGACTTTACCACGGCTAGCAATTCCCTTCTAGTGACGCAATAATTTCGTTCCGGCTTTGACAGGACTTTACTGAAGTAGCCAATCACCTTCTCTTGCCCTTCTTGGATTTGGGACAGTACGCCACCGATACCAACATTGCTAGCGTCAGTGTCCACGATGAACTTGCCTTCTGGGAGAGGGTAACTTAGAATAGGAGCACTTATCAAGTACTGTTTTAGTTGTTCGAAACTAATTTGGCAATGTTGGTCCCATTCAAACGGACGACCTTCTTCAGTGAGTTTTGTCAACGGTTTAGCGATGTCCGCAAATCCGGGAATATAGCGACGATAGTAAGTGCATAGGCCTAGGAAACTCCTTATCTGGTGTTTATTCTTGGGAGTTGGCCAGTCCTTCACGACCTGAATCTTTACTGGGTCCACGGCGATTCCATTCCCATTAACAATATGGCCTAGATAATTCACTTCCTTCTGGAAAAGGTGGCACTTCTTGAGACTAAGCTTTAGTCCAGCTCCGCGAAGCCGCTGGAACACTCCTTCCAGATTCTTCAGGTGGTCGTCGAAAGTTTTCCCCACCACAATTATGTCGTCCAGGTATACCATGCACGTTGTCCAGGACAGACCCTTCAGAACCGTCTCCATCAGCCTCTCGAATGTCGCTGGTGCATTACATAACCCGAACGGCATCACCGTGAATTGCCATAGGCCCATACCAAGGGAAAACGCCGTTTTTTCTCGATCTTCGGGCGCTAGTTCCACTTGCCAATAACCACTCTTTAGATCCAAGGTCGAGAAGATCTTTGAACCGGCCAGGGTGTCCAGGGTGTCATCAATCCGTGGCAGAGGATAGCTATCCTTTTTGGTGACGTTGTTGAGCAATCGATAGTCTACGCAGAACCGTGTGGATCCATCCTTTTTCTTCACAAGCACTACCGGTGACGCCCATGGGCTGCTCGATGGCTCAATTACATTGTCCTTTTCCATCTCACGAATAATGCGTTCTGCTTCCTCACGCTTCACCAATGGTAACCTCCTTGGAGCTTGACGGATGGGCCTTTCTTCCCCGGTCTCTATCTTGTGTTTGACTATGTCGGTTCTTCCCTTAGGTCCATTTTCTCCCTCGAACACATCTTGATACTGACAGATCAGGTTCTTCGCTTTTGTCTTTTGTTCTGGAATCAGTTCCTGGGCCGTCGACATGACCATTTCCAACAACTTCTTCGGGACCTTCATCTCTTGTACGTTTGCTTCTATTTGGCGGGAGATGGAGGACACCATGGCACAGCTTCCCAGGATCGTACCTTTCTTGATGTTGACAGGGAAACAGTTCACATTCATTAGGCGGACTGGTATTTCCTTCTTTGCTGTCAACAACATTTTTCCAACGAGAACTCCTTTTCCAATCTTCTGATCGTCAGTGTTAGGTTCGACCATAATAACTTGCCCGTCTTGGAAAGCGCCGTTCAGGTTTGCATCGACTATAACCTCGGTTCTGCTAGGCAATACGACATCTTCTGCGAGAACAACTCGAGCGGCCACGTCCTCTCGCTGATGTAGAACCAACTCCTCGTTGTTAACCGCCATTATGCCACGCTTCAGATCCAATTGGAACCCATGGGCAGACATGATGTCCATGCCCAGAATCGCCTCATCCTCTATTTCTGCTACCAGCGCACGGTGTTTGATGGGAGTCGCTCCAATCGTAATGGTCACCTCTACTTCACCATGGACAGTCGCTGATGTTCCGGTTGCTGTCCTCAGTCTCCATTTAGTCGGCTCGGTGCGTTTTGATGACTTGATCACATCGGGCCTCAGGATAGTCTTCGTCGCACCCGTATCCAGTAGCATGGTGTGAGGGATGTCATCAATGGTTGCATCCACGAAGACACTGCTGGTTAATCGCCGCAGGGCTATTACTTTCGTGGCCTTTGTCTTTGGAGGCCTTTGAATACGCGTCGACGTTTGTCCATCTGCAGCGACCAGACTTAGTTTCCCCTGTGGCTTCCTTCGTGGAGAATCCTGCTTGGCCTTGGGACACCGCCTGCGATCATGTCCCTCTTCCTGGCAATTCCAGCACACCAGAGGATTCTTCTGCCTCAAGACTTGTTCCACAATGTGGCGAATATCCTCCGTGGTGGCACACTCCTTGGGCCGCTCTTCTGCAGCAGATTGCACCTTGACGCTGGTGGGTTCCTCCTCTTGGGAGTCCGTGGCAGCTCGCACCTTGGCATGCCCTCTTGAGACTTGCTTCGCCACCTCATATTCCAAGGCGTAGGCCAATGCGTTCTGGGATGTCTTGGGGTGGGCCATTCTCAATGACTGCTGGTTGTCCGGGTCACGAATTCCATCCACGAAGGTCTGCACCGTCAAACGTTCCAGGAATTCTTCAGGAGCTGCAGAATAAGCCAACCGGGCCAGGCGCACTACGTCAGCCTCGAATTCCTGAAGACTTTCTCCGGATTTTTGATAACGGTTTCTCAGCTGCGCACGGTACACCTCGGTCAGATGCGCCTGGCCATAACGCATCTCCAGTCTGTTCACCAGCTTATTGTAGTCCTCTTGTTCCTCTGACGGCATCGTTTGTAGCACATCGATAGCGTCCCCCCTCAATGCCACAATTAACGAGGTGGCTTTCTCACTGACGGTCCATCCGTTCCCCTTTGCTGCTGCTTCAAATTGTTTGAAGTTATTAGGCCAAGAAGACTTCCCATCGAATGTCGGTGGTTTTATTTTCAATTTCGAAGTTTCCGCTGGTCCTATCATACTTCGGCCCTCGTTATTTTCTAGTATTTCGGCTGGTGACGGATCCCCGAACATTCGCAATCCTGCCATGATTTGTTCGAGATTTTTAATTTTGTTGTCCTGCTGGAATAATATTTCTTCCACATTGTCTTGCAGATTCCTCGTCTCTTCTGATATTTTCACTACTAGTTTATCTTCTAAATTTCTAGATTGTTCGAGCAATTTACTTTCCAGATCTGTCGACTGTTGTATCAATTTATTTTCAAGTTTCTCCTCTAAAATTTTCACGTTTTCTTCCGTGTTTCTAGAATGTTCCATTAATTTCTCTAGATCGTCTTTCAAATTTCCGGATTGTTCGAGCAATTTAGTTTGCAATTCATCTTTAAAACTTCTGGATTGCTCCTTTAATTTATCTTCCAATATCTTGCTTAAATCTGCAGGACCGCCCGAGATTTCAAAAACAAACGTTTCCGGGTCCTCTCCTGCTTCTAGTAGCGCTTGGTGAAGTCTTTGTTGCAAAATAGATTTCTTTCCGGAAATTTCTAATTCGCGCTCTTCTAATTCGGTTTTTAAGTCGTTCACTTTTAAGTCTTTTAACAGCACTTTCTTCGAAGCCATTGTTTTTTTTTTTTTGACACTGCACTTTGTTTAATAATTCAATTTAATTTTAATTGTTTATTTATTTTCACGAACCTCATACCTGGCACCAATGTAACGATTTTAAAGGTTCTATTATTTTTATTTTAATTAAAACACGAAATAGTTAATAATCTAATTTATTTAAAAGTAACACTAATTAACACTAACTTAAGAATAATTTATTTATAAACTAATAAGTAATTTATGTTAACAGCCGAGCGAATATTTATAACGCGACTTCAATTTCGAACTGTCCACTTGCTTAATTAATGTCGAACTGTCCCCCGTTTGGCTGCGTGCATTTTTATATGCCGGGGTTGTTTCTCGCGAACATTCTCGCTCGTTCGACAGGAAGTCTCGGATCATCGCTGACGTGATATCGAAGCTTCTCGTCTAAGGCGCGTCGTTGTTGACGCATCAGACGGGCTGGGACCGCAAACGTCACAATACAATCGATAACTTAGTGCAGATTCAACTCAAAAGTAGAACAAATTAACAAATTAAAAAAATATAAACAACAACAAGCGCAAAAATATAAACAACAAACGTAAAAATATACAACATAGCGTTAAAATCAGGAAATATTCTGTTTGAAAAAGGCTATAACTTCTGAAGAATGTGGAGGAAATTTTTTACAAGTAGACTTCTCATGCCAGATATGATTGGATCAGAACTTATAATTAGTCGATTTAACAGGTCTTGATTGGTAGAGATTCAAGAATTTTTTCTTGTATGGTAGAGTCAATAATATTTATAGTCCTTATTTCGTGCTCTTGTGCATCTTCCGATAATTGAGGACCTTGCAGCAAGAGGGACGCAGCTCCAAAATTAAGACTTTTGCGAAAAACGCAAGAAACAAGTTTGGTTTCTTGCGCCAATGATACAGGACGCATCTCCTATTTCACTAACTTAAGCTACATGCAGTGATAAGGATCTGCGTCGTTCTTACACTAAACGATAGTACATGTTTCGTATAATTTTATTAGTATAAAACCTCAATTTAGGTTAAAATTGGAGCTGCGTCGTTCTTGCAGCAAGATCCTCAATTGACCTACTGGTAATATCAGATTCTTAATAACATCTGCACCATGCATTAAAATTTTATGAACAGAAGTTGGCATGTTATACCAATTATAAAGGGAGATATATAGTTCGGCCGTTTCTTTCGTAAAATGTTCAAATTTGCTGGCGTCAATTGCAAAACCATTTGAGAGAACTTGTAAAATTGTATGAAATTTTTTAATGAGGTTTATATTGATTCCGGTAATGTCAGCTGACTTTTCATAATTACTGAAAAACCTTCGAGCAGTATTGCCATCGTTTGTGTTGCCTGTTCCCTGTTTAGGTTGATCTATCAACATTCCCATTTCTGTTCGTAAACGATCTTGAATGATTTTTTTTTCGAACAATTGCCTTTTATTCTTCTGATTTAATTTGCCACTTTTTTACTTGTAATCTGTATGAGATATGGATAAGACACTCAAAAAATCTGATGTGGGCGTGCAAAACAGATAAGCCGAATTCGTACTTAGATTCATCAGTCATCACATACTCTTTTTTTGATTTTTTCGAGGCAGTTCATTAATTTTGGAGTTGGTCCGCAAATATAGCATGTTTTGCGATGAAGTTCCTGTTAAAGTATTACATAGTTTTCCATCTATCATAGTAAAGAGTAACTTATGATGTATAATTAATGATATTCCGTTAATTACAGCTTTTGTAGAACTAAGATTATTTATTTGGGACTTCATATTGCCACAAATGATGCTAAGGTGGATTATTTAATTTACCGGGGTTTATTTTTATTATTATAAATAATCATGTAAACGATAGGAGAAGGAATCGCTGACTTCAGCAGGCAGGATTAATAAAAGGAAGCGTAGCGAGTCCAACAGAGAGTTGATAGTGGTGAGTTCCTGGGACTGCGGACTTGGTACGGGGCGTCCAGCTGTCGGTCTCAAGCAAGGGGAATTTCTATCCTGCCTGCTGAAGAAGCTGAAGTAGTTGGTTTCACTCAATAAACTGATACATTGGTACGTATTAACTCTGTCGTCCTTAAGGTACCTCCGTAATGAATTAGCGAGCGCTCCCTCTGAGCAACCCCCCAGCGACCCTCTAAACTTTTAAGGGTCGTGACAATATATTCAATTTCTTCTTCGGAATTAGCTTTAGTTCCTTTTTTAATTGAAGTCGGATTAGCCATCATCATGAAACGTTTGTTTATATAACTTTGACCAGAGGTTCCATCAAAACCCCACTTGTGAACAAATTCTAATTTATAGGAGGAAAATTTTTGCATTTCCACGTGATCTTTCAGATCTAGAATTAACCTGTTGGTAGTCATATTTAATAACGATTGAAGCTTTATTTCAGCTGAACTTTCTGAAATAATAATGTCCCCTTTTGGGGGATAACATTTCTCTTTTTCGATTTTTATTGCTATCAAATTGTGACGATTGCGGTGTCAGCCTGTCTGTTGCGTCATCGCCGCCTAGTCGACGCGCCTTAGACGACTGGAGAATTCTGACGGCGGAGTAAACTAGAACAGACAGCCCGTCTCCAGGCCATTCTCGAAGAGAGAGCCGGGATATATAAAAATGCACGCAGCCGAACGTAAGACAGTTCGAAATTAATTCTGCAGTGGACAGTTCGGAGTCGAAGTCGCGTTATAAATTTTCGCTCGGCTGTTAACATAAATTACTTATTACTTTATAAATAAATTCTTGTTTAAGTTAGTGTTAATTAGTGTTACTTTTAAATAAATTAGATTATTAACTATTTTGTGTTTTGATTAAAATAAAATTAATAGAACCTTTAAAAACGTTACAATATGATGGAAACAAATCTACACCCTTTTCAATAATTTTTTGCCTTAATGAATTGTACTGATGCTTACTTAAATCCAGATCTATTATTAAAGCTAATGCCTCAACAGCAGAGTATATACCGTTTTTGTCACCGGAAGAAGTCAGGATCTTTTTCATTTTTGTAGCTCTAGTGGGCGAAGTTTCTGTAGCTTGTTTCACTATTTGAACCGCGTCACGTTTTCCAGCGGATATTAAACTTAATCCAGCTGCCAAAGTCAGTTCTTTTGTCTCATGCGTCTCTACTAAATTTTGAAGTTTTCTCTTTTTTGTTTTCATACTACTGTTTTCGAAAAATTTGGAAGGTCTACCCTTAGACTTTTTTTCCTTATTTTCGGGTCATTTTGAAATGCTTACTGTTTGCTTTAACCAAAGTGAGTGCTTTTTTGAGAAAAGTGACCAAGCTCTTTTGCACTTTTTGCATTTCTTATCAACTTTTCGTAAATATAACCTTTCACAACAATACTGCCCAACTGTCAAGTCGCTGAGTGATTTAGTTTGTCAATGACAGTCTTTTAAATAGAACAACTTTTGTGATTTTACAACAATGGATAAAATTGAATATCGAGCAGTGATAAAATACTTGTTTTTGAAAAAGAAAACAAATGATGAGATTAAAACGGAACTCAGCGAAGTTTATGGGGACTCTACACCTTCGTTATCAACCATAAAATATTGGACAGCTGAATTCAAACGTGGTCGTACAAGCATCTTTGATGAAGATCGTCCAGGTCGTCCAAATGAGGTAACCACTTCAGAAATGACTGAAAAAATCCATGATATCGTGGTAAATGATCGCAGAGTGAAAGTGCGTGAGATTTCCGAAATTGTGGGCATCTCAATCGAGCGGGTGCAGAATATTTTAACAACTCATTTGGATATGAAAAAGCTTTCCGCAAGATGGGTGCCGCGGTTACTCACAATTGACAATAAACACACACGTGTGTCAACTTCAAAAGAATGTTTGGCGATGTTAAACCGCAATCGGAATGACTTTTGGCGTAGGTTCGTAACCGTTGATGAAACATAGAATCATCACAGCACACCAGAGACGAAAGAACAGTCCAAACAGTGGATTTTTCGAGGGGAAACTGCGCCAAAGAAGGCTAAGGCTGCGCTCACACTGATGAAGCAAAACGTTTTCAAACAAAAAACAGTTACGTTTTAGCGTGCTTTAAACTTTACAGTAACTGTTTTAGCGTGTTTTAAACTGTTTTTTGTTTTGATATATCAGTGCGTGCCTGATTCTATTTAAAGCATGGAAAAGAAACGCTTTTTAACAAAATTAGTCAAAAATGTTTTGTTTGAAAACTTTTTTGCTTCATCAGTGTGAGCGCAGCCTAAGACGACTTTATCGGCGACCAAAGTCATGGCTACAGTGTTTTGGGATGTACGCAGCATAATTCACGTCGATTACCTTGAAAAGGGTAAAACGATTAATGGATAGTATTATGTCAACTTATTGGACCGTTTTAACTCTGCTATTAAAGAAAAACGTCCACATTTGGCGAAGAAAAAAATCGTCTTCCACCAAGACAATGCACGTGTGCACACTTGCGTCGTCGCCATGGTAAAGTTCCATGAGTTAGGATACGAATTGCTGCCGCATCCACCATATTCGCCGGATTTAGCACCCAGCGATTATTTCCTATTTCCAAATATGAAAAAATGGCTTGGCGGAAAAAAATTTGGCTCCAACGATGATGTCATTGCTGCAACAAACGCTTATTTTGAAGAGCTAGAGCAATCGTATTTTTTACAAGGAATACAAAAGCTAGAAAA
This sequence comes from Dorcus parallelipipedus, assembly GCA_958336345.1. NCBI lineage: Eukaryota > Metazoa > Arthropoda > Insecta > Coleoptera > Lucanidae > Dorcus > Dorcus parallelipipedus. The sequence continues at coordinate 32,438,082 of OY284479.1, read as the reverse complement.
ACGTTGGATTAAGTGTATCGAACTGAAAGGCGATTATGTTGAAAAATAAAAGATATTTTTCACATAAAAAAGTTCTTTTCTTGTCAAGACCAGGTACTTATCATACTGCCCTCGTATATCATAAAATTTACAATAAACAATTTAAGTAGCGACATCTTGCAATCGCTTTTTGACCTAACATAATAACCTGGACAGATCGGTTTGGTTTGCAGGGGATTTCTCGAGCTGCGGTTCTGCTGACGAAGGCCCAACTAGGCCTGAAACAGCTGTACAGAGCATGCTCGAGGAATCTGCTGTAATCAAAACCAATTTGCACAAAATTTTTATAAAATTTACAATTTGGATGTAGCCGGGATGCTAAGTAATTGGATAGGATTTTACGGGAATTCGCCTTTAAGGGTTGTATAGGACCATTTTCTCTTAAAATATTGAACAGATCTTCCCTAGTTACACCTGAAAAACAATTAATTGTTATTTTTAACAATAAAATTTCAAACACTTTGTGTTAGTGAAATTTGAAATCAGAAGCGTAGTTAACATTTGGTAGGTGCACTCAAAATTTCTTTTGCGTTAATATCAGCAATATTATCTTAGGATCAAGTGGGTGTGATAGAACCGTTTTGCACGTCCTAGAATTCATACGAAAATTATGCTGAAAATTTTCGGAAAAATTCTTGTATAGAGTCTTTGACGTGTAAAACAGTACTCCGAAATTTATTACGAACATTTTCGCAATAAAACAACAGCGACCCAGAATGCCACCAAAATTAACCAAGTGTTTTGATTCATGTTTTGCTTGGTATCACAATCTTACAAAAATTAAGCCGTATGACCAGCAATATTGTGAAAATTTGTGTTAAAATTTATTGTGATAAACTAAGGCGGCTATAATTTTAAAAATGGCACAAAAAGGCAAATGTGCTAGCAAAAAATCAAAACTTTATTACGCCCTGAATAAGTAGAAAAAGTTGCAAGAATACCATTTTTGACTATTTTTTTAAAGACACTTTGAAACAAACGACATGGCCATTCATTCAATTTTACAACAATTTAAATAAAATATTATTAACTATTATTATTATTATTATTAGGTGAAACTAGTTTGTAATAAAGAACATTTGGAAATTATAGAAAAGAATATCTTTCTTAAATATTTATAACAGAATCTATAAACAGCATGGAGAATTTCAACATTAATATTATTAACTACTTGTATAGAAAAAGTTCCCGGAATTCATAATTTGATAACAGATATACTTTTCTTCTGAATTATATTACTAAACGATTTAAATGACGGAAGTTTAATGAGACGTTATTTAACTACTCGCGCTCTGACACTATCGCTTTGACAAGTCAACTAAGTTGTTTTCATGGCTTACTTCGAATGAATTATACAATTGAATGTACTGTGTAGTGATTCCCCGATAATACTTTCAGTTTAATACCGGCTGATCCGTTTGTTTTTTTTTTTCGAAAAACATATAAGACGAAAGTTGAACAAATAAAGCAATAAAATGTGATTTTAATTTTATTCACGGCTTTTAATTCAAACAAGTAAAAATCAACACACATAAACAAATCCAAAATAAATATAAGAAGTGATCCAATGAAAAATTAACTAGAGTTGGCGATGCAACCAAACACGCAAGTACCATTTAGTTCATCAAACGTTCTTTCAGTCACTTTTGACGTTTCCTAGAAAACAAGAAAACGTTTTATTTTTAAAAAATTAAAGCAAATGCGTAAAATGACCACTGGCTTGCGTCAAGATACTGTTGAACTTACAACTAACGTTAAACAATATTTCCGGCGTGTTATTTATGTTACAATTGATTGACAAGTAATATTAACATGACGTTAACCAAGATATGCATTTCATTTCCAGCGTCTACTCTAATTAATTTTTATATTGACCACTGATTATAAAACATTATCGATAAAGTTATTCTAAAATTTACCTTAGGAAATGTTCAGAAATCAAAAATAATTCAATACAAATGCTTTTAGCTTTTTTTTTCATGACTAAAGGTTTGCGTCTGGAATGTTTTTACCAAGACATCAATAACAACACCGTGCAGGAAGTTCAATCAGCGCTGATCACAATACATATGTATAAGTACAATAAGCAGTGTACTAAGGTTTTCTTGTAAAAAATCCACTTATTGGAAACTGCTATTGAGATATCAGAATTCATCCTGCACTACTTTCCACGAGCTTGGTTATTAAAGTGAAGCTGGTAAATCGGGAAATTACAAGCTGTCCAGAGATGTCAGTCTGTCAGATTTAATTTTTTTCACTGTCGTCCGTTGTTTTAAATCCGTTGATTTTTTTTATCTTCTTCATTTTTCTTAAAGTACATAAGCTTTTTTTCAATTGGGTTTAGTTTGCTTCTACAATTTATTTGCGCGACATTACTTTCATCTGATGGATCAAGCTTGCGAAAAGTAGTACAAACAATTCCGATCTCTCTGTAGCATTGCCACACTTGAATTAAGCCAGGTTACTATTTGAGCATGCACGAATTATGAAAGAATTGTAATTGTAAAACAACTATATGTAAATTTCTAACGTGGCCATACATTCCTGACGGAGCTTAAGTCGGTCAAAACATTTTTTGAACTTTTCTTATCCTGTCTTATAACTTTTCTTCAGTTTTTACTAGTGCTGGCAAAAAGCGGAAAAAATTTAAACCAAATAATCGGTTTCTTTAAAAACCGGTTTCGGATATAATCGGCTATTCAAATAATGGTTAAAACCGATTATTTGATTATCCAAGAAACTGATGATTCGGTTATCCGAATAACTGGATATTCGAATAACCGGTTTTCTCTATAACTGGATACTCGAATAACCGAGTTATCCGAATAACCGATTTTCGGTTTTCTCCAAAACCGCGGATACCCAAAACTGGTTAACCGATTATCCAAAAAATCGATTTAGGTTGCCAGCACTAGTTTTTACAAGTTGTTGTGTTTCTTCATCTCTTTTACTAACTATTCCTTCCAATTCTTAAAATTTTTCTTGTGATATCCAACTCAAATGTTTCAGTGTTACTTTCGCTCTTTATTCTTAAGATCCTCGCTTCGTATTCTTCTTTTAGCTCACTATTCTTCGCTATGTAGCCGCACTTTTTTGACTTTATTGTTTTCATGATGTGTTCTCTTGCTAATATTTCATTTATCAATCAACAATCAATTTGATCCTATTCTATATTCTTCTATTTATTGCGTTCCCTAAGTATTTGAATGTTTTATTATTTTTTCCAGTCTTTCCTATTTTATCATTTGATCTTTCTCTTTTATCTATGGTACGTTCATAAACTTTGTTTTCTTTATTTTTTCACTGCTTCATTAATTTATTGCTTTTTCTAGTGTCTTTCTGTCTCTTGATATTGTAGCAATGCCGCCTGCATGTAACACTAATTTTTCAGATTTATTTGTTATCATTGCGCCTTCCCCGTATTACTCCCACTAGAGTTATTCTAAATGACATCTTGCCTTATTGCATTTTCTGTTTTATTTCAGTATAAAAGATAGAAAAATTAATTACAAATACTCGATCCGGGCTTCAAAGATCCTGTTACTCACACGGGATTAATTAATTTCCGAAAGTCACTATGGAAACCTCTCGTAACATTTTCATCAGTAACTCTATAAAAATAACCGAGTTCTTGTATTCCTGATTGTGGTAATTAACCATTATATTATAATTCAAAAGTAAATATAGAAAGGTCAAAAAAATGTTATTGAAACGAAATTAATTTGTGGAAAAATAAAATGTTAAAAAATGGTTTATGATAATTTTTTTCGGCAAATTATGTCAGCAGTTCTCAATAAGTGAACTTATTAACAGTTTGTTAAATGGATCTTTTTACGCACGTCATTGATGTTTTCCGTAAGAAACACATCAATACTCTGAAGCCAAGTAATAAATTGTAAGTTTTAATTTACAAACATTTGTATAAAGACGTTCTTTTTTCAATCCTAACGAGTGATGTACCTAGGTACAATAGTTACATATAAAACTTGGTTTTAATAGTGCCGTTTGTCAATGACGTGCGTAAAAAGGCCCATTTAACAAACTGTATTTATTATTGTGCAAGAAGTTAGGTACCACTGAGTTTTGAAGAATCCAATTACGCAAGTAGATAGGCACAAATTAAATAATACCGTCATTAATGTGAAAACATGTTCAGCAGATACAAGAAGAAACATGTGGTTAAACAGTAAGAATCGCCGGAAGCTTCAGTTTCAGTATAAACCTGCTTTGTTTTGTTGTGATATTTACGCAACATTTGCATACATTTATGGTCCAATGAAACTATTATAAAGCGGATTAATTGTAACATTGCTTGAAGGTTCAACTCGTTCGATAACTGGAAGCATTTGCCGATAAAAACGAAAACAAACTTTGTGCCAGAGCACGAGAATACCGTCGTTTGATTAAATATAATTTATTTGCAGAATCGTACATGTTTGTTTAATGGTTCACTCTCTAGTTAACTGCATATTTGGCTTTGATTCTTAAGTAAATATGGAGCTGGTCAACTTACCAAAATATGAAATAATGAAGCGTATCAAAACGTCATATCGTATACGTTTACCTGCAGACCCACAAAGACAAGTAGAGCAAAAACCGCCTGTTAGTCGTCATGGAAACAATCTCCTGCGGCCAACAGAAGCGAAACCTTACATCGTCATCAGAGTTGCCGATGTATATGTATTTAATTTTCGTTGGTCCTACTTCTGTTGTTCTATTTTTATCCTACCTACGTAGACTTAAAAAGTTTTGGCTATTGCCTTTTAAACTACATAGAACCAAAATCTTAAATCCCTTGATCCTTAATAAAATACCTACTAAAAATTTATACAGATCCAGTAGGTCAGAGTTAATGCTAAAAATATAGTTCATGATACAATTTGCAATTTGGAATTTTTCATGTAAGATTATTAATTTCTACAACATTCTTCGTTTTGAAACGTACAGCTACACAAAAATATATAAAGGAATTTAATTGGACATTGCAATTGTCCAAGGTTTTGTTATTATTATTACTATAAATTATTATTATTTAATAAAATTATAACCTTGCAAGTTATTTATTTTATTCCGAACAATTAAACTAAGTTAAACAGAGACAGTGCTTCTCTTTATATTTTTTCTTTTATTTGTTTTCTTCATTTGATGGGATTTCCATTGAAAGGTTTTAAATTAAAAAAATACTTCTTGATTTTGTCTTTATTTTTGTATATGTATAATTAGAAATTAAAAGGTACAGCCACCTAATAAGACATTAAAAAAATTATTAATACACAAAATATATACATTCCTAGAAGCATATTTCAAAAACAAAACATTTTCCTATATACAAACCAGCAGGGCACCTCGAATACAACATTGAATATCAACTAACAGTCCATGCTTAAATAATTACAACTCGTCCGATCCTCCCCAAGGACGAACCTGCGGCGGTGACTCTGCGGTTTGGCTGGAGGCTACATTCGTGGACGCTGCAGGAGACGTCTGGGCGCCGAACGACAGCACCGACGGCGTCGTCTGGCTCGTCTGGCTGGTGGTCGTAGGCTGCGCAGAAGTCCCCACCGTTGTCATCCCCGTGGTTGAGGTTGAAGTGGTAACCTGACTGACGGTGTTGGAGGTCTGGGTGGTTGCTGTAGATCTCACGGCTGAAACGAACTGGGTGAACCGAACGGCTAAGGGATTGGTGAAACCTAAGGGAATAAGCCTGGCTTCTCGTTGAGTCGTCTGGAGAAGCACTCGCTCGATTTGCGCCTGCTGAAGTATTGCTGGGAGTTCGTAATGGTGGAAGAAATATACCATAGAATGCTAGAACAAAAGAAATATGTGCTGCAGGAAATTTTGACATCACAAATCCAGAAGAATCTTATGGTTTAACATCATCCACAACATTCAAATTCAAGTTATGGTCAGATCAAATCTATGTTTTTCAAAAAAAAATGCTTTTAAACTTGTTATTAAATTCTCATTTACAATTTAAAGTTTAAGTAACATTTCAGATAAATTTGCTGTTCCAACATTCAACAGTCATTTAGAATACTTTTCGAACGAATGATTTTACAGAAATTGCCCAGTATGATTACAAATCCGATTATGTTCGTGAAGCTTCAGGACGTTATTTATAACTAAAAGCAAAATGCAAAATTGAACGAACAAAAGTGTATTCATAGACCAACTATCATCTCGTAATACCGAATCCATTAAGTACTTCCCCGACGTGCCCAATTTCTGATGTGATGGGCGGCGAGCTGTTAGTTATTGCGGTCGAATGGAGGGTAAAGGGTGTGTGTTCAGAAATCCGGGTTCTGTTCGCCGCTAAGCAACACAAAGACAAAGTCCGTTGCAGGAGTCTTGGTAAGCCCACCGTCGTTATAATGTGTGTATATGAAATATTCAACGAGGTGCGGCCATTGTAAGGCCTTGTTCGAAATCCGTGCCTGCGAGCGTACGCCAGCCGAAACAAAAACCGATAAATCCGCAGAACATCATCATTTCTTTATTAATAATAATGAAGCGTGTTGAGACAAGGTAGAGGAGAATTTCCAGGTATAGCTTACATCGAATTATGAGATAATAATGCCCCTCACACAACTCACAAGATAATACACGATTTTTGGGTATTTAAAATACCACGATAAAAGTAAAATTATCAAACTTCTGTTACTATAAATGCCCTTGCTAAAAAAATTCAAAACAGAGAATCAATAGTTTTGAGATTGATTTCGCACTTGATGTCATTGATTCTTGTAAAATATTGAACGTCAAAGGGTATTCAAAAATAAATCTCAAGGCGCTGGAGTGTAGGAGAAGTACGGAATTAATAAGTTTCGGTAAACTTACCAGGTCGGAAGATAAAGGATCATAGAACCGATGAATGAGTTATAACAATTCAACGAATATTTCTCGTTACAATAAAAATTTCATCGTTTCGTAATTCAGTGTCACGGCTGACGTATGACATGTTTGTTACTTGGATGGCTAGATATTTTAAATTCAGTTAAAAAAGAGCACATCAATGAGGCTTAACATCCAAGATCTAACGTTTATAACAATAAAGATAAGCGAATTAGAAACGAAATATAACCATTTTCCATAATTTCCAGAAACACTTTTGTAAATCGCAAAAACTATTAAAAATCTGAATAAAAAAGTAAGGAGAAAGTGATAATCAAATTATTACTACTCTTCACTGAGCTTTAATTATTATCCAGTGTTTCCTGTGGAATTTAACCGCTTATAAAGATGAATATATAAGCAGAACAACTCAATTATTCGGAAAACCACTCTGGAAGAAAGAGGAAATAATCATCAACACTGAAAAAAGTAAATAATAAATGCAGCACAGATGTAATGTACAGAAAAGTGTGAAAATTTTGACGTACAAAGAAAAATAAAGAACAAAAAACTAAAAACATGATAAAAAGACTAACAAAATATACCATCATACATAAGCAAAAAGTAAATCAAAATCAACTCATCAAAGATGTAACAAATTCGCGAACGTGGGAATCTGCTTTATTATAAGAGATGTGGGTAAATAGGGTAAGGATTTAGTACAGTCAGTTTAATGGAATGTTATGGGTCAAAAATCGTTTATAATAACCTACTTCCTTCTATTTAAAATAATATTGAAAAAATGATAAAAACTTGCACGCAAAGTGTTTCTACCTCTTCTGCATCAGCTATTTCTTAAAAATAACATGTCCAAATATGAAAGAGTTTTCTCTCATATATCGGGTGTCCTGGGAAGAAAGGCCAATACTTCGTGGGGGTGTAAAGTGGGTTGTTATAAGTTAAAAAGTTTATATAAACAGTCTTTTATTAATGGTTTCTGAAATAGAGCTATTTGAAATTAAAAATATGAATAATTTTTATTTTAAAATATTAACATTAAATTTGTCAAAAACAGCGCTACATTACGGTGAAGAATAAAATCAACATGAAGCTCCAAATTTAAATTATTCCGGAACGGCCTAGTGGTAAAATTGTTCAATATTTATCTCAGAATCTATTAATAAAAGACTACCTGTTTATATAAATTTTTGACTTATAATAGACCCCCACGAAGTATCGACCTTTCCTCCCGATACACCCCGTATTTTGTCTAAATGTCACCAGATGCAAAACCCAAAAAAAAAACAGCGCTAAGGAAATGATACTTCTTCAACATCGTTTTTGATAATTGAGTTATTGCAAACGGACAAAATTAATTGTCTTGATTTCTTGTCTATAATTTTCTACTAAACAGAATTAGGGATTTTTTTTTTAATTAATATTATTCAAAGCTTTAAATAAACTTTTTAGAATAAGAGACCCAAAAAAAATATCTGTACAGAGAAAAATTTTTACTAAAAATTTAACGTCGTTTAACTATACCAAATAAGGTAGAAACTTAATACCAAGATTTAAAAGAAATTCAAAATATAACAAAAAAGTAAGTTTTTTTTTAAAATAAAATCACATCTTCATTCTTTTCGTTTTTTGTAACCCAAATAATAAAAAAACATAATTAGAAACTAAACCTGTACATATTAAAACGACTTCATGACTTCGAACTGCGTTTCTGCTTTATATTTTCTTTTCCTACTCAAATTTAAACGGTTCATATTTGTCTTTGTTTGTCCATATGAAACCGCTGACCAACTAAATTGAATGGGCTAAAATCTTGGATGATTATAAACAATTTTATATTCAAAATAAAGGCCCCAAGTCTTGTAAAATATGGGAAAATTTCAGAATCTAATAAAAATAAGTTTTTTGTTTTTAAAACAAAATCACGACTTCATTCTTTTTTTTTCCTGTAATTCAAATGATGTCTGACGACAAAGAATAGAATTAGAAACTATCGAAACAAAATTAATAAAAACAAAAATAATTTTGAAAATTATAACAAGTAGGTAATAGATTTTAAAGCAACGTACAAACTAAAATTTAATTCAAAATTTATTGAACAGCAGAGCAAACAGGAAAACGACATGAAAGAAATAAATGAATCGTTTTGACTTTTCTCGATTATATTCTCCTTTCTTGTAAATCGCACTTGTCTGCGCTTTTCATTTGTACATAATAAAAAGTAAGCAAAAAAATCAGATTAGAGTAGGCGGTGCAATGTCTGTGATTAACTGAATTAATTAATGTAAAACATTCAAAAACAATCAAAAACATTTCGGTTTCACTTATATTCCTAATTTCTCGGATGCGATAAATAGGATCTTAAAACCTCATAATATAAACTTAGGACTAAAATCTTCAAACTTTAAATATAATTTTTTCAAAAACACAAAGGATAAAATTCCCAGAAATAAAAATTCCAATTTGATTTATCAAATTAATTGCAAAGACTGTGATAAATGTTATGTTGGGCAAACTAAAAATCATTTGAAAACCCGATTATATAGAGTGATTCATATCAAGTGTAACAAACTTTGGCATTTTGTTGGAGAGGTAATTTTAAGTGAATAATGTTATATGAACCTAGGCCATATTTCACTTCGTTGCAGAATTACAACAGATCAAAGTTTTATTGGGTGTCTCATAACGTACGGAGGAGATTAAAAGGGTATCTAGAGGAGATCACATTAAAGCCTTTTTCTTAATAAACTTTTGGTAAAAAATCAATAATTAAAAAGTTGCAAGAGTTTAAAGTGAAAATAAATAACAAGAAAAATTTACTACCGTAGTAATATTTTACGTTTTAAATTAAAATTTGTGGTATTTAAGAGTTAATTGAACACTGCTTTACATGAAACAATTATTTTAAAAAATGTAGTCACGTAAATGTTACGGCTATTTCATTTTTTTTAATACCCAAAAACTGCTTTTCGTGTTGTTGAGCAGCGCTGACTAGATTAAAACAAAACTAGAAATTTTGTGAGTGATGGTTTTGATAAATTTAGAGCTTAGGTATTTAATAATAAAGTTTCAGTTTGTGAAAAAAGCTTTATTAATTAAGAAGATATAGGTGTAAATTAAAGAAGAAAATAAGACACTTAAACTGCTGCAACTTTCTTATTATTAGGTTTTCGTCAAAAGCGAATTAAGAAAAAAGCTTTATTTTGATCTCCTATAGCTGCCCTTTCAATATCCTCCGTACGTTATGAGGCACCCAGTATTATCAACTTATAAAATCGTAAACACGAACTATGGCATGATAAATAATAATTATAAGTAAAAAATGAATAAATAAATGATAATTATAAGTTGATAATATAATGTTTTGTTACGACGCCAATAAAACTTTGATCTGTTGTAATTCTGCAACAAAGTGAAATATGACCTACGTTCATATAACATTATTCACTTAAAATGACCTCTCCAACAAAATGCCAAAGTTTGTTACACTTGATATGAATCACCCTGTATAGTCGCAGTCATAATATTAATAAATTAAATTCTGAAAATACTGCTCTATCAAATCATGTCATAACTAATGGTCACAAACCGGACTTTGAAAATGCCAACATTCTTCATAAAGAAACTCACCAGTTTAAGAGGAATGTGTTGGAAATTATTTATAGAGGCTGTCCCAACAGTGTATTCTCGGGCCATATATCCATAACTACTGAAGATAGAAAAAAATCTTCAACACAATTTCGTTTTTAATTTACGAGATCTACAACACAAAATTATTTTCATCTATACAGAGTGAATCAAAACAGTGGTGCCGGACACAACTTTTTAATTTCAAATGGCATGCCCTATATACGAAACCAAATTTGGATTGTCCATAAAATTCTACACATTTTCTGTATACCATTGCCTATACCTAAACCTAACCGTTCTTGAGATATTTAACATTTTGTCTAAAAACCATATAATTCAAATAAATCTAAAAATCTCAGAAAATATCTCTGATAGGTATAAGACATACTTAACAAAAATGAAAGTACTTCATTAAACGAAGAATCTAGGATAGAAAAATATAGGGCATGCTATTTAAGAAAATTGAGTTTTGCCATTTTGAAATTTCTGATATTTTGTTTATTACTATGGCCACCCTGCAGCGATAAAAGTACATTTAAGAACGGCTTATAATAAGCTTATGTATCAACTACACCTGTACCAAAAATCGTTTTCTTAGACTTAAAAATAAATAAAATATGAATAAATAAAATAGATGCCTGCAGTGGCAGTTTTTAGACAAAATGTTTAGTATCTCAAGAACAGTTAGATTTAGGTATAGGGAATGGTATACAGAAAATGTGTAGAATTTTATGGGCAATCCAAATTTGGTTTCGTATATAGGGCATGCCATTTGAAATAAAAAAGTTGTCCGGCACCACTGTTTTGATTCACTCTGTATAGATGAAAATAATTTTGTGTTGTAGACTTCGAAAATTAAAAAAGAAATTGTCTTGAAATTTTTTTGTATATTCAGTAGTTATCGAGATATAGCCCGAGAACACACTGTCGGGACACCCTGTATAACTAAGAATAAAAACAATGTAAATCAAAGATCCCTTAGCAGTAGGCATTTATCTATTATCGACAAATTATAGTATTGGACATACTGGCGACCGCGGACTTTGGACAAGTTGAAAAATATTAACGCTGTTTAATTGTCAGTCAGCGTTCGCCAGTACCCAAATTAGGCACCTAAATTGACTCGATTTGTAAGTTATTTTTCAAAAATTGTTACTTTTTGAAAATTGATGTTGTTATTTTGTAGCTACATCTGAAGACGGCACAAATTTGTGCTGAAAACGTTTATGTAATTTATGTAAAAAAATTAAAAAATTTGGCTGCTGATTCAAGAGTTTTTTCTTTCACGTCACTATACACAACTTTACCAATTTTTTTAATAACGAAATATATTTCGCAAATTCATTGTTTTTTATCAAATTGGAAAGATATTATTATTTCTGTTTTTAACAGCCAGAACTATGGTTCGTCTAGCAATTACAAAAGAATTTTGTTTGTAACGAAAGAACTTTTACAAAATTGAGCAGTACAAACTTTGATTTTTTCTTCTAATTAAAGTTGTTCATTTGTTTTCCTTTCAGATTTTCTGATTACAAAGCAAATTCGTTTGAAGTCAACTTTAGATTTGACAAAGTTTCAATCAATAATTACAATAAAAAATGCAACTTCCAATAATCGATTATTATTTAAATTTTAATGTCAAAAACGCAGGAGGTCTTTCTAATTTTACAATCCCAATTGGTTGCCTATTTTCTATAGGTAGATTATTTACTCATTGTATAATAACACAGTAACAACTTTTCCATTTTTAGATTTCCTCAAGACTTTTGGAACCTAATAACCAAAGTATTTACGAAAAAACTGGTTGATTAAATAATTAAATAATTGGAAAATTGAATAGATTTATGAAACATTCAATTTTAACAAGTGTCTCCGACACTCGTGTAAAGCTACCTACCAGAATACGTTTGGAATAAAAAAAAAAAGAAGACAAAAGGACTTCACAAACAAAAATAAGCACGTTATGCAACTGCCTACCCGACAATAACAGTATACGTTCGTAATGGGATACGCGTTTAAATGCCAATACGGCGATGGAAGTTTTGCTATTTAAAACGTGACAATATCATGCAGTTGTCAGATTCAGATCTTTGCACGTAAAGAAGGCCAAGTTGCTCTGCCGAGTGTTAAATTGTCTTTGTGTTTAACGCGGGGAACTCCCCCACACGCGCACTCCTTCGCCTGGTCCGCTGTTTCCTCGGAAAATGGAAACGTCAGGATTTATAAACAATTTGTATTTAAATGGAGGCTGTACATGTCGTTCGAGCTTTAACAAATACAGAAACCGTGCTCTTCTTGCGATGCATCGGAGGCGAATATTGAATCCGCGACTCTTGTGTCAATTACTTTAAATCCTCGCAAGCATTTAGAATTCTTCTTTGAAATATCAATTATTCCGCGTTGAAAATAAGCAATTTCCAGGTGGCACAATAAATAATAGAGCCATTTTTCCGAGTAAATAAATAAACTTCGTCTGATTGAATCTGAGCATCGAAACTGAAGACAAATCGGAGCCGGTTAACGTGTGGAACGCTGAAAAATATGAAATATAACGTCAAGACGTCGTGACATGCGGAAGAAATTAAACTGGCAAATAAATAACAGACTGTCGCAAACCGCTGACCGGAAATGGTCTCCTGGGACCTTCCGGCTCGACTGTAATACCATCTTATCAAATATTTCCTCGACTAACAATGGGCGCTGCTCACTGTTCGGTTTGGTTCAAAACGAAACACAAGAAAATCATACTTCGCCAAATATTTACTGTTGATATTTGAGCCCCGATTATTAGACAAATAATCGATTTCACGGTTTGCTCTCTTTATATTGTGTTTCACTCGAAAGAGAATTTTTTTTTATCACAATCTGAAATATGTTATTTTATCGTCTAAAATTTTTGGTTATGCCTCTTGAATGTTCGTTAATACCATGAAACCCTTGTTTATTACTAAAATTGTAATTAAATTAATCGAAGTGGTCTTCCTAATTAAAGGGCTTATTAAACGCACATTATAATGGAATTTTTATTTATCGGTTCCTCCTTCAATAAGAAAATTATGAAGCCACTGCTGACGTTATTCATTAAAAAATAACATTTATCGTTTTCCACAAGTCGGCACTTCTTAAAAGAGCATTTACAAAGTATAAATTTGAAGCCGGAAAAAGTTTTTAATTAGCCACTCTTCGGTTACACGAAGGAAAAATTACGATCAACGTAAAGGACACCCATATAAAAGTTATCTAATTACAAAATCACGAATTTAGACCCGCGGTGAGCACGAAATGAAAAGGAAAAGGGCGCGCGCGTGAGAGAGGGTCTCGCCGTTGAAAAAGAAGAAAAGCGGCCGGAAAGAACTTGCTAATAAAGTGTTGGCGGCGGCGACGACGTCGAGAACGAAGTTAGCGAAAATAATTTTTAAACATATCCAATTATTCCGGTAGAAAATAAGCCCCAGAAGTTTTAAATTAGAGATGAGGAGAGGCCGCGTGCCCCCGCTTAAATCCCGCTAACACAATCTACTCGACGTGCTGAAACTATTAAAAAATCATATTGCTTAGGCCGCTTCGTGTCACACATCTTCAAGCAGCTGGAGGCACTCTGGAAAACAACAGCAACCTTACTGAATTTTGATGATCCTTCTTCTTACTACCATCTTATCTCTCATCGATTCAAATAGAATAATTTTAGAATAATTATGTATACAAAAAACAAACATAAATGCTAAAATAAATTCAAACATAAATTCTCATTGTCTTTATTTATGCCAAATATTGTTTTCTAATAATTGTTAATTAGCCAATTCAGGCAATGCGCAAAACATCTAATGAGACTATGGACTACTGTCAAGACCTGTCAACTTATCTATCAATACTCACAAACGGCGATAACTTTTCAATCCACGCGTGTAAGTTTAAAATGGCACAATCATGTTTAATACTTATTTTTTAAAAGATACGTGATGTGGTGAGACAACTTACACGCGCGCAATTTTAATATTTTCTTGTTATACAGGGTGTAATCAATTAAGTTTCACATACTGTAACCACTATTAATAAAGAAAAGAAACGATGCCATGATACGTTTGGGAAAAATGTCAATAATAACTCCGGAAAAATATACCATTAGTTTTTACATCAAACGTTTGAGCGGAGTTTACTATTATACGCAATAAATAATAGGGCAGTAAACCTAATGCAATACAATAAACGTTAGGGCAGGTCAGTTATTACTTTCGTATGCAAGAATATGGAAATTCCCAGATGTTTTTTAAATTAATATTTAAGTAGTAGAAATGCAAATTTTTCACAAGATGACTATTACATGATAATATTAATTTATTTCCTTAATTTAAAATGAAACAGTACTCATGAATCGTACCTACCAATAAGTAAAAAAATAAAGTACGTTCACTTTTGCAACGAGTAACTAAAGTTACACGATTTAAGCCCGATTTTACAATCGTCGGATAAGTAGTTTTCTTAGAATAAGGTAACGTACGTGTGACGTAGATATGGAGGAACATTAAAGAATATTTGACGAATAGTTATTTCGTCCTTATTCAACGATTGTAAAACTAGGCCTTAGTAACTTTTACCGTTGAAACCTGACTTCTTTTAGTTCCCGCACGTGTAAATGGGACTTTTATTTTTAGGTTATGTTGGTTTCAATTTTGTGCCGTTATTTTGGATCTTTGGCTACTTCTTTGTTTGTTTCGTAATGGATTTCCGGGTCATTTTTTGAAAATTGCATTTTGCAATTGACAGCTAAATTGTGACAAGCGATCATTTGAAGTATATTTTCGCGTTGAAAGCAATTCATAGAATGGTTTGAAACGTATTAGCTTCTGACGTCACCTTTTGAAATGTTCGCGAAAACGCAATGTTTTGAACATTCAATCTATCAACGTCACCTGTTATTTGCACCATATAAAACATGATATAAAACAGTTCACTTTTCTTCAAATTAAATTGCAAACGTTGCATTCTTAATAAGATTGTTTTCCGTGCACTGAAAAAATGGATGTTGAGATGTTGATAAAAAAAATATCAGAGATGTCAAGCGCCCACCACCAATATCACCACAGAATGTTTCAACAGAATGAATGCGGTGCAAAACATTCGTCATTAGACGTCACCGGTTCAACGCGAAAATTAAATGTTTTAAAACAGTCGAAATTGCTTCAAACCGCTGTATCGCAAAAATATGGCTTTGATTAACAAAACTTTAAATGCCAATACCAATCGCTTTTGTAAGACAACATAAGAACAAAAAAAATCACAATTAGTGTCTCATTACAAAAGTGAACGGAGAGTAGGTAATTCAATTGAAGTCACGTTCTAAGAGTATTATTGGAATAAAAAACACGCCGAACTCGTCATCCCTTGATTTATGATTCTTTATTACGTTGAGACTAAACGAACAAAATTCCGAAAGATCGCGGAGATATTGTGTGTACGTCTGTTCACAGTTCCAGTTGATTACGATAGTTCAAGTGTTGTGTTGAAATTTGGATTTTTAATTATTAGCCGTAGTTTATCATTTAATATTCTGAAAGAAAAAAGTGATTCACACATGAATTAAACAATAAACGTTCGTACTGGTAAACTCGAGCGATAAAATCGCACCTTATTACTTTATTACAGTAAATTATTTAAGAATGTTCTTCTCAAAACTTAGGGAAAGCGTTAAACTGTCTTGCAGGCGATACTGACCCATTTGCGGAATTTATCGTTTTACGATGTGTTTATAAAAACCGCAGACGCACTGACGAACGAGGTTTTCAAACAAAAGGCGATGGGCTCTTGTGGTAGGTCACCTTTTAATTGTTGAGCAAAACCATTGATATTTGCAGAACTAATTCCTTAGGTGATGAAGAACTTACAATAATAATAAGTGAAAATTATCCGATTACACCCTGTATAATCGACGTTCTCATGCAGCCCGCAATATCAATATAAATAAGTATTATAAATTAGTATAATATAAAGGCCTGTGATTAGAAGTCAAATCTAATTGGATCATATTATACGAATAACATTTTAATACTTTCGAAGAAAAAAATATTTTATTACTTACTTGTATAAAGAGCCAAGAGGTAATGAGGGCCAAACTGCTGTATTGTCCGTTAAATCTGTAGTGGTACGCGTAGAAAGAAAAGTGGTAGAGATAGAAGAATCTGAAACAATACAGAAAGCGATGTAAAACACAATCGAAATTTTCACGAGCGATTAAAACCCTTTATTTTCTGATCACCTGAAATTATCGCTCGATTTTTACGAGGTTTTACGAAAAATAATGTTTACAAAGTGATTCAAGAAGTTAAAATTTGCATTATGTACAAATTTATAAAAATTAATATAATAAATTAATTATTTACAAAAATCGGTGCTACTACCGCGTACAAAATGCAAAAATATTCTAGAACTATATTAGATACTTTCTATTACGTGGGCTAACTATACGTATACAGATTGGAAACCGATTTATGTTACGTAGCTGTTCGTCTCTTTAATCAAGACAAATTATATTAGAAACATGGTAACGACGAAGACTGTATAACAGGAAACCGTTGGAGATGTACGACGTTGAAGTATTTAGTTTTGTAAGGCTACTAAAAGTTCGCTGGTATTTCGGGGGTATTTTTGGAAAATTACGTGAATTTATTTATTATTGCAGAAACAAATCGAAAACAAGTATCTGCCAAATATCTGAATAGGTTGAGGTTGCAAGAAAAGGTACACAAGATACAGCTGAATAAACTAGTTTATCACATACTATTACTCACACTGATCGTATTAAATTGAGAGTTTTCTAGTAATTTATTCCTTTTTCTGTCATTATAATTTTCTTTCAAAATGTGAGACCACCGGCTCTTTTCTTTTTCAAATAATAAAAACAAAATAACAATAAAAAAAATTTATACTTCATATTTGTATTTAGAGAAATATTAAATTCTGCATCTCTATAGATACTTTACTCGTTTAAATCAGGCCTTTCTTAAGTTTCACCAGAATTCTTGCTAGAACTTCTATAATGTTTGACTATGACGCTTCTGTGAGTGAAAATAAAATCTCTTTGTCACGTTTCATGCGTATCAAACAATTTAATGTCTACCGTCAGGAACTTCGAATCTTCTAAGAATTAATTATGATGGTTGTTGTGTCTCTAATCTTCTTGGATGTCTTAAAACATCTGACGTAAAATATCCTTCACTAAGGATAATTGATAAACTTCTACGGTTCTATATTTCTGTCGACAAAAACCTTCAACTATCCAATCATCGAATTATGTCAAATCCAGAGGAATACTGTGATTATCATTTTGGCTTTCGCAAATTTATTTTGATGGCTCAAGTGGCAAATTTTCCATGTCCTTAATACACATTTTTAGGGTAATTTAAATCATTTGGCTTTGTTTCATCCGATAAACTAGACATATGCAGAGGAATTGCCATTCGCTGATATCAACAGGCAGGAATTATAAAATCCACTAAAGCCACTAAATAGGATACACAATATTTAAAAAAAAACCTGTACGTACTAAAATGATTTCTTGATTTCTTTCACATTTCGAATTCCGTTTCTTATTTATAAAGGTGGGCCATCAGTTGGTTTTTTGATACTGCTATTAAAACAAATATTTTTCAATAATTGTTGCTTTATTGAAAATAGTACACCTTTCAGTTATTTATGGAAAATAATTCCACTGAAGTGGCTGCCGTGGCTGGCCCATCATGTCCCTTTTGCAGTAGGTACATTATCGATTGTTTGTGGAACTATTTCGCGAATAGCTCGATGGATTATTTCCTCAAGTGCATCAATTATAATTATTTGCGAATTGTTGGAATTACAACGGTTTTTAATAGTTTTCCATAAAAAAAGTCCAGAAGCGTCAAATCCCAGCTGCGCGGTGCCCAGAGTAGGTCCTCAAAACAGCTGATAACACGGTTACCGAACTTGGTGCGCTAAAGATCATATGGTTGACGATTGGTGTGGGCAAACAGTCCAATTGCGGCCACGAAAAATCAGTTGGCACTTCTTTGTAGCGCACTCCGTTCACCACAACTCCAAAATCCACACCAAATAGTCACTTTTTGAGGATGTATTGGTTTGTCTACCACTACATATGGATTTTCTGAACCGTAAACCCTACAGTTTTGCTTATTGACATAGCCTTCGAAATGTTGAAAATGAGTTTCATCCGAAAAGACAACTTTGCGACCAAAATCCATGGTATTTTCCAACTCATTTGAAACCCAGAGCAGTGATAACGAAGTAGATAGTCACTTGGCTTCAACTCTTGCAGGCAAGTAATCCGAGGTCTTTAAGTAATATTCTCCTCAGAGAAGTGTGACCGATGTTGTTGAGCTCTATGGAGAATTGAGGTTTTTGCGTTTTCACAAACATCTTGGGCAATAGCTGCAATTCTTTCGTCCGTGCGCACTGAGTGAGCATGCTGATACCTTCCATTTTTACTTTCTAGAATTACCTTTCTGTTTTCTAAAATCATACAATACAGTCTTCCGTTTGAGTTGTGCGATATTTAAACATTCTATTAGTATTCATTCTTTTCCATGCGACTCGGACATTACAATCTTCTTGGTTTAAATAATCGGTATCTCTGCTTGAATCATAAGTTTATATTTGAAAAGGTTCTTTTATACCATAATTTTGACTAAAAGTCTAACGGAAAAAATCTATTCCTTGAGCATCGAGAAATTTTTAATTATTCACTTCTTCATATTTTCCTTCCACTTTCGAATATTGGGGTTGACATTATTTGAACTTAAAAATTAATATATTGAATCAGGTATTTAAGATAATAAATACATCACGAGTTTTTTTTTCACGTAATATAGTTTGTTTCTTAACAATATTTAAAGTACAGGGGGGTGGGCCAAATTTGACACTTTTAATAGAAAACACCTGTTCTTAGAAGAGTTAGAGAAAAAGTGACCTCGGCTTTTTAAGACAAAATTAATGGTGAAGGCCGCATTTCGATATCTTGTACCGATTAGGAGCTACAGGGTGTTTTTCAAAATTCTACGATTTCTAAAAACCTTTATAACTTTTTTGTTTATGAAAATTTTTGATTTCTGTAAAAACTTCTTTAAAGCACTTCGTCATGCAGAATTCATTGCTTCAAATTACTTTTTTCTAGAGTGCTCAATATTCGAGATATAAGCTAGAACTTTGATTTTTTTATACGGAACACCCTATATATTTTATATTTTTGAACAATATAAAATTCTATTTACAAAACTATAAAGTACTTGATATTTTATTTAAATAGTTTTTGAGATATAGAGCTTTCAAATTTTAATAAAAATTCTAATGGTTATTGTAGATTCAAGTTCATTTATCTTCAAATTAAACACCAAACGGTGCATTCTTAATAAAATTGTTTTCCGTGCCCTGAAAAAATGGATGTTGAGATGTTGATAAAAAAAAATATCAGAGATGTCAAACCCCCACCATCCCAACCCAACCCAAACCCCCACCATCAATACGTTTTAAAAATATCACCACATAACGTTTCAAAACAGAATGAATGCGGTTCAAAACATTCGTCATTTAACGTCACCGTTTCAACGCGAAAATGTAAATATTTTAAAACAGTCGAAACTGCTTCAAACCGCTGCATCGTGAAAATATGGCTTAATTTAGTTGAAACTGCACAAAAATTACATAAAGTGTTCAAATTGTCGGCCATTTTGTTCTAAACATATACAGCTGGCTCGTCGTCACTTTTGGATCTCAATGTGAGCCCGACGTGAAGTTATGTAAATATATGTACCTACTATTTTTATGATGAAAAGAAATTACTTGCCTGAAAATTTTGAAACCATTTCGTAAATGTCTTGAACAATTAGGAGCTGCACAGCAGGTTATGTTTTAACAAATATGTCAACCACATACACAACACCATTTGACTGAGATCCAAAATAGCCGACGAGCCAGCTATGATAATCTTGGGTTATTTTCGATTTCTCCCAAAACTATGAGGTCCTCTAATTCTTTATTTCTGTTTTGAGATTCATAATTTTTGGATTTTGGCAGTTCAAATGACTTTATTAAATTGTTTTTAAATCTCAAGAAGATATCTCGGAAGGATTGTCCTCTTTCAGGATACCACTCATGGTAAACATTAATCGCTACTTTTGCGTTTTCATCAATTTCTTCAACATCTAATATTAGTAAAGGAGACACTGTTATAGAAACAATAAATCAAAAACGTTTATATCCGTAAATTCAAATCAAATTATTTTATATTCGTAGATACATATTTCGGCAGCTACGCTGCCATCTTCAGTACAGCTACACATACACTCACAAGTTAAAAGCACTTCATTAAATCTTTGGTTGGTATAAATATTATAACATGTCATATTTCTCGTAGTTTTCATACATTTTTAATTGTCTTCCTAAGCGGACTTTATAGAGACACTAAAATTCAAGAGAAATGCAAACACTGTAAGAGATTGTGTCAAACAATGTTACAAAAACTTAAATTGTTTAGTTATCGTCATCCACAGCCTACTTGAATGCTACAAAAACAATTAAACTTTTAATTAAAACATCGAAGCTCTATATCTCAGAACCTACTTGTATAAAATATCAAGTGTTTTATATTTTTGTAAAGAGAATTTTATGCTCTTTACAAAAATGTAAAAATATATAGGGTGTTCCATACAAAAAATCAAAGTTCTAGCTTATATCTCAACTATTGAACACTCTAGAGAAAAGTAATTTATAGCAATGAATATTGCATGAAAAAGTGCCTCAAAGAAGTTTTTACAGAAATCTAAAATTTTCATAAACAAAAAAGTTATAAAGGTTTTTAGAAATCGTAGAATTTTGAAAAACACCCTGTAGCTCCTAAGCGGTACAAAATATCGAAATGCGGTCTTCACCATTAATTTTGTCTTAAAAATTGAGCTCCAGAAGCCGCGGTCAGTTTTTCTGTAACTCTTCTAAGAACAGGTGCTTCCTATTAAAAGTGTCAAATTTGGCCCACCCTGTATTTTAAATATTGTTAAGAAACAAACTATATTACGTGAAAAAAAAACTTTTAGAAAGTAAAACCTACTTGAATTGATTTTACAGTGAACAGGACCGAGTTTGCATCAAAAATATAAAAACAAAACATAAATATTGAATAAAAACATTTTCTTCTATTTTCTGATTCATTATTATTTTCATTATTTTCAAAGTGTGACATGAAGTACTTTATAATAAATGTTCGTGAATTCAAGAGTACCTCTATCAAAACATATATATTTTTTAAAAATACGACTTTCAGAAGAAAACATCTTTAAAATTGAATGCTCCAATGAATGAACAAATTCCTTGCGACTTCGTATTGAGCAAGGATTTTTGATTAAAACCTCTAAAATATAAAACACCCTGTGTATGTACATTGTATTTGTTAAAAACACAAAACACAAAATTGGGATGAAATATGCTCCGGTATGTCCCGAATAATTTTATATTGTTGTCCGAAACGTATTCGGGGGTTAGAATAATTATTATGCAATGAAATAGACCTGTGCGGAACACGTGAACAAACAAATCACATGTATTCAAACGTGACGGATACAAAAGCCCACTCGCTGCCTGCCCTCATTTTAATTCATTACCTCTGTCTGAGCCGCCACCGCCGCCCGCTAATTGAAACAAAACAGTTGATTCAAATTATCACAAGTTTAATCTTAGCAAGCCTATCAACTTATTACTTGATCTTATTAATGGATACGTTTGTGTATCTAAGTCGAATTTAATTAATTCAAAGTCGGCCGCCATTTCGACGTTTTAGCTTGATTATTATCGTCGTTTGGATACAGTTGCGGACGACTGTTTTTGTTCTTTGGGCGGAAAATGTGGAAAATTATAACTTCTTAACTAATTGAATTTTCAAAATTTTCACGTTTCAACTGTACCATTACAACAGAATCGATTCTAAGTCCTGCTTTCCTTTGACCACTTTCAAAAATGATACCTTTTCTTCCTAATACGCATTTCATACTTGCAATCTGGCTATTTTTAAGTAAAAAATATTCTACATTCGTTATAACCACAATTCGCAAAAGGTAAGTTTCGAATCTAAGACAATAAGTGTAAAGGTTCTTTTTTTTATTAGAAGTTCTAACCTGTTGAGATACGAGAAGGACAGCTCATGACAAGAATGCAGAAGTATAAAGAGAAAAGAACAGCCCCGAATGAACTAATGTGATTTCCTGAAAGCCACGGAATATAATGCGAGTTACAAACCCCGAAAATGTCCTGGGAACAGAGGGACGGGACGGCGCTCTTTTATGTCGCAAATTCTTTTGTGAAAAATCTTCTTTGATGAAGTTTTTTTTTAAGAAGAAACTGATATATGGATATAAATGCCGGAGATACTCGCGTGTGTTGTTCTTGCTAACGAAATTTGTTTAAAAACTGGGTTTCCTTTGAGAGCTCTCGAAAAAAAAACCAAAGCAAATTTGATCGAAAGTACCGAACGAATCGTCATTTTCCACAGAATACATGATGATGAATTTTACTATTATGTTATTAATATCTATGTTGGTCGTAAAAGAGTATTACCGACAGGCGTAATACGATCCCGATAAAGTAATAAAATCCTTTGATGTACGCACAATGATGCACTAAAGTATTAGTCATACATCAATAGGTACATTAGCAATGTGAAACCTGCGAAAAAAGCTCATTCACATCAGTGCAGTGGAAAAACGACCTCAACACGGGTTTTAAATCAATTATTTTTAAAATTTACTGCAAATTCCTGCCTGCCTTGAATTTATTTAGGGAAGAAAAAAAAACAACATTTGTGTTTCCCTTCCTTAATCGCAGATTTTCCGGCGTAAGCCCCTGAATGTGCACAATTCAAAGAAACTCAGAGTAACAGATTCCAAAGGCCCTCAGAGATCACATGTCCTCGAACTTCAAAGCTTTCGTTTTTGTTTACTGCCCACGTACTTATGAATATCTTCATTGTGCGAGATTTGAAAATCTTCTTTATGGACGCAGGCATGCAAATTCGTGAAATACCGAAAGAATACACGGACGCATTTGATTCCTTATCCCGTGTTCGAGGAGTTCAAGTATAAAGTAGAAAAATGTGTACGCCATTGTGTTCAGATTTAAGTATTCTGCAGGCATTGGACACGAGGAATACTGTCGTAGATGCATACGTGAAATGTGTAAGTATAAACCGGGCACTTGAATTTTTCTTTTATTTGTACATACATATATCAGGACGTACCCAAACATGCAAATAATAACTACTTATGAGTAGTCAGAATTTTTATTGTGTGCGAAACAATTTGATATGTCAACGAAGTAATATGCTTCTTACTGGAAGCAATCTAAAACAACATGCATATAATATGTCAGACATTCATTCTTTTTTAAGAAAATTCATTCGAATTTTATAATAATCTACTACGTCAGTTGTATTCATTTCAACCTAAACAATAATATTTGATTTAAATTCGCTTTTTTTGCTTTTGAAAATAAGTAGAAATGTGTATTTCTGAAAAGCAGACAGCCAGTCATACTCATTCATGGTAAGTCCTTACGACCTTATTGGAAATAACGTGTGTCCAATTATTGCAGTCCTGGGTGGCTGTAGAGTCAAATATTTTTAACTAATTATTGTTTCAAATGGCATTAAAACTTTAAATACGTAAAGAAACATTTATTTGTTGTCTCACAGTCAATACTTGAGACTTCAATTCAACGATACGAAGTAAGAATCAGCATTTATGTGTGATACCACAACCACCCAGGACTACAATAATTGTTGGACGCATCATACTTCAATACATACATACATTGAATTTATCGAATTCGACCCTTTATGGGCATTTGAAATGACTTTCGTTTCAAAGCTCGATATTTGGGTTGTACACGTTCCGAAAGAATGGGATTTGATTCTTCGCATTACCGTCTGCGATTTGCTGTTGAAACGTAAGAAAAATTATCCACTTCGTAAGCAGTGAAAAATTGGTTTTGTAAAACAATGTTAAACGCAAGAGTCTATGGAGCAGATTGATGAACCAGATGAAATGATTCTATCAAGTAGAAGAGCAGAATTGGTAAACAGAAAAGATTACAATGAGGAGCGAATAACGGATATATTTTTATTTAGTAATAGCTTTAATCAGTATTAACTTTTATGTAAGAGTATAAATGCATGTAGTGGTAACATAAAATTGCATACTTCTGAAAACTGAAGAAACGCACTGTAAGAAAAGGGGATCATGCGGTATATAAATTAAATTGGCTTGACTTATGTTTCATATGAATCCTCAGGGATGTGTCGCCCTCAGATCGAAGGGACTGCGATCCTTTTAGTAAACAATGACCTCTCAGACTTCCTCAGTTTCCCGATGACGAGCAGATTCTGCGGTATGAATATGTGTGCTAAAGTCATTAAGGAAGGGAGGGTAATATTCCATGAAAATTCATAGAAACGCGTTCGTGAAACTTCACTTTTGATCTGCACATTCGGGGTATTTTTCAGAAAGAAATTAATTATATTTTGAGTTCCAAGGCGAAAGCAAGTTTCTCGTCTGCTGTAAATTCGTAGAATTCTAAACAAACGTTAAACATACTTTAGTCTTTATTAGCGACGGTGATATTTTAATACAGGATAACACGGACGTGCGCTCAGTTTCTATAATGTTGTTAATTAGTTTTATCAGTTAATCACTATTAGTCGGGGCTTTATTGTAATTGTTTTAACAGTTTGGGCATCGACTACAAACACAGTCGCGTTTACTGCAAAGCACCGCGGTTGGTAATCGAAATACTATGTAATGCAGTATAAAGATAAATGGGGTGCAGTTTACCTAGCCGCAGGGGGTGGCGCCCTTACTTCCTTAACACAGTGACTGTATTGCGACGCGATATGTCGAACAGTTCGGCTCAGATATGCTTTTATGTGAAGATTGTTACTGTAAACACCCCGTGGGGTTTCCCAACACGACGATATTTGATTGTGTTTGCGCAAATATTTTTCACGGATAGGTAAATAATTTCAAATAATTACATCACCAGTAACAATTTTATATACATATTATAATTTTTTTTACAAAATATATAATACATTTCCTATTTGAATAATTTACAAATTCATTGCTACTTTCATTGTTGCACACCAGATATAAATAATAAAAGCCCCTGCTTCTTTTGAATAGATTTGTTTTGAGATAAAATCAAAATGACAATTTTTTTTTTCATAAAGTTTTAAATCTATACATAAGAGGTATAAAATTGTGGAAAATAAGGAAAGCTTTATTAGCCGCTTAGACGACGCACAATATACTCCGGGAGCTTTTGTAATTCCAAATGATAATGTGCGTAAATAATCGGTTTTAAATATAAAGCATATAATTCTCTGGAGTTGCGGATTAAAAAATAATTGGCATTCGTCGTCTTCTGCTCTTTGCAACAGAGGCTTAAGAACATGTCAATTTACGAAAATAAGCGACCAAAAATTGTTTTTTTAAGATATTTTTAATCGTGATGCCGGAGTGCAAATCTGAGATGAGACTTTTTAATTTCGAAGTTCGAGATAAGTAGGTAGTTGCTTAATTAAATTGTTTCATTTAATTCCACTCCGGAGAGGCGTAATAATAAGGAATAATATGGGAATTATGCCGAATATTTTCCGAAATGTAAGACACCTCGGGCGGGGATTAACTCCGGTCAAAGGGCTCCGCCTTTATCCGTCTCGCTGCATTACCCGGCAGCTGTGATGTGAAAAATAATTAGTTGGAGACATCTTAATTTCCTCACTGCCGAGACGGAAAAAGAGATTTGTTCTTCTAAGAAGGCGAACAATTATTTTTAAGTTGCTCGCAGGGACTTGGGGGACTTGTACTCCACGTTAAGCTGCAGACTCAGGATCAAAACTGTGAAAATTCTGCGGTGTTTTTGTAACACTTAATTCTACGTTATTAATTAAAATTTGTGTTTACAACTGAAATTTATAACCAGCA
Organism: Dorcus parallelipipedus; assembly: GCA_958336345.1. NCBI lineage: Eukaryota > Metazoa > Arthropoda > Insecta > Coleoptera > Lucanidae > Dorcus > Dorcus parallelipipedus. Next base: position 32,411,554 of record OY284479.1, on the reverse strand, counting down.
AATTGCGACTTGGTTTACAACTCTGTAACCTTAAAGTCTCTACAAATACACAGACATGCTTTTTGGATTGCTTTTTATTGAATTAACAAACATGTAGTCGCCACAAAAATTAAACTTGCGATTCCTGGTTCACAAGTATGTGTTAATACTAACTAACTCCCAAATAGATGAGACAAAAGGACGATAAGCTAATAAAATGATTTTAAAAGCAGAAAGATATTGTGTACCTAGTAGAATACATTATGTAATATTAAAGAGATGCTAAAATACACTACATGTTTACAAAACGTAGATGTATCGTTTACTAACTAAATCTGCAGAATTTGTGCAGAATTATATCAAAGCTTTCGGTTCAATTATACACGAATTATAACGTTAATGCAGAGAAGTCTCCGAATACATGCATATAAATCGATGCAACAGCTTTATGTATTCTGCGTAGTAAACACATTGACTAGTTTCCAAACACAGGACAAATTTTGACCAGAAAGGAAATACACAGTGTTAAATTAAAAAAAAGAAAACTTTAACTTATAAGTGTATAAAAAAATTTGTCCAACAGTTGGATGTTTTTAGGTGTTTTATACGTTCGTTTTGAGTGACTAAAATCAAATTTCCATCACTAGCGCAAAATGTGCAAAATCAACAACTATCCATGACGACCGACCATGACTGCTTGACGTTTTAAGCAATGTCACTTCAAAAATATCTTTTCAAGATTCTTTGTTGTTAAAAAATGCAACTGTTGGACAAAAGGTCGTATATCACACGTGAACGAAATGCAATTATACACTCGTGAGAATTGTCTCACTCGTGTTTCGCACTCGTGAGCCAAAATTCTCACTCATGTATAATTTTGCATTTCTCTCACTTATAATATAATCTACTATTACGTATTATGTACTAGTGAATAAAATGCTCAATATGACTACCATACTGTTAAAAGCATATCTCAAATCGTACTATATTTTGAAACATACAGGGTAGATTGTTAATATAATTGTTGTGGTAACTGTGATGCAAATTATGTAAAGAATAATTAAACGAAATCGTTTTTTTTATTTTGGGAATGACTCCAAAATAATCTTCAATCATTCTCAGCGTGTGACTGGTCGCACAATCTTTCTGGGCCCACTGTGCATAAAACCACAAATTTCTAATTCAACAGAAGCATGTTAGGTCTTGTACAAAAAATATCAAAACTTGCTGCTAGTGTCTTTCGCTATTAACGATAACAACATCGCCTGCAAGTGATCAACGGGGTTCTAGATCTTTATTTCATTAAATAAGGATCTAGAACCCCGTTTTCAGAAACACCACGATCGATGAGTTGTTTCCAGGATTTCTCTTCCCCAATACATTTGAAATACTGGTTGTTAATATGACTAGAAAGTGACATATGAGATTCATCTGAACGCCAAACGTTGGTGAAGAACTCTCTTTGTACTGCTTCAGCTTAACCAACATTCAAGCATAGTAATCGTCGCGATCGACGTTGGTTCAGCTTGTAACACATCTGGATTTTGTAAAAGAAACCACCAATATCTTTAACCTTCAAAAACTAGCTTCTTGGCAGTTGGCATGTTTCAAGTTACCCTTTCATGGTCCTTTTCCGTTCTGACTTGTCTTTTCGTTGTATGCCAATATTACCAGCATTTCTATAATTTTGAGCAACATACAAAATTACCCTTTTTTGATCGTTTATATACAATGCTTGAGAAGATCACCAATCGATGCTATTGAGTCAGAACTTAAACCATCGAATTTTAATAAGGCATGTAACTGTAACAAAAGCCTTCCTGAAATTTAGCAAAATGTCAAAATCGTCAATGATGTCTATTGCCTGACAAAGAAGTTGCACAACCATGGCCATCTCTAAAACAGCCCTTATAGAGCAGGCAAAAAGCTACGATTAAAAATAAATATTGATAACTGATTATAAATTACTTGCGTTATAATTTGACGTTAACAGTGAGCATTGACTATAATTATTCTTCTCCATACTGTTCCAAAAAAACAAACAATACAACTTTTCATAGTATACATGTAAGCGCAAGCTACTGCATTGTAATATTAAACATTCTCTCCATTATTTATAATACATTAAAATTAAAACTCAGAATTTTTTTGCATTTTTGATCATGTCCTTGATTTTCACATGGTCTTTACATTGCAAAATGAGAACTACTAGCATAGAACACAATTCATGGTGTTAATTCTTTTATGGAAAAGGATATTGCAATTGGAAGTGAAATTATTATGTCTGCATTGCGAATCAATACGCATTTTTTTAAAATTTTATCCTTGAATAATATTATTACATATAATTCATCCCATTTGTTTCAGGTCGAACGTATTGAGTAACCGCGTACAACAAAAGTATCGGATGACGTTTACACGTTCGGAAAATGAAGTTCGTTAGATTCATAAAAACCGAAGTGCTCTGCGTTACACAATCCGGGAATAAAAAAAAATCCTGCGAATGTCGTCTTCGGTGCCGAGAGCAATGAGATTGAACGTCGCGAACGTGACATAACTAGACCATGTTTGTCCATAAACACTATAACCTACGGATCATCCTCGGCCTAATGAAGTGTGTGCTGTTTACCTTAGCGATGGGGTTAGTCAGAATTGTGTTTATAACGCTGAACCACTACACTGCATAGCATCCCTTGTCCGTTTTATCGATATCATCTCACCGAGCTTTATTAGATTAAATTGAGATTGTATCTGTTGGTAGTGAGAGAAATCTGTTCTGAATTCCATTACGACCTTGTTATCTAATATTACATTTCTAATTTTTTTTAACAGTCAAAATAATTAAATAATTACAGTAATCCACAGTAATCAAAAATATGCACAATAAAACCTCTCGTTATTTTCCTGGTCTCACGACAAACACTCTAGGTAGAATAAAAGAGCAGTGGAAAAAGTCGATTTTCCTCCGAACTGGTCGGTCGAGTGATACATGGGGCTAATATAGAGAGCAGTTTGTGTCTATTTTCGTGGACCGCCGGCGGCTGATTTGTTTTATCAAAACAACGACGGATCAAACGCTGGAAATAATTTAAAAGGAGATTACGGAAGTCCAATATATTCGGGAAGCGTGTTCGAGTAGTCCAGGTGATTTAATTCGACCAATCCCAGTCGGGCTTCACTGTTTTACATGCGGAAAGTTTAATTTTAGTTTTGTATAAACGATTCTATGTAAAAAAATTGCGGGAATTAACGACCGATGGCAAAAATTAAAATACTGACCGCAGAGCATGAAGATATACAAAAATTTATTTCTGCTCCAACAGAACAGAACTCGTAGGATTTGCATCAAGGTCAAGAATGTCAGTTTGGTGACAGTTTGTTAATGGTGCTGCTTCATCAGTCATTGCACAAAACAGTCCTGATGTCTGTAGAAACAATTTATATTTTATCAATGTTCGGAAGCTTAACGTTATTGCTACTTACATATCTTAATTGTCATTACATATCTTAACTTGTATGGTGCACAGAAAAAAAAATCGATCTTTTTAAACAGTATCGGGCCTACTGAATTAAGTATTATTTCATATTGGTATAATTGATGTCAGTTATATCTACGACAACAAAGAATCCCTTTATGTAAACAGTGCAGCTGCGCAAACTTGACCATGTTTATTAATCTCATAAATGTCCTTAACTCGCAGGTGTGCAACCTTGATATTGTTTACTAATAACGTGTGTATACAACTTGTATCATAACGTCCAACAAATATTCACACCACGCGATTCTCTGTTAAAAACTGTATCGATAAATATAATGTCATTTTCTCCAAAAACGTTTCCAAAATACAACCGATCATAGTTTTTTAAATAGGGCGACGCAGTGTAAATTAATTCGATTTAATCCCACTATTCGGGAACATGTATGTAGCTTCGTTTCTTAGCAACCTGATTTTCAGTAAGAAGCAGGAGAATTCTGCAAAACACAGTTGCAACATCCTTTCAGATTACAAAATGCAAAGAATTTGCTTTAGTAAAATATGAATTAGAGGGAGGGAAAAAAGCAGAAAATATTATTTAGTTAACTAATCTATTGCATGTTTCATGTACTTCTTGTCGAAATTAGATAGATTTATCGCTCCTTACTGAAACAAAAATCAATTTTCAATTCTCAATAACTTCACAACCAGAGACTTAAGAAGAAAGTGGTATTATAATTTTCTGTATAGCTTTCAACATAGAATCGCATGGTGTGAATATTTGTCGGACGTTATGATACAGGCTGTATAACAGTAACTGCCATCTTGCTAAAGTAGTCTTGGTAGAACTCTTGTGTTGTACACACACGTAAAATATATCATGCTAAAGCTTGTATTCATCAATCAATAAAGTTATTATATATTTATATTATTCAAATATTATTCTGTTGCGTGAATAAATATTTTTTTTAATATAACGAAATGTAACTTGTCTTCACTTCACTTTTTATAGATTTCTGACGTCTGAGTATTTTTTTCTTTCACAATCTGTACTTATTTACGTCCAAAATAAAGCAAATAACAACGTATTACATCCTTTCAGATGTAACTGTAGCAGCATCGTCCTTAGTAACGAAACAGTTATATAAATAAACAGTTATTTTGATTCTGAAAGGTCGAGAATATACGAATCGGGATTTCCTTCGCGTCCTCGTGATCCTTGTGACGTCCCCACGCGACGTCGAGGCGGCGCCCAGCGTCAGGACTCTTGAGCCCTGATTACAGTAATTTATGAACTCGGTGCAATCTATCATTAACTAATGAGGACTCAATGGGCCCTAATTTCGTTTCATATGTACACACGATCCGGGCCGCTTGTTTGCCCGCACTTATTATAATTTGTTTGATTTGTTAATGTGTGCAAAGGCCTCGCGCAAATAAAACGGCGGAGGTTATATGTTGTAATTAGCGCCGATCAAAGCCCCACAGTATTTGCCTGGGCGTATTTTTTCATGTGGAAACTTGGACTTCTTTACTAGCAGAGTAAATTATAGTTTACCGAAGTTAGAGAGCTTCAAATGATTCCTCTATAATTCAGAAGAAGCGAGCCTAGTATTTTGATTTAATCATGATAACCAAGAGCTAAGAGTATTTTGATTTAATCATGATAACCAAAGAGCTAATTACGAATTAAATCAAATCAAACACGAATTGAATTTTAAAAAGATAATGATGAGGCCCTGAAGCAATCCTTAATTTTCTTTTGCTAGCCGATCAATTTAAAATCAGAATGAAAAATCGCTGATAATTACAGTACACAATCAATTAACTGTCGACGGCTATCGATGCCAATTTATATACACCCCCATAGGGAACGTACCATAATATTTACACGAGGCCAAAATTAAAATAAAAAAGTAAACAAGGCAAATACGTTAATTGTTTTTTGCAGTTTCGGTTAGAATTATATCAGAGCTTCTTTCATGTAATAAGGAATTTTTCGCAAACGAACGTAAAAAGAAGCCCAAAACATCGAAACTTTCCTGATCCGTAGTGGTCACATCAAGACTCTTAGGGAGAAGGGCACCGGTAAGGGATTGATCGCGACCTGAGGCGCATTGCTTGATTGCTTTCTTATAAACCCGTCAGCATTTATCCAATGCTAACGGCTTGCGTAAACAAGGGCTTATTGTATTTCACTCGGCAACTACTACTTCGAACTTTGCAACACTGGTTTATGTATATATCAAAGTATTTGCATGCATGTATATAACATATACAACACTGTCGGAAAGTTTACCGGCATGTAATAGAGCGTTGTGTTGGAGGTGGACAAATCGCTCTTGACTAAATGACAAGACATGATAAAAATGAATATGATCTGACTGACGAGGCAAGTTCATCACCAAATGAATCGAATTAAAATAGAACGTATTCTGATGTAATCAAAACAATTTCATTTATTCACGAAAAAATATTTGAATAATATAAATATATAATAACTTTATTGATTGATAAGTACAAACTTTATCAAAACTTATTTTATACATGTCCACAACACAAAAATTCTACCAAGACTACTTTAGCAAGATGATAATTATTGCTATATACACTTGTTATTAGTAAACAAGATCAAGGTTACACACCTGCGAGTTAAGAACATTTTAAAGTGAGATTAGTAAACAAGGCCAAGGGTGGGCAGCTGCACTATTTACATAAATGGAGTCTTTGTTGTAGATACAACAGAGATCAATTACATCAATATCAAATGAGTACAGAGTATTTTAAATGCTGCCAATAGATAAAGAAATGCTGTTTTGAATCAATTTTTCTTCTAATGTGTATCTATGGTTGGGATTTTCTGTAAAAGCTTGGAATGAAAGTACCGTATCGCCGAATCGAATTAAAACAGAACGTATAAAAAAAGGACTAAACCTGGGAACGCGACAATAACGCGCTGCATCTTGCAAAGTCATGAAAATTAACAACGTCCAGTCCGAATGTGTAATGTAGCGTTCATGACCACGTTAAATTTTCATCGCCCGTTGGAACGGGTGTACGCTGAAATGCTAATATAGGATGGTCAAGCGGTGGTGTAAGAGTGATTGTTTGGCGACACGGAGCCTAATGGTCCGAGCAAAGGCACATTTGCATGATTGTTGAAGGGACGCAGATTAGTAAGCTGCTATCGAATTGATACTTCCCATTATTGTACATAAATTTAAACGCTAACAAACATTAATCATCAGGTCTCGCCGGGCAATGTATCTTAATTTAACGCAATTGTGTACATGTATGTATGTGTACGAGAGTTGCATGATTTCTGCGATGTCGTAGGTCAGAAATAAATTTCGGCTTTTGTTTGCAGATCGTGGCGAAGCATGTTAATAAAACGAAGGCATACATACCGTAACCAATGGCGTTTCGTTATCGCAGTGTGACAGCAAATAGCATCGTATTGATCAGCCATCCATACGGTCAAAATTATATAAAATGCTGTTGTGGTGTCATTGAAAAATTCCGACATTATAGCTTCCATACCTGAAAAAAAAAAAAGAAATCAAAATGACATTGCATACCGACTGTTTCAAATTAGACACAGTTGTGAAATGCATGCTTTTTCATTCAATGTAACCGCTAGTGCCGTACCATGGTTTTGGGTAAGATTTTATATCAAATATATCTCGAAAACTAAGACACTTAAAATTGTCTCTTATATTTTTACTGTAACCTGCAACATCATTATTATATTCCCCCTGAATGAGTTTGAAAATTTTTTTTGTCAAATATACATACATTGTAAGTTAAACGTTTTGCAATTTCAACATGAAAATTTGAACACATAACGTACCAGCGTAATACTCATCTGCAAACTTGTTTAACACATTCGCCGATTTAGTTTATTTAATTCAATAATAACGTAGTAATTGGTTTTTAAATTGTCGTAATTATGCAACTACGTATGTTTCTGTAACAGGGCAGGCATGTACTAATTAAAGCTTTTGCGTGAACAGCCCGCCGCTCTGTGAAATAAATTTAATTAATTATTTTCCAACCAAAGTGAAAAATAAGTGAGCTTTAACATGTGCAGGTGAACAATTTTATAAATTAAGGTGACGTTTTTAATACGTTTAAATTTCGCGATCAGTTTTTTTTGTTGCAGTCTTTTAAAATAAATCTTTCTGTGTTTATCGCGTAACCTCTAATTGGAACGTGTAATTGACTTTCTGGACGTTAATTTGTGTTGTTTTCATCGCGTTCTGTTTTTTGTTATTACTGTTTGCCCCCGCTAGCTGTTTGTCGGATGGAGCGCAGCGAGTTTTTTTTTTTTTGCTTAATTAACTGTATGTAAATAAGCCCAATCGATTTCGATTTTACGTCTTCCTATTCTGTTTTGCTCGCGACGTTTTAACGCAATCATTTTCAATTTTATTCCCGCCAGGAGAGATTCGCCCCGGCCGCGCGCAATTTAGAAGATTTCGCATTCACGATGTTATGAAAGCGGAGCAAGTCAAAAACAAAATTAAAAATGCACTCACATAAGAAGCCAGCCGGGGCTTTATAAACTAAAGCTAGGAAAAATTATCAGAGTCTCTGGAGGAATAAAGTCCCTTTCTGGCACAGTAATGTAGTTTGTGCTGTCATCTGCGAAGCGAGTTCACTGCTCTGGAAATATTCTCCGCATACCGACCAGCTAAATGGATACTTTTAATTCGTTTTTACGTTCTTAATTAGGTGGTTGACAGATATCTTTGATTAAACCAAAGGCCTTCTTCTTGCAAACATTCCTATCAACATTATTCGATCATAATCGATCCTTCTAGTCACAGTATTAAAGAACTACTTGTTTTCTTACCTGGTTAGAATAATACCATCACATGATGAACAAAGATTCTTTTGGTGTTAGCTCAATTACTAATGAGTCGGTTTTATTGTATTGGCTAAAAATGTTAGCATTATTTCAACTTACTAGCCTTCAAGTTAATAGTTCAAGTAAAAATTTAATCTTTGACTCTGCATTTTGTTATAATATTTTGTTCGTTCTTTTCTCCCTTTTTTTAAGAGTGTCAACTTCGCTAGGAACACGGAAGAAGGTTATAAGATGAGTTCTTCTAATAGCGTGTCGCAGTCAAAGATGTGCGAACACATGATCATCAGTTGACGTTCTACCTGTGAATTAATCCTCACTTGAGAGGAAATAAGATGACGAAAAATGATTGCAGTCATTTTTAGACGAGTGATGTACAACCGACTCCTCTTTGAGAAAAGGAATACTGAAAGCCTCCAAAATATAACCAAAGTCTTAAAAGCAAACAATAAGTTCGAAAAGGTATGCCATTTTTACTGTCACCATTCGGGAATCAAGTATTTTACTTCAAAAATAAATTATTCGTATCTCCGGGAGAGAAAAAGCTGCAAAACCGGTAGCTTTGGTCAATTCCATTCCCTCAAATACGCGTATGACCCATCACCCATCAACTCTCGTACTGTGTTGACGGAGTGTGCGCTTATAAGAAGGGTCTAGCTGTCATGAACACTACAGCTCAAAGTCTCGAAAATCCCAGAATTCTGTTGCTGATGTTAGAGAGAGAGAAACAAAAAAAATGCATCCCCGGAACAAAGGAACAACCTACCTCATATTGTCCTTTGAATTGTCCATGTATACAGAAGTGACTATGTTGAGTTTTGGCTTACTGGATTTTTTCGTTCTAGCTTGCAAAGGATTAGTAAAGAGCTTAGCACGGTTAACATGATCAGGATTGGTACTTATGCTCATCATGCCATCTTGTCATATTCTCTTGTCATTGGAGACCATAAACCTGTATATATTATTCTGCACAAATAGCTTCTATGAAAGGAAGTGATGTCTAAAGATAAGACTAGATTTGTCTTCTTCTCCTCCTCGTTAGTTGTCAATATGATTCGATCCTTGTTAAGTAACTACCTATAGCGAGTTTGTATTTATTTTTTATTGACTCAACATGAACAACATATAAAAATTGAATGACAATTATTAAAAATAAATAATTGAACTGTACGTTTAACAATGTATTCGATGAACTGCTCTCTTCGCTATCGTCGTCTAGGAACTTGGAAGGCGGTGTTACTGGCAGAGACAACTCTGATGAAGGAACATCTTGGTTTTTAAAATATTTCCTACTCTATAATTGTTTTCATAAGAGAGAGCACTGCGTCATAAATAAAATGCGTCTGGCGTTGCATCATCAGACATAAAAAGCATAACTCCATCCGTTTTTCTTATTCACCGTTGACAAAGAAATAATTTTGAAATGTTTGTCGGTTGTAACTTCGGTGATTGATGACTCAGAGCTCAAGTTCCGTGAATTTGATTATATCTCTTCAACAGCTGACTTCGACGACGTTGATGAGTGAACTCTTGACAATGGCTGCACAAGAGATGTTGTGGTAATACCAACCAGTTCACTGCTACACCTTTTAAACTTGTTCGTTTCAGCCTTTTAGAGATTTTTCTAAAAGCAATTTGAAGAGAATTGGTGACAACGGACAACTTTATCAGATATCTTGGATTTCTATCTCTCCACTTAGACTTTTCTTTGTGCTACCGAATACAACAATTTCTGCCGTTTGATAGTGTTAGGTCCAAGAAAACTGACTCAAATTTGCACTCGTTTTTGTCATTGTCAAAGACATTTTGTTTAAATTTCGTAATTCATGTATACAGGTCTAAGTCTGTTTAACAAATTTTCATTGCAAGATTTCGTTCGTTATCCATACTTCTTTTTTCAGTTTTTTGTTAGTTACCATTAGTACTGCATTTTGGACGATACACTATTGCACCATACCTATTCTCTGAAGTTTCACTTACAAAAGCGTTCAGTTCTTGTGATACTTCTTTCATTATTTGACCTTTTCATTCATCGAAATCTATTCTATCTGATAACTTGATAACTTTCCATATTAGGGTTTCCTTAGGCGTAATACATCGTTGTCAATAACATATCGTGGTTTTGAAATATGTTAGAATAATTCCATTTTAAACAATATTATTGTAACACGAACGCGTAGGAATTTTGTATTTTTCTGTTGTAATTCGCCTTATATTATTATTTATATTACATCTGTAGGAGGACGCGATCAAAGAAACTGGCCTTAAAAGAAATCCTTCAATGCGTTTTGTTATGAAAGAGTGGATATTATTTACAGCTATTTTTGTCATTTAACCTCTGTCGTCGTTTGCCAACATAATAGCAAGTTCCCATGTATTGGTTTTGTAGGCGAAAGAAAACGCGTTGGTGCAGATAACAAGGTGTAATTTTCTGTACCCCAGTAATGGTCTTTTGTTAGATCAGAAATCAGGGGATGGACTAAATGGCGCAAGTAAAATGCGAAAATAAAACTCGCGCTGCCTTACTGGATGTCAACGAGTAAATAAAAAAACCTAAGCGAAACCACAAGTCTGCCTCATTATAAATATTGTGCAGAATAAATAGTTATTTTTTGACGTGGCGAAATTTTGTAGGCAGCTCTGTAAATACTCTGCCTGCTCCTTAAGAGGCCGTGTTGGCTTTGTCTGAATAATTAATATCCTAAGATAGCAACCCCACTTTACATTCTGCAACCGACTCATTTTCTTTCCGCCAGACAACTAATTTATCTGCCGCATAATTTGTCCTTCACAATTAATTCTAGCACAGATGAAAAATTACCGAATGCTCGGAGTCAATTACCCGGCGTTTATCGCAATTTGCTCAGTCCTCAACGTCATACAATTTTTGTTTCTTTTCTCAATGTGCAAAACGTGGAGGGTTTCCGCTTCAAATAGATGTAAATTATATCGGTCACAATTATTTTTACTTAAGCATAATCAAATTTTAATAGATAAAAATTGTGAAACGAAATGTTCAACTCTAAAGAAAAATGGAAATCGTAAAAATTTGATTGAAACAAATAGAACATTCAGAGGAGCGAGAGGCGAAGCGAAAAAGAGCGCCAACTACAAAATTAAGAAAATCTTGGACGCATGGCGGAGAATAATTAGTTTCCAGATCAGACAGCAGCTTCTTAAAGCTCAAACATTGCGCAATATTACAATAAACAAACTAGAAACAAGAGGCGGAATGAAAGCGGCGGAGCTTTAATTCCGTCCGCAACTTCGCGCAGTTTTTAATAAAGTAAAAATGACAACGTCAAAAAATTTAGTAGAAATTAATGCTGGCTGCGCACGTAAAGAAACGAATGAAGCAATACCATTTTAAACAGGGTTAAAACCAGCAAATCAAATTCCAAAAATGAAACCCTACATATGTTCGTTTAGAACAGATGGTCCTTAAATTCGAATTAATAAAACGGCACCTTGACGTTTTAAGACGAAGAGCTTAATTGGAATTGCAGACATTTTTTTTGTTGGCAAAGAAGCTGGAATGAATCAAATCAGCATGTAAATAAATATCAAGGATATATGCCAACCGATCCATTTGCGTTATAGTCTAAACCCAAGAATTACATCGCAAAGAAAATAAACGAAGTTTAAAAAAGACTGCAAAAAACGGAATTCTGTACAGAAAATTTATTATTTTAAATTAGAAAAGTAAGTAACAAGATGTTGCAATAATAACAAATTAGAACACAAGAAGTTTCCCTGCATATATCATATTGCAAATGATTTCAAATCGCGACTTAAAACAACGGAAGCTACTAGGAAATATCCATCTTATCAGAGCAGACTTACACGCAATTGTAAGCCTAGGTAGGAAAAAAAAATTTCAGCGAATGTTTTTCCGTTTTGTTTTAAAAAATTTAAATGATGTCGTTTTCAAACTAAAACTGAAGTGTCCCAAATTACGAGAAGAATTAGCAAAGTTAACGTTTGGTGAAATAAAATCAATTTATTTGCTTGCAAATCAGAATTTAACGAAAGCTTTAAATGTACAGAATGCAGTTTCTTCTCTCTTCGAATTAATTTTGTATGTTTTTATATATATTTTTTTTACTGTATTTGGAATTATTTTTTATGTTAACTTTTTGAATGTTCTGGACAAGAGAGAAGAATAGTTGGCAAGGGCCAAAACCATTCCGTATAAAAAGGGCGTTGAGAGCGATTCCTTGCTACCGAAAACTCAATCAAACAAAGGAATTTCGACTTGGGTCTTTTATGGTTTGACAAAAAATTGGTGAAAAGAGTGAAAAAGAAAGAAAGAAAGTAGTCTGCTTTTTTGTGTGAAGTTTTTGTATGAAGTCAGAGATTTTGGACTTCGGTATTTCACATTCATCGTGGCATCTAAAGGTTTGTTTCCTATGAAGAGGCTAACGCATGCGGCCGTCGCACTGTAACTGTCGCAAGATACTGGCTTCTGTGGATATTATATTGGAAAGAGCCCTCAGGAGCATCAGGGTGCCGCCCCTAAGGAAATGTTCCAATATAATTTCCATAGAACCAGTACCTTGCGACAGCCGCAGTGCGACGGCCGCATGCGTGGGCTGCTTCATAGGAAAAGAGGAGCCCTTTTGAAATTGATAATAATAAAAGTATAGGTTTCTTTAACCTACTTTTTTCATCATTTTCTTTTCAATTCCGTCCGTCCGTTACAATACTATCAGCAGCAACAGACCACATGTACCAAAACAGGGACACAAGAATAATTTCGGCATCCTTCAAAAAGTATTAGGTACCACAGACTAATCTGAGGAACTCAAATCTTTAACGGACAAGACGGATACCTCCTATACGATCTCAATGGAGAGGTACACTTACGGTTTTTATTATAATTACGAAAACTATTCGTCATTTTTCAGTGAAACTGTGTTGGAGAGTTCACAAAATCTTAATCAAAATTCTACCTATCCTACGCTTGTCTTTTACGCAGTTGCCCGAACACTAATGTGCGTTATTCTGTTTTAACTATCCGTTTAAAACACCATATTTCAAAAGCTTGGCATAGATTCTTGTCCACGTCAGAAGTAGTACAAGACATAGCCCAAATCGTTCTGGTCTCATTTTTCTCACTGAGTGGACCTCATTTTCTGTAAGGATGATGAAGATGTAGGGATTTTTTTCAACTTCTATTTTCTCATCTTTTCTAGTTTTGTTAAGGCTGGGTTTCTCAGTCCTAGTTTAACTTTAAACTCCCGTTTATTTCCATAGGAACAATTGTTCTTATAATTGCTACCATGGGAATAAACAGGAGTTTGAAGTTAAACTGGGACTGAGAAACCCAGCCTAAGAAATACTTTTATTCATCTGCATAAAACATTTCTGTTTTGGTACAGTTAGGATTTGATCAATGTAATAATTTTCACTTCTCCTTACCATTTTTCTTCGCTTGCCGGTTATTTCTTTTAACCTTTATATTAAGTATGTTGGTGAAACCAACAAATTATATGCTGAAGACGAAAAACGAGAAAAAAGGCAGTCCAACGCAGCTAATTACTAAATGAAAGTAGTATTTTCCGTTAGGGAGGGCACATAATCTGTCAAAGAGCAAGTGAACGTTAACTAAGGCGCCGAACGAAGCGGGGGTGGTAAGGAGAAGCTGGGGGTGGCGGTGACACGGAGTAATGTCACGCCTCGCCACCACCGCGGAGTCCAAGACGAGGCCGGGAATTAAACGAAATGAATGGCGGGCGACCGAGTGTCAGTTGAACACAGTGTTAGAGAAGGAAAAAATAATTGGATTGGTTACGAAACGATTTAATACACATCTTGTTGGCGTGGAAAATAAGATTACCAAAGGAAGAGATTTCGCCGAATCTCGAATTAATTCTGTCGAATATACCTTAAACATTTTACAAGATTCTGAATAACTTGAAAATTAACGCTTAACAGTTTTAGAAAAAAAACTTCCAATGTGTCACTAGTGAGTTGACTAATATTTTACAAGTCTTCAAAGGGCTGACGACTCATTAGAGATAATCTGAAATATTACCGTATTCAAACAAAATAATGCATTTCATTAATTTGTAATAACGCGTGATCAATATCTTTTCTAATCAAGTGACCTATGGAAAAAAATTATATCTTTGTTTGGTTCATTATTTCAAATGCCATTTGAATTATTTTTATTGCATTCCTATCGTTTTGTATAGGAATGCAATATAAATATGTAATTCAAGTGGCATTTGAAATAATAAACTAATTAAAGATACATAATTTTATTTCCATAGGTCACTTGATTAGAAAAGATATTGATCACCTGTTACATACATGCAGGCATAACTATTGCTTTTCGTTTCTAAAATTGAACGAATTTTCTTCGTTATAAAAGAACATGTTAGGATTCACATATAAATATAACACCAAATTCATTCCATTTCAACATAAAAGGAATTAAACGGATTCCATTTAGCACGTATCATCCGACCGTAAGAGTATTACTGGAAATAATTACTAGGGCGAATGCAAAACTGAAATATTAAATGACTGTTAGCGGCGTGAATGTGAGCATTCGAAGCCATTAAGTAGTGGATGTCTATGCCTGCCACGGCCCATTGATTCCTATAATCGAATTTCCACATTCAAATTACTTCAATGAGTTGCTTTAATCGAGAACTGGAAGCGCTCCCAGTCACTGTTTTGCATTTATTACAACGATGTTTGCTTGTAAATATCATCGTTGGAAAAACAAATTTTTATTAACACCAACGAAATATGGAAATAGAGTTTATTCCTGCTGATGTTATTTTAAAGCAAACGTTCGGAATTAAAAGGCACAGCTTTATGCTCAGCATGAAAGTTGATATGCTTTTAGAAGACATAAAAGTAATTGCTGAAGAGAGTTCTTTGCATATACTATTTTAAGTCTTCTTTATATACCAAAGCAAATGACAAATATATTGCATGATGGAATAAAATATACAAATCAGATTTCTTAGCTTCACACTTCAGGAGCCATTGTTTACTTGAATACGTCAGTTTCCAGGCTGGAAGCAAGTGTCCTTCCTTCGCCAATTATATAGGGAACATTTTAAAGATTGCTATTGAATCTTCTTGAACTAATTCTACTGCTGCTACTTTTTCTAGCAGTGTCTCTGCTACTGCTGTACTATTGAAAAGCATTATTCCCAGTCCTTCTCCAACTTCTCCAATTATCTCGATCTCAGCTTCCCTCTTCTTATTGATTGTTTGTTTGAGGAAGGAGTTTGAGAATGTGAAGCGTCGTTTTGGAACACGTGTGCTCTGAATTGCGACATAATTCAGTCTGCAGATTTTCATCGTAATTAATTGGAATTTTTCGGTCTAAGTCGGCTTTAACACCAAAGTAGCATGCTGCATGCTACTTGCATCTTTTGAGAAGCAGCGTGCCGCGTAGCGCATCTTAAAATTTCGCTTTCACATCAAGGTAGCATAGCAAGACTATGGGATTCGTGATTTGGCAGTGTCTTGCCAGTTATTATAATCAAGATGTCATCCGAAGATGAAGCTATGGCGTTAATTGCAGCGGTGGTTGTTAGGAGGAGAAAAAGAAAGAGAAGGTGTGATTGTTAAAGACCTCCATGCTGTTTGTAGCACATGTATGAGATAATGAAAAAGCATCAAGAACCACAACATTGTGGTTTCTGATGGTTTGGTGTCAGCATGTTGTCAAGAACCCTCGTTTAGCTTGACACTGTTTTAATTTAAGACGAAACCGCGGTCTCTACTGAAGTAGCGTAGCAAAATATAGAACTTGTCCTATGAGCTAAGCTGCACGTCGCAAGTGGCAGGTCGCATGAATGCTACGCTACACTGGTGTGAATATTATCAATTGTTTACATAGGTTCTAAAATTAATGGCATTCAGCGTGCATCCAGGATGCAAGTAGCACGTAGCATGCTACTTTGGTGTGAAAGCCGACTAATAGCTAAATAAAAGACGGCTGTTGTCGTGAAGGATCATCACACAGTTAGAAGACGTATGGTCGTAAACTCATCGGTAGAATTGACATTAAAAAACGTCCTAGTGTGATCGTGACAACTTCCAAGTTCCGTTTCTCCCTCTCCAGTGCCATGGTTTTTGGTGAGTAAAAATTAATTTATTTGCTGCCTAATTATGTTATCAGAAACTAACAATTGCTATTGATAAATTCGAAACTAAACAATAGTCCATCCCCTTTCTTTTATCTTTTAATCTCCGTCCCTTACAAAGTAACGACGTCCTATTTAATCAATTCTCGTCGTACTTTGATTAATCCTAATGTCTTTGTTAATATTTATCAATATTAAGGAAATGCCAGTATAATTAATAATATATTATTTTATACCTGAAATATGGAAAACTATTCGAAATAGTAACTTCTACATTTTTTTGTGTAATCTATCAAATGTGAAACAAATTATTTCCACGCAAGCTATCCGACAGTAATAAATTTAATAGCTTCGGAACTGACGGTAGGCCATATGTAAAATTTGCACGTATTTCACGCTTTCGCGAAATAAATTTCGGCGTAAAAACGCAACTATTGTACATGTGTGTGTGCGTGTGTTATTGTCGCATAACGCAAGGATTTCGATACATGCATGAATATTCATACGTAGGGCTCATTTGTACGCGTATGACATGGAAATGGGCCGGTAGAGATTATAAACCAACACTGATTAATATGTTAAAATTAAAATAGACAGCCAATTTCCGATCCCGGTAATGCATGAAATATTATTTGTTAGCACGTAAAAATGAGAATATCGTGTTACGCGCAACACGGTTTTGGTTTTTATCCGACGGTGGGATTTATTTTACGCGTCCGGCAATTTGTTTATCGTTCACGTGATAATAAAATAGTTTCGTTTTACGGCTTTTAAAAAATAATAACATGCCATTAACAGTTGATGTTAACACAAAGGTTTCGGATTAAACTTAAAAAAAAATTCATTTTAATTTAGCTACAATTTTTATTTAATAAAATGTAACAATATAATGGACCCAAACAATAACGTACCCAAATTAGAGGGAAAAAATTTATTATCGACTTTATTAGTTCATTTTATTTCATGTATGTAATATTAAAATAAAATATTATTTAACTTATAATTTAATGGAAGTAATTGATGTACAGATGATTTACCAGTTCTATTAAATCATCAGAGAACAAAAAAACGAATCGGAAATGCATTAAATTTCTCAATTAAAAAAATGTCTAAATAAACACTTATTTAAAATACGTCCTCGTATTAAATAACCTGAAGTGCATGTAAAATTAAAATGGAGGAAAGTGATCAAGAAAGCACAAAAGATAAGATAATAGGTGACCATACACCAGCATTCATTCATGTCATTCTTTCCTTCGACACTCTTTCCCTTCAAGAAATTGAAACGAAACAAATCCTGTATTATTGTATTAGTGGGTTAGAACAGGAATATGTTTCGTTTCTATTTCTTGAAGGGAAAGAGTGTCGAAGGAAAGAATGACATGAATGAATGCTGGTGTATGGTCACCTAATGAAAGAGAATAAGTGAAAGTGAATGGGGTGCTTCCGTTAACGATGACATTCGTTCATTCTTGTTTCCTGCTATTTCCCTTTGATTTCTTCTCTTTGGTTAATTTAGAAAATCGATTCATAATCAGGAGGTGTGTTGTGACTAGCAGTACTGCGAGGGTCCCGGTGGTTAAAAAACTGATAATAGAAAGGGAATGAATTATCCCTTAATTTCAACTTTATCAATTTTACAACACCTCGTAGGGACACAATGCTCTTATATATATCATGACGAGAATGAAAGAGAATTTCTATTACCACACAACAATATCCCCTTCTTCTCCTCACTCTGTTACCAAAATTTTAATTAAACCTCAAAGTAGCAATTTCTTTGTTTGTACGTACCTGATTTGAGATTTTTAGCCAGAGATTGCTCTCAATGTCCCCTTTATATGAAACGAGATTTTAGCCCTTGCCCGTCACTACATATATTTTCTTGGGATGACAAAATTCCAATGACAAAGTTCCTTCTTCTAATATAACATTAAATTAAAAATAAAGAAAAAAATTATATAAATGTATATACAGTGTGTCCCAAAAAGTTTTATACAAATGGAGAAAAAGTTTATCTTACATTTCACAAAAAAACTATTCTTTATAAAAAGCTCTGCATGACTTGTATGACCCATAATCAGGTACAAATTTTTTAAAAAATTGGCTGGAATACAGGGAAAATAAAAAATAATGATTTGGACGAAGAGCAAAATACGTTCAAACTGTAGTGGAGAGCAAAATGTCCAATGAAATTGTGATTAAACAGCGAAAAATGATGCACACTTGTAGATTATTTATATTCCCAGATAAAAATTAAAAAATAAACACTTCAGCAATTGGTAGATAATTTATTTTTATAAAACATTGATAACCTTCTTTATCAATTTTTATCTGGGGATATCAATAATCTAATAATTTGCTATTTAATCACAATTTCAATGAACATTTAGCTCTCCACTACAGTTTGAACGTATTTTGCTCTCCGTCCAAATCATTATTTTTTATTTTTCCTGTATTCCAGCAAATTTTTTAAAAATTTTGTACCTGATTATGGATCTACAAGTCATGCAGAGCTTTTTATAAAGAATAGTTTTTTTTTGTGAAATGTAAGATAAACTTTTTCTCCATTTGTATAAAACTTTTTGGGACACACTGACGTAGAGCGAAATTCTAAACAGCAGACAATAATTCAAAGTCATGTGCTATCAAATAACAATTGAGACAATTTAAACAAGATACAAAATAGATTGCATATCGAGGACGTCATATCAGAAGGGCGTAAGCGTCATGATAATCCTATGCTGATACGCCCTTCTGATATGATAATAATTTAGTCAAATTATTAAAGGACACAATTTTAGACGAACGCAAAATTTAAATGTAATTAGAGATTATTTCAGAACGATATTCTACGACACAATGCAAAACAAATTCAAAATTATTTTATAACGAGAAAAACAGAATTTTATAATTCAAATAAGCAGTTGTTAGTCTCTAAAAACATAACAAATTTGCATAATTAATTATTAATTTCTCACCCCAAACCTTGGCACTAGACACAGAGAGACGGACGGATTTTTGGAGATCAACCGCAAACTAAGATATTCTGTGATGTTGATTGCGCCCTCGGACTTGTGGAGTTGCACTCGACAAGACGGGCACTAGCTGTTTCATCTTTCCGCGAAATTCAGCCGCCCTTTTATAACGTTTGATAGCGGAAATTCCGATTACGTAATACTTTACATGTGTGCCACTTGCTCTATAATTCATCATGATTTTCCGAAACCATCTACTCATATGCTTGCATAATTCCCGGCTTTCTCGATGAATCACTTATGCAATTGCAATTTGCAACGGTCAGTCATGATTCATGATAAAGCAACGCCTTTGACTAAGCAATCGAGTATCGAGTTTAACTTACGTATTGAGCTTAATGATTTAAGAAATTGCCGTTTTCTTACAGTACCTATTGCGTATTACTAGACTATAACAATGATAATAAATGGAGCACAAAATCAACGAAATATTAGGTGCGGAGAAGATGGAGGTATTGTATTTAGGAACAAAAATTAGTGACAATGGAAAAATGGATACAGAAATCCTAAACAGAACAAGAAAAACTACACAACGTTACCATTAGCTAAATAAAACAATACTGGGCAAGAATGAAATAAACCCAAGTACTAAAACACGAATTTATAATGCAGTTGTGGTACCATACATGATATATGGAAGTGAGACCTGGTCACTAACAACGAAACAAGAAAGCAGGCTAACAGCGACAGAAATGGAATATCTCAGGAAAAACTTTGAAGGATAAGTGTAGAAACGGTGACATAAGAGGAAACATAAAACAATAATCAATTACCCAGAAAATAGAAGAAAAGCAAGTTATGGGCACGTGCAGAGAATGCCTTCAGATAACTTCACCAGAATTAAAGAGATGAGTAGAAAGACCAAAAAAAAAAAAAACATAGAACAAAGAATTGAAGACTTAGGCCAGAAAAGGGAGGAACCAGTCAATGAACTAAAACGGATGACAGGAGATAGGAGAAAGTGAAAGAACTGGGTGCAGTTTCCATTTCAGCCGACTCCGTAAGGCATAAGGCATTAACTAAAGAAGAGGTATTTTAATAATAGTGGCCCGTCTTGTATGATAAAGTACTTACGTATTCCTCCTTTGGTAGGTACCCTTTTGCAACTTATTAAAAATGTTGCTCAATATCTTCAACTCAATTTCAGTTTTTGTGAGAATGAAATTTAACAAGGCTAAGAATCCATGGAAAGAAGATGTCAAATTGCAACTGTCGCCTTTTGAATAGGAATTTTGTTACAATTTGTGGAGCTTTTGATTTGTACAGCAAAGAATAATGCAAAAACTTCAGGGAGCGACTATCAATTAGAAAAGCGCAACTTTTTTTTGTCTGAAACAGAAGTTCATTTGAATAAGCTGAGTAAAAATCTCAGCAATTTAAATGAAGTGTTCCAGATTGAAAAATAAGATCGTCACACTGGTAAAACAAATCAATCTTAAGAAAAAAGGCGCGCTCCTTTCGCGCCGTATCAAATTTTTCAATACATATGAAAGCAGGGGTATCGCATGTCGCATTTTGTCACATGAAGGATGATGGATGCGCCCATCAGTCATTTGCACGACATCTCTTTTTTTAATAATGACCCCGTTGTGAAGCAGCATTTGAGCTAATTAATCAGATGTACGTCTGTAATTTCATACAGCGCGTTTCGATAATGCACTCGGGATTACGTTATGGAACGGTCGGAATCTATTTGCTCGGCGCGTTATTTAATTAATCATTTATTGTTAACGTCTTTATGCGTTCGTCACGGTAATGTGTCCTAAAACATCATCATTCCGGAGAACAATTATGCAAAAGGATCACCGGGAGTATGCTGCAAGCGTTATTATTGCATCGCTCTATTAACCGCAATCGGATTGTTTCATATCAAACGTTTTAATTCCGGTACTTTGCATATTAAATTTGAATGTTGCTAAATTAAGCTAATTACAATGCACGATTGAAAGTGGCAATTAATTTAGTTTTCCCCGGGATTACCATCTACGTATTAAAGCTCAAAGAAAATCCTTCAATTTCAACAGGATTAAACCATAACAAATTTTAAAATAGACAAAGACTTAACATAGACATTAATCCCTCAGTTACTCTTAAAGTTGATTCAGACTGCAACTCACACTATTCTTCATAACATATGAGTAAAAATATCCATGAATATGGTACTCTTTAGTGACGAGAATCTGAAATGAAGAAATTAAAAGACGCATGGAAATCGACACAGAACCATCAACTGCAAAGGGTTTAGACGACATTGTCATGAATGGCATTTTTCTCTCCCTCAAACAGGAGAGTAAGAGGAAGGCCAAAGAGAAATTGGATAGAACCTTGCTTTGGAGAAAAAAGGGGATTCGAACAGGAAGAATACGAAAAATGTAAGGACCGTGATAAACCAAGTTTCACAAATCGTGGATACGAAATGGAATCGTGATGCAATCACATGTAACATAGATGGAGGCCCCAGTTGACAATCGCATAAAGATTTTAGGAAAAGAAGAAGGTATTCTTTTAAGTAACGCAATACTTTTTTATTTTTATTTTTCGTGTAGATTCATCTTCAAGGACTAGTGTCTTGCTTTTTAATTGATTATCTCATAGTGTCCTGGCACAGGTACATTTTCATTCGCAATTTGCAATACGCTTAATGTTTTGGCATTAATACAACAAACTTACCATAAAATGATTATTCTGTTTAAAGAAACAGTTTGGAGCTGTATACTCGAAGTACCTTTTAACACTGCCTTTGCAAATCATAATCTTGGGCTTCTTCAAACCAGCTGCTAATGAAATAGTTAAAATAATTCAACCACATGCAAATGAATGTAAACTCATTATTTTTTCTGTATACTTTGTTAGAATGTTAACTGCGGACAAATTTCAATTTAAAGGAAATGAGCATCCAAGGGGTATTTGAAACTCGATAAAACTTCACCAGGTTTCCCAAAGAACACGAGCTTATGAGACTGTTTTATGTTCATATTCGTGCAAATTCACTTAAGTTTTGTTCGCAGATATGAAGAGAATCACAGTACATTTCCCGCGCGACCTCATTTAGAGCATCCAAATATGTTTTTGTCGTATCAACTGGTGGAAGTTCGCATCGTATCCATAAATCTTCCACGGAGCAACAAGTAGGGAAGCAACTGGTATAGAACGAACAGAGCAACAGGCGCGAGATCAACAAGTACAAAGCTGCTGGTGCCAGAAACAAGTTGGCTGTTCGCCAGCAACCGGTTGCTCTCTCAACTTTCAGAGCTCTATTGTTCCTTGGAGAAAAGAAACCGGCGTATCGCTTCCGAGCCGGCCGTTACGTGACTTGCTTTTTTATACTAATAGAAATTTATTTCTTTCGCCGGCGAAACTTGTCATTAAAGAATGGAATGAGATGCTCCGAAAGAAAGTTAATAATGTTTAGGAAACTTCGGTGTTTAATTTTTATGGCTTTCGCTTGCGAGTGGACCTACTTCCACTATTAAACACAATATTTCAAGAAGTTCAGTTCAACAAATAAAATCCTTTCTGCAAGCGAATTTTGTTGTTATTTCATTTTGAAAATATGAATACTAATCGAGCAAATTTGGTACGGACAGACTTGAGTAATATCTTATAGAGTTATTATTTATTTATTTATTGTAACCAACAGCAATGTGCCAATTACAGGCTACAAAAATGAATGTTCATGAAATAGGCGCCAATGCACGTAATAAAAGAACATAATATAATAAATAGAAAATAATAAAGCTAACAATTAACCATAAACTTACAAGATTAACTAATAAGATTAACTAGGTAGACAGATTTTCTAAAACATGTTTTCTGAATTTCTTTATGTTATCGAAAAAAACATCAACAGAATTTAACTTATTAAAGTTATCACACATTCTATTCAAAGGGGAATTCATTGCGTAGTTTGTCTTTTGAGTGTTTAAAGAAAAGCAGGGTCTGTATCTTGCATCATACATAGGTACATAAAACTGTAGTTTACTTAAAATTGCAATACTGTCTAAACGGTTATTTATAAGTTTATATAGAAATATGTTTGAAAGTAAATGGCGTCTATGCGCAAGAGTTATTACACTAAATTTCTCAAGTAAAAGGTTATAAGATATCTCGTATGCATTAACTGGTCCGTATTTTTTAATATACAGGAATCGTAAAATTTTTTTTTGAATGTTTTCGATTTGATTACTGTGTGTAGCATAAAACGGAGACCAAATTATAGAGCCATATTCCAGATGAGTCTTATAAGGGTATTATACAAATAAATTAAAGTGCCAGTATTTTTAAAGGAACGAGCATTCCTGATTAGAAATCCTAGCATCTGGTAAGACTTTCGAATACAATTTTCAATGTGTTTGCTGAATGTGAGTTTAGAATCGAATGTAATACCTAAATCTTTAATTTCCTCAGTTCTCTTAAGAATCTGATTTCCTAGTTTGTAAGAAAAAACAATTGGCTCTAATTTTCTTGTATATGTTACTAGAACACATTTCTTTATGTTAAAATGAAGCCTATTTTTTACAGACCAGTTATAAATTCTGTCTAAATTTTGCTGTAATGTAATGCAGTCTTGAATAGAGGAAACGGTCTTATATATTTTAAAATCATCGGCAAATAACTCAGCATCACAATCTTTAAGTATAGAGGGCAAATCATTTACCATTAATAAGAATAATAATGGTCCAAGATTAGAGCCTTGGGGTACACCAGATAGTACCACGAATGATTCAGATACTGCTCCTCTAAAGACCACATACTGTTTCCTATCAGTAAGGTAAGACACAAAAAATTTTAACGAATTCTTGGAGAAGCCAAAAATGTTTAATTTGGTTAACAATACATCATGGTCTACAACATCAAATGCTTTAGCAAAATCAGTATATATTACATCTGTTTGTAAGTTGTTAGCTATAGAATCAATTGTATTCTGTGTGAAGTTAAATAAATTCGTAATTGTTGAACGTTTAGCCATGAAGCCATGTTGAGATGTACTAATATAGGGGAGAACATGCGAGTACATATGCCTATGTATTATATGCTCAAATATTTTACAAGGAACAGAAAGCAACGTAATAGGCCTATAGTTTGCAATATCACACGGATCCCCATTTTTTAAAACTGGACAAACTTTAGTCATTTTCCAGATATTAGGAAAAGTTGATGTTTTTAACGCTAAATTGAAAATGAATGTTAACGGTTTGACTAGTATCTCTGAACAACCTTTAAACACATAGGCAGGTATATTATCAGGTCCAACGGATTTTTTTGGTTTCAATTTTTTAATAGATTCTAAAACATCTTGTTCAGTAACAGTTCCAAAGTTAAAATTTTCATGACAAGAAACTTGACATATGTCTACATCATAATCAGCTTTAGAGTGTCTATAGACGGACCTGAAATATTCTGCAAACGCAGTAGCTTGCTCAACATTAGTTTTTAATGTTAATTCTTGAAATTTCATTTCGTTACTAGCATAGCCTTCTCTTTTCAAGGATTTGACAAACTTAAAAAATGAGGAAGAATCTGCTTTTAAATTTCGTTCAATTTCTTCCACATATTTACTGTATGCAATATTAATGTTAAGTTTAATATGCAATCTCAACTGTTTAAACATCTCATAATCCGATGATCTTCCATATTTTTTAAAATTACGATGATATCTTGCCTTTCGTTTGATATCTTTAATAATATCAGTTGTGAACCATTTAGGAAATACTCTTTTTAATGATTTAGTTTTGGGAACACACTCGTCTAAAATTGTATATAATTTGTTGTGTTGGGAATGTATATCTATATTTTTGTCCCACACGTTTGGAAGCCAATTTTATGTAGTGACATGGGGTTGTTCATGTAAATTAAAAAAAAAATTGTTAGTAGTGTTGAGTTGATTTTGATTGCTCAAGGCGATAAGTTCTTTTAGCCTTTAGTCAGAAAGCTTTCTTTTTCTCTCTTTCTTTTAGTTTTTCTTTGATTTTGTTTTTATCTTTATCCCTGGTATGTGTGTGTGTGTGTGATTTCAAATAGTTCGTATCAATAGTTGCAACCTTGTTAATGCCGATTCTCGCGAAATCACACATAACTCTGTGTTACCATTGATAATTTCTGTATTTGGGTGTGTATAAAATACTCGTCTCTATATAATTATAACTTTTTAATGCCGAATCCTACATAAACTCAGTCTGATCATTGAGAAGAATATTTTTTGTATTTGTGTGGGTTGTGTAAAATACTCGTCTCAATAATTTTTATAACCCTGTTAAACGCCGATTCTCGCGAATCCTACATAAACACGGTTTTATCATGTTTTAAGAGTATTTTTTGCAAAAGAAAAATAACCTTTAAGCAAATAAAAATCAGATTAGAGCAGGCAATAAAGTCAAGTCAATAAATTTGGCATGAATCTATTACATTAATTAATTCAGTTAATCACAGACATACATTTTCTTTGCACCGCCTACTCTAATCTGATCTTTATTTGCTCACTTTTTATTTTAGAAAATGTTTAATCGTATAATAATCTCCAAAACAAATACTAAAAGAAACTCACCCACTAGTGCCAGAATAACAGTTAGAAGTGGTGCGGCTGGAAAGCTGACGGAAACGTTGAATTCCATCATGTGCAACAAATCCACTGGAAAAAAAAATGTTTTTAAAATCAATTTTCGGTACGAATTTACCGAAATAATAATATCTGAGAAGCAAACACTAATTTTCGCTTGTATATTTGTCTTTTTCAGTTTCACAAAAACATTATTTGTCCCCGAGACAGAGAAATAGGACCAAAAAAAATCTCTTCGGAAATATATCAATATCGTATTTCTGAAAATCTACAAATAGCCGGAGGAACAGACTGGGAATATCGGATGGCAGGCGGGACAAACGAGAGCAGAACATATTTTCTTACGGAAGGAGAGACCGCAGGACCAAGGATGGTCAACATGAGCAGTTGTTTGCCGGACTGCGGCTGCACTGGCCCTAGAGACTTTACGGTCTCAGTATTAACTCAACGAAATATAAGAAAGGCGACCCCACATTCAGATCCTGTTATGAGCTCTCTTATCCCTCCAACACGCAAATTTTATGGTAATACTGCCAGCAAAAATATATATATATACGATTCCTAGAGTTCACTACTATATAAGCACGAGAATATTTCATGCATCGTATTTCAAAGCAGACGAGCTATTCCGTCGTATATAAAATAGCTTACGGTAAATATTTAATGCGGACCGTATAAGAGAGAAATTATTTGACACGATCAAATGTTGCAAACGCAAAGAGAAGTTACAAAATTTCAACAAAGACACATGCGTTATTATACATACATAAAATGTGCATCAAAACTTTAGTTAAACACAAAAAGCTTCTAGGACATCTTCTACAGATTATTATATCAACCATATAAATATACCTATACGTACACTGTCGCTTAAAAGTATATTTTCTCTAAAAATAAGATTCTCTTTATTTATTCAATCATTTTAATACTATCTTCATTTTCTTTTATTTATATATTATAGATGAATATTCTGGATCATTATCCTGTTGCTTTTCCAATTTCTCGTTTGGTAATTTATACATTAATTACACATTATACATTTTAATTTTTAACTAAGAATCTGTATATTAAATTAAACAGCCGCGGTGTTTACGATTTTATCTGAAGTGACAGACGAATTTGATATAATTCCTAAGATTGTATATAATTTGTAATAATTGTAATGATCCTTGTAATTGCACTAAGACGTTGCACAATTAACAGCAGGTTCCTTCCATTATTGGCACGAACTGCTAAGACGCTTAGACCGTTAATACATTCCACAGCTCCACTTAATTAGTTCAGTTTCTATTGTATCCGTATTAATTGATTACCTGAACGAGCTTCTAATACAAACAGCGAGATGAGCTTCAGTTTATGAAAAACTGTGTATACCTCGTGACTGAGGGCGGAACTTTAATTAATTTAATTTTCTGTTTATATTGGTCTCTATTCCACCACCGTTTTAAACTGATGAAAACTAATCGATTTCGAATCTACAAAAAACTAAACTGAGTTGTTTTTTCTGTTTACTTCAATAATATTATTATTAATTAATTATATGAATGAGTTTGGTCCTTTAATTAATTCTACCATTCTAAACATATCGAAAAAGAATCGATTTCGAATCTTACCCAAAAGTAAACTGAGTTTTTTTTCTGCCTACTTCAATAATGCTAGTCGTCATAATACTATGTTCTTACAGTTTTCTTCTTGCAGAATAATTAATTTTTCTTTGAGTTCTGGAAGAATTTCCTCGGGAAGATCACGTCAACTCAATTCATTTCTGCCGTATCTCAAGAATCTGAGATCTGATAGTCCAAGGTACATTTTTCTTTCATAATTAGTGCGTTGATGTTACAGCATACTTCGGTAATGATAAAAGTTTTGTAAACGAGGGATCGCTGGATGCGCATAAATTATTAAAGTAAGATTGATGAGGAGAGAGGTGTTAAGAAACGGCGAGAAAGACGCTCGAGGTCCGGCTAATCAATATTGTCGCGCGTTAAAACATCGACGCTTCTTTAATAAAACGACGAGGACGTCTCGATCACCGAGAGATGTTGCAACGATTCATAACGAATTCCATTAGGGTATTGATTTTACATCGTGCCCCCGAGTCTCAAATTGGGGTTTTAGGTTTTAAGTGACGCCGCAT
The DNA here is from genome assembly GCA_958336345.1 of Dorcus parallelipipedus. NCBI lineage: Eukaryota > Metazoa > Arthropoda > Insecta > Coleoptera > Lucanidae > Dorcus > Dorcus parallelipipedus. The sequence goes on along the minus strand of OY284479.1, from coordinate 32,383,387 downwards.
GTTCAAATTTATGTCAAATTGAAAAGACATCACTTGTGTTAAATTAGATTTTTTTTCTCCAATAACTTTTACAAATTATAGCACCTCAAATCTTCATATCATCTTCATCTTCCAATACATGGGTTGTAACGAATATTTTTGTAAACTAGTAAGTAACCTGTGAGCAACTAAAAATCAGATTAGAGTCGGAGTTGTAAAGAAAAAGTATGTCTATTACTAACGCGGCGTTAGGATGATCTGACAGTTCAAGAATATATTAGATTAATTAATTCAATTAATCACAGACATACATTTTCTTTGCAACGCCGACTCTAATCTAATTTTTAATTGCTCACAGGTTATATCACATAAATTAAAAAAAAAACTCTATTTTTGTTTTCCAAAAATCCCTCTATTCAATTTGCATTCTGTAGAAACTATCTCAAAATTAAAATTAAAATCTACAGCATAAAACAAGAAGAAATCGCATGATACCAGGTCCAGACTGCAAGGTAAATACATATTCCAAAATGCCTATTACCCAATCGTTCAGAAACGTGTTCATTGAACAATATGAGACGAGGTGACCTTATAATACAAAACAATTTCACTTCTAAGGTCGTGTTTAAAATAAACAAGAAACGATATAGCATTATGTCAATTCAGAGTGTAAAAGAGTAAGACGAACGCAGCTATGGGAATTAAAACGTTATTAAATTAATCACAAGATGGAGAATACGGGCCATTGTGTTTTCGTTATGTTCTTTTAAAATTAATTCAAGAGAATTCAAGATCCGTCAAAATATTTTGCGCAAACATTACGAAAATGCTGAAATGTCATATCAGGAAATTGGAAAATGTCTAGAAATTCCGAAGTCGACCGTTGCAAATATTTTGAATAACTTTTCCGAACGTTTGATAGGCAACCAGGATCCGGAAGAAAACCTGGTGCAAGATGTATAAAAACGAAAAGAAAGGTGTCCTAAAGCTTTCAGACATAATCCAAACTTGTCGGTGAGAGTTATGGCGAAGATAGGAGAAACACCTTCGTCTTATGTTCAAAAAGTATAAAACAGATACGGATTGAAAACATTCAAGGTGCAAAAAGACCCAAATCGGAATGCAAAACGAAATGAAAAGGCAAAGACCCGCGCTAGAAAACTCTACACCAATTTTCTATGAAAAGTAGGATGTGTAATAATGGACGACGAGACGTACATTAATAAATAATGATTTCCAACAACTCCTCGGGCAAGATGTTTTACTTGAAACCAACAATGTGAAATTATCAACAAATACAAACCAAAAAATATTTAGTTTGGAAAACAATTTGCACTTGTGGTAAAAGAAGTTCAAGTTTTGTGATAAAGAGCAGCATCAACTCCGAAATCTATTTAGAAGAGTGCTTGAAAAAACGTCTGCTATCGTTCATAAGAAACCACAATATTTCTCTTCTAGTTTGGTCCTATGCCAAAACGAAAGAAAATGCTAAAGATATTGTTGATTTTCAAAAAAAAGTGCAACAAGGCGACGAAAAATGTGCAATGCATTGCACATTGCACAAGGTGCGAAGCATTGATTGGCAGCCGGAGAACTTTTAAAATTATAGTTCCAATTTCAGTATAATATAAACAATAAAGGCTCATTCAGAATTGAATTAGTGCAAATAGGTACTGCAGATTGGCAGTGCAAATGTTTGACAGATGTATTCACAATCAACAGACGTTTTGCACTAAGTTGATTGTGAATAGAGACATCAAAATACATTTGTCAAACATTTGCGCGGCCAATCTGCAGTACCTATTTGCACTAATTTTCTGCACTAATTCAATTCTGAATGATACTTTAAGCAGTTGAACAGAAACTTGACACATTTTTGCCCTGCAAATTTAATATTTTCTTCTGAAGTAGAACATCTTCAATTCCCAGAGTTAACCATTTCATTTTCTGTGATGGATGCAAATAATAACTTGCGAAAATAAACTCCGATAAAGAAAGGAAGAAGTTCACAAATATTTGAACAACGAAAAATAGATAGATTCTTCAAAGGATTTTTCTTGTTTAAGCATTAGCCAAGAAGAACATCTTTAGTTCATGAGGAAGGTGCGTCTATTCTGTGAGCATTCAAAAGATACAAGAAACTTAGCAACAAAAGAAAAATCTTATAAAATCCCTAATTTTCGTACAAAAATAAAGAAAATAACTGCAGTTACCTTAGAGGAAACTTTGCAATCGTTACCGACAATAAAATTTCCAAACGAAACAACCAGATATATGCTGAGATTTTAAAAAATTGCAGTATTATCCTTTTATCATAGCATAGAATAACAAAAAAATAAAGAAAATAACTGCAGTTACCTTAGAGGAAACTTTGCAATCGTTACCGACAATAAAATTTCCAAGCGAAACAACCAGATATATGCTGAGATTTTAAAAAATTGCAGTATTATCCTTTTATCATAGCATATAATGATCTCATGTCGTAGCCAGTGCCTTTAAGTTTTGTTGTTTCATTGACTTTATCTTACAGATTCCCTTTACAGATCAAACAATGCAGTTAAAAAAAAATTTTAATTCTTAAATTAATTAATTTGGTGGCATAACGAAACAATTGCTTCTATAACTTGTAACATGCAGTCAACATGTGTTATTTATAAACTGTCAAAAAATATACTATATGAGCAATTTGCAAAAATATTTTAGCTCCAAAAAAATTTAAGTGTTAATTGAACCGTTGTTACTAAGGCCCAGTTGCATAAAACGTAGTTAACCACTCGATGAAGTTAATTGTGTGGTTAAGCAATATCATTGGTGGAAATTTAAACTTTCCTCAAATCATATTGATTAATCACACAATTAACTTGATCGAGTGGTTAACCACGTTTTATGAAACAGGGCCTTAGATCCTTATGGTTCTAGATCGGGTTTCTGGAACGTTTCACTAAGTTTACGGTCCAATTAAAATAAATATTCCTATAGTTCTAACATGTGTAGCCGTAGCAACGTTAACTTTAATCAGACTGTTAACTTAATGAAACGTTTCAGAAACCCGACCCTAATCCCTTCAAGTATTCGTTTTAATAGCATTTTTACCAACACGTGTTATTTTGTTAAAAGTTTTGTTTATTTTAATAAATCGCATACATCTATTTTAAGCTAAGACCGATGTATCCTTTTTTTAATCATATGTTACTTTACAATGAATTTTTATTGTAACATCTAGTTCATTCCCTAAGCCTAAGACTAACCAATAAAATAATGCAGAAATTTTCATCTTCAAATACCGGGAATGGTAAAGTATTTCAAGTTATAATATTGTAAAACCATTAAGTGATATTACGGCGAGGGCTCACGGAAAGAAAGGTACATGCAGAATTTAAGATCTAAAACATAGTAACCCATAGAAAAGGGAATCATATGAAGAGAAGAAATGAAGACTTCGCATAAAATGATTTGAAAAATTAAGTATGACATAGAGACAACAGATATAAATACATAAACAGACAATAAATGAAAAGATGATTGTACAAAATGGTGCAAGCAAAGGAAAGGGAAAGAGCTCAAGGGCCATCAACAAGAATATCTTTATATTTTAGACGGAATAGGCAATAAACTATAAAAAGAAAAGAAGAGGAACACATTCGTTTTTCGTAATACTAGAAAATGAAAAAAGAGGAATAGTCAATACAGTTTGCATATACCTACTTTCACAAGTAATAAAGGCATATTTTTTTAACGAAGCTATTTACTAATATACAAAGATGTTTATTTAGTTTAATGATGAAAAAATTAAAATATAGTGTTTGTATTATAAGTAATATTGAATGATGTTCCATAAAATGCTTTGATTTCAGGATTTACGATCAAAAGAAAAACTTGATTTTTACATCAGTCAGCATAACGCAAATTAAATCATTTTTATCTAATTTCATTTTGAAAACAGGAAAAAAAACGAACGAAATGTTCGAACGTTTCCGTATCAGGCTCATACAATCTACATTAAGTGATGTTTGCAGTGACCAAACGGGTCGGGTTATTCCCGGGGGCGAACGTGTGCCTGTATAAATCAAAAGACTCACCAATGAACTGGAATATCTGGTGATGCGAATAGCGCAGCAACATGGACACGGACACCGTCTGAAACAAACTGCAGATCAAAAACAGTTCCTGGTTTTAATCACATCTCGTTATATGTATATCCGACAGTAAAGTACGTATTCGCTTGTAAGGTAGCACAATGTCACGGGGTGAAAAATTTACAACCTTTTTGTTTATGAGCGCGTTTACTGCGATATAGACATAACGTGGACGTATGAAGTGTTAAAATAGGACTGGTACTTATCCAAAAATGGAACGAAAACAATGTTCCATTTCTACATATTACCAGATAGAAATTTTCATATAAAACCAAAATGTATATAATATAATAACAATAATATAAATATATTCGCTTTGTAATATTACATAAAAAGGAATATGAAAATAAAATTCAATATTTTACTTTAAGAAGCAAATATGGCGTAGACTCTGTGACCTCTGGAAAATTTCCATGATAATATAAGTTTGGGAACCACTGATCTGCACCTCTTTAAGTGCATACAAAATAGTAAAAGTTAAAAAAAATCCTGCAATAATAACAATTTCAGTGAAATCAACAATAATTTCCTTGATACTCAAGCTACAAAACCGCCTTAAAGACGTGTTAGAAATGCAGTTTTAAAGCGTATTTCAAGAAATAAAATCCGGGCGTGTAACAACCCAATACAAAATGGTGCAGTTCAGAAGAAACATTCCATAAACAACAATAACTACAGGAAACGAATAGAACCTCGTCTCCACCGATACCCGATACACAACGAGCACATCCTTAGTGCGACAATAACAATTTTAATAACAATATCGTTCACAAAGCCTTTGACGTAGATACTACAAATTAAAAAGCACGTTTCCTTTTATTTCAGCTTATAAATGAAGCAAGTGCCTTAAACTCCTTCTGTTTTGATTTAGACAGTCCAAATCACAAGCTTACTTATATAAACTAATGGCTAGTCATTTTCGTTGTGTGTTACCAACTAAATACAAAAGTGTTCGTGTTGTATTGCTTCAGCACTTTGCTGATGGCCATCTAATTATAAATTCATTCGCTAATGAAATAAATGCGATGATTATGTAATTAGAGCGGTGAGGCGATGTCCATGTTGGGTATTGTTTGAAAGTAGGAGTCATTAAAGCTAATCTAGGCCGACTGATCATGTTTTTCTTGCCATTAGGAGAATGAAAAATGCGCGTAAAATGAAGATTTTCAGAAAAGTAATTTCAATTTTATTAAAACCCCGCAGTTATAACATGGGCAAAACACAAGAAATTATCGAAAGAGCCAATTTATTGCAGCCTTCAACGAACAACAACATATTTACTTCGCAGATACAGAAAGAAATTAAACTGTAATGTAACGAGGACTTGTAAATACATAAACATATTATAACTAACAACATTTATTTAAAAAAGGCAAGGTAAAAAATATCCTGGATGTTTCAACTAAGCAGCAGAAGAAGCCCGTTCGCCAGATTTAATAAGAGCAAGATATAAATTTACAAAAAGGAAAGCCTGGATGTATAGACGTGAAAAATAACGAGTCCTCTACAGAAATGAATCAAACTGTAAAGAAATACAGGCAATGACATCGTTACGTGTTGCGATAACAACCAGTCAATGCAGAGAAGCGGAAGAGGTGCAATGCTTCCGATTTGTGGGTGGCAGGAGGCGAGCAGCGAACCGGAAATGACGCATGTCATATCCGAATGTCGATCCACGTGATCTCAGATCACACGTTCCTCCAAGTAAGGCACAATTCAGGCACCCAAATTTCAGGTGGTGTTGAATTGCCCATTTTACAAAGTGGCATAACATAATATTTAACATTTATATTTTCAATACCATACAGAACACAATTCGAACTTAAAGCTGATTCAAAGTGTTAGGAGAATTTGAATTTGATGAAAATTTGCGTTGTTTTATATCATTTTACATCATATCAAGTGTTTTTTTCTCATATTGCACATTACTCTACGATTTTCTTTGATTTAAATTCACTTGGACAAAGTTCTGAAGTTGTACGGCTGACCTTCCATGTATTTCTTAATAAATGTATGTCATACAAGTATATGAGTATTTCAGGAAAATTACACAAAGCACTTTGCAATAAGTGTAACTGATATTAAAAGAAGTAAAAGGACACGGAAAAATTTAATAATAATCTATACGATTAAGGGCGGAAATATCTATCTCTTAATAAACTGGCTAATAGTTATTACACAAATAACTACCATGGTAACAATTCATAAAAAATCAATCAACAATTCGACTCTAAATTAAATTATCAAAACATAGTTATTAAGAAAATTTATATAAATCCACATACAATAAAACACTTCCAGAAAATAGATTTAAAATAAATGAAATGTAAATCCTTATAATAGAGAACCTAGTCGTTAAAAAATGTACTTCGAATAAAGGCACATGTGTTCAATGCCGCAGAGGAGTTACGTTCATTTCCATATAAACCGACTGTACGTTTGCAGGAGGGCAAATTGTTTCAGATTAGTTGTAAACTTAAACCAGAGAAACTGGAACAATATAAAACAATCTAGAGCATCCGAGAATCCGGGGAAAGGGAGACGAGGCGTGCTCATTTAGTATCCCGTACGTTTTATGCTTCGAACTATGTCTGTTATTAATTAGCACAATTCATATAATTTGCCCTTATAACCAGAGAATGACACAATTTATCTCGGAGCGTGCGAGGGTGAAACGAATTTGTACGTGTTTTCAAGTAGAATGTACTGCAAATGAAATATGAACAATAAAGCGTGCAGCGATTCAGTGATGTAATTTGTTTGTATATCCTCAATAATTATCGTTTATCATTTTTTTAAACAAACTTTTAATCAAATCACCACTACTTATTTTCACGTCAATTAAGTACTCTAACGCCAATAATTACAAAATGTACTGCATTTAACGCTACGAATTTACATAGCATTCGAAAATAATTACTGCCTATTAAATTAAAGCCTCGAGAGGACATAAATATTGCTTTCATAAAGACGAATTGCTATGGCCAAGCGAAAAGAAAAAGACAATAGGAAGGAAGAGTATCTATGATTCAGTCAATGGAAAAAGTCTAATAGAATTTTTTGCAGAAAGAAAGAAGTTAGTACCAGTTTTGATCATAAAGAAATACACAAGGTTCTAAAAAGAACAAATATACACAGCATATGCAGACATTGTAAAAAGTATTTTTTAAAATAATGAAACAGGTGAACAATAAAATGTGTTCGTCGTTAGTGTTGCAAAAAAATGCCTTTTCAAAATTCACAAAGACCAAAGCGATGATTAATTGATACGTGCACAAAACCGTACATCACATTTGCAGCTTTTAAAATGCGAGTAGCCCTAAGACACGAAACGGGACAACACAATTAAAAGCGGAAATAAAAAAAAATAAAAGCCCTTTTACGGGCTTTGCCAAGCCACGTATTTACTCGATGAATTTTTATTTTGTCGTCCTTTGCAATTCCATCGAGGACCGATTGAACCGCTAATTCTACACCGAGTCTTTAACTTTCCCGATTTAAAATGAACAGCAGCGACGGTGATTGTGATTGATCCGTTGTCAGTTTGTTGACTCGTTATTTTTATCGAAGCATCTGATGCAAACAACCTGCGTCAACTCAGTGCCTACATGTGATTTAATGAATTGAATATTATGTTTCCCTGGAAATATTTTCCCTGTTATAGGGTATAAAAAGTAAACGAAAAAGTCTACTGGAAAAGAACTCCATTTATTATGAAACTTAAGTTAATAATTCAAAACATACTTTAGTTTTTGACGATTTAAAAAGTGCGGGGTGATTGTTTGCAATATTTGAATTACAATATATTGATGTAAAAAAAAGTTGAATATACTTTCAAATATCCTTTGGGCAAATTTCAATGCGAACAAGTTACCTAAAATTAAATGAAATCCTCGTCTCTCATCGGATTTTAATGTTTGATAAATTTATGTTAAATGAGAGAGGTGTGAAGCTGTTACAAATTCAATGAAACAAGTGATAAAATCAGTGCAGTTAAACAATTTAATTTGTAATTTTCGCGTTGGAGTTAAAAGCAATTACGCAACTCGAATATAAAGTTGGCGAAATTCAGTTCGCGGGAGTGCATAACTAAGTAAGGCGCATTACAGCTCGTTCATATCGCAGTCTAATTGAAATATCAGATTTCCGGCCGCTGGGAGAGGGGAAAAAAGCACTCGGCAATATAAATTACTAGGAATCGGCGGAGGTCCCGACTCGCCCGTGACTCCGGAGCTTTATAAAGCTCCGGAGTCCAGCCCGACTGCGATATCAGGACTACTCTTTCTATACTCTCCAGCCGGACCGATTCGATATGCGAGATGCACTCGAGGGACGATATTAAAATTAACCAAGAAAATATTGCTTTATTTATTATTCTTTCCACGTAGTCGTACTTTTTTGCTTCGAGTCGTTTTAAATGTACTTTTTGGCATGTAATGCATATTCAGCGAAGGAATTTTTATCAACCTACAAGACGTATTCCTCCTTTACACGATGAGAATATATCGAAAAATTTATTCAATTATTAAAATAACGAAGCATCTATAAAATACAGAAGCGGTTAACATTGAAGGGAAAAACTTTATAAAATTGGGTCATAAAAAGTATGCGTTCAGATAAATGGCCCAAAAATACCCATTTTAAATTACAATACATTTTCTTTCTATTTCCATTCAGAGGTAGTTTTAAAAAAAATTGAACGTAAGAAATACTTCTTCTAAACTCACTGGTGGTAAAATTTTGAACTGGATCAGTTGAAGATCACAGAAGGAAAGTGTTCGTGAAGGATCAAAAATTTCAATACGCAAACGCACTTCTCAAAGTGAGGTTAAAAGAACGATTGGTGCAGCACATTTTAAAACAAGATCCACTCCAGATACAACTAAACACTAAAACTACCGGCTCCGCTTAGAATACAACCCTGCTATTTCAAGCAATGCAGATTCTGGCTATTGCATCATTTTCACCTCAATGATTCAATCTCACACTACTGGGAACAAAAAATTCACAACTGCTTCCCTGATATGAAGGAAAAATGACTTTTTGAGAAGCATTGTCTGCAGAAAAATATATTAGACTAATTTCTTTTTTTTTAAGAAGAGGGCCATACAGAAGTGTGAATGGTAATCATGGATGCGTATGTAGGAACAATCCAAAAGCATACGGTTGCGGATCAAAAAGTTAGTACTACTTCCCACACTCTCAGTCACAATGACATTTTTCTAATCAAAGAATTTCTGTTCTCCAGGATTCCACACTCCCAGTTTTTTTTTTTTTTGTAGAAATATTTGAAATAAAACATCTATATGGATAAGCCCAAGGATTACAAAGAAAATATCTAACGTGAAATATTGGGGGTGTCCGAATTCGCAGTGGCTCATTTAAGGCATCTTTTCAAACGATTAATTTCATTAATATTTCAGAATGGCTTGCAAAAGACCGACTTCTGATAGTTTCCGGTTTTTCCCACGGGAATGTCTGAAGAAGGATTCAACAGTTAAAATAAAATGTCCATCCAAATCAAGGTCAATATTTTGAAAAGTATAATAATGTGGAAGCCCTAAAGCTTATAAAAGAAGCAAGAAATATGCTAATTTTAATATGCCCAGTTGATCTCTTCCACTTTATCGTACGTCTACCTCATTCTTGTCTCTATTTATCTCTTTCTTTTCTCTTCGTCTTCCACATTCTCATATTTTTTTACCTGAAACACTATTTTCATCACTGCCTCGGAACGTTTCCTTTTTTCTTTTCTTATTTTGCTGACAACTCAGTGTTAGAACTAATACCATTTTTCTAAATTACTTATTTATCAAACTTCGCAGGTCTCCCTCGTCTTTGACTCTATTTATCTCGAACACTATATCGTTGTTTTTGATTGTGTTGGGTTGAGTGGAATAGTTCAAGTATGTTCAATTCCCTTTTGTTCTTTTTCTTCTTCCTTTCCAATCTCTTCCACGTGATCGAAGCAGACTTCCTAGGTCTATCTCGTCTTTGACTCTATTTATGTGGAATACTATTTTCATCATTGTTTTGGTTGCGTCTTGAGAGAGATTTCTTAGGAACTTCGTACTTTGTTAGGCTTGTAAAAATTTCCTTTCTAGTAACTTCTTTCACATACTTCGGTGTTTTGTAAATATGTAAATGTCCAATTCTCCTTTGCTTTTCTTTGACTCCAACCAAACTTCCTTATTCTCGTTTTATTTTTTTTTTTAGCTCTAACATTATATTCATCATTGCTTTGTTTGTATTGGGTTTGTAATAGTTTATTTTCCATTCTTCCATTTTTCTCAGTATAATAAGGCAAGATCTCTTTCGTCCTCCATTCTCTTCCACCAAACTACATAAGTCTTCCTTGTCCTCATCTTTCCTTCTTCTCTTTAACGTTATTTTCACCTTTCATTCCAGTAATTGCCTTACTACGAAGATTTTTGTTATTTTTTCTTGTGTTACTATTTCTCGTACAACTTGTTATTTGTTATTTGTATTATTTGTATTACTGAGGCTAGCTTTGCCTAGTTGATCAAGTGACAACGAATCTATCGGATTTGATTCTGTTCTGGTTCATGTAAGTGATAGATGGAGTTATCATGTCTAGAACTACCACTTCGTACCTCCCTGATAAGTATTAGCTTAGAGAATGAACCAATAATTTAAAAACTATTAGAAAAAAATAAAACAAAATTAATGAAATCGAAACTTACACTCCTGTGAAAATGATATCGTCGTACAGACATCGTGTTAATGTTATTTGTTGCTAATTTCGTGAACGTTAAATTAAAGAAATCTTCAAACATTCTAATTCTTCATATATGATAGCAAACTCTCATTCACTTTCTCTTTTCTTCCAAGCACATGAATGCCTGCGTCCTTTGCCTAATCCACAAATACAGGTATTATTGTTAATTCCATAACTGGAGTGCGTTCAGAATCTTTAACTCCGAGAGCGTCTTGGGCGTGTTTCTCACTTACGATTTTTTATGTATTTTGCGTCCCGCTCATCCGTTTTAAAACGTCTTGTGTTTACATTATTTAGCAACCTAAAGCTCGCACGTAAATTTGTTCATTCGACAAGACCCAAGAAAAGTAAATAAACCACAAAAATTAATGGACTGAAATTGTTACAGTATTTATGTGACTTTTCAATATTACAGTACATACTTATAATAATAAATTATTACTTCACTTTAAATATTACAAATACCGAAATTACGAGATCCACAAATAAAGAAGAGTGAGGCTGTGAATTGGCAACACTCGATATATCATCATCATCCCAAAACTACATTAACAATCAATATTAATATTTGATTCACATTTATCACTGGCTATTATTTATCATCATAACTTTAAAAGATAAAAGAAAATTGTAATGTTGCGGCCCATGCGGTTTAAACATGGCTGTATTTCTACACAAAAAATGTCGATATTCTATGCGTTCAGTTTTTCAAACTTGAAAACACAGAAAAACTAATGAAACAAATAGACGGCAATGTCATTACTCGTAATGACATACGCCGGGAACCACTCCACAGTTATTCCATCTAACAATAGGGTCATTAATCAACAACACAGCGTGGCAGTGATGAGTATTATTAAATTTAAAACACTGCAACAAACAGGGCTAATTAGCCTTCAATTTGGCGAGAGAATCCAGGCATCAATACGACGCACGTCGTCGATTTCCAACATTAAAAACTCCGGGCGCCGATCGCCCGATTCGGTAAGGGATGGGGCGGGGTAATCACGGGCTGATCCTATTTCCGAGGGCATAAATCTGCACCGGAGCCGCGTGGGTTAACTACCTCCCAATGGCCTAGTAGATGGTAATTATATCTGCTACACATGACACCGCTCACTAACAACCCGCCGCCACATTCATGTCCTTATTATCTCTCGTATTTTATCTTCAGTTGCTCTTGATTTTTGTTGTGTACATGCCGACGCAAGCTCCACACACAAGGCGATTAATTACTGTCGACGAACAAGAACTTTATAATAAGGCTGAAAACTTCGAGGCATTAACTTGAGATCCCGCAACTTTCCAGTTTTACTCCTTTCGGAGAGAACTCAGAAAGAATAATAAATTTGAATTTCGATAATTTGGCGAATTCCCCAAGAATATCATAAATTGTCAAATCGTTTGGAAAAAGCAAATGGATAACTTTCTGAAACAATACAAATTCTACCAACATTTAATTGTAGACGAATACTTCAAGAAAATTAACTTTTAGTGACAAATAAAGGACAAAGATTCCTACTAGACGTAGGAGTAGAAGAGACAGAAGGGCAACAGAAATTAATACATATAATTAAAAGTAAAACTAGCCTGATTAATACAAGAGATGAAAGGAGGAAATAAAAAGGAAAAGTAACTGGAAGTAACAGAACAGAGTGAAAAATGAAATTGTGCAGGAAAAAATAACAAAAATTTTCGTAAAAAGGCAACTGCAATAATATGGATATAAGACAATGGTGAAAATAGCATTAAAGAAAAAAAAAGTTGAGAACGAAGACCTATAAAGTTTGATGGGTGCATGGAAGAGAATGGAGGACGAAAGAGAGCAAAGCACTTCAGAACAATGGAATAATTGAGTAAGAAAAAGTGATTAGATCCAACGCAGCGGATGACAGAAGAATAAAAAAAAAGAAAGAACGAAAACTATTACAAACCTAAGCATTCATGAAAATAGTGTTCGAGAGACAGGGACGAAATCTGGTTGAATAAAATGGAAGAGGTTGGAAAGGAAGAAGAGCGAAAGGACGTAAAAACCGACGTAAGTAAAAAGAAGTAATTAAGGAAAATGGCATGAGTTTCGACATTATATATAGATGGTAACAAAATCGGAGAAGAAAGAAGGAAACTCCACGACAATGATAAAAATAATGTTCTAATTAAAAAAAAAAGAAAAGATGAGGATACGGGAGGCGCATCTAATTCGATAGAGTCAAAGAAGTTGCTAGAAAATAAAGAAGAGTAATGCTAATGATAATTTTAAAAAATAAATAAATAAAATATAACGTCATGGTTATTCAAGATTGCTAAATTATTTGTTCATAGCTTTATTAGTGTAATATCTGAGTATGAAATTTTGCCTTTTTCTTTTTTAATTTGGTTGCATAGTTTGTTTTTTTTTGTCATTTTTGCATCTCTTCATCAACGTCAATCATTTTTAATTTCACAGGGACACAATTATTTCAGAAATGTCGTGATTGTTATCATTTGTACGTTGCCTTTGTACTCATAAATTACATTCAGCAAATTAATACTGTTTAAACAGGTGTAAATGCTAGCTAGCTCTCATTACATGTGCCGAAACACTGTACAAAGCAATCGCAGGTACAATTATAATGTTTCTACTCTTTGAGAAATACATTTGCCAATCATATTCCAGTTGAAATTATAACAACATGGCCACGTACATACATTTAGTCTGAAGAGAAGCTAAAATGAAAGAGCGACAAAAATCATTGCTCTCTTGCATATTAAAAAATAAAACACCTTGGGGAAAATGTTTTATATACCCCCATTCCAACACTAATTAATAATTTATATACCTAGTCGATGATATTTGAGAAAAGTTTGCCATAGACTTGACCATGTCATTAACAAATTAGACTGGAAAATTATAGCAAATATAGTCCATTAAAATTGAACGTATTGTACATATTTCCACCTTCACCCCTCATTATCACGACCACCAGTTTTTATTTTACAACCAAGAAAATAATTGGTATATCATATTACAAAAATTATTACTTGTGCAAATTGATATTAAAAGCACGTATTTAAAATTTGATCAAATTGCATCGTGTACCTTTCTAGAACTTAATTTTCATAGTCATGCATTGCAACTTGCAACAAGTGAAGTTTTCTATTATTTTAAAGGCCAAACTTTGAAACATCACTCATATTCAACCAACACTCAAACTTGATGTTTCACGTTATTTGAAATTGAGAAATGCTGTTATACATATTTACTCGTATAATCAAGCTTACGGTCACTTTTCACTTTTCAAGAAGGTCATCAAACCTTTAAGATAGACATAAATTCCCTTCGCTTTGATTCTCATGTACCATGCATATGAAAATTAGTGTTTCTTCTTTAGTGAAAAATTTAGTTTCTTGAGTTATGTCACTTCTGAAGCAAACGAATCGAGTTTACATCTCTATCAAAGACTTTTAGAAAGCAGTCAACACACTTAGATACAGAATGCATACAACATATTGCCTCTGATTTTAAATAAAATTTAGATGAAAGAAAAAATAAATACAGGTGGGTTAAGTACTTCCTTATTTTACTGCAAGTAATTTCAGTTACCGCTTCCCTTTAGTTGAAAACTTTTAATCCCATAATAAATTTCTTGACAGTGAAAAAATCAGTGTAGTAAAGGTTATATACAGAATTCTTACATACTTAAGACATTATTAATGCAGCATTGCAATAAAACTTCCAGGAGTTGTTAAAATTGCCAAAACTAATTAACACAATCCGTCCCGACGAGTTAACAGCGCGGTTAAACCCATATTTAAAGTGTCAGGCGGGTGTTAATTTATGGAGATAAATTTTCATTTCACAGAGTAATATTGCGCTACATGAGTACTTCATTATGCTATACTTTGTACACAATTTTAATTTAGTTGGGACCTCAACAGGTGTTCACTACATGCGGACAGAATAATGGTGGCCGAGCCGGCGAGATTTTTTCTCTAAATATTTATCCATAACATAACACTGTCCAAAAAGTTAACAGATTTTGACAAATTATTTATTTTACATTCATCCCTAATGAGTCTTGAGATGTTTCTGTTGTTTTTTTAAGAAATAGTATATTAGGCAACTAGTTTGGAAAAGTGATGTTTTACCAAGCGGGTTTGGCTTGTTTAAAGCCATACGAGTTTAGAGAACACTTTTCTAACTAGTTGCGTATATTAATATGTTTTCGCATTTCATGCGAAAATTGATTTTATTAATCACTGTCACATTAGTAGCTGTCATAATTGATGGACGTTGAATATAAAAAATAATGGTATTTAGTACAGTAGTGGTTGCTATGTTGTAAAACAACCCATTACTGCACAATTTTGAGGATACTAATATGTTATGTTACTGTATGAAATACGAAAAACTTATTTTTCAAGACAATAATTATTTCACAACTGCTATGAATGTCGATTTTATAAGTACAGATATTAAATGGATCCAAAATAAAAAGTGCTTGTAATTTTTGGTCTTCTTAGGTTAAACTGGGATTATTAGAATTGAATACCTCGGTGCAAGAAGGGGACAGCTCCACTTTTTTTCGATTTTGTGTTTTACACTGAAATATATGAAGAAAAATATTCTCTTTCATTCTATACAAGAACGGGACAAATATCATTGAAATTGGTTTCATAGAGGCAAATTCTAACATAATATGAACATGACATTAAATGAATTTTTAAAACTGTTTTTGTGATTCCTGAAAAATTTTAAAAAGTGGAGCTGTCACCTTCTTGCACCGAGGTCTTCAATTGCATTATCAAGAAATCAAAAAGATAACACTTTATTTTTCTAAAAAAGGTCTTACGCCAGACACGTGACAAATCGTCTCAAATTTTCTTGTGCATGCAACAAGTTAAGAACCCAAGATCAAATTTAACTCATATATTTTTTATGGATATACAGGATGATCAAAGTTACTGCCGCACTATTGCTAACTTCGTTATTATTGGAGTTACGAAGTGGTTCAAATTAGCAAAAATGAACTGTTTTTACTCAGGATTACAATGGTGATATGAAGAAAACAATTGCGCATCGCATTCTCAAAATAATTGCATGTGTAAAGTTTTTTTTTAATGGAACACGCTGTATTTTTTGTTGACAAATGAAAGAACATCAAATTATAAATACACATTACTCTTTACTATTTTTCCTTGAAACGAATAATAAAAAAGTTATTATTATTAATACAACCCATAGAACGAACATTTAAATGCCACTAGAAGCGTCTATAAACGTGTTCAGCGATGTTTAGAACAAACTGGTAATATTTTTGAACATTTATACTTATTAAATAGGTATAGGGAATGCTAATACTAATCGATGTAGAATTTAATTCTGTAACTCATGATATAAAAATATACAGGGTGTTCCATTTACGAAAATTGAGTTTTGGGCAGTTAAACATAATGACCTTTGACACCATATTGTGACCACCCTATGATTTTTTTAGGGATAATTAGGATATGATTTGAAAGTCTGAACATCATACTTTTAAACGACATGTCACTTCAATCTTTAAATTTGAAGTTGGCGTAAATACATTGTCTTAAATGAAAGGTCAGCAAAACAATCTTTTAAATAAATCTGAAGATATCTCAAAACCGGCTACATTTAGGTATAGGGAAGCCTGAATATTTTTTATTTCAAATAATGTGTAGAATCAGAATTTGTAATAAAAAGTATAGCATTCGATTTAAAATAAGAAAGTTAACGGCGACTTCCGGTATAACCGAAAGTGATATAAAAGTGAAAATATCTTAATCTGAAAGATCGCTTACCCTTAGGGCAGTGTACTAATTTTCAGAACTTTTGTATATTCCCTTCCCCGAAAACTTTTAAAATAGGCCACTCTACTTGGGAGATCCTGTGTAATATCATATTAAAAATAGGAAAACGTGACATTTTATGTAACAAAACTAAAGACTTAGCTTTGCTCTCTACAGGGTGATTCGCTAGCCTCTTTACAAACGTTGGCAAACGAAAGTAGATGTAATTTTATGAAAAAAACATCCCTGTAACATAGGTCCGATTTGCTTTTGTTTAGAACTTACACTAATTTGGGTTTTTTCTATGACTGAAAACGCAGTTTATTTAATAACGAAAATTATTTATTGTCCACAGATAAAAAAAATAATATCAGCATATTCTCCGTTAGAAAATGGAAGCATTACAAACAATGAGCAAAATATTTTGTTAAATAATGACTACTAAATTTTCTGTTTTTAATTAACTTTAAATCGCTATAGCTTCTAAACAAAAGCAAATCGGACCTGTGTTGATTGGATGTTTTTTTTTTTTTTTCTATAAAACTACATCTACTTTCATTTATCAAAGTTTGTAAAAAGGCTAACGAATTACCCTGTATATACGACATCCTGTACAAAAAAATTACTTTCTATTAAGCTTCGATTAAAATACATCGAATTTATTTATAAAATATAAACACCTATCTAAAAATATTCCGCCGAAATCAACCATTTGTAAAATCAGACGATTTCTAACTAGATACGAATAAAAATATAATTAAATAATTCATCTACACTATCGGACAAAACTAGAGTAACACTTTTGCAAAAGGTATATTTTTCAAGTTTGCAAATTCCTGAATTTATTACTCTATGTTACTCTACTATATTTTCAAAAATCACCAACATTTAACTGTTAATAACCTTTAACAAAAAAAAAAAAATTAAGCGCCTGTAAATTTGAAGATACACAAGATTAATGCGGCAAAACTATAGCAACTTTCTCAGTTTCTTTCGAAATCAATTTCAATCAATTCTGTACAGATTTAGCCATGGCAAAGGTATTCCAGTCTGCAAGGACTCAAAGATGGCGATAAATGCCCCAAAACGATCCTTGGAAGTCTGGATCACGAATATAAATAAATATAATTAGTTCAATAAAAATGTATATGAAATACAGATACAGCATGCATCATTGGTATGGATTTCTTCAATAGCCCCTTAACTATTGATTATCAAGGAATGTATCTTGTATAAAAGTTAACGACAGCAATGAGTTCTATATTAGTTAATTACATGTTCCATTATGTAAAAATAATTTGTTAATATAGAACTCATTATAGTCGATAACTTTTAAGCAAGATACTTTATAATCAATAATTAAGGAGCTATTGAAGAAATCCATACCAATGATGTGTTATAATATTTTCAAACCTCCTCTCATAATAAATCAGATCTTCTATTTAATTAGTAGTAAAAAAAATATTTACTTAGAACTACATACTTACAAATACTATCATTATGAAGAAAGCTGCAAAATAGGAACTCCTAGCCATCCACATACTGACAAATCTGTAATGTTCTCCAGTAACAACGTTTCTAAAAAAAGGAAACATTATTTTAACATAATTTTATAAGCACGAAATATATCGTGTATTTTAAAAGGCTTTTTTTAAGGACAACCCCATTTTTCTTTCAGAATTTCGGATTTCTTTCACATCAGTAAATTCGCCTACATTTTACGAGATAACTAACATGAATTGTAAGTATATTCCCAATTTGAAAATCAAACTGTATACTTTTAATAAGTAGAGCAAAAAGTGAAGCTTCAGTAAACCACAATAATAAATTTTCACATTTTCAGCTTTTTTTAAACATTTAAAAATGTTAACACAGTTAGCTTTTTACTAGGACTATTAAATTGGCCATCGAGATTAAGATCTATATTAAACTGCCTCAGTTCATTAAAAATTGATGAAAATAATTATTACCTATTTTCAATGATTTTATTTTTTGACCTATACAGTATAATCTCTCTAAGACAGATCTTGTGTTCGATTAAGAGGAATGTCCAGCTTAAAGAAGTAAGACAATTCCCAGAAAAATATCTGTTGAAGGGTAATGTCCATATAAGAGAAGTTCTACTGTATTTTGCTAATGCACCTTAAGTATCCTTTATTGTCTTCCTGTTCAGCAAGCGGTTTGATCGAGGACATAAGTAAATCATCATATCCTAAAACTTCATCCAGTATAAATCGACTGAAAGCATCGCCGAAACACTTGTCTTTCAAAGGATCCAAAGCAACAATCTGCACAGGAACATTCAGCTTCTGCCTTGCCGCGAGACTCAAGCGCAGAAATCCATATTCCAGTGAATACTCGACGATATACTGATCATCTAACCACACTAAAACAATGAGCACCACTTGAACAATCATTTCAATTTCACATCCTCCACAGCTCACCTAATTTATCTTTATTGTCTTCTTCGCTGGCCCCTTCGTTTTCCAAGACGTCCTTTCGTTGATTACCTTTGTTTCTGGTAGTGTGTTCATCGGTGCTCCGCAGGTTTTCTGAATGTGAATGTATGTGGCTGTATGTGGGTGGCTTCGATTTGGTTGTCAAGTAATCATCTGCGACGGTTTGTAGACCGTTCCATTTGGTACTGGAGGCAGAGATGTTATCTGCTAAGTTTGTATTGTACACTTGAGTTTCATTTGATTTAATTCCACTTTCTGAAACATAAAAATATGCACAATTAAATTTGCTGCATTTATTAATGTTATAATTTAGTGTAAGGACATAATAATTACACATTGTAACTTGAAAGTAAATTAAATGATTTGATAATGAAAGCTGTAAGAAAATTATTTGAACGTGAGCTTTAATTTATTTACAGGTCAATTTATCAATAATAAATTTCAACTTTCTTATCTAATTATAATTTCTATTTAACATGAGCTGTTTTCCAATTGATAACGAATAATATAATTATGTAAAATGCCTAGTATCAAATCAGCATTTTAATCCACTCTACTGCCATCTATGTAAAAACAAACTAGTTCGATTTAATGCAATATCATCATTAAAACATAAATAATTGTGGTATGACTTGCTCTGTTGCAAATAATGTGTTAATCAGCAACAATAACAAAATTCTTCTTTTTCAGAGTTCAACATATCTTTTTTTATCGCACCTTATAACTAATAAATTTATTTACATTCTGGTAACGTCATAAATAAAAAAATTATAATTACTTTCACTATCTAATGGCTCGGTTTCCTTACTACTATCCTCCACTGCTGACGGATCAATTGTAATAAACCCGTCCCTTGCCAAAAAAAAACTATTTAAATCCTCCTTCTCAGGCTTAATTTTTTCTTCTTTCGCGTAGCTCTGCTCGATGTTGTATTCTTTACCAGCGTTTCTTACAATCTCCACTCGTAGTATGCCATCTCGAGGCCAGGTGTCTTTTATATGGTCTAAACATGTGGTCGGTGTTCTCGAAAATATTATGTGAATGTACACTAACACGAAAAAGGCGGCTATTGCTTTCGTTAACATTATGAATTCGAGGAACCTCCGCACGGGCCTAGGGAAAGTCCTCGCATATGCGACTGACGCTTTGAAGAAGAGAGTGCGAAATAACTGATCCCTCATATTAAAAGGGGTGTTCTGGTTGTTGTTGTTCCGTATGCGGTTTAAGAAGATGCCTGGATTGTGGGTGTTTTCGGGATTGACACCCTCAGTGTTGGCTCTCGGATTAGTGCCTGACATTTTCAGATCGAGTCAGCAATCATACATTCTGAAATTTAAGATTACAAGTACGTGAAATCATTGACAATAAATATTTTAGAAATTAATACAATTTAGAAAGTATCTAATGAGATTTATGTTGCTTTAATTACCTTTCTAAAATAAAACGTATGGTGTTTTGAATTATTTTTTGTAGATGTGTACTTGCCGATTTTACATTTTAAATCTAGATTTTTATTAATTACCATTTACAGTTACCAAAATATTGAGGAATTGCATATTGTCAAAAAATTTAGCCAAGCTCAACACCAATGTCATGTCAGTTTAAAGTTCTGTTCCACATCCACTTGGATGTGGAAACCTAACTTACCTAACGAGCTTAGCAACAATGGACGCGTTCAGTGGATGCAACAGTTGACCAAAACTAGAAACGTGTTTCATAGGCTGCTGTCTTTCGTTTGATCCAAGCGCAACGTTTAGATTCAAAGATGGATGTTCTCTTGCAAATGGTTAAATCCCCAATCTTCATGACATTTCAATCCAGATCGGTAATCCCCTTTCCCTTTTCAATCTTCCTATTTTCACGATTCAGGGTTGCGTTCAAAAATGAATACCCCGGTGTGAGGTGTGAGGTGTGACCCGGCGAGGTGTTGTCACGTTTCAAAGTGGAGTGCACACCGTATAAGAACGCTTGGTGTGCATGTGGTGTGTCATGTGAGGATATGTTACAGTTAAATGTGCATATTATCAGTCATCACTGTCAGAGATTTTAGTATTTAACGGTTAATAAAATATTTTGATTACTTAACAGAATTTACAGCGGAATTAATAATAAGAAATTAACTAATCGAAACTGATTTTCGCACGCTTACTTCACATTGCGCATGACGGTAAATTTTTCCCCTGTCGAGACCGAGGAACGAGGAGTGCACCCAAAGTGTGCGCCCGAATCTTTATTTGAACGCCATTTTTGAACGCACTCCTGCTGTTGCCACATAAATATCAGGCGCTTTCGTTTCTGACGGAACACAGGAACATAACGCGTTTGGATCAACGAATCGTGTTCTTTTCTGAAAATGATTCATAACCTCCACTAATAGTTTTGGATCATGATTCGATTTTCGGAAACATGAAATGTTTATGTTTCTCTTGTTCGGATCAGGATTAGAGGGAAATTGAAACTCAAATTTAATTAGTTTGGAGATTACTGCAATCTATGTAATATGTTTGATATATTTGACACTTCGTTTTGACAATTTACGAAGGAATATTCCAAACACGTTTTTTAAGGAGTGTTCTTTTCTAACAAGAACAAACGAATCATGATTCTCTAAACATGTTTAGATCGGATCAGGATCATTTCAGAAACGAAAACACCTATTATTTCCATTTTCTTTTTTTTTAAGTTTTAGAACCATTTTCTCCGTCTTCTATAACCATATTTTCTTTTACTTCCTTTCCAATTTTTCGCGATTCAATATCAAAAACGTTATTCTGACTTCTAAGCTCATCCTCACTAGTATTTCATAAGTTTTCAATTATTTCTAATACTTTACCGGAATCCTTGCTTATGCTTAGCTTTCAATAAATTCATCATACCTATTACAATGACGAAAATTGAAACTCTAAATGCACGTTGTTGCAGATATGCTACAACCAAATTTGCTAAAGAAATACAGACAAATTTCATATTTTTAATCGCAGAATAATCACTTTTCATTCTTCTTACCTCTTCAATAAATAGAAGCTACGCGAAACATGTGGAAAAGATAAAGGAAACCATCAGAATTTTGAAATTCAAATTTCGCTTTCAGCGCGAAATAGCGG
This sequence comes from Dorcus parallelipipedus, assembly GCA_958336345.1. Lineage (NCBI taxonomy): Eukaryota > Metazoa > Arthropoda > Insecta > Coleoptera > Lucanidae > Dorcus > Dorcus parallelipipedus. The sequence goes on along the minus strand of OY284479.1, from coordinate 32,361,177 downwards.
TTGTCACGTTGCAATAAAGAATTTGAATTTTTATAACAAACTGGCGACCACGGTCACCTAAGGTCTGTTCCATTTGACAGAATTTCAAGTTCTGAACCGTGCAAATCATGCGCAGTATGAAATTTATATCCAATTTTGTGCACTGCTCATGCTCAGTAAGATTTTGAACGGTTCAAAATTCGAAATCCTGACGAATGGAACGGACCTCTAGATTAATGAAGCACCAGCACTTTATAAAGGCGTTTGATTTTAAGATCGCAGCGCTATCGTGGATAAATCTGAACCTGTGTAAGCTATGCGGAATTTTTGTAATGCAGTGTTTAAGTGCGTACCAAAACAAATACACAAGTTGATTTAATGTAAATATCACATATAACACAATGCTGATACATCATATACTCAGAATCGACGCCAAAACACGAGATGTTATGTAGCATACAAGGGTTTGTTCAGTTGACACCAGGTGGCGAACGCTTAGCTGCAAACTCCAATGGCCGGTCGCGTTTGAAAGAAATCTATTCTACGAAAACTGTCGTTAGTGTGGCTCCCTCTGCAGAATTTTGAATTGAACTTCCGCCGTTGCCATAATTACTCTGTCCAACGTTACATTTTCATTCGAATGTTGTACTTTTTATCGCAATTTGAATGATAAATCATAAATATATTGCATTCTTATCACCCCAAAATATTGCACTTTAACAATTGATGCGATAATTTTGTTCAGTATTAATCTAGGAAGCCGTGCTGGGCGACACATAACGTTCAAATATCATACGCTAGATGGAAACTAAGGACAGTAGGAAGCTTTTTTATCATTTAAAATAGAAATCTACACTTTGTGTTTCTAACAATAGAGCATTATTTCGGTTGTTGCATAAATGCAACTTCATGCATTTAAATAAGGGTTAATAGAATTTTAATTTACCGATTGTTTTTTGTTTTTATCTCTTTCTTCGCAATTTTAAATCTTCCTTATTCTTCACACTTTTTTTTAAATTTCTCACAGGAAATTTTATAATTGAATCGCTTATTGCTGAAACAACCCAAGTCATTTTTTGCTAGTTTTCAGGAGACGAAAAAAACGTTTCAATCAGTCACAAAGCAAAGTAATTTGCAACCAACGGAACTAAAACCTAAGATGAGACTATATAATACCACCTATGCTGTCATTTTGCAAATAAAAAACAAAATTAGTGCCAAAAATTAATTTTGAAAGAAGTGATGAGTTGTTTTTACAATAAAAAGAAAAAATAATTTTACCAATGTTTTTTATTTAATTTTAGAATACAAAATTAAAAAAGAAAACAAACAAGCAACATATTAAACATCTGAAGAGATTATTTTTTAGCTTTTTTGGCAGATTTTGACTTGTGGTTTTTTTAGTATATCTTCATAAAAGTTTTTATTATCATCTACCCATCTTAGCAACGTTTTTATGTTTGAGAGTTTTGTTTCTAAAATAGGAAGTTTTTCTTTACAGGCTTTTTGTGTTGTAGGAAATGTCACACTTTGGTTCGATGTTCTCGGTAGTTCTAGATTTCGAAAGGTTTCCCATATAAAGCCATGTATGTGTTCAGATGCTTTTAGAATGCCAGGCTGTTCGTAGAGAAAATGATGAAATTTGGCTATAGAAAAGCCATTTTTTTCATTTCTTGGTAGGTTTTCAGATTGTGTTGCGTTCTATAGATAGTTGGCCACCAGTCCTTGAAGTTCAAAATATCTTCTGTTACAATCTCTTTCACCGTAAACGCGTTTGTGGCACTAGAGAGTATTATTAACTCTGTGTATTGGTGTACGTTGTATACAAATTTTTTCAGTTTTCTTTTGATAATACCAAAAACTCGATCACAAGGTAAAAACGAATGTCCTCTTACTGGGTAAAACTGTTGAATTTTTTTAAAACGGCCAGATGCCATACACATTCTTATCACGCAATGATTTTTATTTTGTCCTGGACAGTTGTCGCAGAACAAACGCAGTTCAGTAGTTTCTGCAGAAATATGATTTTTTATATAATCCATTAAGAAAGAACAGACTTCATTGGGTCCCTTTGATGCAATTCCTTCGTGGTAAATATAAAAGTGTGACTTATTTGTTTTCAAATCAGTAATACAAAAAACACTGACACTTAACTGTGATAAATAAAATAAGTCTTGTACTGGAATTTCCGGTAACTGCAAATTCTGCATAAAATCAAATGCTAAAACTGCCAAATCGTTACGTTTCTTGCACACTTCACTTGCGGATTTTAGTGCATTATAAAATTTTTTGGCCCTTCTTTCATGAACCATTTTTTCCGCCACGGCTACCCGTTTTGCATCGATTCCTAATTTAGTACTTATTTTCAGACTTAAACCTTCACAAGTAACACATGTATCGATTTGAGGTCTGCCGAAATGAAGCTGAAAATTTTCATTGAAAAATTTTATATAGTAGCTATATTTAATAGGAGACTCAGGAAACTTCTCTTTAAATAACTGATACATAATCTTAACAATGAGTTTACTATTAAGATATTTATAATCTTTTCCTGAATAGTGGGACTCTTTAACTGGGAATGAGAGAATATGAGCCCTAACTTGTTCTCTATTGTTTTCGTTGATAGTATTTCCTTTAGAACAGTTTTGACCTCTTTTGTCTTTGGGAGTTTCACCTTCAGCTAACAGCTTCTTCAATCTCTTCACTCGTGCTTTGGTCACTCCTTGTATGCTTAAAAAAGTTCCTAAACACACTTTCAGTTTTTTTCCTTTTACAGACGAATAGTGACGAAAAGATCTCTGCTTTTCTCGACCAGAGCCATTACGTTTTCGTTTATGGGCCACGGGAACTATTTCTAGAAGACTTTGCAGATAAATATATTGCTCGTTCTTAGTCGACATGGAGTAGAAATTATTAAACAAAGCTGTTTTTTCCTCTGAACTAAGTTTTTCGAAACATTTCATTGGACATCTATTAAAATTGCTGTTCTAAGAAATCAGAAATACCTAACTCTCAAATCATCTTACCTACAAAAAGTACTAATAATTTTTGCTGGCACAGTCTTTCCTTTGTAGTTCACATATTCAATTCCTTGTACTCTAAATGATTTAATAACATTTCTTTTGTAGTTTTCTTTATTTATAACACCTTTTCGTCGTTTTTGAGGTGGTTCCGTGTTTTGCTCCATTTTACTTCTTACGTAGTATATGTTTTGCTATCACTGTCACACTACTCACACGGACAAACTTTTTAAGGTTATCTTTAGCGGAGAAATGACCCAAGTCGGCGACTTGGGTTGTTTCACAAATAAATGATGATAAAGACAGAGTAAAGTAGTGTATAATCGCAAGAGGAAGTTGAGATCTTTCTTCACCAAACGATCTGTAAAGGTTAAAAATGCAAATTCCCGCTCCAAACTAAAAATGGTGAAAAAGTGACTTGGGTTGTTTCAGCAAGAAGCGATTCAATTGTATCGTAAATTTGTCTGCCGTTTATTTTTCCTTTTATAAATACAGAAAATTAAAATTTATTCGTTTGCTAATCATTTTTGAAAAATTGGACAATAAAACCTCAAGATGAACTGAGGTTGACATTACCGTGGAATTGTCCTATTATTAATAAATTTTTTGTTTCTTCTTACTGGTTTTCTTTTGCAAATTTTCGCTCTGAATTTGTCGATCGTCTTTTATTATTTTTTTTAATGAGATTTGGAAATTCCTTTTTTAATTTTCTTTTTTTTAATATAGAAAGGATGTTGTTTAAACTTTTTTTGCAATTTTCTTTTTTATACAAATTTTTCTTTTAATTTACCAGTCGTCTTTGCTTTCTTTATTAAAACATCTTTGTTTATCATAAATTTCTTCTTTTCCTATAGCATAGATCGAGACATCCCATGAATGTATTTTGTGCATTGCAATACTGCAAAAGTGCAGATCCTTAATTTGTAAGCAAAATGGGTACAGAACGAGAAGATTTGAAAAATAAGCTATATTCTTCCGAGCTGTTCTAAGTGAACGAACTGAATGCAATAAACCTTATTTGTTCTGTGCACAAGGTTCATTACATTCACTTATTTTTTTATAGTTCACTTAAATTAGTTCGAAAGAATACAATAATTTTTTGACGGCATTTTTTCAATGTATAAAAGGATTTTCATCTCTAAAAAGGGATTTTTTAATTTCACAGGTTGGCAACGGCATTCAACACTTTCCCATGCTGCAGTCCGAAGTTTAATTTTTTGATCAGAAAATTTTACACTACATATTTCTTCTCGTATATTTCCCCGAGATACAGACAAAGGTGACTATTTTTAATAAAACACCTTTATATTAAGGCGTCTTAAAACCTCAATTTGTTTTCCAAATTGGTGGTGTTTACACAGAGCCAGTCACAGGACTCCTGCTACTGGCCTCGTGGAAACCTGTCATGAGGGTACGTTGGATACAAACCTGTTCAGAAATTGAACAATTTTTTATGAATGACATCAAACGTGATTTATTATAAATATTTTTTCAAATATCTTCGTTTAAATGAATTTGACCAAGACCAAAAATTAAAAACAGTTTTAAATATAATCTAGAAAATTTTCAACTTCAAATCGCAAAGAAAATTTTAAGTAGATTTACCAATTTATAATAAAATTAATTAATTAACTAACAGCCGATGAGTTTCATTTTTATTTCATTTTAACAATCAACTTGATTTACCTATGAAAAATTAAAAATAACACTTCATACAACACGACATAAATTAATTATCAAATGCCTGCTTTATTTTCTTAATAAAATAATAACAAAAATATTAAAATGCATAAAATGCAAATTTTATTGTGTTACTTTTTTATGTTACAATGACGGAATCAATCAATATATACCAGACAGTAACACAATACAAAAAATAAATAAAGGACTGGAAAAGCTATTTGCATGAACCGTTCAATCCACACAATCCTCCTTGAACATTTCTGCTTTGAACTGATTCTAACGTTTGCATCTGCAGAACTAACACAAAATACATCAATTATGAATGTCTCTAGTAAAGACGTAAGTGAAAAGCCGATGCAAATGAGCAGGAAGATATCGAGTGCCTTCATGTAAGCCACTGTATAAAGAAAACACACAGATTGGTAATAAAGGTAGAGTAACATCATTAAAGAAATTGCATTCAAAATGTAACGTATTTCGCTTTGTTCTTTCTGGATCCAGAACGTTAAGTAGCATAAAGATAACGTTAACAGTGCTGGAAAGCCGGAACAAATTATGTAATGCCAGTAGAGTCTTTTGAAGGAGAATTGTAGAACCAAGATAGTAAAATTTCCTGAAATAAAAAGTACAGTTATCATTCTTAATATTGGAAATAGAAGATTTTTGAGTTAAATAAAACAATTTTGAAACGAATCGAATGAGCAAAAAGATTGTGGTAAAATTTCAGAAATCTTTTAAATTATAATTAGAGTAGATTGTTTTTTAAATCAAATTTAAACATTTTAATTCATTTGAACTCGGTGATAAAAAAATGTATGAAATAAATACGAGGTTTCAAGAGGCCATTTATGTTTCTCTTTTGATTTCTAGAGAGAGGAATCGTTTCTGTAGTTGACGTATTTACCTGACACTCTTACATCAAACACTCTGTAAGTTGAGATATTTATTAATTTGAAATCTTCTGAAACATAGTCATCTAATAGTTCTATTGGTCTGAGGTCCCACTCCAATTGTACCTCTTCCATGGGAAATCGATCTAAAATGAGCAATCATCTAATAAATTTAAATTACAAGTAAAAAGTATTATTACATGTTCCGAATTTTAATTGACAGTGTTGAGCATCAAAAGGAAAGTACTTCAGGTTTGATGAGCAAAATACATCCAGAATTAATTTTTCACTGAGTAAAACGTGCCCTTCTGAACCATACCCTCTCCAAAATACCATATCCTCAAAGTTATTTTGGCAACTTTCCATCACAGCATTAACATGGGTGATTTTTGGTTTCCAAATTTGGCCCGTTACGGCCATTTTCCTTGTTCTGACATTCGCTCCTAATCTCGGATCAACCCATTGTTGATGCAAAAGTAGATGCACTTGTAATTCCTAATAAAAAAAGAAAAAACAATCAATTTTTGATTAAGCAAGTTTTTAAATTTTAACTTATTGAAAACGTGTTACCATCTTTTTTGAGTTAATGAATTTTAAGTCCTGCACTGTCACAGATACATTAACAGGTGTAGGTGATACCTCCTGTATGGATGGACGGCCCATTTCAGTTAGCCTTTTTTCACCGCTTAAAGATAATGCTGCGTTCATTAACATAAAGCAATCAACGAAATTTCGTTTCATGTTAGTTCTAATTATTCTCAGCACTGTCCGAATAAGACTAAAATATTTGAGCAAGTCTTGATTTAAACAGATGGTGAAATACTTAAAATGGAAATGCGATTATTTTAACACATGTTTGTTCTGTGTGAAACCATACAAATTAATGAGTGTTGTATGAGATCATTTAAAGTTAAACAAAAAGAGTTTCCAACAGTCTGCTTGAATTGTTTATATCCACTTATTCCAACTCAATGGTTGAAGTTCATTTATACATTAATTTCAGAATTAAAGTAGGTTCTTGTCCGATGAAAATTGTATCATAAATTCTTTGAAACGGACACTGAATATGCGCACTAACACTCAACGTTTCGTCGTCGTTCGACAGCTTCGTCAGAAGTGAAAAAATATAAACAAGTTGTCAAAATAAACAAGGTTGTTAATGAAAACTGAAAAAGTAAATTGATCCTTTTTTTATTGTATCACAAACTCTTTTTATTAATTTTATTAATTCAAAAAATTAATTTTAAACAATATAATAAATATTTTATTTTAATAAAAATTGACAGATCTATATTCTGTTTAAAGAATCGAGAAAACTACAAAATATATCATTTAAATTTGCAAAATATGTACGTTTGTTAATAGAATTCGATGACATTTTTATTTTGCAAAATAAGTGCAAAAAGTAAAAAAATATAAACAAGTTGTCAAAATAAACAAGGTTGTCAATGGAAACTGAAAAAGTAAATTGATCCTTTTTTTATTAATTCAAAAAATGAATTTTGAACATGTTAACATGGGGGACAAACAAAATAGCACGGACCCATATACTGAAGCACAATATGAAAGTTGTAATAAGACCAATGAATTACACAGCAATTTTTTTACTTGTACAGAGAGAATGTGCTTATGAGGATATATTAATGTTAACTTCAGGTAGGCATTTTTTATGCAATTGTTAATGTGCGTTTTAAGTTTGAAACTATTGTCATAGACTAGTCCTAAATTTTTTGCCTCACTCTTGATTGGAATTTTTAAGTCGTTTAAATTTCGTCACAAGCTGCTTTATTACCAAATAATAGTATTACTGATTTAGTAGGACTGATAATTAAAGAATATTTAGTGGAAAATCATTTATCTGTTGCAAATAAATGTTAATATCATTTAATGCTTTAAGAGTTTCAGGAAAGTTGAACGAATGAAATGTTGATGTATAAAGGGAAAACAGCAACGGTCCAAGTATTGAACCTTGCGGTACACCACGAGTCATGCTTAAGTCTGTAGAAATAGAATCATTACATTTAACATATTGCGACCTTTCAGAAAGATATCTTCTTAGTAATAGAACAGCATCCTCTGCAAATCGACTGTAACGGAGAATTGCAATCAGAATCTATGGTTTATAGTATCGAATGCCTTATTGTAGTCTAGTAGAACAAGTGCAGTTAGCTTACTTTGGTCACAAGAGAACAGTAAGTCATCCGTTATGTTTAGGAAAGCAGTTGTACAGCTGTACCCTCGCCTAAATCCCGACTAACATTCGGTAGAATGGTTAGCAATAATTTTTTCTAATATTTTTGATAAATAGGCAACAAGCTTTTTGGTCGCAAGTCGGCAATTTCCTTAGGAGTATTCCTTTTTGAAACCGGTATTAAGCTAAGTTCACATGCATTGCGGATACGCAAAATTTTTATTGCGGATCGTCTCTAATTGGTTCATTTTGATAGAAAATACATAATGAACCAATTAGAAACGATCCGCAATAAAAATTTTGCGTATCCACAATGCATGTGAACTTAGCTTTACAATTGCTCTTTTCCATGTCTTAGGAAATGTACATTCTAATAGACATGAATTAATAATATTAGTTATATGAGGAATAACGTAAGGGCAACACATTTGGAAAACAAGGAAAAATGTACTTTTTTTTATTATACAATGTATCCACGGATCAACTTGACAAGTGGAAAAACTTTTTTAATATCAATTTTATGCAAGAAAGTTATTCTTTACAAAAAGTTCTGCTTCTCAAGAAACTTCGGAAACAATGGTTAAATTTAAATTTTTAACTACAGTCTGTCTATAAAATTCAAATTTATATTTACTTTGATTTTGTTTTCGTATTCTTGTTTAAGTTTTTCCATTTCCAAACATTGTTTTTGTCTGCATTCTTCTATGTATTTGCTTATTTCTTGACTGTCTTGTTGTTCATAGTTACAATTTTCTACTCTCTTTTTCAATAGAAGATGTCTATCTACGCAATCTTCGACTATTTTATTGTCAACCACAGTTAATTTCTCTTCCAGTCTGATTGTTTGTTCTATTGCGTTTTTCTATTATTTTTCCTAAATTTACGTTTTTTGCATGTAATTTTTGCTCCATTCCTGTTTCATATTTTATTTTTGCTTCTATGTAATCTTTTGTATCCCTTCTATTTTTTCAAATAATTTTAAAATTTCTGTTTCAACTTCCCTTCTTAGTCTTATTATCTTTTTCTGTCCCCTGTCGATCTTATTTATTTATAAATTTTCGTGAATTCGTTCGATTTTCGTTTTTAATCGGGCCCTTATCATTGGTCGCCAATTTTATGCTGTGTTATGGAAGGGTATTTTGGAAATTCTTCTGATACGTCCCACATTTTGGGTGCCAATGTTATGCTGCGTTCATTTATTGCTCTGTTCTCTCAGGGTATTTTGTTATTTTTTTTCTGCTTCTTTGTTTATTGTTATTCTTATTTGCTTTCTTACTTCGTTGTTTACTTGCGTAGTCTCCTGCTGCGATGATGGATTTTGCAGTGTATCTCGTAGACCAATTCTTGCTTGTAGAGTGTATTTGTTGTGTGATAAATTTTGGATGTAGATGACACTCGCAAGTCTTCACATTCAAAATTATCTGTGTCAATGTCGCTTAGGGTAGCTAAACACAGCGTCCTCACTTGTTCATTTTCCGAACTCTTTACTACCACCTACAGTTTCCCTCTAAAATCCGGATTGTTTCGAAATTATTAAATTAATTATTGTAATATTTACAATTGTAAGCTTAAATCCTACGTATTTACATTTCAAAAATTCTAAATAATTTATTTATAATAAACATTTGATTTTAAATCGCCTATTTCTAAAAATATTTACATAAACTTAAAATATTCAAAAAACACACTGAAATTCATTCATGACATTAAAAAAAAAACATTACCTGCTATTCATAAACACTGCAATATGTGTTATTATTTTTATCAACTGTTCTCGCATTCCTTAATAATACATATATTAAATTACAAAATAATTCGTGAGGGCCAGAATTGTATTCCCCAACAATAGTTAACGTTTACATTAATTTTACTATGTTCTAATAAAACTTTTGACCCATAATGTTATGTGGCTGTTATGTATTTAATCTTACGTGTTAACCTCACCAAAATGCTCAATGCTCTGATGAAGCAAATAAATTTTAGCGAGAGCTTAGCACTAAAAAAAAGGGTTTTCAGTTTGCTTCCTGAACGAAATGCCTGATAAAACACAATACTTAATGTCTATAATTTACATTGATGATAAAAATGTTACTTTTTTAGAAATGTGAACACCGATGGAGCGGTGGACAAAAATTATTTCGTAAAAATAATTTACATACAATAATTGTAAATGTAAAAAAAAGTTAAGTATGGCATAAGAATTAAGCCAGGGACCAACGAATTGCGAGACACTCTGAATAAGTGAGAACGCCGTGTAGCTACTTTAGGGGAAGGCACCCGGTCGCGCTTCATAAGCGACCAATGGAAAAACGGAGGCAGTCAAGCACGCGGTTCGAAACCTAATGTAAGTAAGGTATATTGGCGGTTTTGTGAAAAACCGAGCAAGAATCAGTCTACGAGATACACTGCAAAATACATCATTGGAGCAAGAGCCGTCGCAGTAAACAATGAAGTAAGAAAGCAAATAAGAATAACAATAAAGAAACCAATAAACAAAATAAAGATTTAGAAAAAAATTGACAAATTACCCTGGGAGAACAGAGCAATAAACTAATATACAAAAGAATAAAACAAATACCCAAGCCGGGGCATAACACAGCATAAAATTGGCTTCACCAACGTGGGACCAGAAAAAGAAAATTTGCAACAAAAGCTAAAATCTGTAAGGGCCCAGATAACATTGCAATATGCACATAGCTGTATTATGTTGTTGCCCATGTTACCATGTACTTCTAAGAGTGCACTCTAACAAAAAAACATATCAAAGTGTATAGATAATATCTTCCCGAACGTCAACGCATCGAACCTCTTGCTTATATGGAAAATCCACACATTTCCGATCATCTGGCACAAATTCTGACAGAAACCTCGAGCGTACCACTTCGTTATATACCTAAAAAAATTGAGACAGTCAAAATTAGAATTACAAAATGAAGCAAGTACTTACCACTTTAGAACACTTGTACAGAAAACAAATTGGAACGATGTCTTTAGGTGCATAGACGTTAATGATACATGGAGCAGGTTTCTGGAACATTTAAAATATGTTATAACGTAGCATTCCCTGAAAAAGAATTAAAAAAGAGTAATACGCAGAGAAAAATCAATTGGTACAATTCATATCACAAAGAAATAAAAAATAAAGTAGATGTTGTTGTGTATTTTGTACGGACTAAGGTGGATACAAACACTGTACTTGTTTTAACTCACTTCATTCTTAAATTTATTAAATATTACAACTGACTGAACAAAGGTATACGAAACGTGCTCCAATACCGCGAAGTCCGCTTCCTCCGCACATGCGTACCTTCACTCCCCGCGGCTGCGTTCCGCATCGCTATTTCACGTACCAATACCCACAATAAAACGTTCATGTATATAACATCTTTCCTCTCCTTATAGATTTAGTTTGGTTGGTGGTTTCCTGACTCGAGTAGAACGGCGAAGTTGTGGAGGTGGTCCTACTTCTGATTTCGGGAATTGTAGATCTTCATCTCCAATACTTGGACCTTCCGTTTTCTTTTTAAAACATACTACATTTAAGTGTCCATTTTTTCCACAATTTGTACATTTTAAATTTATAGCTTTACATACATTTGCTTTATGATTGGTTTTACCACATTTAAAACATTTTACTTTATTTCTTTTGGGTAAAGTAGTAGTATTCGATATTTTTGTTTAAGACTTATTTTTCTTGTTAATGTAATTTACCTGTGAGGGGTTATAAATTTCTTTACTTTCTTGTTTAGAAGATTCGATTGATACGAGCCATTTTGACTGCTTCTTCGAATGTAATGTTCGTACTCTGCTGTAGCAAACGTATTCTAATTTCATTATCGCGCACCCCCTTAATGAATTGTGATCGTAAATGCGTATTTAACGTAGGTTTTTTACAATTTTCGCACACGAAATTGCAATTTTTACATAATTTCTTCAATTCCGCTTGAAAATTTGAAATGCTTTCACCTTCATGTTGTAATCGTATTGAGAATTTATGTTGTTCAGCAATTTCACTAGGTTTAGGTGCAATGTGTGTACGTAATAATTCAACAAGTTCAGAAAACTTTTTTGTTTTAGGCAGTTCTGGAGTTGTAAGATTTGTTAACGTTTGGTAGGTCCGAGACAGCTAATTAAAATTTGAACACATTTCTTATCATTTTCATCCGTCTCTTGATCTAAATTTCTTAGTTCGAGATAATTTTCGAGTCTTTGCAAATAGGAATCAAAGGTTTCATTTGTTTCATCAAATTGTTGTAATTGTATTCCTCTTAAATCTGTTTGATTTCCACTTTGTCTATTAACTATTTCATTTTGCGTACGTTGTAAATTCTGTAGTATTGAAGCTAATTGTTGAAATGCTTCTTCCATTTTGTAATTTAGGAATGTGTAGGAATTTTAGGAACGCCAAGAGGGCTATCAAGGCTTTTTTTTTGGATGTTGAGGCCCCTGAACGATGGGTTTGTACACAGGTACACGTAGGATGAAGTTTCTCGCGTAATAATTTAAACAAAATTGCGACTTACCGAATCGGCACTCGCCACATGGTTTTTCACTTCCATAAATTTTTTCTTTTCCGACTTACGTTTATCCTTGTCGCCACTGTTGTGTATTTTGTACGGACTGAGGTGGATACAAACACTGTACTTGTTTTGACTCACTTCATTCTTAAATTTATTAAATATTACAACTGACTGAACAAAGGTATACGAAACGTGCTCCAATACCGCGAAGTCCGCTTCCTCCGCACATGCGTACCTTCATTCCCCGCGGCTGCGTTCCGCATCGCTATTTCACGTACCAATACCCACAATAAAACGTTCATGTATATAACAGATGTGTTATATACAATTTGGTCAGTTACCAAATCTGATAACTAGGAAATATGTTTTGCTGAGTCAGAGTTCCGTTTTTTAAAAATTATTTATTTTGTATAAAACTTGAAATAATGAAAATTACATGAAATTACTAATAGCAACTATGCTCTACAACGGACTGGTATGCAGTGTCCGCTTGATCCTGGGAACCGCGCTGCGTTGGAAGATTCTCCGGCGTTATCTTCTTCTTGTCAGCATTTTTATTTTATAGTATCACCTTGGCGGTGATATAATTCCTCCCCCCGAAGATTCAGCAATGAGGGTTAACGAGGGCGCTGAACATTTCTTGAAGTTTCTTGCTCCTCTTCTTTAGTTTTCTTGCTAGCACACTTTAGTTTAAATTGTCTATAACAAATGTCTATTATAATAACGAAAATAATTACGTAAATTATAACTGTCCAAATACTCGGAATATGGTAAAGTTTGTCAAATTTTACATCAGGTTGATTTTGGATTAACTGAGTTTTTATTCCTTGTAGGTCATCTAATTCTATTTCGTCAAGGCGTACACTAAAATTAAATTTAGAAGTATCACCTTCCGATTCGATATTTATGTTCGGAAATAACATCAATTGAGGTGATTCTTTTATTATTCTGCCACTAGTAAATGTTTCTCGATTTGTGATTACTTGACACTTATAAGGAATGTCTAGTAAATAAGTACCCGCTTTTAAATTTTGCACTTGTTGTTTATCACAATTTAATTTAATTATTTCTTCAAATGGAAAAAGTCCGATAAATTGATTTGATAGCCCTAATTCTTTAATTTTTGATGTCGAAAGTTCTACGTAAACCTTTTCACAAATGGATGTTTTCTTCACATTTAGTAGCTGTGTAGGAAGGGTCTGGGGTGAAAGTAGAAGACCTTTCCCCGTTTGTAACCCTTCTTACTTCGGTAGCGTAATTTTAGCAAGAAATGTAACTAAATATGTAAACCAAAATCAAATTGAGAAAATAAAAAAAAAAGTAAAAATAACGGAGTTTTGCTGCCACCACCGGAGTTTTAAGGGAATTCCGGACCCTATTCTGCTTAATCAAATTACATGGCCTATTGATATCTCTTTGGAAGTAGGTTCTTTCGGACTGGAACTGTGCAAGCGCGCATTATATCCGCAAGCTACTCTATTAGAAATAAAAGTCAACTGTGTGCTTAAAATAGGGTATATTGAAACTAACTTTTCATACGATCAAAACAGTAGTACATGAAGATTCCTACCTTTTTGGAGAGTAGAACGCAGAAGCAGAGAAAGCAGGGGAAGGAGCTCCAGGCGAAGGTGTTTCTTCTACACCTTCCTTTGCATCCACACCAAAATATTAAAATGAAAACTCTTGCGTAAAAACGGGTAGCGATTGAATTTAACTCAAGTTTAAAATTAATGAACTTTAATCACAAAAATTGATTTTACATTTAAAGATCAGGTACGTTCGTTGAAGATATTCGTTAGGTGATTTAACGGTAATAAATTTTATTAATCACTAGTGTTTAAATTTTGAGAAAAAGCAAACCTTCTGTTTTCAGAAAAGGTTGGATGAAGACTAAGGATTTTGACTTCTTCTCTGACCGCGACAACCCCTTTGTTTATATTAGAATTTCGCGCAATTGATGCAATGTGCTGCCACCTATCTAAATTCCCTTTTTGATCCCGTTCATTTAAGTCACTCAAGTAACTTAAGTTGCCTATCTACAGGGTAGTAATTAGATAATTTAATTTAATTAAAATCTGATTGATCATTTTCTAACGCGCGGAGTTATAATCGCACGTGTCGATTGGTAATTATGCTAATATTTATCTTAGACATATCTGACTTTCCACTTAAGTTAATTGCTAATGCCGAAATCGTTTCTTTTCGCGCTTGTACTTTTATAGATTATTTATTATATTGGAACCGTCTGGAATACCACTCATGTTAATGACAACATGTTTAGACTGGGGATTTCTTTTTCGATATTGGCAAGTCATTTTGAACGTCGAATTCTTGCGTATAACTATGAAAAAGAATTAATACCTTCATTCTGATTTTCTGGCTGCTTACAGCTGGATCTCACAGGGATTTTTTGCTTTCACTTCTTGAAGATCGACTCGGTGGCAAATGTAGTTTTCTGGATTAATTTCCACACAAGGGTCGTTCGTAAATGCAAAGTACAATTTGCTATTTAATAAAAATTGACTACGCGGTAAAATCGCCTTAAACTGGCTCTTAAAATGGATAGGAATGGAAAATAAATGGTAATAATTGAATTTTATAGGAAAAGTTACAGGTATTTGCAAAATGTATGTTATTTTATTATCTAAAATATAGCTCTTAATTTTTATGAATTTTTCAAATAGTGAAATATTTTCTCGAGTAACTTCAGTAGGAAGTTGTTCTCTTTTTAGCTTACTCTGCAAGTTCTTTATTGAATTTTTCTATAACAGATATAGAAAGAGAATTTTGAACTTTAATATTTTCAGCTAATTTATTTTGATTATCTTGCAATTCTTTTATTAAGTACTCATAATGTTCACCATCTGATGCATCAAGATTACCTGTAATTGATTTAAAAATTGAACCTAAGCCACATTTTGATCTCTGTGAATGCGGTAAGATATCTAATAGTTTTTCCTCCGTTTTCGCTTTAACGAATAAAAGAATTTTTAAATGATTTGCTGTGTCAGCAGAATAATCTTTGTTTTTACTAATCAATTCTTCCAGCACATTAGATTGATTTCGTAGTTTAGAAATTTCCAAAACTAAGGTATTTAAATCATAATAATGAATTAAAGTGTGTGTGTATTCCTCTATTTTTGCAGTTCCCATTTTCATCGGTATGAGTCCTGGATTATTACTGATTTTTCTAAGCGTGATTTTATCCTGAAGGCTGATGGCTCCGATAATACTGAAATAATGATAATATTTAAAATAGTAAATTGTTAATTTAATTTTAAAGGACGTTTTAAATTATCCATGTGTATTTTCTTTTGATTATGCGTAGAGACAGTTTTCATTTTCGTATTGATTGATTTTAATTTAGTCGATTTATCGAATTTATTCGCGTTCTTTTGTCTAATATGTTTTTTGACAAAAACTTTTTGATTTGGTTGAAAAATATTTGGATCGTCGCGATTTTCATTTCTTTTATTTATCACTCGATCTTTGTTTTCGATAAGATCGGAATTGATTTTAGAATAAAGTAATTTTGATTTTTCTTTGTGTCCATTGACATAATCATTTAACAAAATTTTATCGATTTCAACATCGAAAGGATCGCCGCTGTTAAAATGTCCATTAATGATATTGATCGGTTTCATTTTCGTCGATGAATGAATCGAGTGATTGTATGCGAGTATGGCATATATCATTTTCATTTTCATAGGTGTTTTTAAGAAACCTTGAGTATTTAGCAAACGTAAATGCTCTATAATAGTAGAATGAAATCTCTCGATCATACCGTTCGATTGCGGATGATTCGGAGAGCAAAAATGTGTTTTGATTTTGTGTAAGCTTAGAAGTTCACAGATTACGGTGTTTTTAAATTCTGTGCCATTATCAACGATTACTTGTTTAGGTATTCCATGATGAGAGAAAAATTGAATTAAGTTATCTGCGATTTCAGTACCACTTAGCGAATTTAGGCAATATGCTTGTGCGTACTTAGAAAAGCTGTCGATGATTGTTAAGAATTTTGAATGTTCGAATGTGAATGTATCTAAATGTATAATTTCAAATGGTTTCGTAGCAGTTGGAGTAACATTCATTTTAATTCTCACCGGATGACGTTCATACTTGCTTTGTTGGCATATTTCACACTGATTAATTTATGATTGAACTGAAATTTTAATGTTTGGCCAATAATATTTATTTTTAATTCTAAAAGTAGTTTCATCTATTCCGCGGTGATTTGATTTTCCTTCGTGATAATTTTTGATAATATTTGTTACATCGTCTTTATTTGTAACGTCTAATAATTTTGTATTACATTTTCTGAATTTTATTGATGGCCATTTAAAATGTTTTTGTAATGCCGCTGAAAAGGGTTCGTACATGTCATCGTGTTCAAAATATATATAATATTCTATGTCAGGTTGAATGTAATCTTTAATAAATTGAACAACATCATGTTCAAAATTATTTTGTGAAATTTGGATATTAATTCTTTTCTTTTTTTCAAATAAAATAGTAATTTTAGGTATAGCTGGTGAATGTAAAACTGAATTAATAATAATCTGATTTTGACCAAAATTTAAAGGAGAATTTGAAATAGAAATATTTAAGACAGGATTTTCTTCATTATTTGAATGAACGGTATTCTCATCTATTTCTAAATTATCTATCGGTAAATTTTCTTCATCTACTTGAACTTGAGTTGAGATGTTGTCATTTTCTATTTGTTGATGTAGATTACTAGTAAGATCTGAGACGATATTAGATTCCGTAGCATGTATTTCTATACGTGAAAGTGCATCTGCGTTTGTGTTACACTTGCCTTTTTTGTACATAATAGTATAATCGTATTCCTCTAATTTAATGCGGCATCGTAATAGCTTGGAACTTGGATCCTTCAAGGACATTAACCATTGAAGAGGTTTGTGGTCGGTAATTATGTTGAATTTTCGGCCAAATAGGTATGGACGAAAGTATTTCGTTGCCCATACTATTGCGAGAAGTTCTTTTTCTATAAAGGAATAATTTCGTTCTGAATCGTTTAGTGTTCTAGATGCAAATGCTATTGGCAAATCGCTGCCAATTGGGCCTTGAGATAAAATAGCTCCTATTGCTACATTACTTGCATCTGTGGTTAAATGGAATGGTTTCGTAAAGTCAGGATATTTTAAAATAGGTTCATTTGTTAGGAGATTTTTACATAACTCGAAACATGATAAATACTCGTCATTTAATTCAATTTTGGCACCCTTTTTTAAACATTTGGTTAATGGTTTTGTAATTTTTGCGAAATTATTTATGAATCGTCTATAGTAGCCTAACAATCCTAGGAATCCTTTGATTTGTTTGGTCGTTTTAGGTATCGGATAATTTTTAATAGCTGCAATTTTGTCTGGATTTGGTTTCACGCCGTCGGGTGTAACAATGTGCCCGAGGTATGCAACTTCTTTTCTCAAAAACTCTGATTTATCGAGCTGAATTTTGAAATTTGATTCTCTTAGACGTTGAAAGACACTTCTTAGCCGTTCTAAGTGTTCTTGTAAAGATGTAGAAAAGATGATTATATCATCGAGGTAAACTAAACACTTTTCGTTCTGAATGCCCCGTAAAATATTATCCATGACACGTTGGAACGTGGCAGGTGCATTTTTGAGTCCGAATGGCATCCTTAAGTACTCGTAATGCCCATTTTCGGTATTGAACGCTGTTTTCTGAACGTCCTCTTCATTCATCTCAATTTGATGAAATCCACTTGCTAAGTCCAGAGTGGAAAAGTACTGGCATTTTCCTAGTTTATCCAACAAATCAGTTATATTTGGAAGTGGGTATCGATCATCGATGGTTTTTTCATTTAGTTGTCTATAATCAACTACAACTCTCCACTTTTGTTTTCCTGAAGCGTCGATCTTTTTTGGGACCACCCATATAGGTGACGACCATGGCGAATTACTTGGCCTGATAATATCTTGTTGTACCATTTTTTGTATTTGATTTTCCACTTCTTGTATAAAAGGATAACGGTAGGATTTAGAGTAAGTGGGAATTTCGTCAGTGGTTCTAATATGATGTTTTATTTTACTCGTAAATGTTAATGGCATGTTTTCTTGGTAAAATATGTCGCTAAATTCGTTACACAATTTAAGGATTTTACATTTTTCTTCTTCGTTCAAGTGATTTGTTCGAATTTGTGTCGAGTTTAATTTCGTTTCACCAGAATCGTCAAAATGATTCAAGTTAATTTCTTGAATTTCTTTTCTATTAAATTTTTCGACTGAAATTTGTTGCGAAAAATCTAAAGTTACACAATTCGTGGTATTGTTTAAAATTGTAGTCAAAGCTTGTCCATTTTTTGCAATACTTAAACTTTCCGGTATTTCACAATTATGAATTTTTTGATGTGGGATAATTATTTCTCCGTTTGGAATTGATGTTTTAATTTTAATTACTTGCTCCGAACGCGGTGCAACTGATATCAAATTTAATTCTTTTTGAGTTTTATGAAAACTAAGTTTGATTTTTGCATTAGGAGTTATTAAATAATTCTGATCAAAATTAATACTGGCTTGTAAGAGCTTTAGATTATCTAATCCAATCAAACCGTGAAAAACATTGTGAAATTTGAATAAATAAAATTTCAAATATTTACTTTGTTGGAATTTAAAAATTTTCGATGCTGGTATCGTGACACTAAATTTATGAGCAGATTTTTGAAAAACAGTTGAAACAATAAATGGATCATTTTTAATCAAATTTGGAAAATATTTATTAGCTATTTCAGGATCGATAAAAGATTTTGTAGAGCCTGAGTCAATTAAAAATTTTAAATTGTGTTCAGGTAAAATGATGTACGAGAGTTCACTTGAATTCGTTGTATTTATCGATATAATTGGAGGCGTTATGTTTGTTCGTGATCTTGAGGCTCTATGTAAAAATTTTGTTCTTCAAGAGACGGTGAGGAAGAACCTTCGTTAGTTTCGTCTATATATTGATTATATTGTTCATCGGAATAATCGATTTCGGCGGGTTGATTCATTTCAATATCAGGATCAAATTGACACAGATTATTTGTCTCGGTATTGTAAAGTTCCTCTGAAATAAAATTTCTTGGTGCTGAAGGATTAGGTGCGAAATAATTGAATGAATTTCTGTTTTGATTTGATGTACCTGGTGTGAAATTTTGTCTCGTATTTCTTGTCGATACACTCATTGGCGTTGGTTTAGGAAAGGTCTGTTTAGGGTTTGGCTTAAAAACATTTCTTTGTTGCTGTTGTTGTTTAAATACATCTGAGTTCGTGAAAAAACGTTGTGGATTGTTATTAAGTTTAGGATGTATTGGTATCGGCTGAGATGGGAAATGATTTGGTGACCTAAACGAATTATTAATAGGTTGTGTGAATTGATAATTTGGTGTATTATTTGCAAATTTGTATGGATATATTTGTGGCTTAAAATTTTGAGACTGAACGGGTTTTACTGTAATTTTATTAGTAAAATTTTGGAAATAATGAACATTATCCTCGCGAATAACAAATTGTAATGCTTCGCTTAAATTTTTCGGCTGCATACACTGTATTGTAGTTCCCAAGGGTTCTTTCAAACCTGATAAAAATGTTTTGAGTGCAAGATTGTTATAAAGATCGCGTTTTAATTGTTTAGATTCTGTCGTCGCTTCATGAACATCTACATAACTACACAATAGATTTAAAACGTTAAGTATTCTGTCGTAAAACTGCTGAGGTTTTTCTTGTGGAAACTGACGCATCATCACTAAATCTCGATTTAAACAAGTTTCATCTCTCTGATCTGAGAAATTGCGTTTTAGAGTATTTTCTAATTCATTCCAAGTTGCAACATTCTGAATATTTACAACTAATTTTGCAGTACCTTTTAATTTAGAAATTAATGAATTCAATAAGAACATGTTTTGAAAATCATTCTGATTCTGTACATTATAAAATGTATTAATTAAAGAATTGCAAACTGATAAGTATCGGTTCAATTCATTTGGATTCCCGTCAAATTCAGGGACACAATTCAAATATTCATGCTTAAATTGAGCCATATTTAATTGTATAGGATTAATTAATTCGGGAGTTTGAACAACAGTTGAAGGCGTATTTATGTTTAAATTATCAAAAATATCGGTTAAAGTTTCGATTGACATTAATAAATTGTACTCACATTAACAGAACTGTGACTTTGAGCATTTCCTTAACTATGAAGAGCTTCTTTAGAAGATTTCTTCGTGGAAGTGGTCTATTTTGTACCAAATCCCTTGAATGTAGTCGTCCGAAGGTTCACGGGTCTGCACTGGTTTCCTTATGTTCGAGGAGCCTCGCCGTAACACACTTGCGAAACGTCTATCACTGACTGAAGTTCGGATATCGGTAAATTCGTTGATACGAAAAAATCGTTCGATCGATTCGTACGATTCCCGAAATTATCCTGCTGGCTGCGCCAAATATGTTTTGCTGAGTCAGAGTTCCGTTTTTTAAAAATTATTTATTTTGTATAAAACTTGAAATAATGAAAATTACATGAAATTACTAATAGCAACTATGCTCTACAACGGACTGGTATGCAGTGTCCGCTTGATCCTGGGAACCGCGCTGCGTTGGAAGATTCTCCGGCGTTATCTTCTTCTTGTCAGCATTTTTATTTTATAGTATCACCTTGGCGGTGATATAATTTAGGGATCGGAAAAATTTAAGTCGGCGTCATCTCATCAGCGGTGCGCCTGGTGATATCAGGCTCGCAGCTCGATGCATTATTTTAAATTAATAAGTTATAATTTTTTCTTCGTAATTTTGCCAGGAAATGTTATTCTTCTACGCCTATATGGTTCTGACGCAATTATACGGCAAATCCAATACAATTGATCAGCACTGTGAGTTACGAAATCACTCCACTTTGTGAAAACTAAATTTTACTGTGCGACTGTAATTGTTTTATGATACTATACGAGCCACATTTATGACTTAGTTCGCATCATTATTTTTTCGCGGCAATACTCAATTAACACGCTAGGAGTGTCTGCGGGACTTGTCCGCTGCAGCATAACAACTTTGCGTTGCATTAGAATTTGAACCGCGCAAAATATATGACACCTATCCGTACTGATAACGATGAAGAAAACTACAAGAATCTACGACAAATTTATAAAAATGAATTGAAAAAGGCGAAACAAAGGTCATACAATCAGTTTATAGAAAATGCGGAAGACAGGCAAAAAGCAGCGTGAACTATAATCAAACAAGAAACAAAAATAAATTCCATCAGAAAAGACAAAGAAAGTTTGTTAGAGTGTAACATTATTTCGCATCAGTCGGAGAAGAAAATCTGACAAAATCATATGCACCGTGAACTTCAAAACTCTTCTTATGAATTATATAGTAAAAAATGAGAAAAGTTTTTGGAGGCTACAAGCGAAGAAGAAATTCTCAAAATCATAAGGATAAAAAGTAAGACAACGCCTGATGCACCGAGCGTCTAAATAAAAACCTGATCAAGTAGGTTGTGATCGAGAATTTATCCATTGCATTTACCTTTTTACATAACAGAAATACTAAATGTAGTCTACTTGACCAGATTTTATTTAGACACGAGTTACTTCTTTATTATGTAACTAAAATTTCAGCAAAATATCTATGACACGAGGGATTATGAAGTGGTTGCCTATTTGAATTTATTGACATAATACAGGGATATCCACATAAACCGTTCGTTAAAAGTTTTCAAGGTTGCAGTTCACATAGATATTTGAAATTTAAGGAGCAAGGGTTTTCCGCAGAGATCTCTTTAAATAAAATAAAACTGTCTTTGTATCACTTCCGGTTGTACCGGAAGTCGCTATCAACTCGCTTATTTTAAATGGAATGCTATATTTTTTATCACGTTTTTGAATTCTACATGTAAAAATATGTTAAGTTGCAATACATTTCCCTATCTCTAAAATGCATCATTTTTGAGATATTTTGAAATTTCTTAAAAATTTGGATTCTGCAATCTGATTTTCAAAAAATTATAACACAGCTATGATTGAAGCAATTTTATTTGTAATAGCTAATATTGTAGTTGAAGCTTTAAGGTTCTTAAAAATTCCATCAGCATAATCTATTAAGCTACAGGGTGTCTAAAACGCACCGCTCCACTCGAAGATATTCAAACACAGAAAAATACTTTTTTCAAATAGAATGACCGATATTTTAATGCACCATTGTATGTGGAATCAAATGCAGCGTCGAACTGTACTAGCATTCCCTATACCTAACTTTAACATGACCTACCTGATCATACTATCTATACTACTAATACTATCTAAAATTAACAAAATTAACACTAAAAAATAGTAAAGGAGATTGTGGTTTAAGAAATAATTGAAAATTATCTCCGCCCACAATAATATTAACAGTCAAAACCTACCAAAAAAGCAAATCAAATAAAACGGAAATGAGTATTGGTCTAATATCCGAAAAAGGTTCTTATTCTCCCGAATAAAAAACTTTTGTAAGCATTTAATTCCCTGTTATTTGATACCGCTTGAATTTATCCCTGAAAAGAAATTATACAGAGTGGAAAGTTTAACTGGAATAAATTCTGTAACTTAGAAAATTACCATTTGTAGCAAAATTCTTGGAACAGGTCAATTTTTAATTTTAATGGCGCATATTACAAAGAGACTTCTTTAACTTTTCAATTATTTGGAGGGGTGAAACAACCCCTAACTTTTTTTTTTTAATGGAAGGGTATGTTGAGTAATTTTTTTTCTTAAAGCTTGTTCAATTGGTAATACAGCTACGTTTTTATTTTTTTATTTTTCTTTAACAGTAAAAGGAAAAAAATTAAAAAAAAAGATTTTTTTTTTTACTAAAACCGTTTTTCCCAGTAGATGGATAGGAAGAACAGGACCGATTGAGTGGTCAGCAAGATCTCCAGATCTCACCCCTTTAGACTTTTTATGGGGGGGTATTTAAAAAGTAAAGTTTATGTGACTAAACCAAACGACATAGCAGAACTTCAGGAAAGAAAAATTTTAAAAAAATTAAAAAAATTAAAAAATAAAAACGTAGCTGTATTACCAATTGAACAAGCTTTAAGAAAAAAAATTACTCAACATACCCTTCCATTAAAAAAAAAAGTTAGGGGTTGTTTCACCCCTCCAAATAATTGAAAAGTTAAAGAAGTCCCTTTGTAATATGCGCCATTAAAATTAAAAATTGACCTGTTCCAAGAATTTTGCTACAAATGGTAATTTTCTAAGTTACAGAATTTATTCCAGTTAAACTTTCCACTCTGTATATAGGGTGCGGATAAGGTCCTGCAACAAGCTCATAATTTGTTTATTTAATGTTTTTTTCGCAAAATAGACATAGTCCAGGCCATCGTCTGGAATTTTTTTGAAAAATGTATGTTTTGCTGTAATGAAAATCTCAACAATGGGTTCCTGGAGAACAGCTTCAATATTTTCGTTAATTTTTACTTGTCTTTGTTTTCAATTTGAAGGTAATCATTAAAATAAAATAAAGTAACATAGTATTTTTGAATTGTAATGTTTTGTAATATTTTTTCGAAAAATTTGTTGTGGAAAGTACTAACCTTTTTTACATTATTGTTTTGCTGACTAGAAGGTCTATCAATCTGCATAAAAAAAATTAGGGTTGCCATTTAAAAAATTAATGATGACGTCACAGCAGAAAAACAAATGCCAATCGAGAAAAGATTTTTGCACTAAAAAGTGTCTTTTTAAAATTAAAAATTTACCTGTTTCTGGATTTTGCGAAAAAACATTAAATAAACAAATTATGAGCTTGTTGCGGGACTTTATCAGCACTCTGTATACATACATATACAGTGTGGTGATAAAGTAACGCACC
Organism: Dorcus parallelipipedus; assembly: GCA_958336345.1. Lineage (NCBI taxonomy): Eukaryota > Metazoa > Arthropoda > Insecta > Coleoptera > Lucanidae > Dorcus > Dorcus parallelipipedus. Next base: position 32,337,024 of record OY284479.1, on the reverse strand, counting down.
AAGCGAAAAAACACCCTTAGCGTTGACTTTTTCGAAAAATACACGGACAGGTCGATTTTATTTTTAAAAAATACATCTTTTACAACCAATTCTAATTTTATGACAATTACCACTTTTGCGCTGTGACGTCATCGACACTTTTTTTTAAATGACAACCTATTTTTTTGAAAATGTAATTTGAAAGTACCCATTTTTCTGCGTACAAAAATGTTAATGAACTACTAGTAGGATAAGAAAATTTTGAAGAAAAAAATTATTATAAAATGGAAATGTGATTTTTAAACTTAATAAAATTTCAACCTAAAATAATACTTTCTTATAAAAACATAACAAAACAACTTAATAAAATTACAATAAGTGTGAGAAATGTCCTCCACCAACCACTTGACAGTGACCAGCTCGTGTTTAAACGCCAAATTTGGATTACATTCTGTATAGCATTGCCTAAACCTAACCGTTCTTGAGATATTTAACATTTTGTCTAAAAAGTGACATTTGCAGTCACTATTTCATTTATTCATATTTTATTTATTTTTATCGCTACAGGGTGGTCATGGTAATAAACAAAATATCAGAAATTTCAAAATGACAAAACTCAATTTTCTTAAATAGCATGCCCTATATTTTTCTATCCTAAATTCTTAGTTTAATAAAGTATGTACTTCCATTTTTGTGAAGTATGTCTTACACCTATACAGGGTGTTAGGTTATTGCTTGGACAAATTAAAACTGTAGATTAAGGGTGTCAAATGGGATCAGAAAGTACCTAGACATGATGGATTTTCGGGACATTTTGAAAAAATGCAAGAAGAGCGAACTATTGAGGACCGCTGATAGTACTTATGTAACGAGTGCCTATTAAAGCAGATGTCTTTTGCAGTGTCTCTTGTCCGTTGCACAATTGCAATAATTGTTAGACGATTCGACGCTGGGGATACTGCCGCCGATATTTACGCACACTGCAGCACGTGCATTGAACCTACATTCTCCGTACGTTACAATAATATCAACAATTTCGTTATTTGTGTAAGCTGACTCTGACCTGGCACTGACCCGGACACTTCGAAGTCTGTTGAGACATTGAACGTGCGTTATTTGCTTGTCGTAAAACAATAAACCATCTGGGAATTTATGGGAAGGGATCGCCCGCCCGGATGGCGTTCGGCGCGTGGGTGTAACAGTAGATAAGAAAGTCAGTGGTTTCCAAACAATTTTTATCTACTTTTGTTTGAATTTTTTCCTGAAAAACGAAAGCCGCAGCACCCTCGAATGTAAAGGCTTTTTTACTCTACAGAGTGGTTCTCAATACGTGGTTTAAAGGTGTCCAGTCAATTACCTAACACCCTGCGATATTTTCTGTGATTTTTAGATTCATGTACTTGAATTACTTCTTTTAAATGGAGTTATTGTCTATAGTGGCTGTGGAAAACGGGAAACAAATGAAGCTGTTGACTTTAATAATTAATTTTCAAGTGACAATAATGTACAAGCATTAGTTAGTTTAAGTACGTGACTTCTTTAAACAATTATACATTTTTTTGCTTACAACATACATGTCCCAAGCTCTCTATGAGTTTGTCAGGGATGCGTTAAGCTGGCTATTCTAATATTGTCCGCTGCGGCTGCGGCCGACCTACTAGGTGTTTCGACATTCGTTTTACAAACTGGGAAAAGGCAGAAAACCTAGTTCGAAGGGGCCGAAATGAATCCTGAACACAATCCGACACATAAGTGTTCCACCTCTCACAAAGGACACGTATGTACCAGGTGGGGATTCGAATACACACCTATAGATGTCCGACCAAGCGTCAAGCACGTTGCCAGCGGACCCAACCAACTTTGGCTATGCAACCATTTAATAAAGAAATCATTCAATAAATCTAAAAATCTATGCCTTAACAAGTTCACAAATAAAAGTTCCCAACAGTCTAACACTTTGAAAAGTAATTATGTCAACCGGTTCATTGTTTGCCGGTTTTCCACAGCCACCTTAGATAAGTGTTCGTTTTAAAAGAAATAAATCAAATAGATCTGAAAATTTCAAAAAATATCGGATAGGTATAAGATATATTTAACAAAAATGAAAGTACATACTTTATTAAACGAAGAATTTAGGATAGAAAAATATGGGTATGCTATATAGGGTATGCTATTTAAGAAAATTGAGTTTTTTCATTTTGAAATTTCTGATATTTTGTTTATTACCATGACCACTCTATAGCGATAAAAGTACATTTAATTATTGTTTATAATAAGCTTATGTATCAACTACATCTGTATTAAAAATCTTTTTCTTAGGCTGAGTTACACCAACGTCGCGTCGCGTCGTTGTTAACTAAATAAACATAGATTAAACTAGATTAAACATAGGACTTTATTCACTTTAATTCGAGATTAATTTGAATCGATGCCGGTGCAACTCAGTCTAAGAGTTAATAATAAATAAAATATGAATAAATGAACTAGTGACTGCAAATGGTACTTTTTAGACAAAATGTTAAATATTTCAAGAACGGTTAGGTTTAGGTATAGATAATGGGTATATAGAAAATGTGTAGAATTTTTATGTAGAATTTTATGTTGCTTTTTGGCGATTTGTGCATATATACAGACTGGCCCAACGAAAACGAAACAGATTGAATATCTCCCAAGAAAATTTTTGTTTAAAAAAACGCAAAAATAGGTCGATTTATAATCCCAGGGGGACACTTTTCTATCCCATACCCAACTGTCATACGTCATCCCCCTCCATTCTAGCTCTCTAACCAATAGAATTTAAATATGAAATGAAATATGAATGGCATATCATTGAAAAGGTAATTTTATAGAGAATTCAGTAATTTAATATGAATATCCGAAAATTTGATTTTAGCGCCCTCTACCGGGAAAAAATTGTTACAAAATCCAAAGTGTGACATATCATATGAAAGCTAATTTTAATAGTAATTCAATGCGCTAATTGAAATTACGTAAAGATATTGAAAACTGACTAAAATAACTAAAAATAGGGTTCGTAACACACAAATTTGGTATCCTTACTTTTAGTTATTTTAGTCAGTTTTCAATATCTTTACGTAATTTCAATTAGCGCATTGAATTACTATTAAAATTAGCTTTCATATGATATGTCACACTTTGGATTTTGTAACAATTTTTTCCCGATAGAGAGCGCTGAAATCAAATTTTCGGATATTCATATTAAATTACTGAATTCTCTTAAAATTACCTTTTCAATGATATGCCATTCATAGTATATTCCCTATTTAAATTCTATTGGTTAGAGAGCTGGAAGGGAGGGGGATGACGTTTGACAGTTGGGTATGGGAAAGAAAAGTGTCTCCCTGGGATTATAAATCGACCTATTTTTGCGTTTTTTCGAACAAAAATTTTCTTGGGAGATATTCAGTCTGTTTCGTTTTTGTTGGGCCAGTCTGTATATAGGTGTATACATACAGTGAACCTCTAAAGTATGGAATAAAATTCGTAATTCCTTTATTTTTGACATTTCGAAAAAACGCTCGGACAGGTAAATTTTGTTTTTAAAAAGCACACATTTTCAAGTGAAAATCAATTTTTGACAGTCATTTGTTTTCGTTACGTCAGCGACATTTCTTTTAAATAGCAACCCCCAATTTTTTTTCTTGGTTCTGATAGCTCATTGAATTCTCTATCCAACCACATCAAAAATTATTGAAATTGAATGAATCATCTACTACCTACAAATGAAGTAGGCTTAAAACCAAAATGATACCTACAATAAAAGAAAACTTGTCATTCTTGTCATTTAAACAAAGTCTTTTCAAGTCGAGTAATCATGGTTTGTCATTTAACCGAAAATTAAATTACATATTATTATTTCATTTCATTTTCAATAATTTTTTTCTCAAAATTACTATTAAAGAGTAAAAAAATCTCTATTAAAAAGAGTAAAAAAATAATAATAGTGCGATTTGAAAACAAAAGTTGACTGTTATTTGTCAAAAACGGAACTCAAAGAAAAAAGTTAAATCGATCCAAATTGTGGCATTTTTTAAGCGATTTTGTTTGACGTATCATTTATAAAAATTGGATAAAAAGTTATAGCATTAAAGGTTTTTCATATTCCACCCGGTATATAATTTCTTTTCAGGGATAAATTCAAGCGGTATCAAATAACAGGGAATTAAATGCTTACAAAAGTTTTTTATTCGGAGAATAAGAACCTTTTTCGGATATGAGACCAATACTCATTTCCGTTTTATTTGATTTGCTTTTTTGGTAGGTTTTGACTGTTAATATTATTGTGGGCGGAGATAATTTTCAATTATTTCTTAAACCACAATCTCCTTTACTATGTTTTAGTGTTAATTTTGTTAATTTTAGATAGTATTAGTAGTATAGATAGTATGATCGGGTAGGTAGGTAGGTAGGTAGGTAGCTGTTAGATTTCATGTGTTTTTTAAATTGTACTGAAGATGGCAGCTTTGCTACCGAAATACGTATCTACGGATATAAAATTATTGTGGGCGAAGATAAATTTCAATTATTCCTTAAACCACAGCCTCCTTTACTAATTTTTAGATTATAATACGAGATACAGATATTTTATTTTATTAGTGTAACAAGGCAGATAACTCAGAAAATGTGGGAAGGCTAAATTAAAGTTCTTGCAAAGAAACGCCCGTCTTGAGACAATCCCTTTTCACCCGTGATCGTTATTCTTCTCTTAAACATTCCTATCGACCTCCCTTATTACAAAAACATAAACAAATACTGCGTACTTCATTTTATTTAAAAAGCGAAATAATTTCCCCACAATATTCTAAAAAATCAAAGACATTTATTGGCGTTGCAATATTTTCAACCAATATTGGAAATAATTTAGTTTATGCCGATTTGGTTATTTTTAACAAGTCACCTTTGTATGTCAGTTTGACACTAACCTTTAATGTGATATTTTTTACATGCTATGCAGTAATAAACGATGTGATAAACTGAAATGAAGAAATCACTTCGTTATTTAGTTTTTGGTAAGGTAATAGTCCTTTTACGGAAAACTTTACCATATGAACTTATGCAAAATATTTTCAATTAATCAATATATTAATCTGTGTAATCAGTATGAAGCAAGCCTAGATAAACAGTAGCATCTAAGGAAGCAAGTGAACTGAAACAAAATATGTTTGTATCTACTTTTTATTTACGTTTCGCTGACGAAAGTTGCAAAATTTTTGTTCTTGAATTATAAACTATTACGGATTAATCAAAATTTCAAGTTAAAGCTGCAATGGCCCGTCCGAATCCCAACACTTTGAAAGCCGCCAAACTGGTCATGGCAGCTATTGGGCATTTAGAAGACTCGCAAGGACTGACAATAGACGCCATAGCATACCAAATAGAGAATGAGTTTGCCGTTCCGAACGTAGGCCGCAGCAGGCGAAGAAAATCCCGCAATAGCAACGGCGGCCGAAGGCGACGAAGGACGAGGGGGAGGCAGCAGCCTGGAAATTAAAAAAAACTGCATGTATTTCGGACTAATGTAACTTGTAATGTAACGTCGTGTAATTAATATCTGCTTGTAATAAATGTTTTTCACAACAAATTACTTTTCAAAGTAGAAACACATTTTGAAATTAACAAACAAAAATGGGAAACCCAACAATATTAATAGATGACTAAAATTTAATAACACTATGTAATTGAAAAATTTAATTTTGTGTAGGTGTGGTAGAACATCTCCAATTTCGTTATCAGAGGCGTCCTGTACAAATTAAAAGCCCTCGGTGAAAGACATAACATGGATATTACAAATATTTCGAATACGATTGCAACTTGTATTGTCAAATGCCTGTCAAGTTTCATTTATCGTATGATTGTAAATTAAATCGGACAATTATCCGCGAAACGGCACCACTGGGATGAACTGTCGAACATGTAGCAAAGAACCTTTTTAAATTGATGTTGCCCAACGACTTTGCAAAATTCCATCGGCCCAAAAGCTCAGGTCACCACCCCGGGGCAAGTCTACAGTAAGCAAATTCGGTCATTCCATTCCATGCTCCGGAACAAATCTAAACTTTCGCTTGATAAATAAAGAAATAAATAAGCAGATTCTGATTAAGTAAATATAATTATATAACATATGGGTGTTATGGTCCGTTTTCACGCTCAAGCAATTTGCGCAAACGGATTTGTGCAAGCATTTGCGCATACAAATTTGCTTGCGCCAATGCATGCAGTTTGCCAACCTTTTTAGCTTGTGCAAGCAAAAAAATACGTTTTCATGCAACGACTTCCTTGTGTGCACAAGCACATTTGTGCAAATTGCTTGAGCGTGAAAACGGACCATTATGGAAAGTCTTGGTGAGTTTACAGTTAATAAAATTTGGTCTTCTTCTTTCTGCACATCCTGAATTCTTGCCTTAACCCGGTCTCCGATTATTGGATCACATAATAAAGCGCGTAGGCCGATTTACATACTGTCATATGTACAGAGTGTACATTAATGATTGAAAGGCGTTTGAATTTGGCGCGTTGTCGAATTATTAATTTCAATCATTAATGTACACTCTGTATAAACTAACAGTACATAAAACGCTTCATCAAGTGACACCTCATACGTAGCACGCGGCCGTAAAAACCGATTAAAAGTGGCGTACCACCAGTGATAACGTTTCTTGCTCGTCCGCGATTTAATCAGGTTGTACGTTTCCTCTCCTCTAATTGCATTATTTACCGTTCGTAGTTCGGTAATAAGTTCTGAATAATTTATGTATTACATATGTGAGCTCCCGCGAACGGCTGTCATTTTCTAAGCGAAATGTGTTGTTCGGCTTGTTAACACGTCAGAACATGAAACTTCACAAGTGGGCTAGTAGTATTCATTTCATATTCGGGTACTAAATGAGATTGTGTTGGCGAAATATAAATTAAAAGTACTCTTTCTAATATCGCTGTTCCGGTGTAATAAATGTAATAATGATGTAAATGCAAATTTTTCACATTTTGAGTTAAGTTTGTAGATTAAGTTTATAGATTAATTATTGGGCTCTACACTCTTTAAATCAACGTAACTTTAACCAATAAACTCGAAATATTCAAATGTATAACTTTTCATTTAGAGTTATGGTAGCAGTTCAACAAATTCATTAGATTTTTGTACCTTCTGAAAAATTTAACGTTTTACAGTTGTGTCATTGCTCCTCCGGAACAGCGATATGTTAATTTAGAAATAATAACATTCACATTATAGCAAATCATAAAGAGATTTCTTCAAATACAAGAAAACGGTTCATTTTCTTGTAGTAAAATTATTGTTTCTTGTGGTACAGGTAAAATTCATATACAGTGATCGCCAGATAAGTCGGGCCATATGGGAAATTTTTTTATTATTTATTTCTCAGAAAAATTTATTCTTTATAGAAGTCCCTGCATCTTCCCAAACTCAACATATACACTTATCAAAATTTGAATACCTGTTGTCATATACAGAGATCAAAATATTTGAAATTGACATAAGAGTAAAGTATCTTTATTTTTCAAAATACGCGGAAATATTATTTGAAAAAGTTATTAAGAATTGTTCCGAGATCTTAAATATGAAATCTCGGTTGTCTAGGAAGAAAAAAAAATCGGATAAAAAAGTTAAAAATTTATGGTATGAATGTTATTGATCATAATTTCTAGTTGGTAGAAGAGTGAAAAAGAAATTCCAGAGTATTTTAATATCACTCCTGAAGAAACGTCCATCTTTACACTTTCAAAGTTCTACGATACACACGTTGATTATAGAAAATTTCTTTTTTCACCTAGGCTGCTATGATTTCATATTTGAGATCTCATAAGATTTCTGAATAGCTTTTCCAAATAACATTTTCGCGTATTTTGAAAAATAAAGGTACTTTACTCTTATGTCGATTTCAAATATCTCCACGGTATATGACAACAGGTATTCAAATTTTTATAAATGTATGTTGAGTTTGGAAGATGCAGGGACTTTTATAAAGAATAAATTTTTCTGAGAAATCAATAATAAAAAAATTTCCCATATGGCCTGACTTATCTGGCAATCTCTGTATAAAATCACTAAAGACAGTATTGACTGATAATACAGTGCACTCGCGCTAACGTGAACTAATTAAAACCAGCTGTGTTCATGTTTGCGCGATTGTTCATGTTTCCGAGATGCAGTCTTCATCTCCTAAAAACAATTAAAACATGAAACATCATTTTCAACCTTTATTTATGTCCTACATTATTATGTATTTTTGGAAAAAAATGAAGTAAGAAGTGATACTTTGGACGTTGCGCGATTGTTCATGTTTCCGAAATGCAGTCTTCATCTCTTAAAAACAATTAAAAACATGACACATCACTTTCAACCTTTATTTATGCACTGCATTATTATGTATTTTTGGAAAAAAATGAAGTAAAAAATGATTCTTTGGACTTATGTTGTAAATTTCTATAGTATATAAAGTAGCTGTTCATGTTAGCGAGGTGCACTATTCACGTTAGACAGTGGCCAATGCTAAAATTTAGGTGTTCACGTTATACAGGAGTTCATGTTAAGCAGTGTTAGCGCGAGTGCACTATAGTACACGAGCAGAAATAATAAAATTGCGCGCGTTTCGAGTCGTTGAAATATGAAACACCCTATATAATTTGGTATAATTCAAAAAAACATGTCATTGGAAACAGATGGCCTTTTGTGTTTCCTTCAATTTCGAAAGCTCAATAATAAGAAAATGAGTTCTACACCTTGTAACCATTAATTATGTTTAACTTGGTGTTCTGCGACTTTTGTTCGACTGCGTTATTTAAAAGTTGTTTGACTTATTTGTTAATCACGTGTAAGAGGAATCGCCGAATTCATTTTATTCGTGATTTCCGTACTTTCCTGTTCTCATACCAAAACTTGTGAATGTTTCTTCTGTTACTTTTTATTTTATTATTTTATAAATCAAAAATTTATGGAGTTCATTTTATCAGTGATATCTGTGCCTTCCTGATCTAGAGCTTTCGTCTCTGTGAATATATTTTCTGTTAGCTTCTATCCTTTTAAATCAGAAACTCTTAGAATTCCCTTTTTATTTACTTGTTTGATTTGGTCTTCTCTTTTCACATTGCTTCGAAAATCATTCTCAGCAAGTTAGCATTCATGCTTTCTATGCTATCAGTTTTACTTACTCATCCTCAATCATTTTTAAAATTTTTTCCTCATTTCTGCATTTTTCTTGTTTTTTATTCCATTTTCGATCTGTTAATATATTGTAATGGTTCGCCGATAGCAGCCGGCGTCAGTCTGTCTCTTGGGTCATCGCCGACGCGCCTTAGACCAGAAACTTCGTGCGCTCCGATATCACGTCAGCGGTGGAATCAACCCTAGACATTCTGTCGCGTACTCGAACGTTCGCGAAAAACAACCCCGGCTATAAAAGCACGCGGCCGGTGAATGGAAAGAATTCAGCGTTAGACAGTTCGGAATTAAAGTCGCGTAGATTTTTCGCTCGGCTGTTAAAATAAACTAGATTGACGGCCGTATTCACAATTCACAAATTAACAGTCAGTTTACGAAGGTACCGTTAAAATTTAAATCTCTGTTAAGTCAAAAGTAAATTTAATTTAAATTAACTATATTTGTTGTGCTACACAATTATAACAAAGCGACCAATTTTATTAACTGCCAAACAATGCTTAATTAACTTAAAAGAGTGAGTTTGGCACAACATTAGCTCTTAACAGTAGTTGGTGAATACAGCTTTTATATTTAACAGTCAGTTCACAGCTTAACTGACCTTTAAACATGTAACTGAGGAATGGTGAATACGGCCGTTAAGCTTGTAAATAAATGTTAGTGTTAATTAGTTTGCTTTTAAATAAATTCGTATAGTAACTATTTCGTGTTTTGTTTTAAAATAAAAATTAATAGAACCCTTAAAATCGCTACATTGGTGCCAGGTGTGAGGTTCGTGAAAATAAATAAACAATTAAAATTGAATTAAATTTAAACGAATTATTAAACAAAGTGCAGTGTCGGAAAAAGGAAAAAAACAATGGCTTCAAAGAAAGTGCTGTTAAAAGACTTAAAAGTGAACGACTTTAGAAGAGAATTAGAAGAGCGCTAATTGGAAATTTCCGGAAAGAAATCGATTTTGCAACAAAGACTTCACCAAGCGCTACTAGAAGCAGGAGAGGACCCGGAAACCTTTCTTTTTGAAATCTCGAGCGGACCTGCAGATTTAAGTAAAATATTAGACGAGAAATTTCGGGAACAATCTGGAAACTTCAAAGATGAATTGCTGGAACAATCCAGAAGTTTGGACGAGAAATTTCGAGAACAATCTGGAAATTTGGAAGATAAATTAAAGGAGCAATCCAGAAGTTTCAAAAATGAATTGCAAACTAAATTGCTCGAACAATTCGGAAATTTGAAAGACGATCTAGATAAATTAATGGAATATTCTAGAAACACGGAAGAAAATGTGAAAATTTTAGAGGAGAAACTTGAAAATAAATTAATACAACAATCGACAAATCTGGAAACTAAACTGCTGGAACAATCTGAAAATTTAGAAGACAAACTTCGAGAACAGTCTGGAAATTTGAAGGATGAATTTCTAGAACAATCAAAAGGGCTCGAAGACAAACTAGTGGTAAAAATATCAGAAGAGACAAGGAATCTGCAGGAAAATGTTGAAGAAATATTATTCCAGCAGGATAACAAAATTAAGAATTTCGAGCAAATCATGGCAGGGTTGCGAATGTTCGAGGATCCGTCACCAGCAGGAATACCAAAAAATAATGAGGCCCAAACTGTGGTAGGACCAGCGGAAATTTCTAAATTGAAAATAAAACCACCGACGTTCGATGGGAAGTCATCTTGGCTTAACTATTTCAAACAGTTCGAAGCGGCGCGGCGGCAAAGGCGAACGGATGGACGGCCAGTGAAAGCCACTTCGTTAATTGTGGCCTTGAGGGAGGACGCTAGCGATGTGCTACAAATGATGCCGGCAGAGGAACAAGAAGACTTCCACAAGCTGGTGAACAGGCTGGAGATACGTTATCGCCAGGCGCATCTGACCGACGTTTACTATACGCAGCTGAGAAACCGTTGCCAGAAATCCGGAGAGAGTCTTCAGGAATTCGAAGCTGATGTAACGCGCCTAGCCCGGTTGGCATATCCTATAGCGCCTGATGAATTCCTGCAATGTTTGACGATGCAGACCTTCGTAGATGGAATCCGTGACCCGGACAACCAGCAGGCATTGAGAATGGCCCATCCTAAGACATCCAAGAACGCATTGGCCTACGCTTTGGAATACGAGGCGGCGAAGCGAGTCTCGAGAGGACATGTCAAGGTACGAGCTGCCATGGACTCCCAAGAAGAGGAACCCGCTAGCGTCAAGGTGCGATCTGCTGCAGAAGAACAGCACAAGGAGTGTGCCACCGCGGAGGATATTCGCCGCATGGTGGAACAAGTCCTGAGGCAGAAGAGTCCGCTGGTGTGTCAGAATTGCCAGGAAGGACATGTTCGCAGGCGGTGTCCCAAGGCCAGGCGGGATCCTCCACGAAGGAAGCCACAAAGGAAACTAAGTCTGGTCGCTGCAGATGGACAAACGTCGACGTGTATTCAAAGGCCTCCTAAGACAAAAGCCACGAAAGTACTAGCCCTGCGGCGATTAACCAGCAGTGTCTTCGTGGATGCCACTATTGATGACATCCCTCACACCATATTATTGGATACGGTGCGACGAAGACTATCTTGAGGCCCGACGTTATCAAGTCATCAAGACGCACCGAACCGACTAAGTGGAGACTGAGGACAACAACCGGAACATCAGCGACTGTCCATGGTGAAGTAGAGGTGACCATTACGATTGGAAGCGACTCCCATTAAACACCGTGCGCTGGTAGCAGAAATAGAGGATGAGGCGATTCTGGGCATGGACATCATGTGTGTCCATGTGTTCCAATTGGATCTGAAGCGTGGCGTAATGGCGGTTAACAACGAGGAGTTTGTTCTACATCAACGAGAGGACGTGGCCGCTCGAGTTGTTCTCGCAAAAGATGTCGTATTACCCAACAGGACCGAGGTCATAGTCGACGCAAACCTGAACGGCACTTTCCAAGATGGGCAAGTCATTATGGTCGAACCTAATACTGACGATCAGAAGATTGGAAGAGGAGTTCTCGTTGGGAAAACTTTGTTGACAGCAAAGAAAGAAATACCAGTCCGCCTAACGAATGTGAACTGTTTCCCCATCACCATCAAGAAAGGTACCATCTTGGCAACCTGTGCCATGGTGTCCTCCATTTCCCGCCAGCTGGAAGTAAACAAGAAAGAAACGAAGGCCCCTAAGAAGTTGTTGGAAACGATCATGTCGACGGTCCAGGAATTGACTCCAGAGCAAAAGATAAAAGCGAAGAACCTGTTCTGTCGCTATCAAGACGTGTTCGAGGTAGAAAATGGACCTAAGGGAAGAACCGACATCTTCAAACATAAGATAGAGACCGGAGAAGTAAGACCCATCCGTCAAGCTCCAAGGAGGTTACCATTGGCGAAGCGTCAAGAAGCAGAACGCATCATTCGCGAGATGGAAAAAGACAATGTAATTGAGCCATCGAGCAGCCCATGGGCATCACCGGTAGTGCTTGTGAAGAAGAAGGATGGATCCACACGGTTCTGCGTAGACTATCCATTGCTCAACAACGTCACCAAAAAGGATAGCTATCCTCTGCCACGGCTTGATGACACCCTGGCTCGTTCAAAGATCTTCTCGACCTTGGATCTAAAGAGTGGTTATTGGCAAGTGGAACTAGCGCCCGAAGATTGAGAAAAGACGGCGTTTTCCCTTGGTATGGGTCTATGGCAATTCACGGTGATGCCGTTCGGCTTATGTAATGCCCCAGCGACATTCGAGAGGCTGATGGAGCCGGTTCTGAAGGGTCTGTCCTGGACAACGTACATGGTATACCTGGACGACATAATTGTGGTGGGAAAAACTTTCGACGACCATCTGAAGAACCTGGAAGGAGTGTTCCAGCGGCTTCGCGTAGCTGGACTAAAGCTTAGTCTCAAGAAGTGCCACCTGTTCCAGTGAAGATTCAGGTCGTGAAGGACTGACCAACTCCCAAGAATAAACACCAGATAAGGAGTTTCCTAGGCCTATGCACTTACTATCGTCGCTATGTTCCCGGATTTGCGGACATTGCTAAACCGTTGACAAAACTCACCGAAGAAGGTCGTCCGTTTGAATGGGACCAACATTGCCAAATTAGTTTTGAACAACTAAAACAGTACTTGATAAGTGCTCCTATTCTGAGTTACCCTCTCCCAGAAGGCAAGTTCATCGTGGACACCGACGCTAGTAACGTTGGTATCGGTGGCGTACTCTCCCAGATCCAAGAAGGGCAAGAGAAGGTGATCGGCTATTTCAGTAAAGTCCTGTCAAAGCCGGAGCGAAATTATTGCGTCACTAGAAGGGAACTGCTAGCCGTGGTAAAGACCATAGAATATTTCTACAAGTACTTATATGGCAGACACTTCCTCCTGAGGACGGACCATGCCGCTTTAAAATGGCTCCTCCGATTAAAGAATCCTGAAGGACAAGTCGCACGATGAATCGAACGACTTCAGGAGTACGATTTTGAAATCCAGTATCGGGCCGGAACTAGCCATAGAAATGCCGATGCTTTGTCAAGAAGACCTTGTGCCGAAAAATGTAAGCACTGTAGTCGCCGATGCTTTGTCAAGAAGACCTTGTGCCGAAGACTGTAAGCACTGTAGTCGTCTGGAGGAGAAAGTAGCCACGACTGCGAGGACGGCCGTCATAGACGACAAATGGCAAGGTGAAGAATTGCGACGAGACCAAGAGAACGATCAGGATTTGAAATTGGTGCTGGAATGGAAAGGTAGGGAGGCAAGGCCTACTTGGGAAGAGATAGCACCGTGCGCAACATCCGTAAAGTCGTACTGGGCGCAGTGTGACTCCATAGTGCTGAATCATGGTCTTCTGAAACGAATAGTGGAAATAAGTACATCGTCGTGGTAATGGACTACTTTAGCAAGTGGGTTGAAGCATACGCCCTACTAAACCAAGAGGCGCTAACTATTGCTGAAGTCCTTATCCGAGAATGGATCAGTCCGTATGGCGCGCCCATGGAGCTGCATTCAGATCAAGGAAGGAACTTTGAATCGGCTTTATTCAAGAACGTGTGTACTCTGCTCGGCGTCCGGAAAACTAGAACCACTGCACTTCACCCGCAGTCAGACGGAATGGTGGAAAGATTCAACAGAACCATCAACCGACATTTGTCCAAGGTAGTCTCCGATCATCAGAGAGACTGGGACACGTACATTCTCCTTTTTCTACTGGCACACCGTTCGTCCATTCATGAGACAACAGGAGAGACACCAGCAAAAGTGGTATTCGGGCGAGAGCCAAGACTGCCCTGCGATCTGAAATTCGGCGTGAAGCCTGGCGAAATCCCTGCCGACGAAGACTACGTGAGCGGTCGGCGCAGAAAAATGGACGACATTCACAATCAAGTGCGTCACAACATACAGACAGACAGCGACCGAATGAAGGAGCATTATGACATCAACGCTCAGATTGGGGGATACCAACCTGGAGCGCTGGTCTGGCTTTATAATCCTCAAAGATGTCGAGGTCTATCCCCAAAACTGCAGACATCTTGGGAAGGTCCTTACAAAGTGATGAAACGAATCAACGATGTCATCTATCGCATCAGGAAGATGGCAAGATGCCGCATGGCAAACCCAAAGTTATCCACTTCAACCGAATGGTTCCTTATAACGGAGAAAAAAATGAAGGGACAGACGCAAGGTTCCGAAGTAAACTTCGAAACCTTTATGTTTCATCACGCCACAGGAAGTAAGGCGCGATTTGGAGTGACCACAGAGAGACAGCAAGTCCTTTTTCAAGTGTCACCAGAGTACAGTCTGGCCCACTGTGTGGCAGAAGACCTAAGGATGTCCAAGGGGATAGCCCAAGTCTTTCGGAAGAAATTTGGTCAGGTCGAGGAACTCCTAAGACAGCACCCCATGGTGGGCAAAAGCCTAGAGATCATCCACACGGAGGCGGAACAAAGACGACACGTGTACTACTTAGTCACCAAGAAGACATCAAGCGGTAAGCCTGACTATCGCAGTATTTGGAGAGCTTTATGGAGCCTGAAGAGACAGCTGGTGGAAGGCAAGTAGACGAAATTAGCCATTCCCAAAATAGGCTGCGGACTAGATGGGCTGGATTGGAGGGTCGTTCGCAGCATGATAGAAGTCATCTTCAACGGAACAGGAATTGAAGTTCTCGTCTGCAGTCACCACCCATAGGCAGCTGTCGGCAGTAAGAAAACCGTGGATTGCTATTTCTTCCAGACCGGAAGTTGTAAAAGGGATCCAGCATGCCGATTTCGACATCCTCCTTCAACGCTATCGCGAGGAACGTTCCGAGACGAAACGTTTTTAAGAAGGGGGCAGTGTAATGGTTCGCCGACAGCAGCCGGCGTCAGTCTGTCTCTTGCGTCATCGCCGACGCGCCTTAGACCAGAAACTTCGTGCGCTCCGATATCACATCAGCGGTGGAATCAACCCTAGACATTCCGTCGCGTACTCGAATGTTCGAGAAAAACAACCCCGGCTTATAAAGCACGCGGCCGGTGAATGGGAGGAATTCAGCGTTAGACAGTTCGGAATTAAAGTCGCGTAAATTTTTCGCTCGGCTGTTAAAATAAATTAGATTTAACCTTGTAAATAAATGTTAGTGTTAATTAGTTTGCTTTTAAATAAATTCGTTTACTAACTATTTCGTGTTTTGTTTTAAAATAAAAATTAATAGAACCCTTAAAATCGCTACAATATGTACATATCTGTGGCTTAGTGCTAACTAAAAGGGCCAGTGTCAAAAAGTGAGATTAAGCAAACCAGCATCATTATTCTTGAACGCAATATATTTATTATGTTTTCTATACAGGCTGTTAAAAAAAGTGTTACAAACTTTAAGAGGGGTAGTATGGCCCAAAATATGCAGAAAAGTCTTAATGAACATGGGTCACATGCATTGTTTTGAAAATTGCTTTTTTTTATCGTAGTCGACATAGGTTCTGTCAAACATACAGTCTGTAGTTGACATACCTGAAAACTACTTCTATAAATGACCTCGAGGAGATGCAACAACGAGTAAGTTAAGGATCAAGGGTGTTGCTCCTTGCGACAGAGATGTCGTGGCTGCTGTGGAATGGAGGGAGGGCACTTTGAACATCTCATTTGACTTTTTGCAATTGTTGTTTGTTTATAAATATTCTTAGTTTGTTTGTACATCTCCACCATTTTCCCCAAAACTTCCTGTGATATGAAATCCTTGTACAGAAACACATGGACTATTAATTGAAATAAATTAATTTAAAAAGCTCGATCCTGGGTATGGTTCTGGACATAGCGGTATAGGTAACGGTAATGACAACGTCTTGGTCAAACTTGGGAAAACTACAAAATATATCATTTAAATTTGCAAAATCTGTACGTTTTTACAAAAATAAGAATGTCATCGAATTTTATTAAAAAACCGTACAGATTTTTTCAGTTTCCATTGACAACCTTCTTTATTTTAACAACTTGTTTATATTTTTTCACTGCTGACGAAGCTGTCGAACGACAGCGAAACGTTAAGTGTTAGTGTGCATATTCAGCGTCTGTTTCAAATAATTTGTGATTAATTTCAGAATTTCTATTGTATAATGAAAAAACTGAAGCACATAATTCATGATTAATAATAACTTCTTATATTTTATAGCTAAACTTTCTGACATACAGGTGTCTTTTTTAAATCCTGACCCTTTAAAATTAAAAAAATAGGCAACACATTCTACTTCCATGCTTTTAGCACTATTACCAATTTAGTGATTTGGTCACTAAATCTGGTGACTTTGTTAAAATTTTCGACAAATTTTAACCAATTCAGACATGTTTTTAAATTTTGTGACCGGTTTAGTGACATATCTAGTGATTTTTTCATTTAATGATAACGAATTTAGTTTTTTTTTTAATTTTATGGTAACTTTTGCCAGTTCTTCTTTACCAACAAAACTTGTAAACTTATGCTTATGCCCAGCTCCAACGTTAAAAATTTTGCGATTTTGTCACTAGTTCTGATGATTTCCTGGTGAAATTTCAGATAAATTCTTTTAAATATCTTAATTTGTGGTTTTGTAACCGCTTCATTGACATATCTAGTGATTTTTTCATTTAATAATAACTAATTCATTTATTTTTTTAAATTTTGTCACAAAATAATTAGCGATGTTCGACAAGCATAAAGATCGCGTTCTTCTTTATCAACAGTATGTCCAAAGGATATTTTTACATTTTTTGCAAAAACGCCGTTTTGACAATTTGCAGAAACGGAAAGAAGACAACGAAAAAAAATATGTATATGACCATCAATAGTCTTTTTTTTTTTGAACAAAAAAAAACTAATCCAATGTTTTCTACCAGCGTAGATCGTATTTGATTTCTTTATTTTTTTGCGCTTTTCGAGGAAGAAATTTGTTCGGCAGTCGACTATATTTTGTTTTTTATGAAGAGTTTAATTTATTTTTAACCCAAAAGTGAAAAGGAAAGGTTTTGTTATATTCAAATCGTCGATAATTTTTTTTTATTTCTTGCATTTATAATTAAACAATCGATCGTCTTTTCTTCAACTCTAGTTTTCTTCTGTAATTTTAATGGTCTTTTAATACCATAAATGTATTATACAGGGAAATCATAAATTACTTCAACCCACGTGACCAATTTGAATTACTTTTTGTTTTCTAGAAGTGGTAACACTGAGAAATGTGAGACTGATGTTTCAACTTAGCGTGTATTTGTCATTGGTTTTCGTGGCTGTAAGTATTATGTTGTGTTTAACCATTTTAACCAAGCAATCCCAAATATAAATTACGATTCCTTCGTCAATCGTAGGCAATACAACCTCGAACGATTTAACATACAGCATTGCATTGTTACCAACAGAGTACAATGTATTGCCTATAGGGACCATGCACATGCGAAGCCAGCGCCACCAATGACCATATTCTGCATTAGTAGTATGAAAATACGAGTTGTTTAAAATTATTAGTGAACATTTGAACTTGAATATTGTAATGTATTTCAACACCAGGAAGCACAAGTATTATGTACTACAACCGTAAATTGTCGTAAGAGTGATATTATTTCCTTGCAATGAGTCTCAAGAAGTATTTTCATATCACTAATTCACAAATCACCACGCCAGGCGGCGCTGGACGCAAAGATGTGCATGGCGCCTATATGGCGGGAACACGTGGGTTGAAATAATTTGTGATTTCCCTATATTTATAACTAGACTTATGGCGGATTTCACAAACGTTACTTAAATTTAATCATCCGTTAAAAGTAAACGTTGCCATGGTTACATGTGTTGAAGCTATAGAAATGATTATTCTTAATCGATGATTAAAGTTAAGTGACGTTTGTGAAATCCGACGTATACAGGGTGATTCAGAATAAGTGTCCGACCCGTTAGAGGCGTATTAAAGTAAAGTCATACAAGTACGAATTGCAAGAAATAAATTTATTGGAGACATTTGAAAAATCAGCGTTTTGTGCGTCCTAAATTGAAACCGATTAAGTACCGCTGATGCCGTATTTATAAAATTACGTAAAAAATCGTTTGATACCGTCGGCGTCGAGTTCATTTTTTGCGCTTTCGTGTCGTAATAAAGTTATTCCAGTGACCATCAACCAATTTACATTCGAATTTTCAATGAATTTTATCTCAAAAACTATGCATATTAGACCCCTATGCATATAGCTTTTTTGCTTTGTTTTTCATGTATTATCTGCGGTTAACGGGTCGGACACTTATTCTGAATCACGATGTATCTGTCAGTTAGTAAATCTGTGTTTAATACTGAGGTCAATGTTGCCAGTCCTAAAATGTGAAGTAGAATATTGAAATAATTAATAATATTCAACAAAGTAAAAGCAGTTTGATTTCTCGACACTTATACCTAGTGAAATTTTTTTAGTGAATTATTGTCTGCCTTTAGTGACATTTTAATGATTATTATTTAAAATAAATATTCAGACTTTTTGCGAAAATCTATTGGCAACACTGGCTTTTAGTAGGTATTCGCGAGTTAATTGTCAACGCCAGAGATCGCTGTTAATTGCAACATGGCCGATAAAAGGGTGAACAACATTGCAGATGTGTTAAATAATAACGTTTGATTGGTGCATGTTTTAAGCAGATTGGTTTAATGAACCAATCCGTTCATCCTTTTGATGGTATCAATATTGACCACCAGAGGTCGCCTACTTTGTTTGATTTCGCGAATAGGAGAAAATCTGCAACCGCCAGGTGGCGCTTTTTTACGCCAATAACCAATCAAAACCGTCAACGAAATAGGGAACACATTCCGTTTGCATTTGTGGATATGTTACCGCCAGTGTGGTGTGATAAATCCGACTAGAATTAATAACTACCAATAAATATTAATATTGACCGTACTATATGGTCCATGTGATTAATAACACTAATAAATTTATATATATTTCATTCCGAATAATATTATATGTGTTCTTTACGTCCATTTTAAACTGTAATATGTATTTGAATGTGATTAATTTTATTGCACAGAAGTGTACTAGTCATGTTTAGTTATTTATTTTCACCAATTAAACACGATATCATACTACTTGCAACTCAAATTGTTACACACAGTGGGTACTTTTCAGAATTAACCGGTTATTCCACCGGTAGACATTTTAAAATTCTAAAATCGACTGTAGAGCTATAATATGTTATTATAGCTACCGAGTGACTTTTAATGATTGAGACTTATTTTATTAGATTGGCAACACTTTTCAATTTTTATGTTGGTGTGCTGGATTTTCAAATTCAAAATATAGATTTAGGTTAGTGCACTAGATTGTCAAACTCAAATAAATTCGTTTATTGTCGAATCAAGAAAACCAAATAAATAAGATATTTAATTATCACAATTTATTACCAAAATGGTTTTGAGCACAGAATAAAATACATTTTTAGTAATGGCTTATTTTCGAAGCGGAGTACAAAATGAAAATGGGCACATTCAGCAGACCCGAAAGTTGTGCAACTGTTGAACAAATTTCTGCTGAATGCGATCTCATGAGGTTGATGAGTTGGAGGGTTCGCCATTTTTTGTAGCGTAACTTCTCCGCTACCTGACTGGAACATGTTACGATGAGTGAACTTCATTCAGCAGAAATAAGTGTTCAGTCTCAACTGTTGGATCAGGAACTGTTACTGATATGTTCTGCTGAATCAGCCCAATAGTAATTGAATTTATTCACAGCAGCATGCCTATGACGATTTCATTGAAATATACCCTGAACAACAAATTGAGTTTAGTCTTTTTTCACAACACTGTTTTAGAATAGCCGTCCTCCATTTACAACAAACACGAATCAATTCAAATTCACTTAAAAATCATTGATTGCTTTCCATTTAGTTATTCAGTTGGCGACCAGTGATAAGGAAGTGATTGAATTTCCCCTCCCGCACACCGTACTGATCAAGCTGGTTTTCTAAATCAGTTTCATGTGATTTCATACGTATTTTGAGGTTATGTTAATTTTAGTTCCAAAACATCATTCCTTTTATGAGTCTCTCTATTCACTTTAAAGTCAGTTCAGTTCAAAATCGGTTAATAAATCAACGTTTCTTGCAAACCGGTAATGTAAAAAAAGGAAAATTCACTGATCGCCCCACTATAATAACACTCGATATTGTACAAAATGTTAATGATACTGCATAACAGAATCCTCATGTTTCCTATACAAATCCACTCGGAAGATCTTGAAAAAACACCTTCATTTCCAATCATACAAATTTTCAATGGTTCGACAACTTCACCCACTCGATTTTCTTCAATAAATTCAGTTTTGTCAGTGGTATAACAATAATCTGCTAAATAATAGTGACCAACAAGATACAACTTTCTTTGCTGATAAAGCCTGGTTTCATCTCTCTGGGTTTATCAATTCACAAAATTTCAGGACTTGGTCGGAACATAACCCTTTAATGTGATTGATGTAAAGGCACTACATCCACTTAAAATTGGTGTTTGGGTGGCAATGTCTGGACCAATATTCTTCCGGGAAACAACCCCTATAGATATCAGAGACTTATATTGGATACATTTATAAACCAGTTAGACGACACTGAATTAGCAAATGGCTACTTTCAACAAGATTCCGCCACTGCTCACACAGCACGAACCACAATAAATTATTTAGAGGAGTTTTTCCCAGGATGTTTAATCAGTGCTGGTTGGTGGCCTAATTGCTCTAATATTCAATTAAATCCGGACTTCTTACTTCCTTATTTCAATAATTTGGTATTCAGAATACGTATTAAACAATTTGGAAGAATTGCAGCAGGCAACTGCAAATATCGGACAACCTAAAACGTTAATAATGTCTTCAATAACATATCTCAAAGGATTCGGTACTGCTTACGCAAATGGGGCTTGATGATTTGCTCTAATATTCAATTAAATTTGAACTTCTTATTTCCTCATTTCAATTTGGATGAATTGTGCAGCTGGCAATTGAAGAGGCAATTGCAAATATCAGACAACCTAAAACGTTAATAATCTTATCTTAAAGGATTCGGTGCTGCTTACGCAAAGGGGGCTAACATTTCCAGGTCTTGAATAATAATAATAATCTGTTAAACAGTTTTCATCATCAATGTAAACATCAACTCTAACCTATAGCTACGCATTCCCGCAAAATTAACGAACTTTCAAGTAATGCCAATTCCTCAGTGTTCCCAACATACTAATTTGCTTCAATCATTAAAAGTCACTCGGTATAATAAGTACATAATAATAATACAGTTATAATAAGTTAATAACTTATTATAGATAAAATAACACATTATAGCTTTACAGTGGATTTTAGAATTTTAAAATGTCTACCGGTGGAGTAACCGGTTAATTCTGAAAAGTGCCCAGTGTAATGGCAATTCTAATGTTTTCCCTATTTCCGTGGTTACGAAAGTGGCTGCAGAGATCTGCCACTTTGTTGATTTTCTCCTATATGAAGTTATTTCTGATTTGATTGATGCCTATCGTAAAATTTCAAGGGTAATGTTTTAAACTGGTCATCCTTTACAAGGGTAAGTAAATTGTGAAGCAATTATCTTTTTTTACATTAAAATTTATTACTTGCATTATCTTTCCACTTCTGATCAAGTTGTTAAACGACAATGAAAAGTTGCAATTTATGCAAGTTTTAGTTGCCCATTTACAAATTATAAAGCTACTAGACCATCATTAAGGTAATTTCCTCCTCGATTAATAAGCCTAATAGGCGCTTTCTAATTGCACAGACGAGCTACTCGGAAGCTACTACGGAGCTGCTCAAATGTATTCCAATTGCATTTTGAACAGCTCGGAGTAGCTCCGAGTAGTTCGTTTGTGCAAATGGAAAGCGCCTAATGATTCCATGCTCTCAAAAATATCTTACTTGCTACATAAACAAACACAAAGGCCTAATGTATTACATACCACAACAGCTGCTAGCCCATTTTGACATAGGTCAACTGTAACCCTTGATGACACCAACGAAGTCCCTCATTAGACTGAACAACAGCGAATTATTGCAAAATTTTCTCCACTTGTCTGTATATACCGGACACAAATCAGATCGCCACGACCTCAACATGCGATCGGCCAAGCCGAGCGTACTTTGCTTAAGGTTACAGGTTGCTTTAATCGTCTGATCCTCGATTTTCACCAGGGGCTGTATCGAATATACCAAATTACCCTCGTCAAATACTGCAAGTCTGTAAAATCATTTGAGGTTATATCGAGGGCAAAAAATGGTTAATAGTACGAACCTTGCGATTTTATTACACCCGGCGATTTGGGCATTCAGTTTCACTATCTGATCCATGTTTTCAATGTTGAATTCGATAACAAACTGTAAATTTCATGAATACAATGTAAAAGTTATAACCTGGAATTATTACCATGTTTTACTTTCTAGAAAAAGACGGACTTACGGACGTTGAATGCGTTGACAGAGAGGCAACGATAACGACGTAACTTCGTACACGGTGAGTGTATCGTATTTTGCAGTGTTAATTCTCGAAGGTTTATTCTTAAATGAAATGGATAATGTAAATGAAACATCTAAAGATGAAGATATAAAACCGGCAATCGCAAGTGAGAATGCTGTAAGCAACGGAATTGGCGTGACAGTTGATTTGGTCAGCGGTCCCAAAAAGTGGTCGCCCGGTTGTTGGCAGGATGGCAACCGCAAAAGTGCGTTTCTACCTTACAAACAGAACATGCTCTGCACTGTTTTAACAAATTTACAACGAGGAAACGTCCAAGCTGAAGGATTAGTGCCCCAACCCACAGATATCAGTTTTCACACCCGAGCAGGCCAAGGGGAGATCACCCTGCAGGACATAAAAAAACAGTCGTCGATAAACGTTCGGGACAACAACGGTTTAACGGCATTACACTGGGCTTCAGCTTACGGACAGTTCAATGCGGTTCAGCTTTTGCAGAGTAACTCTGCAGAAATCGACGTTCTAGGACCGGACGGGGAAACCCCCTTGTTGCTTGCTGCGAACGGCGGCCATATTGATATAGTCCGTCTTCTTTTAAACGCCGGCGCCAATGTGAACCTCACGGATGACGTAATTTACTCTTTTAATGCAATTAAATGATTTAGATGTTTTTTTTTTTGGTAGGTTGGTAACACTGCTTTAATGTACGCTTCCAGTGGAAATCACCCTCATTGCTGTAATGAATTGCTGTTACGTGGGGCGGATGTTACAGCTGATAATCTTAATGGTGACACAGCATTCTCTTTGGCTGCTGATAATGGTAGTACTTTAGGTAAGACTAGAAATATCAATCGAATTAATGATACAGTGAATTTAAGTTGGCAGCAGTGTTCTATGTTATCGCGGATTATCTCATTAAAATTAGTTTAAATAACAACAATTACAGGATGACCAAATTGACTAACGGCCGGTATTAGCAACGTTTTAAGGAGACCTTAAATTTAATTCGTGTTTAGAATGTGATTGATTATATACAAACCAAGCAGAAATGTCACAATCTAAACATGACTTAAATTTAAGGTTTCCTTAAAACGTTGCTAATACCTGCCGTTAGGAATTTAGTTTCATTTTCTGTTGAATTTTCCATGAGTGTGGTATAAACTGCACTGTACTGATTTAAATCAGTTTAATTTCATTGTCCTCTATTAAAAGCAATACCCAGTGGCTATAAAATATTGAAATTTATTTTATTAGATTGGCAGCATTTTTCAAAGTTTATGTTGGTATACTGGAGTTTCTAATTCAAAATTTTTGTTGGATTATCAAATTCAAATAAATTGATGATCTATTGTCAAATGAAGAATGATGAAATATTTACAATGTCTATTAGTTCTATAACAATTGCCAACACTAACTTAAAAAAATAACCAATTAATCCAGCGAGAATAACGAACTAAAAATAATGACGAGTACTGCCAATTCTTCAGTGTTCCCAACCTACTAAATTTGCTTCATTATATCATTTGTAGCCACGTCTACGTGGTATTTCGTCCCATATAATAAATACCCGGTGGCTATAAATGATTGAACAAATTTAGAAGGTTGGGAACACTGAGGAATTGGCAGTACCTCTCATTATTTTTATATCACAAACTCTTTTAAACGGACACTAAATGGGGGATAAACATTTAACTTCGCAGTCGTTCGACAGCTTCGTCAGAAGTGAAAAATATAAACGAAGCTCTCGAATGACTGCGAAGTTAAGTGTTTATGCGCCATTTAGTGTCCGCTTAAAAGAGTTTGTGATACAATTTTCATCGGACAAGAACCAGCTTTAATTATTATTTTTATAGTTTATTACTTTTGTTCGTTCACTTGGTTAATCTTTTAGGTTAAATTTAACAGTTATGGAATTAATCGACACTATTTGACAATACTATAAATTTTTTATTATATGTCGATATCATCAGTCTGAGTTAAGAATAAAACGTGCCCTCTGACTGCAAGCAGCAAAGCTGTTTCACGCAAGTTAGAAGGAGATAGCTATTTAAAAGTTCTTAAACTTATCTATCGATCGGCATATAATAAAAAGTGATCTTTAGACGAATTTATTTAAATTTGACAATCTAATATACCTTGAATACTTTGAACTTGAAAATCCTGTATATCAATATAAACATTGAAAAGTGTTGCCAATCTACTAAAACAAATCTCAATCGTTTATAGTCACTCGGTATGTATAGACGTGAGCAAAAGAATTTGGTCGTCAATGTCATTTTTGATACAGTGATAAGGGTTCTGATGTGAAATGGTCGTGATTATCAATTGTCAAGCTTTATACGGCGACATGTGACCCGTGTGCTTTATTTCTCAAATTGTTAAATATCTAACACACCCAACAAGAAGATATTTGACGACTAATTTTTTTGGTAGCGACTGTACGTTGTAAATCTGTGGCTTGGTCGAAAAAGGGCCTAAGAGCAAATTCTTCAAAAATGAGTTGTTGGGCGTATCTAATTAAACAAATTGCGCTCATTTTAATGAAATTAAATGTAAATGAATAAACCTAGTAAGTCTGAAAATTTCAAGGTAAAAAGACCTAAGTGCAAAAATTATAATGCATATAAAATTTAAAAAATGTAGGGGCCTAAGAATGAAAAATATATTAATAGTATAAGATTATTATAAAATAAATATCCCTTGTGAATACTATTGCTTTGAGGAAGACCCTAGCAAAATTTTATCAGATTGGGAAAAGAAACACTTAAATAATAAGCATTTTAAATTTTCATATAAATCCTCGATTATCTCAAAACTTGATTTTTGTTAGATAGGCCCTTCTTCGACCAAGCCACAGAAATAAGCAAATGCAAATCCTAGGCTATTTAATGCAATAAAAATTATTTATTAATTTTGAATGTTTTTGCGTAATCAAGAAAAAAAAATTATTTTTTAGCTCAAGCCGTCATAGAAAATTATCTTCTAACATTGCTGGGTTGATTTCAAGATACCTATTACCTTCAAAGAAGAGCAAAAATGGATATACATACATGAAAAAGAACCAAATTTTTGTTAATTTTGAAAATAAATTGTTTGTATTGCTAAACAATTCTTGTCTTTTATTTTAAATTACTTGAAGGTAAAGAATTTCACTTGTTCACATTTCATACATTCTCAGATCATTCTGTAAAACGGAAGCGAGGATTTTTCGAATTTTTGTTTGAATAAAGCGATTTTTTTAATTTTCATTTCTATTGTATCAACTTGCGATTCTATTTTTGAGTATCTGAAATCCAAGGCGATCATTCAATAACTTCACTGAAGATAACTTCTGTAAGAAACTGGTACTCTGTAGAGAAATTTTGTTTATTTTAAATAAAATGCAATTATAAACAAAACTGAAGGCGTCGTGATGACCGTGAAAACGTCTGTATCCGCTTTGGTACACGTGTGCGCTGAATTACTACTACTTAATTCAACCTGCAGATTTTGATCGTAATTAATCGTAGCATTTCAGTCTAAAATCTAAATAAAAAACGGCTGTTGTCATAAATTGGGATCACACACTCTGAACGCGTAGCTTAATTGCCCTTTACACTTCTGCAGAATTGATATTCGTATAATGTCATACTGCGTGAACAAAGTTCCAAAAATCCTGTTTCTCTCTCTGTATCCAGAATCATCATTTTCGTGTGCAAAAATTAATTAATTATTTGCCAATTAGTTATTAGTAATTATATCAGTAAATAACAACTGCTTTAATTGATGTACAGAATGCCGTTCTTCTCTTTATAAAATAATTTTTGTGTTGTTTTATATGATATCATTTTGATTAATCCTTAGTATTAATTATTAAAATTATCCAAATTATTTAATAGTACTGGAATTTGAGTTATTTTTTTAACACTGTTTGAATCTTACCTTATGCCAAATTGCTTACTTAATTTGTAATTCTTTCCTATTTTTTTTTTCATTTCCAACTAAATTTTTTAAAAAGAAAAAAATACAAAAAGAGAAGAAGGGGCCTAATTTCGACAATCCCGAAAAATATAGGTATGTAGTGGTAGACAAGGGCTAAAATTTCATTCTGTATAAAAGGAGCACTGAGAGTAATTTCTGGCTACTTAAAATTCAAACCAGAAACATATAAACAAAGGAATTGCAACTTAAGTCTTTTATGGTTTGACTAAAATTTTGGTAAAATGGGAGAAGTGAAAAAAAGTTTGTTTATTCTGTGTAAAATGTAATCACCGATGGTTTAACTTTTTTTACATTTACAAATCAATCTGTGACGAAGTATAGTGTCTCGACGAGACCTTGCACTACATTGATAAATATGAAAGTGTTGGATACATAATCAGCTTTCTTTTAACTTTTAACTCCCGTTCCTTACATCGTAATTAGCACGTGTCATAAATAAGCAATACAATACGAAAATTGACTTCCACGAAAAAAAAATTTGAATCGTGAAATTTGTAACCTATGATTCAATAAAATTTTCATCAAAGTGTGCCACGAACAAAATTACGTATTTCGGTATTTATGAGGAGCACGTAATTTTTTTAAATTTCATAAAGAAATAATTTTGTAAATAATAAAGTAAATTGAAAGTAGTGTATTAAATGTATTTTACAGGATTTGTTTGTGAAATTGTTGAATTCAAGTGTGTTTTACAAATATTTTAAGTTTATGTAAATATTTTTAGAAATAGGTAATTTAAAATTAAATGTGAAATAATTAAATGTTTAAAAATTAAATGTTTATTATAAATAAATTATCTAGAATTTTTGAAATGTAAATACGTAGGGATTAAGCTTAGAATTTAAAGATTACAAAAATTTATTTAAGAATGTCATGACAATTCCGGATGCCAGAAGGAAACTGTAGCTAGCAAGGAGTTCGGAAAATGAACAAGTGAGGGCGCTATCTTAGGTGAAAGCTTCCGGTCGCGCTTTATTAACACGCAACAGGGTGCCCAGATTTGGCGATTTATCTCCACTTTGGCTATCTCGGACACAAATCTGGCGTTACTTTTTGAAAGTTGGCGCCTACCGGCGATTTTGGCGATTTTAGAAATCGACCAGATAAAATATTATTTCGACCAAAATAATTATTTACATACGTACATATGTATATGTCTGCTGACTGATTTACAAATTAATTTTTTGTTGCTTATTTTGTGTGGTTGACTCCAAGAATTACTTGTCTTAAAGTTTCCAACTCTTGATGCGCCACCTATGAAGAACTAGTTTAACTTCTAGTTACGTTAACACGTTTTCTGTTTATAACGCCAACAGAAGAAAATCCGTAACTATTAAATTAGTTAATAAATATTAAAAATTTAATTTCCTCGCTAATATGAGCTTCCACTCCCTTTCATTAAATTTTGTTTTACCGTTAAAATTTGTTTTCTTAACTGTGAAGAATTAAAGAATTTTTAAATGAAATTCATTGCTACGCCACTGTTCCCACCCCCACTTTTTATAATTTTAACGAATTTCTGTTTTTACTTTTCCCTTGCATTCTGCAGTCTACAAACTTGAACTGTGATTTGGCTGTTTTCTTGTGTGATTTTTTTTAAATTGTTGCATCCTTGGGAAAGCACGGAAAATATATGAGACATTATAATTTTATTATTTGTTATAATAAATTTACCTTGCTTTATTTGGAATTTAATTTCTTTAGGAATTTCTTAGAATGTAGTTGGCAGCTGGCGATTTTGGCTATCTCAGAGCCCTCCTTTGGCGAATCCGACCAGTTTTGATCTGGGGACCCTGACCCGCAAGGCCCGCAGTACGGAGCAGTCAAGCACGCGGTTCGGAACCTGATGTAAGTAAAGTATAAGGGCGGTTTTGTGAAAAACCGTCCAAACGTATTAAACTAATTCTCTTTAAAACTTCGAACTTCTTTATGGGATAAATTTATTTGTGCAACGCTTTGAAATTGGATTAATAAATTATCGCTTTTACGTTCTATTCTACGAAATATCTTCTTATTTATTCACCCACACATACTCACTGACACACACTTAGACAGATAATTTTGAAAGTGAAGGCTCGCGAGTGCCGTCTACATCCAAAATTTATTACACGACAAATACACTCTACAAGCAAGAATCAGACTACGAGATACACTGCAAAATACATCATCGGAGCAGGAGCTGTCACGAGTAAAACAACAAAGTGAGAAAGCAATAAGAATAACATTAAACAAATAAGATTTAGAAAAAGAAAGTGCAAAATACCCTGAGATACCATATCATTGCATAAATTTGGCTTCACCAACGTGCGGCCAGAAAGAGAAAATTTGCAACAAAAGCTAAACTCTGGAAGGGTCCAGATAACATTGCAGTATGTCCGAATATAAAGTTTGAATGTTTGAATATACCAATTCTTCAAATGCGTTACGTGTTAAATAAATTCACAAAACATCAATTATTCACTTTTCTGAAATATATCTCTAACTTATAGCATTTTTGGTGATCAGTGAAAGCTATAACGTTGAAATGTGAGAGAATAATCAAAACTTAAATCTGACAGAACTGACAAATGTAAAACGAACTAATGCCTTTAAAAGGAACTGTTATATCTAGGATCCACCAAAACATCTCGTCTTACAGGGTTTAAGAAAGTCACCGATACCTATTTTTAATATTTTCCTACAAAAAAAGTCATCTTTTTAAACTGACTTGGTATTTAAGAGAAGGTCAAAATTTTAATGGGACGACGAAAATCGTAGAAAAACGGTTTTTAAATATTTAAAAGAGATGGTCAGTCGTGCGACGTCGCGACTATGTGGTACTTTGCAATAACGCGGTATCTTTGTAAGTCATGTTGGTTGTTTGGATTGTGATGGAGTTCTCGAGTTACTTTTCTGCTGATGAGGTCCCAATTAGGACCGAAACAGTTATACAGAGGATGCTCGGGGGGCCCATTCCAATCAAGCCGACTTGCGCCTAAAATTTTGTTGAGATTTATTGAACTGTATAAACATCAGACATCTGTCTCGCACAACTTATTAGAAAAAAAGCGTTTTTCTAAACTATAGGAAATTACAACTTAAAAACCAATATAAAAGCATTTACGTTTATTTCTATTATGTAACATATTAGTAAGTATAATTAGACACGTTATCATCAGCTTCATTGAAGACAACCTTCATTGTAATTTTACTGACGTAATGTAAAGTAAGCGTAAAATGCGTTGTAAATGAAGGTCTTCCTTAGATTCTAATGTAAAGCTGAAGAAGAAAATTAGTATTTATCAAAAATTATTTAATAATATTTTAAAGTTTAACAGCATCGGACCGTTTAAGAGATGAAAAATGTTTCATTAAGTTTTAAAATAAATTATGAAATAACACGTATGTATGTGCATGTCGTAAAGAAATAGAAAGAATTTGAAAATTTTGCACCAAATGTTTTTAAGAAGACGCGATATGACGAAATGATTTGCCGGTTTGCCAAACTATAAACAAATAAATTAGAAGGCAATACTCGCTGGCATTGAATTTTTTCCTTGCATGTAAGAACCTTGTCCCCAGCAGCATTACATATACTATTAGAGAAAATAGTTAATGTAACTAGAAAATTTATTAATAAACTAAAACGTTATCTCGCGACTTATCGAATTTATCTTGTGTTATCTCAATTTCTGCCACGAAATAGATAGCACATTAAAAATATGCTCTCCGGACTTAACATATCAATACTGATAAATTAATTACGAAACTTAAGTAGTAGTTTAATCGCGCGTGTACCGCGAACATGGGGAAGTCCGTCGTCTGCTAATTGAAATTCGTAAACACATCCAAGAGTTCTCGTTGTGCTGGTCGTTGTTCGAGTTTCGCGATGATGGATGGAGATAGTTACTGGTACACACCTATTCAGGTTTGCAAGTGGCTTTTCAACACGATATATCATCAGGCGATAGCCGTTATCGTGATATATGCCATTTGGATTCCTGCGCAAAATTATTCAAATCCGTTTTCATGGCATGTTATACTCAGCACACTTGGGGTAAGTTTCTTTTTCTATAACAAAAATTACTAGATTTTTACTACTTCTTAATCTTAAACGAACATACTCGCTAACTGGGTTTATCCAATTACAAGAAGTCAGTATTCTTCATCCTTCTCCAAGCGAAGCGAATAGAAATAATATTTCTTATAAGCATGAGTTTTACTATACCGGATGTTCCAAATATTTACACCTTACTTTTTCGTAATGAAATGGCATTATGTTTCAAAGTCCAAAACTGCATCGGGTGCTTAATTGCCATATATAAAACATACTCGCTTCCCCTGTAATCGATTAACGTTACTTGTTTACATGTGGTAATTGATCCTCCCCCTCCAAAAGAATATAGCATATCTGATCAGGGATCCAAAGTAGGTGAAGAATAATATTCTTTTCGTTGGAATGTAGTTCACTTACGCTTAAATATTGTAAATATTTACTTTATGATGATAAACAATAAAACGTAACAGTCTTTTATGGTTTGTGGACCGCAGCTAAGCTTCTTGTATACTTTACCCTTACTTTATTAATCCCACGAAAAAGGAACGGCCTTAAAAAACATTGAATATTGTTAAAATAAAACTTATGTCTAAAAGTAATGTTACAAATCGTAAAAGAGACCTCAGTTTATTAGTTAGGCTCTCGTTTCCTACTGTATATATAACTATTAACGTTTCCGTAACATTTTTTTTTTCACTTAACGTTGCAGTTTGTTTGCTTTATTCGTAATGCTGTTTACGATTGACTACTTCGTGAAACCGCTGATTCAGTTTCATTAACGTTTATATTTATATTGTTACGCGGTTTTTGTATCTAGATTAGATACAGATAATTCGAGCATGTGAAAAATGTAAGTACGTGACTTGTGGATGAAACAAGCCCTAATTCATTTGAAACAGAAAAATCAGATCATCTGAATACATTCTGAGGAATTGAAATTTGTGTTAAGCCTAACTGATTTTAGAAACTACTAGTTTTATTTATAAACTTTAATTGATTAATTAATTTACAGGATACAACAATACCCTACATGAATTATTCAGTCGCTTGAAGTAATCATATACAATAAAGAGTTATTCTTAGAAAACAAAACCAACTGTATTGCATAAGAAAAGTCGAGAATGAACAGGATTTTTAACGGTAAAAAAAGAAAACAAATCTATTTGCAATTGCAATGGTATACCGAATGATTTATTTTTTAATTTTTTAATAAGAATTAGGTATTTACAATGAATCGGAATTTCTCCTGATACCGGAGACGTGAAAAGAAATGACGAAAAGGAACTTTAAATTTTCTTTGTACTTCACACAAGAAATCAACAAGGTTGTAAAGAGAGTAAATCTGTTTGGTCGTTCTTGTGCTTTTTTCGACCCGTAGACACCATTTAAGTGTTCCATTTGGACAAGTTCTTTCTTTATTCTATTCTATTTCAGCATTAAACGATGAAAAAGTTAATCCGTTATTAGGTACTTCAAAGATTAGAATATCAAAAGTTCGTCAAATTTCGCACTTGTCCTGAATTCAACAGATCTTCTTTTTTCTGTTAATTTACCAATTTTTTCCTCTTTTTTCTACTTGTCTTTTTCTTTTTACGATCGACTTATGCCTACATCTTTTTTTGTTAACCCCACATCTCTATTATTACACCTTTGTCTTTTGTTGTCACTTCTTTCTTTATCTTTAAAGCTTCGGCTTCTTAGAACTGTGAGCGACGTACGACTTACGCAGTTTCCTGTATTTGCTGTGCAGAAAGTCACAGGTCAGCGGACTGTAAATACATTGGCAGCATAGGAATATGCGTAAGTTGTGCGTCGCGCACGGTTCTATGAAGCCCCGGCTTTAGTATTTTTCCTTTCATTTTTTTAAACATTATTATTTTCTCATTCTTGTCGGAAATCCATTATAGTGTAAATGTAGAATTTAATTCTTTTCAAAATGAAAAAGAAATATATAGGTAGTCCGATTTATTATACACAAATTTTATATATAATTACAGCCGTCTGAAGCCAATTGAAGATTTCCACTGATGATGAGCTGTACGCCGAGACTAGTTGGGATAATTATACAGTGTGCCCCCAGGTGGACTGGAAAAGAGGGACGACTTTTTTATTTTCAACTTTAGAGTAAAATGTTATTCTTTGTAAAAGTTTTTGCTTGTTCTAAAACCATTAATTTTCTAAACAAAATCCATATATAGTTTATCTTAAGTAAAATAAAAGAGAGTTTTCTCTTTTTCTTTCTTAATATCATGCACACTAATTGTTCTTTCAAGATTGTGTGGAAGCATTTATGGTTGAAACATGCACATTTGCATTTGAAAGATAGCGTCAAATTTCTGTATTGCGTAGATGTAAGACGCTTCTCCAGTCCAGGGTTAACATTGTTTCAGCAATTATTAAATTTACCGCAGCTCAATTAATCTGTTTAGTAACTAACTGACATTTGCGACAAACGATATCTTGATTTTATTAAAGCTACCAAACAAATTTTTCGCTTTAAATTTTTAGAATTTTCTATTTTATTTTACTTAAGAAAAATAATATCTGGATTTTGTTTAGAAAATTAATAGTTTTCGAACAAGTAAAGACTTTTACAAACATTTTTATCTAAAGTTCAAAATAAAAAAGGTTTTCCTCTTTTTCAGTCCATCTGGGGACACACTGTATAAAATAACTTGTATAGAAAAAAAACAAAAAAATCATTGCTTTTCATTTGAAAAAGAATTAAATTATTATTTTCTGTTATTTGCTACAAAGTTGTAGGTTCAGAAACTTGTAGTGTTTCATACTTGTCCTGAATTCATCAAATTCCCTAAATTTTTTTTCTTCTTTCTTAGGCCTCAGCTTGTTATTTTGTCAATTGAATACTGCTTCCATTTTTTCTCGGGTTGGGTTGAATTGGATTATTTATTACAAAGTTGAAACTTGTAGTGTTTCACACGTGTCCTGAATTCATCAAATTCCCTAAATTCTTCTATTTTTCTAAAGCTTTAGCCTGTTATTTTGTCAATCGAATACTATTTCTATTTTTTCTCGATTTGGGTTGAATTGGGTTAGTTATTACAAAGTTGTAGGTTTTAGAAAGTTGTAGTGTTTCCTATTTGTCCTGAATTCATCAGTTTTTTACTTTTCTTTTTTCTTTTTTCGTTGGTGTTATTCAATCGATTTATGCATGTACCCATGATATTTAATTCAAAGAACTGTTATTTAATTCAAAGAATCCATAATATTGCAGCCATATGGCCAAATTTCGAATTCGGAAAAACCGACCTAATTAGGTCACTTTCAAGAGGGGTAAAGGCAACGTTATCCCACTCGAAAATGTCCTAATTAGATCGAAACCGCGATCGTGTTGTACTGATATAAATACAAAAAAAAACAGTCTTGTGTCTGATGACATTTTTTTCCCCAAATTTCACTCCTTTACGCTGACGTATTTGTCTTTCATTGTTTTTCCCCCAGTTTCTTAAACTTTTTCCTTCGTTTTTTTTTTTAATACCGTCATCCTTGGTCTTTCATTTTTTTGATATTTCACTTCTCTCCTCTCGTGCATGTGTTATCATTGGTCTTAGTAAACATTTATATGTATTTGGCCGAAGTGAAAAAAAAAAGAATTTCGTATTTATATTTTGTTTCGCATTTGTATTTTGTTTTTCAACAGTCAATTTTTTTTAATCCAAGGAAAACAAGTTTTACTTTCATGCTCTGTTTCTTGCCATTTTTTTCAACTTTGAATCTTACAAAAGCGATATTTGATATCTTGGTTTTGTTTCCTGTTCTTGAGTTGCTTGCTTCGCATTTAAATTTTGTTTTAAGTGACAGTCGTTCCTTTTTTCTTTTCAGTATTTTTGTTAATCCTAGAAAGTAGACTCTATAAGTTTCCGGTCTTGTTTTACGAGAGTCGACGATCGTTTATTTTCCACTTGATTTTTTTTTCAATTCCGGGAAAACAATATTTAACTATTTGTCTTTTTTTCTTGAAAGTTGATAGACATTTGTTTTTTATTTGCAATATTTTCTGTTAATTCTAATTTCTTTTTTCTTTTCGCTATTATTTCTTAATCCTAAAAAAATGGAGTCGTTTATTTTCCACATTAATTTTTTTCGATTTTATGTAAACAAGATTTTGTAAACAACTTTTTGTCTTTTTCTTCTTGAGGATTGATCGTCATTAGTTTCTTACTTTCAATATTTTCTGTTAATCCAAATTGCTTTTCACTATTTTTTGTTAATTCCAAAAAAATAGACTCTTGTCTCCGTTTTGTTTTACGAGATATAGTTTTTTGAGAGTTGATAGTTATTTTGTTTTTTTACTTTCAATATTTTCTGTTAATCCTAAGGCCAATATTACACTATAAAAGATCTTTAACAAAGATCTTTTATAAGAGATATTTTATAAAAAATATGAGTGTAATAGGCAATCTTTTATAAAATATTTTATAAAAATAGAAGTATTTTATAAAAGATTGCCTATTACATTGTCATATTATTTTATAAAATATATTTTATAAAATATATTTTATAAAAGATGTTTGTCAAAGATCTTTTATAATACTGGCCTAAGGCCAATATTACACTACAAAAGATATTTTATAAAAAAATATGACAGTGTAATAGGCAATCTTTTATAAAATATTTCTTTTATAAAAGTAACGCTGCGATTTTGCTATTCTCTGCACAGTTTATGGTCAGAAAATTTGGAAATCATTGAATGATCGTCCCTACCATTTAGAAATTGAGTCATCTGCTGGTATATCTGCTTTTGAGTGGATGCTTGCTCAAACACATCTTTATCTGTTTAAATCTAGGTTTGTTTTGCATACGACATAAATGCTATTATTACTTTAATTTGGCCGACCTCATTATCTCTTTGCGCCTAGAATGAAATTTCCAGTGTTTAGTAAAATCATTGAATATGGATTTTCCAACTTGCATTTTTATGAATCCATCTTAGAAATGGAATTTAGTTTAAATGAGATTGAAAAATAAGACGGAAATAAAATGTGGGTTTCTCCTACAGGCTATCTGCTTGTGATGACCTACGCAGATTCCAAGAAATTGTTTTTAATTTTTGTTATTTACAAGGTTTTTGCGACTTCTACGGGGAAATTTTTGATTTATTCGTTATCTTAAAACACTTAAATTGATTGACATAACAATATTTACAAAACACACTTTTAAAATTAATTTTTAGTTTTAACACTTATGTTATTTATTGGGTTTCTCAAAAGTAAGTGCCACTTTAAATTAGGGGTAAAACGCTGTTGGTTTTGATTACTTTTATTTCAATCTAAAATACAAATATGAAATAATCTAAATTTTCCTATCTTGTTGAAGATTGACAGTTCTGCGCAGTTATAGGTCATAATCCAGTCGTACGATGTAGCGACTACGTGGTACGTTGATCGTTCAAATTCAAAGTAACATCTACTTCTTGGGAATCCTATTAAATTGAGATTGCATAAGCAAAAAAGAAACGATTTTTTAAGTTGAACTGCAAACTATACATAAACTATTTTAATTTTAGCTAATACCTCTAATGGCTGAGGCCCTGATCATATTCGGAGGAGAAAATGTCTGGACACAAGAAATGGATAGGAAAAGCAAATTCATACTGCATGGGGTGATGATGGCTGTTTCAGCAGCCTTTATCATAGCAGGGATAGCAATAGAGATTGATAGAGAAGACCAGGTCGCAGACGCAGTCCACTTTTCGACGGCCCATGGAATCACAGGTATTAAATAAAAGAAGTTTATTTTTTTTAAGTTTTCTTCTCGAGTATTTTTGGCATGGAATTGTAGTGCTTTTGAGTGACTCGTTAAAGTGATCTATTACCTAAAGATAAATGGTCAGGTGCTTGCAAATAAAATTACTCATTGTGTTCACTTCAATCAATTGGCTTTCTACTGATGCATCTATGCAGATAGAGTTAGTCACTAGGTGTAGTAATTGCGTCAAAATTAATGAACTGTTTTCGTTAGTAAGCCAGCGATAAGATTAAACAGGAATGTTATAGGTTTTGGATTGGTAGATACTAGATTATGGTGTAATCCGAATATTTTTTTCGGTCTCTGAAAAGTTCGAACTCTGTTTTAGAAAAGCATTTTTTGATGAGAGATCCAATGAAGTTGGCACTTCAAAATTTGGAAGACTCTTTTCTGTTTAAATTTCCAAAGCCCAGTTGTACAAAGTCAGTTTAAATTTAAGCTGAAGCTTAAATCTTTAAATGATTTCAACGATTGTCGTTAAGGCTTAAAGTTAAGCTGGAATTGTACAACTGGGACTAAAATTATTTAGGAATTTAATCGAAAACTCCACAACTCATTGGAGTATTATGAAATGTCCAACAAAATGTACATTTTTTGAAATTGGGATACTCCAGTTAATTTTTCAGCAAAAAAATCAGAAATCAAAAGAAGTTATTACATTTTATACAGGTAATTGAAGTGCCTCTAAAAACATCGATTTAAAAATTAGTATGAGAAAAAGATCTTCTTTGATCGTACGAAATTGCTAATTTGTTTGATAATAAACACGCGTGATCAAATGACCATTATAATCAGTGATTCATAGAAGATATGATCTTTTCCGATTCTTTCTAAATTAATGTTTTGAAATGATTTATCTCATTCCAGGTCTCATTTGCCTCATTTTCCTGGCATTCTCAATAATCTTAGGATTCTTGGCTTACTTTGCCAAATCACTGAGTGGATACGTCCGTCCGGTTATCATAAAAATTGTGCACAACAGTGTGGGCCAATCGACTTTCATAATTGGCATTGTAAGTCTAATCTTGGGTTACTACACCAGCTGGTTTAAGTATTACACCAGTGAAGAATCCAGAATAGCTGCGACCGTTGTCACGGTGATCCTCTGCCTCTGGTCCATCTATTACGCTTTTAGGGAGGAAGTTAGACAGGGGCAAAGTATTGTAAATAAATAATTTCCAATTTTGCGCTTATTTTATTAACCATTTGTACACATGCAGAGAGACGTCCCGACTTATCGAGGAGTGCCCGTGTACACCCTGGGAAGTAGGCCTGCTTTAAGTAGGTCCGTCAGTGTTGTAGAGCGTGTCCCGTCCAAATGAAAATTGGGACGCAGCGGTCTTAAGAACGCCACAACAGTATTAAAGATTATGTCATATTGACTTGACCTCTGTCAGTATTATGCGTAACTTAAGCTTTTCTTTTTGTACAAATGTGATAAACTAGTGTTTTTAATTTCAACTCGGAAAAAAAAGCATTTTCAGAATTCACGAAAGACTTTCTTTTATAGGGTGTCCAGGAGAGGAGAAAAAATACAATAGTTCGAAGCAGGGAGAAAATCGAAACCGTTAGACGATTATGATCAGAGAGCGCATGACCTTAGGTAAAACGTATAACTATTGAATGAAAATTACTTTTGCGGAATCTTGTACATTTATTTTATATTACATCTTGTAAATGACTTATTCAATTGTCTACTCCTGATATCAAAAATCTAAAATTAGCCGCTCTCTGGTTACGATATCAAATAAGAGAACTCAAAGACGTATTGAATATTATTTATCATCAAATCTGAAAGGAAAATAATTAAAATTTTAATAATATGTGATAATTACTTTCAGAGTAAAGAAATATTAGCTTATCGCCATACTTATCTACATACGGGAGACTGGGGTGACTGTGCGCACTTTTGCTTCAGACCTCCAGAATATAAAATATAATAAAGATAATGCCACCATATTTACACAATGCTCCAGATATTTGCGGAACAAATTTCAAAGCGTAGACATCTTAAAGGGAAGAAATACGGACAATGAAAAATAAAATTTATGACAGTGCTCCTGCGCACAGATACCCCCATACATACGGGGTAATTGTACGCGGGTATGGGGTAACTTAGCGCAGTAGAATATTTCTCTTTTTAGGTATTAATATTGAAAATATATTGAAATAAAATATTTCTAGAGCATACTATATGCATATTTTGTTATAAAAAAACATGGGTGATACAACAAAAATAAAATTCTTTGAAAGTACGATATTTCCACTTCGGATATCGATATTAACGATAGAGCGATAATAACGGTGTATCAATAAATATCGATATTTTTAAGTTAATGATAACCGGTATTGAAAATATGATATCGCGCACCCCTAGTTCCAACCGTTGCATGTATGCAACCATCTAGAACAGAGAATACACCTAAACCATTGTTCAGTTTTAAGTAGCAACTCCTCACGTCTGTGGAGGTATGTGTCTTCTTCTGGATTTCAGTTACTTTTGCATAAATATAAATTTTTCGCGCGCACACTTACCCCTTCACAATGCGCACAGTTCCCCCGTACCTACATTATTTTATTGTTATTATCACAAAATTGCAAAAAAAGAATTTTTCAATAAATACCAAATGCGCAATACATTCTTTAAATGTTACTGAATATCGTAGCGCAAAACTGAAATTAAAATATTTATAATTAATTTATTTACAGCTTAAGTTTTCGGAATCCAAACAAACATTGAAAACTCATTGCTGCTATGACGTCATATCGAACTTGATTGGTAAAGCAGATACTATTAGATAATTAAGATTTCATGAGCAGTAATTTCTTGTAAGTCTATTACTTTTTGAGATGAATGGGTGCGTACAGATACCGCGTGCGCACACTTACATCATTTTCCCCTACTCATAGAGGGCATTCATGAATGATTGAAAGGCATTTGAATCTAGCGCGCTGTCATGTTGATAATTTTAAATAATGAACTTTTAAATTTTTTTAAAAGTAAATTGTTTTATCAAAGTCTTATTATATTGCCTTTTTCAGATTCTCCCTTTTGTCGCCCATAGTAAAAAAGTAGAGTATTTAGTACAAACTTTTAAAAGTAAGCTATCCAGCAGGAAATTTAAATACCTCTCAATCATTTTTGAATGCTCTATATAAATTGACACTTTCAATTTAAAATTTATTTACTTTAATTTTGTATCACTTATTGCCTATTGATTAATCAATATATCAATAATTTGTAAAATCATACTAACGACTTAAATGACGAATTCTCATCGTCATTTACGTTTCCAGGAATTATTAAGCAAACCAAAATATCTTGATTTACTTGGCTTTGGAATGTGGTTGAATCCTAAGGTAATGGAATTGCCATTCAGTTGCGGTTAAATTTGGGTTTGATCCTATCCTCGTGCTATGAATTTAATGTGAGATATTGAATTATTCTGTTATGTTGAACAGTATTCAGATTTACACTCGTTTCTTCTAACTGGCGTTTTCTAGCTTGTAAGACGATTTCAAAGGAGGAGTAACACCTATCACACCTCTCCGATAATTTTACAAATATTTTACAAAGTTTGCAAAAAATCATAAATTCTGTAAGTACCTTATGAACCAATTAACAGAAATTAGGTTCATATTTTTACTTAATGGAAAAGATACAATTTTGTAGATGACATGAAATTTTTGGTATTGCGTCTGAATTCAACAGCAAAAAAGCATATGAAGGACACCCAACATTTTTCATAAAGTTTTTCATTTCAGCCTATTTTAAATATTAAATATTTCTTGCCTTCGTTTAATGAAATGAAATTTAGATGCGTGTAGGTCTTTACTACAATCCTTTCATATGTATTGTAGCTATTCACCTTATAATAATAAAAATCAGGTTCTTTAAAGAAACTAGAAATTTGAGAATAAAATTTGCGAATAACCAGGTCATGAATCAGCTTATTCGCTCAGGCTGCAACAAAAAGCTGCAAGAAATAGTGAGCTGTGTCCGCACCTGTGGTCCGCATCTTGTCTTATCATTGTAGGCGAGGACGCGATTGATAAAGGAAGATCTCTACCATTGGTCGCGTAAATTTATGCAGTGAATTTGTTACTATTAATATTATTAATGTTTATACATAAATAATAATGTGCCGCTCGCATTCCGTAACAATAATAATAGTGCCGTGTCCATTACATCTGAGGTTTGGTGATCATGATCAAGAATAAAGGTAGGGGTATTTTTTTTATTTAGAAATGTTTAATATTATTGTTTTAGAAATTCACTTTTCAAGTACTGTTAATACCCAAGCTAGCAACTCTCCTAAAAAAAATCCTCCAGGAAAATTGTTTTCCCCTTTTGTCTCCCAATGAAGAAAAAAACAATGGTGTGAATGGTACAAAAGCTGCGTTCGTTTATCTCACTCTTACTTGTATCAAAACTTATTCGCCCTCACTCTTTAGAGTTCGAAAAGAGTAAATAGCTAAAGGTGGCAAACAAAGATTGAAGTTCTGTAATATTAATTAATAAGTACTGAATATTATGAAAGAGAAATTAGGTTTTACCTACTTTAGAAATTAAGCTCTATTGCTAGCAGTTATTTCCTATTTTTTACTTATTTCATAATATTAAGCAAAGCCGGGTTTAGAATTTTTGGCACAGGGGGCAACACATTCAATAATAAACGCCTTTCTGAATCTATTAAATAAAAAGTATAAAGTTTATTTACAGTATCACATAAAGTGATGCGAGAGAAAGGCATACCTAACAAGTTTTAGGATAGTGTAAAATAGCAAAATAAATTGTTAAAAAAAAATTGTAGAGAAATAGATATATTTGTATCCGTTTGAAACATTTTTTTAAATATTGTTTTTGTACTATTTTCTCATAACAGGATTTAGTGTGATGTAGAACAGGCGTTCAATTTTGTCGTTCTTTTTCCGAAGAGCTGCAGAGAGGGCTAGGAAAATGCTTAAGGATTCCATGCGCAATTCGAATAAAATAAAAATTGAAATCAAATACAAAATAAAAAAAAATAATCGGATTTACAAGCTGGTGCATGTAAAAATCACTACAGATAAAAATATGAGAAATCGAATTTTATTTACAATGTGTACGCAGGTATATACGGGTGCAAATTATTTGCTGGGGCCTCTTATTTCGATCCCAAAGCTTGAAAGGCCAATAAGTGAATTGAATTGTTTTGAGTTTATCAGCGAATATTTCGAACCTAAATATTATTGTCTTTTGTTTAAAAAAATATATTAAATTTCTAGTTTTGCTCTCTTGGATGGGTATTCTAGTATGTTTCAAATAAATTGACAGAGATGTCTTAATTATAAATTGTACAATTTAAAAAAAATTGAACAATTACATTATATTTATAATAGAACGCAAACTATCGTCGTTGAAAAAACAAATGCCAACTCTTAACAAATACAGGGTTATTCACGCAAACCGTTCATTAAAAGATTTCAAGGAAGAAGTTTAGATAGAAATTTAAAATGTACGGAGGAGAGATACTTCGGAAGGACCTTTTCAAATAAAATAAAATTGACTCCCAGTCGCTTCCGGTTATACCGGAAATCGCCATCGACTCGCTTATTTTAAATGAGATGCTATATTTTTATCAGTTTTTGAATTCTACATGTAAAAATATGTTAAATTGCAATACATTTCCCTATCTCTAAATTACATCATTTTTGAGATATTGAGCTTTCTTAAAAATCTGGATTCTGTAATCTGATTTTTAAAAATTATATCACAGCTATTATTGAAGCAATTTTATTTATAATAGCTGATATTGTAGTTGAAGCTTTAAGATTCTTAAGAATTCCATAAGTATAATCTATTAAGCTACAGGCTGTCTAAAATGTACCATTTAATGGAAGATATTCAAACACAGAAAAATAATTGTTTTCAAATGGAACAACCAATATTTTAATACAACTATATATCTATCTAATCTAACATTGTTTTTATCGATGATATTTTGGTGCGTTTGAAATAAACTGCCAGAGATGTGTTAATTATAAATTGGACAATGTACAAAACACTTAAAGAAAAATGTTATTTATAAATAAAGCTCAATTTAGATGTTGCGATTTTTCTTACAAATATTTTTTCCACAGAGCAATTTTATAAAATGTCAACGTGTAATATGTCAACGAGAAAAATAATTGCATATTACACGTTGACATTTTGTAAAATTGCGCTGTGAAAAAATATTTGTAAGAAAAATCGCAACGTCTAAATTGAGCTTTGGACACGAAATATCGTTGATGATAAAACAAATGCCAACTTGTTAGGAACTGAAATTGTAAAACACATTCAAAGAAAATATACGTAACATTCGAATTAAAAAGAGATAACTTACATCTATGCTTTTTGATTACCAAATTT
The DNA here is from genome assembly GCA_958336345.1 of Dorcus parallelipipedus. Classification (NCBI taxonomy): domain Eukaryota; kingdom Metazoa; phylum Arthropoda; class Insecta; order Coleoptera; family Lucanidae; genus Dorcus; species Dorcus parallelipipedus. The sequence continues at coordinate 32,293,751 of OY284479.1, read as the reverse complement.
GAAGCTTTACACTCTGTGATAAAAATGTTCTTATTATCTTAAATGCAAACTTAACTTTTTACTTTACTTAATGTAACTTTTCATTTTGTTTAACGTAACTATTTATTTCGTTTAATTTCCCAGATGTTATTAATTTTCGCAAGTGTTGTATTTTCATTTCAAAAAACAACCAATAACTTCGAAAGTGTTGCATTTATATTTAATACATACCACGTGTCCACCGAGTGTGGTTGTAATTACATAGGGTGTTCAGGAAGGAAAACTTGAAATATTTCACTTCTAAATTCAGCAGAAAGAACTGACAACCACCAATAAACTGTGTAGTTTTCAGGTTTGTTTAATATAGTGTTACTTAGCTTAAAGCATGTGTAATTACACGTTAATAACTGATAATGAAGACTTTTCAATTAAGCATGTTAGAAGCAATTTAATAAGGGCCTGCATTTAAGATGTTTCTTCGTTGATGGCATATATCTCGGTAAATACTAGGTTTAGGTATAGAAATATGTTAATAAAATATTTTGCAAATTGATAGGTCTATCAAAATTCGTAATAATATATAGGGTATTCCATTTGAAATATTAAAAATACTTGCTGACACTTATAAAATAAACAGCCTGTGTAAGTGCAAATAAATTTAAAGTATAGAGTTTTTTTATTAGGGGATGATAGCGTTTGAAATTTTTTTCTATATTAAATGGTTTAAACGCCACAAAAGAAAACCACACTCGGTGGACACGTGGTATATGATTAACAAGTGGTTTTTCAATATTTCGAATCAACCTAAGGCCCTAATTTTATTTTTCATAGCCTCCCTTTATGCAAATAATTTTGAATCGCACAGTAGAAGTGTTAGCCAAATTAGGTACGCTCTAAAATTATATTATAGGAAGCTGTAAAATTAACGAATGAATGAATAAACATAAATCTACTGAAGAAACATTTCACTGAAAATCAAACACGAAGTTACAGTGTTCGAATTCAAATTAAAGTTTTTGAGGGGAATCCGGGAAGAATTAGCCAAATTAGGTTATAGGAAGCTGCAAACTTCAATGTACAGTGCCCCAATAAAGAGATGTCTCCCCTACCGAGTAAGATAGCACTATGCCGAGTAGACGGAAAAACAAGTGGAAGAGCTTAACATTTTAGGGGGAGACATTTCTTTATTGAGGCACTGTACAGGGTGTCCCATTTTCGATGGTATTCCATAGGTACCTTCGTTAATAATAGAAATAGAAAGAAACTGAGCACGCAATACTGGGTCAACTTTTTATGCTAATGGCCAACTTAAAAATTTGCTGTTTCTTACCATTTTCGCGGTACAGTTGAAAAACGAAAAATTCATCAAATTTTCAAACGCATATTTTTTTTATTTTTAAAGGTATCGAAAAATGACAAAGGCGTTTTTTATTCGACTTTTAACGTAGATCATAATTCTTTAATGAAATCGCATCAAAAGTTCATAATAACCGAGATATAACTACAACTAATGTTTCGAATACCATCGAAAATGGGACACCCTCTACATGATGTCACTTAAAAAAAACTTTATCAAAGTTCAAAAAGGAAGTTCCAATGCCCTTGGTTTACACTTGAAATTACTAAGGCCAATTCTGGAAGCGTTAGACAAATTAGGCTCTAAATTCAATTTTTTTTCTTCTGTTTCTAAACAGACTAGCCTTCTTTATAGAGAGTGTTTGTTAAACATACGACAAAAATTTCGATCTCCGGATTTAAATCTCATGGATTTTTTTCCTATGGGGATATTTAAATTTCTTAGTTTATACCATTCCAATGGGATCTGAAGATGACTTAGGGTATCGGATAGTTGATGGATGTAATTCATCATAAGGAACACTCCTGGTGTTTTTGAAAGAGAAGAAGTTAGCTGTAACTAAGCTCTACAAGTAATATTCATGTAATTAATATTGTGTTTCTTGAACATTTTTATAACTCTGTATCTTCGAAACGAAGCAATTTTTGAAAAATCATCATCACTCATAAAATAACCCACAGAATCACTCCTTTTTTGCCGTATGTTTATCAAACACCCTGTATACATTTTTTTTCACCGAATCATTGCATGGGGCTTATAAGGTGTCCTGTATTTGATATTTGATAATTACTTGAACTAGCAATCCTAATTCTATTTGTGTAAAGTTCTCTTCGGACTTATTTTTATAAAAATTATATTATACAGGCTGTTGATTAAGAATTTTAGAGACAAAAAAAATGGCACGACGAATGCATTTATAATTTTTATCGTACAATAATTAAAAAATACACGACAAGCAGTTTACTTTTGAAAAGAATAGACTGCAAAAGGGATCATTGCATAGCGTTAACATTTTTGCGTGGCTTTTTGCCGCACCCTGTATAAACAAAAATTAGAAAGTTACCTTTTAAAGCTGTTGATTAAGAATTATCGATAAGTACGTGTTATAAACAGGTTGACCTAAGGAGCTTACTTTTTATATAAATATAAGTAATGCACAATCTGAAAAAAAGCTTTGATAATTTCCTTGAATGCATTTAACTTAAAAAATTTCAGGAAAAGCTCTTGAAAGTTTTCAAACATCGCAAGAATTATGCCGCTATTAATTAAATTTCTTGAAAAAATCATTAACTTCAATAGATACGAGAATTTTTGAAATCGAATGGGCTTTAGGGTGCTCTATCTTTTTAAGGAGCGATTTATCAATTGGCATATTTTTTTTAACATTGGGTATTTTGTTGCATCCAGATTTTACTTGATTAGATAATACGTATAAGTGGTTACAAAAGTCCTATAAAGTAGTACAGAATAATCTAAAAACAATATTTACTTTTACAATAAAAATTACATTAGTCTTCTTACTTATAGTAAAGTTCGTTTATTCGTTTATTTGTCATTGTAATTAACCTATATCTTGCAATGATTGGATGTCACATTACAATGATTGAAATATAATTAACATAATTAACTCTTGTTATAGTTTAATGATTACGTCAAAATAGGCACGAAAATTCAAATCCAAGTCATTCCCATTTTGATGTGAAATAAATTGAACCTTCAGGCATAAGGCAATAAAGGTCACTTTACAAGGGTCACTTTTTGAGTCGCTCGTACGTAAGTATTAGAAATATTTAAGACATGAAGTGTCCCAAAATGAATAATTTGAAGTTTTAACTAAACACCTGACTCGAAATCATTCGTCTAAGGTATCAAAAATATGTGCTTATGACGAAATAAAAATGTTGCAGCCTATTGTCGTACATGACATGCGCACGAGCTACTGCTATCGAATACATAACCTATTTATCACTTGTTTCTGTTTCGTATGTTCGATAGTTATCTGTGTTTACTGTTTTTGTGATTGTTGTTGTTTGTTCTGTTGTCTGTTTATCTGACTTTTGTTCGTTGGTGTTTGTTCTGGTTCCTTGTGTTCATAAGTTTACGGTATGTTCAGCAACAAACAGTGTTACATCATTTTCATTTCGCTATAAATAAATATTTTGATACCTTAGACGGATGATTTAGAGTCAGGTGTTTATTTAAAACTTCAAATTATTCATTTTGGGTCTTAAATACAATGCGATCGAAAATAAGATGAGATGAGAAAATAAATACCCAAAGGTGATCAAAACTACCTTCGGCCTAGAGAATTTTCGCGTTTTTGAATACTCAAGGTCAGGTGACAATCAATAGCGTTCGTATGTTGTGCACGGTTTGTTTATTAATTGAGTTTTCTACGAGTTTTCATATCGAAATTAGTACATATTTTTGAAGGACGTTCAATCATTTTCGATCGCATTGTATGTGTAATGCTTGCGTACGAGTGGTTCAGAAACTGATCCTTATAATGTGACCTTTATTGCCTTATGCCTTAAGGTTCCATTTATTTTATGCCAAATTGGGAATGACTCGGATTCAAATTTCGCGCCTATTCTGACGTCACACTAATGTGGTCCATTCAAACATGGACGACGGCCGCGGAAACCTTCAAGTTAAATTCAGAACAGTGGTCATATTCATTCTCGAGTTGGAGCCGCAGAGAATGGGCGCGTTCAGCGGACACAACTGTTGAGTATGTTGACTTGTTTGGTACGCTGAACGGGTAATGGTTACTTGTGTTGACTGCCAACAGTTGTCGAATTTACTCACCAGACATAATTTACGGTGAGTGCGGTGCCAGTGAGTCATTTGTTTATTCTCGCCACAGAATCTAACCTCTTTCGAATGGTCAGCTTTTCCAGTTTTTATAATTATGATGAATAATACTTATAAATAAACAACTGGTTCTAAATGGTACATTTACAGGTATTTGTATGAAATTGTATAAAAATATAAAATGTTATAATAGTCTACAATGATTTCTTTTTATTTTGTTGCAATGTTAAGTCAAAAAAAGATCGTAGATTTAAATTTTTTTATGAAAACCTCACTCCAGATATCAAATGTTGATTGATAAATAACAATAGCGTTCAACGGCTCCAGCTTGTTTAAACGCAACATAAATGAAACATGTTTCTGGTTTTAGTCAACTGTTGCGTCCGCTGAACGCGCCCAATATTTGTTTTATACAGTGTGTGTGTGTGTGTTGTTAATGTTTGACCATACGTTGAACGTACCAAACGAGACAAATCTGAAGGTTAGTTTACCTCGAGCGAACATGACGAGACCTTGGGAACGGTTTCGAAGTGACTCCCTCAGCTGGGTTCATTCCCTGGCGCCCCGGTTTAGTTTATTTGGTATCCATCCCTTCTTCACTGAGCTAATCTTGGGAAAGTTGTGGGAAAGCAACGCTAACTTTTCATCAGGTATTTTACTTTTGTTCAAGAGTATTAGAATTCACAATTTTTGGGGTAACACTCTGGACGTTGGAGTTTACTTGTAGTCTTAAAAGAATCCTCCCTTACACATTCGAAGGCCTATGTATGCCCTAAATACAGGAAAATCATAAATTACTTCAATCCACGTGACCAATTTGAATTAAGTTTTGTTTTCTAGAAGTGGCAATACTGAAAAAAGTGAGGTTACTGTTTCAAATTAGCGTGGATTTGTCGTAGACTTTCGTGATTGTATAGTATGTGTTCTGTTGTGTTTAACCGCTTTAACGAAACATCCCCAGATGGTGACGTAAATTATGATGGCTTCGCAAATCGCAAGCTTACATTCTCGAACGATTTAACACGCAGCACTGCATTGTTACCAACAGAGTACAATGTGTTGCCTATACGGCGGGGTCACGTGGGTTGAAATCATTTGTGGTTTAGCTGTATATAGGCTTTCTGCCTTCAAAAAATTTTGTATTTTTATTTAGAAAGAATGCAATGTTGTGTGACATTGTTAATTAATACTGCATAATTTTTAATCTTTTTGAAAATTTCACCGAGGATGGGTCTGATAGTTTCTTATATTTTGGTGGATGTTAAAATTGGTACATTTTAGAATTTGTTTAATTCTTCCAAAGTTAATTAAAAAGCAAATGTATTTTTTTTCTGTAAATATTTTGAATATAATTCATTTAAATTTTCAGTAACTTTAGTATTGTGTAAGAAAAAGAAACTCTGTTAATTAAAAGACTTTTAATTTTCACATTTCTTTTACTAATAAATACATAAAAGCTTACAATATAATACTCGAGTTGATATTTCTAAATTACATTTTTTTATAATAAGTGTCTTATTTTAAAAATGCCCCGACTAATCTCGAAGTCCATCAGACGAGGGGGTTCCCCACAAGGTGCGTCGCGACGTGCCCACTCACGAACTTCTCGGCCCTTTCGGCCCGGGATCTGACGAATTTCGAGAGTGCGTGCGGACTACATAATTTAGGGTTTAAAAATACACATTTTGGCAAGTGCGCAGTCGCGCGCATCAGCGCATATAGTAAGGTAGTTGTTAATAATTAATTAAGATTAATTTAGGTTTAATTACAATTTCTGGCAGTGCTCATTAAGCAGCGTAAAATATTGTATATAAATATCAGGCACTCCTATTATGTGTTAACAACGTTCATGTTAATGGAGAAACAATCACAGACATCTAACAGTAGGGGAGAGCCTCTCTGAATAATATTTTTTTTTCTGTACGTAACAAAAATGTTTCAAGAATTATTTTAGAATGCAACAATTTTTATTCGAAATAAATTTAAACGTCACAAAAAGTGAAACACAAAAATAATGCTCAACAGTGAAAAAAAAATAAATAAAAACAAAATTAAATAAGTGAAGTACAAAAAACAATTTTAATTTTTTCTGAAAACTGCTTTCCAGTTTATTATTCCGGGATATTATTTTTCCTTTCATTTTACGTATTAATAATTAATTATTCAATTCAAAAAGGTGTGTTTAAGTTTGGTTTAAAAACGGTGCTGCTTTCAGCGCATCGATAAACCTGAAATACCGTAAAAATTAACACGTTCTGAAATCCGGCCGGCGAAAGTGAAATTAGAGGCAAAATAAATAAATAATTAAGTCGACTGAACGGAAAAGTTCGCGGCTCGGTGCTTTTGACCCAGTTCGTGAGTATTTGTTTGTGTCTGAGAAAATGGTGAGGGTCTACCGACAACGGTAAACACAGATTCTGTGGAGTATCTGTCCGTTTTATTTTATTTACCTACAAGAAAGTGTTCTAGTTTTTTTTTCTCTTGCGGTGTAAACAAGTTTTAATGATGTTTGGAAAGATATTATACGAAAACTACGTGTCACTCGTTATATGTAAATATATAAAGACTAAAAGACTCAAACAAACACAGAAAATTGCACTTGCAGTCAATTATAAAAAGAAATATTTAACAGAAGAAGAAATAACATATTTAACGTAACAAATTAGCAAATTTGAATGGATATTGAACGAAATCTTATGGAATTAAGCAAAAGAAAAAATCACTTTTGGAAGTAATAAACGATGAAGAAAATGGGACGAACAACAATAAAATAATAAATGAACGGTGTTTAAAGGGGAAAAAAATCAAGAAAGAAAATCTCCATAGCAAAGCAAAAATTAGAATGGGATAGGAAGGCATGCGATCTTAAGAATGAAAGGTAGAAAACGTTAAGATTGTAATAAAGATGATGAAAAAAATTGATCTTAAATTGAATTACAGAAGCATTATCAATTTTCATAATAAACTGAAAATAGTCTAAATATAACAACACATTACGAGGTTAATTTTGATCAATCAAAAAATAAAATAATAGGCAGACCGTCCTTTTTTAAAAAACAAACAATGCAGTATTAATAAACTTCTTCCTTTGTTGAATTCATAATCTTCAACTTGAAGCTTTTTCTCTTAAATTTTTTCTGTATAAAAAAAATGAGATTAATATAATGCGTAAAATTCGGTGTTATTTTCTCGTTCTATCAAAATAAACAACATTCATTTTTATTACGACGCTTCACATCATATTTCAAAGATTTTAAACTGAAAATATCGTTCGACAGGAATCACTCATAGATTTCAACATGTCCATCAATTTTAAATTACTTTACCTTCTTTCATCATCAGAAATCACGATGATGCACGAAAATAAATAGAACGTCTATTAAAATTTAGAAATTCAACTATTTAATACATAATTTTGTATTTTATTTGTAATCGTCAATGTTTTATGATTGACTTTTTTATTATATTCTCGCTTGAAACCGAGATGGTATTAATCAGAGAGACTCTTACGTGGAGTATTCTAGTAGTGCATCTATTAATGGATATAAATCGTCATGCAATATCGGTACGACTTTATTTATTGCAATCACTCATTCATTCAAATAGAACATATCCACTACGAGATTCAGTGTTATTATTTTAAAAGTCAGTACATAGTTTGACTACGCATTTCTTCCAATCACAGATTATTCCAGTGTGTCTTGGTGGGCGCGTCTGCAGGACACACAGCAGTGCGTGGTATAATAATGATACTGGCAAAGCCGTGCCTGCACTGCCAGGTAACAGTTCCTAATCCTGTCCACGCAGCTTCCTGAAATTAAGAAAAAAAAAATTGGCCCCAAAATTTTACATGCCCAATCAATTTTCCTAGTCACCGTCTGCGTCCGTGGGTGTTTGATTTGCGATTTATTCCTCGAAGACATTCCACTTAAAATTGCAAATATATTAATGGATGGTTCTCGGAATAAACGCATTTAGTCAATTACAAAGCGCTTTTTTGGCGAACAAAATAAATATTATGTTAATTAAAAAAAAAATTTTGGGCCCAGTAAACAAGTCTTGCTTTCATCCTATGGTTCATTGAAATTAAAACTAATTTCATCTTCGGTAGCTTCAAAGGCAGACAGACGGAGAAAATTGAGCATTGAAACATTTTTCAGACTGCGTGATTCGAAACGTTCGTCCTGCCCTCAGGATTTGTCACAGCGACGCCCATTTTCGTAAAATAATGCGGGCTTTCACGGTACAAGGTGTAAGAAAAACAATGGACGCATTGTAATTGGATATGGCCGTACGTTCCTGTGTTTAATAACACGAAATAAAGACATTGGCGAAATGATTTCTCTCTGTGCCCGCATGCATTACCATAATCGAATACAATACCATGTAAATTAAAGCCTTGTTCGTGTTAATGTTTTCGACGTACGTTTCAAATTGCTTATTATTACTGTATATTAATAGTTCTTTTTGAGGGGGCATTGGCTGTGGTCAATTTCAATTTATATTTTGGATATCATTGCAATAAACAAATTTACTTACGATCACTTGGCTCATCCTGGGCCGGTTTATATTTCTCCCTGGGGTCTTCATGCCGAAGGCAAGTGCAAGCTCTCTTCACAACAGGCATTTCGTCAACGTCGCATCCATTCGAAGGTTGTCCATTCACGAATATGCACCTAACATCTCTTCTTTGCAATCCAGAGGGACAATTACCTTCACACTGTCCCCATTCCCCGATGAACCAACGGGGAGGGCACGACCCACGGCAAGCCCTTTCGGTCTCAGGTTTTTCAACCAAAGGACAAGTCATATCAGTCGTTATTCTAGCTTGCCCGCGTACTTTCACGATGCAGTAAACCTCCCGTATTTCCCTGGCATTCGGCTTGCATCCATCCGAGCAAGAACCCCAAGGACCTGTAAACCATCTTCCTCCGCAATCCTTGTCGCTGGAGCAAGCTCTAGCGATTTCCGGTTTCGTCTGAGATTCGCAGAAGTCTTTCGAGCAAACTGCGAAGCGGGTTTGATTCCCCGTTCCGCAACCCTCTGAGCACTGAGACCATTCGGTGAGTAACCAATGCGAGGGGTGCCCGGAAACTGAGCAGGGTCCGTTTTCGCAAAATTCGGAGTGCACAGGGCGATCTTCAGCACGGCAAAGTCCGCTGGGGCAAGTTACTGACCGCGAACGGTGGCCAGTTCCGCATGACACGGAGCACTAAATAACAACAGGCTCGTTCAAGTGTTAACCTTTGACTTTAAACAAACTTACCTGAGACCAGGAACCGACCGTCCAATCTTTGTACAATTTCCTCATTTCCTGATCTGGATTTTGGGGCAATTCGTTATCGATGTTGTTTTCGCACGGTGCTAAACTACAAGGTCTGCTCGAAGCTACTGGTTTCGGTTGGGGGCAATCGTCGTCGTTCATTACTACAGTTCTCCCGCTGGTGGTTTCCTGAAGACACTGGACAACATACTGTTGCACCCCCTGTCCACAAGATCCAGTGCAAGTGCCCCAGTGGCCACCCCAATTCGAATCTGAACATTCGTGAATGTTGCATCGAATGGGGTGCGTGACCGGTTTCTCGAGATTCGCACATCTGCGATCTAAAACAGGGGTCTGAGTGTGTTCCCGGACGCATGTGAGGACTGCTGTTTGAATACCTGGAAAATCCCAAATTTTCCTGAAATTATAATCAAAGTTAGCGGTGGTGGAATACCTCCTCCGCAGGACTTTGAACAGGCAGAGACGCCGGTGATCTTCCAAGCGAATCTCCTTCTTCCTCTGAGACGACGATGGGGGTTTGCTGGTTTTGCTTCGTCGCGTTGGTTTAGCGTGTTCAGGGGAATGTCTAGTCTTCTCGGTTCGACGATTGAGTCGCTGGGGGGTTGTTTCATGAGAGGTGGGGCCATTTGTTCTTGACCGGCGTCGAAGGGGATTGAATAACCATATTTTATTCCTGGATTCAATTGGTGAAACACCACCTAAATGGTTGAAATTATTACCCAAGTAATGATTCCTTAAATTAAGTTGGCTGAAGGGACGAACAATAAAAATTGAAAATCATTGGATTTCATACGTAGATGAATGATCTTCAATCATTGTTGCTCACTCTAGTTAATAAGATTTTAGATTTTTTAGAAGTTAAATTCTACCAAAGACTACGATTAATCAAATGTACATAAAAATAAATTTAAAAAGTTAAAGAAATAGAATCAAAATAGAATTATTTTTGACAGTGATTATAATATATCCTCCTGCAAATTCAACATTTAAATTTATCTAAAGCGTAGGAAACTTATTTATTATAAGAGAAACAATAAAAGTGTTTGAATATGTAGTTGTTATCATATTAGTCGCCATGTAAAACAAATTATTAAACGATGAATTAGAGTCGAGACCATGGAATTTAAATAAACTCGCTCTGTTTCTTTTGGCCGCGATTAAAATCGCTGCTCTCAATAAAACGTATTTGTTTGAAAAATCCATATTATTTCTATCTGTTGCGTCAGTTTATCGCAGATAAAATGACGTTCACGTCCGAGAAACACAATTATTTTCATTCACCAATAAAGTTTGCTATTCTTCTTCATTGCTGCTGAAATATTCAGTGACGTACGAAACGAAACGATAAAGAGCACGAAAATAAATTGTCAAAAATGTTTGATGAAATTAATTAAAGTGGAACTAAGTTAGGTTTCTGGAATTGATGTTTCAGGCTATCATAGTAAAACTCGGTTTCTTATTAATATTCTATTCCAGTATCAAGACGATCGTCATGTACCAACCCCAGTCATATACCAACCCTAGTTTCGTATGTAGGTATAAAATATACATGAATACATAAGGCACATATACCAACCATTATATCAACTGGGACTTCTAGTGGTCCAGGCGAGGTCACGGTCTCTTGGGAGGCACCTTCCTGCTTCCGGTACGTGAAATGCGTCCCAGCGCCCTCCACAACTCTACTGTTGCTGAATTTCCAGTCTCCATTCAGAATATATGATCCGTTCGCATGCCGGAGGGCTATAAAAACTTAATGTTAGCGAAGCGCCAGCTTGGCTATCTAAACGCACACGCTCCATCGCAAAAACATAAGTTCTAATGAATTTATTGCCCGTTTCATTTAGCGCAGAGATAGTTTGGCAACAACTTCTGAACGTGTACCCCATCGAGACTGATGATAACTTACAGAGGAGAAAGTATATTTAGCAAATACGTTTTTATGCTTTATGTACATCAGAAGTTTTTTTGACTTGGTCAAAATTACATACATATGATGAATAGGTACCAAAAAAAAAAAGCAAACCAGATTAGTTAACTTCCATGAACGTCCACTCCGACGAGTACCTTATGCAAATGCAAACAAGTAATTTAAAGATAATTTATCATCAAGCGCGTGGATAATAGATCGCCATTTAGAAAGGAGGACAAGCAATCGCCAGCAATTTTATTAATGCGAACAATGTGCCAAAACTCATTAAACAGGGTCAACTATTGATATGTTAATCAAACAATAACTCTACACATGTAATATATGAGAGTGCCCAGATTGGCTGATTCATCAATGTCACTTGCTTTTCTAAAAAAAAAAAAAAATGAAATAAAACATTAAATGCATTGCACAATTGCGCGTGTTCTCAATACTTTATTGAAATGCCTGCGCATTATGTTATTTTGATCGATGTCTTTAATGCGGCGATTCTAATTCCGATCAGAAAATTTACAGCCGCTTTGTAACGTAAATTTTCGTGTAAAGTTGCTTGCGTAATTACTTCAATTCCAGAATATCAATGAGATGATGAAAAGATGCGTTTTTATAAATTATGCAGTGCCCATTCTCTTTCGCAAATGCGATAATCATTTAAGATATTCATAGAATCGCTGTGAGGTATGGAAGTAAATGTCATGCAAAATTGCAAAATTAGATGCCTTAAAGGTCTAGGTCTTACAAGAATTATATGTTGTTTATCTTTTCCTACGGAGATTTTTAATTTTTTTTGCAATCTCTGAGTTTTGAGAATCACTTCAATACAAAATGTAGGTAATCAAGAATGAAGCCTTTTTCACGTGATCATACAAGAAATTCTTTATTCGTTTTAATCATCATTCGTCCTCATATCTTCCTTGCTGTGAGAAGTCCGGTTTGTTCCATCAGCTGCATCTGGTAAAAACCTCCTTAAGATGATTATGTATGTTCACGCTGTTTCTTCTGAATTGCAAAAATACGTTAATAGACGTCGGAAAAAAACGTTAATATGTTAATCTAGCTTTAGCCAATTTAATATATTTATATTTTAAAGCGCACCTTTCTCCTCGGATATTTAAAGACTAATTTATATATTATCGATCGTGAGTCTAGAACAGAGAACAAGTTAATAAAATGACGGTTAATTATAATATTATTGCAGTTTATGTGTGTATGTTGTTGCCAATTTAATTCTAATGAATTGAAATGTGTCAGGCTCGTAAAACTCGGTTTTTATCACTTACTGCTTTAATGGAATACGTTATGAGCCAATTAATTATAAATTCTGATTTGTGTAACGTGCACATTTTCTTCTATTTTCGTAAAACAAAAATAAAGACGTAGACAATTTAATTTCGTATTGAACCTCAAAGGTGATTTGCCACAGACTTTGCAGTAAGTCTACTTTCACCTATTTTGTCCAAATTATTTTATTATTTCATTTTTTCGTAAAGAAAAAACTTGAGTCTTCAACAACAACCTTGACTGCAGAGCAATATGATTAAACCTTCACAATTAATAACGTAACAATAGCAAACGTTCCCGTAATTTATCACACCAAAGAATCTCATTATTCTAAAGTACATTCGTCGCCCAAGATATTATGGTATCTTATGCGTAGACAAACACGCCTTCAAAACGAAGCAAAAGAGATAGGTTCCTTACCTATAACATTCCGGGTGGGTTTGAGTTGCTGCACTATTATCCTGCAGGCGCCTTGGGGTATTTGGGCGATAAGAGAATATCCTGAGGGCAGATCTGGCCTTGTGTAGAGTCCCGATATGCTTCTGCAGTTTCCTTTCGAGCACGAAGAGCATTCTTCTTGGAATTCATCCACGGCTCCTATTATGCCATTAGATGAAACACTCTGGAACAAAAGTGCATATTTCAGATTATCAATTCACTTTGCATTTACTAAAAATTTAATTCCCATAACGACCTAACTCTCCTATCTATTTATACTTTTCATAAACAAATTAAATGTTTTCCTCGTTTTTTGTTTCTAGATAGTTAAAACATCTTCTATATTTGAGCTTTTTAACAGCTTTTTCTGTTAAAGGCGACAGTTGACAAAATATACATCTTTTTGTAATGGACGAAAAAAGTAAAATACCTACAATTGATTGTACAAATAAATCTAAAAATAAAAAAAAACCTCAATTGGTTTTACACGAGACATTCTTTTTCTTTTGAGGAGACCCATTCCACTATTTGAATTTGGCATTGCATTTGCCATAGGTTGGTTGGAAGAAATGGAAATATCACAGTTTTTATCTTAACATACCCCATCCATGCTTGACGGGGCATAACTCAGGAAATTTCGAAGACCAATGGCACGACATTGACCTTTTGTTCTTGCAAGTACCTTCAAGTCATTATCGCAGTGTGAGGTCGCAGTATCTCTTTGGAAAATATTTTTAGGATTTTGCTTTAAGTATTAAAGTTGTAAGTACGGTTGCGGACAAAAAATTTCGGATGTCACTGTCACTCATCTGACGTATACATATAGGAATTTCTTAACTTTTACGTCAGTGGAATGACAGTGACATCCGAAATTTTCTGTCCGCAACTGTACTTATTATTATTTACGTAGAATAAAACCTGAAGGTATAGATTTTCGGGGTCCACACAACCTAAATTATGTTCAACCGGAATGACATCTTCACAGATGAAGATCGCAGATCTTCTAACATGTTATCCTCGTATCAGAATTCCACATACATAAATGGAATTTGTCACTCGAACTACGTGCTACTATTCTTCTAACAAGTGTCTAAATAAAAACCTGGTCAAGTAGGCTACATTTGGTAATTCTGTCATGTAAATGCAATGCTTTCGTCATTTCTGTTAAACAAATACGAACTTTTTAATTATAAGTTAGAAGAAGAAGAAGAAATAATAATGGTTGCGTGGTTGATTGCGAGCATGTACTCTGATGAAGATCATAAAAGATCGAAATTAAATAAAAAATACAAAACAAACAATTAGGAACGTACCATTTTTCTAATATATAAAATCACACGTATGGGCAATCATGGACATTCTAAAAAATGACCGAACGTTCCTTGAGGATAAAGCAAGGACGTTAAGGAAATGGGAATTTATCTAAGAAATCAATGAAAGGGCATCTTCAACGACTGGCCAATCGGAGAGCGGCTTTAGATCGTTATAGTGCCTATGCTTACGGTCTGTCGCTGAAGATAATAGAAGATCTAAATCAAAAACTAAGTAAAAAAATAAAAAATAAAATAAAAAAATAGTTGGGAAGGATCATTCTTCTAATGTACAACTTTTTAAGAAGTTAACTCAGCTTTCAAAGTGGGTTTATTACTTTTGGGAATATTCAACAACAAATAATGAGTTTCCTTAACAGGGTTGCTTTAGTTTCATGAAACCTTCGGTCCTCTTTCAAATAGAGTTCATTACCTTCAGCGATTTTCTTGATCAAACTTCCAAATTCCTTAACATGGTTTTTATTTTCGTGAAACTTTTGGCCAAGTTTTGTAAAAGTTAACCCAGCATTGCACATTCTCAAAAATTCGTCTTCTTTCAAAACGGGCAAATTATATTGTTTTCGGTGAGTTTATAGACCAAACTCCTAAATTCCTTAATAGGGGAGACTATGGTGACTGTGCGCACTTTTGCTTCAGAGCCCCAGAATATAAAATATAATAAAGATAATGCCACCATTTTTATTTACACAATGCTCCAGATATTTGCGGAACAAATTTCAAAGCGTAGACATCTTAAAGGCAAAAAATACGGACAATAAAAAATAAAATTTATGACAGTGCTCCTGCGCACAGATACCCCATACATACGGGGTAATTGTACACGGGTATGGGGTAACTTAGCGCAGTAGAATATTTCTCTTTTTAGGTATTAATATTGAAAATATGTTGAAATAAAACATTTCTAGAGCATACTATATGCATATTTTGTTATAAAAAACATGGGTGATAGAACAAAAATAAAATTCTTTGAAAGTACGATATTTCCATTTCGGATATCGATATTAACGATAGGGCGATAATAACGGTGTATCAATAAATATCGATATTTTTAAGTTATCGATAACCGATATTGAAAATATGATATCACGCACCCATAGTTCCAACCGTTGCATGTATGTACCCATCTAGAGCAGAGAATACACTTAAACCATTAAGCGCACACTTACCCCTTCACAATGCGCACAGTTCCCCCGTACCTACATTATTTTATTGTTATTATCACAAAATTGTAAAAAATAATTTTTCAATGAATACCAAATTTGCAATGCATTCTTTAAATGTTACTGAATATCGTAACACAAAACTGAAATTAAAATATTTATAATTAATTTATTTACAGCTTAAGTTTTCAGAATCCAAACATACATTGAAAACTCATTGCTGCTATGACGTCATATCGAAGTTGATTGGTAAAGCAGATACTATTAGGGCTTTCAAAAATTAGAGTTGTGGGTGGATAACAAAGATTTCATGAGCAGTAATTTCTTGTAAGTCTTTTACTTTTTGAGGTTAATGGGTGCGTACAGATACCCCGTGCGCACACTTACCCCATTTTCCCCTAAGATTGGTTTAGCTTCATTTTTTTAAAGGTACCTATCGATTCTTTAAACTAGACTTCCTAATTCTTTAACACGGTTACTTTATTTTCATGAAACTTTTGAGAAAATATTTCTCTTTTTCTCTCTCATACTCTCTATAAATCATCCTCTTTCAAAAGGAGTTCATTATATTTGGCAATCAAGCTCTAGATAAAACACCAAATTCCTTAACAGTGCGTTCGGTGGACATGAGAGATTGACTTTTTTCAAATTATCGATTTAAAGAAATTAAATGAAACCGTCCACTGTTAGCATGAAATTGAGTTCATGATTATCTACACTACAAAGAAGATTCATTTCTACTCACTTTTGGTGGGCCTAGCATAGTAAAAAAAGTTTGACTAGCGCTTTTAAGCGCTTCTCTTTGTAGTAGTGTGTCAGAAAAAAATTTAAATTTTGTTAAAATAATTGAAACTGAAGGCATACGCTCTAGTCTCATTTTCTTTAAAGAGAGGATTTATTTTTTTAAATAAGTTTCGACTTTCTTTAAAATGTGATGTAGAGCTTTATGTCTAACAATAAGCAATCTACAAAAATCCTTTTCTGATTTTAATTAATAATGAACTTGTATTACTTTTGGTGAATGTAAAACTTCAAGTGCTTCAGTTGCCTTAAGTGTACAGTGTAAAATTGGTTTAAGGTACGGAATGTTGAAAGAAACTGTAAATCTGGACGTTATCTGACGCCATGTGCAATTTATCTTACGATTTTATTAATTTTTTTTTGTGGATCAGAGCACGGCTCCCAAAACCTCATGTTAATGAGGCAGTACCATCTCTGGTTTTATGGACTCGTAAAGCGACCGCACATCGTTTTCTTCCGCCATTTTTTCGCCTTTTTTCTACACGAGTTCTGCCTTGCCGATTAAATAATACTTATTACATATTATAAGTTTATGGGGCCGTAAAATTTCCGACATAAAAGACTCAGTGATTTTTGCCTCCTTAAAACTTTAACGACATTTCAAGTGGCCGACTTAATAAACTGCGTCGCTCGGACTTTCAAAAAAAGAAAAAGGCGAGTGCGAAAAGAAGTTTCAGGCGCCGGGTAATTGACAACGGGAAAATAAACGACACGCGCCCGTCGGAAAACATGTTCCAATCTAATTATCTCGGCGACTAAGGTCCGGCCAAAATTAAAACACGTGTGCAATATCGATTTGCAAGTTAAAAATATAAAATCTTGAGTGGACCATGTGATAAAAATGTTTCAAGAAGAATGCCATTTGCGCTTACAAATAAATGGATCCATTTAAGAAGCAGTAAAATATAAATTAGCTCGATTTATATGCTTGGAGGCGCTGGTCATGGCCTACTGTGTTGTGTGTGGCCGCCAATCAAGTCGCTAATCAACAGTTATTGATTTCCTATTGGTAATAGATTTATGCTATTTATTGCCTTGCTTGGGAAAACATGCAAAAAGCTCGCGTAAAACATGCGCATTTTTTTCCTGCTTTTTCTGCTCGTTGGTACTTTCGCGATTTTATCTTGCTCGTTAATACGGTGGACTTTATTTACGGACGTTGGCGGTATATTGTTCGTGAGTGTAATTTTAAATGAGTTAGGCGCACTTTAAGTCGGTGTAATAAATCAGAGATTAGTTCACCGCAGTTTCAGCTAATGCTTCACAGCAAACCGTTTAATATTTCAAGGCCCTGAATTTAGCCCGACATTGTTTATCTATAAGTTATTATGTCTGTAGAAAATCTTTAACAACTGATAGTAATTCTATTATAATAGTTAATATGCTTGAGGGGATAGTTAATTAAACGGGTCATATTTAATGCCCAGAAAGAGGAATTTATGCTGAATCTCTAATGGTTTATTCAAAGTTCCATTTTATGTTGTGTGCTTACTCTCCTTTGAGTTGCAACGTTTTTATTAATAATTTATTTCTGTTTTACGCAGTCTTACAAAAAGAATTCTCTTGCATTTGGCAGATTCTAATTGTCAGAATTAAATCTTCAATGCATCTACCTATAAATAAATTCGAAATTTGAAAAAGATGAAGCGAATAAAAATATTTAAAATTGTTAAAAAACGAAAGAAGAATGAACTCTTAGACTTTTATTAAAGAAACACAAAGATTAAATCAAATCAATACTAATAACAACATGCTAAAGAACAAGAGATTGCTTTTGGAAAATTACATTATAATAATAGCTGCGATAAGTTATTTAGTAACAATTTTGCAACGTCATCAAGCCTAGCGGCTTGCATTTTGTTTTTATAAACAAGTATAAATGTTCTTAAGTAATTTTTATGTTGGTTTCTCTATCATTATAGTTTATTAAAGTTATTAAGTAAGTCTGCACATGTGGTTCTGAGTTTAATTGAAAAGCGCAGGAATTTATTATTATTATTATTATAATTTTTTTGTAGTAGAATTACAAATATATGAATGAGAAACTAGATTGTAATTCAGTTTTATTTTCTCTAGGTAAACGAAATAGATTTTTAATTAAAATTAATAAGAAGAGTATAGTGTCCGACCGAAGATTCGGTTTCGGTTTCGGTTTCGGCCGTAAAAACGTGGTTCTGCCAGAGTTTCGGTTTCGGTCAAAAAATAGCCGAACCTTCGGTTACAACCGAAACTGCGTTTAGCGCCCCTCCAAGGCGCCTTAGCAGGCGCATCCCTTCAGGGCGCCTCGGTAGGCGTTCGGCCGTACCCCACTTAACCAATTTTCGCTTGCATTCATTTTAAAGTGTATTGTTGCCTAATAATATAATTAATTAAGCAGGTATGTACGAATAACTTGCTAATTACTTAAAAATTTCTATTATAAGTTGAGTGAGTGCTGGGAATTTTATTTTTCTGCTTTAAATGTATATTAATCTCGAACTTGACTAATTTTTCGACAATCTTTTGATGAATCATATTGATCTACGTGGAGAAATCAAATAACAATACTCAATTTTAACAGTAAATGTTGAGTGAAATGAATGTTTCACAAAACTTAAAATTATAAAATGAATTTTCTTTGCACTATGTGAAAAGAAAATTTTTGATCAGATTTTGTCTGTGAGTTCATTATAAGTAAAACTTTTCTATTTTTGAGTTTTTTCAAAATCTAGACTTTAGTAAAACTATCTCCATCTTCCCTCGAAAAAGGCTCGGTTTCGGTTTCGGCCGAAACTGAGACAAACGCCGAAATTCGGTTTCGGTTTCGGCGAAAAAATCGGTTTCGGTCGGATACTAGAAGAGTACTTCCTAATTTGCTAGTTATTTAATTTGGCTACCGGTTTCGATATAAAATCTTCATCAGGCAGCTATCGTCATAATATGAAATTTTGAAAAATTATTGAATATGACAGGCTGTCCATTTTAAATCGTGATCCCTTAAAATTAGAAAATAGGCAACACATTCTACTTCCGTGCTTTTAGTATATTATGAAAACACGGGCTTATTTCTGATTTGATTGATGGGTTGCCTTTTCTAAAATCTTCAGTGGTCACGATTTAAAATGGTCACCCTGTATATGCAATTAGTTTTCTTTTCTCATCTTCTTTGCCAGGTTCGAGCTTCTTCTCGTATGTTGGCTCGATTTTTTCGTAGGTCACCAGTTGTCTTTCATTTTTTCTGGAATCGTTTGTTCCTTTTTGTATTAGAGTAAGTATCCTATATTCTCTTATCTTTTAATGTTACACGCATTTTAAAAGAGATAAATCCTGAAGAAAGATTTCAGTCTAACTTAAGCTGTTAAAATAAATATTTATTTCAGGAAATGAATAATTCAATAACATGTTCAAAAAATAATTATCACAACAAATTAATTTGGTCCTCGAGGTAGTTGTGTGTAGAACAAAGATCCAATTGTTCCCGCTTTCGTCGATACACATCATAATTACCGCTAATAACGACACAGACGTTAGTATATCAAACAATGAAAAGCCTCTGGAACGTTAATCGCCTGTAACTCGAGGAAAAACATTGATTTACGCGGCCTATTAGCCTTAAAATCAATAATCTAGATAAAACGAATTAGTCGGACATAAATGTCAGTGGAGATTAGCGGGCAGATAATTTTCAAATTCTAGCAGCAATTAGCTGCATTCCTAATGATTATGGTCTGCGAAGAAAAAAGCGCTATGACTATTACCAACCAATAAAACTTATCGATTATTATTGAGGCATATGGTGGATTTTTATAAAAGTGAAAAGATTGCGATCTCTGCAGATGCTCGCGTGGATTTACTCAATTTGCGTTGCATCAAGTTAACATGCGAGAACTGGTTTCAATCATGTGTGAAGTTTAAATCTAGTTTAATACAGACAGTAGATTATCTGTTACAGACTTCACTTTGCGTGTATTAACTAAATTGATCGTATAGAGTATTTCACTTGTGGGGAAATCAAATTTTCGGGTTATTAACGCTTAATTCTTTCTTCCTTCGATGGCCAAGAATTAACATAATGCGAAGCTGTGGTACTCGTTGAAGATGTTTACTGCCGTTACTGTGCATAAGTTTCATAATGTTAGTGCAAGGATCCTCGGTGATTGGATGAAATTTGCATGTAAATGCAATAATTATTTTATCGAAGAATGATTCAGTGCGTTTTATAATTGCTTTCTAAAGGTTACAATCAATAAGAAAATGTACGTGTGTAAAATTTTTTTGACATCTATCAGCCTCATTTGAACAAGCAATTACAATCTTTCTTTTTAATTTTTTTTTTTCAATTATAACCTACGTCTACGTATTACTATTTTCATTCTATTATAATATCAGTGAGAAAAGTGAAGTGTGTATTTAAAAGAAACGAGTATCTTTCAGTTCTGAGTAGTTTAAACGCAAGTCTTTACTATCTTGATATAATGTAAAATCAAACAAAATGTTATTTGAGCCCGATTTTACAATCGTCGGATAAGCATTATTATTGGTATAACGTGAGGTAGGTGTGACGTAGATATGGAGGAACATTAAAGGATATGTGGTGAACAGTTATTCCGTTCTTATTCCACGATTGTAAAACAGGGCCTTAATGTGACATATTTTATGATGTTTCCAAATTTGTGATAAGTAAAGAAAAATTTCAAAATAAATAATAAAAATAGTAAAAAGCACAAAATAACGACTTGTTGGTTTACGATAATCGTTACGTGTTTTTATAACGATATTTAAAACGTTAATAGTTTAAACCAATATTTAACATTAATTTATTGTTGTCATAGACAGCAGTCATGAATTTCTCTTTAAATGATATTGATGGTAGCGACAGCGTAACCAATACTTCATAATCATCGATAAAATAGTGAACAACGTTGTGATAATGATTTTCAAAGGATAACGTCATTTTAACGAATAGACCTGTTATAATATTTACGCAATTTTATTTCCTGTTCATTCTACTAATACAAAAACAAATCATCCAATAAATTGTTTCAAATCTTGATCATCAATGATCTTTAAAGTAATAACCTTATAATTAATAGAGCAATTAACTAATTGGGGACATCCAACAGATTACAAACATAATGAGTCGCTCTTTTAATCGCTTTCTCAGAAATAACACAAATCTTCTTTATCAAAACCGAATGAATTAGCCGATTATAGCAATTCGCAAACAGTGCATTTAAATAATTTAGATCAGAGCGTGCTGCGGGCGTCACTTTATTTAAATAACGAGTTAACTCGCCGTAATAATAAGCCACCGACTCTTTAAAGTTATAAAATTTCATACGTTTTGCGGAAAATGTCTTCATTTTAAAGGAGTTTTGCTTTTTTCTTGGGAATGTAATCGGGCCGTAATTTGAGGGCGGCTGGGATTAAAAAAGGGGGGCCGAATTTAATCTGCGTGCGATATCGAATCGATGGTTGTAAGTACAGGGTGCTGGTTGTGTGGCAATCAAGGTATTATGGTTATTTTGTACGCCTGTTGTGTGAAAAATGGGCCGACTCTAATGAACATAATTTCGCAGGATGGTCTTCTCGGTAACAGTGGGTGATCGAGTAGATTACTGCTGCTGCTAATAATATTATATAAACGAAAATGAGCTTAAATTAGAAACATTTTCAATTTCAAAAATACATTTTATGATAGTAAAATTTTCTAAGAGAGAGTAGTTATGGAACTCAAACAGAATGTTTTTAATCATATTTTGATTTTATTTTCTCATAAATTGTTCAGAAACTTTCCAAGCATTATTCATTTCACCTTTTTTATTTTTCCACATACAAGTTTTCTTCTTTGGGAAAATTAGAAAATTTTGTTAGATAAGAATCAGTCAGAGAATCGTTTCTACATCTGTCTCTTTTGCTGTATCTTTAACCCTTCACAAATATCATTTTGACTTGTACCTTTGTACACTTTTTTAATTAGTAATTCAACGTCCATTTTCTTATAGTACCACTAGCGCCTCCATCTGTATTGTCAGAATGTGAATTGTCCAAAATTTGTTTAATTCCAATAATGAATTAACTGAGAACATTTCTATTCTGTGAAATGGAAAGTTATGTCTTTGCAAACAAATTGAAATTTTAAAATACCTTTCCAGAGCAATTGTCACTTTGAGTCGAGCAATTTTTTTAAGGGCAGCAGTAGGTAGGCATTGACACTTCTAAAATTTCTAATGAAATCAAGTCCCTTTTGAAGTTAAGATTGCACAGTCGAAGCTCCATAACTCGAATCTCAAGGGACCGGTAGATTACTTCAACTTACAGAAAATTTCGAGTTATGGAGGTTCGAGTTATAGAGCTACGACTGTATTCTAAGGGCTGGTCTTTTCATCTCCAAGTAACCTTATCTGGTGATTAATTTCCATAATAACTATTGTGATCACAATTGTTACTATGGGAATAAACCGTCAGATAAAGTTAACTGGAGATGAAAAGACCGGGCCTAATGGCCGATTTCCTCACTCTGTTTAACCTAAGGTTAAAATATCTAACAGTTGGGATGTGACGTACAGTTGGCCGTATACATACTATGTGTCACATTCTAACTGACAGATAAATTTAAACTCAAGATAAGGCGATGAAGAAATCGGGCATTAGTGTAGGAAATGCGATATTTGCCTTATTAGTATCTTATCAATGCTAATTTTAATTCTTGTTGGGTAAGTTGTAGAAAAATAAAATGAATTTGCAGATAGCAAATTATGTAGTTACGAAGTCACGTGAAATTCCTGCTTAATAGGGAATAAATCATTAAAAATCAGAAGAGTTTACTGTTCTTATCGTAAGGTAAACGCGTAATAAATATTTTGCATACCATTACATGTCGTAAAATTAAATCATGCGATTATAACCTTGTACTTTTTAAATTACATCAATAACTTGAGTGGTGGATGAGTCGTTTGTTATTTATTTATTTTTTAATGAAAATTGAGTGAATTAATATTTCATAATCATAATCGTCGAAGCTTTTCAAACAACACGAAATACCCGTTTATTTCGATAAAGAACGATGTCGTGATCTATCGTCGCATGAAAAGGAACTTTCTTTCATTATTATTTGACGGAATTTATCACGTACAATATTTGTTGACGATGATATTAATCTGCATACTGTATTTATGGACGCAATTATTTCTACATGAGCGAAACACCGAGAAGTTAATTATTTGCAATCGATCTGCGAAAAATTTATGAAAGTTGAATATACAATTTGTTGTGATTTCAGTTTTCTGTACAAGTATCTTATTACACGAGACAACTATTTGCTTATGGATCTGTTTTAAATTGTCATTTTTTTTAAATTCCTTGACAGTTTTCTTCTCAGCATTAATTCGACTTTATGTATGGTATATCGTATATTTCTAGTCCAATGTTGGCATGGCACATTACTTGTGTTCAACACTATACATACGTGGTACTCAATTTCATAACACACACATATGACAAACCCATACCCGCAAAAAAACAAATAAAACCGGTCATAAATTAGGAGTTACCAGTGTTTTAACAGTTAACGATTTTTTAGTACTGCAAACCGGACTTTTATTGTAATTACTTTGACCCATATCCAAACCATCCTTGAGTGAGCTTAAATGAGCGCCAAAATATTTACATAAAACAAAAGATTAACCGGCGCTCCTGTTTATAATTTTTGACTTTAACGTCGTTACGAAAGTAAGAAAAAACCTTTTATTTCCGAATTTATTAATTGAAACAAAGCGTGTGTTCTCGATAGCATAATTCCGCGCATTAAAATTTGATAACTAACTCATCGACGTTTTTAATAACACAAAAGGCACCTGATGTTAGATTTAATTTTAAGAAAAAATGCTTGGATCTCGAGGAATTCGTGTTAATTTACATAATAAAATTGGAGCTGTGATATTTGTTGTGTCAAAGAGCATAAATATTCCGGTCCGGTCTGTTGGAATAAACGGGATTTCGGTATTTATACAAAGGCGTGGTTTTTAAATAAACATGTTTGTGATAAATTATTAAAATTCTATTGGCTCAGATCATTAATAAATTTATGCTCTGGTGTCCATGAATCTGTCGAAGGCAAAAAAATGTATGGTCATTATGTAAGAATTTTATCATACTTGTTATAAACTTGAGAGAAAAAAAAAGCTTCACAGATTATATCGTTCTTGTTTTAATTTATCGCATACTACATGTTTTGTCTTTAAAAATTTACGAGCTAAATTATGTTCGTTATTTACAAATAGTTTTGTTAATGACATCAATTAATGTCATCGAAGTCATTAATATTAATTTACCTTTTCATATAAAACATATAATTTTTTAAATAATTAATTACATTAAACTATTTTTTAATATTTCATTGAACGTATTTGAAGGACGATTTTAAAAGCCTTTCTGCTATTTAATTGGTAACAAAATATTTAAGTCAAATGCAAGGTAATTATTATTAATTATCATTATATATATTATAATTTGTTTCTTTGTATCACTTATAATTTCATTAAAAACATAATTCATGTGATATTTTTTTTAATTGTCGTATTAATTTTGTAATTTTGTTTTATTTTCTTATAAATTTCATATTCCTCTTCAACAATTATACTACAATTTTTTGTGCCCATTATTTTTCTGATTAATTAATGAACTGCTTTAAAATAAATTTGATAATCTAATAAAAAATTCATTTGAAAATTTAATAAACCTCAAGAGAAACAGATTTCTTAACGGAAAGAAGAATTCTATTCCATCCTTACTGGTAATCTATTTGGAACGTATTTTGTGAATTTTTTAGCTTTTAATTAGTAAAATCATTATTTTCTAAAAATCGGAAATAATTAAACAAAAAGTAAATTAAAGAAACGTCTAAAAAAATATCAATAAACAAAATAGGGCGACAAAGAGCTCTGAGAGAACGGGAAGAGCAAAATTCTTAGAAAGAACGAAAAGCGCAAGTATCCTTCTGAATAGTATAGAAACCAGAATTTTTTTTTTTAAGTTAAAGAAAAAACTTTAGTTAAAGAACTTAATAGAACTGATTCGGTATGGTCTACCAAAATGAAATGAATTGTGAATATCTTACACTAACAAATGATGAAGTAATTTTTTATTATACGTTTTATATGATTTTTCGCCTATTCAAATTGGACTATAAACAACAGAGTTATGCCTTGGGGCATTTTTTTTTATCTCACACCGATGTAAAGCAAAATTGAGATTTCAGTTTCCAGTGTCGTCTAGTGCTCTCTCGAACATGAAGAACAAAGATAGAAATTGCGCTACTTGCTGAGAGATTGTGCAAATAACAAATTTCATTACTTGGTGATAGATGGCACTAGCAGCAAAGAAAAAATTGAGTTACTTGATGATAGATGGCGCCAGCAAAAAAAGAAATAAAAGGGCGTGTCCGCTTTAAATAAAAATGTTTGGGAACCACTGAACTAGAGAGATTAAGACTGAGATGGCGATATAAAGAAATAGTACTGGAAATTGAATAAGCGCAAGTGACATCAATTTGACACGAAGACAGGACGAGAGAAGACTGAAACTAAATCCAGCGGACTCTGAAACAGGACTAAACTAATTAAAAAAATAATACTGTAGGTAATTGGTTAAAGGCAACTGACATGATCTCGAGATAAGAAAAAGAGTGAAAAAATATATGTGACTCCACAAGTATTAAAATGGAGTTCATTAGAATCCAATGAGAGGCTAAACTGGAGATATTAAGATTGAGATGGCAACGAAGCAAAAAAAAATCGATGAAACTGGATAAGGCATTTGTACACGAAACGAGGATGAGAAAAAACTGGAATGAAGTCTATCGGGACTCAGAAACAGAACCAAGGGGATCATTCTACTTGTATTTGGAACCTAACAACGGTGGTACCTCCTTAGCAACTGGTAAGAAGCTTCAATCTCGGCAATGTTCGGTGGTAACAGGATACAACGTTGTGCAGTCTCGATAGTACTTGGAAGTAAGATCATATCAAGTTGTAACTTGCAACCCCGATTAGAATGACCCCCTAAGCTAATTAAAATAATAATATTGGTGGTAACTCATCAAGGGCAACTGACACGATTTCGGCTTAAAAAAATGTGAGAGAAGATTTCGAACGAAGTTCATTAAGACAGACCCAGACAGGGGGCTTAATTAAAATTGGAGAGTTTAAGAAATAAAGATACTAAAACTGAGTTGGCAAACAAAAAATTGATTAAATCAAAATAAAACAATTGATTAGTTTTGGATAGGAGATAGGTCGACGAAAAACGTGTGGGTCTAGATGCATGAAACAAAGTCCACGAAGATTTACAATTAGAAGCAGGGCTAAACTAATTAAAATCAGCGACAGTAAGGAAAGAAGACACGATGCAGATAAAGTAATAAATACAGAAAATCAAATAAGAGTCTATGATATTATTTGTACAGGAAAATTTCTTGAGGAAAGACATAAGGACCCAGAAATATGAAATGAAGTCGTTCACTAACAGGACTAAAGAGAGTAAGAAAAGACTGTGATGGCAGATATGAAACAATAAATAGATCGAGTATCGAATAACAATGTTTGGCACGACTTTCTTCGCAACTTTTCTTTAAAGGTCGGTGGATGACCGTCGCATATCGACTTATGTTGTTGTAACCCTTAGCAAAAACAAAAAAAGCGCCAGTATACCGAAAAACCTTGTAACGTTAGGACAGCATGCTCAATATACATATAGTATTTCCAAAGTTCTAGTTTCTTCTTGTTTTGTTAACGGTCTTTCGAGTATTCAACAAAGATAAACTGAAATCAAGTTCAGCAAACCCAAACAAAAGGCATCAAAATAGCTGAGAGGAAACTTATGGAGCTAGAAGTAATAAAGTGACGTCCACCAAGGCTCAAAATAGAGCGTCCACCAAGATTTAAAATGAGAATAAAGGGAAATGGAAAGGAATAAGAGGAAATTGAATAAGGCGACTCGATAAGGTGATTAAAAGCACTGGAATTGAGTCCACTCGAATAACCTACGAGTTGAAGTTCTTTATTAGTTAGATATGTATGGTTCCTTGTTTCGTTTAAAATATTTTCTTAAATCTCATTTATAAAAAGTACTAAAAAATATATTTTTTTAGTGTCTAATAGGAAGAGTAAACCACAGACTTCTTTAGATTACTTTCTATTAACCAGAATATCTGAATGATTAGAAACTGAAAGCTATTTTCTTTAAAAATATAATACAGTACAATTTTTTATAGTAAAAACGAAGTATGAAGTGCTTAGAGCAGTCTTTGATCTAATCATTACGACCTAATTACTCCGCTTTTGCAGAAAGTCGTTTGCAGTTTAAGTACTCTAAATATTTATCAAATGTATAGTGGCTATAAATATCCTCGGTACCCATGTTAATAACAATAAACGAAATTTATTATTGACGCTGTAAATTAGTTTAGGAGAATAATAGATGAACAGACGAGAAACTGAAGACGTAAGACTCTTTCGTCTTATTAAAAGTGCTGTCTTCATCTCTTCCACTAGTATAGTGACAAACACTTGTAAACTCCTATATTTTAAGTTTTAAATCAACATGAACTCAAGTAACCTTTACGATCAAAGACAGAGAGAAAATGGCCAAAATGTTTTCCGGTAAAATACGTAAACAAGTATCCCGATTAACAAACCGTTTAGGCTTGCAAATTGGAGTACTTCAAATATTTAACAGGCGAGCAGATTTTCCCCGGAAAAATAAAGTTTTCGTTAAACAAATTTCGCATTTCCTTACGGTCTCCTGTTGACTGTAGTTACTGCGTTTGATCGGTGATGATAACAATAAATCAAAATTTATTGCTGTGTACGACGAATAAGTGCCAGTGAACGAACTTTGAAATGTAAAATCGTAACTGTTTACATTGTATGTGTGTAATGTAAAGTACATGAGAGACGTAGGCGTGGGGGTGAATATGCGTCCATTGATTTATCCATTGCAGTGAGTTAATGGTAGAGGCTCGCTCTATTAATGCTGTTATCACCTGCTGTGCAGGGAATGTGCGCTAACTGGCTCTGCGTTCATCACAAAAGCCCGTAAGATCCGTGGGTGTTTGTAAACATGGAACGATATGAACGTTATCTGCTTATGATCACACTCGTAAGTCAAAAAAAAGTCCGATTGCGTCGGACACGAGTGTGAATCCGAAGTAAATTCCGGCGTAAATCATCGAGGAATTATTGTAGAACACGCTATTAATTTTTCCCTACACGTGTTTTTGGACTGGTACATCAGTGTTATGTCGAAACATGATTTGGAACATTCCAAGAACTGAACGTATTTTAACGTGACCAAGTATTTTCTCTTAGTTTTACTTTATTTTGTTTTGCTCATTGTCTCAGTTAATAACTGAAAGGACTGTAAACATTCAGATCCAGTGTTATTTCTAAAGCAATAAAAGTAATGTTAAAGTCGGTCGATTCTAAGTGGAGCGAATCAATTTGCATACATTCTTAAAACGCTGTTGCTTGTTGCATATCCTTCACGGTTTCAAATTACTGTTATTTACGTCGTCGCCTTCATTTTGTTATTTCCTCTTACGCTGGTATTTGCAGAGCAAAACGTAATTGAATCAATAGAAAATAAATATTACGGTAAGGTAGGCGAAAACAACACACGAGAGAATATATGTAAGAAAACGTATCATGATTTCTTTTCGAATTCACAGTACTCGAGCTAAACGTAATTGCAATTAAATCGGGGTAATTTCGAAAGCAGGAATAAATAGGTATTCTGTAAATTGTAGGCCTTGGCAAATGTAGAGAAAGGAGTTTTTCCAAATTTACAATACATCATCTAATGGAATCTAATCCGAGCAATACCTAGAGTGCAAATAAATATAAAAATTCCAGGAATTTCGGTATAAATTCTTTCACGTCTCCTCCAGGTTATAAATAAAAATAAATACCACGGAAAGCGCTCGTAATTTATATATTTCTGTGGGAAATCTGGTGTATCATAATGGTACTGATATTAGAGATATTCTGTATACAGTGTGGACAAAGTTAATTGTGACGACTCAAAAAGGGTTTGTACTGTATTTATGCAGCTGTTAACAAGCGGCTTTGAGATAGTCAAGCAATGTGACTCCTTCTTAGGAGAAAGGGTTAAAAAAGTAGTTTCCAAAAAGGAAATTTCTTGATAAAATATTTTTATACAGTAAGTTCTTGAAATAGTTGACTAATTGCAATTGCAACTATTATTTCAATAGACAAAATCGTCGGCTCATAGTCAAACATTTTTTTTATAAAAACTTCCAAATTAAAATAAAATAAAACACTTGTTATTTGTTTCACTTAATATTATTTTATTTACTATTAATACGTATTTCGAAATTTACGCCATCCTCAGGAGTATACAAACTTAGAATACATATTTCGGCATTTACGCCTTGCTCAGGTATTTACAAACGTTTGTAAACTCCTGAGGTTGGCGTAAATGCCAAAATATGTATCAAGTGAATAAAATAATATTAAGTGAAACAAATACCAATAATCCGAATAAAAAAGAAAACTATTAATAAACTTAACTTTTTATAATTTAATTGGTAATTAGTGACTGTGTTTGTACCAGCTACCATTTCATTAAATGTGAAAAATACAATGTCTATTTTGAAATTAGGAAAAAATATTTTTAAAGGTACAATATATTTAAAAAAAAGGAAGTGCTTTGAATGACATTTGAACTGATTACATTCACTTATAAAAATGATATTGTATGTTGGTCTACTCTACTATGATTTTTACTTCAAAATTGAAACTCCAAATAGGCCCGAAACAGCTATCCGGAGGATGCCTGAGGAATCTATTGTAACCAAAACCGACTTTCAAAATTTCTTTATAAATTTTATGTTCAAAAAATTTGTATGAGAATTGACGATCTCTCTCACCTCTCTCTTTTTTTATTCAATAATTTTATTTAATTTTATTTTTAATTCTAGAGTCTGGAGCCATTTTCACTCCTAAATAAAATTAAAATCTTATAATAATTCCTACACATTGTTTTCCGAAAATTTTTACTTCTCTTTTCTACCTTCTGAAAATAAACGAAGCAATTTTGATAATTAAAATCAAGCTTTTTATTCAATCTTTTCCGCGCTATCATCATTATCAGTTAGAAGCAAGGAGAAGTGCTTCTAACTAATAATAAAGTACTGTTAATAAGAGTAGTAGTTGTAATGAATGAGATTCGTCAAATTTTTTCAGAGCTTCCAATTTGAACTGGTCAATATTTTCTTCTTCTGCCGGCGGTAGCGTCTTGATTTTTGTTACAGGGAAACTTCTTCAGGACCATCCGTTTTGCTTCCGCTTCTGTTTTCACTGTTGCTTTATAGAGTATCTTTGTGGTCGTTACTGCTCTAGTCTTCTAACAGTTTCTACGTAGCAAAAAGGACAATGTGTCTGAAGAAGTTATCCTATATGTAAGGAAAAATGAACCGGCAAAAGGAAATGATGACGCGGTTCAAATTGGAAGTCCTAATCAAAATGAATAGAAAATGTCCATTTCACGAATTAATCTACGCAAGTAAATCTTTTCCAAAATGTTTGTCTCACAGCTTATGAGCAACGTACAGAGGAATTTTTAAAAACCACAAAATGCGCTTTTAAATGAAACTCTAATTTATTTAAACTTAATTTCTTTGCAAATTTGTTTAATTCTGGCTCCTTTTCTTTCTCAAAACAGACCAGCAGCCAGTCAGCTGCTGACTACTGAACTAGATAATTATATACGAGACTTGAGTCCCGTATTTATGCTCATTGAAATCATAGAGCTTCCTTGAGGCTTCCTTCAATGGGGGACTCCTTAGAATGGGATTGTACTAAGGCAGTTACATTATAACTATATCCATTCTAAGGGGTCCCTTATTGAAGGAAGCCTCAAGGAAGTTCTATGAATACGGGCATAAGACTTTTATTCACCAGTAAAAAAAAGATGAAGATTATACAGGGATTTTAAATGGCGCTCTGAGATTTCTTGAAAGGCAAGCCTGTTTTGTGTTTGTAGTAAAATTTTATAGTTTAGAACGGTTTCAAGCACTTTTACATCCAACTCAAATTTATTTAAAAGTACTCTCTTTAACAAAACTTGTTTAATTCTGGCTTCTTTCCTCTCTCAGAACTGAGCAAGTCTTGGACATGATGATTTTATCCCAGATTTCGGTTTGGATATTTATTCATATTTATACTTATTGAAATCACAAACCATTAGGGCTTTTATATTTCTGCAAAGAACGACGATTTTAAATGGCGCTTTGAATTCTAGAAATCCAAGCCTTACATTGAAAAGTGTTTTACAGCTTCGAATGACATAAAATGATAGCTTTAGTTCAATTTTTAGTAGTTGTTTAAAGGTTACAGGTTTTAATTTCTTTAATGAAATTTACCACATTTCTTTACTATCTCAGATTGAGGCCCAGTTTTACAATCGTGGAATAAGGACGGAATAACTGTTCGCTGAATATCATTTAACGTTCCTCCATATCTAGGTCACATCTACGTCACGTTACTCTAAGAATAATGCTTATCCGACGATTGTAAAATCGGGCCTGAGTCGTCCTCGTACATACCACTTGTTACAAGCCACTTTTGCAAAGATATCCTATCCACCCATCCAAAGCCGTCTCTATCTAACAAGCCGTGCACTTGTAAATTTGGCAACAGAGCAAGTAGTCCGATCACGAGTTTCACCAGTTTGACGTAAGTTGTACGAGATAACGCTGTAATGTAATTCTGTACTTATCAATCAAATTTTATTGTTTATTATAGTATTGGTGACTAAAATAACGTTTTAAATGTTATATTAACAATCAAGGTAAGTCCACAAAGCCTAATTCTGCTAGATAACCAAACTTTTTCGTTTTCCTTTATTTGCTTTTATTTCATACCAATGTGACATTTTTCGGATTTTCAATGGTACAAAAAGTGGAACTTTAAAGTCCTAGTACTTAATTTTAAACTCGTTAAACGTCTAGTTTGAAAGAAAATTTCATATTTATCTCGAACGAAAATTGACTTTAAATATATATACTTGGAAGTAATTACAGCCTCGGCTAAACAACTTGCTCCTAATTACTTTAAAACTTGACTTTTCGTTGTAGGTAAATAAATAACTATTCTTTCTGAATTATTAATTAGGTTTATGTTGTAGATGCCAAGTTCGATTAGGACTACTTTAGGGTATCAATGCGACGTTGCCAAGCGTAACAGCACGGCTTGTTAGATAGAGACGGCTTTGACCCATCTCAAACCTCGAAGTTGAAGTGTCTCTAATGTTTACGAAAGTATGTAGTCAATTGGAAAGCCCAATCAAAATATTTTATCATAATTTATCTCCTCACGATGTGACAACGTGGAGATTGTCATTTTTTGTGTGCGATGGGGTATCAATTTAATTATCAGGTCAAATCACCTTATCTAGTACTTCGATATAGGAGGACATGTTTTCGAAGTTTTCATTTAAGAAATTGAATGTGACTCTTAAATGACTGTTTATTAAAAATAAAGCTATGGACATTGTCCTAAATCCCTTTTAAAAAATGGGACGTGTAGAGCTTTTATGATGCATCTATTTTTAAATCATCTAAATTACTTCTCTACTACTGGAAAAGTTAGACAGAAAAAGTTGACAGAAAAATGCTCATCATGTGGGTTTGGGTGTTGGTGTATGGGACAAAATTTTAAGTAAAATTTCCTGAAATAAAATTTCTCTTATATGATTCTACTTTGATTATATTTATTTAATTGGTTTTATTTTGAAATTCATGCTCTTTGGATGCGAAAGTAATTTCAATCATTTTCGTATGTTTTGATCTCTTTTATTTAAAATTCAAAATCTTAAATTTGTTTAAATAATTTATTAAAAAAATACTGCGTATTAAGGCGTTTCTAATGTGATTATATATGTGTATAATACCTCTAAAGTATTCCGCTTTCGCAATTTTTCCACGTAACACAATGGCACGGGTTTTATAAGATTAGTTTAAGTTGTATGTATTTATTTAGAACGCGGCGTTAACATAATTCTCCAAGCTAAAAATAAGTCGTTCGCTTCGTATAAACAATCAAAATTCAGATATGTAAATGCGTGAATAACGCCCGCACACTTCTTCGCAATCAAAAAACGCACCTTCTCGAATAAATTCTTGCGATAATCATCAACGAGGTCTGTTTTCAGCAGATGACCCAAATGTAAGACTACCGGGGGGTCAAGATCAGAGAAGTCGAAGCGAACTAAATGACGGATTGGCGCCAAACTTTTACGCTTATGACATGTTTTCCTTTGACTTTATTGGAACGTTACGAGCCGTTTATTAGAAATTCCGAAATCGAGACGTTAGCCTGGCAGCTACACTGTCTGATGTCAAAACTAACTTTATAATACTAATCTAATGTAGGAGTTATAAATTTTTTTCCAGCCATGTGGCGAGAGATAAAAATCCGGGCCATGAGAAAATGACACATTAATTGCAGAGGATCAAGATTTGACAGCACGTATTATTAACGCGATATTTCGGTTTTATTCCCCGCGAACTGCGTGTTTAACTGCCGGAAAACTATATAACGATTTGAAAATAAGCCATATTTTAGAAAGCTTCTTTTGTCTTAATTGGAATGAACGGATTTATGAACGTAAACATCACACAATTTTCTAAAAATGTTTCTCTCCAAACAACTATTTTAACTGAGCTAAAAATAGCGTCAGTACTTTTATTTATTGTTAAACCTATGGCGTGTGATAAATTTATCAAAGTAACTTTTCTTCAACTCACCCTGAAATGACAGTGAATTTACACTTACTTATTACAGCCAAAAATATTCAATGCGGTTATCATCATCATCAGGAAAGTTTAGTTGAGTATACAGGGTACAAGTATACAGGGTGATTTGCAGCAGGCATAAATATGTTTTTGTATTGAAATGGTTTCGAGTAGCTGGCCTTACAGGCAAAGGATTTAATTAAATTGGGAATCGAATTAGGTTCCCAAATCCATAATATTCAGGTAAATTTTTACTTTTCTACTGGAAACGTATGAAGGAAGAATATGTCTTCGATTTCGTAAATTATAAAGTAGATGAATAACACAGATATTACAGACATTTTCTTTTACGAATGACTTGAAATTCAACAAGGCAGAAATAAACCGCTAATACAATTTGCGACGATGTAGGTCAGGCGTGGTGCATTACAGTTTATAATTACGTCGCTCTTTGCTATTATTTTCAATTATTCGTACCACATTTAACCCGTTTACTGCAATTTCACAGAGCTCGCCGCTGAACTTAATTAGAACCACTGGCGTTGACCTAAAAAATAATAATTAAAATTTTTGGTGGTTTTCCAACAGGATGCGAACTGTAAAGTCACGCTGACGCGGAAGGAGTGTTTTCGGAAAATCTCAAATATTCGTGATTACATATTTTTGGATGGAATTTGTTTACGAGCTTTCGTTGAGTTTTATGCGAAGACGTGAACAGTAAAATTTCTGCCGGAATTTCCTGCTCTATTTATAACGTTACGTCCACGATAAAGCTAAGCAAGGTTTAATTGCACTTTAAGCTATTTATTTGATATACCCTTCAATCTTGGTGCTTGCAAAGTTTCGGGTTTGGAACAACTTCCCTCTTTTCTTGTCTTGCGTATCTGATACATCTATCAGATACCGTTAAATTACGTCTAAGAATACAACAAATTGGTTTTATTATATTGTTAAACAGTGCAAAGTTCCATGACGACGTAGTAGAAAATAAAAATTATCGTAAAATACGAGAAGACCTAACTTATTCGAACTGGGAAGTGGAAATGTTTCATGTGGCGCTTGATACTATAATGACATCAACTTTAATTATAAGTAAAATCATGCAATAAATACACATTTTATTATTAATTATGTATTCTAACGGTAAAACCTTGTGGGCAGTTATTGTTCAGCAGTAGAAAAAATAAAACTGTCTCTAATATAAAAAAAAACAAATATTTATCAGGTGCCATAATATACCGAAAGCTCAATTAATCACAAATACAAATGTTTAATAAATCATTTGGCGATGTAGGACATTGATTCATCGATAATAAAAATGATATTTTTCTCTTGTATACCTCCGAGGCAGAACAGCATTAAAATTATCGCGCTTGTTAGCTTCGCGTTATTAAGGCAATAAATAATTCCCGATATTTAATTACGGCGATGATAATAATTTAGGACGGCTGACTTGTGTTTTACCTAAACGCCGCAATATAAACGCAAGCCGGCCGGCATTAATTTAATAAATGATCGCTTATTGTGTCAAAGAAGCTGCGTTGTGGCTTGTTAGGCGGAGGCCATAACGGCGGAGATTATGCCTGTAAACCTTCTACCCTAATTAAACGCCAAATTAAAGCGGCTTAATAGTTGATGAGAACGGCATGAAGAACATTAGTGTACATACCTTCCTAATTATTTCACGGATGAATTATTCTTCACATTATAATGGAGTATTAAAAACACTACCAGTGTGTTTAGATGTTTAAAGGATGGTTCACATGTTTGATTAGGTGGTGACTGGCTGGTTACATAAAAAATGTGTTCCCACGTCTTTTTCTTTTCAACAACCAGTACATCAAATATCATATCCACATCTCAATAAATATAACATCAAATAGTAGATGTTCAAAAGAAACTTGAAAGATCTTGACACATCTGCTACAAATTAAAAAGAAATTCGATTCACTCATTTAATTTTTGATAATTTCACTTTTTATTTGCTCGTTGAGTGACTGTAGTTTCAATAATTTATGTCATTTTGAAACTGATCAGTTTCAACTAGGTACTACTACACTACTAGTGTGAAAATAAACATTGTACACACGTATATAAAAAATATATAGTATATGATGACATGATGGATAATTATAAATAATAAAGTGTACAGTTCATTTTTTTACTATACGCCGGTCGATCGATCGATAAGTCAAAAAACTTTTATGTAGCTATCTCCTTCTAACTTTCGTGAAACAGCCTTGCGGTTTTTGCATGTCGCGTCATTTCGTCGGATATTTTCTTCACTCAGATCTATGCGATCGGCATATAGTAAAAAAATGATCTGTAGGTATTTTTTATTCTCAATGCAGTTGGTAACGCAAATTAATATTCTGTTATTTCCTTCACGCCGCCATAGATTTTCACAGTTGTCTTTGACATACATATATTGCTGCGTTGTATTTTTCCTTTTCCTTTTTCTATAAAAGTTTCATGTCTCTTACACTTCTTCCATTATTGGTTCCTTCTTGTCACCTTTTTGATTGGAATCGTCTTTTCTCGTACTCCATCACTTCCGTTTCTTTATCCGTGTTTTGGATTACAGATTGCTTTCTTAATACACCTTTCTTAATCCCTTCTCATATTCTTGTCGTACTTTCGGTTTTTGCGGCTCTGTCGTCGTGCTGGATCGGTTTCAATTTATTTCTCATTTTCGTCTCTCTTACACATGCATTATCCCATAATTGATTCCTTCTTGGTAGCTTTTTGACTGGTACAGTTTGGCCTCCAAAATAATCGACTCTATTTCTCTCTTTATCTATATTTTAGAATGTTCATATTCTTGTTTCTCTGGTTTTTACAGCTTTGTGCTTCACCTTTCTCCATTGCATTCTTTTTCTTAGTAAAAATGATCAAAACCAATGTATGCACCTCTACACGATTTTGATATTGTATGCCTGTGATTACATGATTAGTACGGGGACACCCACGTTCCTTTGTATATATCTTCTATCCATTAATATGTGTTTTTATTACTTTTCCATTGCAAATTCTATCACTCTTCTTCTATTATTGTTAACTTTTTCTGGTATTTACTTTCATCTTCCTAATTTTATATTTACACTTCTCAATACTACTCTGATTGCTTACTTGTTTAATTTGTTGTATGCCTTTTCAAGCTCCTCGATCTTTTAGGGCCAGTTTCATAATGGAACTTAAAGGAGACTTTAAAATGAAAGTCACAATCAGATGTGTAAACAAATGTGTTTTCATATTTGTTTTGACATTTGAAAGTGACTTTAAATTCCATTATGAAGTTACCCATACTTCTGTTTTTTTTCCTCCATGGAGGTGCCACTTTACTTCAATTTATTGGATTTCTCTTAAGTTTCATGATGAAACTTGATAAACTAGCGCCCTAGTCTATACAATGTATTTTTTGAAAGGGAACTGTTTCTGAGAGCTTTTGGTTTCGGTTTCCAAAGTATGTACTATCGTGATCAGAAAAACCGACTACATTCTAAATTTTAGTTGATTGAACCGTGCTTCAAGATGTACGTTTGTCATTTTGGCATTAATTAAACAATTAAATGCAATTCAGAAGGCAATCATTCAAACGCGATTGCAAGACGTAATCAGCATTCGAACAATTTTTGCAACTTAATTAGTTCTTTCGAACCGAATGAGACGGATGAGATTTTATAGGTTGACAGATACATGAAAAGTACTGTCAAAATTAATGTTACACAACTAAAATTCTTGAAAATGAAAGTGTCTATTTCTCTTCGCTATAGTCGTTTTTTATTATCACGATGGTACATATCAAATTTCATTCATTAAAAATAAAAACACTTTTTGGAAAATCTATTAATAGTAATTGACAATTTTTCCGCAGTTAAATAAGTTGATATTTTTAATACATAATTCGATAAGCGATTTATTTACCACATTTTATACAACTTTCATGAAGAATAAATAGGACATCAAATCAGATCTTAAATTAAATTTGTGAATACTTTGTTTCTAAAATTATAATCACTGGGACAAAAACATGCAACTTTTGCTGAATGAAGGTGACAAAGAACTGCAAATATGTGACCTTACTCTCTCATCCTTTGTGTTATTTCTCGAATACACTGTCAGTATACGGAAAGAAATTCGAAGAATAC
This sequence comes from Dorcus parallelipipedus, assembly GCA_958336345.1. NCBI lineage: Eukaryota > Metazoa > Arthropoda > Insecta > Coleoptera > Lucanidae > Dorcus > Dorcus parallelipipedus. The sequence continues at coordinate 32,255,434 of OY284479.1, read as the reverse complement.
ATAGCTATGCAGGATCTGATAATTTTAAAAATGTTGTCAGTTTGTTTATAAATAATTTGCGCGTTTCATAGTTTAAAGTAATGTGATGTGCTCTAGTAAGAATAATAATATTAATATTAATAATAATAGTAATAAGAAGGTATGATCATGAAATTGAACAATTTTTTTTGAATTTACATATGTTGTGGGTTATGTTCGGCGCATGTGATTTGTTCATTATCAACAAAACATGAAAGGAATTTCGGTCATATAATGAGAATGGAGAAGGATGTTTTCACACAGCCACTTTCAGTAATTGTTATAAAATAACTTTTGCGTTCAATTTTGAATACTTAATAGTTAACCTTTAACGCGCACTATTTTACAATAAAAAAACATTTGGGTTGAATAGAGATAGAGCGGATGAAATTTTTATCAAAAATGTCATTCTTTAGCGAAAATATTTATAGCAAATTCACATTTAAATTTTAACTTAAATATTTGTAATAATATTTACAAGTGCGAAGCGGCTTAGAGTCGAAGCACACGGACCATTTTTAGGGAGTCAAGATCGATACCAAGAATCGTTTAGCGTTAGTCCTGACTACGAGCAGTTGAAAATAAGTCAATACTGACCTTTGCTAAGGACCTTTTGCGGTTGACTTGGATTGCTAAAAGTTTTGACCCTTAAAGAGTAATTAACGCTTCAGAAACACTTCATATCTGATAGAGTATAATTAATTTACTAATAATGTCTTTAAAATTATTCAAATTGATATTAACAATTGAATAAACATCGATATCCTTTACTGTTTTTTTAAATCAAATAAAATTGTCTTTAAATATTTTTGAAAACTGTTTTACATTACCTTATTTCTTTGATTCAATTTCTTAAACAATTTAATTTAGGTAGTAAATTGTATCAAAATTTTAATGGAATTATAAACTATACAGCGTGTAATCGAATAAGTTTCACATATTAATACTGTAAGTTCTTCATTACATAAGGAATTGATTCTGCAAATATTAATGTTCTTGCTCGAAAATAAAAAAACTGACCTATCACAAGAGCGCATCACCTTTTGTTTGAAAACCTCTGCTCGTTGTGCGATTTTTATAGACGCATCGTAAAACGATAAATTCCGCAAATGTCACGGTCACTGGGTTAGTGTCGCCCGAAATACAATTTGGAACGGAATCTTCGAACATCTGTTTCATTAAATAATCCACAATAATTACGTCGTCATATTTCACACTTTGTAAACAAATAACACACTATTGGCGGATTTCACAAACGTTACTTAAATTTAATCATCCGTTAAAAGTAAACGTTGCCATGGTTACATGTGTTAAAAGTATAGGAATGATTATTCTTAGTCGATGATTAAAGTTAAGTGACGTTTGTGAAATCCAGCATTAGTGATATAATTTGTTAATTTCTTATGTTAAAATAATGAATGTAAGTTATAACTTACTTGTACTTATGTATATACTTATGTACATTGATAAGCAACAAATTGGTGACAGGAGAATTTTGCGGATGCGAACATCTTTTTCGGTTCCGTCAAATAAATAAATGCATTGACTGCACTAAATACAAATGTTTAGTTTAACGCTTTCCCTAAGTTTTGAGAACATTCTTAAGTCATTTACTGTAATAAAGCAATTAGGTGCGATTTTATCGCTCGAGTTTAACAATACGATCGTTTATTGTTTAATTCACGTATAAATTACTATTTGCTTTCAGAATATTAAATGATAAAGAACGTCTAATAATTAAAAAGGCAAATTTCAACACAACACTTGCAACTATCGTAATCAGCTGACACTGTGAACAGACGTACACACAGTACCTCCGCGATCTTTTTTGCTTAGCCTGAACGTAATAAAGAATCATAAATTAAGGGATGATAAGTTTGGCGCTTTTTGTTCCAATAATACTTTTAGAATGTGACCTTTATTGAATTAATTGTGACCTATTTTTTTTACTTATTGTTAGGTAGGATTCATGATTACTGTTTTATTTTTAATTAAGGAAATAAAATTATTATTTAAAGATTATTTTGTGAAAAATCTGCATATCTATTACTTAAATATTAATTAAAAAAACAGCTGGAATTTGTACGAAAGTAATAAATGACCTGCCTCAACGTTTATTGTATCGCATCTGCGGGTTTACTGCTCTCATTTATTGCGTATAATAGTAAATTTCGCTCAGCCGTTCAGGCCATCCGAGGCTTTAAATCAAAGCCAGCGGTTCTCAAACGTTTTATGTAAAAACTAAACATATATTTTTCCGGAGTTATTATTGACATTTTTTTTCAAACGTATGTCGTAACTTCGCTTCTTTTCTTTTGTATTAGTTGTGGTTACAATATGTGAAACTTATTCGATTACACGCTGTATATATAGAGAAATAGAACATATTCTATTTACATATAATCCGTATCTGCAGCCCAAATTTTTTGTGATTCAAATTTTTATTGTAGAAATTGAACCAAATCTTGTACAAGAAATAGGTTAGTCAGACTTAGGCCCGATTTTACAATCGTCTGATAAACTGAGTATAGCGCTATTCTTGGAATAACGTGACGTAGATATGGAGGAAGGTTAAAGGATATTTTCGCGAATAGTTATTCTCTCCTTATTCCACGATTGTAAAACTGGGCCTTAGGAGACCAATAGCGATTCAATTTTAAATGAAATGAAAAGATGTTAAATAGAAAGAAATGTTTTTTTTGTAAGAACAAAAAGCGACGCATTTACTTAATGTGTAAACACAATTTACTCCGCAAGTAATATCTGTTCGTGCCATATAATTCCTTCTGTCCCGCATACAGCAGATTCTTAGTCTTAAAAGCCTTTTAATTTAATAGCAATTCCATATATAAGGCAGGTTTATTACAACAGCATTACACAAAGCTCTTCAACGTACCTACTCAAAGATGAATAAATTCAGTTAACGGCGTATTTTACGCGCCGTAAAATTAAATTATCCATTCGATTCGCGGATGGAAAGATTCAAAGTGGCGAAATTCATTAAAAAAATTTTACGAGCACACGAAATCCGAGTTTTTAGAGCGTGAAATCGACTGATAAGGCCGCTTATAAGGTGAGGAGATGGGCGGACGTTAGACGTGGAATAGATAAAGCCCAATTAATTTGGACTAGGAAATTTCATATTTATTTTTTAGTACGCTCGAATATAGCGTTCAAGAAAGTTTATGGTATAATATATGTTTTATGTCTAGATACATATATTTGAGGATAGGTGCGCCAAAGTCGGCGCCAAAAACTAGGTAGGTGTTGATTTGATTTGCATATGAAGAAGAATACGCAATAGGTACTAGATTTTGACCCTGTCTTTAAAACTGAATAGAAGATAAACTGTAGTTCAAATTTAAAAAGGAAAAATGCTATCAGTTGGTCTTTTAATATGTACTTAATCATACGCCCAAAAAAGCTGTGTGAAAAACAAATGTTGTAACAATAGTTCAATGAATAAGTTGCTAGTTCGTAAATTCACCGTTAAAAATTAATACTCGTTAAGCTTTCACTCGTAAATATCATTTTTATGGAATTATAATGAAAAGAATTTGTTGTTTCTGAGCAATATTTGAAATCTGACTCGATCTTGTCCTTAGACTGCAAAGTTTCAATAAGAATATTCTTCTGTTAAAACTTCCATGATAAAGAGAACCACTAGGAAATGGTCTGTACATAAGTGTATAAGTAGGTATATATTTCAATCCAGTGTGACCATATTTTGGAATTTTTCTGAGCAGTTCACCTTTCTTATTGCCACTTCAAGCTGAACGTGCTTTACGCATTACGCAAAAGAAATTCAACAAAAGATAAGATAACCAGAGAACTCGTGCTGCAAGATACAAGATTTACTGCCTTATGGTTAACCAAAGCAAGCACAGTTCACAGCCGAATTATTTACTTTCGTTCCTCGTCCCTCGCGCTTAAGACTTTCCGAATTTCCTGGACAACTTGCAGCTGAAGGTTAAAAAGATAACACGCATTGAATATTCAATTTGAGCAGGAATTTAATTACTGCGGCTGTTGTCCGTGCCGCGACATGTGTATAAATAACGCTGAGAGTGTAAAAAATGCGCCAGTTATAAATTATTCCCATTCTAATTAGCGCAAGGAAATAATTTATTGGCTCCGATGGAATGTTAAAACGCTTAAATATTCGGCGTGGATTAGAAATTAGGACAGTAATTGTCGAACCTCTGGGTTCACAATTATGTAACAGTTATTAAAAATAGCTACGTATCCTGCAGATATGATTTTTTTGGCACTGCTATGATTCACCTCGGACAATTCGGAAGTGAGTGTGCACTTGATAAAGATAAGAAAAAGTATTGCAAATTTTATTTTTAACGTTAAAAGTTAGTCGAATAACTTCCGGAAAAGGCAGATATTGAATGGCAAAAATTATTATTTTTTGTATCATATCATTGATTGTAACAGTGAGGAAATTAATTGGGGATGAAACCATTTCGTAATAAGCATCGAAAGTTTCACATGAATACACTCGCACTTTCGAGTAAGTTACCCTGTCTCTATTTTCTTGGGACGATTCTTTTCGCAGTGTTCTTTTTACATCATAAACTTATTCATAGAAACACCTAGGTAATTATTATATCAACCGTAAATACCATTTCGTACTTCCTCTTCTCTCGTATTTTTGAGTCGGTTGATAAATATACAGCTAACTTCAGTTCAAAACAACCTCGGCGTAACCTATAGATATTTTCTGAAATGCTTGGTTGAGCCTCCTGCCTTTTCGTTGTGTTACTTCAATTTCAATCTCTTTTTTATAATTGTATAATTTCTCCGATTCTTTGTTATGTCTTCACTGTTTCAACAGTTTTAAATGATTTGTTGTAGCAAACGTGCTTATGATGTCTCGACACGCTTTTATATATGTACTTCTAGAGGACGATGCTATCTGCTGCAAGAACTTTCTTATTTTTATTTTATTGTCAATCTTTAAACCTTAAATTATGTTCTGGTTTCTATTGTACCTGTGATTTTGAAGACTAATGTCTTTAGTTAGTTAAGTCACTTTTCGTCAGGCTGAATTTACCCTTTGTCATTTGGATTCATTCATCAAATATCCAGTGCTTCGTTAACCCAAAGCTCTATCTGATACAGGTCGAGAGAAAATATTTATTTCTTGCTGTTCATGAAGGTTTATTCACGTAAAGCGTTCATTAAAAGCTCCTATGGAATGAGTGTAAATAGAAATTGGAAAGACGTACATCAAAAAGAGCTGTTCAAATAAAGTAAAACTGGGTTTCCGATACACATTAAAATTCCAAGAAAAAGCTTCTCATTGTTACTTTATGTAGTGGGTTAGTGAGTAAGGTTATTTATTCATTTTCCATTGTTAATACTTCTTCATTCTCTATTATTTTATTTACTTCGTGTTTTGAGGTCTACCGTTTGGATGCCGTCGTGTGACCACAATCTATTCTCTTTTGTAATTTTTTTTTGGTTTTGTATTTTTAGGTAAGCCATTTCGCGCTTAACTTCTGGTTTATGTTTTACTATACCTTTGTTCATAGCCTTTCAGAATTTTAAATCTAATTTCATCTTGACTTGACTCTTTTGACTTTACTATCCCACTGGAGAATTATGCAATTTTTAAAGTTAAAAGTTCTTCCTCAAATATTTATTAGGGGCCTCTACATTTCTCACTCCTTGTTTTGTTGGTTTTCTAACTAACGATGTAATAAGGTCACTTTGTTTTTTACAAAAAGAGAGCTCCTAATGGTTTGTCGTTACAGCTAACCGCCATTGTTACATAATTTGGGTCCATAGCCCATGACTTATTTCTTTTTTGTTTTTGTTGCCTACCTTTGCGTTAAAATCACTCATAAAATAATAAATAGAAAGCTTACGTTTGTGTATAACACTGAAGAAGAGTAATTTTTCTAATTCTAAAACTTGACAAAACTCTCTGGGGCATTGGGTTGGCTATTCCGAGTCTCTTTACGTCCTTCTCTTTGCGATCTTGCAGATTGTAAATGGACCTTTTCTGTTGCTTAATTTATGTTCCTTGCTGTCACTTTTTGGCCCAAGAATATCGAACCTTTACTCCTTTGTTTTTGCACACTAAGGCCCAGTTTTACAATCGTGGAATAAGGACGGAATAACTGTTCGCCGAATATCCTTTAACGTTCCTCCATATTTACGTCACATCTACGTCACGTTATCCTAAGAATAATGCTTATCCGACGATTGTAAAATCGGGCCTACAAGTTGCCTACTTTTGACTTGCGTCAAATTTATTTGAGTTTGATGTTGAACTGGCCAACATTAGAGGTATAATAACTCATCTGAACTTGTTTGCTTTGGGGATTAATTAATAAATGAAATGTATTTGTTTTTTTTTGAGCTATATTTTGAATGATAACTTTTAAATCGAAAATTTATTCCAGTTATCTGGAATATAGAATTTCGGTTATTAAAATATGAATAGGAAATATTGAGGCTCAGGTCAATTTACGTATGGTACAGAATCTCATTAAAGAGCTGCAGAAATAGCCTCGTAAATCAATATTAACATTTTGGTGGTTTCGTGCATTTAGAATTCGTGAAAGAGTGAATATGTCCTTTACATGCTTTTCATGATCCTACTTAGGTATAATTAAGGCACCATAAATGCGACATAAAATCGAACTAAACGCTCGTAAACTACTGTCGATGTTAAGCTGGGCCGTAAAATTATATACATTGTCGTAATTTATTCAGTTTTAGTTTTTCACATCATTAAGTGCCTCCTCCGAGCGAGCCAAAGGCTATTATTATAGTACTTTCCGTTTTCAGCCGAAGAAATTGCTTCAGTTTTTCATTAAGTATCACCCTTAAATAAAAATAATGGAAGAGTTTAAAAGAAAACGAATAACTTTTTCAATTCTTTGGTGTTTAATTTGTTTTCGACGCAGTAAATTCGCTTCTAATAATTACGCAATTACTTCATAGTATGTTTTGAGGTTTCAATTAAATATTTGGGGCAAAAGAATAAAATTACAAGGACTCTGATTACGCGGAGGTTTAAATCCGCTCCTTGCGGTTAATAAATTCCGCTCGTGTTTATTCTGCACCAAGTATTCCAAAACAGTTTAGAACATTTAATGTGAGAAATGTGCGCAAAGTTTCGATTCATTCATCTTCAGTAATTTGGTCAAAATTAATAAATCTCCTGGCGTTTGGTTCTCTCTCAAAAAAACAATTTGGAATGAAAATAGACATTTTATTTCGATAATTCGGTAATAAATCTCTCCTCGCTTGGTGGGAGGGAAGTGCTGCTTTTGCTTCCAATCTGGGAATATGTTATCCAGAACCTGTTACCCTTATAACAAGAGAAGTTGCAGTGGTGTATTCCTGCTCTTCTCAGTGTCACTTCGGTATTTATTTACACACATGAATGCGCGGGGTATATTTAGAAATGGAACGACGCAAAAGAACTCGCTTTAGGAAAAATGTTTTATATCTGAATTCCTTAATTGTTTTGAATGCTTAAGAATAGGCCCACTCACAAAGTATTAATTGGCTTGTTAAACACCTGATTTCGTCACCGTTCCACTAAGCCTGAACATCTGCGCTCCTCCTGTCTTTATCAGTTTCAACAGATGAGAATTGATGACACTTGGTCTATATTCAAGAGTTTATCTTACGAGTTGAATGCCTGCGGCAACAATCGACTTTATCCGTGGCTATTGTTTTGCAATACAAAACCATACCAAAAAAAATTATAAAAGAGTTAATTTGAGAATTGCTTTTTTTCTTCTTAACCGGTAAATGGCATTTTGGGAAAATGAATAATGAGTACTCGGTCCTTTTTAATTTTTTTAATAACTGCAGTGTACTTTCAAACCAGATCCGACTCGCCCTCAGTGCATATTATTCTTGTGTTGGGCTCTGGCAGGTGGTTGAAGGGAAAAAGCTTATAATCAACAGAGTAAAAGATATTTTCGATTTATTTTATATGCGAACATTGAAAATTAAATAAACAGAAATAAAAAAAACAGACACTTTCTTAGATTATCTCATGCAGAGAAGAGCAGAACCAAAAATAAGAAAAACAGATTATTTTAAAGTATTTAAAAAAATCCGATTATTAGATTGAAAAGTCATGTTCCCCAGCTATTCAAAAGACCTGTTAACCTACTTTACTAAAACATTTATTAACATTTATTTGTTGTTACAGGTTCTTAAAAAGAAGTGCATCGTTAGGCCTCGTCGGCATCACGCTCATTAACTACGTCAGGATTGCGTAAGTTATTTGTTTTTGTGTTTATATCTACTTTACATATTTATATCTTGTTAGCAATATTGTTTCAACCAACATTTTCATTGGTGCGGTATTAAGGTGACTACTTGCGTATACCTATGTATACATAATGATAAAAAAGAAAACAATAATCACGTTATTTACTTCCGTTTGTGAAGATGTGATTTATTTTATTATACAGAGTGATTCAGACTTTAAACAACCCGAAAGAGATTTAACAATTAATTACTCCATGGTAACGATATTGGTAGTCAGTCGATAAGTATTAATATCCTTGCATTTGTATTTATGATTGCAATTTTTTGCCAGACACGGTTAGTAGTTTACAAATGAGGAGTCCAATACAATATCCGGCCAAGTCCATTTTTGATAATCGTACAAGAGAACAGAAAAAAGTTTTGCCTGAAAAGAAACCAGACTAGAAAAGAAATAGGACCGAAAATTATATTCAAATTAGTTCAAATTCTTTAGTATTGGTTTCAATATAATTTTCATATAAAGAAACCAACAATTGTAAAATAAACTATAATCGAATGCAAATTAACATTCATTCAGGGAAGACACAACTAAGGAGTAAAACCTGTAAAGATAAAATGCCTGTGAAAAATTCAAATACGATTTTCTTTATTCCAAAAGACAAACAATGCATTTTCGAAGGGAGACGCCCAAAGAAACTTTCCTTGCAGCGATAAGAACCTAACTTTGATCCTCTTTGTTTATTACATTCTGAACAATTGAAAAGTTCTTCAAGTTGATCCTGATTTTTGAATGAAAGAAGATAGAGCGAGAAAGCGATGACTTCCTAAACTGATTGACAGTTGTCAAACAGTTGTAGTGATTTGCTTATAACATAACGATATGTAAACATCATTTTCTTATTACATGCCGATCTGATCAAGCTAAAAGGAGATAGTTATATAAAACATTCTATTTTTTTTAGAGCATTGATTTCGAAAATTTTTAAAAATTCAAGGACCCTTTTGATAGAAGTCGTTGCAGATCCCTACTTTTAGCGTTTTTTTATTTTACTTGTTAGGACTTCTACGTCTTTACTGAATTTTCCATCGTACTCTTCCTTGACCTACGCTTTTTCATATATACCATGCTGTATCGACGATATCATTTCTTCATATTGCTTTAGGTTTTTCAACATTTCGCTTTTCTACTATAAACATTTTTCAGTCGTTGTTATCCTGTGGCTCTAACCAAATAGCAACTACAGTTTCATTCTAGTTGCATACTAGGAATCTGTCACTCCTATCTGTTCCTTTATATTTTATTCTGTTTTCATGTTTGTACAATTTGTAACTTATTGTTTCCGCTCTCATTAAAAATTTTTACCTGTTCTTTAACTCGTTTTGTTTAACGTTTTATAATGTCCAATTTGTGGACGAAACCGGTCATGTGCTAAAATAGAACAATAAAAGAATTGTAGCGTCTTCCAATTTATAAATTTTGATATTTTTTCTTCATTTTTAAAGTGCGACCTAGATGTGACCAGTCCATTTTTTCTTTTTTAGTTTGTTTTTTATAGGGAATCTGCAGACGATCATCTTTAATTTCACAGGCTTTTCCAAATCCTACTTGTTCTGATACTTGTCCAGTTTGTTAGCTATTTACGACTACTTCATTATTTGTCTCGAGAATTTCTTCAAAGCCTAAGCAAGATGGACACGATCAGAATACATTTGCGACCTGCTCGCTTCTCTTCATCTTGAGCTGACACGATTAAGTCACGTTTCTTATTAATCTCGTTAGAAGAAAAAGTTTCCACTCGCTCTTTATTTTGGTTGCCATCTGAGTTTATTTTGTGTGTCAACTGTCTCATGCTTAAGTTTTAAATATTTCTCGTGGATTTTATTTTCACGCGGTTTCATTGATTTCTTTCATATGGTTCAAGATAAAATTTGTTTTTCATTCATTGTCAGTGCCCCGTTTTGCTCCTTTACTTTAGTGATTTTCCTTCTACTATTACTTACTAAAACAATACAGATAATATTTGCACTTACTTTTACGTATACCTCCTAATATATTTTCTTATTGACCTTTGATTAATTATTTGTCTATTTCAATCTAAATTTCCTTATAAATTTCTTTCATTTTCGATGACATTTTGGTGTTGCTGCTCAATTTTTCGTCTTCTCTTGTTGTAGCAGTTTTATGGCATTATTATTGCTGTAAAATGTTTTGTCGCTAAGTGATATCAGGCTTTTGATAGATCCTTAGTGATTCGCAAATTCTAATTTCAGATCCGCGGTTTCAAAGTATTTCAAAAGGCCGCTTTACAGTTCGCAATTATTTATTGCCGGCAATGAAAATTGCAGCGATTTGTATTGCACACATACGTGGTATTTGCATTTTGTATGAAAATACAATACTACGCATGCGTGCAATACAAATCGCTGCAATTTTCATTGCCGGCAATAAATAATTGCGAACTGTAAAGCGGCCTAAAGGATGGCATTTTACAAGCGTTTGCTTCCAAGAAATTTTTTGCAACTTGATAAAATCCTAACAATTTGAAGAGCGGAAATGGTACAACTTAATATGGGAATCGTTGCAGATAATTTTTTAACTTCTGCTCTGCTCTGTGCTCATTACAGTACATAAATTATCAAGCCATGTATTTGTTAGCAACGAGATTGGAAATGTAATAATTTGTCTATTTCTGCAACGCTTTCCTGCAGGCGCATAATTTCCCTTAATAACGATAATTGCCTTGTATTCATTACGTTCCACGGCATTCGTTATTCCTTGTGCAAATAGTTTAACCACGGCGTAAATACATAACGAAGTAAAAGCCGAGGCGCCTATAATACTCATGCGTGACAAATGGTCGAAACTGCCTCTCGCAAAAACACATATGTCACGCTGACTTTTATATTTATCACTGCATTCATTATCCTCGCGATTTTATTTGATTCGCCTGCCGCTCTACTTTTTTTCCGGTCGTGAATTATTCGAATCAGTGCAGGAGATTATGGTTTTATTTTATTGACGACAGTAAATCCAGAGCTTTTGCTACGCATCACGGTTTTTATTTGGCGCTTTACGAGCACCGGAATTGTAAAAACGTACCCAGTTATAATATAGTGAAGTTAAGGTCTTTAGATGTTATTAGTTAGTACTGCGCCAAGACGTTTTAATTTCTTTACCTTCACTGTATTTGTACAGAAAACAATGAGGATTAAAAATACCAGAAACTCGTGAAGAGTGAAGAAGATAAATTCTACTTAATTTATTACATTTGCCTATTCTTGATGTGCTTGTCAGTTTAATGACTCACTAACTAATTTAAAATTGCACGAGTCTCTTTTTCTTTCTCAAACGCATTTTATTAATGATCGTGGTTAATAAACTGGTTAATAGAAATCTCCATAGTGGGTTCCAAAAAATAGACACTTGTATACAGAATAGTAAAACATAAATAAATTGATAAGATCCTTTCTTAAAGTAATTAATTTCTCCCGGAATTATTTCTCAGAAAAAATTAACGAGTGTTCCTTAGCTTCGTTTTAAAAAGTGGGTCGAAATTCCCAAAGTCTCTTGGGCTAATGAACGTGTTCTTTGTTCTACGGGATATTCCGAGCTCACATTTATTTAAAGAAATATCTGAGTGAGTTTCGTCAGGTGTACGGCATTACCAGAACGCAGAGAAACAACCCATTCACAAATTTCCGTGCGACTCAAAGCCCACGCACAAATCATTTACATGACAGGAACGTAAACACGACACCGGAATGCTTTCCCGCCCGAAAGCTCAATCAAGCTCATTGAGGTTCAGTACCGATTTTACGGACGGCATAAATTACGTTCTTTTAATATTAACCTGGGAATAACATACGAGGTAATCAAAACGGGGTTTATACCTCAAAGAACCGGCCGGCATGTTTTACGCACGTTAAATTTAAATTCTCATTTTTCTTGCGGCACAGGAAATAAAACGAGGCACTTAAAACACATTGACGACAGAATATAAAACTGTCGCAGATGAATACTTTTGATTATTATTTAATTTGCCGTACTTTGACGACGTTTCTATAAATTGCGAGAGGCACGCGTTATCTAATAGAACGGAAATAGAATTGGCACTCTGATTTTTTTTTTTTCGGAGAATTCGCGGTTTTATTTCGCAAAACTATGGGATTAGCATCGGATAATACAACTTGGCAAATGATAATTTGATGTAGGCGTGAAAATTATATGTATAAGTTGAAATAAATTTGTAGATTTTATCTCGATAATCAAATGCAAATAATAATATTTATATTTGAAATGCCAAACGAATATTTTCTGGTGAAAGTGTCGTACTTACTTGAAATATCGAAAAGCTCCTCAGTGATTAATTCTTTTTTTTTCTTGTTGTGTTATAAAAGCTTAGTAGTAGATGGGGGACCAAACACTTTTAAATTTACTAACTCCACGTCCAATCAATTAGCCCCCTATTTATTAGCCATAAACGGTAGATAGCCGAATATAACCGAAGAAATATGTGAGAATCGAAATCCCATGAGCCCCTTTAATTACCTAATTTGTAACTTATCTGCGCTCGTATATCGGTGAAACTCAAGAAGTTATAAAAGCCCGGGAATTCGTTGTCAATTACAAAGCCACTAAAATACGATCTACACGTCCACGATCGGGTTTTTCGATAATTAAAAAGTTCGTGGGGGCAATTATGGGGAGTCTGTGTTATTGAGCTCGAGTTTGAAGTGTAGTCGAAGTTTAAAGTAAAGCAATATTTTCTGATTAAACGCCACGAAGAATTATAGAATGTAAGTTTTGTTTAAGTATTTTGACGATTTATTATTATTTGACAGTATTTGTAAGGAAGCGCAATTAAATTAATTCTGTCAGCATACAAATCGAATAAAGAGCTTTAAATACCAACTACGACGCAAACATTTCATTAGAGCGTTTCAGCCAGCGCGTAAATCAAATGATAACGCCAATTAACGAGGCACAAACAAATATTATGTCATATTTTTCTTGTACGCCAAAACAGTCAAGCTCGTCGTTAATTGGATGCATTTATAAAATCCTTTTAATTACAATTAATGGTTTAAGAGGAATATGTGCAAAGCATTTTCGTATGGTCCCGACGATGATGATGATGATGTAACTTGTTTAGTTAATAAGCGAACTGTTGGCTGAGCGTGCTTCTCGAAAACGCAGAGTAATTCGTACAATGCTAATGCAAGTTTCTTGTAATTCACGTGAACATAAATTGAATGAGCAAAGCCGAATTATTAGTACTAATTAAATCAACCGGATTACCTGCTTCGAAATTGCAAAGTGCATCACCGAGCAACTCATCTAACCGGTCTTTACGTAACCCAAGATTTCGTAATGTTTTAAAAATGTTTTGTAAACAAAATATACCGCATGACCAAAAATTATAATCCATGGTAATAACGAGCAATGGCCCCAAATATTTTTCAATCTTTTCAAAATTCATTTCATCATATTTTATCGTAAAAAATTATTGAAGTCCTTAAACAGGTGAATATGAATTGACACTACAACGATTACCTGCTTCGAAATTGCAAAGTGCATCACCGAGCAACTCATCTAACCGGTCTTTACGTAACCCAAGATTTCGTAATGTTTTAAAAATGTTTTGTAAACAAAATATACCGCATGACCAAAAATTATAATCCATGGTAATAACGAGCAATGGCCCCAAATATTTTTCAATCTTTTCAAAATTCATTTCATCATATTTTATCGTAAAAAATTATTGAAGTCCTTAAACAGGTGAATATGAATTGACACTACAACGTTTTGAAAGACATAGATCTTTCAAGTAATAAAACCTGGGGCAGGACACAAATCAAAACGTCTTTTGTTCACGTTGCATTATTCAATTTTGTGAGCCGGCGAACTTGTGTAACTTCCTGATTTCGCGTTGGTTATATACGACTTCGGGAAATTTATGGGCGTAAAATATTCAATAAATTCTCCCTGATGGAAGTTTATAGTGAAAAGTGCTTCACTTGATATATAAGTTTGAACTAGAAGAGTGAGAAATACATAGCTCTATGAATAAGAATAGCTCTTTTTAATTTCTACTTTCATTTTGTTATCTAGTGGCTTTTTACATCTTTTATGTTGATCATTTGATGAACACGGTCTTGATTGAGTTAGTCACGATTCAACTCTTAAAGTAATTGTTGGGATGATCGTTTTACTTCCTCACTTGCAAGTTGTGGTAAATTTACATTTATTTCTATGCATTTACGAAATCAAATGTGATTTCAGATAAGGTGCAGGATGAGGTAGGTTTTGTATTTTTGGAATAACTTATCGCTAACCACGATAGGTTTGTTCCAGCAGCAGCTTCAGATCCGTCAAAAACAGTTTCCCATCGAAGTAATCGCCCATTTTACCAGCGCCATCGAGTGTACAACTTTGATGAATACATGGCTCTTGACGGTTTATAACCAGTAACCAATTGTTGCTGCACCAAACCTGATATTATCTACATGATAAACTTTCCAGAGTGGAAAATACAAATTCTACTGTTAATCGTCATAAAAGTGTCCATATGATTGAACAAAGTCACAGTCTTTAACGTCCAATGCAATTAGGTTTTTTCGCTTTAAAAAAGTTACTTAAAGTAGAGCTCCATGCATTACCCTGTATAATTTAGGTATAATTGTGCGAACGGTTAAGGTTAAATAATTCATACATTTTTAGATAATACCTTCTCCTTTTACATCTAGTTATTTTAAAGTTGAATCGTTTAAACCTAACTAAAAATATCATCAATTGGTGGTCTTAATCTGGAGCTGAAATTATTGCTTCTTAGAAACGCTAGATTACTCTGCTATTGGTACTAACACAAGAACATGTTTAACTTGTTGCATACACTTTGTATTCTGCTTTTCGACGTTTATGCTGTAGCTTCACAACAGTCGATATGGTTTGATCCTCCTCAGCCTTCTCATGATAATGTATGGTCCCAAAGTTTTGGGAAAATCATGGCATTTAATCAAGTTTCGATCTGGTTCTGCAAAATGTCTTATAAGCTATAAATTCGGAATTTACGATCTAGTTAGGCGAATGTCCAAGCGTGATATTGTTGCAATTTATCGAGAACAACATATTTCTCTATCAACAATTTATCAGACCATAAAGAAATGTGAAGAGGGTGTACCCTGCGTTGATTTACCCAAAAGTAGTCGTCCAAAAATTTTGAGTCACGTGAGGGAACAAAGGTTGATTGAAGCCGTTAAAGTCAAAGTTGGAGTTTCACAGCTTAAAGATTCAGTTTGTCAGGGACCACTGTTTTTAGGGCAATTTCTCGAAAAGACGTGGTGTTTCGAAAAAGAAGAAAGGCAACAAAATATATCCTAGCCCAGTTAGAAAGGTGTTGCCGTTCACTAAGGCGCATGCATCCATTTTGTAAATTAACCAGATTGTAATGGATGATGAGAAACCTTTCACTTTGTCCCATCCAAAGATGAAGGGAAACGACGATATAGAAAACATACCGGCAATATCAAGTTAAAAGGTAAATCAAAATTCAAGGACAAAGTTTTAGTGTGGGTTGTCATTCCCAGCCATACACTAGTTATGTTCGAGGAAAAGCCTTAACTGCACAACTTTATATTCTCTAAGCTACTTCAGTTTTAAATGCACATGATGATATATTGTTTGGTCTGATCTGCCTTCATGCCATTATGCAAGAGTAACTAGAGACTGATGTAATACAAACAACATAGATATTTTTCCTAAATTAGACAATCCTCCTAATGTACGTCGGGCTCGGCCAATTGAGGAATTTTGGTCAATACAGACCTGAAGAGTGTACAAAAGGAATGGGAAGCTGCAAATGAAGACCAATTACGACGTCGCATTTTTCAAAAGATTCGAGAAATCGATCCCGCTGTTGTTGTCCAGAGGATTTTGAGACAGTACAAGCAGAAGAAGAAGAAAAGTGACAACCATTGAAGATAATGGCCCCCTATCAATAATTTGAATTGAATTTATTGAGTTTAAAAAGTGTTTTGAAAATTTTTATTTATTTTCCGAAAATTTCGTCCCCCATTGTCTTGACTTCTTGTGAATCTCTTGGTCTCATTGAAGATAAATATCACTATTACGGATATACATATCAAATGCATCAACAATGTTTCTTGACATTTCAACACATTCCTCTCTTTTTTTCTTCACATACTTCCAGCATAGTTTGGTATGCAACGTCTTGCGTAAGTACTTTGCTGTATCGGAGTAGAATATTTGTGTCCCGTTGATGTGGAGGCCTATCTATTGATTTGATTGACAAAGTTTTGCAATTTTGTAATTGCATCTTCTTATCATCTGTCGTTACATTCTTTTCCACCTTACTTCCAATTCTTTTGCCTTTTTTTGTTTAGTGTCCATCATATTTAAGTGCTTGCCGGTCTGTTGATTTGATTGACGAAGTTTTACAATCTCATTAGTTTACAGCTAAAGTGTAATAATATCATTTGCAAAGATGGCCAATATATGTATGTTTCCCAAAGATAAAGGATTGGCCCCATTACACTTCCTTGTGGTACTCCAGCTGCACTGGTTTATAGTTTAGAAAATAAATATTTAATAACAGAATTTAATGCATTCAGCTTCCGTGGATATACGAGTACCTTCACTGCAGTTTACAAATTATATTATAATATATGTTCGGAAATACATAAAAGCCTATGGATTAGATAAATCCAAGTTTTTCAAAAATGAAAATGAGTGTTGATTACTTTAATGAACTGTTAAACGAGCTTTTTGTTTTCTGCTCGATAATTCTGAAGAATTTGTTATCAATTTTAATTCAATTAGTTCAGAATAATTGAAATAATATCTGGTAAAAGTGTGCCCACAGATAAGTACGTCCCTGAATTACGTAGTTAATAAATAATAATAAATACAGTGGGGTCTACGTTATATCCGAAGTAAATAAGTTGAAAAAGAAATACTTATTTCTTGCCTGACAAGTTTGTTATGGTCCAACAATAAAAAAAATCTACAGAAATTATCAACAAATCACTCAAAGTGGCGGTATTCCAAATCCCAAAATGTATAATACAATATAAGAATTATGTTTAATTTTAACAATTGTCAAACTGATTACGGCTTTGCAACTAATCTATTCTACACATTCTATTTGTTTTTCATTATTTTTATTTGTCAGAAAACTTTATGATCGTGTTGTATAAAATCAATGTATCGCGTGAAATGGATTTGAACCTTTTGTCATTTGAAGATCTTCTAATTTTTTTATAACTATTATGTTTATGTCTGCTTATCAGATATCTTTTTTTTTGTATTGTATAAAAGCAAGCAACTTTTTAAGCGAGTCATCAAACATAGCATTAAAAGCTCTTGAAACTTTCAATAGCTTGAAGGTTTTTAAGTTTTTCATAGGCAAAAGTTAAAAAGTCTATTGATCATAAATTGTGTCATACCGAAGAATGTTGTATTATCTCAGTTACAATAAATTAAACACATGGCGGAAGCGATTCACTGCCCTTTTTTCCGCTATTAAAGCATAATTAAATTTATTTCGCAACTCCCGATATTAAATTTTATTACTTATTGGAATAAGATAATCGCATATCCGAAAATAAACATCGTTAATGAGTACAAATTAAGCGTCGATAACTCGCTAAGCAGTATTGATTGATGTGTTATTTTAAGCGATGTAACATATTATGCGATTTTTTCAGCGGCATATGTGCTTTGGAACTTCACGGATCACCGATTAAAATGCAACCGCGGTGGAAAATAGACGGACGTTTTTTTGGCAAGTGCCCAGTGTTTTCGTTCCGTTCGAGCAGGTATTTTATTCGACGTAACGTGTCATATTTAATCATAACGATTTTCCGGTTCGGAAAATAATAAACGGCGACCGGGCTCCAAATCGACTAATTTATTAAAAATTTATATCCACCGCCGCCGCGTAAAATATGAACGATTCCTCCTCACGCCAGATAATTTCAGTTCAGCAGCTTTATTTAAACACTGAAAGAATAGATAAAATATTTTTTTTCTTCGTCTTCGAATAAAGTACGGCTCTATTTGTGAGGTATTTTTGGCTAAAAAAAATTTATTATTCCGCGTAAACCGCGAGGTATTTTTACAACCTTCGTTCGCATATAATTTCCAATATACGATATTTTTGGTGAATCAACTCAAAACCTCGTCACTTATTTGAAATAGAAAATAGGTTGATGTTAGTTTATTACGCCCGTTGCAATATCTGTGAAGTTGTAAAGATTAAAATAGATGTGAAATAGTTTTCAAAGTATTTGGATGTATCAAAATTTTGAAATGTTAACTTTTATTCTTTATAATAATTTACAAAAAGCAAGAAACAATGAATGATATACATGAACGTACTCTATTCGGAATATTGGGAAAGTTTTTTTTAAGCAAGAAAAATCCTGATTATTTCATTATTGTTCATCAAGCTTCATCCTTCATCCACCATCTGCTTTGTCTCTACCCAGTCTCTAGCTTTGAGTTTACACCAGCTACTTTTTGAAATTTCACTTTGTCGTAAAGAAATCATATTTTGAAAATTACAATTGATTTCATTACTTTTCTTCACAAGTTTATCACTCAGCAGTAACAAGTCTTGTCTAATTGTAAGAACCATGCATAGAAAATTCTGCAAAAATTATTGAAAAATAAATGTAATGTCTCCTTTGTTTCCATTACTTCTACAGAGTCGAGGATATTAAGATGTTTTCAAACGTTGTCAACTTTGTATGTCAGCATTACTTTGATCTTCATCGGCCATAAGTGATAAGCGCTTTTGTTGCCAAGGATATTGTAAATATAGCATTTTTAAAACATTCAGGAATATGTGCTGACAGCATGGCGCTTTAGAACCACTCTCTAAACACATGTATTCACTCATTATTTTAAAGACGCAGTTGATTTCTTTTGAATTACTGCCAGAATAAATTCACAGTGTCCCTAAGATATCATTTTCACTGTAAATTAAGGCTATGAGGTTTTTCCTTTATTTTAGAAAAAAAAAAAAAATTGGTTCATTTTATTTATGCAATTAATTTTCTTAAATTTGTTTAACGAATTTTTCAAAACTACTGTGATCTGTGAGTACGAAGTAAACAATGAGAAGCTCTTGGTTACAGAAATATAAATAACCTATTCCTGTCATCTGTAGTTGTAACTTGCCGTCATTTTTTATCTCTTCTCTCACTTGAATTAATGTTACATTTGTTCGTAATGCTCAGATATCAATTTTTTTAACAAAACAGCAAGAGCTGTTGGATTATGACTTTCTCTGTCATTATTCGATGTTTTACAGTGAAAGCTCTTTTAGGCGGACACCCACCGTGACCAGCAAGCTGTCCGCCCATTAGAGGTGTCCGCCTAATAGAGATACAAATTGAAGTAAATTACATAAATGGGGAATTAAAAACTATCCGGCTAAGATAGGTGTTCGCTTAAGAGAACTGTCCGCTATGGGAGATTTCACTGTATATCATTTATCTAATCTTACTCCTTTAAAATTCTATTTTTCATATACTTTCTGTTTTACTTTCAAGTTTCTCGTGGCCTTCTTCCTGTATTTTTTGTTCTTTCTCTTTGGTGTCCGATTCCTAATTTTCTCTGATACCTAAACCTCTCCTTTCATTATTGTCTTTCTTACCATCCATGAATCCCTCTAGCCTGATGTAGCGCCCCTCCCAATTTATTTTCCTGGGTTTTCTTCATTATGTAATCGGTTTGAATTCTGGAATTTTTTTCCTGATTTTATTACTGCATTAATCTCCAATTATACTTGTCTGACGCAAATTTGATTTCCTTCTTTTTGATTAATTCACTATGTTTTTAGGAGTGTGTTTTCTTTCGATGATCTTCTTTTATGGTTTCTTCTATACTCATTCTTCTATTCATTTCTTCGCTTGTTATAATGTTTAGGCATGATATTTCCCTACTTCTTCTTAAGAGCGTTTATTGCTGTGGCTTCTATTTTATTTTTAGTTTATTTTCTTGCACTCGTATACTTGTGGTTTTTTATTCTTTTCCAAATTTATTAGTTATAAGATCCCGCTTAAATTTCTAACCAATTTGCTAATTTAGAGTTAATTGGAGTTTCTTCTTCGATGTTTCATTCGATTCATTCATTCATTCTTCATTCGATGTTTCTTCGATATTTATTCATGTTTTCGTTAGTTATTCTATTGTTTCTGTTTTCTTTTCCAATTTTCCATTTTTATTAATCTTTATTTGTTCTTCAGTATTCTTGCTTCTTATGATTACGCTTAAGATACCAAACGCTTTTCTCACATAAATTTGTTTCCTTCTTCATTTGCACTTTGTGCCTTGATCTTCTTTGTACTTTCTTCTCCTATAGACATATAAGTGTTTTGTTTTACTTAAGTTAAACATTATTTTCCACATTCTATAGGTTTACTCTCTTCTTGTCATTCTGTTCTTTTCCTGTCAAAAGGTTTAGGAACCTTCCTGATGACGCACAGCGGAAAGTTCCTATTTTATTCTTACCTCTATGATTCTAGAATTCATAGATACAGGTTGATTTATATTTCTATTACCAAGAGCTTGTCATAGTTTACAAAGTAATATAACTACTTTCGGATTTAATGTCTCATGTTGAATGTTTTATTTAATTTCGCACATGAAAGTTTTTCAATTCACTTTCTTAAATTTATATAAATCTTTTTGGAATTGACATTTTTTTGTTCCTCAAAAGTAAATTACAAAATGCCACAAAAATATTGGTAAAGAATGGATCTTACCAAAAAAAGAATGCTTTTAGAAGTCGAACTTTTATCTCGACAAGTGAAATTGCCTTGACTTGAACATTTCGGTGCGATTTTTTTGGGCACAAATAACTTCGGTAAGGTTTTATTGCTAGTGTTGAATAGGTTTTGATCGATGTGAGGTCGACCTTTCACCGGACTAAAAATGTCGAGCGAATACAATACAAACCGGCCGATTTCCAGGAAGTCGAGGCTATCTATCAAGATGCATTGGGCGGAGAAATGTTGGGAAGGTGAACAAATTAGTTTCGTCCTAGTCGGATTATTTCGAACGAGAAAAAAATTTCGTAACCATACAACGCGAGTTTTCAGTTTGTAAAATTCAAGTTACTTAAAAAAAATAAAATTCATGTAGACTTTTCATATTGTTAATTATGTACTTGTACAATATTTATGAAAAAGCACCCGAGGTAATTCATACCGTATTTAATTCATGACGCAATTAATTATTTATTAAAATATTGATTTTTCTGATTCGTTTGATTGATTGGCTGCGAATGAAATTGACGCAAATATTTCAGTTCCTCCAACCATAATCGCAAATCACAACCGCCATAAATCTCACCGCCAGTCATAATATAGCACAGAAATTTGCAATTTAATGGCCTCCATAATGGTAATTGTCTCAAATTAACACTCCATACATAAAAAGCCGACAGCCGATTTCACATTTGGCTTCGCGCACAATTCATCAGAGTTAATTAATTAATTACCCCAACCACACGAGAGATAAGATGGGCATTCTTTCGGAATACAGAACGACATCTAATTAATTCAAAACGAAAGATCCGAACAACAACAAACACCACGGGCGAGATCTTGTGTTGTAATAAACCGCCGCGTATCATCCGGCCGATCGATTGTTTTATCGCTTTGGAGAGGAAAAAATGTGTTAATTATGATAATTTATTTATACAAAATATACCTGCAAGCGTCGAAGCCATTCGAATTTGTTCGGTAAATATACATAGAATTACGTAGGTACTACTCGAATAAATATACAGTGCGAGTCTCTAACTTGGAATAAATTCAGTAAAGCAAAGACAGTTTTTTTTTTCGGAAATATGCTCGGACACGTCGATTAGTATTTTAAATTGCGCTCTTTTTCATCTAAGAACATTTTATACAGCTTGTCCCAAATTTGAGATATGACGTCATCGACTATTTTTTTAAATGGCAAACCTATTTTTCTATGACTATTCTTAAAGTCTATAATCAAGTTACACACGCGTACCAAATTTCAAATTTTTATTCCTTGTCATTTGAAAGATATTTAACAAACATCAACTAATTTTTTGTCAAACTGGGTTGACGTCTTATCACAATGTTATAAAAACACTTAAGTTATTAAGAACAAGTAAAAAAAGCAGCATCGCATTCGACTCGTATTGAGTGAGGAGATTATTAGTTTGTCGTCTTGTGATAAACACCGTTTGTTGAAAAATCGGCCAAAATGCCTTACTTAACTGAAAACCACAAGATTGAAATTTTAATGATGATTGGCTACGGAGATAGGACAAGAACACAAAATGAAATTATTCACTTATTCAGAGAGAAATATCCTGATTTACCACCCATATCGCAAAGTACCGTAAGCAAGATTGAAAAACAGTTTCGGGAAAACGGGCATTTAAGAAAAACCAATAATCATCGTCAGAATGAGCTCAATGAGGAGGTCAAACTTAATGTACTTCTCTCTGTTCAAGAAAATTGTCATGTCCCCACTAGGCAGATAGCTAGGGAAGTCGAAATTAGCCAGTGGTCAGTGGCAAGAATTTTTAAAGCGCAAAAATTGCATCCTTATAAAATGGCAATCCTCCAGGAACTCACCGAAGATAATCCGGATAGAAGACTCCAGTTTTGCGAACAAATGATGGATCTACTAAACAGAAATTTTCTAAATCGTCAAAATTGTCGTTATTGGGCAGACAACAACCCACACTGGATGAGGGAAGGCCACACTCAACATCCAGAAAAAGTCAATGTTTGGGCAAGGATTGTTGGTGATCGAGTAATAGGACCAAGTTTCATCCAAGAAAATCTCAATGGAGCGAGATATTTAGAATTCTTACAGGACGAACTGGTTCCGAATTTGGCTACTCTGTTTCCTGATCATTTGTGTTTCTGTTTCCTCCTCATTTTGCAAGACCTGTCCGTGAGTATCTGGATGATGTATTTCCAGGCAGATGGATTGGTAGAAGAGGACCCTTTGAATGGCCACCCAGGTCTCCGGATTTAACACCGCTGGACTATTTCTTATGGGGGTACTTGAAAAGCAAAGTTTTTAAGACCAAACCAGAAAATATTGAGGTGTTGAAAGAACGAATAAGACAGGAGTGTAGGCTAATTTCCGCCGAAGTAATTAGAAATGTTCAAAACGAGTTTAAGTTCCGTTTAGGGTATTGTCAGTTAGTACATGGACAACATTTTGAGCATTTAGTGAAGTGAATTTATGACTATTGAGTTTCAGATTTCTTCATTTTTTGAATTAGTTAATGTTTGTTAACTATCTTTCAAATGACAAGGAATAAAAATTTGAAATTTGGTATGCATGTGTAACTTGATTATACACTTTAAGAATAGTCATAGAAAAATAGGATTGCCATTTAAAAAAATAGTCGATGACGTCATATCTCAAGTTTGGGACACGCTGTATAAAATGTTCTTAGATGAAAAAGAGCGCAATTTAAAATACTAATCGACGTGTCGGAGCATATTTCCGAAAAAAAACCTCTCTTTGCTTTACCGAATTTATTCCAAGGTAGAGACTCGCACTGTATATTAATAAGAATTAGAAGCAAAACATTTGTAGATATTTTTGGCAACTGGCTATGAAACTGACGAATACCAAAACAGTGGGCTACCTCAACTACCACGATATTAATCATATCGTCCCATACACACTGGTTGCTTTGATATTTTTAAATGCTTGATCAAAAGCGTGTTTTAAGTTTCATTATTGATAACTAAGTTTAAAGATCTGTAAGCATATAAATAGCAATATTTTCGAGTGATAAGGACGTAAGCTAAGTAATAGAATCAACATAGTGCCAAAACAGAGAAGAAGTAACAAATATTTATTCATTAGAGCCTCTGTTTGTATTATTCACTTGGCTAATGACTAATTCCGTACTTGTCAATTTTTTTGCACCACAAATTTCTGCAGATTCCATCTTATTTATGTACATTCCTTAACCACATGTTCGTCATGTGCAAAATGAACTTTTACCACTTTAAAAGTCTAATAATAAAAGTGCTCTGTTTGCTACGCTTTAAGAATTACTTATACATATATAAACTACGAAAGGTATTTAGGCACGAATTCCTCTCGCCACATTTTAACTCGGTTTATCTGTATTTGCGGACGACAAAAATTTTAAAATAAACCGATCAACGTGCTAGACGCATTACGCAATTGGCGCCTGGTTATTTTATTTTAAAATATTGCAGAAAAATATTTGCTATTCAAATTATTAAATTGCAAAATACATGAAAGCAAGCAGCAGATACATTTTTTTTTGTTTAAATAAACAGTGCATGGCTATTTGCATATAAATTAAGCAAGTTTGTACGGACTGCTGTAATGAAATGTGTAAATAGTCGGGGGGTCACTTCTGCAATATGTACGTTATGAAAAGAAATATATAAATATATTATAATAAATAAAATATAAAATTCGGTAGGTTCTATTTAAAGTCTTTAAAAATTCAAGGATAATCACAAGGATTGAAAAAACTTTCAGGGAGTGTAAGGATCTTTAGATTCTTGCTGGTTCGTTATGAAGTAGTACCTGTAATTTGATATTTTACGTACTTCTAATTACGTTTATAAATGAAAGTTCTTGTAATGTATGAAAAGTTTCATAGCTTTCATAAACTACTTGCATAAGGAAATAAATTGGCAATCGCATCTGAACAACCACGTACTTTGTATATGACGAGTAAAACTAACGACAGCCAATAAAAGTACAGTTACAAAATCCATTACAGAGTAACATTTTGAACTCAATAAATATATTCCTGATTTTTTTCATTTTATTTTTCCTTTCACCAAAACACTAAAAGCTCCTTTTATTAAATTAGTAACAAAACAGTTAAATTCTTTTTTTTATTTTGAAAGTATTTGATTGCCAAAAATATTTTTCTCTCGGTGAATAAGTCCGTTTGTTTACACTTGATGAAACCGAAAATTGCAGTCTACAGTTGGCAATAAACTACCTCCGCGGTTTGTTTGTTTACGGACGTTCTTTAGAAGTTCTGCCTTATTACATGTATTTGTTGGTAGTATATTTATCAACTTGCATATTTCTGACGTGCGAGTGTTTACCTTACGGAACTGTTTTTTTTTTTGAAAGGTGTTTTCGGTCTTCGCACACCGGCCCCTTTAGATAAATAACTCTCGATTCTGTTTATCCGTGGCCGGGGAGTAAGCGCGAAGAATTGAATTGTTAACGCTGTTACTTTGTATATTTGCGGTTGCACGGATGGCACTCTTAAATATTTGCTTTGTATTATTTCCACCGAGCAAATAATTAAATTCTCATCTTTTATAGGTTATTTGTTTTCGCAAGGTAAAAATTTTGTCTGGGAATTTTTTTTTCTAACGTTTAAATAAACTTCTTATAAATAATGGGTTTTATTGCGGTCGGTACACCTACGATTTCCGGCAGAATTTTATGGAAGAAAAGTTATTTTCAGAAACATTTTTGAAATGCGCGCATGACTACTGAAAAGAAAAATAAAATAAACCAGACAACAGTAATAATTTTATTAGAGTTTAAATGTAACTTTACGAGTTTCTTACTGTCTTACATATTTACTAAATTTAAATGCTTAAAAATTCAGATACTTTAAGAAGTTTAATATACTTTGTAGTTTCATTGAGTTGATAGATTATATTTTTTCTCTATAGGAAATTTTGTTCTAGCAGCACATTCGTCTGCTTACAATTTCAGGCTTACTGTTGTCACAAACTTCATACACACTGATGAAACGAAAACATTTTAAGACAAACATATAACTTCATTATAAAATAGTTTGATATACGAGTCTACTAAAGAGATAGAAACGTACAAAAAATATTTTACTCAGACATTTCGACTACTATTCTTTCAGCGAATTTTAAACTGTTCCTTTTTTCTTGGTAAATCATTGTCTGCCCAGTCCTATTTAAGCATCGAAAAAGGCGCTTTATAACAAAATTAGTTAAAAACATTTTGTGGAAAATTGATTTTGGTTCATCAGTATGAACACAGCCTTATTAATTTCTGTAACAATTTCCTGTACATCCGCTATTTATTATATTACATGTTACATGTCAGCGAAAGCAATTTATATAATAAATATATTTAAGACCCCACTTTGTATCTCAAGAAACAACACTATTCTGCTTGAAATACATTTTTCCAAAATTGAAAATTTGAATAACGAAATAATAAAAATTGCAATTAATTTAATCAATTTTTATTGAAACAAAAACAAAATAAAAAAGATCGGCAGTTTCTAATGAAAATAAGCCTTTAAAAATAAGAAAATGGAAAAACCGAAGAGATCAAGAATTATTAAAAACGACGAAAAAAAAAATTCCAATAATGAAGACGTTTTAAGAGGTATGTATGTGATAGAAACGAGAATCAAAATAGCGGGAACAATAAAAGACATAGAATCAGAAGAATAATCCTCGTTTTAGTTGATGGCCTGTGCAGATGAAAGAGACCTTGAAAAAACAAAGAGAAAAACTTGCCAGAGAAATTGAAAGGAGAGGTTTGAATTATCTCTAAAAAATCACAAACAAACTTCAGGAAATATATTATTTATGATAAAAAAATCATATTTGGGGATAATTGTGAACGGGAGGAATTAAAGATGCACAAAAATAACGAATACAAAATTATCAAACATGTTAAAAGACAAACATATAAGTAAAAAACAAAGTAAAAAATATATGAAGGGCAAACATAAGTAAAAAGGCAAAGTAAAAATAAAGGTAATTTGCTTTAATAATAAATATGAGAAAAGACTGAATCTATACTGAGTGTTTTTGGAATTGTGACTGAAAAAGAATCCGGATGCAATATGAAACAAATTAAAAAATGGCAGATTTATTTTTCGTTTTTCCGTGTTCATTTTGAAATAAAAAAATAACTTCGTAAAGTACTGAAGATTGATACACGGTACTAATTTTGAATTTTTACTAATTTTTACATATTTTAACAATTGTAATAATTAAAACCGGGTACAGGGAACCCTCTTATCAAACTTACCCTAAAAAAACATGTCAAGCTCAAATTCGTTATAAAACATAATGTGTGCCATTTAAAATAACGAAATTACACATCGTACAGACAAATTGGGACAGCCTGTATATTCCAAAATTAAGCAGAGCTTGAAAAGATGATACTTTTGTATAAAACATTTTTCCATATATTCAATAGGAACGGCGTTAATGAAAAAACTCGTTTAAATGCCACAAGCTGTGTAAACTGTCTGTATTAATTAAGACATGTCATAATTTTAAAAAAATCACTATACATTCATCCAAAATTTCATTACAAAAAATATAAAAAAAACTGGTGTAACTGCTCTTATAAGTTACAGTTATGAAATATAACAATAAATACTGAAAACATTTTTACAAAAAATCTTTATAAATTAAAATTTTGTGTAAAAATGCACGAATTTATTTTAATACGATAAGAAGGGACATTGTAAAATTTTGTTAAAAGACCATTCAAGTTTAACATCCTTGAATTGATAATTCCATTTCGCTTTCCTGTTCATAATAAAATCTAATCTGTATTTTGAAAGATTTTACTGAAATCCAATTACTCAGATTAAATATTTTACTGAATTAAATTGACTGGTACTTATTTATTATCTGAAAAAATAATAGTCGAACGTCCATTACCTAATGAAAGAATGCTTCGACAGTATCAAACCTAAACGAATATGCATTGGAAATTTTATTGAATAAAATAATAGAACGAGTTTTAAATAATTTTTAATAAAAATTACCTTTGCTTTCATCAATATACAGACAGTATTTCAGTTAGAGTACAAACGAAGTTACAAATTAATTAATTTGATTGTAAATAAAATTTAATCAAAGTAATTGATTAACAACTCCTACAGACTTACAAAAAAAAGAGTTCCTGATTTGACTGAATTTTAATAGTTGTCACCATAAGAAAATAAAATGTTTTATTGTCTAATTATTAATTATATTTTCTATAATAAAGTGAAAATTAATTATATAAAATTTGATTATCCTTTGCTGCCTTTTTATTACCCTATGCAATGTTAATAATTTATTTTAAATTTTTGTGGGCTTTTGTGAATTTTTTCTGCAACTAGTGGATCTGACGCAAGGGTGAGTGAATATCATCTCTATTTTATTATTTTCTTGGAGTCTCTTAAGTGTGAACAACAACAAAACAAAATTTCACTTGCACTTGGTTGTTTTAAAAATAGTAAATACCTATGCTGTGTTTGTTTACGAATTAATCTGCGAAATTGGAATGCTGCCTAAGGTTGTATTAGCATAACTTGTATTGCATTTTGCAATTGAGTTCCACATATTACATAACAGATGATGATAGGGTTCGATTTTGTTTAAACACGAAAATTATCGCGTCTAACAAAACTCAAACGCTTCATTAGTAAAAAAAAAATATTTTAGCGAGTTCTACTGTTAAAATTATGTAAACGAACGCGCAGAAGTCGTAAATGTAATAACATCTCACAGAGGAGTTTGTTCGGTATCTCTCGCTGCGCGATCCATTATCCTTAAGGATATATAATTTAAAATTACTGGCGACTTAATCTTCTGTTTAATATAAACGAAAATTATAATGAATTAGCGCGCACGGAAACGACTTAATAACGACGGCTAGAATTAAATATCGAAAATATCGCTGACGCCAGTTCGTTTTTTTTTTCTTTCTTAATTTCAGTTCCGTAATTGAATTTTATCTCGGAGCGTGCAGCTACAAGACATTAAGAGTTGAAGAGTTTAAAATCGACTTACCAAAATAATGATAATCGTTGACAGCCACATGTCGATAAATCACGAAGGAAATCGCCAATAAGTAAATTAGAAAATCGTTCGTTAACGGAACGGCGGTTTTAAAACGGCTTATAGTTCAACTAAAAATACGACCGTCATCGCTACAAAATTACACTTGTTTAGATTAAAAGCACATAAAAATTCTTTGGTAATATTTGTTCTACGCGAAGATTATTCTTATCACCTGTACTAATGTAGGTAATTATGTAAGAATAAATATTTTATATAAATACAAGCGACGAACAAATTTTGCTCGAGAAAAAAAATTAATGAATTTGAAAATCGAATTCAAATAGAATTCGGCGTGATGAATTTGACAGCGGCCGGACTATGTGATCCTGAACTGTTAAACTCGCGTGTTTTCGCGCGCAAGAACGGAGGAGCACTGAGCTTAGCGGGCTCTGATAGCAAACTCACGCGTCTCTAGAGAAGACACCGCAGTACGTACACATAGTCACTTTTAATTTATGGTGTTTACCTACGCTTAAATGCTTCAGAACGACTTCAGAGCATTGTTATCCAGAAATAAGACTGAAATCCCATATATACTGTCGTGCACTCCTACAACTTGTTATTGGTTCCGGTTGGGCCTCTTTGTTGTCACGGCGTCCGTCTGTCCGTCTAAACGATGCTGCTGTTGCTCTACTGATTACACCGCATTAACTAATTTATTGCCTGCATTCGCTTGAACGGTTGATATCGTGGCACATTACACGATCAGAAAAAAAATTACCAATTTCGTCTGGACAGCAACAATTTGCCCTCGGCGATAACACCGTTTAGAACAATCATTCATTTTCGAGAGTTACTCAATGCTGTAGTAGAAATTATCGGGAAGGAAGGAGGAAGGACGAATCACCTACGTCCTGGAATGTAACACGATATCTATTGTCTGATATTTTCGGTTTTCAATAGAAAATAGCTATTCATAATTTTGCGTTTTCAAAAAGAACAATTACAAATACACACTAGAACATTTTCAGAACTAGCACACACGTACCTATCTACCTACAATCTTGATTCAAACAAGTAAAATACCCTCGTTATTTTCAATATTTAACCAAATACCGACTGCGAAGGAAAATGTAGAGCAAAAAGTGACCTTTGTTTTGCATACAAGGGAAATCTGTAGTTAGAATTAGAAATACTATCTGCTGCTTAATCTTTGAACAGGAAGCAGTTTAAGAATTTTAAATCTGGTGCCACTGTTACCTTCATTAAATCTGTGGTTTGCATTTCACACCAGCTTTAATTGACGACCTGTTACATAGGTAACATCGCCACTACGGAAACAAAGCTGACACGATTGCCAAAGCTTGTCAAACTTGGCTGACATCCGTTAGTAATTACTTTGTTCGAGGTTTTTTACCTTACAAATGTAAAATAATAAATCAATAACAACACTTCTCGATGGATGTCTGCTCTTTTTGTAACATCCGACGTATAACTTAATGCTGCGGTAACGTTTCCTCGACTCTTACCTAGTAAAAGACACATGTCGATATATTACGGAAAGGAGAATTTCCTTTCAAATAAAATTCACAATAACAACAAATAAATCAAACAGGACTTAGAACGTAACATAAAATATTAACGAGATTTAAAAGAATTCTATATAAATGATGATTAATGACAATACGTAACTTTGCGAGCAACAGCATTCGAAAGTAATTCATTTCTAAGGTGACATTCTTAAATCACTTGCAGTTAACCTAACTTGATTAATACTTACAAAATAATATTAAAAAAAAACAGTGTCGAGTGCTTTGTGAATTCTGGTAAGCGGTAAAGATTTTAATTTTTATATTATTTTTACATATCATAAAAAAATTAGAACAGTATTTTTTAATAATGTTAGTAACATTTTTGATAAGGGAAATTACTTAAATTTTCTATAGAACCAATGTTCTAAAGATAAAGCAAACTGGTTACAGACGATTTTGACATTTTCATGGGCCACGTGGTGTGTTTTCGTGGAGTACTTTTTGCTCCACATTTTATTTACACCCTGTATACATACAACATCCTCTTTGGAAATATATAAACAAATGTGATTTATAGAAGATGTAAAACATTCTTATTAAAATGGCTGGGAGAAGAATAACGAAAGTTTTGCTGTATTGAAATCTTTTGAGAAATAATTTTTAAAACGGGAAGAAACTATATCTCGCAGGAAAACAAGTTTTATAAAGTAGAATTTTCACGAAAGCAATGCAATGCAAGGAAGATTGCTGCAATAAACGGCAAGAAAAAAGTCACTTTACATGATGGCAAGTTATGTTGCATTGCATTTGTAATGTCAACATAAGAAAAATTATGTATTTCAATCTGTGCACTTAAAATTATGTGTTTTCGCTGTTGAAATTTCCTGTTGGCAATATCAAATATAATGTTAAAACCGCTAAAAGCATAAATTACAGCAGAATACAAGTGATACATTGCAAAAACTTTTGCACCAGCTGATTTTAAAGGCCGCTTTACAGTTTGCAATTTTTTTACCCGCAATAAATAATTGCAGCAATTTTTATTGCGGAACATTTTACAGATGGCAGTAAAGATTGCTGATGAAAAAAAAAAACATCGACTTTACAACTTACTAAAAAAATCACTTTAATGTTGACCAATTGTTGAGTGTATTACAATTGTTTGCAGCAGAAAGTAGCAATGTTTTTTACAAATATTTTCTTTACTTGTTGAATTGTTTCTAATACCTTGGTTAATACATCGCTGCTTGGAACTTTCCATTCTTTAAGGTTTTTTTGATCCTTTTTCATTTAATTATAATTAGCGAAAGCTCATTTGCTAAGTTTAGTAAAGCCTCCTTGCGTTTTTTTTCACTCTTCAAGTTCTACATAATTAAATGAGAAGAATGAATGTATAGATTGCTTCAATCGCATACTCCCCTTTCAATCCTTGTCTAGTTCCGAAGTTTTCTATTTACTGTGACCCATGTATAAACACCACTGGGGCACTCCTTACGTCTCTACTATTATTTTTGGCCACTTTTCTATGTTTACAAGTAAAAAGAAATTACTAACAGTTAGCAAAGAATCGCCGCAACATTGATGTATCCATTCGAGGTAAATTCAACTATTGCAATTAAATCAGAAACTAAGGAGAGCAGAAATAATTAGTAATTTTTTAACTTTAGTTTCATTTATTTATTTATTTAAACAATTGCTTCGAAATATCATCGTTTGTAACTAAAACAGTTAATTAATTGTGAAATCATGTATTCATTTCTGCTTTAAGTAAGATGCAAATTAATTTTGACATTTGAACAATTTAATCCGCCCGAGTCCTATTATCAATATTGCAGTTAGAATCACGTAACAACACACGCGCACGAATACAGCAGTAACAACAAAATAACTAGTTACAAACAGAGTAATTTTCAGCAGGCACGTCTTTATGCAGATTTCCAATCGATTTCACACCGTAATATCCTGAACGCGAGCGTTTACAACAAAAGGCGCTTCTCGTAGAACATACAGGTTCATGTTCTCCTCTCCGATTACGTTTTGCATAACATCTAATAGTAATATAGGGCCGTTTACTAACTGGATGGCAGGCAGCCACGGGCTGTTATTAATCCGAACCGGATACTTTCAAATGAACGTATTACGTCGAAAGCAATGATGTTAAATACGGTAGTTCTTGAAGGAATTTTCGTTTTTCGTTACTGGAAACGATTGTGTTTTAGCTTTGAAGTTACGGACATGTGCATCGTACGTATGTAGATAGATCAACGCGTTTGATTGGGCTGAAATTTAATACAATATCAATCATAGATTTATAAATAGAACGAAAACAGAATGATTTTCATGATCAAGGGCTCTCATATGTATACCTATTGCAGATTGGTATAACACAAAAAGTCTATTAAATTTAACTTTAAAATTGCTATGCTTAATCACAGTTCAATTTATTTAACTTTAAAAATTTTCTAGGGGTTGATAAAAGCGTAGATGATGCTATTGTAGTTCTGATTTGTCATGGCTCAATGTACTTGTAATATGGAAATGAAAGTCGCAACGCAACTGAATTTGAATTTGCAATTTAAAATTATTTGATTTCCATACATCTATGAATTTAAAATACCTTGTGTTACAAAGAAATATAAATAAAAAAAGAAATTTCGGGTAGTCGCTTCAAAATTAAACAGAAAATATATGTAACTATATTATTCAATTAAACACAATTTTAAAAAATCGGGCGGTATTGCTTAAATAAAAATTAATTATACCGTTTTATATGTTACAAATCAAATGAGTATGTATAATTTTTAACAGACTAACAACTACAAACACACTGACCACAGATTTTCTACTTAAAGTCAACGATATTATAAACAAAAAAAAAGTTGAAAGTTGGAATAAATGTCGTTTCTAGAACTTGAGGTCTTACTGTGTGTAAGTTTGATGTGTAACACATAATGAACCTTATATTACTGCTGCGTTTAGTCAAAGACGTATTAAATTTACTAATACTATATAGGGCGTTCCACTTAACATAACTGAGTAAAATAAACATTCGCGTTTTGAATCACCCTGTACAAAATAATAGAACCAGATTCTTGGTTCTGGTGTGTGTGTTCGAAATGTTCGAATAGGCATGATATTTAAGCTTGCAGCAACAGATTCAGTTTTTCAGAAAACATTTAATTTTCAGTTCTGAAATGCTACAATATAGATGGAGAAGGTAGATAGTCGTTAGAGAGCAAATTAAGATCAACAAAAAAAAACATCGAAAAATATTCTTTATACTATGTGAAATCTAAACATTTTCAGCATTAGGTACTTTGGTCGCTTGTGGATAATGATGGACTGCGAAAACAAAAAAAAATATTGATTTTTCTGAGGATGTTAACTCTGATGGAAAATTCATTGATTTATTTGATTAAATATTATAACATGTTATAAAGTTATTTTATTTTAAATTTTCTAAAAAAGTAGAGCGTGGAGGGACAAATTTAAGGGAAAACATCATAACTGAAAAATTTATTGATGATTTATGTTTTTTAAATGATGATGGACATACAGGGTGTTCACGGGAAGCCGCTACAATAGCTAACTTTTTTATTTGAATTTTTACAAGGTAGCTTAAATCAGAAAAGTTTCAGGACCTCTCCTGCTGGATTTTATGGCAACATCAGAAAAACAATTGACTGTCAGGTTTTCGAGATTTTCATTTGTTTTCAACTTTTTTAAATGGAACGTTATATTTTTTACCATCGTATTGCGTTCAAGGCGTCAAATTAATTATGTCTCTAAAATATTACCTTCCAAGGCCTACTATTTGACATTTTTAATATGAACTAAATTTCAAGAACTGATTAATCAGAATAGTTAACAAAATTGACAATTTGAAAACAATTTCGATGTTCTCTTGTTTCAACGCACACCATATTGTGTTCGCCAACAAAAAAAGCTGTTGTTGCTATGCACTTCCCGCGAATACCAATGTTTATTTACTAAATAATTCATAAAATAGTAGGCCTTGGAAGGTAATATTTTAGAGACATAATTAACTTGACGCCTTGAACGCGATGCGATGTTAAAAAATATAACGTTCCATTTAAAAAAGTTGAAAACATTTGAAAATCTCAAAAACCTGACAGTCAGTTGTTTTTCGGATGTTGCCATAAAATCCAGCAGGTGACGTCCTGTAACTTTTCTAATTTAAGCTACCCCGTAAAAATTCAAATAAAAAAGTTAGCTATTGTAGCCATTTTCCGTGAACATGAAGATTTATTAATTAAATGGTTTAGAAAAATAGTAGGCCTTGGAAGGTAATATTTTAGAGACATAATTAATTTGACGTCCTGAACGTGATACGATGGTAAAAAATATAACGTTCCATTTAAAAAAGTTGAAAACAATTGAAAATCTCGAAAACCTGACAGTCCAGCAGGAGAGGTCCTGAAACTTTTCTAATTTAAGCAACCTCGTAAAAATTCAAATAAAAAAGTTAGCTATTGTAGCGGCTTCCCGTGAACACCCTGTATAGGATTTGGAAGATATGTTTAAGTTATACACCTCAAAAAATAAATGAGCAATGAAAATATGACGATTTGAAATGTTTCTATAATAGAAATTAATTCTTCATTAATTTTTCGAATTAATAAAATTATTATGTAAAGTTAACTTTCTCAAAAACAATAATTTCATATCATAACAATGTATAAAAATATTTTCTTGGTTTATTTTAAACAAATTGATTGACAAATACAGAGTGAAAGAAGTGAAAATTAAATTATAATTTTTACGTTGAAGTTCATGAAGCTCAGGGCAGTAAGGGTTCCAAGACTGTACAGTCACAATAATTAGTGATGACATAACCTTTACAGAAAGACTCATCGTGGACATTTTATTTGGATTCTAAGCAAAAAATAATTTACAACATCCCGAGTTCATTTTTAAGTAGTAAGATTTGGATATATGCGACGTTCATACTATGCGTTAATATATTTCTTGGATAAGGAGAGGCTATGAAAAACAAAATCAGAGTGTTAGCTTGATTCGAAACTTTTATTCTGACATTTGGTTCCTGACAAATCTGTTGTTTAAACGCTCTTGAACACTATAGTCATGGGTCAGCAAGCAATCCAACGGCATTTGAAATTAGTCGTTATCATGTTAAAGAGTTTTAACAAAGCCTTATGTATTCAACTGGAAGATTTTCTCTACTATCGTCAAGTGTATCTTGACATTTCAATTTTGACATAAGTTAATTTCATTTAAGCTACGACTTAGGTTTTACTTTTCATAGACTCCTCTTATCTAAAAAATATATTAACGCATTGTAGTTTTTTTCATTGGATACAATCTTCTGTAAGCGTCATGATTATTTATTGCGACTGTACATGTTTAAATAGAAGGTACGTGAACTAGAGTTTCATGAAAGTTATTCCATTTTTCATAAAGATTAAAGTTCTGAGCAGAAAATTAAAGCTCGAGCAGATCTAATTTAAGAAATCCATCTTGTTCTATCTCATCAAACAAGAACGATCTGTTTTTAAATAAACCAACTCCATCACGAACTTAATGCAATTTGCTTTCATGAACAACTCCTAAAAGCTTCATCCGCACTTCAGAGCAGTCTCGTTATTATAAACCCGCCGGCATTTCCAAGGGAAGAAGGACTAAGGAGAACGTCATGTTTCGTAAATTTATCGCGCCCGGAGCCGCGCTACATTCGCTACTGAAATTAGCGACTAATAACAACAATATGACAGTTAGTTAAGTATGAAATAGTTATAAATTACGGAAGTTGAATGTTTGCATCTCATTTGTAGCAAGGAACCGAGAACTTTACACTTTATGAGTTTCGTAAATTAAACTGTTGATTACAAGCAAACGGTGTAAAAGTCGCTCTACTAACAAATCTTGATTCTTTCGCCTTTTGCCCCCTCTTTACTATCGTCGTCGAATCAAATCTCGATAAATCCGTTTTGCTCTCGATTTCAAAGTAAAATTAGTTAGGTAAATAATTCTGTCAGTTATATTTAAATATAAAGTAGCGAATTTAAATTTGCAAAACGATGTCCGTTTTCTTCCAGAATTGTCTAATTTATTGTTGAAACGTTAGAGCACATCGCGAAGTCATAAATCAAGCCAAGGAAAGATGTGTCGACCATTTTCTTAAATGGCTTTTATTAATAAACGATTGCCTGATTGAGTCATTCGTCATTCAAACGTTCGCATCGTTAGCGGGTAATAAATGATGCCCTATTGCAGAATGGAAAACAAATGCTGTGTCAAATTTATTTCGAACTATAATAGAACCGAATCAATCTACGAAC
This sequence comes from Dorcus parallelipipedus, assembly GCA_958336345.1. Taxonomy (NCBI): domain Eukaryota; kingdom Metazoa; phylum Arthropoda; class Insecta; order Coleoptera; family Lucanidae; genus Dorcus; species Dorcus parallelipipedus. Next base: position 32,218,479 of record OY284479.1, on the reverse strand, counting down.
TGAATTTCGATAGAAAAAAAATGGAAGCGATTCTTTTTGGCTCGCTGGGGGAAGAGCCGTCCAAGGTCGGAAGCATATTAAGAGAAAAATTGGGAGACAAAAATAGCGCGTCCAAAAATATCAATGAAATTGTTTCGTCTGTTATACGCATTCCGATTTTGTGGAATCTGCTGGAGTTTCATCCACAACAAAATAAGTGAATTTTTTTGTATTAAATAGATAGGAGCAAGTGGGTATTTATACTGTTACAAATGGACATTTTGTGTGTGCATTCGTTTGATTTATAAATAAATTCATGGACGCATCCTTGGACTTCATTCCGCAATAAACTTTACCGCCGTAAAAAATATTTTTATTTTGTTTATTTTGTTCCCATTACATACGTTTCGTCATGACATAATGTTTACATAAGCTACAAACCGCAGTAATTAATACGCGAGGAACAAAATAAAGTCAGATTAAAACGGAGAGTAACTTGCAAGGAATTATGTAGTTAATCAAAAATTATATTAAACAAAAAAATAAATGTAATAAATAAATCTACGTTGCGAGGTGCTCTTTTTATTCGAAACAAAATAAAACGAACATTTTTGCAAATGCTATACATTTCTCATCCAAGCAAGTAAACATGATTTGAGCTTTTTCTAAAACTGGGAGTACTCGTGATGCTATGAGTTTTTTTTTTTTTTTAAGAAAGGCAAGTACGTGATAAATGAGGTTGTAATACACTTTAAAAAAGAACGATTCTAAACATTTATTTCAGACACATTAACACCGGCTGTATTTTTCGGAAAATACTCAAATATTTAGTTTTGGGCTTCCATTTTATAACAGTATTTTATTTATTCAAAAAATCTATGAATACTGGTTCGGTAATTTGTTTAGCTAGGCAAGAAACCGACATAGAAACTATTTTGAATTATTACGTTATAGAAAAAGACGATTTCGTAAATGTAATTATAGAGAAACGCTTATTTGGAGATTGATCGAAGAATTGCATAGTCAAAACCAAACTTCTTTTAAATATTTCAGCAAGCAACAATTTAGGAATGAAAAATATTTCAATTCAAATTTATAAATTGTTATTGGTCTCTTTTACTGGTTTAAAAATTTGGGCACGTCTTTAATAATGTGCACGAAGTCTTCGAGCCTATATGTGGGTGAAGAATAAATCGAATCGTCATATGTATAAGCATACAAACGTTGTCGGCAATGAATCACACATGGCGCTAGGATTCTTGCGTTTCGATGTTCGAAAGCAATTCGATGTATAGCGCCAGACAAGATCGTGATTGACCATTGTTTTTACGATCATTCCTGTAACATAATCTGTTTCTGAATGCGAGCCTTATCTGAAATTAATAGATTATTAAGTTCCAGTCAGCTTTTAGAGTAGCCACGGTTCGAGCACGCCCCACGTCATTAATTCGAAATTTGTTAACGTAAGCGATTCCGGGTTTTACTCGATTTAAATATTTTAATAAGAAGAAACGATGCAGCTATATCTAAACGGTTGCACGTATTAGCTAATTAGAAGAGACGCTCTTGTTACAGAATATAATGGCATTACTATGGTATAATTCGTTCCGTATCGCTGAACGGAGTTTATAGGGAATTACTGAAAGGCAGTGTTTTTATTTGTATCGTTCGTGACTCAGCTAGGAAATCAATTGCTAATTTGTAACGTAAACGACCGAAATAAAACGTTTCATACCGCATAAAGTTGGCGTTTATTTGCGCCACTGTAACCGAGTGTTGTAATAAATTGCAAAACGGAGCGCTTTCAATAAAACGGAAAAGAAACTGATGAGATTTGTGCGTGTAATATCAGAATGTGTTCTCATTTACCACAGGTCGTTGTATATTAAATTGACATGAACGTTTCAGATTTAAATGATTGCACTCATCAAAGTTGTACACTTGATGGCGCTATTAAAATTCTGATTCTGAACTAATCAGATACTGCTGATATTGTAAATTATTTGTTTTACATTAGCGGTTTTATTATAATATTTTTTTTTCCTATTCTCTTCTTTTTTTTTGGTGTTCTGATGTTTAAAAACCTCTTTCAAGATGATTGTATTCAGAAGCTGCCACCACAAAGCTTTCCTTTTCTATTATTAACACTAGACGCCGTCCATCCATCAACCGGAATGTCGTTAGCGCAACAAAAACATATTTTGGCATATTCGTAAACGAGCGTAAACAAACTAATTCCCGGGCACAAATAAATCTCTGTCTTTTATTTCGAGAAATCAACAGCTCGCCGTTAGATAAATGACCCGATGGAGCCGTCTGTCATTTCTGAATCGCGCGCGTGTAAGAAACGTCGAAACTTTTATTCCGGATTGTAAGCTGGCTGAATCGATAGATTTTTATCATCGGTTACCGTTGGAGACGCATATATGCCGTATGCGTGGTGGTGACAAATGAAATGGAAATTGTAGCGCGGGGAGGTCTTCTCCTTTAAGGGCATACGCGTGAAGCGGATTCGAGAATAGATTTTATTGATACCGTCAAGAGCAGAGACAGAAATGAAAAAAGACATATGTTAAAAAAAATATTAGATGAGTACAATAAATGCATTCTTTTCTGAAAATTCATTTCTACCGAAAACGAATCCTTTGTTTTTCATTAAGCAAGATCTCTTGAAGCCTATATCTGAAACACTCATTCTGAGGATTTCCCCGATAGTAATTAATACTGACTAGGAAAGCTTGTTAAAACGTGAGATATTTACTTGATTTTAAATTACCTAATCAAATTTCGTTAATTTTAAGAAAATCATAAAGCAATTTTTAACAAGCAAATTTAACTGCTACATAATGGACGATGAAACCTATCGCCTGGCTGATCTCAAACAAATCTTAAGTCGCGAATTTTACGTTGCATCCACATGAAGGAAATGTTGCCCCATAATTTAAAATTAAAAAGCTAGGAAATGTCAAGAAATTTTTGTTAGGCACTTATGGTCTACAATGCGATCCTTTCATTATCGTTGGCTCACATTCATGTAAAAGAATGTCAGAAAAAGATTACTGCCTTCTATAAATTCTCAAGAAGCTTCATTTTTCCTTTGTTCAGATTTAGCAACGTGTCACTATCAAAAATTGGCAAAAATTGGGAGATTAATCAAGAAACTAATCTAAATATGTAGTCATCAGTGACTTTCGCCAAAATTGGAAAAAGAAAGAAGAAAGATGATCCAAAGAGATCTTCAAAAGTAAATGCGACGTATAAAATCGAAGTCTGCCAGTTTTGGCATCGATGGTAATTTTAGCATTTGTTTCCAATACTTGGAATATCTTAAGTACGTTTCTAGTGTCTTATTTGTTTGTCACTGCTATTTTTTTCTTACGACTTACGTAATAAAGACATCGAATTTGAGGCATTAAGCTTTCGGAGCATACAAGCACGAAGTGATTCATTTGATGCTGATTTTAGACCGATGAATGTGGTTAAACAGAAAAATTGCTATTCAGTTGGCGACTGAATTGATATTTCCATCTTGTTGCTCTAACACGGTTTGCATCAAGTCTGAATTCTTCACTCTTCTGCTTTACAATGTGCAGATACTTAATCGTATCGTTCTGGGAAACCGGCAGTTTCTTTGTAATCGAAGTCAGTATATTCAGTGAAGTTTGGCATGAGGAATTTCACTTTATCCTGATCTCCATATCCATTGAAGTATGTACATGTAAGCTTAACCATTTCTTAAATTTGGTAGTAACTTATTGATCAGGTTCGAAATCGGGCAATTGTGGAAATCTTCCTGATAAAGGCACAATAGATGAAGTATAGGACGGTTGATTTTAGAATTGATTTGAAGATTCTTGAAGAGTTGAACCAGAACGTCTTGTCATCTGTGAGATTCCCCCTTTCTTCTTCCTGAAGCTGGTTTGACTTGCCAGAAGACTTGTTATGATTTATGATTGCTTATATTGATTCCATATCCTCGTAGACACTGTTAAGTCTTACTAATTATAATTAAGAGCGCAGAAATTGGTTTAATGTAATTTCATCTTCTACAAAATATCTTACACGTGTTATTTATAAACCCCTTTCCTATTTACTATTCCTTTGAGCAGCGGTTCTTAACCTTTCTTTTGCCTTTCAATATTTCTTATTGCCGTGGACCTCCAGGATATTACTTGCAGTTACAGTTAAGGGTTAATCCATATCAAATCAACCAATGGGTGTTGCTGACATATTTTATTTTAAGAAAGAACTTTCGATTTGTCTTAAGGTTACTAAGAAAACGAAGTGCGGAGGACTAGACGTTTAATGCCGACATGTTTCGACCTTAGTGAAGGCCATCTTCGGGGCGACTAGGCTAAGTTAGGTGGTTGTCACATGATTTTCACAATAAGAAAATTATTGTACGTCAGTAACTTACATGTTGAACAAATTAAAAATGTTAAAAATATTGTAAAGTTGGACAAAACTACACGTTAAAAAATACAGAAATTGACTTAGCAGCTAGTCGAGTATTGTGATGGCTAACAAAATTATGAATAACAGGTGAACTGCAAGTGAATGCTTAAAGAATAATTTTCTTATTGTGAAAATCATGTGACAACCACCTAACTTAGCCTAGTCGCCCCGAAGATGGCCTTCACTAAGGTCGAAACATGTCGGCATTAAACGTCTAGTCCTCCGCACTGTGTTTTCTTAGTAACCTTAAGACAAATCGAAAGTTCTTTCTTATAGTCTTTTCTGTATAGTCCCTTTTGAGGTACACTAATTTGAAAATGAGCAATTTCAGCCAAGTCTCAATATTTGAAGGCTCGTTTCCTATTTCGTTCTAATGAGCACAAAATGTATCTCTTATCTTTCCTCTGAATATTGTCATACACTAAATTGTATAATTATTTTAATAATTAAGGTTATTTTCACACCTTTTTCCACCATCTCTAAGGACATTGCCTTAAGAAATTCATCAATTAATCCAAACAAAAGCAATTGGACTTTTATGTGCATGCCTTCTATTGTTCGATTAACTTTTTTCGTCGTGTATGAAATTTAAACCTATAATCCTTGGTTTACAAGGTAGTCTCTACGCTGAACTACTGAGGCGATCAAATCCCAATAAGGTGATGAAAGTTAATCAAACAGTAGGAAACTTGTATATAGTAATCCATTTCTAAATTGGTTTTTATTGCCTAATTTTGCGATTGTAAAACCCGTCTCTCCTTCAGAATGCGCGTGATTTGACATTGTGATGCTACAACTTTAGCATTACATTTGAAATCTGACATTTTCATCTCCAATTAACTTTATCTGGTGATTAATTCCCTTAGGGCCGATTTCTTCACCATGTTTAACCTAAGGTTAATTTATCTCAGAGTTTGAATGTGATGTACAGTTGGCCGTACACATACTGTGTGTCACATTCTAACTGATAGATAAATTTAACCTCAAAATAAGGCGATGAAGAAATCGGGCATTAGTAAGAGTTGTAATGACATTTGTTACTATAGGAATAAACCGTTAGATAAAATTAACTGGAGATGAAAAGACCGGATCTTAAAATGATTATATTTGACAAGACCTATTCACAGCAGAAAATTGAATCGTGCGAAATTTTAAGGCTGCTATAGTACATAAAATTCCAATATTCCTTTCAGCTAAAATTGGGAATAAATTGCTTTTCTTAAGAAAGCATTCCTGAAGACAGCAGTAGACAATTGGCTGCCGAAACGTCAAATTGTAACAATTCCTTTATACTGCCGTGTAAAGGATGATTTACATTATAAGACAACGACACGACACGTAGCGTAACAGACACGACACGAAAAATACGCAATGTGTACATTATCAGACACACATCAGACAGTCAGATTCGAAAAATACACTGTACTTCAACGACACGCACAGACACGAAAAACATTCCTGGTCAGATTGTCGTCTCGTCTTGTCTTAGCCGATACGTGTCGTTGCAGGATAGTGTGCATGATATCATTGAATTACATTGAACAATGTTTCCGTGTCTTGTCTGTTACGCTACGTGTCGTGTCGTTGTCTTATAATGTAAATCATCCTTTGAGATTGCAACTGCATTTTTTTTTAAATTTTGCGTTAAATCCTTAAGCAAAAAGGAAAGACTATTTTTAAAGCAAATTGTCGTAATATTGTTGGCGAAATAAAGCACAATAGCATAAGTACACTGAGAATAAATTTCAAATCGGAAACGCGGGAGATAAATACACAAAATCTTAATTTGTACAAAATATTACTTTTTGTAGATACGACCTCTATCATTAACAGGGCAGAATGACCCAAAAAACAAGATTAACAATGAGAGAATTCTACTAGTAACAACACTTCGTGAACACCTTTTAAGTCCTGTGTAAAACTTGTCATTTGTCTCACGTCATCTACGATCTCCGGCTTCCAAATTTGTCTATTTTAGCACATTTCTTCTTTTTAGATTTCCTGTATTCATGATCTTTCGCATATTACCTTTTTAACTTCTTCTTCTTCGTTCCCTTCTTGTTCTTTCTAATGTCTAGCATTCTAATACTTTCTGATAAGCATTGTAATATTTTGTTTCACGTTTTATTTTACGTTGCCTTTTCAACTTCTTCTTCGTCCTGCCCGTCTTCTTCTTCTTTCTAGTGACTAGCATTCTAGCATATTGTTTTCTTCCGTCTAGTTGTTCAAATGATATTCTTTAATTGATTTATTTTGAGCTTATTCGAGTCTTAAAGACTGTACCTATCTGTTCCACTTTCTTTCATTCTTTTGCTCTGTGCCCCAAACTTTTGCTTGCCACGATGATGCTTTTTCCTATAGTACTTTCGTGTGAAGTTTTCTTGATTTCACTTTAAATTAACTCAAGGGTTAGGGTCGTTTTCACTGTACTCTCTCCAACCTTTTCTTGGTTTCTTCTTAACTACTTTTGTACCTACATAGAGAATTGCATTTAACGATCATTTTTGTTTGGCTCTTAATTAATTAATTTTGTTAATTTTGTTAATGACCGGATTGGAAGGAAGAAAGTTTAGGCACATTTAATAGTTTCAATAAAAGAAAATATAGGTTCATCCTAAACTACTGTTAATTTAGCATTTTTTTATCATGTAGCTCGTCATCATCAATTCCCTATTTCTAAGAAAATTCCGAAGGCTTATAAGCAATAGATGATTTTGAAGAAATGTTTTAAATGGCAAATATATAGAATTTCACTTCAACTAAGAACTAGTAGAGTAGCTTAGAATTTCGTGCGTTGTTTAACAAATTGTTTGATAGGAGGAAATGGAAACATTTTGTCAAACGTTTAATGGGAACGACTCGTTAGATCAAGCAAGCAACTAAAAGCATGTTCGAGAATCCTTACAGCTGCAATATAATGCACATGTGCATATGTTTATTTTGTTTATAATGTTTTGCCAACTGCCCCCATTATTAGAGAAAAAAAAATCATGTTTTCGTAACACAAGTGAAATTTGAACATTCTTGCATAATCGCGTAGTTTAAACGAAGATAGATCAACATCAACATTAATTGTCTTGGAGAATAAACCGACAATAATTTCCAGCGATGTAAATGTCATAAATCGCCTCAGCATTCGAAGCATCTCCGAGTTTATTGGCGCTCCAGTTTAGAAATTAATTCACTCCGGCGATTTACGTTTCACGATAGCAAGGTTCGTCCGCTAAGTATCAACAAATCGCTTGCTCGCTTAGGACGCTAAAGAAGAAGTTCCCGGAATATCAGTCGATGACACGGAACACGAAGCTTGGAATTTTGTGTCGTCTCATTATCGAGCTTTTCGGAGACGTATTTTTAGGTTTCACTGCATCCTCACTTTCCCGAAACCTTAAATAACGCACTTAGGCGCCGCCGTTTCTTATTAGCGACACGAAAATATACGCTCCGGCATCTCGCTTTTATTTCGCGTTTTTCTCTAGATTTCTAAAAACACATCAAAGCGCCCTGTTTTTAAAATAATTTTTCCACATTAATGACTTTCTCGCCTTCTTCACAAGCTGTAAATCAAACCCACTCCATTGTAAAGAGAGGATTAAGTGTATAGTGAAATAAAATTTTAATTACTGCTAATAATTTCGTTAGGTAGGTATATTTAGACTTGTACGATCTAAATTTAATAAAACGTATTCTACATTGCAGAGTTTTTTGACCTCGCTGTTTCGAATCTTAATTTTTATAAATATTTGGCTTCTGCGTTTGCTTATGAAGCAGTATGTAAAACATCAGCACGTGATTTAGGCAAAAATAAGAAGCGGAACCAAAACATGTAATACCTAACACAAACATTCTTAATTTTTTTTTCTGCGTCGATGATTAAAATTAAATTTTCTCTTAACGATTTAGTTTTAGGTTTTCTCACGAACATAAAAATACTTCTTCTTGCGCATTACTATCAGAAATACAAATAAGTCGTTATTGTTATTAGAAGCCTCTAATCTGAACAAGAAAATTCAATTCGGATCGGTGCTCAAAGCACACGTTCTCTATCTTAAAGTAAGCGTTATTGAACGAACGCTTTCCTGTCTATCAGAAAAATTGTAATTTAATTCACATTAACCTTTCCCTGTTAGAAAAATAACGACCAGCTTTGTACTTTTACGTAACAAAATCTAGGTCAATAATCTCCCGCATTAATTCAATTGTTCGATATGCCCTACCACGGGATTTTGTGGATCAACAACAACTACAAGCGCCTAAGTTTGTTCTTCTTGTAACCATAAATCATCATGGGCACTCATATATTCAGTCTCTACCTATTGTTGCGCCTACGTCTGCCTAATTGTGTCAACTCGAAAAAATCCGAACCACAGCAGAGAACGCTCGAAACTAATTAATTTTTCATTAATCACGCTATAACAATATTTACAATGTACTACAATGAAACATACTTCAATGTACGGCGGGCTGCTGTGATTGTAAAACCCGGCCTAAATTATAGGAGTCGTTTAACAAAAACTCCCCGCGTAATTTGTTAACTCCGACCCTTTCTTTCACTTGCTCGCCGCGCTCATCCCAGGAACCAGTTTCATGTTTTCTACCGAATCTAATTTATTTGGGCCACAAAAAACTAATTGTATTAATTCGAAAATGACCGACGAAATTAAATATGTAACCCTGTATTATTCGTCGATGCAATCGTAATAATACGGTTGTCCAATAACACATTTATTTTTTATTATTTTCAGGAATGCGTGCAGTAATTTCCTTACGCTAAAGTGTTCTGTTTGAATTCTTGGAGATTCATTTATATGAAGTCAAATACTTTATCGTTTTAATTTCTTGACAAGTATGGCATCAATTTATCTTTTTTGACTTGAAACGTTTTGTCTTCTTTTTTTGACTTTTTTTTTTAAATACTTCACCTATTTTACTTCTGCTTTTCTCTTTTCTTTCATGCTTATTATGAAAGTATTCTAATACAGAATTAAAGATGGGTAAAGTAGCTCATTTCATTGGTTTAGTTCAGTGATCGCCATTCACAGAAAATTGTATAGCTCAGTAGCTCAGCCAGTGGCGGCTCTTCAAGATATGCAGAGGGTGGGCAATATTTAAAAAATTAAAGGACCTTTTATAAAGACACTCCTCTGATTGATATTTTTTAAATGTTCTTTGTTAGTAATTATTTTAACAAGTTAATGAACAAGTATTATCGTTATGATATGATATGTCATTATGTCTCCAATTTTCCGCACATTAAAAAAGAAAACAAAACTATATCCTAAAAATTACTAAAATAAATTCTGAAATGATAAAACTTAAAACTGTAGCTAAACAGTAACTGAAATAAATTCTCAAAATAATAACTAAATAAAATAACTTAAATAAATTCTCAGAATAATTAAATAAAATGCAAAATAAATATAATAAAAAATAAATAAATAAAAAATAAATAAATTCTGAAAGTAATAACTAACATAAATTTTTAATTGATAAATCTGCCATTTTAAAACATTAATATCGAAATCTGTCGCCTTAGTTAAATTAATAATAAAGAGTTGACATTAACGATTTTAACTCGGATGGTGCTCGTGAACAACCGAACATAAACGAATTGTAGGACGGGCTTGCCCTCCCGCGATCTGTCTTTAACTTCAGACCAGCTATTATTCTTTTAGTTTTTAGTTATGCATTACAATGTATAATATAAATCTTTCAGACGAATATTGAATATTATGTAACATTTATTAGGTATTAATGAAACAGAATGGACAGAAGATTCAAAATAAAATACAAAATTTGGCAAATTAAACTTAATATCCCACACTTTAGGCAGCACTGCGATCACGAGTTGTCACGTAGCCGTGGGCCTGCCCATCGGGAAAACGTAAGAAAGGGTAACGTAACAACCTACGTGTAGCGTTCCTTTCTGTCTATCACATTAAATGAAAGGACAGCGTATGTCTGCACTTACAGTGACGCAGGGGGCGAGCCCACCCTACTCATGCATAGTGGCAAGGAGCTGCACCGCATCGCAATTTAACGTATTGCCCGGCGTGCGGAATTATACAAAGTTCAAGAATCTAGATCACATGCACATTTTTAATTATCCATTATAATAATGTTCTGGATTTATAAATTTAAAGAACACAGATGAAAAAGAAATTTAAAAAATATTTCAAAATTATTTTAAAAATTAAATTGTATCACAAAATCTTATAAATGGACACTAATTATACGCACCGTTTATAAGATTTTGTGATACAATTTTCATCGGACAAGAACCTGCTTTAATTATGCATTGATAAACTTTAACACCCCCCTGCCCCGACGAGCCGCCACTGAGCTCAGCGATTTAGGAGAAATTGGAAATCAAAAGAACTTTTACTAAAAATAAGTCTGGTAAATAAATCATGATAGTGATGGGTGTTATTTAAAAGTCTTAAAATTCTGTAAAATATTCTGTTGTGATTCTTTTTTTTTATTTTATCACTCAAACAAAGACTACTATAAACATTATTTTATAGAATGTTAAAAAATAGATGAAAAACAAAGAAATAAAAGACGACTGATTTCTTTCTTTTCTTTCTGTCAAAAATTCGATTCTTTTAAATAAGATTTTTGAAGTAATATTTGGATTAGAAGAACCACCGAGTTACATATTATCCTAAATCTCTTTAACTCGACTTGGAATCAACTCCAGCTATCTTTTATAAACATAAGTGATACTTCACGATGAGCTGAGAATTACGTTTATAATACAATCACAATCTCAGTTCCCTCTTCTAGCTTAATTGTAAGAGTAGCTTAATAGAGCTAGCTCGTTCACGAGGCTCTATTTTTATTTTTTTATTTAGCTTTTACTTGGATCTTCTTCAGTTTCATCTAACTTTCTGCGAACGTTTCCATAGAACTCTTTTGGAATGGCACTGGCTAGGTCCTTAACTCCGTGGCTCTTACCCATCGTTATTGTACGAAAGAAAACAATCTTAAATTGTGAGAAAGCTGAAACATATAATAATTCTAATAAATGAAATAAAAGTGCAGGCGAAAACGACCTCTAGCGACACTTCCAAAAAAAGATCGCAAAGTTTCGAAACCATACGAAACTAGTGTCCGGTGTAATCCGATGGTGATCTACTTTTTCTGACACAAGTTACATCTAAAAAATCAAAATGTGATATAATTTTGTTCGTTAATGTACGTGGGTCTGCGGTTTTTATAAACATATCGTAAAACAATAAAGTTCCAGCAAAATTCGCGCTCACTCGGTTAGTGTCGTCCAAAAACAATTCGATAACAGAAACAGCAACCATAAATTGTCATAATTATTTTTTATTGCTTACGTATTACTAACTGCTAATCTCCATATCTTTCGTACGAAAGTCATAAATGACCTGCGTCAACGTTTAATGTATTATTTATTGCATATAATAGTAAACTTCGTTCAGTTGGGGCATTCAAATCGCATTCAGTGCTTTTCAAACGTTTCTTGTAAAAAGTAAACGTAGATTTTTCTCATAATTTCGCTTCTTTTCTTATGTATTACTAGTGGTTGCAGTAAGAGAAACTTATTCGATTACACACTGTATGTAGACATAATTCTCTTATAATGTGCGATCCAATATTTTTTAGATAAAGGGAGGCTAGGAAAAATAAAATCAGAGTCTTATCTTAATTGATATTTTACAATCTGGTCAAAACTGATACGTCAGATACATCTCCTAAATCTTTTAATTGAATACACAGCGATTTGTTAAAACTCTTTAATATGATAATGACCAACTTCAAATGCCGCGGGAGCGTTCAAGAGCATTTCAACAACTAACAGATTTGACAGAAGTCAGAAACCAAGTGTCAGACTAAAAGTTTTGTACCAAGTTAAGACTCTGATTTCGTTTTTCAAAGCCTCTCCTTATTTAAAACATATTGGATCGCACAGTACTAAAACTACGTTGTAAACAATTTTGCTACACCACACTGAGAAAAATAGGACCCAAAAGTGCGTTTATATTAACAAGAATTCCGAACATTTTATTCGGATTCGCGTTAAAAACCGACTCAGCGTAATACTGCAAAATTAACACTATGTGGTTTGTTGTTTAGAGTATCATTTCCTGTTATGATAAAATTATTACCGGAGTAATTAACAAAAGTCAGACATGACATATTATTACTAATTTATTCAGCATAATATTTCATTATGGTTTATTATATTTTAACACTACGTATTATGTAGAATGATAATTTTACATTCTTATACTTAAATAGTTTCATTGTTCTAAGAATCATGATTAATTTATAGTAAGATGGATCTTATAACATGACAGCATTATACTTTTATTTCATCGATAAGGAGTGATGTTTTATCAAAATAGCAAAATTCCATTTTTCTTAGTGCATTCTGTACATGATATTGCAGTAGGGAAGAGTAAAGTCGATAAAGTGAAATGCAACCAAGTAAACCGCTCCGATGGGTTGGAGCTAAATAAGCAACAGGCTTCCCTTTTCAACCCTTAAACTCCCCTACGGCTCTTACAGAAGGTATAAGGTAAATATAATTCTCAACTTTCCCAAAGCAAGCAGGACCGAGCACTCTTTTCTGCGAGGGATACGAACCCCGAATTGAATCCCCGAAATCCAGAAACTCGTAGCATGTTCACGCAAAATTTTTAGCACCGTTGTAAAACCATTTATTTGACCCCAACATTTCTACTATATCTTATAGGATCTTGTCCTACTACTTCATAGTTCTTCCTCTGTTTTTTTACAAGATATAAAATGAATTTAATATTAGAGGAACCATTTATTTGTGAAATTTCAAAATCCCATATGTATTGAAGTCTGCTTCATTAGTAAACACAATGGATGATGGCATTACTTTATCATCCGTGGTTTGCATATTCGGCCATGTTCAGAAGTCATAGCGAAATACAGTCCTCATTTTGGGTGCAGTACTCTTCGCAAGTTATGATAAGGTCTAAAATTGCTTTAAGCGATGCAATTTATTGTGTTGTCTGCATCTTCTTCTATGTGAACCAGCACGTCTAAGTACAGCCCTTGCCGGTTCGTCCTTGACGTTTCTAGCAAGCACCTATCCAATCTCTTTATCGTCTTTTCATCGCCTTACAATCTACGTAATGTCGTCTGGCTTTAACTGATTTGCAATTTGACATATCTATAAACCAGATTACATTAATTTAAAATTCGTTTCAAATTCAAAATTAAATTCAGAAGTATACAATAACAGGAGAGTATTTGTGTTATTCAAATAAATGAAGTGCACGTGGACATTAATTTTTGGGTTAAACTTACTCTTTTGGTTTAAACTTGCCATTCAATCTTTAAGTACAAATTTTAGGAACATGAATAATAACAGGATCTTTTTTATTTACTTTGATGATAAGACCATGATCCTACGTAGTCAATTCAATGTTTTCAAAACACCTTGTGCAGTTGCCAAGAAACTAGAACCTTCATTTCTACACTTCTTAGATCTATTTGTGATGTCTAAAGACTTATTCTTCACAGGAGTGATTAAACTTTCTTAAGGTAAAGGGACTTCAAAATCCAAAACAAGACAACGTTGTCTCACGCCACATTCAAAGATACAATGTTGTGAATGAAACATCTTCGCCTCATTCCGTCCTGCCATTTTCCTCCCTTGATAAATGATGCAGACAATAAATATAGTATGAGGCAATTTCACGCGCGGAGCAGGAACGTAATGCGGAATTTGCAAGATTATTGCGCATATAAGAAGACGGCGAGCTGTGTGATACCGCCGAGGAGTCCAATCTCAACCTTGCATCTATTCATCATCACACGCATGTTGCCCTTCACAATGCACTTCATATGCGCAGACGGCAATAATAATTTAAATTTAGTGCATAAACTCGATTGCAATTTTATACGTTCATCAGGGCGTGATTTATGGAAAATTTTACGGTGCTTTGAGACGGCCAAAAATTCGCCAGTAAATCACTCAGTGAGTATTAACGTCGCTAACTATTAAACACAGCTGTTTTTGATTGATTGAAATTTGTTGTAAGTTGATAAATTATAGAAAATTTATATTAAAAATCAAATAGTTACTTTTTATTCCGTAGCCTTTTCCGTCTTATATTTTTGTTCTTAAAATGTCTCTGGTCATTTATTGCAAGTTATTTTATGGTTATTAACTATATTTTAAAATAATATAAGATATGAAACTATAATGTGGTGAAATGTGAAACTATAAAATTGGTATCACAAAAAAATTCAATAAACCGAAACAACACTGTCATTGTTTGGATGTATTTAAAACAAATGGATGATGGATGTTTTATGCAATTTTAATAAAGAAAACGGCATCTTATAAATGAATAACGGTTACAAAATGTATTTTCTTTATTAACTGGAGTCAATAACTAAGCGTATCTAATATACGAGCAATTTAAGCGTAAAGCATTGGAGGACAAAAGTCCCTCTGGTTTACAAGTGATGCAGATAATTGTATTAAAAATAGATCGCCATAGATGCACGTAATGCAACTTCTAAACCGTAATAAGTGATTTGCACGAGCAATAAACAACAATTGTTCAAGGCTGCCATATATGAACTACGCATCTGTAATAGCTAAAATCGCAATAAATCTTCTATTTGAACCTCTTATACATGCAGAAGTTTCTTCTGAAATGCCGTTTTTTAATTATATCTCGAACGCAGCCAATATGCAACATCAAAGCCTGTCCGTTCCGCATCTTAAATTAATTAGTCTCAGGATCTGTGACATTGATACGACGTTTCGACTGTCGGCAGGGACACCATCAGATCTCGTTTGATTCGTGCCGCCGCGTCAAGTGCGTAGGTATTTGCGAGGCATCGGTTCCGACTGGTGCAGGGATTGCATCACTTTCGATGAAAATCGGTTTGATGCGGAATGAATTTATGGCACATGCCATTACTATTTCGAAGTTCACGTATGCCAAGCCGTTTCAGCTAATTTTCCTAATGCACCGAGCAATAATGTGACAAAAATAGACGCCTTACAAATTAATAAAAGCGAACGCGCGGAGATTTGTTGCGTAAATAAAATTGCACTCAACTGACTTGCATTACTTTTAATTATAATAATCAGCTGCAGTTAATGCGTTCTGACATGTTTATATGTTCTTTTTTTTCTGAATAATTTCATTTATACTCTCTCTCATTTAAATTTGTGTCGAAGTAAAAGTACTCTGCACAAATCAGTTCTCTTCACCACATCTATGTGAATACCTTCTTTTTTATAAGAGCGAACACGTATTTCGTCCGCCATGCAGACCTCATCAGCGCTAAACTGAGGTCCAACAATTCCCTAAGTTGTCACTTTTCGAATTCATTCTTTTTAACAATGACTTCACTTTTCAAAGCCCTTTTAGCGCATTCATCAGGACTATTTCAAAATTATGAATTTTGTTTTAGTTTATTTCTCTTCCTAAATACCTACATGTAGCTATCAATAATTCCTTTTCTGTAGTTAACCTAATTTTGGATTCAGCTTACATAAAATATAGAAAATCGTGTGTAAACGTTTGATTCTTTCGTAATATACGATTTTGAAAGTAAATAAATTTCGTATTTATCTCTCCTCGTCATATATGTATGTTTTTATAAAACACATTTCAACAAAAAGTTTATTTTATCTGTAACAAGCCGAAAACAGAACGGCGTCTTCTCAAATATATTTCATCAAGGGTTTCAAAGTTGCGTTATGCGTTTTAATTACTCATAAAAAACATTAACGACGCTTGAAATAATAAGCTTCGATAAAGCTGGAATAAATTCGCCCCTTTCGTTGCCATTTTTAAAGTGTGATTTGGCTTTGTGACTAAGTGTATCGATTTTGCTAACGCGTCCGATATTTTTAGGCTTCGCAATAAATAAATTAGGAAAATCAAGAGCGCACATTCATGCTCCATCACTTGTCATATAAATATTGCATTCGTTTTACATCAATAAATTCGCGTGAATCATGTGTATGTTGGTTAGTTAGTCATGAGCTTCTTACACATAGTTTTTTTATAAAAATAGCGAACTGTATAAAAATACAGAAACGAGATAGTATTACACTTTCTTTTTCTAGAAACAAAATAACAATTTCAATTTCAAAAGCAAATCATAGTTACATAATTAATAACCTTTTCGATTCACTGCTCTCATATAATAATAAATAATAGGACATTGAGTTACTCTGATAGTGTTGTAGAACAATGAATCGCAAACTCCATAAGTTTCAACCGGCTAATAGTGATAGATAGCAATTTTCCATATTTGTGAAACTCGTAATGTGCATTAAGTTTAATGCCGAACTAATTCTGTAATTATGATGATCAATTTGTTGGTCTATTTTTATCTGCGCGGGTTACTGACCATCCCGAGAATCCGTTCAGAACGCGAAACTTGAAAAGCGTGAAGAAACTTCTCGTCTTTCAGCCAGATACGATCGCCTGAATATTGAATTTACGTGCGCTGTTTGAACCACGCATTTGTACTTGACGTGACGCAGAAAAACGCCGCTTAAATGTCAGTATGAAAAAATTTAGCAAAAAATTAGATTAAAAAACTTTGGACAAAAAGGAAAATAAACCAAGAAAAGATCTAATCGTGACAAAAACGAAAAGAATATCATATATACCTGTTCTAAAGATGCACTTACAAATTATGACAAAATTATTTGTTGAAATTCATTTCTGTACTTTTATTGCCGTTTGTTGCAAGCTAGGGAGGTTAGGGAATGCTAATACAGTTCAACGCAGCATCTAATTCCATATACGATGGTGTATGAAAATATTGGTCGTTCCATTTGAAAAAAAGTATTTTTCTGTGTTTCAATATCTTCGAGTGGAGCGGTGCGTTTTAGACATCCTGTAGCTTAATAGATTATGCTTATGGAATTTTTAAGAACCTTAAAGCTTCAACTACAATATCAGTCATTACAAATAAAATTGCTTCAATCATAGCTGTGTTATAATTTTTTGAAAATCAGGTTGCAGAATCCAACTTTTTAAGAAAATTCAAAATATCTCAAAAATGATGCATTTTAGAGATAGGGAAATGTGTTGCAATTTAACATATTTTTACATGTAGAATTCAAAAACGTCATAAAAAATATAGCATTCCATTTAAAATAAGCGAGTTGAGAGCGACTTCCGGTACAACCGGAAGTGATACAATGACTATTTTATTTAAAGAGATATCTACGGAAAACCCTTGCTCTTTAAATTTCAAATATCTACGTGAATTGCAACCTTGAAAACTTTTAACGAACGGCTTATGTGGATAACCTGTATACCGGGTGTTCACTTTGATTACGCACCATATTGCGAAATCCTACTTACCCATTGTAGTTATTGTTAAAAAGACAGCAGGCTTGTTGATTCACGATGGTCTGCCAGATTTAACACCAAATGATCTCTTCTTGTGGCCTCATTTAAAATCAAAAATTCATCAGACTCCTTTCCGCAATTTGAATGAGTTGAGAGAACAATCGTGGAGGAATGAGCAACTATTACTTTTAGAACGTTATGCAATGTTCGTAGAAACTTCTATTTAGGACAAGTTGGCCGCAAACGGCGAATTATTTGAACATTTGGTATAGTGCCTATTAATTTACATATAAATAAATATTTTCAATACAAATTATGTTAGCAGTCTTTATTTTTCATTACAACATTTTAAAAATCAATAAAGTTTGTTAATTAGAAGTTTGTCTGCTTGTTCAAAACTGTGAAATAAAATAGCATCTGCTTATTTAATTTTTTTCTCTTTTTAATTTTGAAAGCCCATTTGTTTGAGAAACAGTGATACTATTGGTTTTTTTCTCAACATCATCAGTCAACACCTATATGTTTGTTTTCAGTTTATGTCAATTTACTTCAGTAAGCTGAAGCAAATTTTCTAACAATATTTTGAATAGTTCAAATACAAGGAATATGCATGGTTTTATCGAAAAAAGTCAATTTCATAACAATTGCTATTAGTTTGACAATAATAACTTTATTATTGTTTCCACAGCTGACTGTTCTTTCCAAAAGTTGAAGTTTAAATTTGTAGTTGTACAGTTGGTTGCCTAGCCTATAGACTGCAATAAATTAAAAGCGTACGTGGGCGGTATGTATACAAAAAGAAAAAATCCCTGTAGAAAAATAGTTTAGTTTTTTTAATTCAACGTAGAACAAAACATAGAATTTGTATTGATTTTACAAACTGTGCAATCAATTGTAATTACAAACTTTGTAAAAACAAATAAATTAAAAAAATAATAAAAAGACCGTTAGAAGTGAGGAGTTATTAAATTGTTATTAAATGTTCGCTGTAGTGAAAACGAAATTCACCAAATTTTTGTACTTATGTGGAAAGAGAAATGACCGCTGAACAAAGGAAAAGTGCAAGGTTAATTTCGTTTTTTATTTTTTTAACCCTTTCTAAACTTACCGGAGACATTATTGTTATTTATGTACTGAGACCGCGTTCAACCTGCTACACATTTGTTTTCCTTACTTTGGTATTCGCACTGGGAAGGAGTCAAGATGAATCCAAATATAATCTAAGCAGGGTTGAGCTGATTTTAATCAGACGATTTTTATTTTTGAAAATAATGATTTTATTAAATTTGTTTAAATTTATTAATAAATTACAAAATTTTAATGAAATTTAACATTTAAACCTTAAAAAAATAACATATTGGAAGACAACAAAAAAAGGAAGAAACGAAAAAATAATGCAATGCAAAAAAATCAATAAAAACATAATATAATTAAATTTAGTTCTACATTAAAAATGGATTTTCGCCAAGAAAAAATAAAAACTTGATTTATTTGATTTTTTATTCACAAAAAAATGAAATACAAAAGAAAGCTCGATT
This sequence comes from Dorcus parallelipipedus, assembly GCA_958336345.1. Lineage (NCBI taxonomy): Eukaryota > Metazoa > Arthropoda > Insecta > Coleoptera > Lucanidae > Dorcus > Dorcus parallelipipedus. The sequence continues at coordinate 32,199,161 of OY284479.1, read as the reverse complement.
GTCAAAAGCTTCTCGTCGGAAATCGTTCATATTTTTTGTTTGTTTCAACAAGTTTCAAGACGCACGCAAGCGTCTAACTTGTTGGAGCTCATATTCGTTCAACACAACCAAACAAAATTTTATTCCTATTACAAAGTATTATCTTTTCGATTTTTTTGTTATTTGCTCAAAAATTTATACGAGAAGTCAACAAATACTTAAAATGAGGTTTTCGTTTCAAAATATCAAAAAAATCTTGATTTTTTCATTTCTGTAAATCGATGATTTTTTTCTAATCGTGATTTTTATCAACACTAGTTCTAAAGATATGAGTATTCTGTCTGCCACATAAAATATACACGAACAGGTTTCGAACCCACACAGGATCTAAATCTAAAGTTGGTTCACTGGAATCCAATCAATTGGGCTATGCAACTGAATGTTGTTGCAAGAAGAACAACGGGAATTTCATGAATGAGAGGAATAATTCTAAAGCCGATTTCTAAATTTTAATGATCACATGATTTAATGTTTAAATGATAAACTGATCACAGATTACATTAAGCCATCGATATAATTATTATTACACAATTATTACATAACAAAACAGAATATGAGGCATCTCCGAGTTATTTAGTAACAGAGTAGATGAAAAACGAAATGCATAAGAAAAAATAGTATGATACAACTAAAAATTACCAACAAATAAAGAACAGAGCGCAGAGAACATATAAGGGCCAGTACATAATGGATTTACATAAAACATAAGACATAAGCCGTAACAGTAATTCGACCTACGTAAAGAAGTGCGCTGTAACACAATAGCTCCGTAACGAGAACAAATCAAATGATTTTTTTGGCTTATGTCTTATGTCTTACGTTTTATGCAAATCCATTGTGTTCTAGGCTTAAGGGAATTGGATATCGGAAGAGTTGCGTTCTTGCACATTTTCTTTCTTGATGTACATAGTTATGGTCATGTTTAAATTCACAAAAACCAGAAAATGCATTACAATTATTAATTAACTGTTTTATATATTTAATTTTTATAAAAAAAATACTATTTTCTTTGGTTAATTGCAGCAAAGAAAGAAAATGAATGGCTGCGATAACAATAGGTAGATAGGTGATAAAAGAAGCAAAAGGAAAAAATAAAATAGTCAAACTGCATTTCTATAAATAAGAAATCTGAATGCATAAAAAAACATGCAGTTTTGTTCATGATTTAAAAATAGTTAATATTAACGGAACATTAAATATTATTACAGACGCAAAATATTCTTTGGATGACTGAATTTCATAAACAGATATTTAATATAAAACGGATACAGAAATCCCAGTCTGCGCAATATTTAATATCTTCCGGCCGACAATAACAGGACTTTTACAAAGCCTGTCATTCATAATTTTCTAAACCCGTTTCCAACTGACGTTTCTTTATTAATTTCGTTCCCGTGCCTCCCAAAAATACGGCCTGTAAACGCGGAGAAACGCGTAAAAATACATCGAACGCGTTCCATTCCAGAAAGGCCGCATGCACTTCTCATTTCTATTAATGTAACTGCCGAAATTTTTGTGTAGGTAAATTTATTATTTTGGGCTTTTTCGCATCAGCATGGATAGTAAAAATCGACGATTTAAATAAAGCCGTGACGTCCGCCTTAAATCAAAACTGTGATTCTCATTCCGCATAAATATTTATTTAAATTATATCATATGTTGGAAAATTTTCGCCGAATTTATGCGCCCGCTTTTGATTATTTGCATAACGGCGGGCTTAATATATCCCGTTATTTTCGTAAACCACGTAAAAATTCGGGCACAAACAAATTATGGGAAATTTCCTTGAAAATAGAACGGAAATAGAAGAATTTAAAAACTTGATCTACATTGTACCTACTCCTTTGTTTAAAATTAATTGCGCAAAAGTGCATTAACATCCTTAATTATTAAATAACTGTATTAATAAAGAAACGGTCGGGTGTAGATAAATGGTTTATTAATTGAAGACGAGGAACAGCCATCAAACACCAGCAATTATCTCCGGCATTTTTCTATAATTTAGTGAGATTTATGAGCCAGCTCCATTGACATACAAGGATAATTATACTATATTTAATGCGAGGAGATGCAGCTTCAAAAAGGAAGTCGACACGAACGCAATTACAAAACATTCGTGTTTGCATTTCGTCACGAACTAGATTACGGATTTGTGTAAACGACGCTGAACGTCCTTTATTGTTTTTGTCAATTTTTTTGAGGTCGTCGCTTCATAATGGGGCGTGTAAATAACAATATAAATTATCTCTTTGTTTACTCACCTTGTTTCAGGCAAGCCAAGTTTATGCAATTCAAACATTTTAAATAAAATTGATTGCGCTTTGTGATATCATCGTAGAAGTTTTTATCAATTTATGTGACCATCTACGAATTCGTAGTTTTTGGCCATATTTACATACTTTCTAATTCAATTAATTATTTTAATCAAAATCTCTTGAAATCAGAGACTGTATTCAACTATCCAACTGTACATACCTAAATAAATAATCATTCATGTGAGATAAAGCCATGTTAACCAACTAGATCTTGTTAGTTTTATATATACATATCACCTCTACCTTAGCAAACCTTTCATTATTTATTAATAAGTTTTTTTTATATGTATGCACTCGTGCTGAGCATGCACTTTGTTTACCTTTGCTTTCTTTGAATCAGGACCTTTATTGACAGCGTGACCAGGTCCGCTTCGGACTTTTCTGGAAGTATGTAGGGGTGGTTGTGCCTAAAATTGAACCATTACTTCAATGAACATGTTTATTTAGGGTTTTGGAACCTGTTAGTAACATGATGGATGTAGTTCGAAGATGATGATGATGATCATAGAATTGTATTTTTTATATAATATACCGAGCTATATAAAAATACCTGCTCCAGTTTTTTTTTGTTTACAATTAACTGCAACATTTAATATATTTAACAGAAGTGGTAAAAATCTGTGACCTGTGTTTTTTTTTTTTAACATTTCGCCCATGTTCCGGGAGTATCTTCTTTCGTCAGTTAGAATCGCCGTGTATATAAAAAAAAAAGTATAACAACATTCATTCAAATAAGTAAATGCGTTGTTTGTGTTCTATCAAAAAATGATTGATTTAAAATCATTCTTTTTTCATTGTAAGGATTAAATAATTACATCCTTCTAAAAAAGGAAGTCGTTGGGAAACTCAGCTCTCCGTTATTGAAATATTTATGCGAGAAAGCCCCCCACACAAAATAGATACATTACCGAAAGTTTTTATTGACACTTCGGAATGACGTGACAGCCAACATTTCTATACCGTACGTTAATTCCGGCCCGCGTCATAAATTATTACGAAATCCAGATTCACACTCGGACAAGCTATTTTCAAGCTAATTTATGGTAATTTCGGCGAATTTAAATTTCAAAGTGATTTACAACCCATACTTAACGTTTAATAGGTAATTCTATATTATTTATGCTTTATAAAAGAAAAACGAACATTTATCAAAACGTTTCTATAATTCATATTTTTTGGCCGTGTCAAATCATGTTGATTTGACGAAAGCAAAAACTCGATTAACTGCTTTGTTGTTGATTTGACGAAAGCAAAAACTCGATTAACTGCTTTGTTATGTATTTATGATATATCTGTTTTATGTGATTATGATATCATCGATAATGTGCAGAAACGTTCGCCAGCAAGTTGCGCAAGTGTTTTCGAAGTTCGCATAAATACAATTTCTTTTTCAATTTGAACATGCTGTTTCCTGATGCGTTGCTTATAAATGGCGCCCGTGCACTTGAAAATAACTTGTGTGGTCCGCGATGTGATTCAAAAGTAATTTTATGACTTGCGAAATGTTCATCACATGAATCTTTCATTGCGCAACTTCACCGGATTTCATGTGGTCATGTGTTCCGGAAAACCGCACTTCAGATATAAAATTTATTCAAAACAACACTGCAGTGTCTGAAGGGGTGCGAGATTTATGTTCGAGGTTTAATTTGAATGCTGATAGAATCTATTCTTTATTTATTCATTATGAGAACACATGCTGTCCAAAAACATATCCTTGACAAATAAAAAAAAATTTCGGTGAACATCAGCGTTCTGCGTTCTAAATGTTTTCTATAATTGTGAGCAAAAGAGTAATTGTCTGACGACTAAATTTTCTGAAGATGAAACTACAAGAAAAAAAAATTTGTTGTTTCTTATCTTAAAGAAGTCTCCGAAGAAAAACGCCGTTCATATTTTAGGTTCACTCGGAGTTGCTATAAATAATGTTCTGCAGCTTGTTCGTTCGACCATAAATCAAAACGACGGAAATATATGTGAACGGCGAAAATACAAAAACAGACTTGTGTTTGTCTTCGGGTTTACTACACATTTCATTCGCGGTGTTGACATTCCCATCATTGCAAATGCGCAACAATCAATATTATCTTAATGAAAGCAAAAATAAAAGATGTGATAATTTTTTAAAGACCTGGAGGAAGTAACAAATTTTGTTCTGCAATGATAGGCAATCACTACGTTGACGATTTGGGTCGCTTGCGTGAACTTTGCTCGGTTTGATTTGTTTTCATCAATTATTCTAAAAGTATTTTATTTTAATCAAGACTACTTTGTTGTTAACGCGGTTCGAGCTTTAAAGCGACCGGCGCAATTAATTAAATAAATCGCGATAAGATAGGAGCGTGCTCTTGAACTCTAATTTATCGATTGCATTTTTATTGAAATTTAATTTTCATTAAGTATATCGGGGGCATGAAATAGTTCTCATGTTATTTTGTACGACTGCTCATTGTGTATGTCTTTTCTCATTTGTGTTTAAGAGAAATTTTAATCGTTTTAATAATATTTGATTCTTTACGCACAAGAATATCTGATTTATGTTAAAAATATAAATAATGTTATTGGTAGTAAAAATGTAAATTATAAAACAGATGCCTCAAGCCAATTCCATGAATATGGAAGCTATATTGACCAAAAGGAAATCTTATATTATTTATAAGTTCGACAGCTATATTAGAAGTTCTTAATCCTCTAATCCTCTAATTATAATTATAAATCCTCTAATTATAATTGGCATAACCTTGGATAAATCATAATGAAGATGGTACTGTTTCCAAGTTCTACATGGATTAAAATTACGCTCCTAATATTCCTTAGCATAATAATAATAATAATTATTATTATTAACAATTATGTACATAATAATAATTATTATTATTAGTTGCATACCCGAGTTGGTTGAATCCGCTGGCAACGCTTGGTGGGGCAACTATTAGGTTGTTCGGAAAAAAATGTCGTTTTCTTTTTAATTCAGATTGTCTATATAAATAAGTCTATAAATTTTCTTTAAACTATATAATCACAATTTGCATCAGTGACCTTTTGCCTTCTTTCTGCTAGCAATTGTATTCCACGATGATATCACCCAACTTTTCTGGAATCAAAAAATTCTAAACATAATACGACATTTTTTTGCGAACAACTTAATATTAGGTGTGGGTTCGAGTGCCCTCTTGGTGCATGTGAAATCTATGTGAAAAATAGAATTCTCATGGCTCGGACTGTGTTCTGATTTATACTTGCTTCTTCTAACTGGATTTTCTGCGTTTCCCCAGTTTGTAAGGCGAAAGCCAAAGGAGATATGAACATCTACAAGTCGATCGCAGCTGCTACAGGCAATACCCGAATAACTAGCTAGCATGCGTCACCGACAAGCTTAAAAGCTTGGGGAATATGTGGTGCAGGAAAAATAATTAACTTATGCCATTTTTATCAAACGTCTGTTATTATTGTTTAGCTTTGCGAGCCTAGCTCATCCATCATCTAACCATTTTCCTGCTTCTCTTTCATCTGCTTGTTTTCAACGGTTTTATATTTTCCTCTATTTTGTTTTTCATCTTCCTTTTGCTCGATCTTTCCCCCTTTTTCCATTTGACTAATCATTTTCCTACTTCTCTTACATTTTCTCTTCGCATGTGCTTGTTTTCAACAGTTCTATATTTTTCCATGTTCCTTTTGGTACCTCTCCTCCTTTTTCAATCCATCTACTTTCAATGTTGTTACATCCCGTGCCGCCGACAAATATATTTTTAAAATTGTCATTTGCCTTCTCGTTTATTCCAGAACTTTCGACTCGAACTCCAGATGGTACTCGACATTTCTGAGAATATTCGAGAATGGAAGGAACTCTATATAAACAGAAACAGGCTTTGTAATACAATAAGTAACAGAAATTATTTGTTAGAAAAGTACTGCAGCTCTTATTTTGTGTTTTCAATGCGTTGAATAACTTAAGGATTTAAATAATATCTCTCTAATTATCACATTATTTCTAAATATTATCTGCGTTAGATTAACTTGGACCGGTTCTTTCGTGCTTCTATTTTGCTGGAATCGTGGATCGGTTTCGATTATGTTTTCCATCCCTAGGTGGGAACCGCTTCATTGTAATCTTCTTCTAGAAATATTAATCTTAAAAAATAACTTCTTCAGGGTTGCTGCTGCTGTTCTACTTGTAGTTTTTGCTGGTGATCTCTCCATCGCTGTGAAAGCTCTACGCTTTCTACGAAGCAGCAGCGAGAAAATGAGAAGGATGAAATGGTGACAGAAGAAAAACCTAGTGCCACAATATCACCGGAAGCCATCGAGAAGGCTCTCAGTATTTTCGTTCAATGTAATAGTTTTCCACCATTCTGCTGTTTACCAAAAATATTCAACTGTTAGATATTTAAAAAATATATCACACTCAAGGCATCTTCATAATGCTTTCTGCATTCTCATTCACTTGTATAATTTTTGTTGGAAAATATTCGAAAACTAAAAATTTTGGGAATTATTTTCAAAACTAGCTAAAGTCAAGATGTGATATTATGGACCAAAGAAGGTCCAGAATCCGTTCAATCTGAATTTGATCTAAATGAAACAAACACATTTATGTGAAGTTCTTTAACTGTATACTATCCTTTACTGTTTTTAGGAATCATTGTCAAAACCACCTAAAGTCAAATATGATACTGCGGACCAAAGTAAACGTCCAGAATCCGTTAAATCTGAATCTGCTACTTCATATCTATGTGAAATTCTTCAACTGCGTGACAACAAGATGTACCAAGAAGACAAAACAAGAGTAGATGAATACATTTTGAAAGTAATGACCACAAAATTATTTTGCCTAGACTTTTTCAATGTGGCAAAGGAATTTCGTTTCTAAGTTTTGTTTGGTTGTTTCATCAAAAGACATGTAAGTGGAGGTGGTAGTCAAATCCAGAAATTAATTTCTGCAATTACATTAAGGCCCAGTTTTACAATCGTGGAATAAGGGCGGAATAACTAGTCGCCGGATATTCTTCAACATTCCAAGAATAATGTTATACTTGATTTATCCGACGATTGAAAAATTGGGCCTGTTGAATCGTCTAATTTACTAGAATCGTCTACCAGCAAAATTCTAGGCAGCTGTATTTCAGCGCAGTCAGTTTTATTTAATTTCATGAACTTTCGCCGTTAATACACTAGTATCGACCATAAACTTTCAGTTGGCTTTTGCAGGAAACTACGGCTTGGGAATGGGAAGTTCGCTTATTCAAAATCGTGAGCCACGACCAAGTCAACGTCCGCTAAAAGTCACCAAGTATGTCAGTCGACAACTTCTGCCTTAAGAAAAAAAACGCCGAGCCGAAGCAACAACCACTCATTTATTTTAATTTGCGGTTAATTACGCGAAACTGCTGCGCGAAAGCTTTCTAAACAAATGTCCGTAAAGTGTATACAAAATTGCTGGAGATAAGTTAATTACGTACGTTCTTAAGCCTGAAAGCTGCCTTAATTGATATCGAGCGGCCTTGTTTGTTTTATTTTTTTTTGTTCCTCTGAATTATGCACTTACTCATATGGAACTGAACGGATACTATCTCGTTGCGAATACAAAACCTCGCACTCCACTTAAACGCAGGCCAATTTACACAGAATACCCCTTAAATCATGTAAATGACGCAATTTATTTTGCATAACACCTTCATTATACTTTATGCGCGCCCCTTAGCGGATGCGTTTCATTTTGGTGTCGCTTTTCTAATTTACGCAACAATGCGAAAGCTAAACTTAGAGATTGAGAGATATTTATGATAGCATTTGCTGTGTGTTTCTGTCCAAGGAAAAATTTAGAAGAAAATATCCGACAAATTAATAAAATAAACAGAAATGTTTTTCCTGGAAAAAAAAACTTCTACTTTTGGTTAACATCTTGACTGACGAGTTGAATCTTTTTATAAGAAATTTCGTATTTGTTGATGTACGAACTTTAGAGTTATCATTTTATTTTCTGTTCTGAAGACTTAAGAAATTCGTTTATCGAGCGTCTGTCCTCCAAAAATTTATAAAACTCAGCCTTCTTTTTCTTTCACGACACGAGTGTAAATTCTCTTGAGCGTCCGGAACTTTCAGCAGATTTTATAAATTAACGTAGAGTCCAACAGACCGGAGCCGAAACTGCCCAATAACCGTAAAACATCAAATTATCTCCGACAGTAATAATTAAGCTGTCAACATTTCGGTAAATAAAGAAATAAATAGGCGAGCATCGCGCCGGAAAAATAAAGGGAAATTTATGTTAATTTGTGAACAAACACGTGGCAAGGGGCCAGGGGCTTGAGCGTAAAAGAATGTCGAAAAAGTGCGTGCATTTCAAAATTAGTCCACGGATCAGGTGGACATTTAATATCATTACCTAATTGCTACGAGTTTCAAAGAAGCGCTGCGCAAGTCGTTTTATATAAATCGCCTCTAATGAAACTAATTTGTTTTAATTTAACATTAAAAATTAATAGCGTCTGCGGTCGTATTTAATTGCGTTCGCATCATCCACGTTCTTAATCATTTGACTGCTCAAAATACTTTGCCCATAATTAGGAACGTACAACAGCGGGTGGCTTGGTTCTTTCTATTGGGGCCTGATTTTATGGCGATTAATCTTAGACGGAATTTATTAAGTAACCGTCTGAAAATTTCGCATAATCAGGAACGTATTTGGGCAAAACTTGTACGTAATGAACACGCAGAGTAACTGCTTCAAATTCTGTAATTTGAAAAAAAGCTCACCAAAAGCTTCCTTACTCGTTTGCAAAACCATCAGAATTTAAACAATTTCAATAAAATGAAGTAAAAAAGTCAATCTGCTTTAGAGATAACTATTCAGTATTTAGAGGAATGGCTCAAATGTAAATTCAATCAATACAGTCTTCAATAATTTCCATTTCCATTTATATTCAACATTCGTAGAACTAGTAAATTATAAAATCTTTTCATACTGTAATTCATTTCTTAGTATTCTTTTATTTCTTTTTTTACAGTATTCATTAAACTTTAGAAAGTAATCGAATTTTAAATTATATGCCGATTTTGAGTTACTTTTTTATAGAGAAATAACATTCTGTACCAAATTTGTATGTATGGCTGCCTATCATTGCTCTGAGGCCCGAGTTCCCCCACGTCAGGGTGCCTTCAATACCGAGTGCCTGTCAGAGCGACGATAGACAACCAAACATTCACATTTAGTACATAATATTGTAACAAAGGAAGCTTCCAGTGCAGAACTTTCGATATTGAACTTGCATAAAGCGATTCATCAGGGTTCCGCGAAAAACATAAATAAATATAGAAAGACAGCAATGACGTTACCAAATAAGCGCAATGCATCAAACGATCCGTCAATGAATCATATATCGCGACCCTAACTATCCAAAAATAGATGCCCCTATATAGTGGTAAATCATGTCGCACAGATTAGTATCAGATTGTCTTTCAGTTTAGAGCGAACGGGCTCTTGTCTTGTATATTGATGATGTAAGTTTATTGTCTATTAATTATTAAATGTTTTATTTTATAAAGCTACGTCCCTCATCCCTCATTTACCTTAATTCAATTATTATCGAAAATTTTTTGTGCAAATCGGTTTTGATTGCAGCGGATTCCCCGAGCAGGCTCTGTACAGCTGTTTCAGGCCTAGTTGGGCCTTCGTCAGCAGAACCGTAGCCCGAGAACTCCACTGCAAACCAAACCTACTGCAATATCAGGTCAACAAGCGATCGAAAGATGTCGCTACTTAAATGTCAATTATTATTGTAACAATTTTCTCCATAAAAAAGTGAGTCCAAACCGGCATAGCTACACTACATTTTATTACTTTAGAACAGTTTGTAAATTAAATTAACTATTACAAAGAAAAGCATAATAAAAGCAATAAAATATTGGAGTGCTTGTTAACTTATTAATAAACAGATCTGATACACTCTTCTAAATTATGTTAGGAAAATCTCCATTATTATAAATTTTAATTAGTGTTTATTCAGAGAAGCTTCATAGTGACTTATTTGTTTATAAAAACACGACATTAGTTGCTCACACGTCGCGCCGCGGCGCCTACAAACAAAAGGAAATAAAGTACAGGACAACTGGTGCCAAAATATATATTTTCCTAAGAAATACGATAAACTCGCGGTCGAAAATTGGTCTGATTCATTCTTTACTTGCGGTCGCAGAACTATGTAGTGTCCTTCCTCTCGATTTCCTTTTCCTCATATCGGCGCAGCATGACTTATCTAAAGCCTGTAAGGAGTTCGAATTTTCGTGTGGGATTTAATCAACGCGCGATAACAAATCGACAGACCATAAACACGGGAAGACGTTCGTTCGGTTTATAAATAGCGAGGAATGCAAGCAAATGTTGACTTATGCAAAGACGTTCGCCGCGGACGAATAACGCGAAAAATAACCACTCGAGACTTCGAGTGTTTACAAATACTAGTGGCCGTGGTAAAATTAAACGCAAACAAAGAGAGCGAACGGATCAAACAAAATTCGAATTGAATTTGTTTCTACCACGTATCGGCAGGATGAGAGACATCCATCAAAATCGAATCAATTTGACTCACGCATCTTCAGGAATCATTTGAAATTATAAATTTCTGTTTTCATTGTTATTAATTACTATCTGTAGTTGTATTGAAAAGAGTAGTGCTGAGAAAATCTTCTTACAGGAAGTAGGGATCAGGCGATTGTTCCCTCGAGCTTAAAGCTCAAAGCCTTGGAACAAATGAAACACGTTGTAAATCCTGCTTAGTTTTTACACGCTCATTTCTTACTTCTACTGCAACACTATAATCGCGATAGGTCCTATATCTGAGGATGTTAAATTGCAAGTTGGTTGTTACAGTAAATTAAAAGTAAATTAAAATATTTTTATTTTGTTACTCCATTTTAACCTTGTTTGGCGTGCAAGTGAAAGGTATGTCAAAAGCTTGAATTATAAGTAATCTCTTGAGCTAGTACTAAACTGTAAAGCGCATTAATAATGCTATTTTTTATACATTGTATAATAGAAACATGCGGTGTTACACCCATTTTTCATTGCAATTGAACTGCGACAAAAAAGTGCACTTATTGTACGCCAACACATGCAAATTTTATTCCATATAAAATAAGGACACGTCCAATTATCCTTTGCACACAGGTACCAATCAGGAGCATGACACGAAACCTATTAATAACGAAATGATGTAATTTCGCGAGACATACGGGTCGAACTAAATGTTCACTTTCTGATTCAACAACAAAATCGTCATCGTCTGTCAATTTTGCAAGGAGAACGCTAATGCGCTAATTCCGCTCCGTACATGGAGTAAAATATTCAGTTTTCCTAGGCGGTCAATTATCAATTCAGTATTGACCCATAATACTCGCTTATTTGTACTAAATCACTGTTCTAACTGTCTTAAGTAAACGTGACAGAAAAGTGACGCGAAGGCTGCTTGCAAATACGTATTTAAAAGTTTAATTATGTTATTTATCTCTGCACAATGGGACGCGGAGAATTTTCGCAATTTGCTGTAATAATTGTAACATTTGCATTTAAACTGTCACGTTTTGCAGATTCTTTTATTGGAAAGGACTCTTATGTTCTAATAAACGCAAGCACGTGGCAGGACCGCAAGTCTTATAATTCTATTTGATTGATGGGCGACGGATTTTAAAATAGGGAAAAAAGATTCGAAATTAATTCAATTAACATTTGGTCATAAATTGTATCAGTTCCATTACGTAGCTTGGCTAAACAAACTAAACGAAATTACACCATTCCATTCCAGCGCTGATTTCATTCTCCTAATAATACACAAATCAAGGAAAATGAAATTACTTAACATAACTTCCATGTCAGCACGCGATTCGCTCGTTAATTTCGCGTGTATTTCATTAAAACGTTTTCGTAGCACTTGAACGACGAGATTTATACATTCGGGCGGCTTATCATCTGCGTTTGAATTTAAAACGAAATACTTAATCCCGCGTATAAATTTAAGGACGAATTTAGAGAGTAAATGACGTTTTAAAATGAGAAATCGCCGCTATTTTTAAGCGACGCCGGCGGACGGATTACATTTTCATAAAATTATGAATGACTTTGGAAATATTTAGCTATTAAACATCGGTAATTTGTTTGAAGTGTAAAAGATTTGTGATGTAGGAATGCCATAAAATATTTTGTAAATTTATTATCAACGCGTTCAATAAATTTTCAAATTTCTGAAACAAAGTCAACAATTCATACATTTTTGCTTTATTAACAATATTAATACAAGAATCATAACATTCGTCTTCGGAATATCAAACCTCCCAAAAAAAAATTTTTTTTTAATTTTATTGCCGATATATTCATAAAACTGATTAGAAGATCTTCTGTATGGCTTTCAGATTGAATTCTTTTTTGTTGACGTTTCATTCTTCATTATACCAGCACTTCTTCAGGCTTATTGTTACTGATCTAGCAGCGGTCTAATTATTTGAAAATTTGTCTAGTTAATAACCTTAATGATTGTTAAATTTTGCACAATTTTCATTATTTCTCCATTGTTTGTTTTCCTGTAATAATTTCCGAGAAAGACATCAGAAGAGTTACTTTAACAAACCAACAAAATATATATTTCTTTTATATTGTTACTCATTATTTTAGTACCGACGTCTTAGAATAAACAATATCGAACAAAGACACAAACACTTCGAATTCATTATGGACAGTCAAAAATTAAAATAAAAAACTGTAAGCAGTTGTTTTCTTTAAATTTGTTTTTCTGCAGCATTGCTCTAACATTGTATTGCTCATCTTTCAATAAAATAGTGGCCCCAAAATTCACGAAAGTAGTTAATTTTTAAGTTAACCCTGTGTTTCGTTTATGGGCGACACGACGTTTAGAACGTAGTTATTTTACGCTGTCTGACTAATCAATTGATTCGTCACGGTAATCATCTTCAATAAGAGACCCAGGTTTTCCTAATTCTGTGTGGATTAAAATTCTTAAGGAAGTGTAGTCTTGATTTGAGATGCGACTATTAGGCAACCACGATGGGCAGAGTTCCATTTAGAAAACAGTCCGACTGAGCTCGTTAAACGTTGATGGTTCGTCCACCAACTAAGCGTAGGCTAAATAGAAATATAGTTTTTTTTTTCTGTAATACCTGTGAGTGTCAAAATTCTAGGGTTACTGTTGGAACTCTGCTTTTATCCCTAAATTTAGAACTGAAATTTTTAAAATTTCTTAACGTTCAAGTAACAGATACCAACATCAGAAACATTTGACAGGTATTCTAGAAAAAAAAAACGGGAATATATTAACTTAGAGAAAGCCAGATAAGTATGAAATACTTAAAATTCTTAAGGTCGCTTGAACTGTACCTCTGCACTAATTTAGTCCAAAAGAATTTTTTAATATTTCATTTCCACACATGGCTTAACTTGTCATATACAGTACGTGTTATGACCCTACGATCGCAGCACTTATTGTATCACGTTAATCTCGAACTCAGTGTTGCCGATTCGTTTAAAGGTTTCTGTGACTAAGAGAACCTTATAGCGTTTCGTGGGAATTCTCTAAAATAAAGGATATTTTGCGTAATTTTGGGGAACTTAATAAAATAATGCATTATTGTAGTCTCAGCAACACGTTAAATTTTATTAATCGATAAAGCAGTCCGGATCTTACTTATCTGCGCATTGTCGATCACATTTCGTGACAGTAAAACAAATGTACACCATTTCCTTTATTAGACGATTTATACGAGTATACAACAGTCAGGGATATTTTTGATATTTGTATATAGAATACCAGAAATATTCGTATTTTAATGGTAGTTACTAGTTAACGTGCCCAGAATATAAGTGATACGTTAATTAGACGTTTTCATTAAAATGTGATAAAATGTCTCGACTTGCAAAACACGTTAATCAAATTATTAAATTACATCTTATCATGTAGGCGTAGACTCTTAACATAAATTTCCATCAAAAATTTAGAATGTAACCTTAAAAGGTATAATAATGCCTTACATGGCTATATTTTAGATGCAACATGTTCAAAATATTTATCCAAATCAGTCTTGTGACTCTTGTCACATTGTTGTCAAATGGGACGGCTTTTCCCTTTTCCGTCTTTTTTTTTTTGGTTTCTTAATGACTGAAAATGTAAAGGACTCCTAACGAAAATTTTAGAGGAGGAGCACGGTTTTAGGAGTACTTTGTAATTAAATAATAAAACGCTACTTGATATTAGGCAATGTCGTACTTTTGTAAGAAAAAACTGGTCTATATTTCAAATGAACGTATGATGAAACATAAAAGAAATTAATTTCGTTTGTTTGATACAGAGTTTTTTCTGTTCTATTTTATAATTTGTTGTTTGCTTCAATAAATAATTATTTTTTATTGAAATATTTCAATATAGAAAGGGATATCCACCTTTAAAAAAGGATTTTTTGTCACGACAAAAGGAATTTTTCAATTTTACAGGTTTTACAGGTTTACAACACTACTCCGGACTGTGGTGCATCTCTCTCCCCCCGCGTAAAGGAATATTAACGATGTGACTATAGGCGTACGACACTTACTATATACTTACACTTACTTGATAAGCTTTAACATTAGAAATATTAAGTGAAATCTATAATTCAGGTGATTTAAATGTTCAAATACCTTTGAATTCCTACCGATCATTCATATAAATTTCCATAGGTTCCTTTTCATTTTATCTTTAATCTACCATGCATTTTGCTTTGTAATGTGATATGTTTCATTTGTTGCTGCTTCAGATTAGTCTTGACGAATTTATTTGATTTATCTCCTTCCTCCTTTTCGTATATGATTTTTTTAAGTTTCTCTTTGGAAAACTTATGTGGGAATTAAAAGCTGTCTATAGAAAAGTAGAAGCGCAATTATACAAATAATACCTTCGGGATTTTGCCACAGATTATATCAATCAAATAATGACTAATAATGACTGATGTACTCTCGAATTACCTCTGCAGTATGCACTGTCACTTTTTTCCTGCTCTGAATAGTTTCAACGCCCAAAGGAAGAACAAGACACGTCACGCTCATTATAAAAAGGAGTGCTCTAGTTTAATAGTTCCAATAGTTTGAAAGCTTGAGGGCTTTATCAAGAAAACGTAATTCCTCTGGGGGCACTAAGGAAAAATCAAATACTATTAGAAAGTTAACGAAAAGAGAAAATAGAACAGAACAGAAATGCTTAAAGCTGCAAAGAATAAGTTTTTGTTCATTTATAGTTGAATTATGTCTATTTCTTCGTACAAAGTATATTCTTCCAGAATCATAAAATATATAAACAAGTTTGAAGATAGGTCCGCGATAAACAGAGGAAGTTCACCCACATCGCACACATTCTGATTTAAATTGCTCGTCTTAACCATAACCGATGTATACATACGATAGTAACAGATGGTTATCAGATCAAAGAACATCTCGTTACGGCCTCGTACATAAAATTCACCGCCACATTCGCCGAACGAATCCAATTTAAAGGCGCTAACGCTTAATAAATATAAACTTAATAATATGTTGTCACACGTAGAATGTGTTCTGCAAATAGAAGAGCTTTATACTATTGAATTAACCTCGTTGTGCGATTCCATAGATTTTTTTTACCAGAAGGAAAAATAAATCACCCTTTTAGTTAGTATTTATTTATACGTTAATCCTGTTAAGGTAGTTCTCGATTTCAGGGTGTAGTGAACATCTTCATTTGAATAATAGGTAACTGGATCTTGCGTTAGGTTTTTCGGCACCCACGCCTCCGTATAATTGGGGTGGGCCCGTTCTTCCTGAATACATACATCAATGGTTCGAGCGGGGGCGAATTTACGAGACGTAAAGATAACCTTTACTTATGCGCGTTAATTTACGCCCGACGGTTTTATTCTGATGTTAAGTGCTTTTTTATTTCGTTCGCCAAAGTGTCGGAAAACAAGATATAAAACGTGCAACTTATGAAACTATTTTAACAGTCCAGTTGTTCTTCGGAGGATTTTTATTTTTTATTTTAGTGCTTGGTAGGTGTCCGCAGGATAGACGTTTGTCTGTTGTTATAAATGCATTGTTGAAAGTTCTTGTTTATTTGCTTGCGTGTAAATTATTCCTTGATGACGGGCTTCAGATAAACAATGCATTTCAGAGAGATGGTGTATTATATCATTAATTATACTAAATGTGGAAGCTTTTACTCTAAACATTTCTGTGCGTACATTTAAAAGAGTTTGTGAAATTTAACTGATAACTTTATGGTCATTTAGATGTTGATACTAACGCAGCTTACCATTAAGAGGAAATTAAAATTAAACAGCAATTGAACGAGTATGTAACATATAAGAAACATACTGTATAGTCACAAATAAACGGGACAAATAAATAATACTTCACATAAGATTGTAAAAGCTCTCGAAATAGAAACATAGTTCACATCGTATTTTCAATTAAAAACAAATACTTAAAGCTCCTTCCTAAAGCACATACCATATGTTTGTTTCATTTTGAACTGGAAACTTATGTTACTCTTGCACGCATTTATGTAAATACCCAAGGTACCCATTCTACATCGAAAGCAAAACTACTTTACGCAATTAATTTTTGAGTAAAAATAGGTCTTTTACTCTGTTTAGTCTTTGAACTTTAAACTGGTTCATTTGTAATTTGTTTTCACACAACAAACTCTCGTTAAATTAAATTAATGAATATTAAATGTTGCTACTAAATTACTAAGCAGTCAATCTTTGAACTAAACAAATGTGATTTTTTAAACGGCCATTTCGTCCCTGCAGGCGTTTAGAAACGTTACGAACTTGTTTTATGCATTGCTAAATGAATATTTTAATTTATGTCTTAAACCTATACGGTCGCCATTGGCAAGCGTAGAATTAGAGCAGTATATTTCTATATTATTATAATAACATAAACATTATTTAGAAATGCTGACAACGACTAAACGCAGTAATAACCGTTATTTGGAATAAGCCGGAGAGAGAAATATTATTAACGTTTCCTTGTACTATTTTTTTTTTCTTCGGTTGTTATACCCGCATATCAGCTGCTGCCGATCGCTCATGAAAGGTATCGTTTTACAGTTTTACGCGCATATAATGCAACTTTTATGCAACTCGACGGATGAAATGCTCGCTTTATGATAATGACGTGCAAAATGTATGCGTCAAAAACAGTTGCATCCTTATTAAGATGAGGGATTTGCATAATTGTATGCGCGATATAGGCTGCTTTTGGTCAATGGTTCGGAATATATGATGGCTAATTGAATGTTTCGACTTGTTTTCAAATTTAATGGCCTATCTGTCTGTCGATAATTTAGATATAGTCTTCTCCTTTTATGTAGTTTTTCAGTGTCTTTCGTCTGTTCACATTTTTATAATTTATTAAAAGTATCTGATTTAATGGTACATTTCCTGTTTTACAAAGACATTCTTTTTTCGTTCGCATTGTAGAAGCATCTGGCAATTCCACACGTTATAGGTATAAAAATATATTTTTTGTTCGCATCTGCAAGAAAATACTTTAACTCAAACACCAAAATGGAATCACTGATGTTGGGAGAACATAAACTCTTTCTTTCTTCTCCAGTTGTTTTGGGCTAGTATCCCATAATGCCCCGAAGGATCATTCTTGCAAATTTATAGGTATTAACCCCAACTAACTTTTTGATAACCCTTTGGTATGATTTCAAAATTCAAAACCATCCAAATAAGAACGTAAAATACAATAAATGTAAGCAAAGAAATATTATACTATAAATATTTAGCAACGGTCCCAAAAAAAGTTCTTGGAAAACAGTGTTTTAACTGATGGACACAAAAATAAATATGAACGTCCAAATCGTGGCGTGGTGATTTAGGGGGCAATTTCTCAAACCGGTCATTGTTTACAACTACGTACATTCTGTGATATCAAACACCACTTCGAACACCAAAAGAAGTTGCAACTGATAGATACATATTTTTTTTCCTTGGCTTGACCTATATGCTGTTTACCTCCTGTCCGTCTATTTCAGGAGATGACACAAACGCGAGAAACAATAAGTTCGCGTCGGAAAATGTGGTGGAACGTACAATAAACCGCGCCTTGATGTAACAGAATTGGTTCTAATCACGAGCTACGCGAGAACGTAAATGGGATTTATCTTAGGGCGACGATTTGCAGTCGTGTTTGATGCATGCGGATTTCAATGAGTCGTGAAATCGTGGAAATACGTAAAGGAACGGTAATACGTACTCAAGTTAATGCCTGAAATTTTATAAGTACAGTGCGAAGAGGAATATGCGGAAAATTATTAAGTCTGAGGATAGTTCACAATTTCAATATTACTTTACTCAAATCACAAAAGTGAAAATTGGCTGAACAAATACATATTCAAATAAATATTATCCTGACGATATTTTGAAAATTGGATTATTATTTTTTTTAGATTGTTATCCTATCTGCAGTAGTACTAGGTACTGTAGTTATTGGGATCATTACCCTACTGAAAAAATTAAGACAATACAAATGATACTTAAATATTATTGAACAAGTAACTGTTAACTAATTCCTTGCTAAAATATATCTCTTTAAATTGTTATCAAATGCTTTCATTCTCGTCAGATCCTAGAAAGTTTAAAAAAAATGAATGAGTGAACAGTTGCAGTTTTAATACCTTTCTGCTTTTATACCTACAATTTCATCAAATTTTGCTTTTCTTACAGAAACTATCCAAAAATTCTAAAATAAAACACGATTTCTACTATTATTGAAATTTATAATTTTTGTGCACTATACAGATTGAAGACTTTCACTTTGGCCAATGGTGATTTCATGAAGAACAGCAAAGAGCATGCATCTCGCAATATGTTCACCCTTGCATTCACAATGCTATATTACCGAGGATAATTTGGAACACCAGCGAGCGTAGCGATTCGAACCTACACAGGACTTCCAAAGTCGGCTAGGTTTCGGTGACCCTTGCAGTCAACTCATCAACTGTCAAATACTCAGATAAGACCGGTACGACAGACTGACAGGAATTTTGATTGAATAATTCAGCAGACTAAATTAATTAAACACAACTTAGTTATTAAGAAGTAGAAAAATGTACAGTATACAAAAGGTTTGTATTTGTGTCATTTCGGCACGGCTACTAAGAGAGAACTGCCCGCACTTGTAAGGCTACCTGACCCTTCTTCCAGGAATATTTGTTGAAGCACTTTTCAATACATTTCGTCATCCTTCTAGAACATGTATTCGATGCTATTATATTAACGCATTTCCAACACAGACAACCAACTGCGCATTTAAAAATGATTAGGGAGGAATTTAAATGTTACTAATAAATATTTTTATTACAAAAAAAAATTCCTTTTTCCCATTAAAAAAAATCCCTTTCATAAAAATTTACCCATCTAGATGTAGGAGGGAAATCCTTAAATTGGCAACACTGATTGTGTAGTCTGATCAGCGCCTCCCCACCTATATCGAAGTAATCACGCTACGAATACTAAACCCGTCTTTTTCAGCCAATCGTATGCACATACTTTTCCTTGCTCTTCATGATACCACTATTGGCTCAAGTGAAAGCCTTCAAACGGTATACGGTTTGTGAGAAAATAAAGTGACAGTTTAATAGCGACTTGTTGATATGGATAAGTAACAGTCTCAATCTATTACAATCATAGGAAAAATATAAAATATATTGTATAACTAAACTGGGACAAGGAAATGCCTGTGTTGTTAAAGTTTAATGATTAATAAATTATTTTCATAAAAGCAAAACTGCGAAATGTTTAAAGGTTTAGAGTTTATTTAGGGAATAAATTCTTATCTTTCTCTATCTCTCAGAATTTGCTTTGTTTGATTTTTTTAATATTAATTTAAAATTAATTTTAATTTATTTACAGAGCAGAAAAATTACTTTGGTATTAAAAAATAAATCTGAAATACTCTTTTTCTTTTTAAAAAACTCCTCTGTCTTACAGCAAACAATACTTGTGCTTTATTTTTTATAATACATATTAACACTATTTAAAGTCAATTACATTTTACATAATCTTGTATTTTTACAGTATAACTCAAGTCAGAGGCCCAAAGACATAGGAGCCACCAATTTATTAAGGGCCAAAGCTAATTTTTACACTTAGGATTTTTTTATTTCGACAACATTAAGTCATCGGCGCAATATAAATGCAAGTAATATCCCTGTATTGCTATTTTCTACTTTCCTGTTATGTTGACTTGATACGCTGTGATTCATCTTCTTCTATTTCCGAAGTTTCGTTTTCCATTGCAGAAGAACTTCCTTAGGGCTGCTGCTTCTGGTGATATTGCTGCTGCTTCTCCTTAGTCGTTGTGACTGAGTAGGTAGGTATATCCGTTGTCGTGGTATTTATAGTGGTCGACGGAAGCAGAGATCATTAACGATCCGCCAGTCCTAACAGACCAATCCCCGCTCACCGTTCCGACTCACTACCCCCACCGACTACTATCAATACAACGACAACGGACATACCTACTCAGTCTCAACGACTAACGAGAAGCAGCAGCAGCAGCTCTGAGGAAGTTCTTGTGCAATGGAGAACGAAACGTTGAAGAAGTCAACGTGACGCGGTTCCAACCGGAAGCCAATTCAGATATGGACGCGGAAGCCTTATTTTCTATATTTTTAGTAGTTTTGTTAGACCAATAAGTATTTAAATATGGTGTCCTTAAAGCAACAACAAACTATGTAAAACGCAAATTTTAGATCATTTTGCTTCTTCACCTAACTTTCCGATGTTGACATAAAATAAACTCCTACAACGTCATAACATCACAAACGTTGATTTTTTCTCTGGAAATTACTGAGTTTAAGGTCCAAAAAAGAGTACCTAGCAAAGATGTAGCATCCCATTAATTTAGTGTTCAACTGCAAACTCGAATCTCTTACTATAAATTAATCTTTTAAATCTTATTTTGATTTCAATACTGTAGTCGTTAATCTCAAGCAATATTTATTTCTCAAACTATTAAGATATTTTCGTCAACTTTTATACCGAGTGACTTTTTAATTTTTTATCAACTCTTGCCATGAAATCTGGACGGCATGTCTTAGTTTAAGTGAAAAGTACGTCCTTGCACTTCTTGATGCTGTTTTACAGTAAAGCTAAGACATGCCGTCCAAATTCCATGGCAAGAGTTGATAAAAATTTAAAAAATCATTCGGTATTTTGTCTGGAGTGCTCAGATCTTCATAAATTTAATTTAACGCAATTCAACTTTCGAAGACCTTCAAGACACTTCGACACAATATCGGAACGTACCTTATGTTCATGACTTTTAAACCCCGTTCACAATGACTTAACGTAACAAAATTAATCACTTAATAAAAGTTGAAAACACTCTTAGAAATGTAAGGGCACTAATTGGCTAATTATATTAATTTACTTTTCTTAAGTTGACAACTTCCATTTTTAGGTTAACTCTGTTAAGTACATTCAATCGACAGCGTTCTAAAACAATATAGTGAGTGTAGTCTTTGAGTCTTGGAGTTGAGCAAAAGAATTTTATCCTTATTAACCTAGACAACCACTAACAATTTGCAAATACTTGCGCAAGAACAAAAAATTCCTTCATTGTGAACACATAAATTAACACTCTAATTTCCTTAATTTAATTTTGTTACGTTAAGTCATTGTGAGCGGGCTTTTATTCCGGTTGTTTCTTTTTGATAAATATCGGCGACAAAATTTCTTTATTTTCATTTTCTCTATCTGTTTATCGATATGACTGTCATCTTCCGGTTGTAATATAAGTTTGAATTAAGGGCCTCCATAATTCAGAATTTTCATTTTAAAGACATTGTTGCTGATGTCTCTTCAACATTTGACGAGTTTCTTTTTTAAGTTTTACTAACCTTAAGTTATTGTAATGTATTATTATAGTTCATTCTTAGCATAGTTACCTGAGCTCGTCGCATTTATTAAATTCATGCAGAGTTAATACCAGCCGCTATTAAAAAAAATCTCGATCAATTTCAGATACATATCAAAATTCAATTAATATTACCGCCAACAATATGATTTCCAGTAGCAATATTCCGACGATAAGACCGACCGAAACCGGTCCTGTTATCGTCCTTCGCGATCCGAGCGCTCCCGTATTCGATGCAAATTCGAAACCGTCAGGATAACAACCGAAGCGGAAACCGGCGAGGGTAAAAAGTAAACCCGCACAGAAAAAAGCGCGGCCGTTCATTCATGAAAGCGCCGAAATATTCGCGAAACTATTACATACTTTATTTCTGGCCGGCATGCTTTAAATATAACATCAGGTTTATTTTTAATGATTTCGCCCGTTAAAATAGATACGGGAGTTATTTAATCGCGTACGTGCCAAGAATGCATTGTTGAGGAGTAATTTGTAACGATTCCCACGTGCCGAATTATTTGCGTTATTTAAACGCCATAAAAAACAATGGGGCAATCGCTTCTCGTCAGTAATTTGACCATAAAATTCATTGCTTTAAGATGGGAGATATAAGCCGGTCGTGTTTAAGTAGTTGGATGAAATGCAACTGTGCACAGCAGCCAATTAATTCATACTATACATCATTAATTAGCAATTTATAAATTGTTTAAAATCACTCTTAGATTAGGTTTATTAATCTAAGCACGCATAAATAATTTAAACTTAAATTCCATTTCTGTTTCAGAATAGACTGGGCTTTCATTGTAAACATCACACAAATATATATTTTTTTTTTAAAAAGACTAAAATTTATCACAGCTGATAATTTAAGCGATAATAAAACTAAAAGTGCCTAATACATAAAAATAGAATGATCTTAGAATGTTGTAGGTACAAGCTTCAAATGTAAAAATCTTATGCTGTTTCACAAATATTTTTCTTTTTTGAAAAAAATCTTCAATTTTATCACAGCTGACAATGTAAGCGATAATAAAACTAAAAATGCGTAATATATAAAAATAGAATGATTTTAGAATGTCGCATTATGCTTCAAATGTAAAAATCATTCGCTGTTTCACAAATATTTTTCTTTTTTGAAAAAAGTCGTCAATTTTATCACAGCTGTTAATGTAAGCGATAATAAAATTAAAAGCGCCGAATACATAAAAGTATGTAGAATGATTTTAGAATGTTGTAAATGTAAAAATCTTTTGCCGTTTCTCAAAAATTTTAGTTCTTTTTTGAAAAATGACTTCAATTTTATCACAGCTGATAATGTAAGCGATAATAAAACTAAAAATGCGTAATACATAAAAATAGAATGATTTTAGAATGTCGTACAAGCTTCAAATGTAAAAATCATTTGCTGCTTCAAAGTAAACACGTCGAAAACACAGAAGCGTTAGATAAGTTCTGAAAATTATGTTTGCAACGACCTCCATCAACACTTACGCGTATTTATAAATACAAACGATAAAATTTAGAATTGTTACGGACTCATGAGTGGAAAAATGCACAAGCGTCCATTTGCGATTGAGCGTATGCAGATATTTACTTGGTTGTATTGACGTAAGCAAAAAGGAAACTTACCAGACAGAAGTAGGATTCGAAATAGTTGTGTTATTTTTGTCCAGGAAACAGCACTAAAGCCGACAATCCCAGAAAACATTAAAGACAATAATTTGACAAATTATAGTAGTACTGTAATTAATAATTTCATTTGCAGAATTAATTAATAATAACAACACATTATGCCGTCATTATCATTACATAGTAATACCATCGTTATTATTAATTTACTAATTCCTCATAATTGCACGTCAAGAAACACGATGCAACCTTTAAATTAACCTCTCGTCTGAAAGTCACTCTCTCGCATCCCGACAGTATACGTCTTCATTTTCTCTCAATCTCGCAGATTACGATCAAG
This sequence comes from Dorcus parallelipipedus, assembly GCA_958336345.1. NCBI lineage: Eukaryota > Metazoa > Arthropoda > Insecta > Coleoptera > Lucanidae > Dorcus > Dorcus parallelipipedus. Next base: position 32,174,899 of record OY284479.1, on the reverse strand, counting down.
ATTTATGCAAACGGTTAATCATATTGGCGAAGAGGCATTCGCTCGACATGATTGGAAACACTTCCAATTAACTCGACCACATTGAAGATGGAAGACGTGTGGCATTTGGTATTGTAACAAATGTAATTTGCATCTTAACATATGGCAGGACTTACCTTACAATAGCCGTCGACGCAGACACCGCGGGTGCCCACGGGTGCGGCCTTCCCCGTGGTTGTCATCGGGTGCGAACAAGAAGTTCCGTCGACTACTGTTCTGTTCAGGGTTGCATAAAATCCTGCACCTACTGCAAGGCAATTCAGGGCGCATTCGTCACTTCCTGAAACAGATTTACTATATTTCATTTCGTTTTTTTAATAGACCGAACAGAAATTATTCAGTTCTAACTCAACACGAGTTCTATTATAATTATATTTCCTTAACGTTTGAAAGTTATATGCTTTAGTTGATCCTTAACAATTTTGTTTTTGAAATCGTTATGCTACTGATAAATTTAATGACTCTAAAAATATTCAGTTTTTATTATGTTTGATCACTGCTAGTTCTATTATAATTCTATTTTCGATATTAATGAGTAAAAGATCCTTAACTTTGGTTAATCCTTAACAAATTTGGCTTTAAAATCTGAAATGCTCGAGATTATTAGCAAGTAGAAAAGAAAACCGCACACGTTGGGCACTCGTTTTAAATTTTAATAAAATATTGTTTCTAATTAGTTTCTTCGACGTGCAATAGTTTTTTCTCCTCAAAAACGTTACACTTTTCAATCTTATGAACATAAACTCACAAGTCTTACAACTTCTTAATAGAAGCGATGTATACGAAGTTAATTATAAAATAATTTACACACGGAGCTTCAAATAAATAAGGAAATTTACGGCCGAGAGCGGTCAGGAGGATACCAAAAGGATAGTAAAAAAATGAAATAAAATAAACTCCGGTGTACGTTACATTTTATTTACCGCTTCCTTTATGCGTACATCTTTATTGACCGCCGTAAAGTCGTGAGTTATGGAGAACGCATTTGCATAAGCCCGTAATTTATGCGCAGTAAATTGGAACGCATTTGTCAAAATCAATTAAGCGAATTAGCGTACTTAATAAAATACGCACTTCATTAAATTGTTTACGCGACGTTGTAAATGTTTTCGTGTTTCGCTTTGATTTAGATGCTTCTTGAAAAAGTGCTGTCTTGATCACAATCAATTTTACGAAATGTATGTTGTTACTCTTGCAAATCTTCTAAGTAAATAGTACAGTGACCTTTGCGTAATTGCTCGAATTCTTTATGAGAATAGATTGCTTGATAGTTTACATAAATAAGTCAATTTTTTTTAGTAAACCTTGTAATACTTTGGCCTTAACAAAGATTAATAATCGGCGTTAAACTGCAGTAAAAATCGATTGCTTTGACATACATTTATTTTTACATCATTGCTACTACACCTAACATGTACAAACTGCAGCAAAATTTATGTTCGTTTAGGAAATAGAAAGTTGAAATTAGTTTTTTAAGATTGTGTGTCTTAATTAGAAAAAATGACAACATTTATAAAGTGTCGATAAAAATTGAAGATCACACGGTTCCTACTCATCTATTTGTTAATCAAAGTAAAAACTATTGAGGCCACTTTTTTTTATTGCAGATCACTCTGTATTAACATTAGTACTCGGTTCTAAATTAACATAATGCTCCCGTAACAACACTTTATCATTTGGCATGAGAAGTGGGATTTAAATATTACGGAAGTGATTTATTATCAGTTTAGTTTTGTACTGGGCGTTTTAACATACAGTCCAGGCAGATTAGCGTTTGAGTCTTCAAACTGTAGAAAATCTTCTTAATGTTATTAAAATTCTGGAAATTTCCGAAATCCTCCCGGGGCTTCGAATTTTAATAAAAGCGAGCTGCCGCTGTAAAATATTCAGACGTCAAGCTTTTGTTAAGTTGAAATTTGTAAAAACCGACAAAATCTAATCAACAAATTTTCAAACTTGGGCCAGAGATGGTGCTAGAAATCAATTTTCAAAAACCTCAAGGCAACTTCTAAGTAAAATGATTTTATTAGTGATTAATTTTATGTAGTTTTTGAAATTGTTTGGCGTTTAGTATGACTTGTAATGAAAAATTTAACAAAAATTGCGTGAACAGCTTTAATTGCCGACCAAGAGATGGCGCTCGAAATAACGGAGCTGCTATTTAGAAAAATATAAAATCCGGGATTCTCTTAAAACCTTTCAAGACTAAGGATTTTAAATAAGCAATAATTATGCAGTGGCAATGCTTTCGTTAAGTTGAAACTGAAAACTGGCGAAACGTCAATAAAAAGTACTTTCAAACTTGAACCGGAGTTGGCGCTAGAAATTAATAACCGAAAGTCTCAAGGCAACTTCTAAATAAAACGAGAATTCTTTAATTTTATGTAATTTTTAAACGGATTTGGCATTTCGTAAGGCCCGTGTGACACCATGCAAGATTTGATAACCTTTTTGTTACAAAGTGAGAGAGATGGGCTACCACAGTGAATTCTAATTGGTTGAATTGGCACTTCTCGCTCACTTCGTAACAAATCTTGCACAAGAAATATCATAGTGTCAAACGGGCCTAACAGTAAAAAATTTGTACTAATATTTTAATTGTTGGCTAAAAGATGGCTTTCGAGTTTACAGAGCTGTTACAAAAGCATGCATTCTGGGATTCCCCGAAATTCCGTCAGGGTTCTGAATCTTAACAAGAAAATTTCAATCACGAAGCTTTCGTCAAGTTGAACTGAAAACGTCGATGAAAAGAACTTTCAGACCTGATCCAGAGATGGCGCTAGAAATTTTTAACCGAAAGCCTTAGAGCAACTTGTAAGTAAAATGACAGTTCCGTAATTTTATATAACAGGTGATCAATATCTTTTCTAATCAAGTGACCTATGAAAATAAAATCATGTGTCTTTAATTAGTTTATTATTTCAAATGCCACTTGTATTACATATTTATATTACATTCCTATGCAAGACAATAAAAATAATTCAAATGGCATTTGAAATCGTGAACTAAACAAAGATATAATTTTTTCCATAGGTCACTTGATTAGAAAAGATATTGATCACGTGTTAGTTTTTAAACGGACGAGGCGTTTCGTGAAGTAATAAGAAGAATTGAGACAAAAAATTTTAATTGCTGGGCAAGAGATGGCGGCTGTAGTCGTACGCTCATATGAATTCCCCAAAATCTTTTCAGGGCTCTGAATTTAATAAAAAAATTTCATCGCGAAGGTTTTGTTAAGTTTAAACTTTGAACATCAATGAAAAAAATTTCAGACTTGATTCACAGATGGCGCTAGGAATAAATACCAAGCATCTCAAAGAGGTTTCTAAGTAAAGCGACAGTTCCTCAGTTTTATGTAAATTTCCAGCTGGTGCCATAGAAAGCCGAAGTTAATAAATTGGCACATACATTTTTAATTGCTGGCTATTTGTTTTTTCTTTGCAAGCCGGTTGTCTTTTGCTTTTTAAAGTCTACGGTTTCAGCTCTTCTTAATTTTTAATGTTTTTCTTACCAAATCATGAATTTTGTTAAATGCCTAGCAAGACGACATTCTTCTTCCACGTGCAACAAAAAATTTTGGGTGCCATCTATTGGACAGAGAGGTTAATCACGTTTTAAATGCAATTGTACTGGAATTTAAAAAAAGAAGACGATTTATGTCACCATCATCATTAATATTAAAGCTCTAGGTTCTTTCCAACAGAACAGCGAACTAGTTCGGAACCGTTAAAAGCAGGTAGTCATGAAAATTGTACATTTGACGGCTCCGTTAAAAGAGGTCATTATTTCGGTGGACAACTGTTTTTAACAGTTCCGAACTAGTTCGCTCTTCTGTTGGAAATAACCTTCTGTGTTGAGAGTGTGATTGATGACTGAAGGTTAAAAAATTCGGAGAAAACTATCTCTTTGAGTCACTGCCAGTGTTGCCATCCGTGGCGATTTGTCGCGACGTTTTTTAGCGACGTAACGGCGCCTTGCCTGAATCTCCTTAAAATTAATTAAAAATCGGGTGGTAATCAAGTGAATTGTTTTGCTTATCTCTGGGTTTTCACGTTACTTTTAAATGCGTAATGAACCCAAGTGAATCGTATCAAGTGGTTTTGTAATTAACGAAAGTGACTTTGATTGGTCTGCAATCGTTTCAGTTTACTTGTTTCTTGCAATAAAAACCGAAGTCAAAGATACCCATGGAATTTCGAAGTGTTTCCTTACATTAAACAACATTTTTAACTGTTATACAACATTCTAACTTACCTGCGTAGTATGTATTATGTCTCACAAAAAAATCTGGGGCATTGTAATATATTGGGCACTTTTCAGAATTAACCGGTTACTCCACTGGTAGACATTTTAAAATTCTAAAATCCACTGTAAAGCTATAATATGTTATTATAGCTATAATAAGTATATAATAATAATACAGTTATAATAAGTTAATAACTTAATAATAATAATAACAGTGGATTTTAGAATTTTAAAATGTCTACCAGTGGAGTAACCGGTTAATTCTGAAAAGTGCCCATTCTATTGTAAATACGACGAATTAAGTATTGTTAAAAAAATTCGTCCGTTTGTTTATTTGGGTGTTCCTTTACGTTATTTATTATAGAACAAGATCTATATAGCAAAATGAATTGTTTAAAGCTGCATTCAAACTAATAAAATAACTCACAAATGCACGTGTAGAGTAGTTCTACATTTTTTTTTTGGCGGGTATAGTACAGCATAAAATGCTATTATTGTTTAATGTATGAAGCTAACAAAGACAACAGAATTCTATACCAAGAACATCTTTGACTTAGATATTTATTGCTCTCACGTATACAGTGAATTTTTTTAAGTCTGGCCATAGGGATTTATATGTTAAAACTTTGACCTCATGTTAATGTATGGTTATGGCACAAATTTAAAGAAAATTTTTATTTTTATTAATAATTTAAACATTTTTCTACGAAATGCACATTGCTAGAGTAACAATAACATGTTCTATTTAATTATTTTCCGGTTAGAAGTTGAAATTAATAAGCATAGAATTAACCGAAGTCAAAAATCAAGGTAGCTGAAATGTCATTAACGTCGTTAACGTCTGTCTATTGCAAATAGCAAATTGCAAATTTATAAAGAAAATGTCCGTTATTATTAAGCAAGCATTAAAAGTATCAATTATGTACGTTATAATAAGTTCCACTCATTTTTCAATGGTATGAAGAAGTAGTTTTTACAAGTGGTAATAAATTAATATTGCAATAATAATTGGTTTATCAGTAATCACAGTGACAAATTATTAATAACGTCAGCCTACATGGATTACATTCGTACAATAATTTGTGTCTATTTTCTTCAACTTTTCATAGTAAAATAAAATTAAAGAAAACGTGTTAGGGTATTCTAGCAAAGTTCATCTTATAGTAAATCGTTTAATTTACGACTAAATACAAAAATGTACTTAAAATTTGTCCCATAACATACATTAACATGAGGTACAATTTTTAGCATGTAAATCCCTATGGCCACACTTAGAGAAAAGTCACTGTATACCTGTATATAAAGACTTTTTTAAATAAATAAAAAATAAATGTATTTGTTACTGAATTTTATTTAAATTTTTATTTACGTTAAATATTTAGCCACAAATATACTTTTATCTTTAAAGAAATTGTTAAAAGGCATTATTTGTGAATTTTTATTATTTAAGTTAAGTTGTAGAGACACTGATTTTTAATTAGAAGTGGGCAAAACTTCAACTAGCAACAAATCGTAGCAGGTGAGGAGAGTTGTCATGAAATTGTAAGGGATTATTGCTTTATTTTAAAATGATACTCTGCATTTCATTTACATGGAAAATAAAAATGTTAACATCTTAAATGTACACTTCACTCTTTATGCGGATGATACGTCATTAGACATTTCTTCCAAGCGTGTTGTTGACCCTCAAATAAAATGCAAATTTCACAACCGACAGAACAATGTAATATCAATTAACATTTCCTTAAACAACAATCATACCCAGATAAAAATTGTGCGGGGTTTAAGGAGTAAGTAGTCAAATTTTCACCTAATGTAATAAAAAACTATTACTTTATTTCTTCAAAATAACTCTTCGGTGTATATTTAACAATTTGTACAGTAGTTAAAAATTTTAAATATACGAAACGGAGAAATATCTTTTACGTTGTTAAAAATTAATTTAACGTATCTGTGTGTTTAAATGTTTCCGAACCGATGAACATGTTACAGATTTGAAGAGGTAAATATTTTTCAACAACAGAACTATCTTAAAAAGATCCAAAATGTAAGAATATATACATATTAACTATAATTCTAATATATTGTTGGATGTTAGAGCCAACACACTTTTAATGTTACTTCAACTCTGCAAAAAAGTGATTGTAACAAACACATGAATTACAATGAATATGCTTTTATATCTTTTACCGAGGAAATTTATTTCCTTCTTGAAGATATCTTTATTCCTCAAAATTTTAACATCATCGTGTTTAACTACTTGTGTAAATGGACATGAGGGAACAATCAAAAAGAGTAAAAATGGTGTTAAATCTAACTCCGCATTTTTATCTGTGTATGACTATCATACCATTAATATGGGTAAAATTACTCGAACATTGGGCACGTTATTGTAATCACCTTATTTCTAAATTGAATTCAATGATTTTCATATTTAAAAATCTTCTAACAGTTAATCAATTATTGTTAAATGTATTATGAGAACTTCTTCACTTCGCTTTTTTTTTCCTTTTTCCTTCGTTTCAGTGGCGACCACGCCAATATTTACGTTCATTATTATTTATTGTAATATACGTCTCCTTTCGTCATTTTTCTCCTGTTACATTGTTGATTTTTTTCCGTCAAATTAATGGAAGAAATGGAAATTCTTTTCAGTTCTTAGTACTTTGTACCGATTTTATTTAACCAAAATCACTATATTTTACATAGATGCTTTTGTCATTGTACTCATTGTACATCGTGCATAATTCGAGATTGGCTTTTCATTCTTTCCAATCAAGCCCAAATGTGCTTCACTTTTTCAAATAAATAAAACCTTTGTTAATTAGAGGAGGTAGACATTCACTTGAATTGTTTGCAATTATTTTGCCTAGTGTGTTGTTTCCTTTTGAAAGTGAAAAGGTTCCAAGGAACTAATAGTGCAAATATGTCGTAGCAACATTCATCATGAATTCGTCGTGCTTTTGTGCGTCATAAATCAGAGAGCCAAGCGATTAGCAACAGTTCATTACTAACAGAAATAGAAATATCTAGAAATCCATTAAGCTTATAGGTACTAAAGATGCTCGGGGCTTTTCAAAACCGGAAAAATGTTTGTCTATTATGGCTGTACTGAGTTTGATGTTAGGTAGCTGATTATTTGAAGCAAATAAAATAAATAACACTGATTGCCGACTAGTATTATTATTACGTCAACTTGTTCTAATGAATCAAGGTGTAATCAAAATGAATTTACTATTTATAGCAAAGAAAGCAATAATTCAAATTTAATTTACATATATTTCTACGAATCTGAATAAATTTTTTAAGCAGTTAAAATTAATTTAATCGTGCTTCAGTTGCTAAATAATGGTGTTCCAAATATTTAACAGAAATAACATTTTATTGTAGCAAAAATCATTTAAATCTAAACTTAAAGTAACTCGTGTCTTTACGTTACGAAAATCATTTTTAGTTGTACTATATTAGCACGCGTTTCTAAGAATAGATGGGGAAAATTAACGCGCCTCAACGTTAAGTGTGTGAACTACACATTGAACTGAAACGCTTCTCTGGTTGCCTGAATTCTGGCTGAAAATTATCCAATATCGAGTTGAATCTTCTCGCACGATGGTTTTCCTCATGAAAAATACCCTAAGACAGGTCAGTTCATTTCCTGTCGAATAGAATCGCCTGGCCGACAGGTTATAATACGCACATAAAATACGTTCATTATTAATGAACTCATTAATTCAGCAACAAATAGCGCAGCAAATTATTCAACTCCAAGTAACAATTACATTTTCTTCCACACGAACGACATGATTTATTACAATATACAACGAAGGTTGAGGAAAATTATTGCGAAATAGCTGTAAACGGACTGGTTTATTTACGTCGTCTTACATAAAAACGCGAACGTGTAATTTGCTCTTACAATTTTTTTTATAAATGCAAATGCGTACGTACGATTACTTTGATTGCCACTTTACTTATAAACAATTAAATATAGTAAATTACATAGGTACTAAAAAGAATTTGCCAGAAGAAGATTAAATTATCGTTTTGTTTTCACGGTGTTATTGTAAAAAAAAATATATGTGCAAACTCACCTTTCAAGAACGGCTCCCAAATGTACACCTTCCCTTTGAACGGCCTGTTATTAAACATCGCGCATTGTTCGCTTCGAAAGTCCCTTTCGAAAGGACACTCCTGAAACAACGGTTGTTGTGAAAATCTTACGAAATCTTTTGTTTCATTTTATATTATAACACTCGATTTTATGCGTGCGAAGGTGCAATTATTCAAATTTACATTTACATTGAAAGCGGCGAGTATTGGAACACCATAAATTATAATATAACTTACACGAAAAGAGAGCTCGCGCGGTAAGCTCTGCAAGTCCTTAAAGAGCTTCGTTTTATATTTCTTCTTAATTACTATTTTGTCAAGCTTATCACTGACTGGTTGGTTGGAAGCAACCAAACTTAAGTGAAAAAACCAATTAATTTTCACGTAATCAAGTACTGAAATGCAATTACGCGCGGGGCCATTCGTGTTTTTCAACCGGCCTTCTGTAATTATGATTTAATTACTTGGGCCTAAGGGTGAAATGCATATTAGCTGAGGTAATTTAATAAGCTGGCGCTACACAATCAGCTGTTTAAAAGGAAGCCGACGCGTATAGTTTATCTTGGCCTTGTAATTATGTAGCTCAGACGTTACCTTGTTTGTTTTACTCGCTTTAAAGAATGAAACGGAATTTATTTTTATCAATTACTTAAATATATTTGTGAATTTAGTTTAATATGTGTCTTGATGTAGCATTGAGGTCTCCAGCAAAATTCTATATTTTGCCGTTCTGTGTCATATGGAAGTGACGTTTAATTCCTAAAATAACTTAATAAAGATTCTATTATATTCCAAATTTGTTTTAAACTAAAATCTAAGGAATCATTTTGGTTTTGTCCTTCCCTAAAATTTTACTTTTTTTATGGTAACGGAAGCATTTGTTCGGAATGTTATCCAGCACATTAGAATGTGTGTCTAAAAAAAGTTTCGTCGTTATGTCTGTCAAACAAACGATGATTTAATGGCGCGCTTGACCCGACCTATGGCGAAATCTGTGCGATTATTAACCATTCAATTTACGAAAGTTTAAAGTTGAGTCGTCTCCTAATTTACAAGCCCTGTAATTTAGCGGCTTTAATGGACGCGCGAACACGAAGCAAAGCCGGGGACACTGATTCAATACGTACATAAATTTTATTGTATCGACATCCCAAATTAATTTGGCCGTCGCGTCGACCGACCAAATTGTTATATAAAACGCATTGAATTACTCACCTGTGCGTTACAAAGATGTATTCTTTTGTACAGGCCTACGCAGTGATTCATTAACTTTTTTTCCTGTCTTCGACGTCTGTGTTTATGAGGGTATCTGTGGAATAAAAAACAATCATCTCAATTTTATCTTCTGTAATCATTTAAATTATGTACTTATGTATTATTTAAGTTCAATTTTACAAGTACAAGCCACATAGCCGCGACACCGCGCGACTCTTTCCTGACCTATAATTGTTCTATGAATACTCGACACTCCCGCGTCAAAAAGCTACCACGCACGAGATGGCTAGTGCCGACAATTAGCTGGATTGCAATGGGTCCCCCGAGCATCCTCTGTATAGCTATTTCGGTCCTAATTGGGGCCTTATCAGAAGAAGAGTAGCTCGAGGACTCCATTGCAATCCCGACAACCAATAAGACTTAACGCAAAGATAGCGTAAATATGCAAATATGCCACATAGCCGCGGCACCGCGCGACTGTTTTCTGACCTATAATTGTGCTGTGAATAGCAAATTCGTTGTAAGTACAAGTTACCAAATTAAGTTGGTAATAACTAAAATAATTAAACTTTTCTTGTATGTCGTCAATTCACAAAATATAGTCATCAATCATTTAATTTATTTCGATAAACAGAAGTAACGTATAATTAACTGAGCAAATATATGTATATGCAAATGAGTGTATTCATATTTAATAACCTGATGATCTGACGTGTGGATTCTGTATGAATATTAATCAGAGAAATGTCTGTATAACTTATCCTTCACATCAGAATTGTTCGTAAAAATACTGAAAAAATTATTTTTGATGCAGGCTCCTGATCGACCTAAAATATCGCATTAGAAGGCAATCGCTGTTAGAGTAAAAATAATACTTTAAAAACTTATTAAACAAAACAAAAGGTGTAGAAATAAAATCTCGTACATGTCTCGATGTATGAAAAAATTAAAATGATAATAACAATACATATCTGGCAAAAGATACATGAAATGTCTTGCAATTATGCTGAGGATTCGATTATTTGGGTAATACGTACAGAATCGGAAATTTAGGTACTGGACGTCGCAAGTTTGCTTCGATTCGTTTTGCGGAGAACTAATTGCTAATGGCCCGGCAGGGCGGGCGATAGCCGGCGTCGAAAACAAGCGGGCGTGATTAATCTTTTTATGTTTCTAGTTCGTTCCCTGTCGTACGCATTATAACAGGATGTCAAGTTGAACATTTACCGAATCTGTATATTGTGGATGTAACATCTACTTTGCTTACAGCCCTGGTATGTAAATCATTGAAAATACAAATTAAGCATAGGTACCTTGATCTTAATAACAACAAACAAATAGTTAGTAATCCAATCGCTCAATGAAATAATCAGTTATATTATAACCAATGAATTTTGAACTATTGAAGAATTATGTCCTTTGTCTTTGTCTCTTTGTTATAAACATAAAAGCACGTCGTATTCGACAATAAACCAAGTCAGCTTTAAAGAAGTCGATAACTTCCTTTATTTATTTATTTATTTGTTTATATTGGGCGTATTAAACTTTTTAAACAAAGATATTTCCAGCTACCACGAGAGTCTCATCGATTACGCAAGAGAGAATTCCTTTAATTAACAAGCGTCCAGCTTACATGACGTTACAAATTAACAATTTATCTCGAATCGAATTGCACTAACTTATTTATACTGGAAGCAGTTAGATGCTGCCGGTTTTTCGAACCTGAGAATTATTATTAATTACGCTGCGCGGTAAATAAAAATCAAATTCATCATTGCCGGTAATTAAGGGAAAGCATTGAATTATTTCGTTCCCGGTAAAATACGTGCGTCAATGAATCAAGACTGCTGAAGAGTTACATCGATCATAATCGTTGTTAATTAATTTTGTTGCTTAATGGGCGCATCGTTTCTCAAAGCTTCGTCTTAAAAATTTTCATTGTTTACTTTGTACAATTTCTCCGGTCGTGACCCATTGTCAAATCCTTTCAACCGGGGATTTCAACTTAACGTTTCAGTACACGAGAGATCCGAAACTTATAATTAAAAACGCAATTATCGTCAAACAAGTTCTTTTTTTGTGATTAAAATTCGACGTTTTCGCTGTTTGATTCTTTTGCGGGTAAATTTGAGAGCGCACTCTGTATTGTTCGAGCAAAATTCAATGGCGATATTCGAAGGGTATGACTAAAAAAATAAGATGAAAAACACGACGGTGAAAAGCAGCTTACGATTTATTCTGTACAGAATGTACCTACTAACTATCTCCTTTAATTAAGAAGAGAAATCGAAGATTTCTTTATGAATGCTATTGAATTCTATTCATAGAATCTCGTACATTTATTTGAAGAGATAAAATTGTGAAATATACATAAGACGAGCTCAACAAATTTATTCTTTTTTAGTCAACATTCTGCAGGGCTTAGGTCGTGACATCCTGCGGCCCCAAATAGGGCCGATACTCAATGAATCCATTGCATTCAAAACCGACTTGCAACATTTTTTTTTAATCCCGTTAATAAATATTTTACTGCAATAGCATAAGGTAAGATTTTAAAATATTTTAATTATGGATTGCTCGAGAATCTTCTGTACAGCTGTTTCGGCCCTATTTGGGGGCCTCTTCAGCAGAAGAGTAGCTCGAGAATTCAACTGCAATCAAACTAGTTATCTTGCAATTGCGATACATTAATAAATAATTAATAGTTTATTTTTATGGGGGACATACATTTATTGTTGGATGAGGTAAATACCGCAGTGATGCGACCTGTTTAAATAATCTAGTTAATAAATACGTGCATGGCGATGGCACACGAATTCTTCTCAGAGCTGCCTAGGCTTTCGCTAAATCGCACTCCGTAGGAACTCCCCTTGGAACTAATCACTGTTGAATTTTCACTGTGTCGATTGGCCAGTTTTTCTCATATATGCCACAGCGGCTATCAACGCTGCACCTCGCCCACTACCATCCTCAGACAACATTAAATCAAATTTAAGGTTGGGGCTAACAAGTTGACTGATTTTATCCATCATAAGTTGGTGAAAGTGCGGGTGGTATCTGTAAACTGAGCCGTCGATGCCAATCGTTACATGTGGTTCGTTTATTTTGGTGAGCAATACGGAGAGATTTGCCGAAACCATATGGGCAGCTCGTCTCGACATACACTCACACAGGTACCGTACGTTAATGAAGTCCTGCTCGGTTGCATGGCCTAACCCTAATTCTTCCATAACCGCCTTGCAATTAGTGTAGGTTCCGGTGAAGTCGCTTTCAATCTCAGACACATACTTCGTGTAGAAACGACCACGGGTGTACAGGAGATCGGATCCTTTTCCTCCGAATAACAGGCCTTCCTTTGTAAACCTCGCAATTGCAAGCCTCACCAATTCGCCGAGGTACATTCCGGAAATCATCTTTTCAAACAACTGCAGCCCTGGATTAATGGAGTTCTTATCAACATCCCGGTCGTAATCTGTAGTGACGAAGTTGAGTTGCCCGCCGTCTCCAAATGCACCCCATTCAAGATTAATCAATACGTTCCCTGAACCGTAATCCTGCTCGTCGAAGAATTCTGCGTTCTTCTGCTTCTCAACGTAGCAGGCATTCGTTCCGGTGCCGACGATGAGTCCAATCTTGCAGTTGCGGTTCTTCCAGGCACACGACATCAAGGTTCCTGTTGTATCGTTTAAGATGGCGCAAATATCTATCTTAATGTCCCCTCGTCTAGCTATAGCGTCTTCCAAAAGCTGTACCACATCTTTATTAACAACCCCCGAACAATTGAATCCCTTGGTCCACCTCTGCAAAATCCCTTTCGTCAAGCCCAGCTGAGAAAGTGGGAAACTAAACGTAAAGCCTAAAGGCAGCTTCTCGTTCATGATTTTCTCCTCCTTCATAAACTTGGCCAGGCAATCTGCGATGTGATCGAACAACTGCTCGCCGGAACCCACCATGATCTGTTCGGGCAAGGCGAAAATTTTCGATCTCATTTCGAAGTGGTTTTCCCTCAACTCAATGAGTAGCACTCTGAAGTTCGTGCCTCCCAAATCCAGGGCCAAAAATTTTCCGCGTTCTTTGCCCGTTGGTAAATCTTGTACGTACGTTACGAAGCATTTCACTGATGAACTGTCGTGGCTTTTCTTGGCCAAACCCTGCTGTACTTCCGACTGGAAGACCTTCATGATTTGCCGGAGTTGATCCTCCGTAAGCAAGAGCTCCTTGCATTTGTCTCGGATCTGGGGGTTAGTTGGTTCGGTCTTAGGCACTGGCTTGATGGTATTCCTCTCGCAAAGGCATTGCCTCTTGGATTTGTCCGTTTTGCTCGACATTTTTCGCACAGAGAATTTTGACAAACCGATCTTGTAAACGCCAAAAAGTTAGGTTAAAAATCTGTCGCAGGATGTATCTACTTGGTGCATTTATAAGTTCTCATAGTCAGCAAAATGTTTTTAAATTAGTAAATTAATTGCGTAACACGCACAATGCGCGTAGCGAATCGCAGAACGAGCGCTTGTGTTTCAAGCCTGTTTACCAGAAATTGGCGTGTAAAATTTTGTAATCGCAATTAAAATTCTCCTGCCACGCTGATAAATCAGTTGACAGCTACATACGACTCGTTTTAATTTTTAACACTTGCCCGATCCTACTCTCCGATTACTGTCACTTAACCATTATGACTGCCTGCCTGTCCCGCCAAAAAAAAAAACTCATGTTACATAACAGCAACGCACTGAAAAACTCGTCCGTGTGAGAGCGCTTCTATTTCGATGCGTACGCGTGACATTGAACATTTTACACCAGGCACAATAACAATAAATTATCGCGGTGACTAATTTCGATGTGTACCGTAAATAAATCTTTTTGTGTTCGTTTAAATTGATTTGGGCCCCCGAGTTGCTTAAATAGTCCTCGAGTCCTACGAAGCAATGGCCCCTGTACCCGGTTTGGCCATATATTTTCTCCGGTGTGTTATTATACCGCATTTACATGTAATTGCAGGTTAGCAAGTGTGTTCTCTGACGTCTGCATTAGTAAAATATCTGTTTACCGGCACACTAATATTATTAAGTAACGGGTTGAAAGAGAGTAATTTCAGATAGGTATCATGAATGCGGAGGTTCTATCGGGAAAGATTTCATGATATATTGGCTGTCATCACGAAATCTACAGGATAAATTTATTTCGTGCTTCGGATTTTCTTTAATTTTTGTATTTCAAAAGATGTTTACGTTCGTTTTTTTTTTTGTATTCGATTCAATTTTTTTAGCTAATACAATAAAAATGAAACTGACTATACGTAACATAAGACCCTATTTTCTGTACAAGATTCGATTTATTGCACAATTTAAATTATGTGTTAAAGTATAGAAACATTTTAATTCAATCTAAAATTATCTGAAAAAATAGAACATGTTCTGTCTCCAAACTGGATAAAGTCAGAAGTTACAGGGACACATATCTGGTATGTAAGGGGGCTGAGAATCCTAAATATCGCGATGTTTTGACAAAAAGCTCTGCACGAAATGGAAATAACGGACAGGTGCATTATCGTGATGATATTACCACTCACCACTTTCCCAAAGCTGTGACCGACTTCTAACTGGGTCTCCCCAAGTTTGACACAAAATTTGATGCAGATTACTTGCGAGTACAAGGTTCACCTGGTACAGATTGTTATGATTGTTTTCTCGAAGGCCCCACGTTGGGCGCCATTTTTATACTATGAGATGGTTGAAGCACGAAAACCTCTTACTTGTTGGTAGTTTTGCTATGTTTTTATTTGATAGAGGCCCCACGTTGGGCGTCATTTTTATGCTATGAGATTAATTAATGTAAAAAAATACTAATAATAATATAAAATAAATCAAAAAAGGTCTAAAGTACGATAACATAAGCAGACGAAAACGTGCTTAGAATTTAGAGAGAATTAAAAAAAATATATTAGGGAAACCAGAAGTTCTTTTATGAAGGTGAGAACATTAAAATGTATCAAAAATAAAAGAAAAAATACTTTATTAGAAGAAAACGGTAAAATAGAAAAAATGAGGAAAGAGAAAAATGGATAAAAAGATTACAGTGAAAACATTATTGATATAGAAAATAAAAGCGAGAAATGTGCTGCATCACGAGTTACACCAGAAGTGATAAAAACGTTAAAAAAGGAAGAACGAATAGAGTTTTTGGAACCAATATAAAAACATGAATTGCTGGGAACATCAACATATAAAAAGGCAACAGATGGCATTACCGAAACACAGTTACATGTACGAATTTTAGAGGAAAGAAAAATGGTAAGTATAGATTTCGTTGTTGTAAAGATGCACAGAATCACACAGTTATTTTCTGATTGACCTTGTTGATTGTCCTTAATTAGGTAAATTTGTAAAGTGGTATTAAAAAGTACTTCCTAAATTGTTTCGAAATTTTGTATAGCTACCAGTTTCGATATTAAAATCTTCATCAGGCTGTTGTCGTCAAAATTTAAAATTAAATCAACCATCATTGGAGAGAAGAAGTAGGAGAATAGCAATGCATACAAAACCTACATAAAATTTTAAGACAAAATAGGAAGTACCTTTTAATAGCACTTAATCGTCAGAGAAAGCAGTAAGAACCGGATAGCCAATTCACTTTTACTTTATTCGCTTTATTTATTTAAAAAAGGAGAATAAGATTAGGAAAATAACAAATGAAAGAAGAGTTCAAAACAACAACTACAACTAATAGCGTTTTCGATTTAGCTGCACTGGTTGCACTCAGTGTATTTGCATCTTCTTTTAACCTCATGCAATAACATGAGATGAACATACTCTGAGTAATAAAAGAAAAACGGAGATTTTATAGTCCAAGTTTTAATCTACACACCAGTTATATAAACCCAACTAGTTTCGGCTTTTCGCCATCTTCAGGGGATAAATCGAAAATCAGGAGTTGTTGAAATAATATAACATAACTTTCAAAGATTAATACATATTAAAAATTCGATAAAAAACAATTAAAAACGATTGACTAGAAACAATTACCATCTGTACGGAGGTCTGAGGTCGACTATTATTTCAACAACTCCTGATTTTCGATTTATCCCCTGAAGATGGCGAAAAGCCGAAACTAGTTGGGTTTATATAACTGGTGTGTAGATTAAAACTTGGACTATAAAATCTCCGTTTTTCTTTTATTAATTATTATCTACACTATAATGGATTTCCGTCAAGAAAAAAGAAAATACTCTGAGTACGCACTAGTGCGATCAATCGAAAACGCTATTAGAATGCACGAATAGATTGCACCAAAAACAGAAAACTATGTTTGGTTTAGAAATAAAAAATCAAGAACTTCATAACATAAAAATACACACATTTAATTTTTTTGAAGCTTCCAATTGAAGATTACAATATTCCGCAGAACATATCATATTCATCTGTTTTTATTTTTTATAGCACTTTTCCATTATCTTCCTTTCATGATTTCAAGATTTTATACTATCATCTGCAACCAAGGAATCCGTGAGCTGTCTAGTCTTCTCTTTGAAACTTTTCCAGTGAGAACTTGCTTTGTGTGTCTTATTGTTTTAGGTCTTCGTTGTTCCTTCTTAAACCTTCTTTTTCTCTGCTTAGACTCTTTTTGATACTTTCCTCTCCAAGCTACTACAACAGTGATTTCTACTTGATTCATTTACCATACTTAAAATCTTACAAACTGTGCTGTGAAGTCTTTCTTTTGCATTCAAAAGGAGATCGAGTAGAACAAAATTGAAAAAAGTCTCGAACCACTAAAACTTTTCTCCATTTGTTCTTATCTATTGTAGATCTTTTTCATAATTTAAAAATTCACTGTATTCAAGGGATCAGTGGCAATTGTAGGCAAAAATAGAATCACGTAATTAAGATGACATATATTTTGAAGAAATCCTTTACAGTAAAATCACTTAAAATATTAAGTAAACAAGGAGTATAGTAACAGAAGGAAGCCATAATACCTTAACGAACTCTAACCCTAGGAACAAAAAAATACGAGAGATTGTCCAAAAAGTGACGAAATCAACATAACATAATCAAATGAGTCATGAACCACTAATGAGAAATAACTGTAAAACTTAAGTAGTCTTAAACAGCATAAGGCAAAACCTGAAAATACAATAATTCGAAATGAGGCATATAGAAATCGGTTCAAAATCGAACCAGTAGAGTGAACTATGCAAAAACAGTTAATTTTGATGATTGGAGAAAAAATTCATTCATTGAATTGTCCCATTAAATTGTTCTGTTATCTTCTTTGCGAACTTTGTCTTTTTATAGGTTTTTAAAAAAATTCTTACCTTCGTTCTTTGTACCATTGAAACTAGTTTCAGTCTGCTTTCCCAAATTATGTACAGAATATTTTTATTTATTTTTTTATCAATCCATTAATAAGTATTTTCTCCAGTTCTTTATCAAAAAGTCCTCTTAGTCGTCCATACCTTCTTATCAGTAATTCTTTGGTTTTTTACGAATCTTTAATAACATTTCTTAGCTTGCTTTTGTTCGATTTAACATCTCTCGCAATGCTCGCATATGACAAACATTTATTTTCACTCTAGACACGCATAATATTTTTCCTCAATATTTCTCTTTCTGAAGCCATTTTCTGATTACAGTGATCAACAATTTTTTTTAAGAGGCAATATCATAAGAATTTGCCATATCAATTGTTTTCGATTCAATTTCCGTAGGTCGCAATTCATATATGGCTATAGATTTTATATCTGTGCTACTTTCTTTAATTTCTTTAGAATAGCATTCAAAAGGAGAGCAGTTAGAGATATTAAAGCCATAGCCAGTTCATTTCTAATGGGTTTGGAAGCTGATGACTTTTTTACAATTTTTTTTCTATTATAACTCTTTTACAATTTCTTCTTCCCACGGTTTCAAGGTTTCGTGCTATGATCTATGACTAAGGGATCGCATGTCTCCCTTATTTTTCTCTCTTGGGAGGTGTTACTGTTTTTAGGTTCTGTTAAGTTTTTTTTCCTTCTCGATAGTTTTTTCTCCCACGCATCTATTCTAGTCTCTTGCTTGATTCATTTTGCAAGGATCGCAATTTGTAGACAATTACAGACTGTGCTACTTGCTTTCGTTTCTCTAGAATAATATTCAAAAAAGACCGCTGTCAGTTCATTTCTAAAAGCAGGCTCATGGCCTTTTTATACTTTTCTCCATCTATTTTTGTCTTTTCTATTCTCTTCCCTTCACAATTTTAAGATTTCGTGCTATCGTCTGCAACCAAAGAATCCGTGGACTTTCTTTTTTCGTCCTTCTGAAACCTTTCCAGCTAGAACTTGCCTTGTGGATCTTATTGTTTTCGGTTTTCGTTGCTCCTTAAGTCAACAGTCTTCTTTTTTCTCTGCTTAAACCCTTTCCTCTCCACGCATCTTCTATTTGATTCAATTTCCATACTTAAAGTCTTACAATTGTGATCGTACAGCTGTATCGTATATTCTTTGGTTTGTATTTTTAGATGCTGTATTCAAAATGAAAAAAAAAAGTTACGAGTCACCAAAGCTTTATCTCCATTTGCTCTTATCTTTTGTAGTTCCTTTTAACTCTCTTCCTCCCATGGTAATCAGTTGACTTCTATATCTTCTCCTCTCTAACACCCTTCTGACAAGAATCTTCTTACTTGTTTATGTTTGCCAGATCATCTGATCGTCGTATTTCCAGAAGTTTCTAGAGAGTTTCCCTTCAGAGGAATTCGTCTATAAAAGCAAAACTGAGAGCGAAATTCTTATGCGACTGTGAAAACAACTTGTTTGTTTTAAAAGTTCGGCGACTGTGAACGATTATATCATTTTTAGTTTAAATTCTCAATAGTCTATTCTAATTCTTATTTACAAGCTGCAGTTTTTGGAAAAAACCATTGACGAGTCTGTTTAACCATTGTCAAATATTTTTATAATACTTTGTTTTTCCTTTTTAAAATTCGAATTATTTTTTATTCCACATTTTTCTACGTACAATTCTCCTCATAAATTCTTAAAATTCGTACTGATCCACATTCCTTGCGTACTTCTTACACAAAGCGAACGTTACTGGCGTTATCGACATCATCAGACAGCAAAACAATATCACATTTCATAGTAGTATTTAATTTCACCGCCCGAACACAAAAGGACATACATCAACATCAACATCGTTCGCCAGCGACTCTTAGGTAGGTACGCCCATATATCAAGATTATTTAAGAGTTCCCCGAGATTATTCCAGTGTTTTTCTTAGCCGTCAAATCCAATTAGCGTATGGTAATACAGTCCGTATCAAGAACACTTAAGCAGTGTTTGTTGCTCTAATGAAGTGGCGTCTAATCTACTTTACCAACTGCGTTGAGTTGCTCTGTTCGTGATCACGAAATTATACAGAATTTCATGAGCTCCTCGTATAATTGCGCACGGTTTTTTCACGCGGTTTCTTTGAGACGACAAGACACTGTACACATCATTGCATACGATTTTGTTTTTTGTTTTTGTTAGTTTATGAATATTTGCTTCACCGCCTGATTACTGATCTTGCTCCCGGCTACTTGCATTATAATCGCGCATAATGAACACGTAGAAAATTGCGTATCTCAAACAAATATCTTTAATAACTAATACTTAGGTCGTATCAATTTAATTCAATTGTATTTAATCAGATCTTGCTATGTGGACGTCATAAAATTATAAATCTATAGGCATGAACGTACCCTTGTGTAACATGGTGAGTTTACAATAGATGTAACGAGTGTCTAAATAAAAATCTGGTCAAGTAGGTTGTGGTCGAAAATTTATCCACTGCATGTATGTCGCTTCTAAGTTCAACGGCTAACCTTTCAAGTGTAACGTCAAAATTGATACTGAATTATCATTTCCTTGTTAAAAGTGATTTTGCCGTAAAAGACGTGAAAACGTGAAATTTAAAAACGTTTATTATAAAATATGCTGAGTATGCCCACCCCCTTCTTGGTAACATTTAATAATTCTGTTTTTAATTCCATTAACAACATTTTGCAGTAAATCCGGAGAGTTGTTGATTTCTTGACACTTATCAAATAGACGTTCTCTAAGATCGTTCAGTTTGTCGAAATAATGCCACACTTCGATTTAGACACTCTAGAAATTGTTTATAATCAAAAACAATTTCTGGGAACTGGACAAGGAATTCCTCCAAACAGTCTTGAATTGAATAGGACCAGACACCGTTAATTTTGCGACCGTTTCGAAAGTAACTTTCAATCATAAATGTCTTTTCTTCAATTGAAAAGGGCATTTTTTAGTAGTTTGTGAAAAGAAAAACTATTTTTAATGCAAAATCACTTTGACGTTATACTTGAAAGCTTAGCCGTTGAACTTAGAAACGACATGCATGCAACGAAAAAATTTTCGACCACAACCTACTTGACCAGATTTTTATTTAGACACTCGTTACATACGAAGGTTAATTAATAAGTAAGTTAATCTCAGTCTCAGGATTTATTGATTTGCCTTCGTATATAAAAGATAACTGAAACGGAACAGGAAGAATATTTTTGTTTGTTGGCTTGATGAGTTTTTGATTTCAGTAACGGGAAATAAAGTAAAACAAAACTAATCAAAACGATTTTTCATTCGCTGATAAACTCGTTCGACTTCATTATCGTAAGTAATCATCTCGGTGAAATGGACTGCAATCTATTTTCTCATATTTCGTGTTTCATTTGTACATTCAATCCTACAAAAAAAAAACATAATTATATAGCGTAATACCCCATTTAAATTCCTAAAAAATTGCGTAATACAATCAGCAGTAATGAGCACTATCACGTTTCTAATCAACACCGTGCACTAAATTAAAAAACGAAGATCTCCTGTTTGAAATTAATCGATAAGCTTATGGATCCAAGTTAATCTTGTTATCCTATGGGTTTTCAATAAATATACCGCCTTACCGAAGAAAGAAACAAAAAAGAACTTATGTTCCCCATCAATCTAACGTGTATCTCACACAACAACTATTTACGTCTACTTCAGCCCGCCTATTTGATGTGATATTTATTACCGGCGTTATTAATAAATTAAAGAAAGGACCGTCCCGAATTTAACCGCACGTGGAAAACGATCGGACGCGAAGGGCATTAATCAAAAATTTCCGTTTAATAAAAGCGCTATCCCGGAGGTTTCCTGCGTGAAATATGAACACAATGACGACACGGACGAACAAAATAAAAGCAAATGCCTAAGCGCACCGCAGAGCATCTCGTTGTCGAATTACCACACGCAACTAACCGGAAAATAGGAGAATTATTCTAATCCGGAATACCGCGGAATGCCACCCCTGACATCGTGCGCTATGGAATGATAAGTATTGTGCCAGTGGCGTCGTTATAAATTAAGACGAGTCGAAATTTTTTTGAAAGCTAATAAATTGCCATGACGTGCAAGATAATCAGAGAAATCAGTTCTTGTGGATAATAAAATTGGCCCATTAACTTAAACGTAGCTATTAACTTGTGATTGTACAAAACGGGCATAATTTAACGAAAGCTGTGAAAAAAAGAAATAAAAAGCTAATTTAACTGAGTCTGAAGTAAACTTCTAATATAATCGTCGTTCCCACAATAGTTTTTAAAAAAAAGCTCTCGCGCTCTCCAATCAAGATGGTCTTGTTCTAAACCGACTAATGAAGCGGACGATGAAACGACAGCGACGTTTGTTTAAAGGCTCAGGGTGGATTTTTCAAGTGCGCATCTGAAAAGGATGATGCACTTTACATACGTCAAAGCAAACGTCTTATTTACAATGACTACATTTAAAACTAGACGACTTAAATAAACGAGCTTTGTGCCGAGCTTTCGCTTTTAAGGAATTCTATTATGCGTCTCCCGAACATGCATTCCTCCTACGACACATCATTTGAATATACCGAGAGCAAGGATCTGCTGCTAATAACAATGGTGAATGCTTGAGCACCATGATGATCTTATTTTACTTTGTAAAGAAACGTTTGCCAATATTAAATAAATTATTTCACAGTTGAGTGCCGCACTAAATTATACTTATACGAAAGTTTAGTTCTTACTAATGATTTCGCACTTGTCAGAGCCTGTCTGTTTTGCTCGATGCGATTTATTACGGACGTCAAAATGCATCTCGAGTCGAGCTTAAAAAGTCGAGGCTTTATGCTTGGTTACTTGCAAATAATTGGCGTAATTACTGTTATTGTTTAGATCTATTATTCAGTTGCGCCAGGCTTGAGACAAGTTAGTTTAATAAAGGTGGAACGAATCCCCATGGATGCAAATGAACAGAAAGGTTGCTGTGTATTAGTCTTCTAAAAATAATCCTTTATTTTACGTCAGTATTTGCATTTTACTTTCACCGAGGCCAAAGAATCAAATTGAAGAATTTATTTGTGTTTACTTTGGAACAGAATAGATTATTTTCAAGTATTTTCATCCAAGGAACACTATAAAAATTTGTTTATCGCAGATCTCTTATGTTAACAATCTAACAACATTTTCGTAATCGTAACAATACGAAATTTCATTTATTCTTTCTATTTTTTTTTTGCTGCAGTTAGATTTTATAGTTTCAAATTCAATACTCATAGAGGCTTGCTTGAGTGAAAATTTACTATGAATTTTGAACTATATTTAATCTAAAGTTTAAGAAGCGACATCCTGCGATCGCTTTTTAACCTGACATTGCATTGACAAATTTAAGCCAGTTCACTACATAATAAGCACAGGTCATCCCATACAAGGCGGCCATGCGTGCTGTCAAAGCATAATGAAAGTTTTAAAATTTTTTTTGTTGCAAATCAGTTTTGATTGCAGTGGATTCCTCGAGCATCCACTGCAATCAAAACCGATTTGCAACAATTTTTTTTTATATTTAATCTGTTTGAAGCGAGTACCATTACCCTTGTAATTTTCAGTAAGTTTCTTTGTTACGTACAGGAACTCTCTTATGGTTCTATGTGGCTCAACCACAATATGGTCAGCATGATCCAATAAGGAGTGGAATCATTTGGCCAGAGAGGACAATTTGTTGTGACTTTCCGAAGTGTTCATTCAAAGAGTCTGCTTAAATATCTGTGGTTTGGATGTCACTAACATCATCAACGGTAGTTGTGCCATAATCCATCCCTTCCAACAACTATTGCTTAGTTCTTATATCACATCTACCAATCATTAAATTTTGTTTCAAATAAATCTTTGTTGACGGGATAGTTAGTTGTCTTTCGATACATACATATGTGTAAGTGAACTAACAATATTTTTTCACATTTTTAAAATGTACAGTCGCAAGTACACATGAAGAATGTTCTTCGTGCATCGAATAAAAGGATCTGAAAACAACAATAAATCTACGTTTCCCAGGTATTTACAAATATAATGGAAGCAAATAGACAACATGCAATGGGAACGGATTGAATAAACGATCGGGCAAGATGACATAGCGCAACTGGTATGAATCTAAAGCGATCGGGTGTATTTGACATCGTATTGATTTAGTAACGCATTGTTCCAAAGCAGTGAAGTGCTCAGGGCGTGCGATCGCGTCATTTCCGGCCGATTTCTGCATAGCCGAATATGCGGAAGTCACTTGGAAGATATTCCGCGCTATTTTTAATTACCGCCTGGAACAAACGTAATTAATTGCTCGCGAAGTCGTGACAGATTTATCGTCCGAGTTTTTTTTTAAACAAAGCGCTTCACATTTTTCGAATGAGAACGCGTGAAATGTGTACGGATATTTTGGCCCGCTGAAAAAAGAGCGTGAATTATGCGCTCTAAAAAGATGTTTCGGAATACACACTGGACTTTAAACATTTGCAATTTCCGCGGATGCATGTTAACACATAATTCACTCGCTTGAAATCTATTGTTTCCTTTGTGGAAATAGCGGAAGAATTTTTTTAGAACATTTTCGTGTGCAAGTAAAACTCAAACTTGAACGAGAATATCTCGATACTATACTTGCGAGATATTGAATTTACAAATTTGCGTTTTACTTTCATCAAAAAATTGTGTAAAATACTACAATCTGTCAAATATCTGTTTGAAATTCTTTTCTGTTGCAAATAGGTTTTTTTTTAAATTTTTGTATCACTACTAACTTTTGTATTATTTATACCAATTTTATGGTGTGATGGTTTTTTTAGGGTTTACACTAAGGAGTTCCTCCTTATGCCCCCGACTATTGATAATGTTCAGAGTATTCTGCATTAGGTTGGAGATTGCGCCTTCATGTTTTCCTCTGAAAGTAAGACTATGTCATCCGCATAACCAAGAACATTATGACCTTTGTCAGTCATTTCTCTCAGTTGTCCACGACAATAGTCCACAGC
Organism: Dorcus parallelipipedus; assembly: GCA_958336345.1. Classification (NCBI taxonomy): domain Eukaryota; kingdom Metazoa; phylum Arthropoda; class Insecta; order Coleoptera; family Lucanidae; genus Dorcus; species Dorcus parallelipipedus. The sequence continues at coordinate 32,149,952 of OY284479.1, read as the reverse complement.
AGCGGTGCTAGAACCCCACCTTGTGGGCAACCCTTTGCTGTGGTTATTGTTAATGAAGCCGTCACCGTCCGACTTTCCAGCATTGATTTGATCCACCGAATCGTTGGAGGATTAATGTCACGTTTTATGACAGCTTTTTCTATTGATTTAAATGAGGTGTTATCAAAGGCACCCTCTACGTCTATAGAGATGCCCACAGCAACTTCTGTTGCCGTAATGGATTTTTCCACAGCATTTGCAAGATTGTGAAGTGCATCTACCGTGGATATGCCTGGTTGGTGGGCAAATTGCTTGAGATGAAGTGGCAGTTCACCTCAATTTTTAATATCTAAGATTTTCTCCATGGTTTTGAGGATAAAGGAAGACAGGCTTATCAAGCGATAGAATTTAGCATCTTCTAGTTGCCGCTTGCCCATTTTCTGTATGAACACTACATTTACCTTCCTCCAAGATTGGGGTACATAACCCAATCCATAGCTAGCTTTGAAGATGGTTGTCAAGCATGGGGCAATAAGGTCCATCCCTTTCTGCAGTAAGGCTGGAAATATTCCATCACTTCCAGGTGATTTGAAGGGCTTGAAACTATTTACAGCCTATTTTACTTTGTCAGGTGCTAGGGCGAGTTCATCTATCCCCTCACAGAAACCTTTCCCGGACTGTCTTTTCGACTTCCTTAATTCGTTATGTATGATTCGGCAGTTGGTGCAATGAACACGTTGACAAAAAGAAATATTCTTCAGTTTATTATGCAATGAAGCAATAAAGGCTAATTCATTGAAAGAAAATTTCGCGAAGAAACACGAATGTAATGTTGAAAGACATGGAAGAATACTGTCGAAAAAACTATCGTATGACGGACGAATGATTTTAATGAAGCAGGTAATATTGAATCAAAATTTCAAAATAGTTTTCGGACACTAGAGTGCATTAAAGGAGTCCGTGAGGCCACACAGAAGAGAACACTTGTAAATTCTAAACGAAGATGAAAGAATTAAGTTCAGTTTCACTTAAATAGTTTCTTTAATAAATAATATTTTCAGTACTTAACGGAAAGGTTAACGCCAGGAAAATACAATAAGTAAAAGAAGTAAATACTTATTTTCAGTACTGATTGTCAAAGGACTCTTAATAACCTTCCGCGGCCGTTCTCATCTTTTTTTAATGGCTTCTGGTTGTGCCACATCATAGTTATCCTTCTTTCTGCCGATATTTCGTCTTTGCTCACAAAAGAACTTGCTTAGGGCTGCCGCCAGTGTTCTTCTTGTAGGTGCCGCTATCTTTCTCGCTGCAATAACAACAAGAAAAACAGAAGCGGCAGCAACTTTAAAGAAGACTTTTTGTAAGAAAGGTCGAAACGTCGACCAAAAGAAGATTTGTTTAACGGTACAACTGGAAGCCATAAAAAAATTATAAGTACCTAACACTTCTGGAGAAATTCAAAGCGCAGATAAAAAAATTGCACCATAGATTAGCAGTATGTTCCATCTACAGAAACGGCTTAACACTATTAAAAACAATACTGCTGAACATAGAGGAAAAGTCGATTTCCCAGTAATAGTACCTAATTTAATTTTCTTTATTATGACAAAAAATTGAAAAACTTTGAACTTTTTGTTATGTTCATGAGACACCACAAATATGTTAGGAAAACGCAAAGCATAATCTACGGGAAAGAACAGAAAAATAGTAGCAGCACTCTTTTTTGAATAACCAAGTGTTTTGTGTAAATAAAAAAAAATCAAAATAAACAGTACATAATAAAGAGATTTATTAACGCCTAATCCAGAATATTTGTAATTTTTTTTTGCTTTTGCAAAATGTATGTTTGTTTCTTGTACGCATGACTTGATCATCTTGTGAACCAATAAAGGAGTATTATTATTATTAGACTGGGTATCCCAGTTGATCTAAGCTATACGAAATTAACATGAGATTTTACATACTGTTGATTTTTATCTTTCCAGGACAAAATACGACAAAAATTCACGTTGCGTCTGCTAGATCTCGAACCAATATAACTTAATGTTTGCAAATACGAAGAATTAGGTCACAATTATTTAAATAATTAAAGAAAAAGACTTTCGAAAATCTAGTTTTATTTTGATACGCTATTTTTAACGTTTGATTCGAGCAAACAAGTCGGCCAAATTGCTCCCGGCTTTCGTTCGGATAGTTCAGGTTCGAATCCCATCACTTTTTCTTTTTCTTTTATTTATTACAATTTTTAATCATCATTATTGTCATTATTCTATTACAGCAATTATGAATATTAAAAGTAGTTGATTAAAAATGTAAACGATTAAAAATTATAATAAAGAAGTCATGGAATTCCGAGCGGAAGCCGGCAGACTTCCTTGCTTGAATCAAACGTTCGAGACCTAGAAGATGCAATGTGAATTATTAAAATTATTAAAATGTGAAATTCCTTATAGCTCAGATCGGCTGGGACACCTGGTATATTAAAAAATTATCAGAAATAATGAACTGGATCATCTTTTGAAATTCAGATAAAGTATAGTCACAATTCAAACTTATTCATATTACCAATAATTTTGATTTCGTTTGGAAGACAGTTTTAAAATTTTAGTGACTCTGATTATCTTCCGCAGGAAGGAAAACCCTCTAGCGACCTACATATATTGAGCAATTCTAAATTTTCTAAACCTCAAGTAAATAGCAACGATAATATCAACACGTGACCGACTTGTTTCTAAAATAGCATTTTGATGTTTTCATATCACTTCAAAAAAATATACCTACCCGATACTCAAACCTGTTAGTTATCTAGTTATAAGGATTCCTTTAAAAATATACATCCATACATATATGAAAATCTATGTAAATATCGCAATTTATTGCGTAGTAGGTTCTGAATATGAATAAAAATTACTGTATAGGAATATTGAATAAATAATTTGGCATTATTACAGAATTACAGAATGTTATTTAAATTCATTGACTTTGTAATGCTCTAAATTATAAACTGTACTTTTCCGTTTATGAAGAAAATTTTAAACGTCTTTCTAAGTTTGATTATCATAGAAAGCATACATGTAAAAGCACCTTTTAGAACACAGTGGCGGAAGAGTAAGAACACGGGGATCACTATACTCTTTCCCCTACGATACATTGCCGACAGACGTATGTGTGTAAGTGTAAGTGAGCACCAACCACTCCAAAGTAAGAACACTTAAAAAGTAACACTACTGAATCTGCCAGAATAGAAATAATCTTAATGGTACGCATTACGAAAAAAAAAATTTGATGGTATTAGAATAAGCGATTTCAAAAATTATCCATCTTAATAGACACACTGTAAGTAATTACATGATGGAAAGGAATTATGAATTTTAATAAATGATATTCGCTTTTTAAACATTACATTTGGTCATGACTATATGAAATATTAATTCGTAATAATCAACAAATTTCTTTTTGTTGATGTTGGACGACTTAGGTTTCGAAGTCAGCGGCGTCCATCCACCTTAAAACGCAAGAGGAGCAAAGGACCGACCTTGCCCCAATTTATTTCCGAACAAGGCGAGTTGGGTCATCGAACCGGGCAATTTAAATGTCATTATTTTCACTGTAAATATCGCGAGCACAAACGAGCCGTTGTTCTCCTCGAAATTTCCAGGCCGTTCCATTTAGCATCCTCGATCTGTTTCGCAATTAAGTCACACTTTAGATAATAAATTGCACCGACCGACGGAATTCCTGCTTTATTTCCAGAGGACATAGAAGCATCGCTAATCGAAATTTATTGTCCTTAGCCGAATGATAGCGCACATTTCTTCTTCGTTTTCAACGACGACGGCTTGTGTGGCCCGACGTCTGTTTTGTCCTTTACGTTTAATTAGTTTAAGTGCCTACGTAACCGTGACGTCATTTTTTATAAACTTTTCTTCAATGCTGTCATCACCCGATGATTAAATATTATTGGGTAATTATTATTATAAGCAAGTTGAACTTTTCACCTTTTACACTAAATGAAACTACAACAGAAATTGCGATGATTAAGTCATTTCAAACTTTATACTGGATTATACTTCATTATTTAAGTAGTTAATATCAAGAAGAAGATGTCGTCAGGATTATGCGACTCTGAAAGCACTATGAGATGAAGAACAAATTAAACCTTTGCATTTTTTTATTTTAAGGATTAAACTGATGACGTAAGGACCTCTCTAATTAATAAGTTAAAGGAAAAAAGAGGTATAAGCAGGACTCTGATGATTTTGTTTGTAAGCAAGGTGATGCAAAACCTCGATGTTAAGCAATTGATCTTGATGTTATTGTGTCATATTTGTTTAATGTACATCACAAGAATTCCATGCGATTTTCTTTCGTACGATTATTTGAATTGGTAAATATTTTTCAGCCTTATTAAAAAACTGTATACTTTGAAAGCAAATAAATTTTGACACGTGTTACGTCTATCATCTGTTTTTAGATCTCTGCACATGAAGCATATGTTCTGCTCGCGTATGTCTGGAACGCGCGTCGAAAGATTAATAATATTTTGAATTTTTGTGCGCGTACGTTACTACAGCTGATCGCGAAGGATTTCTTCTTCCTCAACTTTTTTTATTAAACAAATAAAAGCGAAATAATTTTTATCTTTTTAAGGAAGTATCAAGTAGTTTAGTAACAAAACAGAATGGGTTGGGATTTCGTTTTGTTAATTAATAACAGTTACAGACCAGCTGTGGACTGGGGACAAAGACCAAATTGGGATACCTTTTAATATATTCTTTGCTACGAATTCTCAATTGCATGTTTAAGTTAAGAGGCGGCGGCCTTTATATGAAACGCGAGTTACCTCGATGAGTTTCGTGCTGAAAGCCAATAAATTCGTAAGAGCAAAGTAACAATGGCTCCCATTATGAACGTGTATCTATATTAATGACACCGCCGTAAATACGCTTACCTTTCTTTCATGGTAGGCAGGGGTTTGGAGACGCAATGTCGCGTCTGTTGAGTGATTCCTCCACCGCAGCTCCTAGAGCAGGGCGACCAATCACTCCAAGGTGACCACACGCCAGCAGTCTTTGGTCCCTTTGTCCTTAAGCGTTCTTTATACATCTGGTACACCTATAAAACAATACGCTCGATACAAAAAGAAGACGACAATAACATACTTTAACAATAAAAAGTAATAAGTAAATCGGTTCCCGTGAGTGCTTGGCTGAATTATTTGATCGAAAGGAAATGATTTTATTGACAATGCACAACGTTATATTGAGTGATTTTTTTATTTTTTTTTGTCAACTCTTACCATGAAATCTGGACGGCATGTCTTAAGGCCGGTCCAAACGCAACGACTTGTCGCATCAGACAAAACGTATCAAGCAAAATGAACCGTGTGGACCGCAAAACGTTAGACAAGACGTACGTTTTGCGGTCCACACGTTCCATTTTGCCTGATTAGTTTTGTCTGATGCGACAAGTCGTTGCGTTTGGACCGGCCTTTAGCTTAAGTGAAAAGTACGACATTGCACTCCTTGATGCTGCTTTACAGTAAAGCTAAGACATGCCGTCCAAATTCCAGAATAAATTTTGAGTAAATTTTGATAAAAAATTTAAAAAATCACTCGGTAGTTTTAATGGTGTTTGAAAAACAAATTCCATATCGATAGATAGAGGATGGTAAACCATGCGTTAAGTTTTCTTTTTATGACTGTTAACGAAACGAACGCTTAATTGCGTGAACAAATTACATAAATACGCAACGGCAGATAAACCGGACATAATGTATTCTTTGAGAGAAGTGAGTGCAGTAAAAGTCTTAATCGATCATAGGGTGCCGTGAATTATTATTGCTCAATAATTCGTCAATTTAAGATTTATGTCCCTGCTTTATCGTGCGTAATTAACGATTAAGAGACAAATTTCGGCCAATTAAACCGGCCATCAAGAAGGCGACAGAAGATAAAATTCCCAATTAAAAGCTCTGAATGGTGTACTTGTTGGTTTCGCCTTGAATGTTCCCAATTCACGCAGGAGTTGCGAAGTAATGGGTACGTCGCAGTAAAAAAAAGTCGTTCTGGTCGCGTGCCAATCTAAACTTAGACATTTATGATTAAATTTTATCATAGTTACTTCTGGATTTATGTAAAAGAATCAAAGAAATTATTTGTTTCCTATTCCCATTAAACCAGTCCCATCAATAAATTGTGCCTTCTTGCTTGAAAACGATCGCAAATCTACAATACGAGATGTAAAAGAAAAACTGGAATTCAATTTTTAAACGGCAACAAAGACGATGGCTTGGGATTTGTATTCATGTGCCGCAACAACAGTTTTTACAACGGATCCCATTAAATAACAGGAGTAAAAATGTCGGAGACAGCAATGGCAACTGCCAGTTCACCTGGCCATCGAGGAGGATGAGATTACGTGTTAAATATGCGGGTAAGCTTCTTTGTAGATGCCGATAACTAAACGTTACATTTACATGCATTACATCGACGTCTCCGCCGACTCTTTTAATTGCTGCTGCGCCCGATGATTTATCGGCCCTTCTTCTTATCCTATCTTGTGCGGAGCGCCTCTGTAAATTGCTTGATGTTGCAAAGTGAAGAGGATTTCATTACGGTGATATTTATGGAAGGCGATAAACTGTTTACGAAGTTATTGATGGCCCTAAGCGATCGAAATTATTACAGATTTATTTGCTGTAAAGTCATTTGCAATTCTAAGGACGTACTTCCTCATTCATATTGCTTATTTCATGAGAAAATGTCTCGTGATATCAAACTGATTGACAAGAAATAGAGGAAGTCGTTTTGTTCTGATGCATTCAGTGATTCCCAACTGCGAGTATCATTATAGAACGCAAATGCATATGATTATCGCTAATCTTGTTTCTGTTTTGCAATTTATTCAATAATAATTTTCTCTCGGACTCCTCCTAATTTAGAGAAGGTTTGCCAATTCTGTGTTTATCGAACGCAGTCAATATTTGAAACTTAATTATTTTTACTATAAAAATAGGTTAACACGGGTGTTTATCTATATTTTCTTAATCCCACGATCGATTTGTTGAAATAACTGTCAGGAGGCATTTTAAAGTTAAAAGCGGCCATAAAATTCGAATGTTTACGACCTGGTGATGATCTAAAATAAGGTCGCTCGCGCCACGAAATAATTTTCCCGATTTAACGGCTCACCCTGAACGTTTATTTTGTGGCGAAAAAGACGATGTTTAACCGCGAGGAATGAAAACTTCGACTTTAATAGGAATATGTATGTTAGTGAGGTTTATTACGATCATAATGTAGCGAATTATATTTGCCCTGAGTAATAACCTACTTTTTGGTTTTCTTAGTTTGGAAAACATTGAGCCTGGACATGATCGTGAAAAAAAATACCCCGAAAATTGATTTTGATTTTGAAAGCTAGTACTGATGTATGAGTTGGTATCTTTTGTGTTCACTAAAGTTGAAAATTTGAAAAGTTCTCGATCACGGTAACTAAATTTATGCCCAGTTGCACCAACTTTTTAAGCAGAGCCTAAAATTAAGTGGTGTTTAGACTCTGACATTTATACAGTGTCCCCGGATTGAGTTTACAATACGTATAATGGACCAGAAATTTTTGCTGCAGTTCAGGTCTGCTTGGCGTGAAATGAATTTGTGTCAAATTTGACGCCGAAAGTCTTCAAAGTGGCGGATTTAACACAAGAAGAAGTAAAACCTGTGTAGGTAAAGTGGTCTTCCTTTGGAATTTAGGAGAAGAATTTAGTAAGATAAAATGATTCTCATTTCAAATTAGGGAGATATACCAAATTTCAACATCCTAGGAAAAAAAAACTGAATTACGGAATAATTAGCATTTGAGTACAGTTGTAAGACATTAACACTGTCAGATGCTAATATGGACGGAGTGTTATTTGAATAATCATATTATATTTGTTTTTAGTCAATAAATATGTAGATGGCGTTAACATTTTACAACTTTAATGAAATATTTATAATTTAATTAGTAATTTTCCGTAATTAAATTTTTTTTCTAGGATGTTGAAATTTGGTATATCTCCCTAATTTGGAATGAGAATCAGTTTATCTTACTAAATTTTTCTCCTATATTCAAAAGGAAGACCACTTTACCTACACACATTTTACTTCTTCTTGTGTTAATTGAAGACTTTCGGCGTCAAATTTGGCACAAATTCATTTCACGCCAAGCAGGTCTGAACTGCAGAACATGAAATCTTAATTCAAACATTTTTGGTCCATTATACGTATTGTAAACTCAATCCGGAGACATACTGTAGATTTAACAAAATGTTAGTCACCTTCTAAGTGATACTTAAGTTGAAGTTTAAATGTCAATCAGAACGTATTTGACATTATACTGACCATATGTAAATGTCATATTCAAAACATAACTTAAATTTAAACTCTGCTTAAAAAGTTGCTGCAATCGGGCATTAAAGTTTCAATAGTGGTTAGCTCATGCGAAAACATTTTCTGTTCTATAATATATGAACATAAACAAAATTGACTACTTTTTTAAGCTTTCGCTAAACCCTGAAGACGTCAGTGTACAATAAAACGTCGAGGATTTTAAAAATTGCCCAATGAATATTCATCACGGTTTGTTAAATAAAATATTAGTTTTTACGTGGAAATTATAAAAAATTTGTACTGGTTTTCTTCTTCCTTCATTTTCTAAATGAAAGACTTGATGATTTCATGATATAAATTAGAGGTTGAATGACAATCATGCAATATGAGGTATTTACTTGGATAATAACGGTAATTAGTTTTAAGATATCGAAGACGAAACTAAAAAATAAATCACTATTTATTTATATTTACCAAACAACAATTCTTCAATAAAAAGTTCTTATTTCTAAATTTCTTATATTTTCACCAATCTCCAAGTACACTAACATTACACTCCACTTATAGTCGCTTCGGTTTTGTATCGGTTTTATGGCCTTGCTATAAAAAAAGCGACAGAGAGGCGACAAAGAGACCACAATGCCGGTCTCTTTGCCGCTTTTTTTTATAACAAGACCATTACACTGGTGGGACGACTATACAATCAGTATAAAAATTTAAAACAAATAAGGAAATAATATAGAAAGATAAAATAAAAAACCGAATTTCATTCAAAGTAGACGTAAGGAATAGCTATTTAGCGACTTAGGGCCGTTTTCATAATAGAACTTTAAATTTAAAGTGACTTTAACCTATAAAAATACATTAGTTTTCCTATGCTTAAAGTGACTTTAAATTAAAGTCTCCTTTAGCACTATTATGAAAACGGCCCTTAGCAAAACAAACAAAAGCAGAGCAGAAAAGGCAAGACTTTGTACATACGTACAAAATATACAGAGACGCAACTCTGCGAAATTTATACATAGTACGAATTTATTTGGATATGTCGAGATATCTATCACCGAAAGACCATTGCACCAAAAGAGATTTTACTGAAGAAACTGAAATTAGAAAGAAAATTCTTGATTTTGAGTGTATCTGTACATTCTAGTCACAAAAATGTCAGTGAATAAATGCCAGATTAGATATGATATGGCATATAATTAACGTTAGAAAATAATTGTTTGCTCTCAAAATTAACAACTCCTTAAATTATTATGAAAAAATTTAAAGATGCTACTAAATAAAATAGAAAATGTTACAAGTGTGCAGTGATACCAACATACTCTAAGTTTGACAGTGCAGATGTCAAAAGTAAATGAACTATATGTACAGTTCATTTTTTTTACTATATACCGATCGATCGATAAATCAAAGAACTTTAGCTATCTCCATCTAACTTTCGCAAAACGGCCTTGCGGCTTTTGTCATGTCGTATCCTTCCGTTGTATATTTTCTTAACATAAATTTCATTTACTTTTGTAATAAGTAACTAATTGTGATTTTTTTGTTCTTATGTTGTGTTTGAAGTTTAAAGTTGTTTTAATCAAATTATCGTTTGTCACTATTTAGTTGTCAATTGCAAAATGCAATCTTTATGGCAATGACCATGTAATCCATTACGAAAGAAAAAAAAAACACATTTGGGTATAATGCTTTCAATAAAATGTTGGAAAAGCATGGATAAGGTAGCCAAAGATTCAAAATAACAGCACAAAACTGAAACCAACATAACCTAAAAATAAAAGTTAAAGGCAATTAAAATACATAAGTCAGGTTTCAACGGTAAAAGTTGCTAAATCGTGTAACTTTAGTTACTCATTACTCATTACAAAAGTGAATGCACTTTATGTTATTTTAAACTTTCTATCTGTATTAAATTAATTAAGAATACAATGTTTCCAACAATTTTGAAATAGTGGTGACTAAATTTATGAGGGTTATGCTTTCATACCTAGACTGCATCTTGGATATTAGCAACTAAGATTTTATTCAGTTGTTGCCAAGTCTCTCATTTCTTTAAAGACGTATTATAAAGAAAATGGTCACCCTGTAAAGTCACAATTAATTGTGGTACCTATATCACACGATCAACACTGGCAAAATCATATACTATGCGTTAATATATTTTTTAGATAAGAGGAGGCTATGAAAAACAAAATCAGACTCTTAGCTTGATTCGAAACTTTTATTCTGACATTTGCTTCCTGACCCCTGTCAAATCTGTTAGTTGTTTAAACGCCCTTGAACACTATAGTCATGGGTCAGCAAGCAATCCAACGGCATTTGAAATTAGTCGTTATCATGTTAAAGAGTTTTAACAAAGCCTTATGTATTCAACTGGAAGATTTTTTCTACTATCGTCAAATGTATCTTGACATTTCAATTTTGACGTAAGTTAATTTCATTTAAGCTACGACTTAGGTTTTACTTTTCATAGACTCCTCTAATCTAAAAAATATATTAACGCATTGTACATCTTCCCGCACTACCACTAGATATAACTCAAGGTCGCCAAAAATTTCCCACTAAAAATTAAAGTACCCAATTAGCATAGCTCTTCTTGTTATTTTTTTCTTATAAACACTAAGCAAAAGAAGGCATTTTCCTTATTAAAATTTCAGAAGAAAATAAAATGAAATGATTGATATGCAGGAGAAGGCAAAAGTATGGAACCGGCTTAATATTTCAGAAACTGTTTGACGTACCTCAATGTAATTTGGTATGTACAGGGTGGGACAAATTTGACACTTTTAATGGGAAACTCCTATTTCTAGAGGATTTAGATAAAACTGGCCTGGGTGCCTGGAGCTCGATTTTTATTAGAAAATTAATGGTGAAGGCCGCATTTTGATATCTTGTACCGTTTCGGAGCTACAAACTATTTTTCGAAATTATAAACAGGAACTCAAAAGACTATACCTATTGATAATACCAAAATCGTAAGTTAATTTCATCATAAATTGTGTTTAAATTCCCAATTTATATTTTTGATTCTCTAGTAACTTATTTATAATTTTTCCTTTTCAGGTGTATTTAAATTTGTTTGCTTTAATACAAAATAAATACATTTAGAAAAACCAACATATATGAATCTAGATATACTTGACAGAATTTTTAATTGACATGTTTTCTTGATCCCAAAACAGAAGACAACATTTGCACTCTGGTTGATGGACCTCTGTATGTTGAAAGAACATTGGAAAATGGTGACTTTGAATGTACTTGGAATACTTAATGTTGCCACTGGTCTCAGACTTGCAGGAACGAAAATACTTAAATGTCGGCTCTTTTTGACACTGTCAGCATAATTGCTTTTAATTGAAGTCTTTCAAAGTTTCGGAAACTGATTAAATTATAAGGAACCGTTTATTATATTAGTAAAAGTCTGCGCAGTAAATTGCGGCCCTATAAGGATGAATGACTTAAACAAATTTACGATGAATATTAATTACTATTTCCAAAGTAAGTATTTAATTTTATTAAGTGCTTCGCTGTTTTATAATATGAATACAGCACTTGATATTTTTTAAATGTTTCATAGAAAAGCTTAAGATATTTAAAATATTCATATTCATGGACTTACATAAATATCTCTGAACTTACAAGCACGAAATATGATTTAGTCGAAAAATTCTTTCCTCGCCAGACAAAAAAAAAATCAAATAAATATCTGTCCTATACATTTTCATTAAAATATTCACGTACGTGCCCTCTGAATTAGATCGCCGCATCACGACACGCCGACCGCCTAAAATCTAAATTATAGGGGTTGTTGCAAGGATCAATTGTAGACAAACTTACGACAAATTCGACACGGATACGTTACTAACGACAACTGCCCGGGATTTGGGGCTCTTGTCAACCAAAGCTAAACTTACGATATTACTTCGGAAATGTAAGGCGCATCACGATAATACAGTTTCGTGATACGAGAAATGGTCGAACGGCACCCCCCGAGCCGTGAGATTTTTGTCGGTTCCTTTATTCGAATTTGTTAGAATCATTCCCATGGAAATCTTTTCCTAGCGTTGCGTGTAAACTCAAAGGCATTTGCATTTATTAAAATCCTTGATAAAAGAGTCGGATCTCTCTCAAGGATAAAAAGAAAGTGTGACGATAAAGAAATCCATTCGAATAATAATAATGAAAATAATTTGCGTATCCGTTCGCAGTTACACTCATATTTTATTGCGCAAAACATTTGGGTTTTAAAAATGAAGAAAGCGCGTTTTAATAACAAACAAATTGCCTGATTATCAGAAAATAATTGTATCATAAAAACAATATAAAATCTTGAACATACGACACACACGTAGGCTGTAACTTTTCAATACATAATATCTTAACAACGTATGCGAAAGCTCATTTCGTGTAAACTAATAACATCTTCCCCACAATGGCGTTCTGTCGTAATTAATACCGCCAAGTCATGATAATGGTATTAATATTCAAGCCGCAATAAATTTCTGCTCAAAACGAAATTAATTGGCCGTCATAATCTAAAAGAACTCCGAAAGGATACATCAATGTTTGTATAGCGGATTAACGAAACAAAAATTGCGGTGGGAGTTCCTTTTTGTTATGCTCTCGAATATGCAAATCGATTCTATTCTGCTACAAAAAATGAACGACGTGTTTTATGGTGAGATTTAATTAAAACGCGATATTAACGACGATTTTATGGCAGGGTTACCTGCTTTTATCGGACCCGAAAGAGATTTATTACGGCCACTACATTCAGGAACAATCTTTTTTGTGGGGGTTGTTAAAAGCGAAAGTAAACAAAAAAACAGTTTCACCTGCCTACTAAAATATACGGAGATTTTTGTAAGCAGAAGTTTAGGGTGCTAATAAGTCTAATGAATTAGTGAGTCAGCTGTAAAATTATGAGGGAATTCCTAATTGAAAAATATAATTTAATTATGTGATAATTGTGGATTTAAGGAAGCCTACAGTACCCAAAAGATAAATAAATATACAGGACTTATAAACCTGATTATTGGATTTGATTATTTGGCTTATTTTTAAATAATTTCATTAGATTGTTGATACGATTTAAAAAAAAATCTTTACACATATACACGGTGAATTTAATTCGAACAAAATTAGGCTTAATTACAAATGTAACAACTAACTAAAGACACGAATACAAATTAATGATTACATTTTCTTATAATATTGTTAAGCAACAAAAGCAAGGCTAAGATTAAATGTGAAGAAAATACCTCTCACAGAAAGCGTCGAAGAAACAATTGAAAATTTAAAAGAAAGAAGAAATAAAATAAAAATAGGAAAGACCCAAAGTTCTCCTTTTTTCTTAATTTGAAGATGATAGTGATTGATTGTACTGTAAGATGAAAGGGTAAGAATATAATTATGTGCGTGAAGAAAACACATCTAACAGAAAGCATTGAAGAACTAAAATAAAAATAGGAAAGGCCCAAAGTTTTCCTTGCCTCCTAATATGGCAACAATAGTAATATAGCTGTAAGTTGCATCAGGATTAGTAAAGGATGCGTAGGAGCCACAATGTTAATAACTAAAAACGTAAAACCACCAGGAATATAAAGATATAAATGTATGGGGAGGACTACCAACTACCTACTGTGAAGATGTGGGAAAGGAAAATTTGGAGAAAGGTACTTGGTAAAAAAAAATGAGAAGGCGATAGTTGAGAAAGGAATAATCACGACGAGAAGGTTATTATTAATTATACGGAGCAATTCTCATTTATTTTTTATATATTCTTACCTCTAGTGGATACTTGGTCTTCCTTATTTTATTTGGTAGTGATTCTGACCAGCATATTTTGACCAGGATTAAGGCCACTGCAACCCTGTAATATAAACGCTGAAATTAGTTAGAAATAAAATAAATCAAAAATAAGAGTTCAAGAAGCACTGTCCTATTCCCTCCACTATCGTGATTTGATGCTTACTAAGCCATATAAGAGTTTTTAAAACACGAAATATGAAAAGTAATAATAAAATTATTTTCATTCCAAACCCTTTTTTTAACCTGTTAAATAAATGAAGAAAATAAGTATCAAATTCTATTGATAACAGATTAGCAGCTAATTAATTCAGTATAGTGCAGAATCTTTAAACAAGATTAAATTGAATGTAAACAAAAATAAAAAAGGGGGAAATTAATACGAATTTTGCTTATTTTTCTCTAAAAAGAACACAATTTTGGATAAAACAATTTTGAAGTAAAATTATTTTGCTCTCAACTTGAGCTGCGTTCACTTATTCAACTCGATTTACTTTTTTCACACTTTTACTTGTATCAAAATAGCCTCCCTCTCACTCTACTTTTTACTCCATCCCTGAACCGCGTGATAATAACCGAACTCAGCTTTGATATCTGAAGTCATATTTAGACTTAAACAACAGGATTTAAAAAACTCTCTTATAATAAACAATGTTATTAAAATATCGGAAGTAGAAATTTTGAATCTTTCTTCAACATTCATAGTGCATTATGTCATTTAATCTGTTTTGGACAGTCTTTAGATATTCTCAAGAACAACAAGAAGTAGTAAAACTTCTAAATAAATTGCGCACGTAATTCACAGTCCTTGAGAAAAAAAGAGTTTTATTATTAAACATTAGTGAAGTGAAAGGTAAATACTTATTTAAAATAATACAACTGCTTGGAATTTTAATAAAATCACGTTCTTTTAACAGGTTAATATTAATCAATGTCGATAAAGCAATAAGGAAAACAATTTTAGATGCGGATTACAACAGAAAAGAATTAAACTCCAATGAAAACTTTAAATTTTAGTCCAAGAAAGCGAAAGTTAAGTTTTAAACGTAAAATCAAAAATAAATATATTACATATTACACTATGTTTGATTCATCACAAAAAAGGTGAACAGAACCATTAATCACAAAAATGTAAATAATAACATTGAAATAACTTCACGAAAAAAAAATTACAATAATAAATTTATTATATAATTTGATTTAACGACGTTATCAATGTCAGTACATTTATTTATAAAACTAGAAAGTATTTGAGAAATTATAGAAAAAAAAAACTAGGCAATAAATTAAGTAGACGCCATCTGCGTAAACACCAGTAGCTAAAAATATAGCACCGTGGCACATATTTAAAAGCCGTCGTTATAAATTTCCTCCATAAATAATGCAATTTAAAAAAAATTAACTATATCAATAAAATTCAGTCACTCGGATAAGCGCCCGCCTGAAATATTCGTCGAAGTAATCGAATTTCTCCCAGAGAATTAAAGTTTATTTCCTAAATTGCCAATTAAGATAAAGCCGAGATACGATCGATTAAAACGTCGCCGTTTCACGTGACAATTAAAAATGCTCGCTGTAATTAAGGGCCATTTTCTCACCTCTCCGAAAACGCGAACGTTTACAGAACGTGTCGGCGTTTATTAAAAATTTAAAACCAATTGGTTCTTGTTGCGGGGCGTATGGAACAGTGAACGGAGTCATTATGGAAAATGATTGATCACCGCGTCCATTATACCTGAAAAATAATTAAAAGCGTTCGTTTTTTTCGACACTTTTATAATCGCGCGGTATCACGCAATAGTTTAAATAGTCGAGAACGACTCAATACGTCGCGTCGTCAGGATGGATTACGACGAAGACTTGTACAATTTCCGAGCCAGAAATCCTCATCAAAGAATCGCCGAGGAAAATGAGAGGGCGAAGAGACTGTCAAACGCAGGATTCAGTGATAAAAGCGACATCAAAATCGGACGTAAAGACTTGGAACTTTACGATCCGAATTTGCTAGAGCAATTCGACAATTTTTATCAAACCACGAAGAGTTTGTTGGTACTCTTTCAGATTATGGGGGTTATGCCTATTGAAAGATCTGAAGCTGGGAATACTAGATTTAGGTAAATTATTTATGTTACAATTTTATTCAAGCAAAAGTACGGAAAAGTTCCTTTCATTTACTGCAGCATATCTTCTTTTTTGTAGAATTTGTTCCTTTCATTGTCGAGTTATTTATACAGGGTCTTCGTAATGGATTGAATTCCACGTGATCAAGTTGTGCCTGATAGTTAGGCAGCTACAATACAACGGTTGGCAGAACTGCTTCAGCACTAAATTTAATTACAATTTTTCACATTAGCTTCGGTCGAGAGTTTTATGGGTTGTACCTAGGTGATTGTATGTATACTTTGCCACTATTTCATTTTTGTCTTGTAACTACTCCCATGTAGCCAACTGTAAAGTAGTAGGTGACGTAAGTCATAGGTCACGTGGGATAAGATTAAATGGAGACCTGCTAGTGAAACGTTCTTTCCATTTACCCTCTGTAGAATTACATCTTCAGATTATTCAGATAATGACGGGAAACTACGGCTTACAAGAAGACAAGTGCTTAAAACTTGGAAAGAATGAAAAAGAACCTAAGCAATTGCAATCTACAGGAAGTAAATGATAAGATTGAATCACGTAGAGAATGATATTTGGAAAGTAGGAACGACTGAGAAAATAAAAGTGGAGACTGAAAAAATTAGAGTATCCTTCGATACAAAAAAAGGGTACAGAAAATGACCATTAATTGTCGAAATACGTTTTTAAATAGAAAACATTTTCATTTACTTCTTCAAGTGTCGTGAAATGCAAAGTGTAGAAAGTTGAATTATAGGGAAATTAATGCGAGATATTTATTTAAAAAAATATTTGATTTAGGTATTTCTTGCTTCCGAAAGATTTGTCTTCAGGAGAAAATTTTAATTTTTATTTCAGAACACAAAAGTTGAAATCAAATCACATTTGATAACTAAGTCATTTTTCACTACCTCTTACAATGATGCACTTTACACAAAATATAAAGGCGAATTTAATTTTTATCTTCAAAACTGTTTAAATATTATGGTATTGTTACATTCCTTGCCGTCGGTAAATCTATTTTTTTAGAGTCCTCTATAGAGGGAGTAAAGTCATGAAGTGGCAGTTTGATCAATCAAAAGCGAATTGCTCTCTTTATAAACAGATTTAGTTTCTTTGCTTGGTCAGCTGTTTATTCTACCATTAGTCTTCCAAACTGCCTTTACTCTCTTTATAAAGGACTCTACTATTTTTTTAATTGCCACAATTGCCGATGATTTCAGCAATTTCAGCAGGTTCAAAGCGCCCTCTGTATGGTGCTGGAATTTTATCAGAAAGTTTCCGAAAGATGAAACCTGTATAAATGCCGAACCGGATACAAGATTTAAATTAGTCTCTATTCAGCAAGCAAAGTGTTGAGGACTGTGGGCAATTAAATTATTTTTAATTGAATGAACAATTGAACCCCGAATTCATAACAGCATTTTTTCTAAGAGAACAAAAGATACATTATTTATTATTTGAATATTGAAAATAATTTGTACATAAAAGAATGCAATGACAGGCCTTGTTGGAGGTATAATACTTTATTTCAAAATAAGTCAAATCAATAAAAACTTTTATTTTATACTCCTTTACAGGGTTATATCTAACTAAGGCTCACTACAGGAATCTCGTAAACTATACTAAGACGGTTAAATTACAAAAAAGTTGCCCTATTTTGGCGTCCACAAAAATGTGCAAATAAATCTCTTCTATCTTGATTCGTTTCTGAAATATCTTCAAAAAACTGAAAATTCTCAATTTCGAAAATTTTGAATATTTTGTTTATTTATTAAGAAGAGTCATAAAACTCGGTAATTTTATATTAAATTCGATGGACAATCTAATACAGTCAGAAGAAATACGTTAGAATTGATAGTTTCGCAGATACAACTATCAACTGTTTTTTTTTTTATGGGAGCTATCTTAGATATTCGTACCATGTGATGCAAAAATAAAATCTGAAAACGATGATATGACACACTTATGCTTTTGTTTTGAAACAAAATATTAAGTTACTAAGAAATATTTTCAGAAAATGACATTTTTTATGTAAATAAGTAAATACCTTCTACCTATAATTTAATAAGATCTGTTAATTTAATAATAATTTTATATCTTGATGTTTGTAAACATCTGCCAACTACATTCAAAATTTTATGAAAATATTTCTTAATGATGTAACATTTTGTTTGAACTAAAAGCATAAGTATCATATTATCGTATTCAGATTTTATCACATGTTACAAATATCTAAGATAGCGCCCATAAGAAAAAGGACAGTTGACAGTCGTCTTTGTATCTCTTATAGTTTACGAGATCCCCATGATGCGCCTTTAATTAGTTGTAACTCTGTATTTATCTGCATATACAGTGTGTAATCGAATAAGTTTCACTTACAGTGACTACTGTCAATACACAAGAAAAGGAGCGAAGTTATGACGTACGTATGGAGATGGAGCAAAGGTCAATAATAACTCCGGAAAAATCAACACTTACTTTTTACAAAAAACGCTCGAGAAGCACTGAATGTGATTTAAATGTTCCCGCCGAGTGAAGTTTACTAATACGTATAATTTAAGCCTAAGGTAGAATGCTACACTTAAATATGCTGTACGTTATAATGTGCAACTCATTCTAACAGGCTTAAATTTAATCCTGGCTTAAATCTTTTATTCAACCCAGCCTAAATGTTGAGGCAGGTCATTTATGACTTTCGTACGAAAGAATACAGAGAATATCGGTTAGTGATACGTAATCAATAAAAAAAGATGATGAAACATTTACATTCAAATTTTTTATTAGTATTTAATTAAGTAATAGAAATGCAGATGTTTCACAAAATAATTCCTACATAATAATACTAATTTATTTCCTTAATTAATTAACCGCGAAAATTAAATTAAAACAATAATCATGAATCAACCTAACAATAAGTAAAAAATTAGATAATAATTAATTTATGATATTATTACTTTATTACGTTCGGACTACACAAACAAAATTCCGAAAGATCGTGCAGATGAAGATGTATTCATTCAAAGAAATAAATATACAATTGCATTTCTTTTCTGAATATGCAGGTCACTCGGTGTTGCAATGCAAACCAACTAATAATAACATACATTTATTTTTTCCAGACATTTAACAAATTAAAACACAGCATGTTTATTTGTTTACTTACAAAGTATGGAGTATCGTGAGGTAATTATTGTCGATTATCTAATGAAACAGAAGTTTACAATACTTTGTTTTATTACTGTAAATTGCTACACTTTTATAAGCAGCAGTTATAAACTGTATTGACAATACATAAAAATTGACTTATAATTAATTAATTCAGTAATAAAGGCGAGTGGATATTTATAGTTTCCTTCCGTCTTTGAATTGCATATGGGCGACATTTACCGAGTGGCCGTGAATTTTGTTGGAGCTTTATTGTTTTACGATATGTTTATAAAAACCGCAGACACACGTTATTTCATGAGCGAGCAGATGTTTCAAACATCGCTCTTGTTGTGGTAAGTCAGTTCTTTATTTTTGAGCTAGACCATTGATATTTGCAGAATTAAATTATCTTATGTGGTGAAGAACTTACAATATTAATAAGTGAAGCTTAATCAATTACACCCTGTACATACTTAAAACTAGTGATTTGCTCATAAGCTTTTACACATTAATACTGTCAAACAATTTCTTCAGATATGACTTTGTTTATAATTAATGCCATACAAAATGGTTCAAAATAAAAAATATTTTTATTTAAAAGAATTTTTAGATAGCAAATTAGTGGCAAGTTACAGAAAGCAAAGAAACTTAAAAAAGAATTAAAAAGACATTTCTTAAGAACCAAATTGGAGAAATTTTAAGGTAACATCTTGATTGAAAAAGTTTCAAAAAGAAGAGAAACTAAACAGAGTATATTCTATAATAATTCTATTCTACATTTTGCTGATCTCATCGAAATCAAATTATGAAATACATAAATAACTCTGCGTAAGTAAACAGTTACTTGAACACATTTTCGCGCCTCATTGAGTATGCGTAAACCATCGAACAACATCGTGCACGCCGCAATTTGCAAAATGAATGAAACCATAGCCTCCGTGAATGAACTCGAAGAACGCGGAAAAAAACCGATGAAATATGTCAACGGTGTCCACCGGTAAAAGTGAAACTGAAAGTCGTCGAGCTAGACTAGATATCCCACGTGAAGCACTGATTTATACCAGCATGGGATTAAGTATTTTTGCAAGTGGAGTGCGCGGCTTAGTGTTTCTTATGGGCCATTAGTGGGCACTTATGCACATATTTGCGGTTGGGAACTGGAAATTTTTATCGAATCTGTAACGCAGACAGGCTTATATAATTTCAAGCTGAAAGGCACTTGCTGTTTTCTAGTTGCAGTTAATGAGAAAGATAACAAGTGCAATTGTGTTTATGGTTACATATACAGATTAAAAAAATGACAATATTGAATGCAGTAAGTAGTACACATGAAAGATTGCTTATACTAAAGTACCCCTACGTACATGTATTTCAGTAAAACTATCATAATTGACGAATGACCAGGGAGATGTTTTCAAGGATCGTGAAAGCGAAACCAAAATTATTTTACCTTAAATCCAAATATTAAAAAAACATTTCTTTGCAGTTGGTTTTCTGGAGCGGCTATTTACGCCTACATTGTTTTCGCTGCCGAAACAGTTTTCGTCACGATAGTTTTCAAAGAAAGACTTTTGCTAATTCTCCAGCCAGGAAAACGCTTCGACGAGTACATTTACGGCATAATATTCCTCAGCATCCTCGTCCCTCACTTTCTTCTCCCGGTCATAGCTTGGACCAACGGCCATGAAGTGGCCAAATTCAAAAACATGTGGACCAAATTCCAGGTAACTCCTTCTCTAATATTTTAAATTCTTTGTACGCTCCAACGGCAACATTGTTTATAGCTGAAGTACTACCAGGTCACAGGAACGGCGATAATTTTCCAAAATTTAACGTTCATAACGTACAGTCTCTGCATATTCGCTTGGGTTTTGGGCGTTGCAGTAATGCTAGCCCAATACTATCTCCAACCAGACATGCAACTCTGGCACACGTTTGGTTACTACCACATCCTCGCCATGCTGAATTGCCTCTGTTCCTTATGGTTCATAAATTGCACGGCGAAAGGCCGGGTCGCAAAGGACTTGGCCCAAAACTTGCATAACGCCCTCGAATCCGAAAACCCAGCAAGTCGCTTGGCCGAATACAGAGACCTCTGGGTAGATTTATCTCACATGATGCAACAACTGGGTAAGGCCTACAGTGGAATGTACGGGATGTACTGCATTTTGATACTTTTGACGACGATTGTGGCGAGTTATGGATGTTTAACTGAGATTTTGGATCATGGTCTATCCTTTAAAGAAGCTGGTCTTTTCCTGATTGCTTTCTACTGCATGTCGTTGCTTTATATAATATGCAACGAGGCCTATCATGCGTCCAGGAAGATGGGCCCGGAATTTCGGGATAGACTTCTCAACGTTAACTTATCAGCGGTGGATAATCGAACGAGGCAAGAAGTTTACATGTTCTTGAAAGCCATCGATAAGAATCCGCCCATTATGAATTTAAATCAGTATGCTGATATTAACAGGAAACTGATTACTTCAGTAAGTATTTTATATCTTCATGTACAGGTCTACTTTAACGCGATTTTTCTCCTACCCTTTATTGTAACTTTAAACTAGAATACTGTAGTTCTCCTTGGATATACATAAGTATGTGTTTAGAAGAATAGAAACCTTTCTAAGTTCGTTCTCTCGAGCTTAATCTAAGAATGACCCGACAAATCAATTGAATTTCGCGAATCATATCTGTCTCTTTGCATTTAAATGGAAGTAGGAAGAACCCGAAGGTATTATGTTTCCTTTCAATCCGATTAACGTCGCTTTGATTTGAATGTGAAGCGATTTGCCGACTCGACATAATTCACGCTATTACAAGGGGATTACAAAGGAGCTTTTCACGTGGTTGCATAATTCTGCCTCGTCAAGTGCATATTTCCACGATGTTATTATTGGCGCCATCTGTAATGTTCGGATCATGTTTATGGTAGCAATTAGTTACGGAAAGAAACGATGAGTAATTCTTTAATATGACTTTAACCTTTCTAGGTGCGCCCCGACGTGCCTATTGCACTTTTAGTTTAACAATGTTTTTATTAAGAGTACCGTTACGTGCGAGGTATAAAGCGTTTCACAGTTCAATTTCATAAAAGCTTTTTTCTAAGTTCAAAAAGTTACGCTCATTATTTTCACGCACGTTTTTTGAACGCCTGCGTATTAAAAGCCAATGGTTCTCTTTTTTTTGCTCGGTGGGGTTGATGGTAAAATATTGCCCTAAAAGTTTTACACGCAACCCGGCACGTTTTAAATCATGTAGCCGGTGTTAAGCAGCAATTTTATTTCTTCTGCATCGGTGATTTATCAGCGGAACACTGGACTTGCATGTAAATATTCGGAATTAATACGGGATTATTCAATGACAGGGAATTTATTCCCTGGAGTTAATGTAAAGCAGGGGATTATTTATTTACTGCGAGAGGTTGCTGCTTTTGTACATTAATTTCGTGCCATGAACTCTTAAGTTCCTAAATCTAGTATAAGGGTTTCATACAGTACAGTGCCTAATTTATCAATCATTAAAATCGTTTTTTCTAACTTTTAATTTCTTTTCCTTTCATTCGATTTGGTTTCAACATTTTCGATATTTAAGACTAAGGAAAATCTCACCTGTCTGGAACAACAACCTTTCATTCGTTCATATCTTCCATTATTCTATATTCTTCGATTCTTTTTGACATATTTGGTGCTCGTAAAAAAACTGCAAGGCCTCTTAGAATATCATTTCTTACTTCAAATTGCTCAAAAATTGTGTTTCTATTGATTGTTCCACTCATTGTTTCCTTAGTGATATCATTTATAGTTTTGCCTTAAAATTTAAATTAAAAAAGAATGGTTACACAAAATATCTAATAAGTAATAAACACGACAAATGCATTGCGAATTTTTCAATGCAAATGTTGCTTGACATAACATATTGCTACGTTATTCGTTCTTGAGGTATTAATTTGCTTATTTTTCAATAACGTACTGTGACGTTTGCGGTCCCAGCCCGTCTGATGCGTCAACAACGACGCGCCTTAGACGAGAAGCTTCGATATCACGTCAGCGATGATCCGAGACTTTCTGTCGAACGAGCGAGAATGTTCGCGAGAAACAACCCCGGCATATAAAAATGCACGCAGCCAAACGGGGGACAGTTCGACATTAATTAAGCGAGTGGACAGTTCGAAATTGAAGTCGCGTTATAAATATTCGCTCGGCTGTTAACATAAATTACTTATTACTTTATAAATAAATTATTCTTAAGTTAGTGTTAATTAGTGTTACTTTTAAATAAATTAGATTATTAACTATTTCGTGTTTTGATTAAAATAAAATTAATAGAACCTTTTAAAATCGTTACATTGGTGCCAGGTGTGAGGTTCGTGGAAATAAATAAACAATTAAAATTAAATTAAAATTTAAACAAATTAGTTAAACAAAGAAACAATGGCTTCAAAGAAAGTGCTGTTAAAAGACTTAAAAGTGAACGACTTAAAAGCCGAATTAGAAGAGCGCGAATTGGAAATCTCCGGAAAGAAATCGATTTTGCAACAGAGACTACACCAAGCGCTACTAGAAGCAGGGGAGGATCCAGAAGCCTTTCTATTTGAAATCTCGGGCGGTCCTGCAGATTTAAGTAAAATATTCAAAGATGAATTGCTGGAACAATCCAGAAGTTTGGACGAGAAATTTCGAGAACAATCTGGAAATTTGGAAGATAAATTAAAGGAGCAATCCAGAAGTTTCAAAGATGAATTGCAAACTAAATTACTGGAACAATCCCGAAATTTGAAAGACGATCTAGATAAATTAATGGAATATTCTAGAAACACGGAAGAAAATGTGAAAATTCTAGAGGAGAAACTTGAAAATAAATTAATACAACAATCTACAAATCTGGAAACTAAATTGCTGGAACAATCTAGAAATTTAGAAGACAAACTCCGGGAACAGTCTGGAAATTTGAAGGATGAATTTTTAGAACAATCAAAAGGGCTTGAAGATAAACTAGTGGTGAAAATATCAGAAGAGACAAGGAATCTGCAAGAAAATGTGGAAGAAATATTATTCCAGCAGGACAACAAAATTAAGAATCTCGAACAAATCATGACAGGGTTGCGAATGCTCGGGGATCCATCACCAGCAGAAATGCCAGAAAATAATGAGACCCAAACTGTGGTAGGACCAGCGGAAATTTCTAAATTGAAAATAAAACCACCGACGTTCGATGGGAAGTCTTCTTGGCCCAACTACTTCAAACAGTTTGAAGCTGCAGCAAAAGCGAATGGATGGACGGCCAGTGAAAAAGCCACTTCGTTAATTGTGGCCTTGAGGGGGACGCCATCGATGTGCTACAAATGATGCCGCTAGAGGAACAAGAAGACTTCAACAAGCTGGTGAACCGGCTGGAGATGCGTTACGGCCAGGCGCATCTGACCGACGTGTACCATGCGCAGCTGAGAAACCGTTACCAGAAATCCGGAGAGAGTCTTCAGGAATTCGAGGCTGATGTAGCGCGCCTAGCCCGGTTGGCATATCCTGCAGCTCCTGATGATTTCCTGCAATGTTTGACGCTGCAGACATTCGTGGGTGGAATCCGTGATCCGGACAATCAGCAGGCATTAAGAATGGCCCACCCTAAGACATCCAAGAACGCATTGGCCTACGCCTTGGAATACGAGGCGACGAAGCAAGTTTCAAGAGGACACGTCAAGGTACGAGCTGCATGGACTCCCAAGAAGAAGAACTCGCCAGCGTCAAGGTGCGATCTGCTGGAGAGGAGCGGCCCAAGGATAATACCACAGAGGAGGATATTCGCCGCATTGTGGAACAAGTCCTGAGGCGGAAGAATCCGCTGGTGTGTTGGAACTGCCAAGAAGAGGGACATGTTCGCAGGCGGTGTCCCAAGGCCAGGCAAGATCCTCCACGAAGGAAGCCACAGGGAAACTAAGCCGGGTCGGTGCAAAGGGGCAAACGTCGACCCGTATTCAAAGGCCCCCAAAGACAAAAGCCACAAAAGTAATAGCCCTGCGGCGATTAACCCAGCAGTGTCTTCGTGGATGCCACCATTGATGACATCCCTCACACCATGTTATTAGATACGGGTGCGACGAAGACTATCTTGAGGCCCGACGTTATCAAGTCATCAAGACGCACTGAG
The DNA here is from genome assembly GCA_958336345.1 of Dorcus parallelipipedus. Lineage (NCBI taxonomy): Eukaryota > Metazoa > Arthropoda > Insecta > Coleoptera > Lucanidae > Dorcus > Dorcus parallelipipedus. The sequence continues at coordinate 32,124,372 of OY284479.1, read as the reverse complement.
CCGACTAAATGGAGACTGAGGACGGCAACGGGAACATCAGCGACTGTCCATGGTGAAGTAGAGGTGACCATTACCATTGGATCGACCCCCATCAAACATCGTGCGCTGGTAGCAGAAATAGAGGACGAAGCGATTCTGGGCATGGACGTCATGTGTACTCATGGGTTTCAATTGGATCTGAAGCGTGGCGTGATGGCGGTTAACAACGAGGAGTTGGTTCTACATCAACGAGAGGACGTGGCCGCTCGAGTTGTTCTCGCAGAAGATGTCGTATTGCCTAGCAGAACCGAGGTTATAGTCGACGCAAACCTGAACGGCGCTTTCCAAGATGGGCAAGTCATTATGGTCGAACCTAACACTGACGATCAGAAGATTGGAAAAGGAGTTCTCGTTGGAAAAATATTGTTGACAGCAAAGAAGGAAATACCAGTTCGCCTAATGAATGTGAACTGTTTCCCTGTCAACATCAAGAAAGGTACGATCTTGGGAAGCTGTGCCATGGTGTCCTCCATCTCCCGTCAAATAGAAGCAAACGTACAACAAGAAACGAAGGTCCCGAAGAAGTTGTTGGAAATGGTCCTGTCGACGGCCCAGGAACTGACTCCAGAACAGAAGACAAAAGCGAAGAACCTGATCTGTCAGTATCAAGATGTGTTCGAGGTAGAAAATGGACCTAAGGGAAGAACCGACATAGTCAAACACAAGATAGAGACCGGGGAAGAAAGGCCCATCCGTCAAGCTCCAAGGAGGTTACCATTGGCGAAGCGTGTGGAAGCAGAACGCATTATCCGTGAGATGGAAAAAGACAATGTGATTGAGCCATCAAGCAGTCCATGGGCGTCACCGGTGGTGCTTGTGAAGAAGAAGGATGGATCCACACGGTTCTGCGTAGACTATCGATTGCTCAACAACGTCACCAAAAAGGATAGCTATCCTCTGCCCCGGATTGATGACACCCTGGACACCCTGGCCGGTTCAAAGATCTTCTCGACCTTGGATCTAAAGAGTGGTTATTGGCAAGTGGAACTAGCGCCCGAAGATCGAGAAAAGACGGCGTTTTCCCTTGGTATGGGTCTATGGCAATTCACGGTGATGCCGTTCGGGTTATGTAATGCACCAGCGACATTCGAGAGGCTGATGGAGATGGTTCTGAAGGGTCTGTCCTGGACAACGTGCATGGTATATCTGGACGACATAATTGTGGTGGGGAAAACTTTCGACGACCACCTGAAGAACCTGGAAGGAGTGTTCCAGCGGCTTCGCGGAGCTGGACTAAAGCTTAGTCTCAAGAAGTGCCACCTGTTCCAGAAGGAAGTGAATTATCTAGGCCATATTGTTAATGGGAATGGAATCGCCGTGGACCCAGTGAAGATTCAGGTCGTGAAGGACTGGCCAACTCCCAAGAATAAACACCAGATAAGGAGTTTTCTAGGCCTATGCACTTACTATCGGCGCTATGTTCCCGGATTTACGGACATCGCTAAGCCGTTGACAAAACTCACCGAAGAAGGTCGTCCGTTTGAATGGGACCAACATTGCCAAATTAGTTTTGAACAACTCAAACAGTACTTGATAAGTGCTCCTATCCTAAGTTACCCTCTCCCAGAAGGCAAGTTCATCGTGGACACTGACGCTAGCAATGTTGGTATCGGTGGCGTACTGTCCCAGATACAAGAAGGGCAGGAGAAGGTGATTGGCTACTTCAGTAAAGTCCTGTCAAAGCCGGAACGAAATTATTGTGTCACTAGAAGGGAATTGCTAGCCGTGGTAAAGTCCATAGAACATTTCTACAAGTACTTATATGGCAGACACTTTCTCCTGAGGACGGACCATGCCGCTTTAAAATGGCTCCTCCGATTCAAGAATCCTGAAGGACAAGTCGCACGATGGATCGAACGACTTCAGGAATACGATTTTGAAATCCAGCATCGGGCCGGAACTAGCCACAGAAATGCCGATGCTTTGTCGAGAAGACCTTGTGCCGAAGACTGTAAGCACTGTAGTCGGCTGGAGGAGAAAGTGGCCACGACTGCGAGGACGGCCATCGTAGACGACAAATGGCAAGGTGAAGAATTGCGACGAGACCAGGAGAACGATCAGGATTTGAAATTGGTGCTGGAATGGAAAAGTAGGGAGGCAAGGCCTACTTGGGAAGAGATAGCACCGTGTGCACCATCCGTGAAATCGTACTGGGCGCAGTGGGACTCCATAGTACTGGATCATGGTCTTCTGAAACGAACCATCGAGAACCAGGAAGGCACGGAACAGAAGACACAGTTACTGATCCCCAAGAATAGGGTGCCGGAAGTTCTGAGGGAACTTCACGATGGAACTTCGGGAGGGCATCTGGGAATCAAGAAGACTATGGAAAAGGTGCACGAGCGATTCTACTGGGTGAACTGCAAGGAAGATGTAAAGGACTGGTGTAGGAAGTGCGTAGTCTGCGCAGCTAGTAACGGCCCCCACAGACGTGGCAAGGCTCCTATGAAACAGTATAACGTGGGAAGTCCTTTTGAGAAAGTTGCCATAGATGTAGCCGGCCCATTTCCACAAACGAATAGTGGAAATAAGTACATCGTCGTGGTGATGGACTACTTTAGCAAGTGGGTTGAAGCATACGCCCTACCAAACCAAGAGGCGATAACTATTGCTGAAGTCCTTGTCCGAGAATGGATCAGTCGGTATGGCGCGCCCATGGAGCTGCATTCAAATCAAGGAAGGAATTTTGAATCGGCTTTATTCAAGAACGTGTGCCTGCCGACGAAGACTACGTGAGCGGTCTACGCAGAAAAATGGACGACATTCACAATCGAGTTCGTCACAACATACAGACATCCAGCGACCGAATGAAGGAGCATTATGACATCAACGCTCAGAATGGGGGATACGAACCTGGAGCGCTGGTCTGGCTTTATAATCCTCAAAGACGTCGAGGTCTATCGCCAAAACTGCAGACATCTTGGGAAGGTCCTTACAAAGTGATGAAACGGATCAACGATGTCATCTACCGCATCAGGAAGATTCCGCATGGCAAACCCAAGGTTATCCACTTCAACCGAATGGCTCCTTACAACGGAGAAGAAAATGAGGGGACAGTACAACGGACGCAAGGTTCCGAAGTAAACTTCGAAACCTTCATGTTTCATCACGCCACAGGAAGTAAGGCGCGATTCGGAGTGACCACAGAGAGACAGCAAGACCTTTTTCAAGTGTCACCAGAGTACAGTCTGGCCCACTGTGTGGCAGAAGACCTAAGGATGTCCAAGGGGATAGCCCAAGTCTTCCGGAAGAAATTTGGTCAGGTCGAGGAACTCCTAAGACAGCACCCCATGGTGGGCAAGAGCCTGCAGATCATCCACACGGAGGCGGAACGAAGACGACACGTGTACTACTTAGTCACCAAGAAGACATCAAGCGGTAAGCCTGACTATCGCAGTATTTGGAGAGCTTTATGGAGCCTGAAGAGACAGTTGGTGGAAGGCAAGGAGACGAAATTAGCCATTCCCAAGATAGGCTGCGGACTAGATGGGCTGGACTGGAGGGTCGTTCGCAGCATGATAGAAGTCATCTTCAACGGAACGGGAATTGAAGTTCTAGTCTGCAGTCACCACCCACAGGCAGCTGTTGGCAGTTGGAAAACCGTAGACTGCTATTTCTTCCAGACGGGATGTTGTAAAGAGGGACCAGCATGCCGATTTCGACATTTTCCTTCAAGGCTATCACAAGGAACGTTCCGAGACGAAACGTTTTTAAGAAGGGGGCAGTGTGACGTTTGCGGTCCCAGCCCGTCTGATGCGTCAACAACGACGCGCCTTAGACGAGAAGCTTCGATATCACGTCAACGATGATCCGAGACTTTCTGTCGAACGAGCGAGATGGTTCGCGAGAAACAACCCCGGCATATAAAAATGCACGCAGCCAAACGGGGGACAGTTCGACATTAATTAAGCGAGTGGACAGTTCGAAATTGAAGTCGCGTTATAAATATTCGCTCGGCTGTTAACATAAATTACTTATTACTTTATAAATAAATTATTCTTAAGTTAGTGTTAATTAGTGTTACTTTTAAATAAATTAGATTATTAACTATTTCGTGTTTTGATTAAAATAAAATTAATAGAACCTTTTAAAATCGTTACAGTACATATTCGTCTATAAACACGAAATTCTTTCAGATTCAGGGCGTAACCTTTTTCTTCTATTTTAATTCAATAAAATCTATGGACGCTTTTTGCACGCTCGTAGATAATTTCTTATGCTCAAAAATAAATTAAAAATTACTCTGCTCAAATTAAAATTCTTTATTAACAATTGCTTTAAATGCAATAAGAGTGACTGTTTATTTAAGTGAATTTAATATAATCTAAGTTCCTGTAATGGCTATTTGTTTAAATACATATATCACAAAACAGTTAAAAATAATTGAAGGCAAAATTTTTATTGTTTTTAAAAGCAAATTTAAAAATGTTTATTTATAACAATTAAATAAATAATCTGTTCAGTGTCTTACGGTTTTATACTTCTTCTTCATTTTGCCCACGTGGGCGTCGGCTATTCTTGTTCATTCTTCCACCCATCTCTTCCAGTTATTCCGGTCATTGGCCAGTAGTTTCATTGCATTTAGTGTTTTTCCCTTATTTCTTCCTATCTCCTCTACCTGTTGCATCCATGTCTTTCTCGGTCTCTCTCTCCTCTTCTTCTTTCCTGTCTTTGCTTCCATTACTTTTTTCGCCAGTCTGTTATTGTCCATTCTTGTTATGTGTCCAAACCAATTCAATAATATCTTGTTTTTCTTCCTTTCTACGTCTTCTTGGTTCAGTTGCTTTCTGATGTCGTCGTTTCTTATTCTATCCATCTTTGTCTTTCCTGCAATTTTTCTCAATTGTTTCATCTCTGCTGCTGTCACCATACTCTCGTGTTTGTTTGTATTCACCCAGGACTCACATCCGTATAGTAACGTTGGTACTATTAATTTGTTGTATACCTGGAGTTTTACTTTTGCTTCTATCTCTCTTTTCCCAAATATTGTATTATTCAGAGCATAATAAATTTTTGTGGTTTTCTTTATTCTGTTTGCTATCTCTAAGTCTACCTTCCCATCTTCTGATATCATTACTCCTATTCATATGCTGTTACTTGTTCTATTCGCTGTCCCTTACATTTTATCTCTTCTGCATCCAAAAATGCTCTTTGATTTACTATCATATATTTAGTTTTTCCTATATTGACCTCCATTTTCATTTTTTCTATTTCTTCTGTCCATATGTCGATAAGTGTCTTCATTTTTCTCCTTGCGTCTGCGACTAGTACTATATCATCCGCGTATAGCATTTCATCGAATTGAATCGGTAGCATCTGCCTGTATCCTATGGTTGTCCGGAGCCTTGTTGTTCTTTCCCTTGTGTTTTTCAGTATTTTGTCCATTATTAATATAAACAGTAGTGGGCTCAGGCTATCTCCCTATTTTATTCCTCTTCTCATCTCAAAATTTTCAGATCTTTCACCGTTTAATATTACTATGCCGTACACTGTGTACTAGATACTTTTGACTATTCTAATCATTTTTCTTGGGCATCCCATCTCTTCCAGTATTTCCCATAATACTGACCTGTCTACAGTGTCGAACGCTGCTTTTAAGTCTATAAATGTAATAAACAGTTCTTCATTAGCTTCGTTCTTTTTTTCTATCAGGTTTCTTATTACAAAGATATTGTCCGCTGTTCGTCTCCCTCCTCTAAATGCTGCCTGTTCTTCACCTATTTTATGTTCCACGAATTTTTTGATTCTTCCTTCTATAATTTTTGTACATACTTTACAAGCTGAGGACGCCAGACAAATCGCTCTGTAATTTTTGCATTCGAGTTCATTTCCTTTCTTGTGTATGGGTACTATTAGGTTCTCCTCCCACTCTTTGGGAATGTCCTCATTATTCCATGCTGTTCTGCATATCTCCAGAAACCACCACTTTTTACCCTCCTCTCCCATCCATTTTAACATTTCCGGGTCTATTTCGTCTGATCCGCATGCTTTTCCTACTTTGATCTTTTGAAGTCCCTCCTCCAGTTCTTCTCTGGATATTTCTTCTTCTTGGTCCTCTGTCCGTTCCTCAGTTCGTACTATTGTGGCTTCGTCATCCTGTTTAAACTTTTCTTCATAGAAGTCTCTCCATACTTGTAATATCTCTGTTGTAGTGATCTTTATTTTTTGTGTTTTATCTCTCACCCCCCTCACTTCTTTCTTCTTTATTCCTCTAATTTTTCTTATCTTACTCCAGAAAATTCTATTGTTGCTTTCATGTTGTTGGTTTAATTCTTCTCCAAATTTCTTCCAGCTATTCCTTTTAGCTTCTCTTACTCGTTCCTTTACTTTGTCTCTCTGTTTGGTGTATTCCTTCCTATCCTCTCTGCTCTCGTTCTATTATATTTCTTCCATGCCTCTTTCTTCTGTCTTATTATTGTTTTCAGTTCTTGGCTCCACCAATCTGTTCTTTTCTGTTTTTGGTTTATTTTCGTGTTTCCACAGATATGTTCTGCTTTCTTGCGTACTACTTGTTTAAATAGTTCCCACTGTTGTTCTAATGTTATATCCGGATATTTCTCCTTCAGTTGTCTAAAATTCAGGTCCGTTTCTTCTTGATATCTCTTTAGATTATCCAACTGCCTTAATCTTTGGATTTTAATCCTCTTATAATTGTATTTTTCTGTCTTTTCATTGAATTCCAATTTCAGGTCTGCCTTGACCAATCTATGTTCCGTTCCACATTCTGCATCTGCCATTGTTTTTACTTCTTTGACTAGTGTTCTCATTTCACTTGTATATACTATATAATCTATTATGCTCCTTGCATTCCTTCCTTCCGCTACATATGTATACCTTTCTTGTAGTGTTTGTTCCCAGAAAGTATTCCCAATTATTAGGTCGTTTGATTGGCAAAATAGTAGCATTTTTAGTCCATTTCTATTGGTAGTCTTCTCTCCATATTCTCCCCTGCATCCCATACCTTTGTTTACATCATCTCCAATCCTTGCATTCCAGTCTCCCATTATTATTATATATTCGGTTATTTCTTTTATGTTGTCCAGGATTTCTTGTAGCTCTTGATAGAATTCATTCATTTTTGTTTCATTAGTGCCTTCTATTGGGGCGTATATCTGAATTATGCTTATTCTCATCTCTAGTTCTGTTGTTAACCACATTATTCTGGATAATATCGGTGTAAATTTTATTATTCTTTTATCAAATGCATTTGTCCTTCCTTCGCCCTCTGACCCTGTGTTACTCCAGAATAATATAGATTGTGATTTTGTGTTATTTTTAATTTTCCTGAGCCTGATTTCTTTGTCTCACTTAATTCCAGTACTTGCTACAGTTATCCATTTCGTGAGTTAATTCATATTCTTTATCGGTTAATGACGTTATATTCCATATGCCTATTGTTATTTCCGTATTTTCATTGGATTTGTTGTTTATTATCTTTTCCTGTTTCATTGCCAAAGTTGTTTCCATATTTTCCGTCCCGTTTCTTTCATTATTCTGTAATAGTTTTTTGACCCTCTTCTTGTATTAGTTATATGTCTTATCATTTTCGGTGTGTCTCCTCTCTCGTCGTTGCTTGCACTTGAGGATCTTACACTATATGTTCTGGCTCCGCTTTTTGTTCTTTCAAGATTTTCCTTTTCTGTCCTTTCTATGCTCTCTTCTTGCCATTCCAGTTGGTCTACTGTATATCCCTCTCCATTTATGTATAGTTTATTATAGCTCATTCTCACCATATTTCCTTTCTCTCTTGCTTCTTTCGCGATGTGTTTGATCAGCTTCTTTCGCTGTTCTACTATTTCTTTTGGGGAGTCTTCGTTTATGAATATATCAGTTCCTTTAAATTTTTTCGCTTCTCTCAGGATTCCCATCTTCTTATTCCATGTCTGGAATTCTACCAGTATTGGTCTTTTATTACTTCTGTTTTCTCGGCCTAATCTTCTTATATCTGTTATATCCTGTTCGGGGTTTATTTCTACTTGTATCTTTCTCATTATATCTCTTACTTTTTCCTTCGTTTGTCTCTCCTCTTCTTTATCTGTCTCTTCCACGCCATGGATAACTATTTTTTTATACTTCAAATTAATATTTATTATCACTTCACCTTGCGTAATTTAATTGATTCGCGTTCATTAAGTTATGTCAATCGATACGTTCAAATCCGTGTATTTTGCTTGACTTCCATACATTCAACCTCGTGGGTTTTATTCGACTCCTCATCAATTTAACGTTGCTCATATTTATAAGCTGTGTTTAAAAAAAAACTGAAACCCCTCATACAGTGATGAACAACAATTTTTTGTGAAGATGCGAATTAACATTTGATACGATTTCTTATTTAAACATAAATAACATAACCAACTTATTTCCGATTTTCTGAAATAACTTTCTAATATGGAAGCTATTTTGTTCTTTATTAACTGACACCAGCAACCATTAAATAGATACACATTTCTATAAACGTTACTGGTGTTCTTTGATAATTTTTTTTAAATCTGTATGTTTATATTTTATTTTGTCAGAAGAGAAATGGGAAGTGATAAATCTTAAGGGCCACAAAGTTTCCCCTTCTCACCTTTGAAATAAGAGCTCTATATAATCTGTTCTTTTTCAAAATGTATTTTATTATTAAAATTTGCTCCTCCACACTTTTTCTGTTTCCGTTTTCATATTCTTTTAATTTTGTTATTTTCTATAGTTTCTATACTTTCTTAGACAATTGATTCTTTTCCATTCTAGTCATTTTTTTTTACTAATTCAAGAAAGAACAAAGAAGACCTAAAGAAGAATAAAAGAAATAATAAAGAAAGTGGAAAAATCATGACGGGTACAAATTTGTATAAATAAATTAATTACTCAGGAAAATTTCATGATAATCTGATCCCGGAAAAGATTTTTGGCATCAATCACTCACCGCTGATAAAATTTCTACAAATTGTGATATCAAGGTTAATTATTAAAAGTTTTATTTAACAAGTGCAAGAAATATAATAGTATTTGTAACGTAATAATAAAGCTATGTCTTAATTTGTTTTAAATTTTATTATAACTACCAGATTCGATATCTTCATCAAGCTGCTATCGTCAAAAAATTGAAATCAACTATTATTGGAAACAAGAAGAGGAATAGCATTGATATTCTTCTGTTTTCTTTCTTCCTCCTTGATATTCACCTTTCTTCTTTCCAATGATATCATTGCTATTTCTCTTTCTTGATATCATTGACATTCTTCCTTCATCTTTCCAATGATGTCATAGACATTCCTCCTTCTTTCCACTGTCAAAAACCAGAAGCACTTTCTACACGTGTTACATAGATTGCACGAATACTGTTATAAAAATGATAAAAAAAATTTAAACGTAATTTAATTTAACGTCAAAATAACACAATGAAAGCGCACACATTACTTTGCAGTATAAGTAAGAAAAACTCAATCGAAATTAAAACGAATTTCGAAAACCATTCTTTCGAAACTGCAACAGAAAAATTAGTTTCTCTTATTCCGTCATATCCTTAAGGGGGAGCACATTACTTATTTTACTTTCAGAAATCCTTAGTGTATAATTTATGGTGATGTAAGTCTTCATGAAAAGTAACCATAGTGAAATTGATAATTTTAAAATAAGTCTTATTTATAAAAAGTAAAACTGTTAACATAAAGCGAAAAACATTGTATTCATCACGTGATAATAAACTGCAGTAAACTACTGCAGGTATCAAAACATTCCTGAATGTTCTCGTGAGGGAGAGTGTACCAAGAACATTCTGGAATGTACTGATACTGGCATGATGTCCACTACTTCATATCTTCCGCAATTATTATTTTAGTATTAGTTGTAAGTTTATTATTGTTTAAATTAAGCATATATAAATGTTCAGAAGATTTGTCAAGTTTTAGCGCAGGTATTATGTAGAATTACATATGCCATAAACAAATGGGGCTACAATGACCTTTTCAATAAATGGTGCAATGTCTTGAAGATTTTCATTGAAATGAAACTTTTCATAATTTCCCTAATCATTTATAAATCTCTTGAATATCAAATTGCCATATTATTTTCTGTTGGTCTCTCTTTTGATTGTATTTTGGAAGTAATAGGAGTAGTAATTACAAATTTCTTTTTTTTGCTGTTACAGACAGTAACATCAATGGCAACATACTTGGTGATGCTAATGCAATTTCGATCGACACTTATGAGGAACGCGGTATTAGCTGCACGTCGAAGTGCATTGAACTTCAACAATCGAACGACCGCCGTTAATACATGAAAGATTATTCAGAATTACCACAGTCCACCATATCAAAAAAGGTTTGCGAACAGTCTCTGCCCATAATACCAGACAGCGACATTTGTCTGACATTTAATAACAATTTTTTTTGTAGGTCGCCATTGATTAGATTTTCGAATGTAACACACGATTGTTGTCTCCGCACACCATTTAAATCTTATTATTGCCGTTACGAAATCCCCCGAATGTGAGGATGAAATGTAACATATTTAACGGCTTTATCTGTTAATGTGTGTGTATCGCGGTCCGTAAATTGAGTTATGAAACGTCTGGTGCTTAAGATACTGCGGTCTTCGGGCAATAACTCAGATATGCATGTTTTGACGTATTTAGTGTAATAATTACTTTGTTAATGTATTTACTGAGATACGGAAATTATGAAATTATTTGTTATACGGCCGTATCTACAAATGATGACTTCATGCCTCGTGAATTCCAGAGCTGAAATAAATACACGATCGAGAACGAAGGCGAAAATGTTTGGATGCTCTAAATATTTTATGTGAGTCATTGGGTTTCTTAAGCACCATAAAAACCTGGAACATAGTTAAGTCAGTAAACACTGAAAAATTACTGATTCAGAAAGTAACATTAGCAGAAAATCATAACTTTTTGTTTTGTTTCCTGAGCTTGTAACATGCTTCTTATTCAATTCTATAATTCTTGAGTAAACTTAGAACGTGTGTAATCATCCTTAATTTTGTTCAATAGGCCAACGGACTAAATTCTCTTTCTACAGCGATTCAACCTAAAATCAAAACAATTAAATTCATTTACAGATTACTCAATGACCGAACGAAGATTGTACGGTCAATTGAAAATATCTAATAATCCGTAAAATTTCATGGAGTCACGTACGGAATATCTAAGGGCAAAGTGTTATTATGGGCTGCCCTCGCACATAAAGGCAATTAACATTATGAAACGACTTCTTAATCATGTTCGAGAGATACTTAAACGAGTAAATCGTATTGATATTATACACAGGAATTAATTGTGAATGCTCAGCTGCCGTTCGTTTTAATACCAATCAAAATGCGGTATGTGAACCTTTGAGGGCAAGGTCATTTATTTTTACGATTAAAAATCAACTAGGTAATCATAATCGGCTACAAAAAAGAAACAAATTTGCAGTCGAAAATATTGAAAAAAGTCAGTAAATAATTCATAATTTATGTGCATACATAGATACCTGGAGAAGGCCGACCGGTTCGAATAATGAATGAATAGAAAAAAGTGGAAAATAAAAAATTAATTTCCTAGAAGAAAATATTGTATTTACCGAAGATTCCAAAGTAAATATTACCTTGGGGGCACGTTTTTATGGTATTCATTCATCTTAGTTATAAATAAATTTTTGTCGCTTTCATTACCATTTCGTAACCAGAGTATGTTATTATCTTAATAACGAATAATATTTTATTTATTGAGGTTTGCGTGTTGCGTGATTGAATTAATAGAACACATAATCAACTTAATAGATAAGGTATTTACTATAAAATGATATGCATCCAGCGTAAATGAATTTTTATTCGTCACGTTTATATGCTGTTGTCATAGCTTAATTGTTTATGTGTCGCAGGTACCGTCAGTGTTTGTTTATTTACTTTCGAATCACTGTAGAACTCGATATTACAATTGTGATGTATTATTATGTATAAATGCAAAAAAAAAATCAATTATGCGGACGTGTACATTAATATGTAACGATTATTACGAGTATTATGTAAAATAAATGCCTTTGAAGTTGTTTGTTTAAAGCGCACTTTAGTGCAGCTGATGCGAATAGTAAATTACAATGCATTGTGTTGTTAATATAAAAATTACAATATTTAAAGTTTCCGGTTTAAAATAACGCTTATTTATAAAGTTCGAACATGTGGAAAAAGAATTTATTATTGATTTTTGCGTTTGTGCATCAATGTAAACAAAAAACAACACAACCACATCTAGTTTCTAAATACAATATTTTATAAAAACTATGATCGAAAATCTCATTTTTTAGAATTTTTTATGTGGTTTCAAAGTCCATTTCAAAAGAAGATAAAACAGTAAATGTGCAAAAATATGCTTTACAGTATTTTAAATGAAACTTTATGAATGACACTGTACAGGTCAAAAATGTGTCACAAACCTTGAGGGGGGTAGTATAACGCAAAATATGCAGAAAAGTCTTAATGAAGATGTATCTGCAAATGGACGGTTTCGGAGACACGAAACATTTTGAGTTTACAACAATATTTATGAACAAACAACAATTGAAGAGTGGAAATTCACAACGGTCTAAGTGCCAAAAAAAGATACCACATAAAATATATCTAGAACATAAAATAAAATTAAAATCTTTCTTGAAAAAGTTTTATAGGTGAAGAAAACAAGAATAAATGAACTAAACACATTGTTACACATTAAAAAAAAAATTGACACATAGACCCCTAAACAGGCGTTGCCTGAAATTTTCTAGAAATGGCACTTAGACTATTTTGAATTTCCACTCTTCAGTTGGTCAGTCAAATGAGATATTCAAATATCCCTCAATTTCACAGCAGCCAGGACATCTCTGCCGCAATTTGAACATCTCATTTGACTTTTTGCAATTGTTGTTTGTTCATAAATATTGTTAGTTTGTTTATTTGTACATAAATGTAAAAAAGATGTGTAAACGCAAAATGGTTGATATCTCCGAAACCCTCCATTTGCGGACCCATCTTCATTAAGACTTTTCAACATATTTTGGGTTATACTACACCTCCCCCCCCCTCATGTTTTTTTAACACCCTCTATAAGCTCTACTTACTAAAAAATATTGTGGTTTCTTATTTTTTAAGTTTTAACTATAATATAATATTACAATATTTATTTATTATTAATTATTTAAAAATTGCATAAACTAAATTAATGAATCTTAAATTAAAAAAATTAATTAATTTAATTAAAAATTAAATAATCTTATATTTTTATTTATAGAAGTTTCTAAATATACTAAAAATATAATTGTTCAGATCCATTTTTTAAAATTTTTTATTGAAAAAAAATACAATATTTAAAAGTTCTGCTTAAAAATGAATTATTAAAAAATACTTTTTATTTATAGAAGATTTTTAATATAAAAATTACAGTATTTAAAATTCTATTTCAGAAAAAAATATATATATGCAAATCAAAATAACGAATCTTTGAGGTCATACTTTACATTACTTCACAACGATTACGCCAGACTAAAATGAATCGTGACCTAAAAATGCACCTAATTCCGTGCTTTACTCATAAAGTATATATTTATAGAAGTATTTACATTCTCAAAAATAAAATGGTTTCTATTTCTATGACTTCTTTAATTTTTAATCTTAATAAAGAAATTACAATATTTAAAAGTTTTTACATTATCGAATTTTACGTAAATTAAAGTATATGACGAGAAAGGACTTTTTAATTTTGATCGTAACATAACCAAAAAAAAAAGTTGCTAAGTTGCATAAAGAAGTTAAGCCAGGATTAAATTCAAACTTAAGTTAGAATGCGACACCCGTCGTAGGCCCAGTTGTACAATGAGAGTTTAATTTTAAGCTTAAGCTTAAACTCATAACAACGATTATTTCAGTAATAATTGTTGTTAAGAGTTTAAGTTTTGGGTTAAGGTTAAGCTAGAATAGTTTAAATGATGTGTGTACATTTTAAATTTATTTCTGGCTTAAATTTTTATACAACCTAGCCTTGGAAATTTAAAATTTGTTGGTTTTGTAGTATGTAGTGAATGCAGAGTTGAAATATTTTATATAGGATGTGCTTAAAAGACTAATTAAACCGTTGTCGATAAAGATATCGAAAATATTTTCCGATAAAGAGTTCAATTAGTTTAGTAAGGACTAGGACAAATAGTAAATTGTAAAAATAATAATAATATAATAAATTTATTGCAAATATTCCTTATAATGTATAGATTTGAAATTCTTAATACTATTCATTATAATGTGGAAAACTGGCCAAAGTTACAGGCGCACATTTGTACGTACGTATAAAATATGATAAGTGGAAATGTTTATAATAATTATAATAATAATTAAAGCTGGTTCTTGTCCGATGAAAATTGTATCACAAACTCTTTTAAACGGACACTAAATGGCGCATAAACACTTAACGTTTCGCAGTCGTTCGTCAGCTTCGTCGTTCGACGAAGCATATATATAGCATAATAGGCTGAAATAGAATAATAGAATGAAAAAACAGCAAGAGAAGCCTGTAAATTATACAAAAAAATATTTCTGCTGTGCTTCATTGCAGTTTTTATAAACATTTAACTTTTCGAATAAAACTCCCATGACTTCTACGTTTTTAACTAAATAAATTAAAAATTATAAGATCTTTAATATTGAATTGTGAAGAATATCTGCAAAAGATATTCCTGAACAGTGTACAGTATGTTTTGCATACTCCCTGCATCTAAAGGATGTGTTAACCATTGAGCTTGATCTCCTTCTATCTAGCCAGGTGTTTTAGATAACTTTCTCTTTTTCCATTTGTCATCCAATCAATAGACAAATATAAACTTTTCCTAGAATTTGCAACTAGTTCCAGAAACAATTATTCCTTTCTTTACACTTAAAATAATCTTAAAATAATACTGAAAGCAATAAGTTCTCAATAAAATAAACCTAATGCCATACTTTATGAGACTGGAACAGGATTTCTGTTTTGTTTGCTTTTCCCATTTGTTTATTATTCACGCTATTTATTTATTTAGTTTCTGGTCTAAGCAATTCGTCCCGAACGAAATAAAATAAAAATATGACAAATAAACCTGAATAACATTTTCTACGCGTCTGTTTTTGTTCCTTCTTCTTACGGTAACGCCATTGAATGGTAAATTGCGCAGACACAATAAAAGACGATCTTACATCTTAGTTGTCGATTGATGATGGACAAGACTGAATTGATGCGTTTTCTATTGAATGGCGGGCATAATGAACGCCGAAGTTGCCAATCACGTACCCACACCTTCACCGTGTGCTTCTTGAACAATCCGACTCGCTGTTATGCAACAAGAGTTCCGAGCTTTTGAAGGAGTGCAATTAGCACGTGCCTGCGTTCGTTTGTGGGTTAACATTTCTGCGCACTGACACTGAATGAATACACAATTAGAAACACACAGGCAGGAAACAGATTCATTCATCATTTGCGAAGAATGATTCGCATCTTTTAGGTGGTACATATCAATCGGTGCGTTTATTTATAAACATGATCTTCGAGCAGTGTTCTATTTTAGGCGGACGTATTCATTTTATTGCGTGTGATAATGATAACATTGAATACGCCGATAAAATTCATTTGGGACGAAACGGAATTGCGCAAACGATTTGCTGTTCCCTAAAGCATTCAGAATGAAAGACGTCGTGTGTTTTTAATTGAACTTCACGTATTATGATAATGATTTTCCTAGTATTCAGGAAATTAAGCAGCGACAGTAAGCGCACTATCTCCGGGAATTATCTCTCCGCATGTTCGTTACAAGCCATTGGTATGGTAATTATTCACAGTAGCTTCCTTTACATCCAAGTCGTAAATTTAATGCATTCAAATTATAATGACTGTTATTCACTATATTAACCCTTTACAAATATTCAATTATTATCTAAATGTGCTCGTAAAACTCGTCGAGATTAGGCCGACTTTATTCGAATTTGTTTATTTATTGCAACAAAACATTTATTATGTTAATTGTATTAATTCTCTTAGAGAGACTTGTTTTTCTCTATTTAATTCAATATAATTATCTAAATAGATGACTAACAAATCTAAGGATACAACATTTTATGTACTTACATTCAGATAACTATAAGAAGGGGGCTTTTTAAGATGAAAGTTCGAAAATTCCATCTTTAGATCCGTTAATTAAACTTCAAAGCAAATCAGTTTAAAAAATAAAGACTACCTGCCAAAATTGGTGGAGGCGCAGGATTTAAAATAATATTAGAAAATGCATTGACGATACTTCCTGTATTCAAACTAATTCTAATACATAGACATTTTTAATATAATTTTATGAAAGCAGCTTGCTATTTGTTCTACGTTGTACGTAAAATCCTCTGCGCTTAAAAGAACGAGACTAACAAAAATTTGTTATTTACAAATATCACAATGATAGAAGTCGAATTCTTTTCTATTGGAAATAATCCCCATTTACTTTATTTCATCTTTACAAATAATTTATTTAGTTTCCTGCAGTGTAGATATATTAATTTTAAAACGGCTTAATGAATTCTAACAACTAAAATTTATGCAGCAAACATTTTTCCGGATTGACAACGAGAGAAAGAGTTTCATACATGAAACCGATGGAATTTCCTTTCAAGGAATCAACAAATCATCACGTACGAACAACATACGTAATACAACTCCCATAACATAAACAAATGTGCTACGCCTCTGCTGTTTTAGCAGGCAAACAATACGTTCTTTTATTGTTCTTTGACGAGCCTGTGAAACGCCATCCGTGTGTACTTACACGTCGCTAGAAATGAGTACATACTCGAAATTATTTAATTGTCTAAGCAAAAGTCACAAAAATATGGCCAACGGTAATTTATGGATGATTTGATTGATACGCTGAAACGAGAGATCCAATCGCGTTATAATTACGCTTACGGTAATAAATATTTCGCTGGAACTGGAATTACAGGAAGAAGTGTGTCGACAGGAATGTGTGTTGCCAATGGCGATTATTCCTCATTTTTTCTTGTAATTGTGTAAACTAACTACTTTCACTCTATTTTTAATAGCGACCGATTAGAAATTTTTGTAATAACAATTTTTATTACCACTTATATTGCGGAAGCTTTCGAAAACTGTCCACCATTTCTGTTGCCAAAATTAAGCAGTAAACGTAAAAAGTCTATTTCGATTAATATTTACGACCCCTGGCTGCGTTTCTTTCATCCTGCTTGCTCTTTGAAACACATTAAACGGTCAAATACAATAATAAAAAGAAATATTCAAAGCGTTTTATTTGTTGGCTCATTCCGGATAATCCATGTTGTTACTTTTATATTGGATGTACTGGACTTTAAAATGAAATGGTAATTTTTATTAGAAACTCCGTCCAATATAATTTCATAAGCGTGCGTGCTTTTTACAATAGAGCGAGCGCTTCCAGCAAGTTATTAAATACTTAAAAACAATGGATATTTTTTGAGCACACACCTTCACGCCCTTATTATCAAGGAATCTCTAACTACCAACGCCCTGGTACGAAGAGCAGACGCAAATTAAATTACAAAGAGTGATTTATCATCACGAAGATTGAAAGCTCTTCTGAGACGTCGACGCTGGGCGTTAAAATTAAATTTATCCCCGGAACTAATGGCTATTTCGATAACTGCGGGGGTAGTTAACCTCGTCGCGAGGCCAGCAACAAAAATACGAAGTGTTAAATGCTTTACGATCACTTGAAAAAAAAATCTTCCCCGCAATGTGTTTTTGATGCACTCCGACGAGCCATAAATAATACTTGGATTCCAGATTTGCATAATGGAAACGTTCGTGATGATGGTCGGGACTATGTTTGTATTTCTTTAATGCGGGTATCATTAGAAACTTTTACTCCCTCGGGTCAGACGTTCAAATTACTGCTATTTCAGAAAAAAAATGTTCGCTGTAAGATTTCCGTGATTTGATATGATTGAGTTGTAGAGAGTGAGAGATGTAAATATTTCATTGACAAGTCCTAAAGCTATCGTTAAGGTAATACCGAGATAAAAATTGCTGCTACTTATGTGTGATGTAGCGGGAATAATTTTATTGAAAAAATGAAAGAGCGAAATTGACTTCACGGGAATAAACAACACCACAACAACAAACGAATAGAATTCTTATAGAATCGGAGCTTCCTATGGTAATCCATAGAAGTCGTAATTATATCGATCAATTTCAGCATGAAACACTTAAATTCCCAAGAGCACCATCACTCATGAAAGCTTCCTCGTCTTCTAAAATTAATAATTTTTTTCATACGCCGTCCAGGCATTATTATCGATCAATCAAAAGCCGAAACATAGGTGTTCCGTCCACAGTGGGTGTATAAATCATTCTTGGGGTCCCTTCTCTGTTCGAAAGGTAAGACAATGGTGCTGCATCATAATACAGCTGATTGAATTCCGTGCGCATGATAATGCATCTACGGCCGCTTATTGATAGATACGCGTACAAGTTGAGACAAGGGTTTCACTTCTGAATTACGATTTTAATTATTGTTACTGAAATTCCCCGCACAAAACAAGGATGAGTCGACTTTTCCCCCTTAACGGCCGATTAAAATGTTACTTCAGATTTACGTCAATTACTTTGATGCCTTTTATGTGCAAGAGTTATTTACATTTCTGATTAAAACGTGTGATCGAGTGTTAATAAATAATGAATGAGCTGAACGCACGTAACTTTCTTTATAAATGTGTTCGCCATGACAGAGGGCGATGATAAACTATCACAATATTTTATAATCTTTCTTTGTGTTTATTTTGTTTAAATTGCACTTGTCTTAGTTAGTGTATTTTTTTTTCTTTTAATGCTTCAATGACTTTTTTAATTTATTTAATTGAAAAACAATTAAAATTTGAATCGCTTCGAAAAGCTACTAAAATACGCATTAAATACAACAGTAACGACTCTCTTCAAATGGCCGTCATTAATAAATCATTTAATTACATGTGGCAAACCGTCGCTCGTCAGAGATAAAGGATTTTTTCCCGATGTAATTAGTCTTTTCTCAGAAAGTCATTTATATTATGAAACATTAAATAATATTATTAATCGCTGCGTTTATGAACGCTTTAAGAATGTGAAATTTTTATGTATGCGTGCATGCGTGAATGCGTTATGCATTACGCATTCACATAAAGTTCGAACAGAAGCGGTGTAATAAATCTTTATTTTGTTCGATGTTTATTTTTAGCTTCGATGGGCTTGTAAACCCGTAAAATATCTATTAGCACTATAAAGTATTGACGCCTAAAGAGAAAAATGAAAGTGAAAATGTCAAAACATTTAAATTAAAATTGAATTATTAAAAAAAATTAAAATTAAAAATTTGAAAGCACATACATTCTAATATCGAATTTTTATTAAATTTCTTTGAATTTGTGAACTCTTTCTCGAAAGCGATTTTTGAAAGGTATTTTAAAACAAATTACATTAGCAGTTGGTTACAAATTACATACGTCTTAGAATTAAATATTATTAGAATAAAGACGCAAATTAGTATGCAACGGATGCGCATAATAAATATAAAGCTAAAATGAAAGAAACTTCGTCGTGAATCCTCTAAAATTATTATTAAGGTAAGTGATTAAAGAGATAAAATAAAAGTATAAAAACGTTAACTCAAATTTTTGAAGTAACGAAGGCATTCAGACTCTAATGTATTGCTTCAAATGTTTGAAAATTTGACTAAAATAATGCGAAGGAAGAAATGTCGCAGAAATAAGAAGGCTTTTCGTAAGAATATTCGAAGAAACAAGAAAAATGTAATTCACTAAAATCTTAATAATTGAACTGAACACTTCAAACCCAAGACGTAGTACAATGCCTTTGAGTTGGCGAAGAACAAGATACATCTTTTTTCCCCAAACTTTTTCAATTTGTTGGGCTAGTGATCCATATACTATCTGCAACGATTGCGACCGACTTACAGATGCTTCTTTCCTTCAGTATTCGTCTTAAACTGGGGAAAACCCAAGCTGGTTTGAATTCCAATAGATCTCTACGTAGAATCCACATACACCCACTAATCTATAATTGCCCAACCAAGGATAAACCCGTTACAAGTAGATCCAACCCCATGCGTCAACAGATAACTCAGTGGAACAAAAGTCCACAATAGAATTTAACAAGGAAAAACGGCAATAAAAATAAAATATAACAAATAAATAGATAACAAAGAATCAAATACGAAAGGAAAATCCGGCCAATAGCAACAAATTAAGAAATAAGATAAAAACATTACCTACAATTCAGACGTTTTTAGAATATGTTAGCTTTTACAAACGAGTTAGGTGAACAACAGAAAATATTTAAACCGAAATTTAAATTATACAGTGTGAATTTTTTAACGTAGAACATACATAATGAAACAACTGTCTAAATAAAAACCTTGTCAAGTAGGCTACATTTAGTAATATTGCTATGTAAATGCAATGGATAAATTCTCGATCACAACCCACTTGACCAGGTTTTTATGTAGACATTACTATTAATAAGTGCTATTGAGTTTTTTTTTTAAATCGAACATAGGCCGAAAAATACGTGGTAACTATGGATATGGTTTACTTTAATTGTCATTATTTTTCTTTTACACATTTGACAATGCAATTTGACTTATATTTAACGAATGAAAGGATACAAATCTACAACTGGCATCGGGCAGGGTCTAGTTTAAGGCAATTAACAGTTTTTATGTTTAGTGCTTTAGTGCTAGACAAACAAGACAGTACGAATGGTACCCATCATGTATCCAGAGTACATACATATTAAGCCTATGTTCTATTTTAAAAAACTCACCTTCAATATTTTTAGCAAGGATGTATACGTTCTTCGCTAAAAATTCTTACTGTATACTTTGTAAGGTCTCTGTCTTTTTCTGATCATCTCTAGCTCAACGAAGGATATGTTTGATAATAAAAACATCCAAAATATCCTTCGTCGAAAAAAAGATGATCAAAAGAAATCAGAGACTTTATAAAATTAAAATACAAAAAGGAATATATTTTAAGTAAGAGATGCAAGCAAGACTAAGACTAAAAAATGGATCAATATTAACAGAATTCAAACTAACAATTTACTCAAGTCACGGAAATGAAATTTGGACGCTAACAAAAAGGCAGTCCAAAAAAATTAAGGATTTGGTGGTTTTTTTAAACCAGGATTTTATCCTGACTGACCGCAACAAAGTTAACCAACGCAGGGAAAGAAGAACGATTCAGAACTGAGGCCAATTTACAAAGAACCTAACATCCAAAATAATCCTGAAAATAAGATGGTTATGTCACATTTTGAAATAAAAAATGGTTGGAGGAAGAAGGAAAAGAAGACTATGGACAAAAGGTGAAAAAAAAAACAGAAGAATATATACACTGTATATGTCTGACTATGTGGAAAGAAAAAGTAAACACAACAAAAAGACTTGTAGGCCTGCCGTGTTTATTACGTTACAACAAATTTCAGCCTTTGGTCGTATACCAACAAAGGACTCTTTTTCCTGCATTTACTCCTAAAAAATCCAGAATAGTAAGAAATCTAACTTCAGAAGAACGTGTCCCTTTCTCACGTTATAAGCTGCCAGACTGTCCAGCTGAATCATTTCGTCAGTGTTCTAAGTTGTAGCTCTACCAACGAAAATTTCCTCCTCTTCGCCAAAGTGTCATTTCGACAATCCTGTCTGGTAAATATTGTCACGCAAGGGATTTTCCAGAAAAAACACAAAGAACTTTCGGGTTGTATTCCGCGAACAAATAATTGAAACGCGAACTTGTGTAATCGAGGGCACCGCAACCGTGTCGAAATAAATAGGTAATCGGTTCAAATTCCGCAACGATAGACTCAGCGGAATTTACGCTAAACAAGGCCGCGCACATACGAAATCGCTGGGCGAAACACGGGGCAAGAACAAAGAGATGCAACATGCAAACTAGCCAAAAAACGTGTATTTAAAGTGCTGGCCAAAATTGGGAACACAGTCCGTCAACAGTCAATCGGAGTGAAGTAGTGATGGAGTCAGTCAGTCAGACAGTCGGAGTGAAGAGTGATACAGTCATGTAAGTCGTTCCACCCAACCGATTTCGTGGCCATCTACAGAACCGACGCCCAGGGACGCCACGCCTCAAGACGCTGTCTTACGCCGGAACGCCACTGCATCGAGCTGCTTCAACCCTGCTGGCCATCTACAGTACCGACCCCGGGAACGAGGACCCTCTTCCCCCGCCAGCCAAGGGAAACGATACCACTCCGTCCAGAAAAGGAAGACGTGAGCTAGTCGTCGCCTTAAAAACCCGGACCGCATTCCCAACACTTCAAGACGAACCCCCGCAACTAAATTTATTTAATTTTTCGATTAATAAAGAGGTATTAATTTCTTTTTTAAACAACTGTGTTTCAAGCTCTACCATCTACTACCATCTACCTACGCCCATACCGTGACATAG
This sequence comes from Dorcus parallelipipedus, assembly GCA_958336345.1. Classification (NCBI taxonomy): domain Eukaryota; kingdom Metazoa; phylum Arthropoda; class Insecta; order Coleoptera; family Lucanidae; genus Dorcus; species Dorcus parallelipipedus. The sequence continues at coordinate 32,101,857 of OY284479.1, read as the reverse complement.
TGGAGGCTTGGGCTTACCGTGACAATATGTATGCAGGAGAGCATAAAAGACCCAGAACTGCTAAAATTCGTTATATCTGTATTCTGTATTCGTTATATCTCTATTCCTAGAACCAACAATTTTCATCCAAGGGGTCTTTGAACCGCCTTTCAACGGAACTTTTCTGTCATTTAAATCAGACTAGCTCTTCTTCCTCGAATAATCTATGCTTTTGGTGGTTTAGAGAATTGACTTATCCAGGCTGTCCTCGGGCGTGGTCTTCACCAGCTCGTTCTTCATCAGCAAATCTGTGATTACAGTTTCTGGCCCAATTTTTGCCCTTCTGGACGGATTCGTTCCATTACACGGACGTTTCCAGAGATGATATCGGAATCAAGGGAGAAGGGCAAAAGTATCAAGTTGGAGGTACGAATGTTAGACGTGAATGATCGACGAGTTTGAGCTGCTCCGCGATAAACTTGCTTTCACCACCGACTTGGCATTTTAAATGCTTTCAGTGAGCGATTTGACCGACTGCAGACTATTTTGCCGATTCAAAACGACCTTCCGTCATCTGATGCCTTCCACCTTAAAATTGTTGAGCTTCACTGACTTGTTAGTAACTTCGGTCTTATCGTACACGTTATTCTCCATGATCATCTTCTGAAGATATTGTTTAGGCTTTAGTCTTGAAGTCGGTAACTTCTCCACTCCTAATTCGTCTCTATCCTCAGCCTCATCAGTTCGGCCAACTCGTTTTCCAATGTAAAATTTTTTTGTTCGGTCTCGCTGAAGTTTCTTTGCATATTTGATACCACCGAAGAAAGCTGTCGCTTATCTCTAAAAATATGTATATTCAGGAAACCAAATGATTATCTCGTGGCAACGTTGTTATTTATATAGCCACTATGTCCTGTGATGCGTTCCGTCCTGTCATTTCCATTTCATTATGGTTCAGACCTGAACGCCAAGGGAGTGGAAGGTTAAGCATCACCGAACACTATGACTATATGTATAAGTAGCAACATTACAACGACTGTGGTTTCCACATTCTGTAAAGGCTGGGTAGTATGTATGTATGTAAGTACATACAAAGAAGCGTCAAATACAAAACTGTTTTAAAATTTTAAATGACAGGTTTTCCATCGGTGGGTGCATTCAGTGTGCATATAGTACAACACCCCAGTCGAAACAAAAAGAAAAGGTAATATTATGTCACGGAATATAAAAAGACAAATAAATGCATGTCATTTACAATCTCATTCGGAATAGAATTAATTCCATGAAGCATCTTCCGCTGCTGCACACATTCTACAACAGATAAGACTTTTAAATAATGAGGACCAGAACACGTTCTGCATCATAAAATCTGAATTAACCACTAAAAGAAAAGAAACACCGCGTGTTCTCAAACACTCCCAAGTTGTCCGGTAATTGCGCGGATATTTTTCCAGGAAGGCCGGGTAAGAAAGGTCGTAATCGATGTGTGCTGCCACCGCAATATCATAATTAACGCAATGCGTCCGTCGAAATAACGGGATAAAAAATTGTTAAGCGTTAAAAAACAAATTACGCGTCTTGCGTAATATGAATGCGTCTAGTATGGTTCTTCTCTCCCGGAGTTACAGAACGACGCGACGTACGCGATACGGTCAATGGGTTCTTGCTACTACCACACAAGATGCCTGCCACATTTAATTAATATCTTAAATAAAGTAAATGCATGAAGATTTATTAAGAAACCAGATACATTCTTCATAACGCGCTTAGAGACGGCGACGTTTAGTGCTTATTTAAAAGGCGATAAAATGTAATTTTCTGGGAAACAATAAAGTTACTTTGGTACCTAAATACTTAATACTTCTTGAGATTCAAGGATTTCGACATTTGAAAAAGTGGGTCAGAGTCCTTTTGGAAATGAAAAATGTCCTTCACAGTTCTAATTTAAAATTCCCACGATATATTTACGTCCTCATTAATCAAGAAACCAATACAGTTTGCATCCCAATTGTAATTGAAATCTACTCGTAATCAATCAAAGTAAGAAATAATTAGCGATAAACGGAAACAACGCCTTTAAAACGATCTGATAGCATCAGGTATCACGGCGGTGAGTGCGCGATCACAGCCAGAACTTTCGAAGACGCACCATAAATCATGTATTATGGTGTTAAGTAGATAACCCACATGCGATTACGGTAATTACAATCTGCTCGAAAACATGAATGAGTGACATTTGTTTTGAGCTCGGGGAATTTTATCTTTTATTACACGGTTCACGAGAGCCGAGAGAGATAAGGACTCACTGATTGATAAAAATACTAAATAAATGACACATTATACCGAAAAAGCCTAATCGAATCTATTTGTTACGTTTTGCTGGAACAAAGCCTGTATATTAAGATGTCCAACCACGTACAATAATTTTCAGATCTTATCAGTAGATAATCATTATTATTTTTGCTGAAATTCTGAAAAGTCGTTACTGTTATTGAATCAAAAAATAAATTACAATCTTTTGTACTTCTTCTTCTAATATTGTGCAAACTTAGCACTTTCCATATGTGGGTATGTGAGAGATTCTTAAAACTATTGGATCCATTCTTGTATTAATTCTTCTTTTTCCAAAGTTCCATCTTCAAGGAGTTTTCTCGGAAAGAATAAATTGCACTTTCTACCTACGGTGAGTCGCTACGAAAAACTTGTCCGCGCTCCTCTTCAAAGATTATCATTTCCACAATTTACTTTTCGTCATTGTTGATTTATCTTCAAAGTTCAACACGCCGTTTGTATATACGATGCACTTTCTGTTAGTTATGTAAAGATGCAAACTCGCGTACTGGGTAGTAAAGTTTTCAAATAAAGCCAAAGCAAATAATTGTTCTGTTGAACGTATATTTAATAATTAATTCATTCAGTCCCCACTAAACTAAGGGAAGCTTTTAAAGCCCGCAGCTTTATTACATACTTAATTAATAAATTGAAAGTACGAAGCTACTGAAAATTCAGGAATTTTTTTTAGGTATTTTGTTTGGCGTCGCTAATTAAATAACTCAGACCCAAAACGAAAGAACAATTCGTGCGTTGGCGTATTTACCATTTACATATTACAAGCAAGCAAAACAGAGTTCTTTGACCATGACATATTTTAAATTATTTGTTTGGAATTGCGCGTATTTCGCCTGATATCACGGACAATTCAAAACACAAATGCACTCGGTGCACAATGTTATCAAAAATAAAACACCGAGGCCCACCCAAACATTACAAGTGTAAATAGAACACAAGACGAACGATTAAGATTTATAATCAAAACGCAGAGGCCACATCAAAAACATCTAATAAAATGTTGTTACGGTTTACCTCACGATGAAACAGGCGGTTGAATTAAAATAAACAAACTTTATTTTTTCATTCGCAGACCATACCTGTCACGTTAATCGCTCGTATTAACAAATTAATTGAGGACGATTTTTTTTGCAATATCGAGTTAAGTCATTGCGAAATGGCAAGTTTAATATTTCTTTCATAATTATGTAATATTTTGATAATCTATTTTTTTATTGAAACTTAAATATTTACGCGCGGAAATAAACGTTTCAACATTCCCGGGATTATTTTTTAAGTGTGCATTAAATTATTTTTAGTATTTATATATTTTTGCATTATTTACATGAGAGGAGATAATATAAATGTTTTTATACCCCTGGCGATTGCACTATATCCTTCATACTTTTTCCTTGGAAAATATCGTGGAATTAAAAGAGTTTTGTTGGTGTATTGTACTTACAATCAGAATACACGGATCAGTTTTAGCAGTCAAAGACGATCACTAAAAGTGATTCGAAAGTTGTTGATGTTGAGACTATTACTGTCCGATAAAGCAAGCAATTTGTTTGCTTATTCTAAGGTACTCAAAATAGTTTGTATGTAATGCAGAAAACGTCAGTACTAGTGACATAATGGAAATCCATAAACAAACCAGAAAAAATATTTATTATTTACTCTAAAAAGTTCTGGACATTAAAGTAGCGACATCTTTCGATCGCTTGTTGACCTGATATTGCAGTAGGATTGACAAATTGAAGCCAGTTCGCCACATAATAAGTCATCCCAATGCAAGGCGGCCATGTGCTGTCAAAGCATATGAGAATTTTGAAAATTTTTGTGCAAATCGGTTTTGATTGCAGCGGATTCCCCGAGCAGGCTCTGTACAGCTGTTTGAGGCCTAGTTGGGCCTTCATCAGCAGAACCGTAGCCCGAGAACTCCACTGCAAACCAAACCGATATGTCCTAGGGTTATTCGCCAATGCAATGTGAAAGTAATGGACATCGCATTGACGAATAACCCTCGGTTTGGTTTGCAGTGGAGTTCTCGGGCTACGGTTCTGCTGATGAAGGCCCAACTAGGCCTGAAACAGCTGTACAGAGTCTGCTCGGGGAATCCGCTGCAATCAAAACCGATTTGCACAAAAATTTTCTAAAAAAAAAACTTTTAGGTGTTGGACCATAAATGACTATTTGAAATAAAACTGTTTTACATATATGTCCCTGTTTTCTAAGCTAATCTTTTGACTTCTTTGCAATCAGTTCCTTGCTTCTCTATGAAACGAAATTCTAGTTATCAGACATCAGAACCAATAAATTAAATTGTTTCAAATTTCAATAATTTACTAGGTTGCATGTCATAATATTTGTTTACATGGAACTAATTAATATGTTTTTAGAATGTAGAACACGAAATAATACAAAAAAAAAATTACTTTATCCGCCTCTTATGTCCGAAGCCTGCTTCTCCAAACGCAGAAAACATCGCGGACAGTGGGCATGCGTGAATAGGTTACAAATACATACACCGAATATTATCTGTGGGGATGATCACTATAACATACGCTCAATCAAATGTTCACCACATTAATGTAGATATAATAAACAAGTGTTGAAAGTGACGTCTGTCATTAACGAGACACAGGCGAGCACGGCGAAGAAATGACTCTATTTGTTTTTGATATATTCATACATTCTGTTCCAAGAAGAAAATAAAAATAAAAAATTGAAATAATTATTGCAATTAATGCCTTCACATCTCTCTCTACCAAAGTTCATCTTCTGTATTAATTTTTCTGGCATAAACAGTGTCTTTTAAATATCTCCAAACAAAGAAATCCATAACAGTGAGATCTGCATGAAATACATGTTTCAAATAATATCCAATGGCACATCCTTCAATAGCTCATTTAAACTATCACGTAAAAAGACTCGATAGGATTCACCACTTAACCGATTTGGCAAACGAAATGGTCCAATAAAACAATCACCCACAACGCCTGCCCAGACAAGAAGTTCCGTTAAAAAAAATAATTTACGACCTAATGAAAATTTCACATGCTGTAAAAATGTTAAGAAACCAAAGTGCAAGAAGTTGCTTTTTCGAATTACTTGGTCGCATTAGAACGAAAATACGCGATACATAGCTTTGCATACTGAAAAACAAACAAAATTTTTTTTCGTTGTAAACCAAGATTACCAAGTGATACATATTCGGACTTGTAGATCCAAATATGTAAAAATATATAGGGCGTTCCATTTAAAATAAGAAAGTTGATATCACTTCCGGCGAAACTGGAAGTCCTACAGTGGCCAGTGGCATGTCGGAAAATTAATTCTCTTAAATAATTTACCGCTCCCGAATTTTAGTAAAAAATAAAATTGGGCATGGGTTTATTAGAATTACTTTTTGTTGTGATCTCTACTATCACCTGCCAAACGTTGTACAGGTTTTTTATTAACACCATGTATATATTTTTTCAAACTGACTGCAGTAAGACGTTGCTTTTTTTATAATTTTTTCTGATCACTTGTTAGGATTTAAATAAAGTTACAAGCAACATAATCAACGATCAACGTCTTCAAAATTGATGGTTTTCAATTGCGATAATACTTCTGAGGCAAAATAGTTATCCGAACGGTAATTCGTACAACGCAACAGTTTGATTGACATTCTGTTTGAGATACTTTAGGCACAGAAGTCCGGAATTCGACACGCACAAAACGCTATTTGTTAATAACGTCGGTCTGCCAATTAACCGAAAATTAATTGTGACATAAGGCTGTCGTTAGCCAATGAACCCACAAAACTCGTCCACCTACTTGCAAACGCACCTAGATTGTTGTATGGCAACAGGAAATTTTAATTCCACCGTAAATGGGTCAATTGGAAATCATAGCTGAACGAGTACTGTTTTAGGAGTGACGAATTTAATTTATAATAAATATTTATGGTAAGCGTAACGAACTTCCCACCGATTGCAGTTACATATAAGGAAAACTCACCTGTTTCAGCGCGTTTATTATTTATTACCGGCTGTCTAGCTCCAGTCTTGAATGTTATAATTTTCTAATTTTTTCAAGCGACATTTTTTATTTATAAACGCCTTCGCGTTTACAATCGTGTGTGTGTGTGTCGGTTGGTAGACGTAGACAAAATCTCTGAACACCTTGAAGCACGATATTTACGACGAGGTAATATTTATTATGAAATTATTTGGAGGCCCGTCATTTTAAAAAGGCATTTAAATAAGAATAAACTGTTGAACCCGTGCGTATAAACACACATAAAGTTCTTAGGCCGCTCGTAAATGCCTGCTGGGAATTTTCAGTTATAATTTTTAAATTACGAATGATAAAGGCGGCCCATTTTGTCCAATTATATTTTTTTCTCGTCAACACGTTGCGCCGAGGCAGTAAATTAACACCTACATGCTTATTCGTATAAATAATAAACGTAAATGTGATAGCAAGAAATCATTTTCCTGAACGGATATTATCGTCATTATCTTTTTAAATTATCCACGTAAAAGATTTTTAATTTCCTTAATTAAAAGCTGAAATTTCAAAAAAATTTATTTATGCATAAGAAAATTAATTAAAAATTGTATGTACATTAAAAAAATACGTAGAGTTCAATGTTGAGTGAGGAGAAACGGATTAAATAACTGTGACCTAATTTTTTTTTTTTTTTTTAGTATAAACCAGAGCCTAAACAATTTTGTAATGTTTTTGCGAAAAACTATCTCACTGACCTAATACTCTTTCACCTAAATTAAGATATTCACGAACTGTTTTTTTCTACATCAAAACAGAAGCCCGCTAGATACCTATAATATTTATATTTTAAATAAGAAAAACCTCCTTTAAGCTCCATCTGTTTGTTTTAATAAGTTTGCATTCGTCAACAACACAACGCAGTCCACCTCAATATAACCGTCAATTTTGTCATAAATATCGAGCAAAATACTAACAAAATGGTTCCAGTTTCCAAATCTCGAATTCGGTCAATAACAGGACCTACATTCCCGTTTTCACGTGAAGAAAGTTCCCGCCGCGTTAAAATAAATAGTTGGAAAACCACGTGTTAACGTCCGCCCGAAATAAACTCGAGAAAAAGTGATGTTTCTCGTTAGGACTAGGAATGACAATCAGATGCGTTCTAAAATAGATCGAATTTGGTTTCCGCTTAGACCCAAATCTGATTCTTTTTTAACTCATATATCCCCTGAAATTAGGAGCAAATGAAACGATGGATTTAAACGTTCAAAGATTATTTTAAGCCAAACTGTTTCGTTCTTCTAACGACTTCCGTTTCTTGCTAGGTGGGCAATTACACGGGGGGAAACTGACATGAAAATTCATGTTTGCCGGAAATAAAGCGCGGAACTCCGAGACACAATAAATATTAGAAATACCCAGCACATTATGCGCGTATAGTATTCAGAACCATTAGCCATTAACTTGATTCATAATTCCATAAATTACCGGCGTCGACATGTCGGCCATTTATGTCATTATTATGCAAAGGGTTGTTTAGATTACCTATAAATTTTCCGGAAATTTTAAGTTTATTTAAACTGAAACAAGCAAAAGTATAAAAATACGTGGACAAATTAGAGCTTTAAAACTTTTTAAAATCCTATTGAAAAGTAAAAGATGAAATCAAGTGAACTAACATTAAGATGATTTTGATACATGGACGACTATGAAACAGTCTAAACAAAATAAGGAAATCATTGCTAAAGAAACGTAAAACAAAAAAAAAATCTTCAACGAAAACTCGGGAAATTCTGGAAATCTTCTGGAAAAGTAAATAATAAGGGTGGGGAAAATTTAAGAATTTGGTTTTAAGGAATTTCAAATTAAACGTAAATAGAGAGGTTATTTAATTTTCTAAACAATATTAATATTAAAGGCTGCACTTTAAAATTGTTTAGAAATTACTTTGCAAACAGAGAATGCGTCTTCTGCGTCTTTTCTTTATTTAATTCCTTTTAATGTTCTAGGTTAGTGTTTCCTTAATAGTGTTACATTCCATGAAGTAGATTCTATTTTTAGACTGGTCGCGCTACCTGTAATGCAAACAAGATTCTAGTGTATTCCAGACTCGCACCGAATGGTGATAGAATTTACTAGAATGCTCTATGTTTGTTCGCCACTATTCTTAAATAGCGTGAGTTGCTATATAAGCCCAAAGCAGCGAGATATTTAAATCACTTCTATTTAGAAAGTGATGTGTGTAGCTAGCGAATTAATATAATGATTAAGTTAGAGAAGTGTTATTTTATTAGACAAGTGTAGAGCTCGATATTATTTGTGCTTTCATTGTGTTATATGATCGTAGACATTAAAATGTTTTTTATAATAAACAACGATTATAATTTGTGAGTCGTAACAATGGCATCATTGAGAACCATTTCGTATGTCATAGCAAATGATATTTTTTTTATTAAAAAGTATTATTTTGAGGGACGTTTGGAGGCTTTGATGCGCTGTTTTTCTTTGAAATGAGACAATCAGATCTGTCTTTGTTATTTTACTTTAGAGAACAGATATCGGATTATCGGGAAAAGAGTTTCCGTCATGTCTTTAGCGCACACGTTCTATGAAAACAAAAATCTATTTTCACACATTTGTTTCATATTACCAGTGTTACCAAATGGGACGATTTTATGCTTTTTCGTTTTTTTAATGGCAAGAAGGGTAAAGGACTCCTTTAAGAGGAACGATTCTTACAGGCGGGCTGATATCATATTTTGGAAATGAAATTAGTATTGTTTTGTTCATGAGTCTTTTTTCAACTATAAAAAGGGATTTTTTGTCACAACGAAAGAGATTTTTTTATTTTTTACAGATCAAGAAAGAGACTTAGATAAATAAACAACAAACGTGCAAAACGTAAAAAGAAGAAAAATAATTATAGTATTAGTTGAAATGAAAAAAAAAAAGAAATATTAAATTACCAAAACATTTAATTATCAACTTATACGGGGTGTTTCATATTTTATTTAATACAGTGTGATAAAGATATCGCGAGGCGAACAAGGAAACTTTCGATATCCTACTAACAATAATACATAAATATATGATACTATGAAAATGCAACACCAAACTCGTATTGCAATTAATACCTGAATTATTTACATGTGTGATCATATCATATCATGATTTATAACAAACAGGCTAAGTCATTCACATCAGTTATCAAATTTATACATATTGTATTTTTGCAACAAAACAAAACATCAAAATATCCTTAAGTATTTTTTTAACCAAAGTTATTCTTACTGAGTATGTTCTAAAATTGTTCATACAAGCTACTCCTGGCTCCCGGAGTCTGAAGAATAAAACTTCAAAGCCGAAATTATGATTAGTATTAATGACGATTTTATATCGTTAGATTTCAGGAATTCATGAAAAATGCGGGTCCTCCGAAAACGTCACCGATAAATTACCAAAAGATACGACTTAATTTTCGGCGTAATTGACGGTGTAGATTAAACAGAGCGGGCAAGGGGCGCAGATGTTTAGCGTGCGTGTTTCGTTAATTATGTTAATTTGGACCCTCCGTTGACAGGGTTATTAGTAATTGTAAAATTGTTAGTTAAACATCCCTGAAATTTATGTAAATACTGGCTGGACGAAATGTTTTCCACGCTCGGCTGCTTTTGGAATAGATGTCTAACAATTTGGTATACACGAGATGAGGGATGTATAATGTACGTTGGTAATTATTTAATTTGTGTCCTCTTTGTTTTCTGAAGAAATAAAAAACAAAAAGTGACTAACATAAAAAAAGATTTTAGTGGATAGTTACATATACATATAATTCCACTTAACACTAGAAGATCTATTTAAAAAAAATGTAAATGTAGTATGGTTTAGCATTGATAAAATATTTGGAAAACTACTACTACTTACTATTCTACTTCTATCTCAGTAAAACAGAATAGAGCTTTTAACAGTTAAACCAAGAGTTTTTAATAGTTGTGATAGTTCCAAGCTATAATAAACGTAATTAGAAATGGTTCAAAATAGATTATATTCGTTCAATTTCATAGATTGGTAATCCATTGTTTACTCGTCGTAAAATTTAACGATTTTCTTTCGAGACAATATATACAAAGAATGAAGAGAAAATTAACTTCCTGCAGCAAAAGTAATTAATTTGGACATAAATGTGACCCGAAATGAGAGTCATAAAAGATGAAGTTCGTTCATCTCGAAGCATATTCTTTTCGTGCATGTTCATTTAATTCCGAACAAAGAAACGGTTCGCACTGGAATAAACGCATACACTGTTAACGAAGATGTGTGTCTGATATATGTCCACACATATCGAACATGTGATAACACACAAAACAATAAATAAACTAAACGATTTGCAATTCGACTCTAATGATGGCAGCGAAGTTGAACGACCTGGTGATCTGTCCCGAGTTTGATTAAATCGTTCTGTTACATGAATGAGTGTTTGTTTGGCGACTTTGGGACTTGGTGGACGTCCGAGTAGAGGCTGGGTTTCCGGTGATGAGACTCCGGCAGGCATTCGTGAGGGCGGACAGGAGGAGAGGTTCGCAGGCCACGACCTTAGACCTCACCGATGGACGAACGGGACGAACACTCCGCATTCGTTACACATTTATTTATAGAACGAGTTTTTAAGAAATAACACATTTTCTGGTTTAACGGAATAATAAACGATACGTCAAGTAAATAACAGGTGGCCATTAATATTATTACTTTCCGAAGGTAACTACCATTTCTAAATCACTAATGAAGTTGTTTAAGCTACTGAATATGTAGTATGTTGTACAAATGCCTGTCATTTATTTAATTTTAAATCCCCAGGAAAAGATTTATTACTTCATTTTACAATTAGACGTACTCTTAAGAAGATGAGTCTTATTAGAAACGAAACAGAACTTGTTCTTTTCAACAATGAAAGAAATTCTGCAAAAACCATTTGTGTTCCAATTTACTGGCTTCATTTTTTTTTCACCATAGAATGATAAAATAACATAAAGTCAGCTTTAGTAAGATTAGTCACTTTCATTTCCCCATTCTTTTTTGATTACGCAATATTTTTTCACACGCCATTCAAATTTACTTTAAACGTGAATGAGAGCTTTTAAACGAGGGCTTTAAAAATGAAGCGGATTCATAAAATAACGAATCCAAAAGTAGACCCTCGCGTAAATATTAATACTTTGGAAGTTATTTTCACCGGTCCCCGATAATTTTCACTTCTCTCCTGCGTATTAAAAATAAACGTCCTCGTAATTCGTGCACTTGAAAAGAACTTTATTGCAATCGCTTCCCGCATTTCGCACTAATCTAGCCTTTTTATGCCCAACCACACACGCTTCGGATTTTATTGAAGGAATTCTCCTATTTATTTCTTAATTACAATGCGCTACTGGGCTTTGTACTCTCGCCGGACTTAATTACATGTTAATGTGAATTGTGTTTGCAAATTGCAGCGCGCACGCTGTTTTGTGATGACGGCCAATTAATTAATTCATCTCGGCGAGTTTTCCCGCAGTTGATGTGAATTTTTGCTTTGACCCTTGAATTTGAATGGACGATGGAATGCGGCTGTGTAGGTCATTTATCTGCCGCTTTATGTAAAGAACGCGTGTGCTAAACGAACCTAAAATAGTTGATTTATTAGTTGTTCGGCGGTTATTGCGTAACTGTGCTATAACATTCGCTTCTGCGTACTCGTAATTATAGCTCTAAAGATTTTACCACATCCTGGTCTTCCTAGTACAAATTACTCGTGAAAAATCAATAAGTGGAAATGAAATTATCTAAGAAGCACAAGTATATCATTAAAAGCTTTCTTTTTATTGTCCCAGAGTTCATACCCTACATAACACAACAAAGAAAACAAAATTTTTATGGAAAGGACAAAATTAATTTTGGAGTAATGTGAGTTTGAAATTAATTTATCCAAAATTTAAATGAGGCATTTCCTAATCATTGCTAGGGGAGGAGGTACCATTAACTGGCCGGCACGTTTTCCAGATTTATCACCAAAATACTTTTTCTTCTGGGATAAATTAAATAATAAAATGTATAATTGACAGAATTCCCATGAAAATGCAGAGACGTTAAAACAAGCAATAATTGCCGAATGCGACAGAGTATATTAGCATCAATTGGCAAACATTATTTAAAAATGTTAATTTGATGTATTTTGTGTTGCCATAGTCATGGCTAACTGCTAATAACATGTCAATTTTCCTAAAAACTTTTACCATTCTTGAGAATATAACTACAAAACCAAAAAAAATAAGTAAGGCTTTAAATACATTTTAGATCTCTGAACAATTTTTTCCTTTACCGTTTTGCTCTAAAATTTAGAAGAGAGCCAATATTTGCAAATATTTAATTTTACATGCTATTTCCCTATGTCAGAAAAACGAATCAACACAGTGCCATAGCCTTTCCACGTTTTTTGATACAACTTGGGGTCCCTTTCAGTTTCTCCACAATTCGCATGCAGGGAACCATCAATTGTAAAGGTGTCCGGAAAAAAATATTACCAATTTTTTTAAACAAATTTCCAACGAATAAAAAAGTACTTCAATTAAAAAAGTATCCATCGTATTTTACTCTTTGATAAACATTTTAGTTTCCAAATTGAAAGCGTCTGCGCCTTTGCAACTTCGGCAATTTTCTAAGAACTTTGAAGTTCGAGACGCTTATTTTTAGAGCACTCATTCAGTAATGGAATCATTAATCAGAATGTAAAAATAAATCGATTATCTAATCTACACGTCACCTTGGATTGAGTACTTATTGAATCGCAAAGCTACGAACTAACAAGACCCGTTAGCTTAGTGGTAAGAGCATCGCACTGATTGCATCAAAGCGAAGGTCGGTGGGTTCGATTCCCCCATGGGTCGTAACGTTTTAGTTTTTTTTTTTTCAGTTTATCTAATCGAAAAATTAGTTCGATCGTATCGTACTTATACATTCGTTGTGCGTTGTGATTGTATGACCCGTTAGCTTAGTGGTAAGAGCATCGCACTGATTGCATCAAAGCGATGGTCGGTGGGTTCGAATCCCCCATGGGTCGTTTTTTCTTTTAATTCATCTAATCAAAAAATGACGTTCGATCGTATCGTACTTATACATTCGTTATCCGTTGTGATTGTATGACCCGTTAGCTTAGTGGTAAGACCATCGCACTGATTGCATCAAAGCGAAGGTCAGTGGGTTCGATCCCCCCATGGGTCGTAACGTTTTCGTTTCTTTTTCAGATTATCTAATAAAAAAAAAATACGTTCGATTGTATCGTACTTATACAATCGTCAAGCCGGGCTCAGACGACTGGTGTACTTGGCCAATATACCAATATTGGTATACTTTGCAAATGTACCAGCTCATAAAGGCCATTTTACGCAAAGGCGCACACACGACGTGTACAATTCTTTTTTAAATACGCTAGTGAATTTATACAATGTTGGCGGAATAGATAGAAGAGTGCTGGCCATCATTGAGAGTGGTCATTCTGAAAATGTTGTCCCTTGTGCAGCTTTTTTAGTAGTAATTTGTGGATGTTACTTAAAAGTAAAAAAATTAAGAAATTCAAGTACGACTCCATTTGACCACTCGATTTAATTTTTTTATAATTATTAACACGTTTTCTACCCCTTTTGATCCCTTTGACTTGTGCAATTTTTACCGACAGACGATGGGAAATTAACCAGTACTCACCAGCGACAAATAATTGTACAAGTAAACCACTCACGCGGCATGGCAAGTATACGCCATTAACAAATATTGGCCAAATACACCAGTCGTCTGAGTCCGGCTTTATACGTTGTGATTGTATGACCCGTTAGCTTAGTGGTAAGAGCATCGCACTGATTGCATCAAAGCGAACGTCGGCGTCGGTGTGTTCGATTCCCCCATAGGTTGTAGTGTTTTTTCTTCAGTTTATCTAATCAAAAAAAATTACGTTCTATTGTATCGTATTTACGCAATCGTTATAGGTTAGCTTAGTGGTAAGAGCATCGCTCTGATGGCATCAAAGCGAAGGTCGGTGGGTTCGATTCCCCCATGGGTCGTTTTTTTTTTCTAAATTTATCTAATCATACGTTCGATCGTATCGTACTTATAGTACAATTATGTATACGTTGTGATTGTATGACTAGTTAGCTTAGTGGTAATAGCATCGCACTGATGGCATCAAAGCGAAGGTCGGTGGGTCCGACTTCCTCAGGGTCGCAACGTTCTAGTTTTTTCTTTAATTCAGTCAAAAAAACGTACCGATCGTACCGGTACTTCTACATTCTTTGTATTAAAGCAGAAGTGGGTCGCAACGTTTCGGATTTTTTAAGTTATCTGATTGAAGATTCGACACTTCTAACGTGATCACTGATTAAAGGATTAAGGAAAATAATAAAAAAATTACTTTCGAATTTAAATGACGGAGTAAAAATTCATTGCCAAACCTTAATAACAAATAATTTAAAGAAGATAATAGTAAAAAAAAATACTCTATTGTTTAATATTATTAAATATCAGGTATAGATTTTATATAAAGGTCGTTTTAAGCTACCCTATTTCTTGTACAAGATTTGGAACAAGAAATGAGATGTATGGTTTAGAGATAGGACACGTTCTATTTTCTTCGGATAGTAATTGATTCAATTTAATTTTTGCTACATTTTATAAAATTTAAATTGTTCATGAAATTGAACCACATCTTGTAGGTACAAGTGTAAAACGGCCTTAATTTGTATTAAATTCACGATTTTGTGTGTGTTCTTTACTCTGCTTTATTCTGCTTGATTTTTCTAATAAAAGCGACCTGAATTCACCTAACCTTTAGAAAAGATTCCCATAAAACGAGACGTCTTATCGATCTTCCAACATCCTTATTATTAAATATCAAATACAATGAAGCATAAATGTCAGTCGAGATTTTTATTGAATTTTTTCAGGCATAAGAATCTGAAATTCATTGACCTCACAGAGCGTCTTCTTACTTACCCGGCCACTTACAACAATAAAAACCTTACAAACTGCTCCATTACGAGTGACGAGATCCATATCGGACATTGTCCGGTAGCATCTGATTACACGGAATCTCTGCACACGGAAGATTAAAACACTAAAACTCATTGATCTGACAGCCTCAATTTCGACTTTCTCCGCATTGATTCGATGGCAATTAACAGGTTATTACGACGGTTTTATTCCAAATACGGCCCGAACTGATCCGTATCGTCCACGGGGGCCCACACAACAAGATACGTGCCCATTCAAACGGTTAAATATCATTTTAAACTTAACTACTGCAAGATTTGGTGAACTAACAAGAAGTCCTCGTGGGCGCTAATGTTATGCTTTATGTAACGGAGGTTACAGTCAAGGTAGTACTCATAAATAAGAAAGGATTTTTCTTTTTTTGTAATCAATTCAGAACTTTAGAACTGCATTATTTATTACCAGTGATAATAATTGATACAATAAAAATAAAAATAAAGGACTCAATATTACACATAGAATTAATCTTTTTGGATTCATGGAGAAGTAGGTAATTCTGTTTTGAAAAGGAAATGTGAAGTTTAAAATATCTAAAAAAAAATCCACGTTACTCTTGACCATGAATATCTTGTAAACCTATTTTTAAAACGAACATCTGACCTGCGATGAGAGCGAACCTAAAACGAACATACAAGCGGACGTCAGAAAATAATGGTAAAAATAATTTTATAGTGCGGAACAATTGCGTTTATCAGTTAGATAAAATTTACGGCTTTGTTTGATTAGACAGCCAGTAAAACGGCAGCCTACATACATTTCTTTGCGCTATAAAAATCTCACACAGCACTTCGGCATTAGCAATAAAAGCCGTTGTGATTTACTTTTCCAACTGTTCCGACACGATTTGAGTGTTTATTAAAAGTCTTTCCCTGTAGTAACAGTGAAGTGAAGTGAAGTGAAAAAAGTAAAACCAGTTGCAGATCTTTAGGTCCTCGTGATAATTTCTTCTAATTAATTAAACACGTAAAAGTTTCTAGCAATCTAGAAATCATTCTTCTTCCGCTTGCAATTTTACTGAGAACGCAAAATATCTTGTTTAAATCAACTGTTATTTAAGCAGGAAAATTATAAAAAAAAACGTTACAAGAAATTTTTAGAATTCCTAACACAGCTGGCCAATCTAGTCTAATCTTCACTTGCGTGTATTTATTTAAACATTAGTCAATTAAAACCAATTATTCTGTTGACCTTTTCTTTCAATCTTTTTCCAGTTAATTGTCATTTGCGTTAATGTCAATACAGTTTTTGTAACTTGATAATTAACCCATCTGGCATTTATCCAATTTGATTTCACCAAGAGAACATGCAATATTAGATTCTTTACACGTTCTTATTTTATACGAGGTGTAAATAAATTCTAGGTATAATTTTTGCAACTAGCCTTTTAAAGTGTCTTCTTTTTAGAACGCTTTATCTTTTTAACTCTGCAGGATTGATGATCTTGGATAGTTCTTGAATTTATATAATTCCATAATGAAAGTTCTTTTTTTAATGAATTTCATTTATTTAGATTAAGAAATCTGCAATACGATCTAAACTAATATTATAAACAGCGGATATTAAACTCGCCAAGTGATTTAGACTTATCAGTACCCGTTGGACTATCAACGAATGTAAACAACTTACGCATGTAATCTCCCATCATTTAATTAAAGCAGAAAAAAACGCTTAAATACACACATTAGTTACGCATGGAACATTACCATATAAAATGAATACGCATTTATCAGCGATGACTGTGAATTTATGTAACAATATAAACTTTAACATTCCGTCCTTAATTTGTTGCATAATTTGTATGATTTATATTTGTGTCACTGCCAATAGAGATTTTAATTGGTGGCATTAATCTGGAAGCGGTTGCGTCTCGCTGATGGCGACCTTGCTCCCTCATTTAAATTTATGTATTTGGCATAAAAACTGAAAATGTTTCCTGCGTCTAATCTCTGGGACGTCTCCAACTCGCAGCAGTTAACTCCGGCGTTAAAATTATTTTCAGAGAAAAACGGCAAACAAAGACGAACCTAAACAGCAATAACAGTCTTTTGGAATCAACAATGTACTTGCTCGTAAATATAATAGAACTCAAACGGAACATTTTATTTTTATCAAATTAAACAATAACATTTAAAAAGCCGGTCCATTTAAGCAAGCAACTCTGTGGATGATAAATTTTACGACCTGTGATATCTTATTGACTTCTGACACCGATAAAGCCACCTGTGTTGTATGTAATTGGCTCGTTATGTTAGAATTTATTTCTGGATTTTTGATTGGTCGAATTCCTCCTTGACATGATAATGCCACTTAAAATACCAAGGAATCTCTAATTTAATATGTGATATCGTTAAAGTTAAATTGAACCCCGGAATCCGTTAATCTATTTATGGAATCCGAGTTATGCAAATTGCAATTTGTTGGGACGTCCGCTAAAAGATGCTTTTACGTTCACATCGTGACTGTTGACGTAAAAAGCTATCGTCTCTGTAAATCTTCGTGAATTGGTTAATTTATTGAAATAAATATTTTTAAAAAATTATTTCACTGTTAATTGCAACACAAAAGTTAATAAGTTACGAAATTTTGTACAAAAAAAGAAAAATTAAAATATTACGTTATCGTGCTTCAAAATTCATTTCCACAGGGTTCTAAACAGAAGAAAAATGTAAATTTCAGAAAGCAAATAACACAAAAAGTTTTTGTTATAGTAAAAATCGATAATCGGAAATGAATTATTAAATGTGAGTAGGAAGACGAATTAATAATTATGAAAAATTGGAAACTACTTCTTACTTGCACTAGAAACAACGAATTTTGAACAGCATGAAATAATTGGACGCTAAAAATAATGAGTTAACAGATCGCGAATGTTTAAATTTAATTTTCGTTTTTAATATTAATTTAAATTAGAACATTTTTATGAGCATGTATGTAAGGGTAAGTAAATAAAAATAATAAGAATTCATTTAGAATTAATTTCACACTTCCCACTATGGTGGGACAATATCTTCCGATACTGCTTTGCTTGCCTTTCGTCATTTTATGTTGAAATATTTATTGTTTTTACAAGTATAGTTATTTTTTTTAATTACTTTTTACTCAAGTCTAATATTTTTCAATTGAACTTAATTACTCGCACTTTTGGTATGACAATAATATTGTTGTGTTTGTCCCACGCTGTTCCTGTCAAATTACAATGGCATGTTGCCAAATCGGATCAAAAAAGCACAGTGGCTTTTGTAGGCATTCTTTCTTATAAATCTCCTGTGGCAATAAAAATTTTTTTCACGAAATCGCAGAAGCAAATCGTTTTTTTGGAAATTTCGACAGTTCAATCTTGTTGATGAATTGTTTAAGTTCCTTGTGTTGTCTTGATTGACGTTATATTTGTATTTAGTCTGTTGAGGACGGCGAGTAGTTAAGCTCCTTTTGTAAAAATAAATAATCAATTACTTGTTTTATTCACAAAACAAGCCTTCCTTTTTTATTTCAACTTTTCTAAAATTATAAACTTAGATTTGCCACTTGCAAGCGTTTTTGCAATAGTACTTTATAAAGTTCTTGAATAATGCTCATTTTTTTCTCGTATCTCGAGTTCTTTTGATTGCACCTTTTAATGCTTCGGAATAATTTAGGGCCAAATTCAGAAACATCACTTAGGCTAGTATTACACTATAATAGATCTTTGACAAAGATTTTTATAGTGTAATACTGGCCTTACACTCAAACCGGCATGGCAGTTTGATGTTAATTTGAAATTCAGAAAAGCTTTAATTGTAATGATTTTTTTAACATCTATCGTAAATCACGGAATCAAAGTACCTATACTGACCATAAACTTGATTATACGAGTATATACAGTTCGCGGCAAAATTAAGGGATAATTAAGATTTTTCATATTTTACTAATAATTTTTAAAACAGCTCTTACAAGATCATAAGGTATGGTTTTCTTAACATAATTTTTAAGTAAACTTTGAAAATTTTTTGCATAAGTACAAGATATCGGCAGTAGTGATCACAACATGGAATTATTGTTCCTGTCATCCTGTCATACGTACTTTGCAGCATAAAAAACTTCGAAACGCTTTCAATTTATGAAACATGCAAGATAATCGTCTATTAAATCATTTGGAAAAGTGCATGTAGTCAAATTAGTGATTTTTTGAGGAAGGTCATCCGTAACAAGAAGTTTCTGGAAGATTTAACGTTGCACAATCTGTTACCAGTAGGACTTGGAAGTTACAGAGAAACTGAGACGTTTGCAGAAGACCTGGTCAAGGCAGAAAAAGGAAAACAACAGCTGCAGAGGAACACGTGATGCAAATTATTGTAAAACGGAGACGGTTTTATACAGCAAAACCGGTTAAAGTAAAGGCGACCTACTGCTTACCACTGGAACGGTTATAAGTCAGGCACGGGGAATTCGTATGAAACGTCACGAATGTTGCCCCTCCAAACAGATGACTCGCAGTGCAGGGTTATTGGCAAATATTGCCGTCTTAGCGATAGTAAAGCTCGGAAACACGACATTACACGCCGCTGGGCTGAGTTTCAGTAGTGGGGCGAATTCGTACATTTATCCTGTGGTCTGGTTATAAGTAAAGATACTGTGAGAAGAAGGCTTAAAATCGTGAATTTATGACCTTATAGGCCAGCAACAGGGCCAATTTTGGCAGCAGCACATGAAAAAGATTAACATTTGCTCAAATGCACGCGAATTGGGCAATTGATGACTGGCGCCATGTTTTATTGACCGATGAATCCAGGTTTTGTCTAAAGTAAAATGATAGATGGAACAGAACATGAAGAATATCCGGTGAAAAATTCGTAAAATGTTGCATACGATAAATGGATCGATTTGATGGTGGATCAGTTATGGTGTGGGATGGGGCTACTTTTGAAGATCGTACCGTCCTGATTATTATGAATAGGGGTACGATAACATCAATAAGATATCTTTTGCTGCTGTGCCAGGACCTCAGTTCATTTTAATACATGATAATGCTCGGCCGCACATAATAAACATAGTCAATAATGAGATTACGCCGCCAATCTTCGAGCTTTAAACAAACCATCGCGAAGTTCTCACTTAAATTCGATTGAGAGTCTTTGGAGTACCATAAGAGGAAGATTTCTGAAACTTCCACGCCTTCCTCAAGCCCTCGAAGAGCTCTCAAGAAATCTTCAGTTAGCTTGGATGGAGATTATCCAAGAAAAGATTTCGTCCTTAATTGAGAGTATGCCTTCCCGTATGAGACCTTATAGTATAGTAGCGAAAGGAGGTCTTACTCGATATTAAGCTTAAATGTTTAATTTTGCTTTTAATTTTGCACTTCTTGATTTATTGCTAAACTGTTTTTAATTATTTTAAAATGAATTGCCTTGTTAATCTTATTATTGCTGCTAGTAATAACGTAAATAGGAATAGATGTCACTGGACACTGATTATCTGCGAATTATTGTATTTGATAATTATCCTCAAATTTTTCTGCGAAGTGTATAAAAGCAAATTTTAGTTTCAAATAACGTCGAAGGTCACGTTTAAGTGTGAATGGAGCATACACTCCACAAGTGGGGTTTATAAATTTGGGCCTTAAAGACAAAAGTATCAATATGTTGCCATGACAGTGTTGATTTGATTTCTGATAAAACAAAACAACGACGACAATTGTTGCACTTTTCGTGACCGCCTTTTATTGTGTGAATTTCATATTGGGTTTGAATTTGCCTTTATTGTTTGTTTGAAGTATTGGAATAATTAAATTAATAAAAATTAATTGTTTAGTACGTTGTGTAATATTATAGCGATGTCGTCCCTGGCTTAAGATGATTCACGGTTCAAAAAAATCTAGACCAAACTTGGCAAAACTTTCATGTTGCGTAAGCAGCAAGAAGAAAAGGAAATAAAGAATACGTGAATCAGTACGTTTGTAGCTTTCGTAGTGTGAAGTGTCTTGGACGTCCAAAAAAAATCAGGTTGGTGCACTATAATTACTATAAATTATTCACGTAAATTTACAGGATTCTGCTACATTAGCATCGTTGAATGAACAGTCACCAATAAATTGTGAACTAAGGCCCAGTTTTACAATGTCAGTTTAAATTTAAGCCATAATAACGATTATTTCAACAATTGTAGTTAAGGGTTTAAGCCATGGCTTCAATTTAAACTAGCTGGACCTAAATAGGTTGTCAACTTTATACAAAATGAGTTTGTTAATACAGTTTGTTTGGGTGTCATTAACGAAACCATCTACTAAGTCCGTTTTCTCCCAGTGAACTGTGAGGAAAGGGCTTCGTGCGTATTTCCTTATCCACTCAATTCACTACTTACAGCAAGCCTACAAGCTGAGGAATGCTAATGTCGGTTAATTTTTAAGCGACGAAGTTATGCTTTTCTCAGTAAAGCGTTGACTAGCTTAAATAATAAAGAACACAATGTTCATTAAGTGCAACGAAGACGTTTGACTACATTTGTATGAAGTCCAATCAGAACTTTTGTATAATGTTGGGCCGGTAGATTTTTGTGTTATTCTTGGTTAGAATAAACATGATATGAGTATTCGTTTACGTAAATTAATAAATTAGTTATATAACATTGCTACGCCTTTGGAAGCTAAAAAAAGAAAAATATTAATTTTTGATATAAAGTCCGTTTTCACGTTCAAAATGGTATTTGAGGCAAGAATGGTACGTAGAAAAAAGGAGTCAATCAGATCTTATAAATTAAAACATGCATTCTTTAGCAAAATTTCAAAGTTGCTAAAAGCAAAAGTAAAGAAAAGGCACAAATGAAATTTGGGGAAACGATGACAAAAATATTCATTGAAAAATGAATACTAGAAATAGCTTTATGAAACATTAAAGAATAGGAGAAAACGTGGAAAAATTGATTTAAACGACATTTATAGGAAAACAAGAAGAAAAAATTGAGAATAATATTATAAATTTATAAAAAGAAACAACTGGCAGTGAAGAGAATTTTGAAAGCAATATTAACTATTAGAAGAAACCATAAAAATGACTTAAAGCAAATTCCGGTATGAATAACGAGTATTTTTTATTGCAACGCAGATTTTGAAAAAGTGGAAAATAAATTGTATAGTTTTTTCAGGGATTACACACCACTTCTCTTAGGCAGCTTCTTTGGATTTAGGTATAGATCTGGAATCTAGATATTTTATCCCATCCAGAGTTTCAACATATTCAATCATAGTAGGCAATGCCACCATCAATCTTATGTTCATCACAATACTTCTCACTCTTGTGCTACCCAATCATCAAATCTTTGTAAATATTTAATAAAAACAACAGAAAATTGTCCGCTTTTGTTGAAACTAGCCTACTAAGAAAAGAATGCACCAAAAATAATAAAAAAGGCGTTTTATTCTATTAACTCTAAGAAATAAACCCAACAATGTATATATTTTTGAAAACAGAAAAAAAATCTCTATTTAATGATGACACTGCGTACTATGATTTCCATTTAAAAAAATATGACTCTATGTTATAACTCGAAAATTTAATGAAATATAAAAAAACCAACTACACCACTGAATTGTACTCCAAAAAGTGTCCTAATAATGTCCAAACAGTTTTTTAATATCTGCAAAAATAAACGAGATATGACTGTTTGACGAAAAGTCGAAAATCTCAATTTTGGCTTATAACTCGAAAACAAAAGAAGATAGCCAATTTTTGTTTAAACTATTGACTTTATCTCTAAAAAAGAGATCGAGACTTGGCCACTAGTTTTTTTCTATCTCTTATAGTTACAGAGATGCCCATAAGAGACATCGAAATTGATCCACCCTGTACGTACATTAAACAACATATTTAGATGAAACCTTTGACAGAATAAAAGAAGCCAAAAATAAAAGAGTAGAATTAGATCTTTAAGAAATGAACTACTAGTAGAGAAATAATTTGAAACTCGAATCAGTAACGAAGCATTTATACAATAAAATTAACTGATAACTGATAAACACCAAGCAAAGAGATAAAAGGAGCAACAGAAGCAAGAGGGGGAAATTGAGAAATGACCGAAAATAGAATGACTGTAGCAGAAACCTCCTATACGTTCTAAACTTCCACTGCCCAAATAAACCTTACACGAGAAGATGAAAATTGGGTTTTAAGAAGGCGAAAGTTTTGTTGTAAAACAATTGTTTTTTCCGCCAAAAATTTGTGATAGTGCTTATTTTCAATTTAATTACAATTATGTCACTTAGGACCGGTCTTTCCATCTCTTAATAAATTGACTAATAGTTATTCGGGGAATAATTACCATGGACACAATTCACAAAATCAAACAACCATTCAGAAAAATTAAGTTATTCGCCGAATAACTTTAATGGGGAGATGGGAAGTTACAATTTCATTGATTGCTAAACAATTGTTTTGGCAACTACTAAAATAGATAGATATGTAAACCAATGGAGACAACTATACGTCAGAGCCAAATGAGATGACGGTGACATTTCTGAGACACAAGATGTTAGAGTGATCAAAAAAATCTTCGAATTGAAAGGCAGGGGGAAAGAAGAAATACGAATATCAAGAAAGACATGGAAGGAGCAAATAAAAATTGTAACAGGAACAAAAGGAATTAAATTGAAGGAAGTTGAAAAGCTCACATTTGATAGAAGACGATGATATATTCTATGGCAAAACCTTCCTATATTCGAAACCTAAATTCCAAATTAATTTTATACGGAACGTTTGATATGCAGTTGAATCAATAAATAAGAGGTGCTTGTGCAACCATGTTTTTTACTGTTTGCAATTCAGGAATTTGTGACAATTTTTTTACATGCACACGAAGTTGAGATTTGTTACATTGATTATTTGAAGATATTTTGACGCGAATCATCGTGCTGAAACACAAAGTACATTTACATCTTTTAATCTATTCGAAGAAATCTGCTCTATACTTATTACATAAATCTCTTTTTTTTTCTTTGGTTAAACTTTAAATCTCGTTCTTGGGAATATTTTAAAAGTAATTCGTTATTATACCTCACGATTATCCTTCGGTACAAAAAACTCAAGTGACTAAATAAGATATGCACGATTTCGTATAATCCCACCAAACTAAACCCTTGCACAAAAAGTGCGATGTTTTATTTGTGATTTTCAAAAAATCATCGATCTCAATCCCAATCCGTTCTTTATGCTCGCCCGTTTAAATGTTATTTTATTAATTAATTCGACTTACTGGAATTTGTTGCTTGAAGCATGTTAATACCAATAAAAATTTATTAAACTTTCTCAATCTCAATGAAGGTTTATTTCATGAGCGCCGGCCGGTATTTTTCCTTTCTAATATCGTTACTGTGCGGCGTTCATAAATAAATTGCAAATAAATGGCAATTTACTTAGGCCGTTTCGTAGGTCGTCAGCGTTAATAGAGTAGATAAAGCCAATGACTTTAAGATGAATTTATGATGATAGCTGCTGCAAAAGTGCAATTGAAGTTAAACGATGTAACACGATTTTTAACAAAATAATTGATTTGCTTCGATGATAACATAATTTATGTGTGATTATTGCAATTTACTTGCAATTTAGTTTTTATTTGGCACTTCAACGCAGTACTTTGCAATGTATCATCTTAAAGACGACGCAAATTACTTTGCGAACAGATTACTTTCTGATGGATAGTAATAATAATAATAGTGAAATTTGTTATTCATAAAAACGGCAACTTCGTTTAAATTCGTATTCGGTTTAAGATAGAGAAAGTATTTTACGATAATTTATTCAATTCAACAAACTCAGCACGAAATAAATTAACCGCTGTGTTCTTTGTTTGTGGATTTAATTAACTTCCAAAAACGCGTTCGGATATAAATTTATTCTGGAACGGTTTCGCCGACGCAATTTCTTCGCGCAAAATTATTATAATATATTAATCTGCGTGAATAATCGAGTTATCACAACATACCGAGAAAAATGTTGGGGGGGCCGAATGTTTTATTCAATTCTAAAATAGCCCGGCGCTTTTATATCGCACAATGTATTCGGGTCGATTTAATCTTAAACAAAATTAATTATCGAGTGTAAAAAAATATATCTTTCTAGATTTTTGTAGAAAGCATTGATACTTAACGAAAACGAAGCGTGACAATATAAATTACTGTGTTAATATACGTATAATTCGATGAAATTGGTGTTTTCTAAAAATATTCAATTTATAGAGAAAACGAAAAAAAATAAATTATTGTACTGAGTAAATTCGAAATTAATGTTTCTTCCTCTCCTTCTTACCTCCTTCTATTCTTTCGTCTTTTTTTTTAATTAGTGTCTTCCAGATATTGTCAAATTGGTTGAGACTTCTGTTTCCTTTATTTATTTATTTCTTATTGTTGAAATTTATTTATTTTTGTAATGCCAGAAATTCTAGAATCCGGTGTTGTTCCCTTCCTGTTATTTTTTTTTCTTTTTATTGGAATATCTTTGATTAAATTCTTGGAAAAAAATAAACGATCAAAGAAGCTAACTTGAAATCCATTAAATAATAATCTTTTGCTATATTTAGCTACATTATTATGAACCTAGTCACGAAGGTCCATCTACTCGTATTACGCTTTAATTAAGCTGTTTAAATTTACAGCAATAAATTAGCATTCGTCACAGTAATTATATAATTAGTTCCTTTGATGTATGATGTATTAGAAGTCAGACAACTTAGATGTTGACTAATAACATTTACAAGTGTGCAGAAACTTTTTACAATTCAGTCAGTAAATAAATTAAACATTTTTTAGGAGGTCGATTCGTTAATCATTTTACTTTTTATATCACATTCATAATCATCATGATTAATTAATCGGTTCAGTGTAAACTTTTGCATTCTTTTTTCTTTTCCATTTACTTTCTTTTTCGTTCAGATTTTTGTTACCTTGGATTATACTACTGGCTGAACGTGATACATGGATAAGGTTTGTGTAAGCTCTTGCTTACATTGTTTACTTTCATATGGCCTTCGTGCATTTGAGCAGTGATGCAAAGCTCTTTTCAGGAAAGCTCAAAGGTGTCATGATATTTTCAACAACAAAACCACACAAATATTGACACGCAAGCAGCAGCTGTATTTGTATATCTTCGCAAGTGGGTCCAAACAAAGCCTAATATTAGTTGTATACGATTGAACCACGCTCGTAAAAATAACGCCAAAAAGAATTCCGAGTATGCAGATTAGTTAATGGCGCGTTTGAAAACATAAGCCGCGTAAAAATGTCAGCGCAAAGTTATTAAAAACGCTTTCGGTGGCCTCGCGTGGATTTATTTATACAAGGGGCACGACAGTATGCAATACAAGTTCGTCAATTACGAAGTCGTATGTTCGTATATTTGTGTGTACGGCTGAAATATTGTTTCAATAATGTGACGTCAATATTAGTTTAATTTATTGTTATAGTGTTTAAAGTTTAGGCGAGAGGTCAAAAATGTAGTGACATGTTACATGTGTAATAATTACGTCAAATGATTTATGGTGGGTTGATTGGGCGCTTATCAAATCGATGCTTTTGCCATTGATTGTTTATTGGTTATGTCGCAGAGAACATTAATTAAAAAATGCTGGTACTTTGACTGTTCTAAACAGAAAGCAGATTAACTGATGTTAACTACGAATGCACTTGGTACGATGACGATAAAGTTCATTCTTTAGAGCTTATAA
Organism: Dorcus parallelipipedus; assembly: GCA_958336345.1. Lineage (NCBI taxonomy): Eukaryota > Metazoa > Arthropoda > Insecta > Coleoptera > Lucanidae > Dorcus > Dorcus parallelipipedus. Next base: position 32,074,797 of record OY284479.1, on the reverse strand, counting down.
CTTAGAAGAAAGCAAAATAAACCTAATCAAACAAAAAATTGGGAAATAAATCTCTGATTCACTGACAAAAGAGCGTAAATTGAATTTTAACCAAAATGGGTTAAGAAACTGTTTGTTTTAAACTGCTTCATTTGGTCCAAGTACTTAAGGTAGAAAGAAGGAAACAGAATTAAATTATTTCAGTAGGTTTAAACTAATCAACTTTGTTAAAATATATTCAGTCAAAAGCAGAATCTCGAATACTTTCAAAGACCATTAACTCAATCTAGTCAGGTTTTTGTATTATCAAAAGTTAAGCTAAGGTAAATTCTGTGGCCTTCCTCACCTCTTCGCCTTCATTTCCCAGTTTCTGAAAAGCCCTTAGGATTATGTTCTTAAAGCTTAGTAGTTTTTATGGTTTCTTCAGTGTAAAAATTCAAACCTCACATCCACGGACTGTTTCTAAACTAAAAATGAAGTCACGTACATAATACAAGACACCTTTGTACCTTTTGATGTAAGGTTAGGTGAAGTTGAGTCATAGCTCTTTGCTCCGCTATTTTCATTACTCATATTTTCTAGAGTCTACGTCTTTTTCTTCTTCCAATTTCAGCTGATTAATTCTTCGTATTTGACTCATTTCCCTATGTATTTCATTCATTTCAGTTTTGTCTTAATCTTTCTAATCTGAGAAATACCTTCTCCATTATGGGTCAATTTTATTTCTGCCTTTCGATTGCTGTCTACTGTCACACGTAAAGGAAAGGTTTTGTTTCATCATTTCTTTAACTGCTTCCACTTTAACTTCTGTACCTTTTACCGATTAAGAAATTTTGTTTTCACACAGATGCACAGGTAGAAACTACCTATTTGGTCAATTCTTTCATGGATTCGACTTTTACCTACCTACCTTTATAAAGTCTCATATTTGTTATTCCTATTTTATGTAGTTTTGAGTAGATATGCGCACTGGTTTTTTTTAATTATTACCCTTTTGTCCAAGGTATCTTCATCTTCTTCATCTTTGCTTTAAATCATTTCGCTACGCGTTTCCTTTTTCTTATTTCCAACATTTATTATGCCACATAGCTTCTCTGCCTCCATTTTTAAACAGTTTTCATCTTATTTCTGTATCTACCTTTATACTTTGTCTAATTTCTTTTTGGTATTTCTCTTTATAATTATATAATTATAATTTTATAATTAATTTTATAATTAATGTACTTATATCTCTTACTTTATGGATTTTGATTTGTTTTTTCATTATTTTTCTTTTATTTCTGCTTTTTGCACCCTACTTCTATGGTCATAAGGAAATTATGCATTTCTCATTTTTATTTCGTTATTTACTCGTTTATTTGTAGTTTGAGTTTGAATTTAGAGTTTATAATTATTATACCAGAGGCACACGCACGGATTTTATATGGGCTTCTGAAAATGTTGTAGGACAGTTTAGACCAGGAGGCATTGAATGGCTAATTCAAAGTGAGCCTAGGCGTGTGGAAGAAATCATACAACAACGTGGTGGAATCACTCATTGTTCGTTAATTTTTTTTTCAAGAAATTAAAATTTTTATTTTAGTATTGTTTTGTTATAAACAAACACTTTTATAATGAGTTTTGAATTATGTTAAACTTTCACTAAATATCTTCTTGGAATATGCAATAATATCAATGTCTCTAACTTTTTTCGATTAGTTTAATTTCTTCATGGACTTTTACATTATCGTACCAATGTAATGTACGTAATCTTCGACTTCATTTCAAGTTTCCAGTTTTCGTTATTGATTCGGTGTCAGAATCGAAGCCTCACAGCCACTTACTACTACACAGTAAAAAATTAGTGAAAAATTTAAACACTAAAGCCGGTGTGTTTAAGTCCAATCAGTTTAGAGTTAAATATTTACTAAGTCTAATTTATGAAATCGTAGAGTTCGTTTTAATAACCGTAGTGTACAACACTCTGTGTTAGAGAACTTATAGACAAATTAGTTATCTCTATTGGTAAATCTTTCATACAGATTTATAAGAATTTAATACTTTGTAGTGAATATTTAGAGTAATTTTGTAAATAGATTATTTTTTCTACGGCAATTAGAGTAATTTTGAAGGCAGAGAGAAATTAGAGAAAATAATTTTTACATTTTATAGTAGTGTAAAAAATAGTGTTTGCAATTGACTAAATTCCAATTCAAATTCATTCAACTTGGTAACTATGGCAACGGCGGAAGTTCAATGTAGAATTGTATAGAGGGAGCCACGCTAACGAAAACTGTCACGAATCAGATTTCTTGTCAAACGCAACTCGTCGATTGGACCTTTCACTAATCTAGGCGGCTATGAGCTTTAATAATGACACTGCAGAGTGTAACGATAGATGGCGCGAGCCAATCTCATACTGTAACTGCCTATCACATAAAAATTGACGTAATCTAGCACTGTAACCTCGATTGTCGATTCATGCGAAAATCTTTGGAATCGCCATGGAAACATGGCGCCAGGGTGAATACATACGACGACATTTAACTTGAACATCACCGACCTCCGGTAGATGGCCCGTTGTAAATGTCACGGGAACGTCGTCGTTTTCAAAGAAAATCGCTCTGTACTGCACTGCTTCAATTATACGTGGAAAGCAGCCATTTAGAAGATTTGGAGCAAGATTTATAAAAAAGTGTCTTACGCCTAATTCATGTTAAGGAACATACTGTTTAAGTGCGTAGTTGTACAATGGTGTAATGTTTGGATAGGGTTTCGTTGGGAAATCTGTGTGTTATTCTGGCTCATGACATTATTATTTCAAAATGCGGCTCTCTAAATGAGATTCGTTGAAATTACTAAAGTACTTTGAAGCGCGTTTTCTCTGCGTCTTAAATGCAAATGGGTCGCATAATTGCGAGCACTTTTTTTTGCCAAAGTTCAGGGACATGTTCTGGAAGATGTTTGAATTAGATGGCCTACATGTGTCTTTCGTATTATAATTTGCGAACCAAGGAGTATCGACTTAAAATTCAACAGGATCATGTAAAATAGCTATGAAGACACGTTTATTCCTCATTTCTCTCTTCCCCCATCCACCCTTATTCCGAATTTAATTTCAGCGACACACATCGTCCCAACAACCTTTCGGGATTTTACGACTGAAGAGATTTGATTTGCGCGCGTCTGGAACGCCCAATTTATGTTCGGCAGCGAAGCGATACGTTCACTAAATACCTACACGTTTAGTTCGAAATAAAACGACGCACTAGCAATTTGCAAAATAAAAAAATAACGGCCAGCTAAAAGAAATGTCATTAAACCTAACACTGCAGAGTGGTTGTTGGTGTTCCGTGGGTCTACGCGGTCTTTTAATATTTCCCTAATATTTAGAAGCTAAGAAATTTGAAAACAGTTTCGTTAATAAAGTAATATACAGGGTGGAATCGAATCAGTTTCATTTTTTACTGTAACTACTATTAATACACAAGAAAGGAAGCGAAGTTATAGGGCAAAGGTCAATAACAACTCCGAAGAATCTACTTTCACTTTTTACAAAAAAAAAAAAATCGTTTGAGAAGCACTGGTTGTGATTTAAATTTGAACCGTAACGCAACGTTACAAAATATATTGTTACGACGAATTCGAAGCGAAAGTCACGTGGTACAAAAAGAAAACAACAAATTCACTTAACGTATTATATATGACTATATTACTTCCCCCCTCCTTTCAGAGTTACTGGTTTTTGCTCGAGACGTATTAATTAATATCTGTGTGATTTCATTCAAGCAATTACATTTGAAACTCAAATATTACATCACCTGCTCTCCTCGCAATCATAAGTATATAGATAATCTCGTATTACCCAACGCTTCGGGGTAGTTTCGCCCCATAATTTCCAGCGACGAGTACCAACCCGCAAAAGCAAACAAGCCCTGTTTAGTTTCGTTGTTAATATTCTACAGATTTGCCGCCAGCTGTACTCTGGAAATTTCATCTAAAATTTTTACCAGGTACGCTACACATTTTACACGGCTCATATTTTTTGCTGTGTATTATTAGCCTAATAATGAAATTGTAGAATTTTAATTTCAGTTTTCTAGAAGCTCTTTCCTCTTATTAATTCACGCTTCAATTTCTAACTTGTATTCGAAAGTAGTTTATATGGTTTTCCAGACCCTCGTCCCTTTCATACTCTTCTGTTTACGGATTTTCGATCCGACATCTAAAATTTGCCCCATATGATGTCTCGACTGTTCATATATTTCAAAACTTCTTCTTTTCTGCACGTTAAACCGAAATGGAAAGCAAAAGCAATTTGGACCTTACAGTGTTTTTTAAGTCACGATATGTCACATGATACAGAAGAGTCGAGAATTAAAGAATTAGTTCTATAACTGAAAATTAATTTCACTGACTACTTTTTCAGGATAAATAGCAAATGTACAACGAAACAACGACATTTAAATCAATTGTTTTAAGTGCCCGATCTATTGATTCATTCTGATAATTTTCAACGAACAAGAAAGTGTTTCTTCTTTTTCCCAAAATGCTTACGATAAAGTCCTTTTTTTGTGAATCACGTCATTGTCTTAGTTTGGCTGGCCTATACTGATCAAATGATTATGATGTTTACTTTACTTTCAGTTCTGACACATTTTTTAGTCTTTCAATTTACATATTTCCAAAGAAAACTTTCTTTAGTTTGAGAAGAAACTTAATTGCCTTTATTACTAACCACAAGCTCTCTTTGTGGACGCTATGGTGAGCCTATTTGAAGTACACGAGAAGATGAAAGATGCAGTTGACATATTCTTAGGAAAGCCAGATTGACAATGTGACAATTGACAATAACCAACTTACGCATTGTCCAATATGTCTGAAGTTTCAGTTTTTCAACTTCTTCGCGATGAGCTTGTTTTCTTGATGAAAAGCATTATTTTCTCTGCCAATTGCTTTTGTGTTCTAGAAAAGGAATTCAGGTGTATCCTCCATTGTTATTTTTAAATAGAGTTTAGGTTTTACTTTATTTTCGAAACTGTAAACGTAGGAAACTGTGAATTCTATTAGCACAAATATCTTCTGCTATGTTACATAAAATTCATTTCCCAGACGAATTCGTTCGTTCGTTCGCAGCATGTTTCAGTGGATTGCGTGTCCGGAGACGTTCTTGCCACATTTGCGAACACAGACGATAAACTGAAAACAAATAGTAACACGTACAGTATTAGCCTCGGCGCATGCAGTTTATTACTTCCTTACTGCATAGCGTTCGATAAACATTCGTCAATTACGGCGGATCTTTTTCAAAACCCACTTTCGCCGAACAGAATTTATTCAAAGGCAAAGACGACGCATTCATCTCGTTTTATCGCCTCGTAATGAGTGTTTTTACGTACGATTTAATTCCATCGCTTTCACCGGTACTTAGGCCTAAAAACATTTTTTTCTTGAATGTAAAAATATGGAATCAGTTTTATTACAACTTCTAGTGAGATGTCCGGTTAAAGTCAAGTTACAATTTACATGGTAATTTTTAGATGTAAATTTAGAATTTGAATTTAAGACGAGACAACTCTCTGGGAGGGTCCTATGTTAAAACTTCATTGTACTAGAGCTTTATTTATAGTTTTCTAAAGTATTCGTTAAAAACATCGCCGGATTTTGCTTTTTTATACATATATATAAAGAATGAGCAAAGGGAAGACTGAATTAATCTAACCAACAAATCTGAACTTCATTTGTAAATAATGCACCCCCTCTAATTTAAATTCAAGTAATTTGTTTGAGGAACACAATCAACTACATTAAAGCTAACGTTTCTCGATTTACAAGGGTAACATTTGTTAGATCCAACAATAGCATCTCGGTAGATGTTGATCCGAGATATCACCACATATAGCAGGTAATATAACGTCCGAGATTAAAACAGAGCTCTTGCATTGTATAACACACCATTGTTAATAAAAAAAATAAATTCATCGGACGTCATTGTCTGGGGAATACGAAACGAAATTTACGCGATCGCATAAGGCAAACCGATTGAATATTAAAACACATTAAATGCGCTTTAAATTTGGAACACGTCGATAAGATTTATGGGAACTTAAAAATAAAACGGGCGTTGTACGAAATCTACCAAAATGTGGCCGAGCAGACTTTGTAAGTGCGTTACACAAGTTGGGCTGACGCCGATCGTTTTAATTGCCCAGATCTGCCCGGCCCGCGGTTATCTCTGGATCAAATCGCACTTCTAAATAAATTTATCTTGACGGGTGTCACAAAACATGAATTAAAATACGTTGCCTATTACACTAATCCGATTAAAAAGTTTTGCTCAAGGTAGTAGTGCCACTTGGTAACAAGTTCGCCAAAGTAAAATTAAGTTAAGGTCAGATCTTTATCTTCATCAAAATCACAAGTTCTGGGGTAGATCTGACAGGACTAATTATCGAATTTGCGGGAAATTCAATTTTCTGGCTCACCCAGTATTACTTACACTACATTTCAAACTGCGATCCAATTCTTTAAACATTATCAAGTAGGTTCTTGTGGTTGAATTAATGCCATCTCTGTTTTAACCACAAAACAACACGCAAAACAGTCAGTATAAATTAATTCTTGATAAGACAATATTATATCAAAATTTAATTAATAATTTTATTACGTGTTTATTGGCCTACCGCGCGCAAGATTACCTTTTGACTTTCCCCCCCAACTAGCCTGTTATCAACTAAGAATAATGAAATTCTTTAAAAATATAATTTATCGTCCATTAAACTTCTAGGTATAAATTTAAATAAACACGACACGAGATTAATAATTAAATTAACAATTAAAAAAAGCATATCTGCTTAATAACGGGAGAAACAAGTTTTGTTACACATGTTGTGCCTCTCATCGATAAGGGGTTGTTATCACCCGCCGTGACATATATCAATCTGCTTCTGCTATTGAATCTATTATGTATGTATCTCGAATAATACACTCGGAAGGCCTGTTGGTAGAGAGCATAATAAACCCAGCTTGTTGATGTATTTTTTATGGATGTGAGATTCTATTACAGATTGGCATTTAATAAGAGAGTCGAAAGGGCGAACGAAAGCTTTTACTACGACATAAAACTTAAAGCTCGCGGCGAGTGGTCTTACAAAAATGATTTTTTTATTGTTATTGGGCATTTGAATGCCGGAAAATACGATGCGCTGACGCGTACGAAACTCAAGCTAATGAGTAAATTACGAATTGTTTATATTTATTCCATTATTTTCGCTTAAATTAAAACAGAACGCTCTTACGATGACGGAAAGCATCCACACTCTCGTGTGTACTATTTTTGCATCGCACTTACTGCAATTCGGTGGTTTTATTCTGCTATTTATTAACATCGTTTTCAAAGCCTCGAGCTGTCAATTTGGCGGTTCTGGCGGAACGAAAAAGCCGTCTGAATTTCACACGTAACTTAGAAGTAAATTACGAGCTTAAATTTAACTTGGCCCGTACAAAGAACTCCTTTATTCTGAGAGACTTGTCTCGTAACAAAGCGTAACTGCATGGAAACATAAATTTAAGTAAGTATGCAAGTAGAAGAAATCGTTTTTCTAACAAAAGGAAGATAATGTTTGTATGATAAATAAATTTGGCAAACGGGAAAGACGAAAAACTTATAAACAAAAAAGGAATTCTTTACAAAAACCTACAATTCACAATGATAGTTAATGTTTTGTTTGTTTCAAACTTGACTTTCAAAAAACATACAACGAAATGTCGATTATAGAACGATTTAAAAGATATCCGACAATTATATTACAGAAAATGACAACAGTACCTACTGGGGATGGTTATTTTTAACTTAATTCAAACTTTCTTAAAGGTATTAAATGAAAACGCATTTTTAGAGCGAGTGGAAAGTATGTACAGCATGTTCAATTTAGCGGAGAAGTTTGCATTGCAACTATTGTCAATTTCGAATTCATGGTTAGAGGATTTTTTTTACTGATGAAGTTGATCCCAGAAAAACGCTTTCTTTGTGTATTCAGTTCTCCATATCACGCACGTCTTATACAGCAAACCTAGAATTTTAAATTTGATCGACACGTACCTACGCCTATAAAGAACGTTTTAATTTAACACGAGTCTTTCCAAGTGAAAAAAGTTATTATTTAAATCAGAGCCATTCGATTGAGACTTTATAACTTAGTTTAACTATAAAATTATTTAAAAGAAAAAAGGAGAAATTTGTAATCAATACCTTATACTCTCGTCTTTCTTTAGTTTTTAATTTGATTTCCGTATTTCTCGCAGTAAACGAGCGCCTATAATTCCATTTCGCTTCTGAAAGAAGAACGAAATGATTTAACGAATCCGCGTGTTTTTACCAGGTCACATAGCAGTAAAATTTCGAGACCATTTAATAATTCAATTATAGTAAAAAGGGATAACGTTCACGGTTCATTTATTTCTAGCTAAATTTAACCTGAGAGTCTACACAGTTTAATATCAAAATGTTCTCATAGGACTAACTTGTAATTGCACCTTTTACATTTTTAATACACTCAGTTAAAAAAATTTTGGTTTATTGATTATGTACCATTGCTATCACAAAAAAAAACTAGGACAATACTTTTTAAGCTGTGTAAAACTGCTTCCGACTATAAATTTAAAATTATTTGAAATGGTTAGGTACTCATTGTCAATCGTACCTATAGTAAATATTGCTTAAAAAGCTAGGATAGCTGCTTGTATAGAAGAGGGTGTGACAGTTAGACAAATTGCTCAGAATTTCAGCGTTAACAAAAATACAATATAATATATAACATATATAAGATATATAAATAGATATATAAGATATAAGATTCAATATTGTGATGATTCAACAACACTTGACGCAAGCTACATGTGTCAGAGCCTGGCGCGCCAGACTCTGGAAGGTTCAGAAAGGCCGCCACTTCGAAATAATTCCGTGGAATTCCGGTGGAATAATCGGAACAGACGTTCTGGCGCCTTCAAGAGGCTTCGCGAAAAGGTCTATCGATGAGAAAGGGTCCTATCAGTCATTCATTGACGGCAGCAACTACATCTTCGTCAACTTTTTACTGCTTGTCCTTCGACGTCTGATGTCTTTCACTTGTTCTGCCTCTTACATTTTTTTTTATAAAAATGCTGCATTAAAAAAAACAAGACAGCAAATTTTAATATAACTTATATGTCTAGCCAATTACCGTTGAGTGCTGGCGTCTCCTATAATATAATTAATTCCTACTCTGATCGGAACCGATTTTGAAGTTGATGACTAAAAGCATTTATTAAAAAGTTAAAAAGGTGTTTTCTATAATTTAAAACATTGTAATTAACTAATCACGAGAGGCAAAGTTTCTCTGACTGTTTCAACCACACATTAAATTTTACGCATTCGCTAACGATTCATTACGTAATTACTAAATATTTTCTTCAATTAGGCAGTCAACGAACGCGTGCTCGCCGTACTACTACAGTTATTAATGAATTTTTTTGGTATTCACGTTCTGCCGAGCAAATATTTGACACAGTCAAGGCAAGCAAGGACGAGCGACGTTATTTGCATGCACCAAACGGTGCTCAAACATTGTGATTACGAACTATGTTGATGGGCCATCGTTCATCCTCGGCTTCTCTTTTTCGAAATTTACTGCCAGTCACGACATCAATAAAATGCTTTTTTACGATCTCACTCGATATGGGAAAAGGTGATTAACATGATTAGTACGTACGTATTTTAATCGTAGAGCAATCGTTAAGAACTTTCTATTGCATCGAATCATTTCGATTTTGTTATCCGTCTTTGGAGATTATAACTTTTTTGCAAACTGAAAGTCTTTTAAAAAGCTCAGAAAAATCAAATAAATTTTAACCTTTTGAAAGAAGATTAAAGTATTCAACAGAAACAGAAAAATGGTGATAATTTTCAGTAGATGATCATAAAGTAATAGCTACATTTGATGGGGGAATTTACTATAGTCATAATATCAAATTCACTCAGTATGAAAAAAGGCGATATTAATAAGTTAATTGGTATGAGGAGTGTTCTAATACCAAGCTGAATTTAAATTTACTAGAACACCAATGCAAAAACAATATTGCAAATTTAAGTTTCATTTTTTCCCAGCTTCCTTCTTTCTCAATGCATTTCTACCAATTTTCAGAGCCTCCTTTCGTGGATTAAACAGTCAACACTTTTAATGTTGGTTTCATCCACAGCAAAAGAGGATCACAGATTGCGAAGCACGTTCCCTTTTGGGCAAGGAGAATTTATTTTACCAAATTATGCTGCAGTTAGGTTTCATAGTTTTCTTAATTCCAAACAAAATTAACTATAAAAATACAAACTGATGAATACACTTAAAAAAAACAACGTCAACTGACGAAAATATTATCAGAGCTACAATTCGTTTTTTATTATGTGCCGATCGGATCAATCTGAGTTAAGAATACAATGTGACAACGTAATAAAAAAATTAACTGTAGATAAAATCTTGTACATAAATACCTAAACATTTTAAATCACCTTGATGTCATCAAGATTTTTTGAGTTTAGATTTTATGGTTACTGATTAAGATGATTGTCAATTTTCCATTAGGTCATGCAGTATAACTTCCATTTTCTCTGATAATAGTTATTTATGCAACTAGTATGCAAAGCACGAGATAAAAAAAGAACTTTTACACACACGTTTTATACAATATTTTTTCTACAACCGAACAGATTTAACACTTTTTATCAACTGCTTTGTTTACGTTAATAATTTCTGGTTTTTAACTTTGCCTTAATCTACATTTAGTTTATAAAATGCTTTGAAATCATTAATGATACAGTTAAAAATAGGCAACCCATTTTACATTTTACTTTTTATGCACTAGAGTTTGTCAAGAACTTTTATTCACTGCCTTTTAAAAAGTGACACTTTTTTTCTGTTACTCTTTCTGTTAATATTCCAGCTTTGTCTTCCGATAATATTGAGAGTATCGCTAATTATGACTGTGATATAGTGATTATGATTATGATATAGTGAATACTATTTTTATTTAGCAGCCTCTATATTAATTCAGAAGTTGGATACTGCAGGTGGTATAGGATTACTGATATGTTTTTCCTAAAATTTATTTTTTCTTCTGCGCTATATGCGTAACTGTTGTAAAAAAATACAAATACACACCGACTGCAATATTCTTTCATTTGCCTTTCTTGATATTATACTCGAATTTATTACGTTCATCAGAGATTAGACATCTTCACATCACTTCTACTGTGTTTTTTTTTCTTCATGTTTATCTTTTTATTACTAGACTTGTTTCGGTATACTCGTTCCATATTTAATCTTCTCTTTCTTCGTTTATTTTCAAGTATATTCTCCTAATCGATCTAATCTTGATGCAAGCTTTCTGAGCTCCTTTATAACTCTTGCTGGGTTACAAGGCCACCCATATGTGCAGTTCTTTGAATGTGAATGAACGTAAATAATAAAATTTTTGCCCAAACTTTTACTTCATTACTTACGTAATTCACGTCTTGTAGTGTATGATTGTGTTAAATATAATACATACTTGAAAATGGGACCCTTTGCCTTAATATACTTTTAGTCTAAATGTTAACCAATTTACTCACATTGGAATTTTCGAGATTGTTGTTTTTTTTTTAATATTTCAACAAATTTATTATTCGCCCCTCTAAAATCGACTTTACTCGACGTTTTATAATATCGGAAATTAATGTTCTTCGGGAGTTACGTTAATTATTGAACATTCCCTTCATAATTCATTATATTTGGTTTTGTAAAATGATGCTGAGTTTTAATATTAATCAAATATGCTAAAATTCAGAGTCCATATTAAGCCTTAATGAAGTTTATTGCTCCGTAATAATTAATCTTGAAATTAAAAAAAATGTAAAATCGTTCGGAAACATTAACCTATCTTAATGTCCCGAGATAATGAGCTGAAACAAGCCCAGTTTGACCCATTTATATAAATTTGTCTCGAATTCGATACCGATCGTAAATAATTCAAGTTTAAAACCGGGTGATCGTGCCAGAGACGTTGTTATCTTCTCTTTTCTCTCATTGTATCCAAAAGATGCAAGATGGATTTCATCTATGGATTAGCTTATCTCTGCTTATTCTTTCATATTATTTATGATACTGTTTTTTTTTTCAATTAATACGTGTGTTGAATCACTTAGAAATTCTTTATTTTGCACCTCGTAATATGAAATAGTAAACCTTTTGTCCTTTCGAACTTGTTAAAAGTAAGAGAGATTTATTACGCTTCGACCACTGCATTCATTCAGGTCCTGCCCACGTCAAGCTGCAACTGTTATTGACGCATTCTTCAGTTCGCTGCAAATACCGGAAGGAAATCGAAATATCGAGCAGCTGTTAACGTCCACCATTGTCAGCAGCTCAATGGTTCTGGCGTAAATGAAAAACGACGTCAATTACCACGGAAAAGGTGAGCTAACGGCAATTTATTTTCGATTTTAATTCGGCTAATGGACGTAGATTTACGTTCAATGTTGGACAAAAGTAAGGCAACTCGTAAATTATTTTTGACACCTTTGAATATGTGTGATATTATATAATGTGATTGCTTTCTTTTTGATCGTTACTGTACAAGCAATGTTTTGAACCAAAAGAATTAAAGGAAATCAACGTTATTTATTGTGCAATTGTGCCGCTCACGAATAATTAAATTAATGGCCGGTAATCAGGGAGTTTCATACAAAATGTCCCTAATTCGTTTTTAATTAACAGCATTCATCAAAACGGACGATTTACAAAAAAAAAAAAAACGAAGCATTAATAGATTTGGAAACATCTGCAATTATGTATTTCTCTTTTTCGTATGGTTTGGCAATTAACAAATTATGCACTTGTGTGGTCCATACTGTAATTGTTTAAAACTTTAAAAGTCGCGTGTGGACACAATGATCACGAAAACTAAAGCGTAATTTAATATCTAAATGCGGTTATAGTTGATTAATTTTTAGCTGTCAGCCTGAGGTTGTAAAAAATAATTCCCATTTTTATTATAGAAAAAAAAGTTGCCCATTTGTAATTTTCTTATCCTGGATTCCATCTTATATAAATCATAAGTGTATTGTTCGTTAAAGCTGGGATATGGGAATAAGAATTCTGCATTATGTTATTTTCTGCAAACATAGATATGGTGTAAATTTCTGGGCTGCATCTTTGATTTGGAAATAGAACACGTTCTATTTTTCCATATAGTTTAAATTATTTGGTGAATGATAAATTCAAGTAAAAGCTTTCGTTTCTGAAAAATCAAAGAATTAATTAACTTCCTCGTGTCCAGTCATTAATCAGTGACGGAAACGACATCGAATTACCAGTTTAAATTAGTTCACTACGAGCTCGATTCGATTTCGTTCAAATTAGTGCTCGTGAAGACGAATGAGGTGCACCGTACCAATCAGCTCCTTGAATTTGAATGTGTGTTTAAGAGATTAATCACAGCAAAGCATCCTCGTTGTATGTACTTGAGTATTAATCTGCCTGCTCATTACTTCGACTCTTAGGTACAACGTTCCGAGAGACGTTCAATTTAAAATTTTCGTGGAGCTCGTCGGCGCGAAGCAATACAATTTCTTTCCATCGCGTGTAAAATAGTCGGTTAAACAACAATGCTGAATGAAAATTGAAAATTTCATGCGTGCATGTTTCGGCGAAAAAAAGGCAGACACAGTTAGGCGTTTGCATCAAAGGAGAATTCGCTCACAAAGGAAAGAGCAATGGCGAGCCGACTGCTGTAATAAGTACGTATTACAGATTTTTTTTGTGTCACATTGTATCATTTACACAGGGTCGGATTTAAAACGAGCAAAAATATTAATAATCAATCACCAACAGAAACAACGGAAAACACCTTCTTAATCTAGCTCCAAACTATTTGTATTCTTATCTCCCTTCTTATCTCCCCCAAAAATGAGTCATTTTCAAATCTAAATATTAATCAAAAAGAAGAAGTAAAAGATATTCAGGTATAACAACTGATGGGAAGAAGTTGAGCCAAATCTAAAGTTTTAGAAGGGGATAAGATATTAGAATGAAAAAATTGTGAAAGCTCGAAGCTCTTCCTGTAATCCGGTCCTGTCTTCAGCATAACTAAATTTACATCAGGTACCAGGTATTTTCCACAAACCCGTTTCGTAATAATAAGGAGTACATAAAAGGACGAAACAATATCACCGTAACAATTCACGCGTCCACTCTGCCATTGTGTAAAGTTCATTTCGTGCGGTCATCAAAAAAAGCTTACGAGGAAATTACAACTTTGGGCGCCGTTGTTCGCGGTGGATTGTCTTTTTATGCGTTTGACACACATTTGTGTGTATGCATGCATTTAACAGCCGAATGCAAACCGGCCTTGAATAATAGAATAGTAATAGTGAAACGACTTCGTTTATCAAGATGCACACGCAACTATCGAAGTGTACTATGAAGTTACTATATGTCTTAATGAATGTTTTCAGTGTGCATTACAGATTATGGTTACCGCAGTCGCTCTGGGCGTTATTCGTTTATGCCATCACGATAAACGTATACCATCGCATAATTACGACTTTGTTTCATTGTGCTTGACTTAGTAATCTGAATTTATTAGTATTCAACATTGCGTAAATTTTTCTAATGGAAGACGTCTTAATAACCTTTCGAAAAATGTCCTAAGGACTTTTCGATACGGTTACAAAAGGAAAAATTATATTTTAGTATCGTAAAAATAGTATATGAAGTTCATGTTGTAATTGAGCCCCAATGGTTTACGAAGTGAAATATAAATTTGGGCTAAACTCAACATTGAACAACATACAAGATTTCTTGAGTATAGTAAATTTTTCTTAAGTTTGCTAACCCAATTGGACTTCTTTTAATAGAATCGCCCTGTTTCCATTGCATATTTTTTTAGTTTAAATACGACGACAAGCTGACATACAGTTTTTCAAAAGTTTAAAATCAGATCTAAGGCATGACCAAATATCTGAGATATCTGAATGAGAAAAATTTTGAAGATTCTAGGAAATATTGTTTCTCTTTTTCTTCATTGCCTCTAGGAATATCGGATTTTTAGAGTTGTGTGCTACCAGACTGAGTTCGAAGCTTCCTTTGTGTTTTGCTTTCTTCACTGTTTGTTTCCTCTTTTCCATATTAGATCCATTTACGTCTTTTCGTTTACCTCCCGCCCTTTTTTCCTTTTCCGCTTTCGCTTCGATTAGCTTTATGAGAAATCTATCCTGGCTTTTCTCATAATATGTGTTCGTTTGACTTTGCACTATCCAGTTCATTACTTGTTCTTGTTCTTGTTTTCTCTTATGTCATCGTTTCATATTCTATCCAACTCTATTGTCCTGAACAATTTCCTCAAGTACTTCATTTCTGCTGCGTTCATGAATTCTTTAGATATATTTTTGGTGTATTGCTCAAAACTTGTTTTAAATTTAAATTCATGTGTTTTGGTGCATCGGTATCTAGAATCGCAAATGAAATTTAATTTTCTTTATCACTCTCTCTTGTACTTACAATTCTTATAATGTAAAGTAGACTAGATATCCTGTTGAGAGATCGTCTTTTATATGAAGTATTGTTTCTTTTACTTAGACTTTACTTTTAGACTTTGCAATTACTTTAAACACGTTTTCAATTTTCGCATTTAATAAGATTTAATAAGATGTAAACTGTAATGCAATATCAGGTTTTCTAATTAAAATATACAAGCGTCAAACCATTTCGAAGGTCACTGAAGTCAATGTAAGTGCAAATCGTTTAAATTAGAATTTATTTATAAGGCACATATTTATTTACACAGTGCAACCTATTTCCCTAGATCTAATACCACCTACATTTACGCGTTCTGTTCGCAATTAAATGTAATTCCTAATCACGCAGGAATTTACACGGAAACCGACGAAACTTTCCCATTACTGGGATAACTCATCATGCAGACGTACGTGAGGCCACACACATGCACAACAGATGCTAATTTGTTGATTTGTATTGATTTTTGCAAACCAAGAGATATTAGCACCAGATGACATTTGGAATTGCTTACAAATGAGCCAGTGGCAGATAAAAAAGCGTAGATGAATCATTTGTCTAAAGTAAGTTTTTGTCTATCCGCAACGTGAAAAAAATTACTGATATTCTGATTCACTACAAAAGGAAATCATTTTTCCCTATTTTCTTTTCGACGTCCACACAAACGTCAATGATTGAAAATTATTCTAGAATACAATTAATGAACTTTGCTTACATTTACGTAATTTTGCTTGTGAAAATTCTCGAAATAACATTGATTTCAGTACATAGTCTACGTGACCAAATAAGAATAACCGAAATTTCTGCCTCTGAACACGAACGTGATTTTCATTAAAATACGAATCAAAGTGTTACAAATCAACTGCAAGAATGCAATTCAGGCGAGTTATTTTTGATTATGAAACGCGTTAAAAACTGGTGGAGGGTGGGCGCAATTAATTCGTTTGGGAGGTTTGGCCCGGCCGGAAGAAATGAGTATTGCTCGACGACGATGTAGATCCGAGGAGATAAAGTCGAAAATTATATGAATTAAGTGAGAAGGCATTGTAATTTGGCGGTGCTATTAAACTTCTACATATAAATTTATTTTTAAATGAGGAAATTCATATTTGTCTTTTTTTATATTCTTCGATGAAATCATAATTGTGTGTGAAACAGCATTATTAGATTAAAAAGAAATTTACAAATAAGTTTACGAAAAAATTATTAAAAAGAATTATACAAGGGTTATACAAAAAATAATGCCCACAAAGTCAACAGGACTAGTAAGAAACAAGAAAATTACTGTGAAATGAGCAGGATAATGACAGGATACAGTTACTCCATCGACTTATACAATTTAGAGCTCCACATCAGAAGATCTCGCATATTGACTTTTAATTTAATTTGTAATAAATAATATAATAAGAACTACACATTTGTGTTTGTACGTATATAGTCTGACATATGAACATTAAATGTAACTTCAATTTCAAATGATGTATTCAAAGTATTAACATGTCATCTTCACATGCTAGAGTAGCACGTTCAAGTCTGATAAAATCGCTTGTTGCCTAATCTTTCCTAAGTGCCTTAATCCCATATTACGTGTATTTTCGTTGAGAATGTTCCGGACACATATCAGTCATGTAGTATAGTGCTGTACACATAAATCAGTTCCCGTCGGCGTAAACTTAACTAATTCCTGCTATACATCACCGGGAATAATACGTCCGCTATTGTTGAAGTATTCCGATGCTTGGCTTCATTGGAATCAAATTAATTTAAATTTATAATTGATAGGGCCGGGATTAAAGCAAGGATCGGAACAATGGGGGAATAAATTATGCGTATTTAAATATCAAATTATAAACTTATTATTTTTCCTCGCAAGTGTCATATTAATTACTGTTATCTGATCGTCTTAGAAGTTAAGTTGCTAGGAATAAATATTAATTATACGTCTTTTTTTCTTGCGGGATCGACTAAGAGATGCACTTTAATTATACCTACTGAATGGGTTCCTTCGGTCTCGGTAATAAATCGAAATATTTCGTATTGTATAAGTACACACTTCACATCCAACTTTCGTATATCGACTTCAAAATGTAAAAATGACATTTATGATTGATTGGTTTGAAAAACACTGATTTATATAATGGCTTGTGAGGAGAGTAAAAGAGTACAGTGATTATTTGCTGAAACACAGAATCGTAAGCTGTCACCATTTTAGTAAACATATTTTTTTTAAAGCAGTGTAACCTTCATTATCCAAACTATGTATTTCATTAGCGCAAATGATTGATCGGATTATCAAAATACAATCAAATACCAAATATAAATAGATGGCAGACGTGCACTAATAATACTTACATATACGAGGTCTAATCAAAAAGTTTCAGGAGTGTTTGAATTATTAGCCAGCGCCGTTCGATTGACGGCACTCTGTAGCAGAAAACCACCCGAGTAATCTTCATTTTACAAACTGCTGATACGTCATTTGGTTATCGCGATTTTGTGATGAGTTCCATCGAAGGACGTGTTAACATTAAGTTTTGTCTAAAGTTGGGGAAATCATTCACAGAAACATTTCAAATGTTACAAACTGCTTAAGGACATGAAGTGTTAAGCCATTCAAGGTGCCATGAATGATTTACGAAGTTTAAGGAGGGCCTCGTTCTGGATGACTTTCAACATCAACTGATGTTGCGCGTTTGAATGAACTTGTACGGTCAAATCGTCGATTGAAGTGGCTGATGAGTGCAACATTTCGTTTGGTTCTGGTTAAGAGATCCTAACGGAAAAACTGGGGATGCTTGCTGCGAAGTTTGTTCTAAAAAAAAAGGGATGATAGTCTTCCTCATCCCCCGATTTGGCCTGATTTGGCCCCTGCTGACTTTTTTTTCCATTCACCAGGCTCAAATCCCCCCTCAAAAGATAAAGATTTGACACTATCGAGGAGATTCCGAAAAGCGCGTTTTCTACATGCTTCCAGCAGTGAAAACGCCGTTGGAAGAAGTATGTGACTAGGCAGGGGGAGTACTTTAAAGGAGATAATGTTGAATAAGTTGCAATATTTCTTAATAAATTTAGAAAAAAATAGTCCTAGAACTTTTTGATTAGACCTCACATTCTTTTGTAAGATATTGTTTGGTAGCTTTCTTATCACTTTTTAGCCCTGCGCTACATTTCCTCTAGAAGAAGAATGTGGTGGCTTCCCCTTTATCCCAAGCTTATTTTGCACAATGTTCAAAACATACGCTTCATATAAATAGCTTTTGAAAACATTTCTTAACATTACGTAATCATCATTACATGTCTTTGCTAATACGTATGCGGTCCTGTTGTCAGTTATCAGCTGATATTTCATCTGCATTGTATTCATGCAACATGAGTTCAATGTACGTGTTCAACATGTAACGGCTTAAGTTAAAACGAGGACGTTAAAATGCTATATGAAGCATAAAGGTCATCGGTAATACGTTACAAGAGCAAACATACATTTTCGTCATAAAATTTTTCAAGGCATGCTAAAGAAGTTTTTTATTTGAAAACCCGTTAGTTGCTGTTTGTGCCTTCATCTTCTTCGTTAGGTTTCTCTTTTTCTTGATTTTGTACTTTTAGTAAAATTCTTTCCTATCAAACTGCTACCGATTCCCGGAATTCCTCATTCGTTAAAGTACGTGAAGTTTTTTGCCAAATTCTTGTTGAATATTTTCTCCTTTTAAAGTTTCTGCTAAGCTAGCAAGATGCATTAAATTTTCATCTTCTCAAGGACTCCGATTGTCTGATTGTGCAAGATTTTTTATTATCTCAGCGAACTAATCCATAAACATTCTTCAAATTTATTTATGTTTTTTTCATTTCTGAGGAAATTTCTTCCTGTGTCCCAACAACTCTTTTCTAAAGTTCTTCCGATGTTAATACTTGGATATACTTTGATCTATCGGTTGGATCAAGGATGTCTTCACTGACTAATTTCTCTCGGTGACGGTGACATTGTTTAAAAATAAAATTGCTCTTGGAGGTAAGCCCAATTCTCGCAACTTGAAACACAATAAGAGCACAAAACTTTTATGAAATAATTCTGTAACGATTTCCCTTTTTTAACTTTCGTAAGCTGAATATATGTATGTAACTGCTGTCGAATGAATTTTCCAAAATATTTCACTTTCATTACCTTTATTATACGACCTTATTTGCAGTCAACTTTAAAAGATTCTGGTGCCGTTATATCACTTGCTGCTTCTATGATGCTTAGAATCACCTCTAACCCAAGCACTTTCTTGTTTTTGGGCGTAATTAAAAATCCAAACTTTTTGCTCCTTTTTTCAATTTCCCCTTTCTTTATATTAAAAAAAATGAAATGCTTGTTGCTTGTATTCTTACGTCACATTTTTAATTATTACATTCATGTAATTGGAAACAGTTTGGATTTTTCCGTTTTTATAATTTTTACTCTGATGTTCTTAATTCTTATTCTTGTAGTTCCCCTTTCTCATGATTTTGTCTTCTACACTTAGGTCGACTTTTTAAAGTCTACCTTCGCTTCTTTCCTTGTTCTATCCATTAAACTCAATTCTGTCACTTTATCTTCCATCTATATATTTTACCCGATCTGACATGATTATACCTTATGTACTATATCGCTTTTCTTCGATCCTTAATTTTACTTTAATAATGGTATTCAATTTACCGCCTTTGTTATTTTACGTTAAGATATTGTACCTCTTAGTTTTTATATCTGCCACATCGGATCTGACTTCTACTTATCATATTTCTTTTCTAACCACTTGTACCATTTACCCTTTGTCTTTTACTAGGATATCAATTTCCTTTTTCTTCCTCGAATCTCTTCCGACCACGTCTTCCTAGATCTCTCACGCTTTGGTCCTTTACCTCTTCTCCTCTCTAAGATTCTTGATGTCTTTCTACATTATTCAATTCTTATGATATGTCAAATGTATTTTATTTTATTAATTAATTTACTTGCTCTAATATTTCTTTTATAATTTTATTTCTTATCCTATTCTAAACTATTTCATTTCTATCTAATTTATGATTCTTTCATGTTTCACATGACATCAATGAGATTATTATCTTATTACACATGTCAGTTTCACCAGATTGTTGACTTCTCTCCTTTTCAATTTTGTTTTGTATGAATTGCTTTCCTATCTCTATTTCTGTACTGAAAGTATGAATACTGCCCATAATTATTAAATTCTTATCGAGTCTCTTTCCTTGAGTTATTGTATTCTTCTTTTGATTTACGCATCATAAAGTTTACATAATCGCTTCTCATACATTTTTGTTTTGTGAAGAATTCTATTAAATCCTTTCAAGATGTATTTCTGAAGACGAAACTGAGTGATATGTGCAACTAAGCTAAGCCTACATTTAGTTTGTTTTGTTTTTTTTTCTTCGCCATTTCCAATCTGTATGTCTGTGTGCTTTGCTAATATATTTGTTATTATTCTTCCGACTGTTAAATATGCATTGATATCTCTACAATTCTTTCATTTTTTGTGATTTTCTTTCTTAAACGAAGCTATTAGATTATTATTAGATTAGGTATAACCCACTTCTTGGGACAACTAATTAACTAATTAAAGTTCCATTCTAAATATTCTAGATTAAGTTGTGATTGAAATATTGCCAATTTCTGATCTATGTTATCTTTAGCGTTTGCAGATTTATAAATCCACATTTATAACATTTACAGTTCTAACATTCATTTCTGTGTTTAAGCAGTAAAGTCAAGAGTTTAGTTTCTGTTAAACTTAATGATTAAACTTTAAATACCACAATTATTTGTCATTTAGTCGCAGGAGTTTAACATTAGTTTTAATATAATTAAAATGAAGTCACAGACATTTACGTTTTCTGTTCCCTCAACAAGCCGTTTTCCCAACTTTACGAGATGGTCCTCTTAAGTGTTGTCGTAACTCGAGGCTTTGGACACTTACGACCGATACTAAACGAAGTTTGTTTGTTCCATGTCATAATATTTGGATTCATGTTAATTAATGTATAAAACAAAACAAAATGGTACTGTACTACACCTAATTTTTTGCAACAGGCGTTGAAATTGGATATCCATTTTGCAGCACTAACTATAAAATGAGTATTTTTCAAAATCTTGATATCTTTTTCGTTTCTTTTTTGTTGATTAATAAAAATCGTTCAATGTTACGTTGATCTTTGAAACATTAACAGTTGTGCCATGGCCCGGTTCGAAAAGAATTCTTTTCGAATCTTCTGTCTTCCAAAAAGTGTGAACTTGAAAAAATGCGGTTTGCGTATTACAAGCTGATTCGAATTTAGGATAAAGGTTGACGACCCATTTGCTTTTTGTAATTCAGAAATTTTTACGTCACCGCGAACTATTGGATCATCTGTTAAACGAAGTTTAAGTTCGACCCCACATCAATCAATTTTTAATGTAGTTCGCAAAACTGTGTCTACGTGACCGTCTGCCTTTATTATTCGCCTAGTAATAATTCGCAGTAGCTGTTTAAACTTGGCACAAAATTATTGCAGACGCTCCCACCATCAATTTAGCGAACATAATATTGACACTGCCTGTTAAATTCGTTTGTCACCGACGCTGCGGCCTTAAACCGACAGTGCCAATAAACTTTAATCTCATTATTTCTGCTCAAGATACTCACTCAATTGGTATGATCTAGGTTGTTACTGTTACATAAAAAATGCTTGCCCTATATCTACAGGATGTTTTAATTTTTTCCTCTTTAAAAATTATTATATCCAGTTACAACAACGCAATAAATTTTGTCAAATCCAAACTATGTTTACTCTTTTTCAGCTATTTAAAAAAAACTGATTTTTTTTGTTTGAAGACCCTAAATACATTGATGATTTTTCAAAGGTCTAAGTAATTTGTAGAATTATGAGATACTTCAGTTAAAACAAAGTCTTGTATAATTTGTACAGTCTATAGTGTTAGTAACTTGAAAATTTTTAAAACCAAGACATGCACAGCATTTAGTATTTGTTTCTTTTTTTAAATAAATTATAATAACATGTGAGCAAGGCAAAACACGACACGACAGAGCAAGTGTTAAATATTACAGTAAACTATCGGTTTCATTGCACACAAAAACCGTAATAAATACTAATGATTTAGGCAATTAATTGAAAACAGTGACCACGTTGTGAAACGCATGTAAGTAATTTGATCCGGCGTGGTGCTCCGTACATTAATTAGATAATCGCCGAGCGACTCCGCGCGGAATTAAGAAATTACAGCGCCGGATGTTCGGATCGCTCGCCATAATATTTGTTTATCTGTTTTCGAAGTTGTTGCTGCGTAAAAATAGAAACATTTCGCGCGTACGTCGCAATATTCGAAATTACGACACTTCTATCGGGCTTCGGCGAGATAATAATTGGCCACAGCACAGCGGAAGGAAAATTTGGGCACATCGTTCAAGGCAAATGCGATAATAGGTCCCGCGTAGCGGAAGGATATAACAAAAGATTATGAAATGGGTTATGGGAACGTATAGGTAAAATTGATTCTTATAAATTCAACTTCCATGCATGTATTGTATCCAAAGAAATAACCCTCCTATTGCACCGAGCAATTTTTTCTTGTGCTCTGACCAACACGCTCATTTGTTAGATTCAGATGTCATATCCGGAATTTACCTAATAGTATTTCACTACAATGAAACACCCTGTCTTGAAAATACAGTACAATCTCGCTCATCTAACTAATTATTGAAAGGGGGTTGTTTGAATTACCAAAACCTTCTGCTGATCAATCAAATAAATGCCAAATAAAAATACGACTAATGTCCACACAATAATTCATTGACCTCAAAACCTCACACATATTCTTTTGTAAAAAAATAGCAATTTTTTATTGTTTTGTAACTTCCATTGTCACAATTTCTGGCTCTATTCTTCACTTCCTCCAAAAGAAGTGTGTGTTGATGAGCTTTTCATTATCCTTTGTCCGTTTTCACTGTTCAAAAGGAGATACTGTGCTTCATACTGTTGCCTTGTTCTTCTTCTTCTTCTTCATACTCTTCTTCTATTTCTAAATTGTGTACATTCTGTAAGATGGCCTCGATCCATTGGTTCTTCCTGTCCTATTACCACCCATTCCCGGATTTCTTCATTCGTTACAATATTCCGAATTTTTTATCAAATTCTTACTGAAGACTCTTCTGAAAGTTTCTGCTAAGACAGCAAAATTTTGGATAAATGCATATTGGAATAATCGAGATTGTACTGTATATAATAGTTCGCCTCGAGCTTTTTGGTCTACCATAGTTACGCCAGTAACGTTGACCTATCCAGAGTGTCCCCTGACATAACAGCCATTGCTTAAGAGCGTATTGCACAGGTCATTTTAAGTCAAAAATGTCTTATGAACATATGTTCAAAACTCAATCGTAATGGATATACAAGCATTTTTAATTTTAAAAGTTTATAAACGGGTATACACTAAGAATAATATTTATTTATTTAGATTGGAGGAGGAGAAGAAGTCACCTGACCTAAATCCTCTTGACTACTTACTTTGGGAACATCTGAAGAACCTCGTTTAAGCTAAGAATTGTGAGACTAGAAAAGGGCTTATTGTTAAAATCATGAACGCAGGCACTATTCGTGCTGATCATAATACTCTTGGGAAGAGTTACTTCTTCAATTATTATCAGGAGAGTTAGAATGTGTACACAAGGATTAGATGGACACTTTGAGCAATTTCTGTCGTAATGGGCTCAAATTTAATATCAAATTAACTGTTTTTTCTTGGTACGATTATCAAGTTATTTTAATTAAATTTGAAAAGAAATTAATGAGTCGATTCTGCTCATATCTATAGCAACCGTAAGATCTGTAAGTCTGTAAGTCAATTATTAAAAGGTGGAATTTTGAATGTCTCAGTATGATACGATTTCGTGTAAGTCTATAAGATAATACCACAGAGACTTACGAGCAATCCTAGAGACCTAGGAGAAATCATATCTTCCACAGAACTTCAAGATTTCATATTTTCAGTTTACAGATCTTACGGTTGCTACAGATACGAGCAGAATCGACACATAACTCTTCTTCGTATCCGACCTTTTTACTTAAAATTGCCGTAGCTTCTTTACGACTAAGTTCATTAGATATTCTCGACTTCAAATGATCTTAGCAACACACTCTTAAGCTACGGCCATGGGACGCCCTGTATTTAACCACTTTGTTTGACAAAAATGAAACAATGTTTTAAAAATTTTGCAATCTTTTTGCCACTAGTATAATACAAAAAAATTTTTCGCTTTTTTCCATCTACTACATAAGCTTAATGAATATTCTAAGAAACAATAAAAGAATTCATATCATTCCTTGCAATTTATAAAAACCAGATGAAAATTCTTTAAATTGGAAACTTTTGTGCAAGCAAATTTCGAAGAAATTAATTTTATGTCTAAATCTTTTTTTTTTTAATCTAGTGTATAAGAGGTTTTCTTCAGCTTCATCGAAAAATTACATGAACCTTTTTTGCGACGTTCAATAATTACTAAGAATTTTGATATAAAATCTTCATTCTTCTTCACTTCTAAAACATGTTTCTTTGTTTAATTCCCTTACATTTATACCAGGAGTGAAGTAGTTTGTTGATACGATCTTCAAAAAATTTTCGGATAGCCGTTTTTACACCATCATCTTATTTGGGAATCGGTGAGAGCAAGGTCGGTCCAATATGATGGTTAGGACAAGGATTTTGAATTAAGTTCTTCAATTTTAGTATGGGTGTGATAAGCCGTTTCAGATTGTGTTGCTCTTGCAGGTTGTCAAGACACTAACGAGCAAGTGTTTGCTTTACTGCTCTTTAAAGAGGTTGATTATTTAGCCATGTGTTGCATAATCTTATATTGTTATGCCCTCTGTGTCCCAAAATAAGGTTATCATTACGTTTATTGAAGACTTTTTACCTTATTTTCGCTAGTGTTTTGAATGCTGCTTTATCTTCGCATCGAAATAGGAACTCGAAACTACAAAGTTTCCGTTTAACATGCAAAAACTACTCCGTTTTTTTCCATCAAAATTCGAAATTGGAAGCAAAATTTTAATAATCATGTCTTCAACTTCCCTAATTAATAGGGCACATTTACTATGGTGTTTTTAATATAATTTATTTTCGTGTTTCAAATTTTTTTTTTGGGAGCTTATTTATTTATTAAAAATTCCGAGTTGTGTCACTCTTACAGCCGATGTGTGACTTGTTTCCAGAATGCATTCTTATACTGTTCTCGGCAAAAAAGCTTTCGACGAGAAGCTTACAACGAGATTTTTGTTCAGGCCCTAACAGATGACTTTATTTAGGCCCAAGTAATACTGCACTGTACTTAGGGTCTGTCTTTCTATCTTCCCGTTAAAGTTATCCGCCAAATAACTTGATTTTTATGAATGGTTGATTGATTTCTATGAATTGTTTCCATGGTAGTTAGCCAGTTAGCTTATCAAGAGGTGAAAAGACCAGCCCTTAGACTAATACCAGAGACACTGGAAAATTTCCAAATTGCTAGTCGCCTCTCGTTAATTCCTCTATTTTTATCACTTTTTCTGCAAAAGTAATTACTGCAGGACGTCCACTTCTTGATTCGTCATTAAAGAATTGTCTACCATCTTTAAAATGTTGAAGCTGGCGATGTACAGTAGTACTAGTTTTAGAACTGTCACCAAATCATCATCCACCGTTTCAAATGTTCTTGCACCTTTAATCAAGAAACAAATAATAATGGAACATTGGGAAATGGCATACATGGAAATCGAATTTGCTTTTAACACAGTGCTCACTCAAATATATGAATATTGTGCAGATGGCACCTAGTTTAAAAATTCTTAATAATTGAATCGGTCAGTATAGAGCATATGTTCACCACGGACTTATGCCCTTTCTGCATTGATCGATTCAATTATTGAACAAACCTCGTAATTGACGTGCTAAAGAAAGGCAATAAGTGATTATCGAAATATTCAAAAAATTCTACCCACTATAGACTGAATTCTTCCTCCATCAGTTTATTTTCAGAAGCATTTTGTAAATATTTTGCGCTTTATCTAAAAGGGATTCTCAAATTGATATCCACGTAACGTCAATTCAAATTGTAATCCACAAAGCAAAGGGCCGATTTACACCATCCTATTTCTTGAACAAGATTTAGTTCAATTTCTTAAACAATTTAATTTACGCAGTAAATTGTATCAAAAATTAAACTGAAACAGAAACTATCTGAAAAAATAGAACGTGTTCTATCTCCAAGCCGTATCTACTCGTATAGCCCAAAAATTTCTTGTTCTAAATATTTATTGTAGAAATTGAACCAAATCATGTACCTACAAGAAATGGGGTAGTCTAAAGCACCCTTTTAATGTACTGTCACTAGTATGACATTAGCTACCTCTGGTAGTTGTCATGCAGTATTCAAAAAAGGAAGAGACAATTTTAAGTGTCTCACAAATGTCTTGGGAATTTAAGTTGGCCGAGTTCTGACCGAAAATGTTTACGAAAAAGAAAAACACATCGTGAGTGAAAGGTCACCATATACTAAATAATATTTTAAACTCAAAACTTAATTGGAATTAAGCAAAAACGGAATGGCGCCAAATCAAAATGAACTAAACCTAACCGAACTCAACATAAGAAACAACAATTACCCGAACGAAGCAAAAAAATTAAAACGAAATTCAAAAAAATGAATAGGTATTCCCAAGAAAGAAAGAAAATATTCGTGAAAATATGTTGTTCTGTGTCTTCAGCATTTCTCTATCCTTTGATTTTCTTCTGTCTGCTGAAGAATGTCATCTACTCATCATGTTTTATCGGGAATAGGTACACTAAGAAACTTGACCACCACGTCAATTTTTTATAACGACTTTCAGTGTATACCTATTTAGCAAATTTTTCCTATGATTTTTTTTTGTTTTCCGAAATTTAAGAAAGAGAAAAAATGTTATTAATAAATTTGTTTTAAAATGTAATAAAATTAAACCATGAAATAAAATTTAGCGCACAATGGCCAATAACCGAATGAACGAATAACATTTTAAAACCTACGGGTGAGCTTCCACAATCAGGCAGGATGTGAAAAGTAAGTAGGTAGAAGCTTCCGCTATCGCGAATCATCCGTGTTATTATTATTTAGGGATACTTTTATTAAATAAAACGTTAATCTAAGTTGACTCATTTTTTTTTAAATAGAATTTATTACTAACATAGTTAGTTTCTTGTACTTATTTTTCGGACAAATTGTAAAATACTTAAAATATTTATGTTTCGTTGTCTAATAATTGAAGATACAACATCAGTGAAAAGTGAAGAAAAGTCAAGATCATGTGAGTGTCAGAAAACAACAATTCCATCTAAAAATTAATTATATCTTTGAATTTTCACTGGACTCACTCGCCTTTGATGTCAACATTTTTAGCCATTCATCATTTTTTGAGTTGGTCTAATTCGTCATGAAAACCTTGCTAAAAATAGTAATTTGTGATTCATACAACGTAAATTGTTTTTTTTTTTTTCAGTTTAACAAAAAAGAGCCACAAGATAAGACTTAATTTGTTTTTCATTAATAAAGAGAGAGAAGAGATAAAACATGTTGATTCATCTCGAGCCATCTTCTAAATGCACACGCGCAAAAAAGAGCATAAAAGCCATCATTCAAATTTGTTTCTGTTTTATTTACTTGATTGACACAACTGGTAAAGGCGTGCTAGGCGATTGCTTTTACTAATTTGTCGCTCCAACAAGGCTATCTCTATTACGCATATCAGTGAGTATTATATAATTAATTGTGCATAACAATTGCCCATTATTTAAGACTACTGCAATTGCTATCTGGATGTGATTTTTTCGAGCGCACAAGACGAACATCGTAAACACTCTTCGTGGACGTGGAAGATAACGCGGAGGTCGTATGCAAATACTTCAAAACCGCATCGAGGAAGAGTGGTGTACGTTGATGGTCAGATTAACCGCTGTTATGCAACACCGTCGCGATCATGACATTGAAGATTACGGTTACTTTTTTACGTGACGGGCAAACAAGTTTATTAATCGAGGAATAATTACCAAGAACCGAATTCTTCACGCTGCAAATAACAGGTTCAATGCAGTTTGATTTTCATTTGTAAGAATTAAGTTCGTGTTTCAAAAATAAAAAAAAAATGTTAAAATACGATTCACATTTGGGTTTATCTATAAGAGAAAATTATATCGTCAAAAATTTAAACGTTGAGATGAAATTGATCATTGGCAAGATTACTTGAAGAACATTTGAAATAATGTGCTGAAATAGATCCTTCCAGGCCTTTTAAAGATCGGTCTGATTGTGCACAAGTAAAAATTAAAGAGCTGACTTGGAATGAAATAAAACTTCCAGAAAAACTCAAACATAATCGAAATGCTCGAAGTTTCTCCTTTGAAGGGTAAATAATAATAATAGTTTTCCACGTGCATAAGCAATATAACATAGAAACAAAGAAAAATATTTAATACGTTCAAAACCAATCAAGGCGTTAGAATAAATAAGGACAGTTTAGAGGAGGTTGAGAAAATTTCAACAGACGGATAACGACATTTTCAACAAGCGAAAGCAGTTTTCCACAGAAAAAAAATACCATTAGCATCAAACAAAATCTTAACAGAGTAGGTCACTTCCGAGAACTTACACTGGAGAAAGAGAGCTTGAAGCACAGGATTGCACAAAGCTAAAAACGATGAGATTCCAGAAGGGATACAGGAAATACGAGAAAAAGACAGAAATTATAAATAGGTAGAGAAGAAGACGTCTCTAAGTAAAGTCAAAAAGGAAAAACTAACATCAAACAAAATCTTAGCAGACAAAAGACACTTGGCCTACAACATTAAGTTGGACGATAGCTTCTCTAGAGAAAGAAGAAAAATGAAGGAAGCGTTAGAGGTATATCCCGCGAAACCAAACTAATGGACTAAAGTTGTAAATAACGAAGGTTTACAGAGGACACAGAAAATAACTCATTCTAGAGACGAAAGAAGTAACAACTCCAGAGAATAAATGGAGCTTTTTATAAAAAGAAGAAATCTCAATAGAAGAAGACTATCTCTTGTTAGTAAACGTCGATTTAATTCAGTAGTCTAAGTAATGGAAAGTGCTGTTAATCTATATAAACTTTCTATTTTTTTAATGTAAATTATTTTTCTAGTAGCAAAATTTAGGAAAAGCAAATAATATTGTAAGAGGATAAATAGAAATAATTTGTAAGCATACAAATACATACATAACTTCGCTGTAAACTCCCTTTTCATTAAAATGAACACTAAATTAAAAAGTATAGATTAATGTAACTTTTAAGAAAATACGTCTTTCATAACAAGAGATGAAAGTAACTTTTAGTATAAAATAGATTGTCATGGCAACGTGATTGAGATAAATGCAATTGTTTAGTTAATCCGAAAAAGATGAATAGTGGTGGTAACAAAAAACGATTGTAATAATAAAAAACTAAAACGAAAAATCTGCTCTTTGGCCCTTTAAATTAAATTTAAGAAGTTAAGAGGAAGTTTGGGTTACCCACAACTTACAAATCAGATAAAGTTCCTTTAATTGAAATTACTACTTAATAGGCAGACTTATAAACTTTTCACTTATAAGATATGCAAATTTACAACTTAAAAGGACGTCAAAAGACCAGGCCTTAAGGGTTACATCCTGAGTAAAAAAATAAAGCTGGAAAAAATACACTAAGCAAACTTACTTTTTTTATTTTATTTCTTTCGTGCATTTACCGTGCGATCTTTCTTAGAATTTCTTTATTATTACATAACTAATAAATAATTAACCGTGAAATAAACAATTAGCTATACGAAAATCTGCTGTTGTTTGGTATGCTAATTTTCTTTTACAAATAAATTTATGTAATATTCTAATAATTATTTATTATTATCCATAGAGATTGCGGTATAAATTTAAAATAATTTTAATAAAATTTATCATAGATCATCTTTCCACGAATTGGAACACTAATATATTCATTATTTATCCTGAAGAAGCTGTCAACGTACAACGAAAAGTCGACATTAAATACAATTTTACAAACTGAATAATCATTACAAATTCTTTGATAAACTGAAATGGGTAAGAATGTGCTTTTAATTAAGGAAGTATACAGGCAGGGGGAGATAAAAACAAACTCGTGCGAATATGTTTACAGCTATATGTATAGAAAGATAAATGCAAAAAGAAATTAAAAGCAAGAACAGAACAAAGAATGTAAATTTACCTTTTTCATTGTACTTGCCTCTGCATTGATTACATATTCAAGTTCAATATTTAAATAACAAATGCGTGAAAAATAAAATAGAACGATTTTATGCCAAGATTTAAATTTCTTGTAGGTATATGATAAAGTTTCTGAAATCAATATTGCATTTAAAAAATAATAATCAAGTTGTCCTTCGAGAATGCTTAAGAACCAGTTCATTTATTAAAGCAAATTAGAAAGTTCTACAAAAGAAAATAGAAAGAACAGTACGAATCAGATCAACAAGACAAAAGCAAAAAAATAACAGCGTCTGCAACAACAAATTGAAAAAACAATTATAAATATGTTTAGTTTAGTGAAGTAACATAATAACCAGGCGACAGAAAATAAAATTTGAAGAAATTTATGAATCTGAATTAGAAAAAATTAATTAAATGACAACTGATCAACATCTAATTAAATTTTGAACTTATTTGAAAAAAAACTCAGAAACAAGAAAAAAGATGGTTACTTTAACTATTTATCGATTTTTCGCAATTTTTTTTTATAGATTTCCTTTAAATATCATGTAACATTACGATTATGACCTTGAAATAGTGTGCAAATGCATATTTTTCTTAAATACGTGACCTTGAAATTAATAAAATAAAAAAATTTGCCTGTTGTGTCTAAAGTTTAATCTTTTTATATGAAACATTGTATGACGGTATTTAAAATGCTAATCTTTTCTTCTTTAATTTTTCTTTTTATTGTAGCACTTTACGTTTTCTTTTTAATTTCGAAAATTGTGCTGAGGTTCATCGCACTCTGCAATTTAGCATATTTACATAAAGCTTTCTTGTTATACAGGAAACTCCTTCATAGAGATTTTTTTTTAATTAAAATGCCATAACTTATATTTGTTCGTGAGAAATTTCAAGGTCATGTATTTAAAAAATTGTGCATTTGCACACATTAATGTAATTGTAATGTACAGGTTATTTAAAGGAAATTTAGACAAAAATTTTGTCAAAAATCGATAAATAGGTAGTAACCAAATGAATTTCTCGATTTACAATCACCAAAATGGTTCAAAGTGGAAAAACTAAAACTGAACTGAAGAAAAAACATTGCGTAATCCATTCATTCATAATTCCATTTCACTACGTATTTATGCCGCAATAAATATGCATACCAGAAGCCCACGTGCAATGTTCCACATGAAAGTAACAACGCACTTTACATTCTGCAAGTAACGTTAATCTCCATAGTAAACCAAAAACAAATTTAAATTGATCAAGAAAGAAAAGAGAACCGAAGTCAAAAGAAAAAACGCACTGAGATTTTCATTTATACAGAAGAAAAGACGCAAACAAAAATAATAATCGATAAATCAAACTGCAGAAATCCGATATTTCCGTCAATTTATTAATCTGAAATCGCATAAACTAAGCTTGATTTAGAACCGACAAACAAAATTTGTGTGGGCGCAACTCACATTTCGCTAAACGAAAACCATCAAGTAAAAGTGATCCTTTCGCTCTCTTTAATTTCCTTGCTTGAGCTGCCTGGATTTATAAAAAGCTTAAATTAGAATAAAGTTTTTCCATTTATTTAGAAAAGTTTTTGAATGTACGATGTATTACCGAACGCAGCGACATTCTGGCAGGAAATGATAATATTGAAAGCAGAATTAAATTTGCATTCTATTATAGCTCATAACGAACATGAATTGCCAATATCTTGAAATATGCAATACTGATTTAACAAGTACAATAACATGGTATGTAAAGTTGTTGGATTTTTTTTTGTTTTCAACTTTGTGCGTGTATTTTGAGTTAAGTGTGAGATTGTCCTTACCTGAATAAAAACAGCATGGCACGCATCCTGTATTCGAATGAAAAAGGACCACCGCACTACATCATCACCAACCAACACAGATCATCAACTTTTCCTCTCCTCGTCATAATTTCGTCAAAATTTGAATTCGCACGCCATTCACAAACAAAAATCGAACGCGTCCTGCAGCAGGATCAACGAGAGCAAAACCGGGGTAGAAAAAAAAACGAACTACGATTTAATTCACAGCAGCACTTCGATTAAAAACAGAAAGCACTCAAGTTTTACGAACCGCAAAAAAAAAACTAGCGCAATCGACGTCGATTAGTGTCACGTGGAAAATGGTCTGTGAGACGAACCGGCCCGAGAACTTCGCGCTTAGAGTAACACACGACGACTGATTGAAGTTTAGACGTTAGGACCACAACAATACAACGGCGAGGCCCCAACGTGTGTTGGGGCTCCGATGTTTTTCGCATTCAGATGATTGACGCCGGCCCATTTTCGATTGCGATCGATTTTTTTAGGCGCCGATCAAACTTCACGAAATCACGACCGGGCTTGTGCTTTACGAACGGAAATCGAAGCGATTCGGGTCAGGCACGTTGGATTTAAATGTCTTAATTACGATCGTTTTGAACATAAAAAATTATTGAAAACAATCGTTAAAAAACGTTTTGATTTTAAGAAATCATAAAGTTTAGATTTTGGATTCTTCTCAAAATTTTTCATAACTTCTTTGAGAATTAATTGCGCCTGGCGCCATTTACGTCAAATTATTTTTTAGATCAAACATTTGTTTCACTAGCAACAAAGGGACTGGAGTTTGACGTCACTGCAGTTGTTCAACAGAAATTTAAAAAATAATTAAGAAACTATAAACAAATTCGTTTTTGTTCTTCTTCTTTCAGTATATAATCAACTGCTTAATCAGTTCTTTAGGGCCTTAAATTCTTAATCACTGGTTTAATCACTATCGACGGGGTAATAGGATTTCGAGATCGGAAACTTTCAGTTCTTTTCTTGAATTGCTCGTGACACTACGACGATGGTGATTACGAATTAATTCATTACTCGTTCCTCGCTTTCAAGTGAAGGGTTAAAAGCAAAGAGATGTAAGTGATAAAAGTACTCGAGGTTCAAACTTCTTGCAGCTATGACGCTTTAGTTAAACGCCTTCAAACGTCTTCCATTTTATTTTGACAAAGAATCGTTTCTAAAATTTT
Source organism: Dorcus parallelipipedus (assembly GCA_958336345.1). Lineage (NCBI taxonomy): Eukaryota > Metazoa > Arthropoda > Insecta > Coleoptera > Lucanidae > Dorcus > Dorcus parallelipipedus. The sequence continues at coordinate 32,040,959 of OY284479.1, read as the reverse complement.
AATTCAAAAATATAGGGTGGGGTAGTCTTTCTTTTATTAAATTGCCGAATGATAATTATTGAAATTAACCCATGATTAATTTTTTGTTGTAATTTTGCGACCGAGATTAAAGTGAAACACGATTACTTCTAATTAACTTTAGTAAAAGTAATGTAACTAGTATGTATACAGTAAACTGCAACGTTTCCAATACTTCCGAAAGACGATACGTATTGTTTGTCAGAAGTGCAGCTAATTTAGCTCGAGAAGGAACTCTTATAGTTTCATAATTAATGACTGTATTTACAAAATCAGAATAACTTCATTGGGATTGGTCGCGGGACCTAAACAAACGTAACAAGAAAAAACAATATTTATAATAAAGATCGGATCGCGTCCTCGCTCTACGAAGTTCCTGCACAAATAAATAGTGTTAAATATTGACATAAATTTAACTGAAATGCGATAGTTTTCTAATAACATATTTCTTGGTTGATTGCGCCTTCTGCCTATAATGAGTAATATATGCAAACATAAATTTAAACCGAAATGGACCTTAACCTAAACAATAATCGAAAATTAATTTGTATGGGCGAGCACATCTGCTGAAATGAAATTCTAAACATCTAAATAAATTGATTTAATAACTACGATAGCCTAACTGTACTCATGTACTGGCATCTTGTTGGTTTCACAGAATTTTTTGTTCCTTCCTTTACAACGAGGGTTTATAGCAAAGGGGTGCAAGTGCCCTATGCTTAAAGATAAATCGATGCCATCAAAGTATCGATACTTTTACTCATTACTTGTATCGAAAGATAATATCGATAATTACTCAGTATCCAACCGAAAGTATCGATACTTACTCGTATCGAATCAGAAGGAGAATATGTTGAAGGCTTTCGCGGCCGTTGTCTATCTTCCGTTGGACTTCCGATTTGAACCGCGTCATTATTGAAATATGAAATTCGTATCTTATTCGTTGAAAAGCATAATTATTGAAATACCTAAAAATTACGGACAGGAAACGTCGACTGCATTTTTAGTTGTTTCCTATCCGCAGTTTTTAGATATTTCAATAAGAACTTTTTTATATAAAACACCGCTGTTCAAAATGATAGAAAAGTTTTGATATCATTTTAAGCAAACCACAAATAAACCACTGAGCGATATTTCTAATGGCGAATTCCAATTACACTCAGTTACACTTAAGTGTGTTCTGATCTCTTCGTATTATAATACGAGATACAGATATTTTATTTTATTAGTGTAACAAGGCAGATAACTCAGAAAATGCGGGAAGGCCAAATTAAAGTTCTTGCAAAGAAGCGCCCGTCTTAACACATCCCTTTTCACCCATGACCATTATTTTTCCCTAAACATTCCTATCGGCCTCCCTTATTAACAAAACATAAACAAATACTGCGCACTTCATTTTATTTAAAAACCGAAATTATTTCCCTACAATATTCTAAAAAATCAAAGACATTTATTTGCGTTGCAATATTTTCAACCAATATTGGAAATAATTTAGTTTATGGCGATTTGGTTATTTTTAACAAGTAACCTTTGTGTCAGTTTGACGTTAACTTTTAATGTGATATTTTTTACATGCTATGTAGTAATAAACGATGGAACAAATTGAAATGAAGAAATCACTTCGTTATTTAGTTTTTCGAAAGGTAACAGTCCTATTACGGCAAACTTTACCATATGAGCTTATGCAAAATATTTTCAATCAATCAATTATATTAATCTGTGTAATCATAATCAGTATGAAGCAAGCCTAGATTAAACAGTATTATTCTTTCATCTAAGGTAGCAAGTGAAACAAAATTTGTTTGTATCTACGTTTTATTTATAAAAATGTCTCTCTAACGAAAGTAGCAAAATTTTTGTTCCGGAATTATAAACTCAAATGAGCTTGGATTGAGTCAAAATTTCAACTGTAATAGCTCCTCCAAATCCCAATACATGAAAAACGCAAAGCTGTCATGGACGCCATCGGCAATTTACAAAACTTGTAACGACTGACGATAGAAGCCTAGCAGACCACATCGAGAACGAATTCCATGTGCAATGGTCCCTCCAAATTCCAATACTTTGAAGACAGCAAGCTGGTCATGGCCGCATCAGCGACTTACAAGACTCGTGAGTACTGACAATAGAAGCCCTAGCAGACCACATCGACAATAAGTTCTACGTGCAATGGTCCCTCCAAATCGCAACACTTTGAAGATCGCAAGCTGGTCATTGCCGCCATCGGCAATTTACAAAACTTGTAACGACTGACGATAGAAGCCTAGCAGACCACATCGAGAACGAATTCCATGTGCAATGGTCCCTCCAAATTCCAATACTTTGAAGACAGCAAGCTGGTCATGGCCGCATCGGCGACTTACAAGACTCGTGAGTACTGATAATAGAAGCCCTAGCAGACCACATCGACAATGAGTTCTACGTGCAATGGTCCCTCCAAATTCCAACACTTTGAAGACCGCAAGCTGGTCATGGCAGCAATTGGTGATTTACAAGACTCGCAAGGACTGACAATAGACGCCATAGCAGACCACATCGAGAATGAGTTCGCCGTTCCGAACACCGAGTTCAGAAAGCATCTTAATAAAGCGATAGATAAGGATGTCGCCTTCGGAGCAATAAGAAAAATGAAGGGTCGCTATTTCCTTGGGAAGCTATGGATCGCATAAACGTCGTTGAAAACGTATAGACAGCAGAGAACGAAGAAAATGCGCAATGGCGGAAGAGGAGGAATGGAGAAAGAGGAGGAGGAGGCAGCAGCCTGCATTTTAAAAAACTGCATGTATTTCGGATTAATAAAATTGTCGTGTAAATAATACTTTCTTGTAATAAATGTTTTTCACAACAATTTACTTTTCAAAGTATACACAGAGAAAAATGAATAGCAGTATTTACTACAATTGAGGGGGTCAGAAGCCAAGGGGTCCAAGTACTAAAATGCAAGTTTCGAGATATTTTAACCTAAACATTTTTTACTCCATAAGAAATCTAGATTCTAATAATCTCAGATAAAAAAATGTCAGCATTTTAAGGATCTACATAGATTGCTTGATAATAAACATAACAATACCTAACAAAAAAATACTAGTTATCTTGCATACATTGGCTCGAAACAAATAATAAATTATTATATGCGCTTAAATTTCTCTTCGATAAGTGGCAGCACTAGAGGGTATTTTACACTTGATTTTCTTTGTCACCAAGTAGATTTAGATATCTAGTTTCAATATCTGCACTAAACGCAATATTGGAAAAAATCGACTTGGCTTCTGACCCCTCAATTGTAGAACAATTTGCGTCTAAAATAGCTCCAGTGACAATTTATAGAAAAAAATTCGTCACGTTTGTGCAGAATTATTAGTTGGACATTTTCATATCTCTTTTTGACAGTACCAAGTTCGCAATAAGTAATTCAAACGCGAAAAATAAATTTCAATACCAATGGCGTTTTGTACGTTTTTTCTTTGAGCTTCCAAACTCGTTAGTCATCAACATCAAGTTGCATCGAAATCAAATCAATCGAAATTCTTCCTTTTATGTTTGTGAAAAATCCATACGATTGCTGTCCCTTTATGTACCGTTTGATTTTCTGCACTAATCCTAACTGTTCTTTTTCAGAAAGCATGTAGAACTTCCCAAGATACCCCGAGCCAATTTTCTGCCAATTTTCTTTCCAAGTACGTTGTGAGTCCAAAATTACTTGATATCGGATATATGATGTATGTGTAGACGTTTGCACCAATTCCTCTAAGTAAATTAATTTTCAATTTTTGACTTCCTGGAGACATTTCCTAAATGCAGCAGAAAAAACTCAAAAGAAACAAACAGATAGATATCTAAGGAAAGAAGAACTCATTGAAATGGGATATTATTGGCAAAACTACGCGCTGAAGTCCAAACAAATCCAGAAGGTAATTATGATAGATAATTACTTTTTTTCTGTCATTTTAAAATCTTAATCGATTATACCATGTGTAAATACATTTATGTAACATAACAATTTTTATGATGATCAATTCAAAGGAGGATATTTATTAAATAGTTAACCTAATAAACTGTAGTTAGCTGTGGGGGCACGCGACGTGCGCACCTGCCCCACTCTATTGCAGTCTTTCTCATTAAAACAATTAACACAATATGTTTCCTGCCTTGTTTTGCCTACAGTCAAATTGCTATGTCACAGAAATTGGCTAGTAGATGTATAGGAGGTTAAACTAATTGTAAGATAATACCATGTTGATAGCATAACGGCACTTCAAGATAAATTAGGTAACATAAATTCTGCAACATTTAGTTACCTTAGCTACTACCAAAAATAATTAGTTGTTATTAATTGTTTTTTTTGTCTTAGAATTATGATCAAGCAATACTGTCAGATTAATCTTAATTTTTTATCCTTACAAAGAATCTATCGTCCCCAATCACTTTTACAGTTTACATCATCTGATTCTTCCCCGTTAATTAAATCGGGCTTTTACAGAATGTTTTGGAATAGCTTCTTGCACAAATCAGATTTCCATCTGTCAGAAACATGGTGAATGGTTAGAATCTACGCTGATGCATATGACACCCACTGCAACTAAGCAAATTAACTCCGGCCAATGAAATATCAGTAGAAATTTGAAATGAAATAGAAGAAGATAATAAGGATTTATAAAAGCAGGTAAATATATTATTCTTTGTATGCAAGCAAACTTCAATCAATTATCAGGAATTTTCGCAAATGTTATCCTTAAATCAATTAATCATGAATCCTTTTTTCTTCCTCACAGAAAATCCAAACCATTGATATCCCATTGAAATCGGTAAAAGTTAGAACAAGCAAGGGTTTACGAGCCCATCGTCAGTGATGTTCGTATCCCTTCAAATGAATTTTTAACATACAGAATTCAAACAAAATTCAGTACGCATGAGTAAAGGATGTGCGTAAGTAAAGGATGTCAAAATAAATAAATTTTATTAATGAACTTATGTCCTAAAATGCAAACTTATTATTGAGGTGCGGTATAATAACCGATGAGAACATGCAAGGAAAAGAAAATTAACAATTGTATTCAGAATGATATTTGTAGTTATTTATTTATTTATGTACGAAGCCAGACATCTGACACCGAGTTCCCAAAACAATAAACGACGCACTAGACCAAGCATCTGACAATTTTGAACAATTTTTATAAATCAAATTGTAATAAATAACTACAAATATCATTCCGAATACAATTATTAATTTTCTTTTCCTTGCATGTTCTCATGCATATTTTTTGAGATTCTAAATGCAGCTATAATAAAATATTTTAATAATTCAGTATAAATAAAAAAAAAATAGATTAAAACAAAACTAGTAACTTTGAAGTTAATTTGACAGGTACATATCAAATTTTATGTTGCTTACTTTGTTAACCATAGCCTACTGATGTTAGACAATTTGAGAGCTTATTCAGGATAAATAATATTAGTAGTACTTAAGCTGAAGAAGCTATCAAACGTACACCGCAACGTCTATATTATTTATATTAGTTTTTTAATTTGTTCTATCTAATTAATCTATCTAATTAATCTAATTCTAATTAATTAATTTTCGTGCTCATGTGTAGAAAACCTTGTTCTCTCTTTAAGTGGAACCGATTAATTAACGAAGGCCTAATATGCAATTCGCATTTTGACAAGTTCATCATTCTTAATTCATTATTCATAGAAATGCTTAAAAATATCAATAAATAAATCCCCCTTTCCTTGTAGGTATTATGATCATAGAAACGCATTTGTGTACTTTACCCCAAATCTCGAAATAAACCTCGCTAGACTAGAACATTTGCATACAATTACAACGAAATGTTTATTATGCCAGACGCAAACCCTGTCAAAGGTAATTTACTATCGCGAATAAATTTCTCACATCCGATGTTATCGATTTGCGTTAAAATTAGAAACGGCTCTCGAGGTCCTTTCCCGTCCTCCGCCATTAGATCGGCCAAAATTAAATTAACTAATTCCTCAAGAGCGCACACACAAACAAAATTTGCCGAAATTTTCGTTCGGCGGGCACTTTTATTGGGTCGTAAAACTCTCTAATTTTCATTTGATCTTATTTATGGCAAAGTTGTTAAGGTTACCTCGGGTATTAAGGCTCTAAGCTAACCACGTAAATCTGACGACAAACACATAAAAGGTTTTTAATTAAGTACCATGATGAGAAATGTTTTGGGAAAATAGCGATTGTTAATTAAAAGACAAGTCTTCGAAGGCCTTATAAAAAAAAACTTCTTTTCAAATTTGTTTCATGAGTGAGGAGATTTATTTAATCAAAAATATTTCAATTATAAATACGGATGCGTAAATGGTTCATTACTTTTTTTTACTTACTTACATTGTCAAAATAGTCACCTGAATCAGTACCGTATAAGACAAAAAATTGTTTTGAAATTACCGATCTGGAAATATAGCAACGATTGCTAGTAGTCTTTCCTGTTTTTCTCTTTTTCTATCTCTCTTGAAATTAAAGATATAAAGTGGTGGATAGTTTTCCGATTCGTATACCTTCTATGAATAATTTTGAACATCACATTACTAAAGTTATGTTTTCTTAAATAAACCATACTGTATAAATGCCTTTGGTTTTGTTGACAATTTTTCTGTCTTATCTTTGGCAACCCCTAATCATTCGTTCTATTGCAGTCACAACATTGTCTTCACGTTGTCTTCCTGTATTCTTAACCCCCGTCCCAACATTGGGGCAGTAATCAAATAATTCTCTTCTAAAGAATTTATCACAATATCCTACCCAGGATAAGCTTATGTAATGTTCTTTCCTTGGCAATATTTGAATGACTACGTACCAAGTTTATTGTATTAATGAAATTCCTGAATCTGTGAAGAAGTAGAAGAAAGTATATAAGAAAAAAGTAGGCGGAGCAGATGTAACTAAACATGCCCTCCGCCTTTACTCTTTGTTTTCTGCTTCTTTCTATCCTCTATTCCACTGTTGTTTCATTCATGTCCATCTTGGACTATGGACTTGAACAAGACATACTTCCTATTCATACTTCAAGCTTGATGTAATATATATATAATATAATTACGTCACTTACAGCCATTTGCACCGCTTGTCGTTAAGTTCTAGTTAAAATTTAACTATAATTAAAGTTGAAATTTCCTTGCACAGGTCAAATAATTAAGGATTAAACGTTTGTTAATTATTGTTAAACCGTACTTCGGGTAGGGTTTAAGTTGTTTGTTAAAGTTTGCGTACGCATATTTATCATCAAAAACTGCAAAAACGACTGAAATTAATAACGTGAATTGTCTATATGCATAGGAAATAGAAGAACTTAATGAAAATGATTTGTGTTCAATCATGCTCAATTTTATTTGGTTTGGAATTCCTAAAGCACGTGTATGAAAAAGTTAATTATTTTGAAACAATAACGATATTACCTATTACCTTTAGAAATAAGTTGTCCTGAATATTTCAGCTGGAAATGGAGCGTTTCTTTGAATTTCTGAATTTGAATTTCACAAATTTTCGTATATTAAAATTTGTAAGTTCATACTTCCAGATTTTTTTATTAACAGCAGAATAATTTTAAATTTGCATTTTGATTAATTTATAATTCAAAAAGGGCCAGATTATGATCAAATTCGTGTTCATTTTAGTTTATTGGCGTTTATTAGTAGCTTAGGCTCCCATTAAGTAAGACTATGCAAGAAATTTCCTCACTGTCAGTATGACCGGCACAAACAGAGAAAAGAAATATCTTTTTTTCAAAATTTTAGAGAGAGATTGGCAGAGAGATTTAATTTTAACTATAAACAAAAGAAAAACAAAATTGTATTAAGAAATAATTGATTCAATGATTATTATAAGAGTAAACTTAAATTAACAAATAACTTCAAAGTGAGTTAGGTGACGATATGAACAAAATCATATTTAAACACTAATGCCATAAAATTATCTTTCCAATAAAGCCAATACTATGCCCATTACCATGATTTTTATGTGTTTTATTTCATTTTAAAGTTCTATCCCTCTAAAAAAAAACACCTTTACAATGAATGAGAAAATTATATAAATATAATATTTTTAATTTAGATTGGAATAAAAGAACTCATTGCGTAGCTATGTACATAAATAATAATATAATTAATTTTTTTGATTCGTTTGGTAATTCAGTACCTGAGAAATTTAATATTCCTAAAGATTAAATTATCAAACATAATAATTATAAATTTCAAAATTCTGATGACGTAAATTGTGGCTAGTGGTGTTTTATTATTTTTATACGTATGTTATCTAACGTCAGAGACAAAACCTTTATGATTTTGTTTCAAATAATCGAGGATCTTGTATATTTAATAATTTTTTAATTTCTACCGTTGGATTAATATTTTCGACCTGTTTAGTTTTATCAAAACATAATAATGGAATATCATCATCACAATCTGAATCCTCTTTGTTATTCATATTCATAAGAGCTCTAATATTTTTTTCTATTGTCTTTGTCGTTTTGAGATAATGTCGTTTTTAAAGGAATTGATGGCTGACCAGGAATTTCTCATGTTAATGCCTTGCCCTTTATTTTGTCATCTATTACATCAACAATTTTGTTTAACACATTTGCTAACACTGGTCCAGCAGCTGCTGCTAATATAGGAATTAAAAAATTTATAAAACCACCATGTATTTCACCACCTTCAACAATTTTTGATTTATCTTGTAGAATTATTGATGAACCTTTTTTAATTGTAAATGCCATTTATACAGTGTGTTTCACTTTACATGAAGACACCTGAATAACTTGTTGATTAATAATGCAATTAGTATAAAATTTTTACCAGAGATAGAGACCATTAAGATTAATCTTTTTGTAGGAATGGATTCTTTTTGGAGTCTAAATCTGGCCAACTATGATTTAAATAAAATCTAGTGTTTCAAGTCATAGTAGCGATGAAGATAGAGCAAAAAAAGTATTTAAGAAAGTTGTTGCTAACCACTAAAATACTCCAAATACGAAGTTTCGCTGAAAAATTTTAATTTTTAATTTTTATACATTTTTGTGTACTCATTGAAAAAATTGAAAAATACATTAAACATGAAATCATAATTAATCATAATCATATTTAATAGTGTAACAAAATTATTATTTCATATTTAATGTATTTTTCATTACATCTTCAATGTATTTCATATTTAATGTATTTTTCAATTTTCACGTTTTCTCAATGTGCACAAGCCTTAAGTTAGTCTTAGTAAACCCTTTCACTCCTGTGAACTTGTTAGCTACATTTTAAAGCTCGCTTGCCCAATCTACCTAAATTAGTCGTCGAAGCGCTCCTGGGTAATTACTTAGGCTACATTTCCATTCAATTTCGTGCCACCACGAAATCGAATGTAAATGTAGCCCTATACAGCGTTTTCCACTGGCTGCGCTAGTATGTACTGAGTGTATTTTCATCTCGGTTCAGCGTTATGTAATAAAACGAGATAGAGATATCCTGAGTGCGCACCGGTGCAGCCAGTGGAATACGCTGTCATACTGTTGCTGGGTTCGGTAATTCCTTCGAGCTCACTCTATTCACTCCTCGAGCACTTTTGTCTCACTTTTACGTATATCAAAACAGCTGCGTTCTCACTCTACTTTTCACTCCGAGCTTGCACCGCGTGAATTTCCGAACTCAACATGTGGTAACACTGAACAGGTTTGATTTCAATGATCTGGGAGGTCGTAGATAGGCAGTGCCTTATGTTTCCTGTGTTCTCGATTGATATCAGCATGTGAGTGAAATAGCGAATATCTGTGAGTAATTTTGGCTCATGTATCCGAAGCCTATGTCACGTGACTTACAATGAGCAATGCTTTTTAAACGGGTGTATTTACCATCTCACTTAAGTTAGACTGCGTTTAGTTCATGGGCGACGTTGTCGATTTCGTTTAGTCCGTAGTTATTTTACGTTGTCTGACTAATCAGCTGAGTGGTCACGGTGGTCGTGATTTGAGATGCGACCATTAGGCAACCGCGGTGGGTATGAGTTCCGTTTAGAAAAGAGTTCGCCCGAGCTCGTTAAACTTTGACGGTTCGTGTATCAACTAAACGCAGCCTAAATATCGCTTCCTCTTTCTCTACAGGGAATCTGGCTACTTGATAAATATGTGTTTTTGTTTGATTGCATGTTACCATGGCAACAGAAATGAGTTTATCAACAATTTATTTCTGATAAAGACGATGGAACAAATTTATAATTGTTGCTTTCTAAACAATAATTGTATATTAGCAGAATTAGTGTTCAACGGATTTTAATCGTGAATATTTAATTAATTACTTTTTTTATTACTAGTTGCAATAACACCTTTTGAAAAGTGTACACTGTATACACGAGGAGTTTGAACATGTTTTCAACAAATGTTGTAATAAACGATGGTGATTTCACAAGAACTATTTACACAATGGTAATTAACAATTACAATTTATTTTATTTTGAGTTATTTACTTTGTTACTTCTTACCAGATTAAAGAAGGACGATACCAAGATGCTATTAAGGTCTTGCACGGTATTCCGGAATCAAGCTCGAACAGAGCAGGACTATCGCTGTTGGCTTATTGTTACTTTTATGTTCAGGATTTTGCAAATGCAGCCAGCTATTACGAACAACTCACTGTTATGTTACCAGATAATGCTGATTATAAATTGTATCATGCTCAGGCTTTGTATCAGTCGTGCTTATATGATGAAGCTTTTAATGTAACTAAAGAAATAACTAACGAAGAATACAATAATCAAGTAAGTAATATGAGCAATGTTTTATTTTTGTTCAAAATAAGGCTAATGTAGGACTAGGACCACTGCATTACATTTTTTTATGTAAAGTTTAGTTATCATGAGCAACTTGTAAAAGAAATAGTTTTAAAAATGTTCTCTCGGGAAGGTAACATTAGTACTAGGTGTTAGCTTGTCTGATGGCAAGTGGGCTCTGTGTGTCCCTGATAAAGTGGGGCCCCTTAAACATTTATTACAAAATATGTTAAATGTTAATATTTTTGGACCTAGTGTGCCAATGAACATGAGACTTAGGCCCAGTTGACCTAGTTTAAATTTAAGTTGAAGCTTACCCATAACAATAACAATGACTATTCAATTCACCTGTTATTTTTCAAATATTAACCAATAAAACAGCAGATATTTACTTTCGTAGCCTAGCATCAGCAAATTCCAGGGAGTATTTCACTAGGGAAAATATATATATAATATATATACAGGTTGTTTCAAATTCGACCCTCACCATTGGGATCTCGCTTATTTGAATTATTCGAAATAATTGTAAAAAATGAAAAATTGTCATTTTCTTATTTTTCCTCTATCTTCTTTATTTTAAGAGATATCAAAAAAATAAAAGTACTTTCTTAAGACACTTTTGAATTCTCTAGACACTGATGAATACCATTTTGCTATAATATGTTTCGTGAAATTGATATCATCATCAAGTTCATTTTTTCTTATGGGCGCCATATTGAAATTTGGTCGCAAAATAATCTACTCTTTCTGCTGATTACGCTAATATAGCACATGTTATCAAAATTCTTTAAAATAAGGTCAAAATTAAAATTTATTTTTTTGAGACAAGACAATTGACAATTAATGGAAGCTTGGTTTTGGATTTAAATCAAAAACAGTATAATCTGTCATAGTAATACTTACTTGTTGCTAAATATTAACAATAATAATAGCATAATATTTAGAAATGAAGAAAAATCTGATGTTACGTGCCTTGTATTCGTGCCACACACGAAAACAGCAAGTGAATTGTATTTTGAACATTCGTAGAGCTGCATTAAGTTTAAGCAAACGATCGGTTATGTATAAATTAAAGTGGAAATTTGTTTGAACAATATCTTATTTTGAGAGCCTTTATTTATTTATGTTATTATTATTTCTTCAATTTCGTTCTAAATTTTTGTTACTGTAAAGAGTAGGTACGTATTCTAGTAAATGATTCCTGCTCTTCAATATTTTTGTCTAATTGTAAGAGTATTGTTCTAAGCTGTTTGTTCTCCGAGTAGGTTCAAAAGTACCTACAGTTCACTTGCTGTTTTTGCTTTCTTGTTATAGAAATAAAACACACGTAACATACATATTCTGTTTTTCCTATCTTATTGCTGTGCCGGTAATATTTATTAAACTAGTGCCTACACAGAGCTGGGCAAATTACTTAAAAATTAAAAAGTAATTCAAATAACAAGCTTCAATTACTTTGAAAAGTATTGGCAATTATCAATTATCTTTTTCTGTTCATATACAAAGTATTGGCAATTACCAATTAAAAAGAAAAGTATTTGAAGTTGCAGAGCAATTACTAATTGAATTACTTTAGACTAATTTAATTACTTTAGAGTATTTCAATTATACTTAGACTAATTCCATTGCTTTAGAGTAATTGAATTACTCTAAAGTAATTCAAACAATAATTCAAGCAGTCAAAGTAATTGAAATACTCTAAAGTAATTGAATTAGTCTGAAGTAATTGAATTACTTTGAAGTAATTGAATTACTTTGAAGTAATTGAATTACTTTGAATTATTATTTTTATCAATATTGACGTTACTTAACCTGTCCAGCCGGTTCTTCTATTTTGATTTTAATAATAATAATAATAATAATAATCTTTATTGCCCAACAGATCAAGTCCAATTACAAGGCAACTTAAAAGCTAACTCAGTATACTACGAAACAAACCGAAAAAAAAAATCAAACTGAAACAAAACAAAAACAAACAAAAGAAAATAAAGAAATCATCGCATTTACAAAATTAAATTGAGCTACATTAAGCATTGCACAACTGCATCTACAATCTTTACCTATAAATTAAACATTGGCAAGCTGAAATGATAGAATTAAAGCTAATAAACTACAGTTGAAAATATCACAAATTCTGTTATAAACAGCTGACATAATGTGAACAGGCGATTTCAATAAGACATTTGTTCTAGGTGTGGACGAATAAAAAGTACAACTATTTCGGACTGACGATATCGGAGTGTACAAGTTGAGTTGACATAAAAGTGCCGGACAATCAACTACGTTGTGTAATAGCTTGTACAGAAAAATCAGAGCTCTTTCTTTACGTCTATATTCTAATGAAGACACATTAAATAAACTCAGAAGTTGTTCGTGATTATAACCTCTTTCAGGATAGACACGATTTTGCTTAAAATAAAGGTATTTTAAAAATTTTCGTTGAATATTTTCTAATATAATACAATGATTATTATAATAAGGATACCAAACTAGAGAGCAGTATTCTAATTTGGATCTAACGAAAGTGTAGAACAAACTTTTAAGTAAAGAAATATTATTAAAACTAACACTATTTCTTATAACGAAACCCAATAATCTGCTAGCAGTAGATGAAATATCAATTATACAGGGTGAGTTTTTTTCGATGTTTAGCATTGGGATCTCGGAAACTAGCAGAGCTAGAGAGACGGTTAAATGGGGAAAGATTTGTAGATTTAGGAGCCCAGTTTAATGCAGCTTTTGTGTTTTTCTTAAAGTTCATGGCTGGCTAGATATTTTGAAAAAACAGATTTTTTATAAATTCGTTAAATGCATATAGCTCGGTTATTCTTGATTTTAGAGAAAAGTTGCAAGACAAAAGTTGTACAGGATTATGTTCTTAATTAAACAGTCGAACTAAATTTTCCATATAAGCTCTTATTTTTCAGTTATGACATAAACATCAGTTTTTTTAATGGAAACCATAGTAGGCCATGAGTGAAAAAGAAACGCCTTTTTTTTACCTTTTCAACGATGTAACATTCGATATGGTTATTTAAAAAAACGACGAAGATACGGCAGTTTTTCTCTTTCAAAATTGTTAATATGGTTGGCCATGGAAACAAAAGTTTATTGACAAATGCAAGTTATAAATGGTGAGCAAATAAAAATCAGATTAGAGTAGGCGCTGCAAAAAAAATGAATGTCTGTGATTAAATAAAAGGTCAAAACATTTGACAGTCCGTGAATGTATTACATTAATTAATTCAGTTAATCACAAACATTGCACAGCCCACTCTAGTCTGATTTTTATTTGCTCACTTATATTACTTTGACGTTTTGTTCGCCGTTTCTTTTTACATACGTTTCAGAATCAAAACTCTAATACCAACAATGGTTCAATATTTCAATAGCGTCCTAGGAGAACCTTCAACCTTTTAACAAATCTAAACTATCGAGAACAAAAATAAACTAAAAATATTTCTATATTCGAAAAGACCACCATTATTTGCAATACATAAATTACACCTCTTTAAAATCGAATTTACTGCTTTCCTAGTAGAACGTCCGTCATTAGGGGCTATTCTGTAACTTATTAACAGGCTGTTAAAATTTAAGGGTACGTTAAAATTCAAAATAGAGTCTTGTGATTCGCTGTTACTACGATAACTGTATTTTTTATTTAATCACAGATATACATTTTCTTTGCACCACCTACTCTAATCTAATTTTTATTTGCTCATCGTTTATAATTTGCATTTGTCAATAAACTTTTGTTTCTATGGCCAACCATATTAACAATTTTGAAAGAGAAAAACTGCCGTATCTCCGTCGTTTTTTTAAATAACCATATCGAATGTTACATCGTTGAAAAGGTAAAAAAAAGCCTTTCTTTTTCACTCATGGCCTACTATGGTTTCCATTTAAAAAAACTGATGTTTATGTCATAACTGAAAAATAAGAGCTTATATGGAAAAGTTAGTTCGACTGTTTAATTAAGAACATAATTCTGTACAACTTTTGTCTTGCAACTTTTCTCTAAAATCAAGAATAACCGAGCTATATGTATTTAACGAATTTATAAAAAATCCGTTTTTTCAAAATATCTAGCCAGCCATGAACTTTAAGAAAAAAACAAAAGCTGCATTAAACTGGGCTCCTAAAACTACAAATCTTTCCCCATTTAACCGTCTCTCTAGCTCCGCTAGTTTCCGAGATCCCAATGCTAAACATCGAAAATAACTCACCCTGTATGGTGCTTGAAACTTAGTGTGTTATCAAAAGTAACACCTAAATCCTTGGTTTGAACACAGCGTTCAAGTGAAATATTACTAATTGTATAGTTATATATGATAGGAGATTTTTACGGTAGTAAGTCATAATTTTACACTTATTGGTATTTAATTGAAGTTTATTGGAGTTACACCAGAGAGAAATACGATTAATGTTTTCCTGTAAGACATCGCAATCTAGCGTGGAAGAAATTTTATTAAAGAATTTGGCGTCATCTGCAAAGAGTAGACAGTTACAATTCACCAAGTCACAAAGGTCATTGATAAAGACCAAGAAGAAAAGCAAAGGACCTAGATTAGAACCCTGAGGTAATCCTGATTTTGCAGGATAATAACATGATGTATGCCCGTTATAACTGACGTATTGCAATCTATTAAATAAATAAGAGTGTAATAATTTAATAAGGTTATAACTTAGTCCAATCAAATCTAATTTATGAAACAAGACAGAATGGTCAATGCGATCGAAGGCTTTGGCAAAGTCAGTATATATGACGTCAACTTGTTCATTTTTATCCAACGCTTCAGCGGCAAACTAAGTAAATATACTGAGATTCGAGACAGTCGATCGTTTTTCCATGAAACCATGTTGCTGGGGAGATATCAAGTACTTGCTGATTTGCTGATAAGTCAGTGAATATGTTTTATTTTTTGTTCAATGTAATCGAAGTACTTAGAAGCAATTCAGTTACTCAAAAGTAATTCAATTACTCAAAAGTATTTCAAATAGTGAAAATTAAATGTTGGCTGCGAGTCGTCAGGATCGCAATGGGGCCCCCGAGCATATTCTGTATAGCTATTTCGGCCCTAATTGGGGCCTCATCAGCAGAACAGTAGCTCGAGAACTCCACTGCAACCCCGACGACCAACAGAATATACGCACGCTTAGCGCGTGAATGCAAACATGTGAAATCAGTCCGCTTCGACTGCCATCTCGTGCGTGTTAGCTTTTGAGGCAACGGCATTGTTGCTATCTGCTTTCACGACACGAATTATAAGTCGGAAAATAATTGTGCTGCGGCGCAATTATTTCACATGTTTGCATTCACGCGCTAAGCGTGCGTATATTCTGTTGGTCGTCGGGGTTGCAGTGGAGTTCTCGAGCTACTGTTCTGCTGATGAGGCCCCAATTAGGGCCGAAATAGCTATACAGAATATGCTCGGGGGCCCCATTGCGATCCTGACGACTCGCAGCCAACATTTACATGTTTGCGTTGACACGTTTTGTCCGCTTCGACTGCCATCTCGTGCGTGTTAGCTTTTGAGGCAACGGCATTGTTGCTATCTGCTTTCACGACACGAATTATAAGTCGGAAAATAATTGTGCTGCGGCGCAATTATTTCACATAGTGAAAATTAATTGAAATAACATAAAATTACTTCAAATACCAAGCATTTCTATAAAGTAATTGAAATAACAATTATCAGGACCAGATATCAAAAGTATTTAAAATATTTTAATTCAATTAATGAAAACGCTTCAATTACTTTTTCAAGCATTTTAATTCAATTAATGCCCAGCTCTGTGCACACATCAAATAAATTGCTTTTAATTTGACTCCAAAGTTATCTTCTGTTAACCACAAAGTTACCTACACTTTTCTTATGGTATTCATCTCTGTGTAGAGAATTCAAAAGTGTCTTAAGAAAGCACTTTTATTTTTTTGATATCTCTTCAAATAAAGAAGATAGAGGAAAAATATGAAAATGACAATTTTTCATTTTTTACAATTATTTCGAATAAGAGTTAACGTAGAAGTTATTTCTCTGCGGATTATTAATGCTCATAACATTTCGCAACTTTGCCAAATTTAAACCTACCGTCTATCTCTTCAAATAAGCGAGATCCCAGCGGTGAGGGTCGAATTTGAAACAGCCTGTATTTATATTGTTGTGATCAACTCTCCGTAGAAAATTTGCAAGAATATGCAGGCTGATCCATTAAAAAAAATCACTCTCTACACACCACCAATTTTTGGAACATTCTGTATAATTGGAAATAATTTTAAAATATGCCGCGTGATTAGTACAACTTTCTTAATATTTTTTTTCATGTTATTTCTATAGGCTCCACAGAAGAAATTCACACGGTTGAGACATCTTATACATTGCACTTGAACATACCTTTGAATATAATTCATTTTTAAATTTGTTTAATAATGTAATAAACAGAAACTGAAAATCATAGTGCTTACAGTCAATTGAACATTTATTATAATAAAAACATTTATTAACTAAAAAATACACCACAATTTTGTTTAATCGGAAATGCAGTTTTTTAAACTGTACGCTGCTGCCTCCTCCTTCTCCTTCGTTTTCTTCTTTCACCTGCCATTACGCGATTTTCTTCTCCTTCCGTTGCCTACACGTCTACGTCTTCTGTGAGTCCTGATCTTATTTATATCTTCTATTAGCTTCCCCGAAAAAGTAACGACCCTTCATTTTTCTAATTACTCCGAAGGCTTTGATCGCTTTGGTCAGGTACTTACAAAATTCGGTATTCGGCACGGCGAATTCGTTCTCGATGTGGTCTGATATCTCTTCTATTGTCAGTCCTCGCGAATGTTCTAAGTCGCCGATTGCCGCCATGACAAGGTCTGGAGTTTTTACAGTGTTGCGATTTGGAAGAGGGGCCATTGCAGTTTTAACTTGTAATTTAGACTTTAATCGAAGCTCGTTTGAATTTAAACTCGGGAACAAGAATTTTACAACTTTCGTCGTTGAAACATTTTTATAAATAAAAAATATGGATACAAACATATTTTGTTTCAGTTCACTTGCTTCCTTAGATGAAAGAATAATACTGTTTAATCTAGGCTTGCTTCATAAAGATTGCACAGATTAATATGTTGATTGATTGAAAATATTTTGCATAAGCTCATATGGTAAAGTTTGCCGTAATAGGACTGTTACCTTTCGAAAAACTAAATAACGAAGTGATTTCTTCATTTCAATTTGTCCCATCGTTTATTACTGCCATAGCATGTAAAAAATATCACATTAAAAGTTAACGTCAAACTGACACACCTTTCTGCAAAAGTGACTTCCTAAAAAGAACCAAATCAGCATGTTTCGTATCCGCTATAATACCGTGCGGTTTTTTACTTGGAGAACTCAATGCTGGTTCTAATAACGATGGACTTGAAAGAATAATTGAAAAAAATGTCATAGGAGAAAGAAATTCAGTTATACAGAGTGTATCTACCAGCTTAAAAATAACTTTCTCAATAACAAATTATAAAATATTTTATAAACTTAATATAAACTTTTATAAATTCAAATTTTATACGAAGGCAGTAAACATTTGAGCACAAAATTTTTACTATAAACTTGTTGATAATTCAGATTCAAAATTAGTTTTATTGAAACCATATCACCAAATATGAGTGGTTCGTAGTTTTAAATAAATAAAGAAAAATCTTTTGAAAATTCACTTTATTTTTAACACATTTTGCTAAACGGAATTCACTTTCATCGATTTTTTAAATTTATATAAAGATTTAAGTTTTTAAAGTAACATGAGTTAATGAGTTAAGTGAAGTAATGACTAATATTTATGCTATATAATATTAACTTTTATTTTTATAATGCAGAACTTATACACCGAAAGGACCTTTCTACTCTACGTTAAAATAAAAAAATACTTTTAATTTTATACATTTAAATATTTTTTTGGGAGTTAGAATATTTAAAAAAATTTCTAATAATGCAGTTTTGTCTATTAAACAAAATCTCGTCAATTTTACAATTTACAATCCTATATGATAAAAAATTGTAATTATTCTTAATAACAAATCAGAAATATGTAAGTAGGTTCCAAATTAATAAAAGGAATTACCATGAAATTACAGTGTGTTGCATTTCTCATCTACACCCCCAGTATTTTTTTTTTTATTAACGTATCGATTTTAAATTTTCGCCAGTTGTACAGGGTGAATCAATCATCAATCATGTCGATGTCTCTTATGGGCATCTCTGTAAATATGTATAAGAGATAGAATTAAACTAGTGGCTGTTGTATCATAGACTAGTTATGTAGGTCTAAAAATGTAAGGATGTGGCATGATACTACGAGCTTAAAGATATGATACATAAACAGACGAGTTTACGTTTCGTTTGTGCATAGCGTCACTGAGTGACGAGAATCAAACTTTGTGTGCTATAATTGAAAGAAATAAAATTAATAAATGTCCATTTATGATGCTTTTATATATTTTATCGTCAGTTTAATGCTTTAGTTAGGTCTCCGATCTCATTAAATGTGCGAATTTTTTTTCTTATTTTCTCATTTTAAGACGAATTCGCGGCGCTTTTGTCAACGGATGACGTAGTCGATGCCCAAGAGCATATCTTTAAGCTTCCTAGTATCATAGTCTAGGGACGTAAATTGTAAAATAAAATTTTATATACAGTGTGGACATAAAAATAGGGAAAAAGCAATAATGTGGCTAGGTATGTTATAAATGCAATAAATAAACCAAGTTATTGTACTTTCATAATAATTTTATTTTTTACTACTATCAAACATGGAGTAACCTATAATAAAGGCTGATATCACACAACTGAACTGAAAACTGAAGCATATTTTAGGTCTATTTTAGGACTCCTCTATATTATTATAATTTTTAATGTCATCTTTTATTTACATGATCTTATACTGGTTCACAATTTGGTGGCGATTAAATAATGTCAATTTTTTATGTAATTTTGAGGTGTGACCGAATAGATATGATGTATGTTTTTTATAAGGTCATTGTGCTAAACTAACAGAGAAAAATGAGTAAAATATGAGTGTTTATATTGGTTCACAATTTGGTGGCGATTAAATAAATTCAGTTTTTATGCAATTTTAACTTGTGAACGAGCAAAATTGTGATTGTAAATTTATAGATAAAATTTGGTATAAATGTTTAAAAATATAACCATTTTTGTGCATTTTCAAGGGTTTTTCATTGGGGTTTTAACGCAAATTTTTGTACTGTTTATGGATTATTAAATTGTTAAGCTCTAGAAGTAGTTTCAAATTTCAATGATTTTTTTATGGTGCACGGAATTTTGAGTCGAAAAAATGATCAAAATGCGATTTTAGTGATTTTTATAGGAAATATTGGTATAATTTATATTGAATTGATATAAAATTCATGAAATATGCTCGTGCACAAATTTGCGGTCCCAAATCGGTGGTTTATATACTACTACTTTTTCTCTTGATTATTTGATGTATATTTTAGTCTTTAAATTAGAAGCTGCCCCATCGTTATAAAACGCATAAGTACATTTTTTGATATTCGAATTTTTATTTAAATTAGATTATAAATACTGTAATTAAAATATAATTACGATAATTATAAAAATAAAATAAAAATTGTAAGTTTAATTCCCCCATTTTATCCCTCACGAGAAAGAGAATCCCCTAAGTGCAGGGAGAAATTCCCCAAACTGGCAACTCTGAATTTGAGTCCATGATCTACTCTGGAACCATTTTTATTCGATTTAGGGCGGAGATATCCACCTCCAAATAAGCTGGCTAATAGTTATTAGACGAATAACTACCATGGAAACAATTAATAAAAAATCGGTCAACAATTCAGAGAAATCAATCAGTTTAATAGGAGATGGATATCTCGACCCTTATTTTTATTCAACTTTCCCCTAAGTTACTATCAATTAGCAACGATTATGACAAATAATATTTTTTAATTTATTAATTGAGGCCGTCCATATGAAAGATAAAATCTAATGAACCACCTACGTATATTCAAGTATGTGTGAAGTTCTGTTTATTTTAAACATTCCTCGTCAGAAATCAATTTCGTCAAATCGATTATTTTATTCCGCCCTGGCTTTATTGACAACATAAATATCCATCAATATTCATCGCTTCATGGAGACCTTATTTATGATTAACTTGATTGAAATAACACTACACTTCATACCGCGTTAATCTTCGTCAGCTGAAATACACAGAAACACATTTTTCGTTGTGTTTGATTAGCAGTCAAAGATAATTAATTACATCAATTATTTTTACTTGTTATTGTCAAGTGATCCAGTTTGTCTTCCACAATAGATTTATAGTGAACGATCCATCAAATGAATTAAGATTTGATTTTAAAAAATTGCATTTTGGAGCTCATGTTTCATTCGTTTCAAATAAATACTAACTATTCTAAAGAAGCTTCCAAACCATAATTAACGAAACTTAAAAATGAATATTAAAGAAATAATACAAAAAAAAAACATTTATTATGATTATTGAACGACTACAGCAACACAAATAAATTAATTTATTTTACAAACACCAACCAACAAGTTATTTTTTGGGGTGCAAGAGGTGGGTTGCAACTTCCCCAAGTGCACAACATAATCACAACTTTCAGCATGTAATTTTCTATCCGTATCGATAATATCCATGCACACGTAGCCTTGCTTGGTCTTCACATTATCACTATCATGAGTTTGATCTGCCGCATGGGCGATACTTAAATAATCCTTGTAACTCATTTTTGACTCGAGAAATTCCTTGCTTCTAGGATACTTCATGTGGTAACAATCGTGAATGCTGCCGTAACAGCAAGGACAACAAACGAAATGTGCTCTATTTTTAATACAGTTTTGTATCACCAAGTCTGTGGCAACTCCACAAGCATGAAGTGAAACACCAATGTCAAATTTTGCACAGAAATAATCCAAGTTGCATTGTAAGACGGTGACGTTCTTTAAAGCCAACTCGGAGATCCGCTCGTTAGCTCTGAGTAAAGATCGCTCTTTATTTTCGACTAAAATAACTTTGCAACTCGGTAGTAATGTTGCTAGTAATATCCCTAAATGTCCGCTGCCACTACAAAAGTCAACAATCGTATACACATGGCCTTCAACTAATTTTATAACAGCCCGCGTCAGGTTTTCTAATTGCTCGCATTTTCTGCTTGCTCGTTTTTGTGGTAGGGCACCCCCGATGGGGTTTGCAAGTAAGGGAACCTCATTCCAATTAAACTCAACCTCGGAACCGAACGGCTCAAAATTATTGACGATTTGAAAATTGAGTTTGCCTACAATATCAATGGAATTATCTACATCGACTTGCTTAGTGTAGATGCGATTCTGTGGCTTGTACCTGTTCGGGTCTGACAAATACAGGCTTTCATTACTAGCAATGTCTTCATGCATCACTTGGTAGTTCTTGTTCGTTTTTATTGTTGGAAGCGATGGCGGTAGCTCGAAGTAAATAAGCTGTAAGTCTGAGAATTGCATTTTTTTGAACCAAGCTGTGCTCAAAGGTAAGGCGGACTCGATTGATTCGGACTTGAAAATTTGGAAAAATATTTGAAAGCAAGGAAATAAAAGCACGTCCGCTAATGTCATAAAAGGGCCTTCACCGTATTGATGCGCTAAGTTCAATTTTTCCACAGGGACGCTGCTTTTAATGCTTCTGTCATTGTGATGTTCACGTGCCAATTTGTAAACGTTGTGCATTCGCACAGGCTGTCGCATGTGGTATTCAAACTTTGTTAACGTCAATGGAATATGTATAAGCTCTTCTTCTACATACTGCTGTAAATTAGTCAAAATTTCTTTTATGGTAGTCGGAAATTCAACTTCACAAAACTTAGTCCAAATTGAGTTTTCACTGCAGGCTAACAAACAGGATTCTTTAAACCCCAGTAAATAATGCAGTTCATCGTTGTTACTGCTCTTAATAATTTGCCTAGACACCGAGCACAACCCTGCAATAATGATGTTGGCAACAGTGATGACAGGCCAAATGCAATACCGAGCTAAATCGGGTACATCATAAATAATCTCGTATTTTACTTTGG
The DNA here is from genome assembly GCA_958336345.1 of Dorcus parallelipipedus. Lineage (NCBI taxonomy): Eukaryota > Metazoa > Arthropoda > Insecta > Coleoptera > Lucanidae > Dorcus > Dorcus parallelipipedus. Next base: position 32,018,061 of record OY284479.1, on the reverse strand, counting down.
ATAAGTCAAGCGAAAATAACGGCTCTTCGAAGTCGTCTTTAGGGACAATATTTAACTTTACACTGTTGGTATCACAGATATGATATACGTGTATTACTAATAGTGTCTCTAGGTTTACTCTAATTATGTTGGTACCGTCAAAAACGGCCTCGACGTACACTTGATTCATCATACTAGACGCTATTAGCCAACTGTCTTTGAACTCGTTGCAGCGTTCGCTTATTCAGTACCTTCTTTCTTGCAATAACACAAAATGTTGACAGCACTGCAGAAATAAACATGAACCCTTCGAATCTCCAAAACTTGCGCTCCTCTAAATATGCTGTCCGATCGCAACTCCTTGTTACCATCTCCCCACTCGAGCACTTCAAAACTTCCTTGAAGTGTGTGTGAATGCACACCCCGATGCTTTGACTCGCTATTTCGTATGCTGCAAAATATATTTGTTATGAGAGAGTTGTGCAAAGTGAATACCTTGAAAGTAGCTACCTGAGCAAGGTTCACATTCCTTAATTATTTCATAAGTGTCTTTGTCTTTGCAGGTGGAGTTCTGTTCCATGAGGAACTCGCGTTTTCTCGCCGGGTTCGTTCGATCGGTCCAGTGGGACTCCACGATTAACACCAGCACTGTTAAACTAACGAAAATGTGAGGTTAGGAATGTTTGACAATTGTTCTTACGCACGTACACTCCTAAAGATGATATTCCGAGGAACATGCGCTTCTTAGGACACGATTCGATCATTTTTTAAGTAAATTGTTGTTATTAAACACCTAATTATAAAAAAAGTTAATCACTTACTGACGTTGCTACTTTCACGCTTATGTTGTAGTTCACAATGGACATTCAAACTATAGGTCTATGGGTTTGGTATAATAGCGTTTTCGATTGACCGCACTAGTGCGCACTCAGCATATCTTCATTTCGTGTAAGGTTACATAAGGTTAAAAGAAAATGCAAATACACTGAGTGCAACCGGTGCAAGTGAATCGAAAACACTATTAGTTTTAGTAGAAAATATAGGGGCATTCAACAGACAAATCGATTTATTACAATCAGATTGAATCGATTTAAATCGATTCATAGAAACATTGAACGGTGGCGTGACCGGTATAACCCTATTTTCTATATATTTGGTATTTAACTTTTCAACAATAGCAATATCACAATATGTTAGCAGTGCGGTTAAGTTATTTCTCAAATAAATCCCTGAAATAAACAATACACTGTTATAAACAACTCGCACACATGACACAAACTGCAGCGCCATATTTAGTCGTAAGATTTTTACGATGAACAATTTCATGATCGATGTTGAATCGATTCAGATACGTTGAACGCTAAACAGTATGCAATCATAAATCGATTGTAAATCGATTGCGTCCGTTGAACGCCACTAATGTCACTAGTTATTCTGACGTTTCATACAAATTTTATTTATTTATTTATTTTGACACCAACATAACTTCAATAAAAGCCTGATTTACCAAATTTGCTTAAACGCACGACAGGTTATATTCTTGCCCGGATTTTATTGTCCGCTACTGTACCTACATTTCTCGTCCAGGGAAATCCTAGAAGCGGTTGGCTGTGTAAAGCTTTATCATAATACTAACTACTAAGAGAGGACACTAGTAGTTTGGCATTTAAAATATTTCAAGAAGTTGTTCTTGATAAAAAAGACAAAAAGAAATGGAAATGTCAATAAATATTGAACTGTATAATTTATTTGAAAGATCCCATGTCCATGATAGCTCAACTTTATTACCTTTTACAGTTTTCTAACAAAATTAGACAAAAATTATGTTAAATTAAATCATATGTCGACTGGCAACATTGATTTAGTGCACGAATGAGCGTAGTCTCTATTTATACATGAGTCTCTAATCTTAATCTCTAATGTCAAGTGTTCAAATGTCCTACTACAGTTGATTAAAGAGTTTGTCATTCATTTTATTTGTGCTTTTCCTTTTTTTAATTAAATTACTTAAATTTACATTATTTTATTACAATTTCTTAATGTGTTGTGTTTTATTGTTTAGGAGTAGCAACTGTATTTGAAGAGCTCAATGACAAAACTGAAGCAAACTTGAAAAAACGGATTAGAAGAAGGAAAGAGAAATGAGAAAATTCTGAGAGTGCTCTAAAGCAACGAATCGAAAACGTTATTAGATGTTATTAAACGTCTGTAGATTAGTGTACTTATAAATGTAAACGTCATTTTTTTATTATATATTATGCCGATTTGATCAATTATTGTAAACTTTTTAAACAATTTGTTTTAAAAGTATTTGAATAGTTGGCAGAACTGATTTCGGTAGCAGACGCGTAGTAGATAGCGTTTCCATTAGTAGATCCTGGGGGGCGTTCAAGTTTTACGCCGAACGTTACCGGACGTTGTGTTTGTCGTTCACAAATCAACGCCGACTATTTTGTCAAGCGTTCATATTTAATGCCAGACGTCGTCGGACAGAGCAACTTTTTACCTATCTTTAACAGATGGGTAAAAATTGTCCCGCATGCGCAAAAGTATGTTTTGTGTTATTGCACGTGTTGTTGTCTGTCGTGCTAACCTACGTATCCGTTAAAAAACAACACCACAAAACAAATAGCAATATTGAATATAATGGAAAATAATAGATTGCTATCTCTATTTGATGCAAGCTCTGGCCAGACATACAATGTGCTTATATCTGTCCACGATTATAATAAAGCCATTGCAGGTACTTAAAGAGATTAATTATCTTAATACAAAGGACATACTTTGAATATTTTGCCATAATTGTGGATCTGATATTCAACGCTATACCCGTGCTATACTTTAATTACCCGACCTTTGCGCATAACCTATAATGTAAACACGAATGAATACTGCTATCAGCTGTTTTGAAGCGTTTTGGGCGTTCACAAATCAACTACGTCCGATACGTTACCCGACGCTTTTCCTAAAACAACCGGTTGTGAAACTTGAACGCCCCCCTGGATCAATAACCTAGATTCAAACCGTGAGTTCAATGAAAATAAAAATATTTTTAAGATTATATTTGTTTCTTAATATTAATGGCAAAAATAAATATTCGAAACTATTGTTGTGTTTTATTTCACTAAATGAACTATTCTAAGACAATATAAGAACAATAAATTATGACCAGTTAAAAGACAACGCTCAGAAATTTGCTTAGTACCAACACAATATAATGGAAATAAGGTCGAATATGGTTATACAGTTGTGGACAGAAAATTTCGGATGTCACCGTCATTCACCTGACGTAAATCTAAAGGAATTTTTCAATTTTTACGTCAGTAAAAAGACAGTGACATCCGAAATCTTGCATACGCAAGAGTATCATTGGGCCGACAGGCTAATCAAAATGATAGGCCGGAGACTGATACAAAAAAAATTAACAAGCAACTGAACTAGCGCATATTTTATTCGCGCTTTGCATAGAGATTTTTAAAAATTGTAAAATTGCAGCGCCATCTGTCGATCAGTAGCAGTAACATTTAACAATTTTACAGAAACCTGTAATGTTTTACAGAAACCTGTACGGTTGCTAAAGCATGTGTTCAGGAATTAGAATTCTATTTTGATTATTTGAAGATTAAAAATTAAATAATTTAATTTTTCCAAAGGGATATCTTTTCCCGGGGGAACTTCCTTCCCCCTAACACATCTATTAAGAATGTCAATCTAAAACTATGCCACAAATTTGAAAATTAGTTAGAACTCGAAAATTGGTTTTATAAACCCCGACCACCTCCCTCGCCAACCGCCCTAGCGCTTGTCGGTCTTATATACCTTCTTTGGTTGCAACTGTGAATGAGAGGTTTGACGTCACAGCTTTACATAAGAGTTTCGGTCGAATTTTTCTTTAGAATTTGTTTACAATTTTATCCTAATTATAAATCGTACTACTTCTTTTTTGGTACTTTTAATTTTTTCGAGTTGCTTTTTTCACTCGCGCAATTATCAAAAATTCGAATTTTTCACTAACAATAAATAAAAACGTGTATTAAACGTGAGATTCGAACCCGCGTCCATTGGAATGCCATCCAACACATGAGGAAACCGGCTACACCAACCACTTAGAGAATTATATTACAAACTGTTTCATAAAGAAAATATTTCTCTTCTGCAAATATATTTTGTGTCAAAAGAATAGCAAACTCTTGGAAGAGTAATTGAATGGCTTTGAGAAAAGCCTATTGAAAGCAGTCACGTTCTTTCTTCTGTTTTTTCCAATTTTACTGCGTTTCTTGTGGTATGAAGTCTAGGCGTCCTTTCTACCTTTCGATAGGAATCTTCTGCAGTATATTCATTCTGAAAGTTAAAAATGTATGCGTTACAATCTTATCTACATTCAGCGCTCAGCGAGTGTTCGCTCAACGCTGCATTTATTGAACGCAATTTTACTTACTCAGGTCTACAGCTTTAAGTCCATGGTTCAATTGACGTTTCACTGTGACGATACTGAAATGACGGTAGTTGCAGTTGGAGACACAAGGTGGAAAAATTCTTGTAAATATCGTCATCTGTCAGTCTTCGCAATAACCTTTTTTTCTTTTCTTCGAGATGTGATTTCGTCCGCGATTCGCGTTTCGAAAAAAAATGTCTAGCCGCAATCCAACGACATTAATGAGTATCCCGAACGAAGAAAGCTTCGACTTCTTGTTCAAGATAGTGTTAATCGGCGATTGTGGCACTGGAAAGACCTGTGTGGTACAGAGATTTAAAAATGGAACGTTCATCGAGAGACATGGAAATACGATAGGAGTGGATTTTTCTATGAAAACCGTCATGGTCGACGGCAAAAAAGTCAAGGTAAGGGGCCATCAGTGATTCTATACTTACAAGAAATTCACAAATTTCCTTTGGCAGTTACAAATTTGGGACACAGCTGGTCAAGAAAGGTTTCGCACGATAACCCAAAGCTATTACCGGTCAGCAAATGGTGTCATCATCGTTTATGACATTACGAAGAGATCCTCGTTTCTTTCTGTTGCACGATGGGTAGACGAGGTTAGAAGGTACTCAGGAAGCTCCGTGTTGGTCGCCCTGGTCGGTAATAAAGCGGATCTTGAAACGTTGAGGGAAGTCGAGTTCGAAGAAGCAGAAGCTATGTGCCAATATATGCCTGAAGTTTTGTTTGTCCTAGAAGCCAGTGCTAAGGAAAATTCTAATATTGAGGAGGCATTCTTATGCTTGGCCACTGAATTAAAGGTAATATACAAAGTATTAAAGAAATATTAAATTGTGTTCTGCGTATACTGGCCGTAATTTGTCATTAAAAAGGTTTTAACCTAAATTTGTTAAATTGACAGGTCAGAGATTAATTAACACAGATCAGACACTGAAGCATTAATGCCTTTGTTTGGTTTATGGAATTATATCGGGTTGATTTTTATCAAAACCTCTTTTATCACATAGGTTCAGAATGATAGAATATGTAGTGATCTTATGTTTCTTTGAATTTTTGTGATAACTCCAACCATATTCTTACTAAGTCATTTTGCTCTATGTAGATTCAGCTCAGCATTTGCAAGAGCTTTATGCATTACAGAACTGGGTAAAACTGCACTTTAGGTTCCTAAATTTGCGCGTACTGAAAACTGTCAGATGCTCGTGCCCTGTTGCAGTTTAATATGTGGTTAAATATAAGGTTAGATTTATTAATTTGTGTTTTATTTATTCCTTTCCGATATAAAGTTTACGCAAATTTAGGAACCTAAAGTGCAGTTTTACCTAGAACTAAATAAAAAGCTGGTCAAGTAGGCTACATTTAGTAATTCTGCTATGTAAATGCAATGGATAAATTCTCGATCACAACCCACTTGACCAGGTTTTTATTTAGACGCTCGTTAGAATTTTGCTCTATAATTTCTAACCTTAAATTAACAGGATAATAATATATTAACTGTCAAATTGACAGTTAAATTGTCAGACTTTTTTTAATTTTTTTTAGGTTAATATTGTCATTCTGTTGGAAAGATGAAATTTAATACAAAGCAAAAATGTTTTATTAAAAAAAAATTTACAGTTGCAAAGTGTAGTCGAAGTTTTCATCACAATCTAAGTTTTTGTATTTATTAAACTGAAATAACAATGATGATTTGAAAACAATTAAAAATTGTATCTGTACATGAATCAGGCAAGTGTGAAAGTGAGGAATTCTCATTGTTTTCGTACCATACAAAATCCCAGTGATCGTTGGTGTAAATAATCATTTTCAGTCGTTGCTGTTATTGTTAATCCTATCTTACTGTGTTATCTACATCCTTTTGAATCTGACTTAAGATGCGATAAGAAGTCGAAAACTAAAGAACACATTCAATATTTTAAAAATGCTTAAAACTCAATTTAGACGTTGCGATTTTTCTTACAAATATTTTGAACTTTAAAACTATAAAAAAATGACAGATCCGAGCGATTTTTCTAACATTTTTAAAATATAGGTTTTTTCCTTGCTTTTCGACCTCACGGTGTAATGTAATAAATTAAAATTATTATTTATATAAATGTTTCTACAGAGAAGGCATGACAGTGGATACCTCAGCAGCGATGATGAAGAAACTGTAAAACTAGGGGAAAGCAGGTCGGTTTCAAGGTGTAGCGCCTGCACGAGACAGCACCTTTTTTAACCTTACATTATTGCACTGATCATGTGCCTTATTGGTGACCCAACAAAATGATCGTTTCACTCCTCACTTGTATACACAACTCATCATTGTATCCATACTCATTTTGCCAGAGGTTGCAAGTTTATTTTACTGAATCTAACCATACCTCTTGGAAGGAATTAGTAATAATTTTCTTATTTAAGAGAATTTAAGGGTCATCTTCTATATTGTGCTTTCTATTATATCGTCCTGAAACGTTGGGTAGTAAGGATGACCCTTAAACAAAGTGTCTAGCCAACTGCCACTGAAGTCACAATGTAATTAATTAATGCTACTGTTGATATTAAACCTACTCTTACATTTAATATTTTTCTTGGTTTCTGAGTACCAGTTAGCTAGCCACCACCATAATTCACATTTGCTCACAAAAAAGTTGTTACCAGCAATAATGGGTTTAATACAGATTGATCTGTGATTGGATTTAGCAAGATTTAATATCATGGAGTCAAGATTTAATATCATGGAGTCATGACATAAATAAAAACAAAAATACAATCAGAAACAAAACTTATTTGTCGATGGTCATGCCGTTTCAAAATTTCATTTGTTTATAAAGAAATGACCTAAAATTTGATTTAAATCCGTCCGGATTGTAACCCTGATATTATTACGTTTAGATCTGATATTACAATATGTACGCTCGTTTAGTAATTAAGTTTTAACACTTCACGTAGAATAAATTAAATGCCATAAACGTCATCGTATGATTTAATCAGTATTAATACTTATACTACTTAATTTTTTTATGTCTGTTAGATTCAACTAGTGTACAAGTCAATTAGGTAGAGAAGTAAACTATCATCTAATAAGCGTAACTTGCTCCATGTATCCTAAATGTTATTATTAATAATTGATGTTGCAATAAACTGATACAAAGGTAAAACTTTTGTTTTATTCATCTCTCAAGTCTTATCGTATTGAATTACACATCAAAATGCTAGTTTGATAATGATGTTATAATTGATTCGTTTTTATTCACATAACTCAAAACTCTGAACAATGTATGCAATTATAAATAAATAAATAATCTATTTATTTACATATTTTACATAAAATATTTTATCTTATTTTATTATGCTAGAATAAATATTTATATACACACTATAATAGTTAGTTTTAAATTAAATCAATTACACTTCCAGTCGTATTTATCTGTCCGTCCTGTAGATGACACAAATTGCACGAAACTGTTTCTATGGCATTTTATTAGGATTTAAAATTAAAAGTGTGTATTTGGGATTAATTTATTCAATTTATGTTTACCGAGACGTAAAGTAAAGTAAAATTATTCTGATGAATCTCACGAATATATATATACATACACTTACTTAGAGAGCTTAATTCATCCCGTATGACTTAGTTATTTTGACACCCGTTTCGCCTACACTCTAATCAATTAAAATCGTCCAGTTTCTTGCGCATCACATGTGTATTACGGTCGACCTGTAGGTAACGCTGGAGGAGTCTTCTTGAGAAGGGTCGATTTCGTTTGAAATCTCTTCCGTGTCTGCTTGGGAGGAGCTGCAACGAAAACAACGTTTTTCACTTTTATTAAATCATCGGGGGAAATCGGGGATTCACCTGTATTGATTGTGCTTGGATCTGAACAGGGATTTCGGACAGTCTTTCAGATAGGGCCAGCATTCACCTGGGCTCCCTGGTTTACCTTTGCCTGCGTTTTCTGCTTCGACGTATTCGTTTAGTAGACTTGCGTACGGAGATTTACTAGCTCTGAAAGTAAATGCGACTATAAAACCGTAAAAACATCAAAGAGGAAACTTGCCAGTTATTTTTATTTCTAGTACACTTTAAGCGTTTTAAAAAAAACCGCATCTGCATTATATGCTTAGAAAAATTGGAGCAAACAAAGATGATTGAACAATTAAGTAGGCAAAAGGGCAAGTAGATTCCAAAGGCTTTAAATGTTTTTGTAAACTGTGAAGAAACTGAAATTCATACAGGATGTTTCACGAAACAATGTAAAATTTCTGGGGTGATTAAAAAAAGTTTTGTAGTACTTTCCTTCTAGGGCTTTAGTCGCTGGGGACATGTGTTCTTTTAAATTTAAATTACATGTACATATCATTAAATTCTCAATTCCTATTCAATGTAGAATCACCTCGGGATATTGTCAGTGTTTCGTAAATCATCATGTGTAATATTTTGTGATTTTGTACTTATTGTAGAAAATAGGAGAAAGAACTATTAGATTTTGAAAGGGGAAAAGCAGAGTATCTACGACACTGGAAGAAGAAACATGTAAAAGAATAAATCTTAGAGACAGGTGGCAGAGCAAAGACAGAAGAAGTAAAAAGTAAAAGAGGAAAAAAACTGTTGACATTGGTTTTTATTGAGCTCGGCGAATTTGGGGCTGTACGATGACAAAAGAAAAGAGAAAAGTTCAAGAATTATCATAGTCATTGAAATTATTCCTCAATTGCAATCTTCATAATGATTTATTGCGACACGATAACTGTCGTCGTTTTAATGTTCAGGTGTCCGCATGTTCGTACGATTGTGTTTAATTATTTTTCTATCGCAAATTAACCCAACGTTATAAAATTAACGACTTCAATCAATTAACTGATACTCGCAAGCAATTAAAAGGTTATTGTCTGATTAGCCTGTGCGAGAAGTAAAAATTATTTTCAGTTAGGTATCCTAATGTCCTGAATAAAAGAAAGGGACGATCACTTACGAAAGAAATAGCTTCACTAATTCGCCGATGAAGCCGAAGTTGTGCAAGGGATGAGCGTGGACTTCGCATATCGCCCTTAACAGGCACGCCCTGCCGTTCATGCCGAAATTTTCCAGAAATTCCTCGATGACGACGTACATGAGGGCTCTTTCTCCACCGTGGAACGCGTATTTGTGTTGCGAAGGTGGTTCAGGCGGTTCTTCCCTTTTCGATCGTTTACTCTTGTGGTGGAACAATCTACGTTCGATATAATTGCCTAAAATATCCCCAGCTGTTCGCCCCATGGACCGCGCTAGTAAAGGGGGTAGTGCTCCGTAAGGGTTTTCATTGTCTGTCAGTCCAAGTTTATCGAAATCAACTGCAATAATTGTTTATAATTACTAAAGGCATTAATTTTTTTAATCAAAAAACAAAGAAGAATGAATTTGAAATGTACAAAATATCTAAAAAAATTAAATGATTCATTAAAATTTTACTTAAAAATTATTATTTTGATTAAGTGCTACATATTTATTACTTACTGGTAAATGGCAGACTTATTGTTAAATTCGAAAAGAAACCATCCGGAGGATGTCGCACAAAAGGCAAAGACAAAGAAGGTGCGATAATTAAACTCGTTCCCGGAGGAAGGGCGAGTCGTCCATCCGAAGTAACCCATAATATCCTCTTCTGTCGAGAGTGAGCTTCTTCGGGGCTGCTAAACTCCACGTTGAGGAGTATGGAGACGGTCAGTATTATCCACGAATTTCCCAGTACGCTCCTGAAGTTTAAGTAAATCTTCATGGCATTCGATCTGGAAGAAATCAGCCAAAGCGTTAGAGATTGCTCTGCTTGATATTCTTGGAATTCAAACAAACTAATTATTTCCTCCGCTTCGCATATCATAAATAATTACGGTTCACGGTTGCGTTCGCATGACATTCTGATTCTTAAATGTTTACACATAAGTAGTTGCCAGTGGATTATAATTAAAATCGTGTCTTCTCAGTTTGAAGAGAACGAGAAAAGAAAAACTCAAAAAACACAAAGAAGTCCTCTTCAGTTTGTGATTTATGATGCAAAACCTTAAATAAGTTATACTTTTTTGAGTTTTTTGTTTATCGAATGTTTTTATTATAATTTTTTATTTTTTATTTAATTTTGTTGCGTTACTAGAAAGGATTGCAGTCTTGAAAACTATCTTGGCTTCTTGTAATGGTCTATTATGTTATACTGAATAGGTTTGAGTGCGATGGGGAAAATTGTGTATAAATTCAAAATTTGATACTTGTACCAAATCAATGACAGCATCATGGCTTGTTCAGTTTTCATTATTAAAATAATACTACATTTGTAAACGCAATAAAATATACAGGGTCATTCGCAGTAAATCGCAGCATATTGTAGATGTACAGCCGTGGGCAATTAAAAGAGAACAAAGAGTAATAAAACTATGTCAAATACAACCCTGGTTAATGAAAATTTGGCTACAAATCTCGCGATAGGGTTGTATCAAATATTTTCTTCTAGAATTTATTATTTGTTAACTTCATCATAAACGCTTTGTAAATCACCGGATGCAAACTGAATAGTTATGCGATTATCTCAGAAATGATACATTTGCAAATATATTTTTATTAGGACTTTTTTGCTTGATTCTTACCCACGAATGCGTTGACATTGCATTGTGCAACCGAGGCAGGACACCTGTATAAGGAAATTAGCATCACAGATACGCTTGAGGAGTTAAAGGTCAATCTAGAAGGAGGAAGACACGTGAGCACTGATAGAGTAGAAGGTTTTACATATCAAGGATAGCGGACAATAAAGATAAAATAAATCAAACAAGCAATGCAAGAAGTGTTACGAGGCGCCGCACATTATAGGAAATAGTCAGCCAAAATGATTTTAGTGATTTTAACAAAGTCGAATGTAGTTAGAAATTAAAAAAAAAAACATAATTTAGTATAATTTTACATAAATCACAAATTAATGTATACGAGCGAAGCGAAGCGAAACTTTCAATCTCGTGATTAATAGCCATTACTCGGGAGTTGGAGATTATTCTTTTTCCACGACTACATATTAATGAAAATTTTAAATATTTTTTGACAGCACTCGGTCGAAAACAAATCTGACATTTATAGACAGTGCAGTAGAAGGGAATATATTTGATTGTTTTCATTGGTGGTTGCTATGATACTATGATATTAAATTACTCAACGGGTCTTTGAGTAGTGAACATCATTACTCAATTAAAAAGTGTTGAGTAATGACAATATTATTAAATAGTCGTGGAAAAACACTTCTTGTTTTTAATTAAGTTTAAAATTTTGAATTTTTGCCTGCTTTTTTTATTTAAATACTCCACTGTGCGCTGGCTCGAGGGCGTTATAGTAGGGTTCAAGTTAAAGGACTCTAAAGTAGAGTTAATAACCACTGAGAACTTGTTGATGTGAGGCTTAAGTAATGAAGAGAGTAGAAGCGGAGGGACTAGAAATATGGTAAAGGTAGATGGTTCGGAAAATTCTAGGAGGAAAGAATGTTAAGACATACCAACGAAGAAGCATATTTTACAGATTACAGAAGAGACTATCTCAATGGATACAAAGAATGGGATTACAGTGCATCACCTACAACTTGGGGATCATAAACGGACCTATTATTTAGAGACTTTGGTCATAAATCGTAATGATCCTGACTTTTTCTGTTGGTCTAAAGAACATTAGCAATTACGCAATTTGATAGACAAACCACATTCTGCAAAATTATAAACCAACTCATAAGCTCACTTGACATCGAATGCCCATTGTTCTAGAAAGGAAATTGTGGTCGGGATCATCAAAAACCTAACAAAAAAGTAAGAGCAGTACAAATTTAATTTGATTATGGCCTTGGAAGTTCACCAGCATCAAAGGCTAAGAAGGAAAAATCTTTTATGGTTAAATCAAACAGTAACGAGAAGTAAAACCGACCACTAACAAAATAATTACAAGTAGTGATGATGATGAAAGATTGGAAGAAACAAAATTAAAAACCTGGAGAGTGAAAAGGAGGAAGAAACTTATTATTATTTATTATTATTCTCTATATTATTATTAGTCTATATTTTATATATTTTATGTTACAATTGAGGTTTCTTGTTATATGTAAGGGGTGTCTCAGAGAGTTTTGCACTTTTATTTTGTCTATAGCTTTAAAGTCTGTTGAGGTATAATTGCCTGATTGTTTGTGATGAGTAAAGCAAGTTTTGAAATTTAATGTCTGAATTGACATATGTCACAATGGTACGGTTTGATGCCCAACAACGTGCGTTTTGTGTTCGCAGATTTTATGAATTAAATTATTCTTAGAGTTCGGCGTCACTTTCGTGTTTGTTTATGCTCTTTGCAACGACGATCAAGCACCTATCACCAATCTAATCAAGTTCTGGATACAGAAATGTGAAAAAAGTGGTTCGACTGAGTATATTCGCCCTCCGGGACTCCCGCGAAGTATGCGTAATGGAAAATGTAAGGCGTAAGATATCACTTGGAAGAGTGGCAGCGGCAAAATAGGCGACATCTAGATGATATAATTTTCCATACATGAATTTCCAATAAATGTAGTTTTAAGTTCTAAATAAAGTTCGTTGAGAAAACTGATGATAGCTGGGTAAAATTAGAAAGAAAAGTGCATAACTCTCTCAGACACCCTTTAAGTATAATCTTGTTTATGATTATCATATCAGGTTTTTAAATAAGAAGTCGTCCAAACTTATTTTATTTCACAATGCTGAAGATAAGTGTTCTCGACTAGCAAGAAATGTTCGCATCCAAGTTCGTCTATTTCTTCTTTTCTTTCTTTTTTTTTATTGAATGCATTATATAAGTTTTAGCGATAGCGAAAAGATAGACGATGTTTATTGTCGGCAAGAGTTGCTCCACTTAAATTATCGTGTAATTGCCTAATCATATCATATCATTGCCTAATTGCTGGATACTGATCCATAGCACTGGACAATATTGAGCAATTAAATGACAAAGAGTTGCTCCACATATTTCGTAAAATGTGTTGCCGTATGTTGCTAGATGTTGCCATGATGTAAAAAATAACTGAAGTTGCCGGCAATTGGGCAGTTTTAATTGCTCGTGTAAGAGCATCTTAAAGGTGCTAATGCTATTGCTAACTAAAGGGGTCGAAAATAGAAAATATTTCACATTCTTTGCATTTCATCTGATACGTTTTGTTGAGATAAAAAAAATTGTATAAACGATACATGTTACAACTACAAAATATGTGGGCCAAAGAGTTTTGTTTTTCACGAGGAACAGTTACACAAAGCTTGTAAAACACGTGCAAAAAAAAACACGCCAGTCCTTTAGCACACTTTTATGTCGAGCAAATTAAATCGTTGATACACATGCGAGATTGTGCATTAGCATAATTACAAAGTGGGAAAATTATGCGAACGGGTATATGACCGGTTATATAACAAGTTGTAAGATTGCAAGTGCCGTGACCTTGACCATCGCCAGTGGTTTGTAAGTCGGTCACTTATTTGCACTGTTTAATCACGATCAAATTGGCACTCTCCGGGCCCGTCATTCGGCTTGTTAATGCCTTGCATGTATGCATGCATAATTAATTGCTATGTTGATATTCCAGAAACACTTTTGCTTGTTTTGTTGTTGCGATGCAAATATTTTTTTACCAAACATTTCGCAATAATTGAAACGCGTTTATATTATAATTTCAATTTTTACTCTTCGTTTTATAATAAAATAATAGTTATTTCTGCATTAAGGGCATAATTAAGATATTATAGCCCGAGAATATGTTTTAAATGTTCGAGGGCTATTATCTACAACTATGCCTGTGGTACATACAATGTTTTATTTTATTTTGGCCTTAAAATGGCCAAAATGTGTGGATTCAACATTTCTATATCGTATGCAAGTGATGTGCACGTTGTTTCCATAAAATAATTATGTAGGTCGTTTGCGTTGTTTGCGTTACTGTGGGTTTGTTTACTGCATTAAAGCCGTCGGGCAATAAAGGCCAAATTATGCCCTCATTGGAGTTCTAATATGGTTCTAAAAAAAGTACAACAAATTAAAGTGGTATAAATAATAATAATAATAATAATAAGTTTATTAAGCCCATGGTACACTTACAAAATGTAAATTGGCATCGTCAGTACAGTAGTGAGATAGCTACAAGTACACCATCTGAGGTGGTTGTCAGATATTACAAGTCATTAGAACAGTATTAGAATACACCTGTTTAACATACATATGCATACATACAAGTTCAAAATAGGTAGTATTACATAAACATATATAACTATAATTACCTTAAGAGGAAAAATTCATCAATTGAATAAACAGAACGTTCTACCAGAAATTTTTTTAAATGTTTTTTGAATAACTGGATTGAATTGAGATCCTTAATACTGACGGGTAACATATTATACAATTTCAAACCCAGAACATTAGTGCTAAGCTTATTTACATTCAATCTGTAGGAGGGTGCATGAAAGCTTGAACTTATTCGTGTATTATGGTTATGGATTGTGTTATTTAAAATGTATTTGGCTTTATTTTGATGGATGTGGCTGCACAAGTTGTAAATGAAAAGACATGTAAGCGTTAAAATATTAGAATTTTTAAAAACATTTCCGCAAGATTCAGTTTTGTTAATACCGAATATACATCTAAGTATCTTTTTTTGGCAAATAAAAACATTCTTAGAAGAACTACTTCCCCCCCACAGACAGATGGCATAATTTAACCTGCTTTCACAGTGTATTTTCCAGCTAACATTTTTATCTAAGGTGATTCCTAAAAATTTTATAGTTTCTTTTTTAGATAAGGTTTGACCATTTACATTTAAATTTGTGATATTAATTGGTTTTTGTCTATTATGAAACGTAATACTATGTGTTTTATTTAAATTCAATAGCAAATCATTGGTCGTACACCAATTTGATACTGTTTGAAGTAGCGTGCAACTGTTGTTGGTTAAAGTAGCCTGAGATTTATCTGAGACAATTAATGATATGTCATCTGCATAGATAGTTGGATTAGTATCAAAATTTAATGTGTTAGAGGTGTGAATTATGTCGTTGATATACATTATAAAAAGAATTGGGCCCAATACAGACCCTTGTGGAACCCCTGTATTTACTGTTACTGGTGATGCATTTGTGATGTCAATTGTGACCTCGTTATTGTAATTGATAGAAACATATTGTAGCCTATTGGTTAAGAATGATTGAATCCAATTTGAGGAATGTCCACGAAAGCCATATTTTTGAAGTTTTTCTATGAGAATAGTATGGTTAACGCAGTCGAATGCCCTACTGAGATCACAAAAGATCCCAATAGGGCACTCTCCTGCCTCAAGATGATCTATGATATTATCGTGAAGGGAATGTAGTGCTGTTTCAGTGGATCTTCCACTAGTGAAACCATGCCGGAACTTAGAGATGATTTGGTGTTTATTGAGGAACTGTTCAGCTCTTTTTAGAAATGCATATTCAAAGATTTTTGAGAAAACTGAAGTGATTGCTATGGGTCTGTAATTCTGGGTTTCAGTGGGGGACCCTTTTTTTGAAAACGGGGGTTAGCTTAGCTTGTTTAAGATACATTAGAAAGGTGCCACTTGTAAACGATAGATTAATTAAGTGAGTTAGAGGATGTGTAATAGCAGAAGCCACTTTTTTTTATTAAAAAGTATGGAATTTCGTCGGGACCAGCAGTCCGTTTACTTTTTAATTTATGTTCGATAATAGATAAGATTTCGGGTTCATTAACTGGTGTTAGGAAAACGGTTGTATTGCAGTTAGAATTGAAACTGGTAGTCTGTGGTGTATTACTACATATAAGGTTGTTAATAATTTCCAAAGGTGCGTTCTTAAAGTAATAATTAAATTCAGTGGCAACTAAAACCGGATCTTCAACTTCCTTGCCATCTAAATGTAATTGTATATTTGAGCGACTAAAAATTATCTTATTTGCAGATTTAGAATTTGATTTTATTATCCTAATTTTACAAATTACTTTTCGCTTTAATAAATTAACACTTAACTGGGCCAACCGAAATGATGTTACAATTGTTATGATCTCGTTCATCAAGATAACGATTTGATTACCGTTTTTGTAATTACCCCGCAAAAAAATCGCGCATCGTAAAAAAGTAGCTCAAGTAAAAGTAACTCCTTCGCCGGATTTTTACGCCAAAGCAGACGCGGCCAGGAGCATTTTTATAACGGAAAACGTATTACTTGGTATTCGAAGGCGTTTTTGCTCGGTGACGTGATCCGCTTCAGGTATGAATGCTTGCGCCTGAAAAATGGCACGAGAAGAGGTCGCCACTCGAATGCTCCTTAAGAATTATTATTGTGGTCGGTGTTCAATTTCGTTTCTGCAATGCGAGCAAAACGAAATTTGGTGGAGAACAGTGTGACCTTAATGTGGAAGATTTAATGATCGCAAATATAATCAATTCATCACCGCTTCAGCATTGATTTAAATGATATCATTCTTTTCAAATTAAACAGATGAATTAAATAGAATTCGTTATTCTCCAGTTGCCATTTCAAAAAATTGCCAATTGGTGTTCATTAATTGGAATTCTTTTGCTTTGAAAATAAAACAACACAGTAGCTTGACCAGCTTGAAGTCTCTTGGGTGTGGGCCAACTCATAATTTATACAACAGGATACATGAAACTGTGACATCAGATAACGTTTGCCAATAAAGAATTGACGAAAATAATAACAAGAGAATTAATAATCGAAGATAAGATCCGCGTGAAACAAAAAAAAATTGGCGCGGACACACCCCATTTAAATGTAGACTTATAGATCATAATGAATGCTTCATAAATATTAATGAGTTGGAATTAGGTGACACTATTGTTTTTGTGCGCCATAAACGGATAACTGTGCGTGAAATACGTGGCGATATCGATTTATTGCACTTGATGTAATATTTTTTAAACAAATTATATTTCCCTACAAAAAAAACACGTTTTCCAAGTTTGTTCTAAAATTACATATTTAGCATACACTTTTTCAGTAAGTCTAAGGAAAAGGGGCTATCCTAATAGCATTCGAAGGAAAGTGAGGATGAAAAATACTCCTATTAATTTAGGATAAACGTCTACAATATCAGTACAGTATGTTTATATCCATCGGTAATCCCGTACATATTTCTGAGAAAATCAAAAAAGTAGATAACAGAATAACATTGAAAACTTTGGACATGATAATCTGACCAATCTGAAACCATATTTTGCGCACCTGCGCAGCAAAATAGAATCAGGGAAATGTTATAACTGCAGCTTATACATATAGAAACTGATATTTATAAGAATATTAATTAAGATTTTTAATTATAATTAATATATTAATTGAAACAAAGTTCAGTTGCAAGTAATTTTAGTTTTATTCGCAATTAAGAGCTTAGTTGTAATTAAGTATTTAATTGCAATTGCAGTGCTGCAATTAAATATTCAATCATTAATTAATTAATTGATTGATGCCCAATAGTGCTTTACGTAACTATTACCATCATATCTCTGGAAATTGAAAAGAACGGAGTTTACAACGAAAAATGACAGCAGCAAATCAAGCGGCGTAACAGCATGACAGTTCTGCAGAATAAAACCGTAAGTTGAGCTTTTCGAATTCATTTACCTACGTCAATAAAAATTTCATGTACTATACAGGCTATAATCAATTAAGTTTCACATACTGCAACCACTATTAATACACAAGGAAAGAAGCGAAGTTATGACATACTTTTGGAAAAAAATGTCAATAATACAAAGTATGGAATATCATGGTGTAATCATTATCAATTATCTAATGAAACAGACCATTGATATTTGCAGAATTAATTCCGATGTGATGAAGAACTTAGAGTATTAATAAATGAAACTTATTCCATTACACCCTGTATATACTTTTGAACATGGACTTCATATTACAAGGAATTTAGAAGAACGCTGGAGGCAGTTTACTTCACCATACCCAAATCTAGAGAAGGAAGCTATATTCTGTTTTCTTATTCCTTTAGACCTAACTCACACGTAACTACCACTTTGGCTGCGATTTTTTTGTAGTTATTGTGTGGGTTCTTTGTGGTCGATATTAATTTTAAATGTAGTGGTTGATACCGTCGAGAACTAACCACACAAAACAAAGTGGTATGAGTTAAGCCTTAAGTCCATAGAACTATTTAATCGTACATTTCTGTCATATCCATATTTATATGAAAAGTAAAAGGAAGCAGTTTCACGACGAGAGTTTCAACCAATTCAATAGCGAAGGCATTATGACATATTTCTATGTTACTTCATTTTCCAAATTGAAATTAAATTTGTTCGCGGAAGGTACCTGATGCACTTGTATTTTTGATACTTGATATTTTCAAAATAATATCAAATTTCTTAACAGAAACAATTTAATTTGAGACCGAGGTCACATGACCAAGACGTTGTCATCACTGTTACCTATGCTGCTATGTCCAGAACCACACCCAGAATCGAGCGTTTTAAATTCATTTATTTCAATCAATAGTCCAAGGATTTCATATCAGAGGAAGTTTTGGGGAAAATGGCGGAGATGAGATAATAAGTTAGCTTCACTAAATACTGAGATAAAAGCTTTTATTTAACTTATTTTCTCTAATAAAAATTCCATTATACACACATGGATTTCGTATCACAAAGAAATCTGTATTTAATGGTGGAGACTGTTACTAAATTATCATCTACTAGAAGATTAAGTAACTCACTAGAAACTTTTAGTTTCGTAATGCACAGAGCTGTAGAGAGAATCGTGCTTCAGAACTTTTCAAACTTATTCCCGTAAATGCCTTTGAAAATTGAGGGATTCCCCTGATGGCCTGAGGCATTCATCTCTTTCGCCTATGTGAAATTCGCCTCTAGAGGAATTTTTCTGGTAAAATTTTCGACGAGTTACAGAGCTTATAACAAATAAATCTTTGTTAGAGAACCAAAGAGAAATATTCGCGAAAATTATTATAAGCATTCATAAGTAAGCACTCCAAAGAAGGAAATCTTTATTATTCCATCAATGCAAGAAATATAAACACTAATTTTCTATTTTCTCCGACGAAAAAACCCAGTAACTTTGGTTCATTAATATTCCAAAAGCTCGTCTATGTTCGCAATAGTTTTTGCACGTTCTTGACCATTCATATCAGATTGAATCGCCAATGTAAATTCTGCACCGAATTCGTGTGGATCATATTGATTCAAACACCACTTGCTCAAGAAAATTAGAGGAAAATCGTTAACGCTAAAGCAAAACTTATTTCCTATTTTACCAAGAAAACACTGCTGCACCTTGCTTTCAAAAGGATAACGGATAAACAAATACGGAGAAACTGTAAATGAAAACGTTCTTTGAATCGAAAATTGCTTACGAACAACGTATGCTGAACGAGTTTCCATTTCGTCGAACAATAAAGAATAACGTGTTGAGGAATCATTGAAAGTGTTATCTGCACAATTGTCCGGGAGTTTCATTCTCATAAATACGGCATCCATTCAACGACTTGCCGTTACCAGCACAGTCGGAACATTCAGGGCGATCTGTTTAATAATAAGTTTCAACTACTTTGTTAATTGAAGTAAACAGCATTTTTGAACGTCATATTCTATTTAGAACATAATAAATTAAACGACTTTCTTAAACATATAAAATATCCGTTGTTAACTCAGGAAAAATTTTATAATTCAGATAACTTTACTTGAAGCTCTATCGAAATCTCTTTCCAGAAAGGTAAATAAAGATAACTTTATTCTAACATTAGACATTTCGACAAACAACCGCTTAGGAGCTTAGGAGTATATTTCTGGCAATAATAAAAGGGATAAAGATAAAAATTTAAATAAAAAAGCGGTGAAATATTCAATGTAACTGACTAACTAGCTTGTGAAGTGTAAGTGAGCTAAAAATGCAGAATTGCTACGAAATGAAAATTCTAAAGAAAATTGAAAATAAAATAGGAGAAGACAAAATGATAAATAAAAGCACAAGAGAATTGGAGAGGAAAGACAAAAGATCGGTGGAAAAGTAATGGAACGAAAGAAGTTAGAACGAAAAGAGAAGCTTCCCATTGAACCGTGACTTTAGCCAACGTTTCATCATTCGTTATGGAAGAATTTTTTCAGAGCCGTTGCACTGTTACTGCAGTCACTCTCGTTCTTTTTTCTGTTACTCCCTCATATACAGTAAGTGTCCACGAAGACCACTAGCAGTGACAGCAGCAAGAGCTCTGAAGAAATTCTTTTGCAATGAAGTTTTGGCACAAGTTTTGGTAAGAGAACAGGAAAGTACGGAAATCAATTACCTGTACCACAAGAAACAATAATTTTATTATAAGAAAATGAACAGTTTTCTTGTATTTGAAGAAATCTTTTTAAGATTTGCTATAATGTGAATGTTCTTATTTCTAAATTAATTAAATATTAGAAAGAGTACTTTTAATTTATATTTCGCCAACTCACTCTCATTTAGTACCCGAATATGAAATGAATACTACTAGCCCACTTGTGAAATTTCATGTTCTGGCGTGTTAACAAGCCGAACAACAACACATTTCGCTTAGAAAATGACGGCCGTTCGCGGGAGCGCACATACATAAATTATTCAGAACTTATTACCGAACTACGAACGGTAAATAATGCAATTAGAGGAGAGGAAACGTACAACCTGATTAAATCGCGGACGAGCAAGAAACGTTATCACTGGTGGTACGCCACTTTTAATCGGTTTTTACGGCCGCGTGCTACGTATAAAATGTCACTTGATGAAGCGTTTTATGTACTGTTACTTTATATGACAGTATGTAAATCGGCCTACGCGCTTTATTATGTGATCCAATAATCGGAGACCGGGTTAAGGCAAGAATTCAGGATGTGCAGAAAGAAGAAGACCAAATTTTAATTAACCGTAAACTCACCAAGACTTTCCATAACACCCATATGTTATATAATTATATTTACTTAATCAGAATCTGCTTATTTATTTCTTTATTTATCAAGCGAAAGTTTAGATTTGTATCTGATTGTAAACTCATTAATGCGATTAACATATTGTTATTCAACCTAATCAGCGAATGCGTTTGCTTATTTCAGGTTACGTTGCACAGATCGTTCTTATTTAAGTAAATTGTAGGTTGCAGATTGTAAGGGGAACGATTTTGAGATTAGCAACGATAATGAACCTATTTTCCATCATATGAGGAGGGTTCGCACACTTGACTTGCCATGTGATTATTATCATTACGTTTGTTTTACTCTAAATAATACCTCTATCATTTTCAAGAAAATCTGCAAAATACTATGTTTGATCAGTTTTACATACATATACGCTAGCATCCATGTCCATGTAAATATCGTGTCATGTAATGCCGAGTGTCAATAAGGACAGAATTAGTGTACAGGATATATCTTTCGTTGATCGCAATTGTATAGTAGTACAAATTTACTTGCGACAATTGTTAGTTGGAAATATTGTATAATAAACATAAATGACAGCTGTAGTTCTTGCCAAATGAAATTGTAATTAAATTGATTTGTTTAATTGGCAGTATCAGAGAATTAGAATATCTTATAAATCACGTGAATTATTTCAGCCTGATTGGGCCTCATCAGAGATATGTACTAAAAAATTACTTTTTGAAAGGATAATAATTAAATTATACACCTCTGATGAGGCCCAATCAGGCTGAAATAATTCACGTGATTTATAAGATATTCTAATTCTCTGATACTGCCAATTAAACAAATCAATTTAATTACAATTTCATTTGGCAAGAACTACAGCTGTCATTAATTTCACTCAATGTTTCCATAGTTACTTTGTTATTTATTTTACTGTCACATTTTGCCTTTTGAATGATGAAACATAACTGTTCCTTTCAATTTTGCAAAATACTAGATGGTTTTTCAAAAAGTTTTCTTTCAGGGTTTGTTTTTGGGTTATTGGAAATTCAAAAAATATGTAAGTGTATAATTTAATTATTATCCTTTCAAAAAGTAATTTTTTAGTACATATCTCTGATGAGGCCCAATCAGGCTGAAATAATTCACGTGATTTATAAGATATTCTAATTCTCTGATACTGCCAATTAAACAAATCAATTTAATTACAATAAACATAAAGACGCAAATTATATGACGACAAGAATAGAAAAATAAAACCTTAATAACTAGAAAAAGCAGTTACATTTATGGTAAGAATGTACCGCAAAAAAGAAGATGGAAAGTAAAGACAATCGCAGAAATATGTTAATAGTACGAACAAAAAAACGAGGAAATGAGGAAAAAATAAGGATGAGCAAGTAAATCACTCCTTCGGATACCTTTATCGACGTTTCACTCAACGTCCTGAAAAAGCTGTCAACCGGTACAGCGACACATTTATTACATTTAAAAGTGTTCAAAGAAGCAATTTGTTATTATTTTCACTTGCCATAACCAATGACTTTTAAGACAAGACAACTTAAGTATCAATTGATGGACCATATTTTACAAAAAATTGATCTATAATAATCTTGTGGGCGAAATTAAATTTGTACGTTCACCAAGAATAGAAATAAGTTGTTCTAACAAAAAAAAAAGCTACACGTGCGTAGATCCAAAAACTAGTGAATCGATGAAAGAAATTGAAAAAGTGAGATTCCAGTTGTGGAAATAATTGAACAAAAACATCTGAAATAAAAATAAAAATATTAAAATCTAAGAGCGAACAGATCATATTTATCTAGAAATAGAAATTAATAGTTGTATCCACTAGGTATGATTGAAAATGAAATGAAAGCATACATTATGAAGTTTCTGAGGAGGATTGCAAAAAAACACAAAGATATAAAATATAAAAGAATACGAAGACATTAATAAATTGAAGGAGAAACAGTTAAATTTAGGGTAAGAATAGAATAAAAGCAATTTCTCTTAACAAAAACAGAATATACATTTTAGCTCGAAAATCGAAAAGAAAGAAGACAAAAATCTGAAAGAAATTTAAAAAACAATTGTAGCAGTGAAGGAATAATTTAGGAAGATTGCAAGGTAGATTAAATAGATAGACAGAAAATGACTAACCAAAAATTCAATACGGCTGCCACATGAAAGACAAAAGTTAGCACTGATAATTTGACAATCGGGGGTTTCTCTTTATATCAAAAATTTTGTCTTAAAAAAATGTCTGAACATGTAAAACTTTAGAAGAGGTCACATTAGGTATTATCGAGTTATTAAGGAACATTGAAATCGGCAAATTTTGGTTTTTAAAATTTTAAAAAGTTATGGTAAATTTGAAATAATATTTGTCGCGAGTATTGAATTTTGCAAAACATTCTCCATTTAACCGTTGCTCTATGCCCTCTAATAACCGAGATACCAATGGTGAGCATCGAAATGTGGACATAGTGTATATATATGTATATAGTGCCCGGATTTCGTAAGGACAACATGGGTAACTTTTTTATTCGGAGAGATACAGAGATAGTTAAATTAGTAAAAAGGTGCGAGTTCAAGAGCTCGTTGAGAATACATTTTCAAATTTTACTTGTCTTGGCCAACTTGGTTTCGGGAGTTTTTCCTTCTCCCCAAAGTTTCTCACGGCTTTTCGGTTCCCAGATGAAAACTAAAGAGTGTTAGTCGGAGCTACTTTTGAGTTGAATTCGGTTTACTAATCGAATTTCGAGGGAAAGAGACAGAACTTAGGAGACAATAAAAAAGAACAAAATTTCCTAATTTCTTTTATTTGCCGTAACTTTTTTGTTACTTAGGATATTTAGATGCGGTTTGAATTAATTTGTATAGTAATTTAAATATTTTTATTGGCAAAACAAAACCAAACTCAATCACAACAATAATAATCAAAAATATTAAATCACTCAAATAAGCCACCATTGTTTGCAATGCAAAGTTGGCACCGTTTCTGAACACTATTAATGACTTTACGGATAGTATTGCCATTAATACTGCTAAATACCTCAAGTACTGCAAATTAGTTCAAACCGCATCTAAATATCTTCAGTAAAAAAAAAAGTTACGGCCAAACAAAGAAATTGAGATTTTGTTTTTTTTTTTTTAATTTTAACCAAGATGGCCATGACAAGTACAATCTGAAAATGTATTCTTAATGAACTATCGAACCTGCACCTTTTTGCTAATTTAACCATCTCTCTGTCTCTTCAAATACAAAAGTTACCCATCATGTTGTCCCTACGAAATCCGGGCACCCTGTATACAAATAACTGCAGCAACAGGGACAAAACATTATTTGGACATTTAATATAAACACCGTGATTTTTAATGACTGAAGATGACTTAAATTTACCGCCACACTAAATTGTTATTACGTTGACAACACCCGGTTCTGTCACTCACCTTCGTCATTTTTCTTCTGATATAAGAAAAGTAGTAGTAAAATAAAAAGAAGTAAAACATTGAAATGCGCCTGCGAAAAACGAACAACAAAATAAGTGTCGACTCCGTAATTTAACACTGAATAATCAATATTTATTCAAATTCAAAGTATCCTCAATCATTAAAAATCACACTGTTCACAAATATGTAATTACAAAGTGCCCACGATTTTTACAAAAATACAAATAGCTATTTTTGTATTAAGGGCGTGAAGGAGACGATTTTGGCCTGCAGCGGAACTATAAGCCCGAGGCCCGAGGGATTATAAGACCCAAAGAGCCATCGTCGTTCACGTCCGAAATGCAAACAAGATTTCTTGTAAAATCGTTTAAATCCACCTTAAAGCTTTGAAAAAATTAAATGGCACGATTCGTTCTCAAAAATCAAGTTACGTTGTGGTTGCTAATGTGATGCAAATAAACATGTTGGTTTCTTAGGTTTTAGGGCGCAATCTGAATAGCTTTTCCAAATGATATTTTCGCGTATTTTGAAAAATAAAGGTACATATGTACGTACTTTACTCTTATGTCGATTTCAAATATTTTGATCTTCTCGGTATATGACAACAGGTATTCAAATTTTGATAAGTGTATGTTGAGTTTGGGAAGATGCAGGGACTTTTATAAAGAATAAATTTTTCGGAGAAATCAATAATAAAAAAATTTCCAATATGGCCCGACTTATCTGGCGATCACTGTAAAAAACGCTACCGCAAAACTGACAGAATAAGAAAATCTACATAAAAATCCATATAAGAACAATTTTTAAATTTTTTTGAATCGGTTAACAATTAAAATAATAGAGGTGGATTAACATTAATAAAACTAACCCTGTATGTACCTATACGTGCGTTAGATTACTAATGTGAAAAAGATATGCCTATACTTCTGAACTGTAATCGATGTTAATATTTAAAAATGACTTTCACAAATCACTTCTAAATTAATACTTTGACATGCAATATTAATATTTAAGCGCTCTGTTATTAAGATTGCCAAGTACTCAAAATTATACATAGAACGTATGAGACGTGTTTTTACCCCCTAACAATTTTTTCCGAGTGTTAAAAAAATTTAGCTGCACTCCACCCGACTACTGAATTATTTTTTTGACTTCTCAGATTGGGGTGGTAGGGGGTAAGTTTTGATTTTCAAATTATAAGGGGTGGCAATTTTTACATATGTGATAGAGCATTGAAGACAAATATTTTGCCTTATAATTTTTATTTTTATCTCTGCTGCCCACATAGCACAGTGATATGCGTTAGATGTCTTGTAGATATCTTCTTGGATATCCATGATATCCTCTGGATATCTTGGATATCTACTGGAGAACCAGTGGATATCCAAATGTCCTTTTTATATCCATAACAGGTTGGATATTTATAGACATACATAAAACATCCCTGTCGATGTTTATGGAACGTCTAATAAACTGCAGAGTATTATACGACAAAATTTATTTTATCTAATTGATACAATGTTTCGATCTAAAGGAGCATTAAAGTTAAATTTATATTGTGTACAAACATTTCTTAACTATGTAATATGTTGCCTAAAAACTGTCCTGTAAGCTGAAACTGCTCGTACCAATTTAATTAGAAAAAATTGTAAAACATAGAATTTTTCTTCGTTCCCTACTTTGATTCAAAATTACTATATACATTTTGAAATATCCAAACATTTCAATGTTTTTAAGTATTTAATATGTACCTACATTGTTTACTTTTTCTTCTATATCCATTGTGAATGTTTACTACATATCCATTATTCGATATCCACAGTCAATATTTGTCAGATATTCAGTAGATATTTTATATGGATTGGACATAACATGGATGTGAACGGCATCCATTAGATATCTCCTAGATGTTTGTGCTATGTGGGTGGTTACCGAGTTATTCGCAGAAAACCGAAAATCGCAGAAATTTCGAAGGGTGCTTTTCCCCACTTAAAGCGTTTTTGCGCCGATAAAAAAAATGGCTCCGTGCTTACCCTAAGATGAACTACTAACCCACAAAGTTTCAAATTTTTTTGAATTTTCGGGTTCGGATACTTCCCTTAATAAAATATGGATTGTTCATTTAACATTAATACAGGAGACATTACTTTTGATTCACAGTGTAAGGAATGCTGGCATTCATTTTCATTTATCTTACCTTCATCTAACACTGGAAACATTGAAGGCACGGTTATTTTAAATTATGCAACATATTATAATTGTTGATTAATTTAAACAAATATATAACACTACAGTACGCCTGTCTTTAAACACTACTTCGAAATTACTGACAAGGTATTTGAGACGTGACACAAATGATGACTGATGAGGCGATGAGTAAAATCACATTTCTTGCAGATTTTTTTATTGCCTAATTGCGTTTCACTGATATACACAGAAAGCACGTTTTTATTTCGGTAGTTATTTTTAGTAGCAAGGATTCACAAATTTAATTAAAGAAGTTGATGTTTTCTTTACGTACAAACTTTGTTTATGTAAAATAAATTAATAGCATATACAGTGAATTTTTTTAAGTGTGGCCATAGGGATTTACATGTTAAAAATTTGACCTCATGTTAATGTATGTTATGGCACAAATTTGAAGCAAATTTTTATTAATAAACATTTTTCTACGAAATGCACATTGCTAGAATAACAATAACATGTTCTATTTAATTATTTTCCGGTTAGAAGTTGAAATTAATAAGCATAGAATTTACCGAAGTCAAAAATCAAATTATTAATAACGTCAGCCTACATGGATTATATTCGTTCAATAATTTGTGTCTATTTTCTTCAACTTTTCACAGTAAAATAAAATTAAGGAAAACGTGTTAGGATATTCTAGCAAAGTTCATCTTGTAGTAAATCGTTTACGACTAAATACAAAAATTTACTTAAAGTTTGTCCCATAACATACATTAACATGAGGTCAAATTTTTAACATGTAAATCCCTATGGCCACACTTAAAAAAATTCACTGTATAATTGATGTAAATCTCCTTGCTGTTTGTTGCTCTTGGGTAATTTATGTAAATGAAAAGCTGCATCTTGGCACAAGATATTTATTTTCTTCTTTTTTGTTAAAAGCGATCAGTTCGCCGATTTATGGCATTTTCAAGTTATGTAGTTCTATTCTTAAAATTATATAATAATATACAGCCTGTCCCAGCAGTGTGTTCTCGGGCTATATCTCGATAAATACTGATGATAAAAAAAATTCAACACAATTTCGTTTTTAATTTTAGAGGTCTACAATGTAAATTATTTTCATCTATACAGAGTGAATCAAAACTGTGGTACTGGACACAACTTTTTTACTTCAAATAGCATACCCTATACAGAGTGTCCACCAAGTACCACGGTCTTCGCTACCGTCTATAATATATAAGACTGAGTTACATCTTAGCTTGTTTGAATTTTTTTCTATCTTATGTACTATTTCATTTATTCATATTTTATTTATTTTTAACTCTAAGAAAAATATTTTTGGGACAGAGTAGTTGATACATAAGTTTTTTATAAGCCATTATTAAATGTATTTTTATCGCTACAGGGTGGTCATGCTAATAAACAAAATATCAGAAATTTCAAAATGACAAAACTCAATTTTCTTAAATAGCATGCCCTATATTTTTCTATCCTAAATTCTTCGTTTAATAAAGTACTTTCATTTTTGTGAAGTATGTCTTACACATACAGGGTGTTAGGTTATTGCTTGGACAAATTAAAACTGTAGATTAAGGGTGTCAAATGGGATCAGAAAGTACCTAGACATGATGGATTTTCGGTACATTTTGAAAAAATGCAAAAAGAGCGAACTATTGAGGACCGCTGATAGTACTTACGTAGCGAGCGCCTATTAAAGCAGATGTCTCTTGCGCGTTGCACAATTGCAATACAATGCACTCGCGCTAACGTGAACACTGCTTAACATGAACTCCTGTATAACGTGAACACCTAAATTTTAGCAATGGCCACTGTCTAACATGAACAGCTACTTTATATACTATAGAAATTTACAACATAAGTCCAAAGTATTACCTTTTACTTCATTTTTTTCCAAAAATACATAATATGTAGGACATAAATAAAGGTTGAAAATGATGTTTTCCGTTTTCGCGCAAACATGAACACAGCTGGTTTTAATTAGTTCACGTTAGCGCGAGTGCACTATAATTGTTAGACGATTCGACGCTGGGGATACTGCCGCCGATATCTACGCACACTGCAGCACATGCATTGCACCTACATTCTTCGTACGTTAGAATAATGTCAACAATTTCGTTATTTGTGTAAGCTGACCCTGACCTGGCACTGACCCGCACACTTCGAAGTCTGTTGAGACACTGAACGTGCGTTATTTGCTTGTCGTAAAACAATAAACGATCTGGGAATTTATGGGAAGGGATCGCCCGCCCGGATGGCGTTCGGCGCGTGGGGTAACAATGGATAAGAAAATCAGTGGTTTCCAAACAATTTTTATCGATTTTTGTTTGAATTTTTTCCTGAAAAACGAAAGCCGCAGCACCCTCGTGTAAAGGCTTATTTACTCTACAGAGTGTTCTCAATACGTGGTTTGAAGGTGTCCAGTCAAATACCTAACACCCTGTATCTGCGATAAGGTAGCCGTGGGAAACGGCAAACAAATGAAGCTGTTGACTTTAATAATTAAT
Source organism: Dorcus parallelipipedus (assembly GCA_958336345.1). Lineage (NCBI taxonomy): Eukaryota > Metazoa > Arthropoda > Insecta > Coleoptera > Lucanidae > Dorcus > Dorcus parallelipipedus. The sequence goes on along the minus strand of OY284479.1, from coordinate 31,988,572 downwards.
TTTCAAGTGACAATAATGTACAAGCATTAGTTAGTTTAAGTACATGACTGCTTTAAACAATTATACATTTTTTGTACTTACATCATACATGCCCCCAAGTTCTCTATGAGCTGTTAGGGATGCGTTAAGCTGGCTATTCTAATATTGCCCGCTGCGGCTGCGGCCGACCTACTAGGTGTTTTCCTTAGGCATTCGTCTTACAAACTGGGAAAACGCAGAAAACCTAGTTCGAAGAGGCCGAAATGAATTCTGAATACAATCCGATACATACAGAGTGTCCCGTGACGTAATGTCACCACTTCACCTGCGTGATAATCAATTCAAACTAAGTGAAAAAGTCTAATAAAGTTTTGTTCTAAAGTAAACCGTTTCAAAAATACTGGGTGTTTACGTTTAATATAATATATAATAATTACGTTTAATATAATAATACGTTTAATTTTTTAGTTTTTAAAATTTTAAAGTTCATCTAATCATTTATCCGTTCACCTAATAATCAATTCAAACTAAAAAAAAAAAAAAAAACTCTAATAAAGCAAATCGTTTTTCAAGGATATGATGTTTCGTAATTTTCAGAATTTTTAAACTTTATCTTAGATCTCTTTTGAAGCGCGTTAGAATATGTTTAGCAAACAACGGGGGTCATTTTGGACACCTTTTGATGTAAAGTTTAAAAATTCTGAAAATTACAAAACACGTTGTATTCCTGAAAGGCGGTTTGCTTTATTAGAGTTTTTTTTTTCCAGTTAGAATTGATCATTAGATGAACGGATAAATGATTAGATGAACTTTAAAATTTTAAAAAATAAAAAATTAAACATTAAGCACTCAGTATTTTTGAAAGGGTTTACTTTAGAACAAAACATTATTAGAGTTTTTTACTTAGTTTGAATTGATTATCACGTAGGTGAAGTGGTGACATTACGTCACGGGACATCCTGCATAATAAGCTTATGTATCAACTACATCTGAATTAAAAATCTTTTTCTTAGGCTGAGTTGCACCAACGTCGCGTCATGGTTAACTAATCCTAGATTAAACATAGGACTTTATTCACTTTAATTCGAGATTAATCGATTAATCGATGTCGGTGCAACTCAGCGTAAGAGTTAAAAATAAATATGAATAAATGAAATAGTGACTGCAAATGGTACTTTTTAGACAAAATGTTAAATATTTCAAGAACGGTTAGGTTTAGGTATAGATAATGGTATACAGAAAATGTGTTGAATTTTATGGGAAATCCAAATTTGATTTCATATATAGGCTGTGCCATTTGAAATACAAAAGTTGTATCCGGCACCACTGTTTTGATTCACTCTGGAAAAATAAAAATAATTTTATATTGTAGAACTCTAAAACTAAAAAAAAAAAAAAACTGTCTGGAAAACTTTGTTGTATCTTTAGTAGTTATTAAGATATAGCCCGAGAACACACTGTTGGGACACGCTATATAATAAATAAAGGAGGCATATAATATAATAATAATAATTTTATAAAAACATTTTGATGCAAAACTTTTTATAAAACTATTATTATATTATATACCTACTTTAGTATTATACATATATTATTATAGGTATAATTTTAAGAATAGAACTACATAACTTGAAAATGCCATAAATCGGCGAAACCGGTCGCTGCTATCAATAAATAAATAAATAAATAAATATCTTGTGACAAGACGCAGATTTTCATTTACATAAATAAAAGCATATAGTTAGAATAATTTTATCAAATTATTGTCGTAGAAAATTTGTCAGTTTCTTTTTCAATTTTAACTTTTGTAAATTCCATCAATTCCATACTATTTAGGACTAGCTCGTATGTTTTCCTATTACTTTTACTTCGCTAATTGGAAGAACTGTACTTGCAAAATTGATAATTAAGTTAAATAAACCACTGGAGTATGCAAGGTAATCAAGAATAAATGTACCAGCGAATATAATTAACATCGTAAATGGCTTGCAATTTTGCTAGAAATGCGAGGAAAAACTTATCGCAACTTATTCTAACTGTGCTCAGTTGGCGGGGGCATTGAAATAAATTTTTTTTATAGAAAATTTGCTGAAAGTAAAATCGTTATTCAGACGTACACGAAATTTATTGTTTTACAATTTTATAAACGTGCCACTTTTATCGAATTTCATTAAATACATTACTGTACTTTATGCGTTATGTATTATGCATGACTTCCGTCATAAAATTATGTCATAAACGTTTGCTGTTGCACTCGATACTTGCAATAAATTCCGGGAAGATTTATTGTTTAGTATTGCACGTGTGTTAAAAATTATTATTTTCGTTTTTTCTTCCTAGTTCTATAATTATGATATTTTAATGAGTGGTTTTCCCACATATGCAAACTTGACCGACTTTAACTCATTATTTTATTAATCTCAAGAAGGTTTTAAATCACTCTATTATACATATTTCAGAAATAAAAAATTGGCATTCTATCAGTTTATTTTATTTTTTATTTATGAACTAGAAATTCGGAATATATCAGTTTTTTTAATCACAAGTTTATTATGTTCTGCGGTATTCTAATGACCGGTTTTGCCGCATATTTTATAAGTTTATTAAATTAATTTAAACAATGTCCTAAATGTATTTGGAAACGTGTTAGACATTAATTTTTTTTAAATTCTTTGGTCTCACGTCATTCAATTAACTAAATTATTTAATTTTTTTTTTTTTGTTTGAAGCAATTCTATTAATACACTGAATCATTTTGTGTTTCGAAAAACTCAGGCAATATATTTTTATTTAGCACTATGCGAGTGTACTTACAGTAGATTTTTTTTAGTCCTCCAATTTTTTATTTATGAATTAGAATTGAAAGTTTACATCGAATATTAAAGACGTAATACTAAATATTGCTTAATTAATGGTTTGACTAAATTTAATTTCAGTTATTAACAAATAAATAAAAAGTAAAATTAATAATTTAAAGAAAATTCTGTATCTTTTTTTACTCAAAGACATTGACATTAAGAGCTTTATGTTTTGGGTTTATGTATTTACTAATTCGAACAAATACATAATTCACAGTGTGATTGTTAATGATATTTTGAATTTGGCGCTATAGTTTTTAGTGTATTTCATGTGTTAAATGTGGATGAACAAGTATTGATTATTCAGCGTTAAATTTCAGAGTCGACACGTTCTTTTTTTGATGTTTTATTTCTTTTTATTTTATTACATATTACTATTCTTATATCAGAAGAAAAATGACTAAAGTGAGTGACGTCACAGAACCGGGGTGTTGCCAATGTAAAAACAATTTATTATGGCGGTAAATTCAAATCATGCTTGGTCATTCAGAATCACACTGAATTTTTGTATTTTATTATATTGTCAAATAAAGCCGTTGATTAATTAATTAAAAAATCAGACATAATCATCTGATATTTCTAAATATGTAAATTTTATTAATATACATAGGCCTATTACGAGAACCATTAAAATAAATTGCAGCCACAAATGTTAATGTTTCACCGAAATTTTCAATGTCAAGTCTAACAATTACATTTTATTTATTACTTAAAAGCTCAAAACTAATCTTGAAAGCTCACTGTCGTTTTCATGCTGCTTTTTTCACAGTAACACATATTAACCGCTACTGAACGATTTTTATTGATTAGCTTGTAGAGAAACATTGTACAGTATGAGCGAAAATGATTGAATGATTGAGGACAATCAGTTACTATAAAAAATATTTATTAATTATTTATTGAATTTTTTTTTAGTTTGAATTTGAAGAATTCCAAAAACGTAATTAAATAGAAAATTATTGCAAGTATCAACATGGGAAAGTGAAAGAAACTCATAGTATTTTTTTTTACTTAAGGACGAAGGAAAAAATTGAATAGAGACATTCGACAAAAATAAAACGGAAAGGTAATAAAATTAAATTTAGAGTAAAATTTGAAAGTTTTGTGAGGTTAGTGAAGGATAATTGAAAAATGAAAGATATAAATGAAAAACTTAGACAAAATAGCTATTGGTTGAAAACTGAAAAATGGGTTGGGTTAGGTTTGAAATTTTTTGACACATTTTCCACTTGACAGAATACCATAAGATACTAAAATTTTCTAAACATTATCAATATCATTGCACCCTTAATTAAACAAAACTAATGCTTCATTCAGATTATAAAAGAAAACTTGATAAATTCTTGAAACTTTAAACATTTAATAAATTCAACCTTAATTAACTCTATACATATACATAATGGTGATTGTTAATTGAGTCAATGTGTATCAGCAGAAAGGAAATTTTGCTATTATTTAGATAACTAGACGATTAAAAAAAATTTCGCCAATTAATCCTGCCACTTACCTTCGCTTAATTAACCGCCGCTAACACAAATCGCAAATTAATGAACACTTATTTACAAAACTGAGCAACAATCAAGAGCACATAAAAAACAACGGTACATAACGTATCGCACTGAACACCGTACTGGAATCCTTCTTCATGCCTATGGCGGGGTCCACTCGTCTCGTCCTAGGCAAACTATTCCTTCAGCGACCACGATAGTTCTGGCGCGCAGCAAGCGCAGTTTGCGATATATTTTTTTTCCGCTGAAGAATGAAGAAGTTTCCGGCTTGCACAGTCTGCGGTCTTTGCTGACCGATGTACAGCAGGGGAGTTCACTCTCTACTCCAGTGACCGAGTTCAACTTCGCAAAATTCCATCGGCCCAAAAGCTCAGACCACCACCCAGGGGCAAGTCTGCAGCAAGCAAATTCGACCGAATCTGACCGCAAAGTGGTAACTTCAGGCAAATGTAATTGCATTCACTCATGCCCTATGCTTAGAGATAAATCGATACCATCAAAGTATCAATACTTTTACTCATTACTTGTATCGAAAGATAATATCGATAATTACTCAGTATCCAACCGAAAGTATCGATACTTACTCGTATCGAATCGGAAGGAGAATATGTTGAAGGCTTTCGCGGCCGTTGTCTATCTTCCGTTGGACTTCCGATTTGAACCGCGTCATTATTGAAATATGAAATTCGTATCTTATTCGTTGAAAAGCATAATTATTAAAATACCTAAAAATTACGGACAGGAAACGTCGACTGCATTTTTAGTTGTTTCCTATCCGCAGTTTTTAGATATTTCAATAAGAACTTTTTTTATATAAAACACCGCTGTTCAAAATGATAGAAAAGTTTTGATATCATTTTAAGCAAACCACAAATAAACCACTGGGCGATATTTCTAATGGCGAATTCCAATTACACTCGGTTACACTTAAGTGTGTTCTGATCTCTTTTTACCTTCCTTCGTATTATAATACGAGATACAGATATTTTATTTTATTAGTGTAACAAGGCAGATAACTCAGAAAATGCGGGAAGGCCAAATTGAAGTTCTTGCAAAGAAGTGCCCGTCTTGACACATCCCTTTTCACCATGACCATTATTTTTCCCTAAACATTCCTATCGGCCTCCCTTATTACCAAAACATAAACAAATACTGCGCACTTCATTTTATTTAAAAACCGAAATGATTTCCCTAAAATATTCTAAAAAATCAAAGACATTTATTTGCGTTGCAATATTTTCAACCAATATTGGAAATAATTTAGTTTATGCCGATTTGGTTATTTTTAACAAGTCACCTTTGTAGAGAGGTGTGTCAGTTTGACGTTAACTTTTAATGTGATATTTTTTACATGCTATGCAGTAATAAACGATGGGACAAATGAAGAAATCACTTCGTTATTTAGTTTTTCGAAAGGTAACAGTCCTATTACGGCAAACTTTACCATATGAGCTTATGCAAAATATTTTCAATCAATCAATTATATTAATCTGTGTAATCATAATCAGTATGAAGCAAGCCTAGATTAAACAGTATTATTCTTTCATCTAAGGAAGCAAGTGAAACAAAATTTGTTTGTATCCACGTTTTATTTATAAAAATGTCTCTCTAACGAAAGTAGCAAAATTTTTGTTCCGGAATTATAAACTCAAATGAGCTTGGATTGAGTCAAAATTTAAAGTTCAAACAGCAATAGCTCCTCCAAATCCCAACACTTTGAAAAAATGCAAAGCTGGTCATGGACGCCATCAGCAATTTACAAGACTCGTAACGACTGACGATAGAAGCCTAGCAGACCACATTGAGAACGAATTCCATGTGCAATGGTCCCTCCAAATCCCAATACTTTGAAGACAGCGAGCTGGTCATGGCCGCATCGGCGACTTACAAGACTCGTGAGTACTGACAATAGAAGCCCTAGCAGACCACATCGACAATGAGTTCTACGTGCAATGGTCCCTCCAAATCCCAACACTTTGAAGATCGCAAGCTGGTCATGGCCGCCATCGGCAATTTACAAGACTCGTAACGACTGACGATAGAAGCCTAGCAGACCACATCGAGAACGAATTCCATGTGCAATGGTCCCTCCAAATCGCAATACTTTGAAGACAGCAAGCTGGTCATGGCCGCATCGGCGACTTACAAGACTCGTGAGTACTGACAATAGGAGCCCTAGTAGACCACATCGACAATGAGTTTTACGTGCAATGGTCCCTCCAAATCCCAACACTTTGAAGACCGCAAGCTGGTCATGGCCGCCATCGGCAATTTACAAGACTCGTAACGACTGACGATAGAAGCCTAGCAGACCACATCGAGAACGAATTCCATGTGCAATGGTCCCTCCAAATCGCAATACTTTGAAGACAGCAAGCTGGTCATGGCCGCATCGGCGACTTACAAGACTCGTGAGTACTGACAATAGGAGCCCTAGCAGACCACATCGACAATGAGTTCTACGTGCAATGGTCCCTCCAAATCCCAACACTTTGAAGACCGCAAGCTGGTCATGGCCGCAATTGGCGACTTACAAGACTCGCAAGGATTGACAATAGAAGCCATAGCAGATCACATTGAGAATGAGTTCGCCGTTCCGAACACCGAGTTCAGAAAGCATCTGACTAAAGCAATCAGAAAAATGTAGGGTCGCTATTTCCTTGGGAAGCTATGGATAAGGTGAGGTCGCATAAACGTCGTTGAAAACGTGTAGGCAGCAGAGAACGAAGAAAATGCGCAATGGCAATGGCAATGGCGGAAGAGGAGGAGGAGGCAGCAGCCTGCATTTTAAAAAACTGCATGTATTTCGGATTAATAAAATTGTCGTGTAAATAATACTTTCTTGTAATAAATGTTTTTCACAACAAATTACTTTTCAAAGTATACACAGAGAAAAATGAATAGCAGTATTTACTACAATTGAGGGGGTCAGAAGCCAAGGGGTCCAAGTACTAAAATGCAAGTTTCGAGATATTTTAACCTAAACATTTTTTACTCCATAAGAAATCTAGATTCTAATAATCTCAGATAAAAAAATGTCAGCATTTTAAGGATCTACATAGATTGCTTGATAATAAACATAACAATACCTAACAAAAAAATACTATCTTGCATACATTGGCTCGAAACAAATAAATTATTATAAGCGCTTAAATTTCTCTTCGAAAAGTGGTAGCACTAGAGGGTATTTTACACTTGATTTTTTTTGTCACCAAGTAGATTTAGATATCTAGTTTCAATATCTGCACTAAACGCAATATTGGAAAAAAGAAGACTTGGACCCCTTGGCTTCTGACCCCTTCAATTGTAGAACAATTTGCGTCTAAAATAGCTCCAGTGACAATTTATAGAAAAAAATTCGTCACATTTGTGCAGAATTATTAGTTGGACATTTTCATATCCTCTTCTACACTTTTTGACAGTACCAAGTTCGCAATGAGTAATTCAAAATGCGACAATAATGTTAATATGTTACGCGTGTTTGTTATACCGGGTGTTTGTAGAACGGTAGCCAGTTGATAACTCCGTTAATAATAGAGGTATTTTAGTAAACTTTCTTTTGTTTTGTTTGACATAAGATAGCCTACATGGCAATGTGCATTGCTCTTTTCCCAAGCCTACTGTGATTGAGCTATTATACATAACTTTGCTTTTCCAAATGGAACACCCGGGATATTTTGTGATATTTGGAATCTACTCTAAAAGCTCTATCTAGTAGCAAAGTTTCGACAAAATCAAAGACATGGTTTAATTTTTTCAATAATTTTTTAATTGTGTACATGTTGGCCGTGAACTGTTTACAACTGTCAAAAATGCTCTTACATTGATATAATAAATAAAATTAAGTCAACAAACTGCTTTACTAAGGAATTATTGCATCTTAAAACATAAAAAAACATAATTCATAAAAAAAAAATTTAATGGAAACATGAGTTTCAGTACATATTTGACAAGTGCATACTTTCCAACGGTATAAGACACTTGGTTATTTACTGTACTCTAATTATTTAAAGATCAATTAAAAAATTATTGAAAAAATTAAACCATATCTTTGATTTTGTCGAAACTTTGCTATTGTATAGAGTTTTTAGAGTAGATTCCATATATCACAAAATATACCGGGTGTTCCACTTGGAAAAACAAAGTTATGTGTAACAGTATAACAGTAGGCCTAGGAAAAGAGCAATTGCCTTATAGGCTACCTTCTGTCAAACAAAACAAAAAAAAGTTTACTAAAATATCTCTATTATTAACGGAGTTATCGACTGGCAACCGTTCTACAAACAGCCTATATACTGTTATGAAACGACTGACAAATTTGTAACTAAATTTAAAAAATTGTAACATAATTTGCAACAAATTGTAAATATTCCTACTATTTTCTAATGACACAAGATTTTGTTAATTTTTAAGAAAGTATTTTTCTTAGTGTAGAAGCACATTTTGAAATTAATAAACAAAAATTGAAATAAATTAGTATAATGGGAAACCCAACAGTATTAATAGATGACTAAAATTTAATAACACATGAATTGAAAAATATTTAACTTTGTGTAGGTGTGGTACAATATCTCCAATTTCGTTATCAAAGAGGAGTCCTGTACAAATTAAAAGCACTGGGTGAAAGATACAACATAGATATTACAAATATTTCGAATACGATTGCAACTACTGTCAAATGCCTGTCAAGTTTCATTTATCGTATGATTGTAAATTAAATCGGACAATTATTCGCTAAACGGCATCACTGGGATGAACTGTCGAACATGTAGCATAGAACCTTTTTAAATTGATGTTGCCCAACGACTTTGCAAAATTCCATCGGCCCAAAAGTTCAGGCCACCACCCCGGGGCAAGTCTACAATAAGCAAATTCGGTAATTCCATTCGATGCTCCGGATAGAGTTTATGCGAATCGAATGAAGAACAACTGGAACAACAGTTCACTGATGAAATAAATAAAACAAGCATCACACCGTTTCGATTCAAGAATCCTTGAAGTTATTTTATCTTTGATTATGTAATACTACATAGTAGTAGATATTTTGCTGAAATTTTAGTTACACAAATAAAGAAGTAACTCGTGTCTAAATAAAAACCTTGTCGAGTACGCTACATTTAGTAATTCTGTTATGTAAATGCAATGGATAGATTCCCGATCACAACCTACTTGACCAGGTTTTTATTTAGATGCTCGTTATGTAAAAAGGCTAAAATATTCATAATCATTTCCTGAAAGCATAAAGAATTTGTTAAATGAAATTACAGTTGACGTTTTGCAAATGTAAAAAAATATTGCCAGAATATGTACAAAATATGTTTAATTAAAATATTACTACATACATTTTGAAGAGGGCGAACTGTGAACACGTATAATTTTTCCTCAAATATTAAAAATTAACAAAAATTATGGCGGCTAAAAATAGAATCACTAGATAATTAAACTGCTTGACTAAATTAATACCTTAATATGGTTAATTTTAAAAGTACAGTAAAGCCCCGATCAACTAATGAATCCGTAATCCGAATCATAAATTTTACGGTTCGTCATATACTCATTGTAAGAGTATATAAAGCAGGGAGTCCCCTGATCGTTAAAAAGTAACATGGCACCGGAGAGACCCCAAAAGACATTAACTCGCAGATTATTCGCCTGACTAAGGGCCAGTTTTTCAATTACTTTAACCTTCAGTTTATTGCCATAGGAATAATTGTTACTATGGGAATAAACTGTTAAATAAAAGTTAAAGTTGACTTGTGATTGTTAAATCGGCCCTAAGGGGGTCATTCTAATCGGATTTGCAACTTAGCAACGGTGGTACGTCCTTAGCAACTGGTAGAGGTAAATTAAATAGACAAGACCTTCACACGTAATACGATCGGACAAGTCTTTGCGATAAGAAAGAGGTGTTACGGTGTTTCTTGCTGCACGTGAATTATAATTCAATTATAATTATAGCAATTATAGTTTCATTGTTTACTATAAAGTTTGTCCCATCAGCAGTTTCTGACGTGATAACACACAGACTTTGATGATACATCGGGTTCTTCTCTAATTGATTTCACTCTAAGAAGCTGCAATCTCTTCAATGTTCGGTGGTAACAGGATACGATGTTGTGCAGTCTCGATAATGCTCGGAAGTAGGATCATACCAAGTTGTAATTTGCAACCCTGATTAGAATGACCCCCTAGGAGTGCGACATTTCCAATAATTTTGAATTAATTTGAAAGATGCTGTGTTTCTAAGTTTGTGCGGGTTCGCACAAAAACAGTCCTAGAACTTCCGGAGCATGCGCATAACAAACAAGGCGATCGAGTTTTTTTCAGAACAGTCACGGATCCAGTAATCCGGTGTTTTCGTCTTTCTTAGGACTGTCCTGAACTGTTCTGGAACCGTTCTAAACAGTACTTGCTCCGAAGGAGGACGATTGAGAATTGGTTCTGGGGCGCCTGCGCATTTTGAATTTAATGCAGCTGCGTTGATAATTTTCAAGAGTTAGTAGAAGTAATTCATTTCCACACAAAAACTGAAGGATATATGGAGAGTACAGCAGAAGAAATGCTGAATTTATAGAACATTTAGAAAACAATAATTTACAAGTTGACGTATCTGGTTTCGCCATCTACACGCTATTTTATAAACTGAACGAAGCGTTTTGGTATTATCGGATTTTCTCGCGTTTTGAGACAGTTCAGATTGTTCTTCATTGCGCTTACAGTTCTGCGCAATCCCTGAACCGTTCTTGAATTTCGAACTCGAACAAACCTTCTGCTGTAATTTTAAAGAGATCCCAATAATCCGGATTTTTCATTAATTTTGATCACCTAGTATTTCGATAGAGAACTTTATTAAGAAAGGAATGAAATGGAAAGTCTATGAACACGAAAAATTTAACGTGTACATAATTAAGTCATTAAATTATGAAATTTAAGAACTTTAGAAAAAAAAATACTTCATGGAATAACACAAAATTCTACTTTTTTAGATTGGAAGGTTCAGTGATAGCATCAACACTATAAAATTTATTGATCACTAGCATTTTAGAGAGTGTGAAAAAACTAAGACGACTTATACTGCAGAAACAGACTCTGCTTTTAGAACTTGAAGCAGGTAGGGGACTAACGAATAAAATATGATAAAGCATTGAATCTCTCGATATTTTGCCGAGTATCACGACAGGACTAAATGGCAGAATCAAAACCCTATTGTCAATAGTAAAATGGGGACAAAATAGCAGATGCAAAACATAAACAAATTTGCTCTTAAAGAAGGGTAGAATACACGTAGAAATAAGCGAAATGAAATTCAAAAGTTCCATTTTTAGAACTTGACACTTGATAAGAGCTACAAACTCTTCAGGAACTGAACTGGTTCTAAAAGTTCGATTTAAAACAATCACTTATTCTACAAACCGGTGTAGTTTCACATCTAATTTTAATTTTGGTATAATTATTTAGTTTGACGATGCAACACGTTTTCTTAAACTAATTTGAAACCTGCATAGAAAGTCGACAATTTTCCGAAGGATTAGTATGCATTCAGTACTGAATGCTGTTCTTCAGAATGAATACGTGCAACTCTAATTTGTAACTGTAATTAATTTTCTTGTCAAGTATTTCACGTAAAGGAAAACAAGGATTTGGTTTGTTATATATACTACTGTCCTAAATTCAATGTTCAAAAGTTTTTCCTTGCTAAATGTGGCCTAAAGTATGTAATTCAAAGTTATATGCCTGTTATTTCCTTGAAGAAGTCCACTTTGTTTATTTCTTCAGCAAAATTTCTTGCGAGTAACTCTTTCCTTGAAAGTGATTCATTTCTTCAATAACACCCATTGATTATCTGGTAGCTTAATACGTATTTAATGAAAGCACAAACTCTGTTTACATTAATTACACCAACTTCTATCTAATTAATAATTTCCTAGCACACAAACGACGTGCAAACCATAATTTAGCCAGCCACTGCAATGATCATATCAACACGCCTGGAAAGTTCCAAGCTGAATACAAAACAGCGACGAGCTGTTCAAAAAATGCGGTGATATTGTCTTGTAGGTGACACGATCTACTTCCTCATCATGATGATAAGCAGCGACCCGATTAATTAAACACACATCGCATACCTGCTATCTTCTAAGCAGCTAAAATGGTGCCTGAGGGAACGCTCCAAACTGCTGGCAAAACCCGGTGCTCATTTTTTTCTTGCAAAATCATTATACACATGTGAATTTGTTACTGGGGGGTCAATTGTTCGCCGAGATTCTTTACGATCACCTTGATGATGTGACTCACTAATCTAAATTTGAGTCATTTCTTCGAAATGGTTACGATTCCATAAGAGATGAAAGATTATTTTTTTGCAAATTAAGGTGAAGGCCATAAAATTGGTATTCACATATAACGGCTGTTCTGTATTTCTGGGGAATTTCCCCATTCTAAGACATCTTCAAGTTAAACTGGAAAAGTTTAAGAGCCAATGTGGATGAAAAAGAGGAAGTTTTTTTTCTGAAATATTCTCCTAAAAAATATTATATAATTTTTAAATAAAATTTTTAAAGAAGTTCAAATTACTGTGAGCATTAGTAAAAATATTGTATACTTTGAACCGTTTAGTAAATTAAAATATCTCTAGCTTTTAGTCGGCGAACTGAACTGCGACTTCCAAAAAAAATAAACACACACATTTAGGTTATCAACTTAAACGATAAAGATGCGATTTATGAAGGAGATAGTCGAATCAGGATCATTTCGCAAAACCGGTCATTACTTGGTCACCGGAGTAGCCGCTATTCCATCAACAGGTACTGTAGCAGCTACAATATTCCACGACGATTGCCAAATATGGACGGACGGACCATTCGCGGAAACAAAGCAATTTACGAACCCCATAAAACCTAAAATACATATTTACAGTGCAATTTTACATGTTAAGGCAACGTATGCTGCTGCTAGTTAGTTCTTACTGCAAAATCCAATTCCTCGTTCTAACTGTAAATATAATTGGAAAATTTAATGCCGGAGTAATTACCTTGTTTGCATGTAGAATTTCCGCTTTTAAAATAATATCATTTGTTAAATGTTTGCTAATAGAATTCATTTAAGAGCAGGGGAGCGTGTCGTAATGACTAATGAGGGCCTGCAGGCAAGAAGAGTCACCCTGGTTTAGGTATAATTAACAAATGAAAAAGATTGAAATTTGATAAAGCAGTACCCCTTCCTTTTTTCAGTGTCCACTGACAACTTTGTTTATTTTGACAACTTGTTTAATATATTTTTTCACTTCTGACGAAGCTGTCTAACGATGGCGAAACGTTAAGTATTAGTGCACATATTCAGTGTCCGTGTCAAAGAATTTGTGATACAATTTTCATCGGACAAGAACCTCTTTAATTATGTATTATTGATATTATTAACTATAGCAGATATTTGTTAAAACAAATGAGAATGATATAGTTACGTCATTTTAATGGTTTTCCTTATACGAAACGGGATAAAATTGTTGAGAGAATACACTTTATATTTTTCAAAACATATTGATTAACTAGCTCTCATTCGCCCGGTCTTCCCTATAAGATTCAAATTCAGCAATGCACAATGAATTTGACTGGATGCTTCATAAATAGCAATGAAAAATAATACATAGTCAAAATAAGTCACCTCGAAGAAAAATAATACATAGTCAAAATAAGTCACCTCGAAAGTTTTTATCATGAGTTCATCCTAAGGTGATGATAATATACAGCGGATGTTGCAAATGCGTTCCTTTGATCTACAATAGAAACTGATAAGCAACAAAAAATAATTTAGATGAAGTTGTCGATAAAATTCAATATTTCCAATCAGATTTTTTTTTAATTCATTTTGTTCCTTGAGATAAACCAATTTTAAATTTAAAGATACTGCTGTACTGTTTCCGCAATTCTATTTCTGTGTTTGCTGCTTTTCAAATTTCATTCATTTTCACTTCTGCGTAGTCTCTCTCCTCAAGCAAAGCTAATGAAAAATCGTTTATTTCGATAGCCTTGTAAGAAAGCCGCGACGACAGCACTTGAATAAGATAAACTTAAAAATGTTGCTTTATCGATTTTGCGTCTTATTCTGATAAGATAGTGGCTATCTTGGAGACTATGGAGACATGGAGACTATGATGTGATAGTGTAGAAAAATGACCGATCGTACAAGCAAAACTTTCGCGTCCAAAAAGAATTTGAGCGTAAAAACCGATGCTGCTCTGCAAACTACTTTGGTGACGAGGGTGAAGAGCTTTCGAGATCATGAAACACCAAAACGAGAAAGGTATGACGCCATTATGACATAGTAATTTTTTGACTATATTACAACATAGCTCATAATGAAAGCCACTAAAATCGATGGGATTGATTAAGATTAATCATTTATTAGATTTTTAAGGGAGAATGACTGAAAACTGAAAAACTATTTTAACTTCATCTCCTATTGTTTGTTGCCTAAAATAAAATTTAAATCATGTGGGGAAATAAAATTATCTCATTTCATACTACGTACAGATCATTTTTTTACTATATGCCGATCGTGTAAATCTGAGTAAAGAAAATATACGTGACATGACAAAAGCTGCAAGGTTGTTTCATGAAACTTGGAAAGAGATAGCTACATAAAAGTTCTTTGACTTATCGATCGATCGATCGGCATAGGGCCAGTTGTACAAAGGAGGTTTAAACTGACGCTCAACTGAACCAGGTTCAAAGTGAACAAAATCACATCAAATTTTATTTATGAATGCATTAATTGCCATGTGTCATTAAGATCCTATCCGAATTCGTTTACTTTTTGAACCTGGTTCAGTTGAGCGTCAGTTTAAACCTACTTTGTACAACTGGCCCATATAGTAAAAGAATGAACTGTACTAATAAATTATAACTGCTGTGTACATTGACAAAGCTGTCACTGAAACGCCGATTTTAAAAGTGCTATAAAGTTATCTTGACAACATGAGTTACTAATTTGTTTCATTAATCATAAACAAAATTTTAAACTCATACGAACGTGTAGGTAGATCTCGTAAATTTGGAACCTACTTTCGTCATTAATACTTATTAGCGTTCCTAGATTTGATTGAAATTTAACTAACTTGACGTAGGGTTCGGAAACAACCTGTTACGTTCTCTATCTTTTTTCCCTCGTGGTCACTTATGAAATAGCAATACTATTTGTATATTTTATTCTTTCTAGTTTAGTAACTTTCCCCCTTATTTCGTAACTCATAACAACTAAACGATATCGTTATACAACGATAATCGTTAAGTGACATATTTTGACCAATCATTGCGCTTAGATACAACATTTCTATGTACTGATTGGTCAAAATATGTCACTTAACGATTATCGTTATCTAACGATGAGTTCCACAATAAGGAGGATATAACGTGTGTCCAACAATTATTGTAGTACTGGGTGGCTGTAGAGTCAAATATTTTTAACTAATTATTGTTTCAAATAGCATTAAAACATTAAATACGTAAAGAAACATTTATTTGTTCTCTAATAGTCAATATTTAAGACTTCAATTCAACGATACGAAGTAAAAATCGGCATTTATGTGTGATACCGCAGCCACCCAGGACTACAATAATTGTTGGACGCATGATAGTATTTCCAGCGATAGAAAAAAACAACCCCAAATTTCAATGCGCCAATACAACATTACATATCTCATGCATGAATATCATGGCGTAGGAATACAAGGAGCGAGTTGATTTCCGAATAGCCAACTTAAAAGCAGCGATGATTGACCAGTTGGAGTGTGTATGTTAATAATATTGACTTTTCTAGATTGGCGCGAAATTCAAAATCTGTCTTTCTATCGCTGGAAATAGTATACCTCCCTTATTCTGTAACTCATAGCGACATCGTTAAATGACGACAACTGCTATGTGACAAATTTTGACTAATGAGGCCTTAAGATACAACGCATTTCTATGTACTGATTGGTCACTTAACGATTGTTGTTATTTAACCATGTCCTTATAAGTCACAATACACATAAACACGGTATGCTACTGTATTGGGGGCGAAATTCGTTTGCCACGCGCAGTTACGTCACATTCGAGATCGAGACACGAAATTTAACTGCTTATGCATTGTTTACATGTTATTTCCGATATTGTTTACGTGTTATTTTGATATCTTGAGTATGTAAGACTATTAAATTTTTTATTTGAGTTGTATTATTGTTGCTACTGTGTGAAACTGATAAGTTATAGTTTAAAAAAGATTAATATTAATTAATAATTTTTAAAATGCCGAATTGTCCCGTAGCTACCTGTAAAAACTGCAATAAAAATACTAAATGTATATATAAAATACTTATATAAAATACTTTAGCTTTCCAAAATAATGGATAATCGCTTGCCGGAGAGAAGATAAAATAAATTTGAAGAACGTAAGTTTAACTGTTTTTAACTGTTCTTTTTTTGATATATCTCATAAAAAAAGGTAATCTGAAAACTTCCTCTTCTTATTCCTTTCGACAGAAAAACTAGAATTATTTTGTTTGAGCTTCTATAATACAAAACACATTTTACTGGCTTATGTACAATGTACAAATCTGAAGAAAGGCTACGCTGTACAATTGAATCTCATTTAATCAATTTTAATTAAAAAATCAGTGACCATAATTTTTAATTCGATAAAAATCGAACGCGCGTCGCAAAATTACATTGGGGCAAGTGAACAACTTCCTCGAGCGTGACGTCAGTATGCGCAATAACATACCGGTATGTGTGTATCGTGCTTATAAGTTACAGAATAAGGGGGTTAGTGAAAAAGTTCACTGCGAAATTGGTGGTAAAATTACATAATTTTTATATGTTATTTTACTATTATTAAGTAATAATACATAGAATTCTATGTAGTATTAAAAATTCACTTAAAATAATATTGAATTTTAATGTAAATCTAAACAAATCTATGCTTATATCAAACGTTCGTGTCAAATCAGATCAACCAACATAAAATCTGAAATTACAAAAAAAAACGGTTTACTTCCCATGGAAACGCTCCACCGTCACTCACTTACACATTAAATTGACACAAAACTTATCATTCCTTGAGGCCCAGTTTCATAAAACGTAGTTAACCACTCGATCAAGTTAATCGTGTGATTAAGCAACATCATTGGAGAAAATTTAAACTTTCCTCCTTCCTTCTTTTATTTCAAACACGACTTTAACCATAGGATCAGAATACGTGTCATGTCATTAGGTCTGTTCGATAGATGTGCACTTTTCTACACTTTTACAGCAACCACTCCTGAGAGAGTGAAGTGTATATAATTAATGCGAGTAGGAATGAGAAAAATAGAGTAAAAGTGTAGAGCTATCGAACAGGCCTATCATGTTTCCAAACCCCAACACGTCAATAAAATCTAGACACCGTTATTTATGACGTAATACCATAACAATGGGCGCATTCAGGGACGCTCAGCGGCTGAGAGGCTAAGTAAGCAACTTCCCTGAATGGACAAGCTGACAGACCGCTGAATGAAAGCCGCTGAGATATTTACACAGCGCACAAATTGTAGGCTGAGTTCCTCAGCGCTATGAAAAGAAGTGGTGGGGGCATAATTTAAATTTATTGGTTGAGTCTGTATTCAATTTTTCCAGTCGATGATTGGTCAGGCAGTTTATTCTGACCGTTGACTTGACGATTTTGTGCAGATTGACGAGATTGACCGTTTATTTAACTCGCCCATGTAGTAAGCCAAGCATGTTAGACAGCTGCCATTCAGAACTTCATTCAGGGAATCACTGTGTGCTGACACTTAGAAAACGCTGACTAAATTACAGCTTAGCTAAGCCGCTGAGCGTCCCTGAATGCGCCCAATGTTACCAGAATGCTCAGTGTGTATTATTCACAAGAAAAGACCGTTGCGTCATTGTCTGATGTTGCATCAACAGTCTTATGAATCGTAACTCCGTCCTTTTTTCTCATTCACCGTTAACAAAGAAATAATACTGAAATAATTGTCGGTTCTTGCTTCGGCGATTGATTATGCAGCACTCAAGTTCCGTGATTTTCATAGTAGGTTATGTAACATATATAACATGTCAATATCAGGAAGAGGGAGAATAAATTGCACATTTATTTTCTAGCATTCGGAGAGAGAAAGACTACTATCGATTTATCTATTCCTTTTGCTTCAAAAATAAGTGAAGTACCATTGAAAAGATATTCAGTCAAAGTTGGTATAAGTAACCAATAAAACTTAATGAAACTCTGTTTTCTAAAATTGGTAATAACAAATATGCGATTATATTAATTAAATCAGTTTATTACAAGTAATGGCCCGTATTCTCACTCTATGATTAATTTAATAACGTGTTTATTTCCCATGGCAACGCTCGTCCGTCGCTCTCTTACACATTAAATTGATATAAAGCTATATCGTTTCTTGTTTATTTTATTCATGACTTTAGTCGTAAGATGAGAATACGGATCAATGTCGGCAATTATTAGCAAAAAATCGTTATAATCAATTTTGATCAAGATGCTTTTTTGATTTAATTTGACAGGCATTTATTTAACCTATAACAGAAACCGTATATGACAGTGACATGTGTCCCTTCTCCATTCTTTTACATTGAAATATACTTGATAGTTGATACTAGGACGTATGAATAAATATCTTTTTAATTAATTAACAGGAATGATTCCCAATCTTCTTTTAATGCTTTTTTAACAATTTCGTAAAACTGAATAAAATTAAATTAAATCTTAAATTGCTGACTGTAACAGTTATTAAAAAATAATAACAAGAAAAACAGAGAAATTCTCTGAATGTCATAATCTCCTGTCTTTCTGACAATATCACACCTGATAATGTGTACCAAAGCCGTTTATTAAGGGCCCGGGACCTTCAGTGTTAACTATCAAACAGAACTTTAAAGATATCATGGCATGCTTGACAGCAAAAAGGATCTAGTAAAATCAGAGTTTGTTCAACCTTAAGCCGGCACTATTGCTAACTTTGTTATTATAAAAGCTACAAATTTGGTTAAACTAGCAAACTAGTAGTACTTTTAACGCTGATTACAATGACGCAGTCAAAAAAATAATTGAGCATCGCGTTTATGAGATAAAATCAAAGAGACACTCTTTTAAATGGAACAACCTGTATATTGTCAATCTTTGATCATTTTGTAATAAGTCAAAATATCTTCGTTTTTTATTAATTTACGAAAAAATGACAAAGAACAATTTTAATTAAGAATTTTATTCTCTATGCAATGGTAAAGTAATATACTGGGTGTTGAATTTAAAAAAGTGTATTTTTGACTCGTAAACGTGACTTTAAATTGCTTTTTTGACTGTGTCATTGTAATCAGCGTAAAAAGTACTACTAGTTTTCTAATTTAACCGACTTTGTAGCTTTTATAATAACTAAGTTAGTAATAGTGCCGACTTAAGTTTGAAAAGGCTGTATAAATTCCATTATTGTTGTGTTTTACAGATTTATGAATTACATACGTTTTTCCGGCCTTTTCTTAAATTTTAAAGTCAAAATTCTGACCTCAAAAATTCATAAAAATTTCGATCATCAAAATATAAAGTTTAGGACAAAATCTGTATTCAGTGCGCCCTGGCTCCCACAACCTCCATTACTACACCACTGCATATGCTGATTTTGCAAGTCTTAATTTTTCATTAAAATATAATGGATTACTAAATTCGTTGCCACAGATAATAATTATTATTGCAGTATAGTCAATAAACTTCTTTGTTGATTTACTTATAACTGTGATATATTCGACAAAATTTTCTGACAAAAATTCTCAGAAATTTGATAAAACACCTACGTGAGCTCTGTGAACAATAAAATTTATCTTGGTAAGATACTCACTAACAATTAGGTACTTATAATTGATATGTTTTAAACATTAAATAAATAAATAGTTATAATTATTACCATCAGCATCGCAGAATTATCGCTTCAGCTAAACTTTTTTAAAAAAATTATAAATGCCATGTAATATCTGTTTATGAAACGATTCTCAATACAAAAAGGACTTCCTGTATGTAACCTATTGTTAGCATTATGTAAATTAACAACTAAGTGGATGATGTTATCAAGTATCTAAGAAGTACTGAAATTATTACTTTCATCACTATAATCATGAAAATACAATTCTGAAATACTATAGCATTTTTATTTTTTTAGGAAAATGCTAAACGTAGTGTAAAGTCGCGCATACAGGGGTCCTTTAAATCATGAACAATTATTCGATATTTTATTGAAATAAGTTGTCTCTCTTTAGATAACGTAAAAATCGATCTAAAAAATAATATATTTGACTTCACATTTTCTATCAGATCCGATTCGATTGGAACCTTGGAAGAACTTGTTCAATGCGGAATATGCCTGGAAAGACTGTCAACTCCTCGGATGTTCCCTTGCCAACACACGTTCTGCCTTTCCTGTCTACAAGCTCACGTCCTTTCGAACATAGTACCGAAATCACCCGATATTCCAAACCTAAGGCAAGTTAAGGACGCCATGGCGCGACAGAATGTAACAGTGAGATGCCCAACTTGCAACCTGAACATCAACCTGGAAAATGGGGTAGACAGCCTGGAGGCTTTACCAAAAAACGTGTACATAAGCTCGCTCTTGCACGTCTTAGAATCTTCAATTGAACCAAAGACGCCAACGCTACCAGTCGGTCCAGACGTCAGGTGTGTCAAGTGTGAGACGATTTTCAATTTCGAAATCGAAAAGTGTCAACACTGCAAACAGGTACGTCCACTACCTAAATTTAATAATCAACATAATAGCAACATCTTTTTTAGGTGTTCTGCACAGTATGTTGGTCAAAACACATGCATGAACTGGAGGAACAACTAAAGACATTAATTTCTGAATTGCGCGATTCCGAAGTGCGATTGACCCATAAAGTCGAGGACTTCGAAGGAAGATGCGACCAGCTGAACGAGGCAATTAAGCAGGCGGCTGGCATGCGCATAGCAGAAATAAAAGCGAGGGAAATCGAACTATTGAAACAGGTTGAAAACTCGAAATTGATTGAAAAACAATCGTCGGTTCGTTTAACGCAGAAAATAGACGAATTGAGGGATAACATCGAAAAGGTCAATTTTAAAATTGTGGACGAAAAACAAAAGGTTGGCGGTTTAAATAAATTAAAAAATTGAAAATTATTCCATTTTCTTTCAGGTACCTGTATTTATAAACTTTCACCGAAGCACTTCAAAACTCTTAGAGGAGACTTCACACTGGGGGGAATCTCGAACAATTTTCGACTCGGATTCTTTCCAACTGGACGAAGACAACGAAGGCCTATGCTCGGAAGTTGAAGACTCGCAAGTGATAAACGGCATGCGTTTCACTTCCGATCCTTTGGAAAACAAAGAAACACTCAGAGCGCACTACAAATCCAAATCTTTCACCGCCAAACTCTTCTGGACGAAATGTCCCCGACCAGCAGGCGTTGGCATTTCACCCTGGTCCAACCACTTATACATCGCTACGACCGACAGCAGAGTCGTACTAATATTAAATCGACGTAAATTTAAGGTGACAGGAAGACTGACGTCCCCTGAAATGCTGTGCCCTTACGGAATTGCATTCGGCAAAAACCGCAAGGAAGTATACGTGACCGACAAGTGGAAACATTGCATTCACGTCTTCTCCAGTCACGGCGATTACTTAAAGAGTTTATGTTCAAAAGGCAGTACAGAAGGAAAAGTCCGAAGTCCAGAAGGAATCGCGATCACCTCAAGCGACGAACTCATCGTCTGCGATACCGGAAATGACAGGTTAATTATATTGGATCCGGAAACCGGAAGGCACATATCAACAATAGGATGGCAGGGTAAACGCACTACTTTAAACATGCCGACCGGAGTGGCGGTCACGGAAGAAAATAAAATCGTCGTCGCCGATAGTGGCAGTCACAGAATCAAAGTCTTCAACATGTTTGGGGATAAACTAATGGAAATTGGATCGTTAGGTCGAGAAAAGGGGCAGTTCCGCTCGGCGGAATGCATTGCGGTGGATCCCCTAGGATTCATACTTGTCGGGGACGCGGGGAATTCCCGAGTTCAAATTTTTGATCCCACGGGGCACTTGATTAGGGTATTTGGGGGCACTGGAAATGGAGTTGGAAAATTTAAGTGGATATCTGGAATCGCTGTAACGCCAGAGCTGGAAATCATCACGACCGACCATAAGAGTCGTTCTGTACAGATATTCTAAATTTGTCGCTTATGATGATATATTGCATTTTAATATTTTATTAGATTATGTTGGCATAAACTTGTCACTTACCACTTTTAATCAGTCAAGTTTAAAATAAATAATACATAAATAAATCGTTTTAAAGAGATAATCGACTTTTAATACAAAATCACATAATTCTACGTGTGGTTTTATTCTTTAAAAATATAATTTCGTTTCCACTAATCAGTGTTGTAACAGATACATTTTTCAAAGTATCTAGATTCAGATACAGTTACTTACCCTAATTTGTAACTCGATACAGTTACATATACTTCTTTTTTAAAAGTAACTAGATCCAGATACAGATATAGTATAAATGTATCTAGATACCTTTTAGATACATACACAAATGTGTTACATAATATGTAATAAAAATAAGAAAGTTCTTTATTTCACTAAAAAAACAAAGTATCAAAGTTTGAAATTGAAAAATGTAAACAGAAAGAACCATTACGGTGGTGTGACAATAATAAAATTACACTGAAAAGTAGTACAAGACATCAAATGAATAAATTCACAAGTTCAAAATAGATTACACTGCACACAGGTATACAGGGTGAATGACAATTGTACCTACAAAAAAAAACGCATAAGAGAATCGATGTTACAGATTACGGGAAGAATGTTCGAAACATTCTTGTAAACAGTTTATAATTAATTAAAAAATTGCGTACGAAATACGGCGACCACGTACTATAAATGCGGCTGTATAACAGGACTATAAACTTTTTTACTGACTCGCTTGCACACAATGCGATCTTGATAAATATTTCAATTTATTTTATTACTCACTTAACGGCTGGGGAAGGCAAGTTTCTTTTACGCGACGTAATTATTAGTAATTTCTAAAATTGCGTACGAAATACGAATAAAAAATTCGCAAATAATTGTGTAAATAATTGTTTGTTAATTCATGCGGATTATTTACTAGAGCGAAATGTACCAGCCGTTTCGTCCACAAAAAAATCGCAAGGATTTAAATCTGGTAATCACAGGGGTCATATGACCGGCCCGACAGACATCTGATAGTAAATAAATAGTAAAAAGAACTATTAGAATACAATCTGTTGTTTTAAACGTCGCGTCGCTAGTATTATGCAAAATAGTAATTGGTAATAAATATTAGTACAAACGAATGATTACTTGATTACAGTTGCAAAGTATTGCTTAAACGAATCGGTTTTCTCCGAAAATGTGAAAAGATTTATTAGACCTGAACTTATCGCAGACTATAAAAACTTTAGGAATGTAATAGATTATGGAATCACGTTTAAAAAATTCTAAGGAATAGTTCATAATTAATTAAGAATTTGTTAAAGTTTTAATAGATTTGTGTTAATAATTCCTCATACACAAAACGAAATTATAATAATTAATATTCGAAACAAATTACGAATGAGTTTAATGATTTATTTGTTTACCAGGTCTTCAAAGTATTGTTATTCTTTGCGTGGCATAATCTATTTCAGGTAATTTGCTGCATGCATTATTTGTCAAGTAAATATTTTCGAGGTCGCATTCACGTCGGGCGTTGACCTAAAAACGGAGTTGTGAAATTCCACTTAAAAGTCAAGTTCACGAAGCCATGCTGCAGTATCATAAAACGATTAAAAAACTTTTATGACAGCATTTATTTCGTTCATCTACTCCTCGAATTTTTTACCAGTAACTAAAATAGAAAGAATTTATAAACATTTTTCCCATATTCTCGGACATCGCTTCTTATCGTGGTTTCATTCTGTGGGTATAATTAAAAGTCACTCTGTATATTCTTCTACTAAACATGGCTCCAAAGTTGATAGTAGTCGATATATGTATTTCCGTACGAAAACTGCTACTGTTGGTTAAGCTACGTACCCAGTTAAGCAGAAAGCGTTTTGCGGCTTTCGTGTAGCATTTGTGATTGGCTCATTCAAAATTATTCAAAATTAAAGCCAATCACAAATGCTGCCCGAGAACCATAAAACGCTATCCGCTTAGCGGAGTAGGTAGTTTTACTGATTATCTGTTGTGGAAGTTTATTATAAAAAGGCATTGCACAATATAAAGAAGATCTTTCCATTACCGTTTAGCCTGTGTATTGGAAACTGTACTTTTAATTTCTTGTAACATAGGGTGAGATGGCTTAAAATAAATATTTATATTTTTATTTAAAAAATGTATGTGTATCTAAATGCTCAGATACATACATAAATGTAACTAAATACAGATACAGATACCAAGTACTATAATGTACTCCTAACTAGTTACAGATACAGATACACTGAAAGTATCTAGACGCAGTATCTAAATACTTGTAACTAGATATGTTACAACACTGCCACTAATAAATGTTAATAATAATTTAAAGAACAAAAACTAACATAAGTCAAAGTTAAAAAATAGATTAATTTAAATACTTCCAACAAATATTATAAACTTTTTCGTATGTTCTTTTTAACAACTTTAAATATACACAGTTTACTTCTCAATTCCGAAGTAAACTGAAATTAAACATAAGTAAGTAAGTCACTTGCGATTTATTAAATAAAAATCAATGCGCTGCTTTAATTATCCACCTAGTTTGGTAGAATTTAATATATTTTAAGGGTAAAAACACAAATCAATTTGTAATAAAACTGTAAATGATTTATTTTGTCGCCAACACAGTATCGATAAATAACACAAACAGAAATGAACCTTAACTATCATTATCATTATTATTATTATTATTATTATAGCAGTCCAGTAATTTTTTTTAACAATTGCAGCACACATGAAGCAACACCTTCGATATTGTTACATTATTATATAATTCAATATTAGCAACAAGTACAATAAAATTTAAATGTAATAAGTTCCATATCATGCAATAATGCTTAACCAGTTAATAATTATCGCACAATAACCAAAGAATTTCAATCGAGAGATATGATGCAGGTGCGCGACGTACTTTTTTAAACACAACTAAAACTGGCTATTTAATACTCATCTTCCTCACCCGGACCGCCCTCTATCTCATCGGGGGGTGCAAATCCGTCCTGGGACAAAAATTGAATACATACACTGTTTCATACATTCATTGTTAGTCAACTTAACTCACCTCAGTGGCATACAGGACGTCCAGGATTTTTTGGATTATTGGATTAGCTTCGTCGGATTCCTGACACATTACTTCGATGTCTCTCAATTTTCCAAAATAGAAATCTCTTTCTTTTTCTAACCCTTCCAAACTAACCTAAATTATAAATAAGAAAACATATTTTATTGACTGACACAAAAACCACCGGTGTGCCTCTGAAGTTCAAATTAATGAATTGTATTGCAAAATATGAATGTACTCCCTGTCTGCCCTCAAGTTCAAGATATAATGAGCCTGAGATCTTATTAGGAGATGATACTCTTTCAGCGTTCTTCAATCAAGTGTTTCTTGTATGGCAAACGCTTGAAAGGGTGAGCTGAATACACTTAAAAATCTAAATTTACCTGCATGGGCACTCACCTTTAATTCTAAAATTTGATTCGTTAATTCCTCCACTTTCCCAGAAGCATCTCCACGATTTGACACCGCGTTTGCCGTTTTGGCTGTTGGGCGGACCGGATTTACTTTCGGCACTGCACACAGAAATTACAATCAACAATTATAATGGTACATTTGCCATAATTTTCTGTTTGATTTTTTCAAATAACATATATGGCGAAAGTCCAAACAGAAAATTATGTTTATGTTTCAAATTTTCACATGCATAAAATTCGTACGTACATTTGAGAATTGAGAATATTTGTACAAGCAGAAATTGGACGTGCAGTATGAATTAATATTGCTTATTTAATTACAGTTACTATTTTATATTTGGATGTCCAGTGATGCAAATGCAAATATTTTAGGAAAATGTATCAGCGAAGATATTTCCTCTTAGGCTCTAGTTTGTACATACAGTTGAAACCTTTTAAAGTTTGCACGTCATCGTTTGCATTAGTACGAACCTGTCTGGAATATCCGTCATTTGTAGCTGTCCTTATTGTACACATTAACTATAGTAGTGTGTAACATGCGTCGGAGCAAGGTAACGACGGGCAAGCAAACTTAAAAGATTTAAAGTGTATTTCGCCTCAGTTTTTGAAAATAACTAGAATAAAACATGTTTGAATTTTAATCCAAGAGCTTCTTTTATAACATCAATTTTATAAACGTGAATGAAGATCTCCAAGACACGAGAAAATTATATTTCCAAGGACATTTTTCTTTATTTTGTTTTCCTAACTTGCCATAAGGCCATTTAATATGGGACTCTGTCTAATTTTTCTTAGTGATGCTTTCAATAATTCACACTGCACGGAAATTATATAAAAAGTAAAGAAAAGCGTACGTTTAAAATGCGTTAAAAAGATTAAAATGAATACAATGATCGCACAAGAAACGAAGCAAAAATAATAAAACAAAGGAAAAAGAAACATACTAGCTTTGCCCACAGGCTTGACAGTTTTGGAAGGTGAATTGGGTGTGGAAGTTTTGCGGGTCATCTGAGTGGCGCCTTTGGGGGCGCCAGCACCACCGGCCCCCATGGCTTCTCCGTTACGTAAAGCAAGGGCGTCGTATTCGGCGCCTTTGTAGTTGGCGTCAAAAAATTTCTTGAACCACTGGAGGAACTCAAAGTTGTCTTGAAAACGTCCCTTCACCAGCTTGTCTATGGGCACTATCTACGCAAGCAAATGAAACATAACGTGCAATGAATGAAGGGCACCATAGGAGCCATACAAGCACGGTGCTAGAGAATAAATAAATGCTACACATTCACATACACCAACGAGAGAGTGCAGTAATAATGGATCCTTTGACATGATAAAAGCTGGTAATACACACGTGATACCACACCGGGTTAGTTGTTATTAACCAGTACCGATTCTTAAACAACGTAACTGCTATTTCGAGACATTTTTAAATAAATACACTTCACGTGTTTGCTTACTTTACAGTTTTGTGTACACTTTATCTTACAATTTGGAATCAATTTCAAAAATAAACCTTTTATAAAATTAAAGTGAAATTCATTGAAACTAAATATTGAACAATTTTCTGATTCCACTCACTTTATATTAAATAAAAAAAGTTAAAATAATATGTAGATTGTAGATGCAAAAGTGTGTTCATTTGAGCTATTTATGTTAAAATGAATAATGAAAAGTTATAATGATTCGTTTTGAAACATAACAAATATTTCGATCTAATTTTGATTAACTGATAATTTGATAAGAATTTTGGATTGAATTATTTCTTGAAATTTCATTATTAATTTTTGTAGGAATATGCAATTGAAGTTCTTGAAATTGTCTAATAAATTTAATTACAAATTTCTTGAGAATTCTCATAGCAAATTTTCGATGGAATTTTTTAACATTCTTGTTTGAGAGTCTACAGAATTTTTAAATACAATCTTTCGAAACTCCACATTAGTATTCTAAATTTTCAACTAAATTTTGGAATTTTTACTTGCCTATTTTTTGAAAGCTTAGGGCCAGTTTTATAATGGAATTTAAAGGAGACTTTATGTAAAGTCACAATCAGAAGTAAAAACATATTCACTTACACATCTCAATGCGACTTTAATTAAAATCTTCTTTAAATTTCGTTATAAAACTGGCTATCAGTTTTTTTTTAATTGTCTATTAATGAGTACATTTCCATGGAAGTTTTAGTCAGAATTTCAAAACATTTTTGGTGAGCTCCTGGAATTTCTTTGATGGAAACTCTTTAGCAAAGTGCCTAAAATTTAAAGTATAGGAACATTTTTACTTTGAATCGAAACTGTTCAATAGCATATTTGACTAAATTCCTACATTTCCGCAAAATTCCTAAAATTTGTACTGCATAATACATAATATTCTTGGGTTATTTATAAACATAATCTACCCATTTCGATAAACTTTCATTTATTTATTTTTATTTATTTAAAATTTTTCATTTTTAAATCAAAATTCGTCGTTATTTCAATAAATTACCAGAATTTTAATCAATGTTGATTAAAATCCAATTCATTGTTAACTAAAATCCAAATCTGTAAACTATTTCAATGACAACTGGATTCCTAAACTCCGACATACATTTCTTAAGGAGAAACAGTTAAAAATAGCCGATTCAAGTAACCTACACCTAGTGCCTTCTGTTATGTTACGAATTAAAACAAAACGTCCAAACCTGGCCAAGAATTCGTCTTCACCAATAAATATAGTTTAGGCACAGCTCATCTATTTGGCTACTTAGAATTCTTTACATTTCATTGACCTTCGTTAGTCAACGAAGTGGCAGAGTTTAAAAGGTTAATAATAGCCCCCCGTAAAAAATGCGACTCTCACTTCGTGAAACTTGTTTATTTTGCGACGCATTCGTCAAAGCAACATACAATAAATAATTGGAAAAAAACACGGCATGTGTGCCTAAGAATAACTAAGTATTTGTGTTATTCAAGTTTAAACTACCGGTCGATCACGAGACACGACAAGATGCAACGTTTAATCGATAGTTATTTACATACTTTAGACTTTGAACAACGTCAAAATATCTATGCGACATGAAATGCATGTACATCAACAAACAAAAGGAATGTACCGCGAATGAAAATTACATAAACGTATTTAATTTATGTTTTAAATAGTAACACAAAAAGAAACAATTTCGTTAGTTATGGGAAGGAAATGATTGTTACAGCTTATTTCAATAATTTATTTACATAATTATATTTAAGTTCTGATTCAAACAGATACCTGTGATATAATGTAGAGCGCACATTACTTTTGTCCATGTATATACAATTGAAGGAGAGGACAACACAGAATGTATGGACTTGAGCGATCGATAACTTGGCAACTTTGAGATTTTTAGAAAATTTTACCCCTTGACTTCACTAAGCTCTAAGGTATTAAAAAACGTCACACAGAATCTTAAACATGTTTGTCTTAATTAGCCAAGCTATGAACATAAATAAAATGTATGTCTGTAGAAGCAGTTACGGGTTAAGAAAGGAGGCACAAAGAAGCAACGAAGAATCACCCTAACCACAGCACCACGTTGTATTACCTGGCTTTTTCACCATTTGACCATTACCCTGTCTGTTGAGCGCTGGCTTCTGTTGAGGTATGTGGCCCCCGTGATCGTGTGCTCCAGAGCCGAGGGCCAGACCTGAACGAGCTTCCAGCGCATCATAACTTCTGCCGTCATAGTTGGCGTCAAAGAATTTCTTGAACCATTGCAAGAATTCAAAGTTATCTTGGAAGCGGCCTTTTATTAACTTATCTACAGGAATAACCTACAAGTGTTTTTCACAAAACAAAACTGTTACTCTTTAGGATCTTGGACCTCCAAAATAATTCTTTTTTACAAAACAAAAAACTGAAACGTGATTTTCAGCAGGAGATTCTTGATATATTTCATCGTTTGAATTTAAGTTTCCTGAACATTTTCGGCAAAAAACTCAGAAATATATCAGGCTCTGAAATTTTCGATTTTTTTTAAATTAAATTCAAATTAAGTTCAAATACGAATTTGACATGGAACGAAACCTGTGTGAAATAAAACAGTCAACAGTGTAAAAATGTGCAAACTAAATACAGAAGATTTTAGCAACGTATTAATTGGGAACGTAAACAAACCAATGTAAAACACACATCTGTAATTCATAAAAATAGATTGAATGAAAATACACAATTGCAAAGGCATGTATTGAAAATAACCGTTATTGATTATAATTACTGTAGTAATTCATGTGATGCTTGACCTTTATTTTGAAAGTTTCTCCCATCGAAACATATCATCCAAACATCGTCACAATTATTATTATTGCAATTAATATTTGATATTTTAAAACTTGTTATCAAAGCACTGTAAATCAAATATTGAGTAAAATAATTTAGAAAATATTTATCTGAAAAAAATCATGCTAATCTCAACGTCATTGTCGATATACTGCCTTAATGGTTCCAAAGTGTAGATATAACTGCAACTACAATAAATTTTGTTACCAGGTGAACTAATATGAACCTAAATAAGTTGGCATATCCGAGTTTGGCAATGGTACAATTTCTTTTGCATTTTTATACACTCTCCATGGAAGCTGAAACGTATACCAAAGGTTCAACAATCATTTACTTTTATTGGTTTTCAATTAATAAGAAGTGAAATGTCTTAAAAGGATCTGTTTGTAATTACATGCGATTGGTAAAAAAAATTAGATCCAAATGAAATTAGTCCTTGATGTGATTTACAAAGAATAAATAATTATGATTACTATTAATTCAAAACGTGCTATTTTTAACGTAAATGCCAAGTTCAATAATATATGAATATATGTATTTCTACTTTGTTCGTATTTTAGTAAAAAAAAGTAAACCGTTCAGTGTCGCAAATTAACATAAATTCCAACTGAGCAATATGCAAACGCTATAAATTTATAATTACTGTCCGCAATTTCATAATTATAGTTTAACGGTAAAACGTAAAAATAATGAGAGGAAAGATCGTACTTTTTTCTTGTTAAAATTTTGACTTTAACAATTTTAAAATTTATTAAATATGAAATAGTTCTGAAAACAATTTTTTTTTATGTTCAAGAATTAGTTTCTTTTCTTGTTACAACAGTTATATCTACACTGAAATGAATTTCCTTATTCTGTATAAAAGTTTTGTGTTGTCATAAAAATATTTCTTTCTCATTCTAAATATAACGTAACTGTTATGTTTGCAAATACATGCGCAAAATTAACATTCCGCAATTATTAAATTAGATTAATCTGAGATTTTTAATATGCATAAAAGGGACACTGTAACATTTGTATTATACATTTAATGCATTATGTATCTAAATAATTAAGTAGGTACTTTTAGCATTTCTTTGACCTTGGTATAAGAATGTGAAAATTAAACTTAAAAAATGCTACTCTGTGTCTAGTTCTCCAGAAGTATTTCAAGAAAATCTTTCAAGATAGTGCACCATTTAACAATAGTTTATAATTATCAAACCTTCAATATACAAATATTATTAAGTCAAAGATTTATGCATTTGTGTGTATTTATTACATGAAGCAAACAGAAAATTGTAATTATCATCGTAATTTTAAATTTTCGAAGAGCACACCAATTTAAATTTGTGTAAATAAATACGTGATTGCAGTGACAAGCAGTAATCTAATCTGTATTTGAACTATGAGAAAGTGGTTTAAATCAGTACTTGTATGAAAGGGATTATTTTTAAGCAAAGTCATGTACATGATTCATGAATTTATAACAATATAACTTTATTATTTCTTTATTTTAAATCCAATAAAATATAACTTTAAAAATATTCAACGCATTTGCACTTTAAGGTTTGCTTAAATTTAGAGATATGTATATAAACGTGTCAAACTGATACAACTGGCTATAGAATATTAAAAATGTTTCCACAGTATAAGCTGTATTTTGGATTAGCGGAATTTGGTCTAAAAGATTTTTTTCAGATTACAGTTACTCACTGAATTAGTAATAATCTGTATTTAGTTCGCACATTTAAACAAACATCATACTTGTCAAATAAAAGGCAAATAATGTTACTTTCTTCAAAACTTGCTTTTTTAAATCTGCTTTAACGTAATATTTTAACACTTGAAGTTCTATTATAACTCCATTTAAAATCCAATTTAGTCTTTGGCAAAATAATTTGTTTGGCTAAAACTGTACTATTTTACTGTTAGACATGTGAGGTTATAAAAAGTGAGCAAAAAAAAATCAGATTAAAGTAGGCGGTGCAATGTCTGATTAACTGAATTAATTAATGTAATACATTCATGGACTGTGAAATTTATTGATTTTTTATTTAATTAAAGCAGGTTCTTGTCTGATGAAAATGGTATCAAAAAATCTTTTAAACGGACACTAATTATTCGCACTAACACTTTACGTTTCGCTATCGTTTAATAGCTTCTTCTTGTTTATATTTTTTCACTTCTGAAGAAGCTATCAAACGATAGCGAAACGTAAAGTGTTAGTGTGCATAATTGGTCCGTTTAAAAGATTTTGTGATACAATTTTTATTTAATCACAAGACATACATTTTTTTGCACCACCTACTCTAATCTGATTTTGATTTGTTCACCGTTTACAAAGCCTGGGCAGACTATTAATTTGCAATCGATTTAAACTAGTCTAGTCGCACATTAAGACCTCAAATATACATTATAAAAAAGCCAAATATACATTATAAAAAAAGTTTTTGATTTTTCCTTGAAGTAATTTTTGATACATAATGAATGTTAATGTGTCTTCTCGCGAGAGGAACTGAAAGTTTTATTATTTTTTTAAATTTTAAATATGTATTAGTGAGGGTATGTAGTGGGCTTGTAAAGAAAATACAAAAATTAAAATATCTCAAAAACTGTTGACGTTTCTATAATGTATATGTATTTGGTTAAATCAGTTGCAATTGAGCTCTACTAGCACGCCCTCCAAAATATAAGTTTATGTACCAGTCACCCTGTATATTTTTTAATTACTTATATCTGAAAAAGTTTGCATTAATTTATTTAATGAATAATTAATAATGATGAAATATAAATCTTTAGATAAATTTATGCACGTCTTGAACAGATGCCAATATACAAACATATAACCACAGTTCCAACTCACAAATATAATAGTAAATACACATACAGGATGGTGATAAAGTCCCGTAACAAGCTTATAACTTGTTTATTTAATGCTTTTTCGCAAAATCCTGAAACAGGTAAATTTTTAACTTTAGTGCAAAAATCTTTTCTCGATCGCATTTGTTTTTCTGCTGTGATGTCATCATAAATTTTTTTAAATGGCAACCCTAACTTTTTCATCCAGATTTTGATAGTCCTTCTTGTCAGCAAAATGGTGATATAAAAAATAGTACCTTACGCAACAACTTTTTGGAAAAAAAAATAGACATGATCCAGGCCATCGTCTGGAATTTTTTTGAAAACTTTATGTTTTGCTGCAATGAAAATCTGAACTATTGATTTCTGGGGAACAGTTTCAATATTTTCGCTAATTTTTACTTGTTTTCGTTTTCAATTACAAGATTATCAATAAATTTTTGAATTGTAATGTCTATTTTTTTCGAAAAATTTGTTGTGGAAAGTACTTACTTTTTTACATCACCATTTTACTGACAAGGAGGACTATCAAAATCTGCATAAAAAAGTTAGGGTTGCCATTTAAAAAAATTAATGATGATGTCACAGCGGAAAAGCAAATGCCAATCGAGAAAAGATTTTTATACTAAAAGGTGTCTTTTAAAAATTAAAAATTTACCTGTTTCAGGATTCTGAGAAAAAACATTAAATAAACAAATTATGGGCTTGTTGTGGGACTTTATCACCACCGTGTATTCTT
Organism: Dorcus parallelipipedus; assembly: GCA_958336345.1. NCBI lineage: Eukaryota > Metazoa > Arthropoda > Insecta > Coleoptera > Lucanidae > Dorcus > Dorcus parallelipipedus. The sequence goes on along the minus strand of OY284479.1, from coordinate 31,954,582 downwards.
ATTTATTTATTCCATTATTACTCAAATAACAACAAAACGCTGCGCTAAATATGAGAAGCTTCATTTATAAAAGCTCCATAACTGCATGAAATGCTGTAATTATTAATTGTATTTTGTTTAGAATGGATTGGAACTTAAATACTTAATATGTCATTAACTACCTAACTGCAATCTTAGCATCTTAAGGCCATTTTACATTTGTTAAATTTGATAACAATTTTGTTACAAAGTGAGAGAGATAGGCTTCCACAGTGAAATCTGATTGGTTGGATTGGCACTTCTCACTCACTTCGTAACAAATTTTTACATAAAAAAATATCATAGTGTAACACGGCTCTTACATAGGTATTTTTAGCTATGTTTGAGTGGTACTAGTTAAGAAAATCTAGAGAATTTTTATTTAACAATTCAGGGAAACCTATTTGGATACTATTACATATACAGTGTGTCTTACAAAAAACGCCCCAAGCCACAACTCCTTTATTTATGGACTAATTTTAAAAAACAAAGAGCCAAATGAAATGAGACTAAAAATACTATAAAGTGTGGTTAGTTAATTTTTTTTTAAATTACCTTCATGGTCAAACGACTATCAAATTTTATTTTTTAAATGGCTCTGTATATTTTTTATTATTGTATCTCATAGAGCTACTTTTTCTAAATTCAATAATGTGCAACACTTTTAAGTTTTGACCAGCAAATATTGCAGAAAACATTAATGAAAGAATTGAGTGTGCAAATGTAAGTTGCTATGTGAAAAAAATCGTCTTCAAGGCGTTCAGTCAAAAGTTCATGGTACTTTTGTTGGTTTAAGGTACCATCTATGAAAAATGGTGCAATTAATCGCTCTCTTAAAACGCCACACCAAACATTTAGACTAAACCTTCGTTGAAAATTAGTTTCTACAAGAACTCTTGGGTTTTCTTGACACTAATATCGATAATTGTTTCTATTAAAGATGCCATCAGTGCCGAAAGTGCACTCGTCGGACCAAATAATTTTTTGAAAAAAAAATTGGGTCCTCTTGTATTTTGTTTAAATAAAAATTACAAAAAACCTGTCTTCACTCAAGATCATTTCTTTCTAAATCATGTTCTTTTCATAGAGTCGCACTGCTTGACTGCTGTTCTTATTGCATTCAAAATAAACGTGCAATAAGTCAGTCAACTGATTATTATTATTAGTGTTAAAGTTGATCGTCGTTTGACTATGAACATAACTAAGAAACAATTAAACTAAACACACATACCCCCCCTATTCTGTAACTCAAATCGAATCGAAATCAGTGAATTTGATAGATCGGATCGTAATGTTGTTGAATTGGTATGCTGTAATTCTGCTCCATTTCTATATTACAATGTTTTACAGAATGTTAAATAACTGATGTGTTCTACCTCCTTTACAGAATATCACAGACCATACCAAAAAAATATAATAGAGACTGAATATTTTGATTTGAAAACATTCCGATTCCTGTCATACATTTCGATTCGATCCAAAAAAAGTTACAGAATATGCCTGATTATAGTGTTTTTAATAATCGAAATTGGTAGTTTGACTGGAATATCAAAAGTTACTGTGCAGAGTGTTTTGAAAAAGCACAAACTTCATCCCTACATTCCTCAGAAAGTACTTGGTTTAGAAAGAAATGACGTGAATTGTTTTCACATAGCAACTTACATTTGCACACTCAATTCTTTCATTAATGTTTTCTGCAATATTTGCTGGTCAAAACTTAAAAGTGTTGCACATTATTGAATTTAGAAAAAGTAGCTCTACGAGATACAATAATAAAGAATATACAAAGCCATTTAAAAAATAAAAGTTGACAGTCGTTTGACCATGAAGGTAATTTAAAAAAAAATTTTTACTAACCACACTTTATAGTGTTTTTAGTGTCATTTCATTTGCCTCTTTGTTTTTTAAAATTAGTCCATTAATAAAGTGTGATGGTTTGAGGCGTTCTTTGTAAGACACTGTATAAAGAAAATTTCTTATTGGCATGACTGTATTACTTAGGCTCAGTTGTACAATGCCTGTTTAAATTTAAGCTGAAGCTTAAACCCAAATCGAGGATTATTTCAACAATTGATCTTAAGGATTTAAGCTTTGGCTTAAAGTTAAGCTGAAATTGTACAACTGGGTCTTACAGCTACAGTACAGTAAAAGATTATCTCTATTTTTAAAATATTACAATGAAGAGCTGACAATTTTTTTGATGATACAGTGTGAACTTGACCGAAGCTTTGGCATCTCCTTTGTACTCGATTGACTGATCAAAATTGATGTTCTGCCCAGGTAATTGTATACCACAAACACATTGTATAAATTTATTTTAATAATTTTATGCCTAGGTAATAAAAGAGCAAATGATATTACCTTATCTACACCCATTTTCTTAAATCCAGCCTGAAGAATTTTGAAATTCTGAATGTATTCGTGTTCTAAGTTTGTCTTAAATTTAACCCTCTTGAGTGGTACAGAGCCAACGAAGAGCATATCCATAAACTGGCAATAGGCAGCTCCCGTGCAGAGTTCTTCGATTTTGCCGAAACTACTCTGCAAGCAATCGTTAACCCAAGCGAGCATGTCATGACGAGAGAGATTCTCTGTCGTCACGTTGGTGGAGTACACGTTGACCGCCATTTTTTCACCTTTTCTTGATCACAACACTGAAACAATAAACAAAATTAAGCATCAAGTTCCACAGGCTGCAAAGAAAATCGGGCATGAAACCCACGCGTTTAGGTTACCTCGACCGCCGTACACTTATCGCGTACCAAAATTGGAGAATAATGTTCGCCAGCGTGCAAAAAAGACCGAAAAAGCAAGTTACCGGTTAGGCAGATGAAATACCGTTACAAGTGAAACACGTCCTACTTATGGAAATGAACCCGCCGAATCTCTCTGATTATAGTTACTTTTAAGCACCGATACAAAACCCGACGGCATACCTGTCGCAATTAATTTCGGCAAACCCTAAATTACTAATCGGCCATGAGTTCACCGTGACATTTGATGGGCGAATTTACTGGAAATGTCAAACTGAGATATCAGTTTCTGGTGAAATAATTGAATTTTTAGTTGATTTCGAAATGTGCGATCAATAATACGCATTATAATATTTTAGTAGTACTTACAATTGCGGTGCAATTAAGCCTTAACACAAACGCCGGGAGGGGTTCCTACCGTTTCAGGACACTGAAGAATTTTAGAACTGCACGCGACAACATAACGAATGTAAATCTCTCTTACGTCGATGAGGTTGTCTGAGTAACGGTTCAAGTTCTTGAGTTCGCTCACTAACAATGTTGAATTTAACAACAAATTGTTGCTAGGGGTGATCTACAAATTTTTAAACAATAAAACTATCGAGGTGTACCGAAAAATGACGCATCGAACTTGGACGGTTATTTCTCGTCTTGTGTGTGGCAATAACGGAAAATAACGGACGCCAACTTCAAATGAATTAAATCGATGATCAATTAAAATTAATTTAAAACTGAAGTGATATTAATTTATGTAACGCCTTAAATAATTTCAGATGGAATGACAAGAAAAAAACCAAATCTTTCAGCTCGATTTATAAAACTGAAAATTGTGAAAATTAAACAGTTTCCATTCTTCGCAAATTTTAAACTAAAATTCTGTCACTGCAGGGGCGTGTTCGAAAACACAGGAGTACGTTTAGAAAAAGTCGACAGAGGGAGTGTGAGGGGAGATCACGTGACGATTACCTTCATAAGAGTTTTTAAACGGTTGACGTTAGATTAGGGGAAAATTCCGAATATTTTTATAATGTTCTCAGTTGCTGGCACCTACACGCAAGCTAGTGCTAAAACATACATTACTTTTGTTAAATACCTAGATCTTAAAAATGATGAGTTTTGATCTTACTTTTTCTATTACACAACAGTATTTTGTTGTGAATTATGATTTCTCCGTTTTCATCGGTCAATAAATCATGACTACACGAAGTTACAATTACATTTTTGTCACTATTCATTTTAATTTTTATAATTCTAGATGTGTAAACACTACTTTCAGATTTAAAAACATAAACCTAACCTCACAAGGTAACTTTTCTCGCAGTCTCAGAGCACGGGAACTTGGGTTTACCCAATGTGCACGCTCCGGTGTTTAGAAATGTGAAACAAATCTAACCGGTAATTATTCATCTCCTTTTATAAACGGTTTGCGTACACTCTAACCATACTCTACCACTTTTCTAAACGCACCCCAGGGAGTAAGTACCAACAGAGTGAATAAAGTGAAAAGCAAAATATACAAAATGATTTATATGAGAGAGAAAAGAATAATACCCAAGAGTAACGCTCTGAGTTTTCAAACACGCCCCAGGGTAAGGTTACTGTATCGAGAAGGTAGCGCCAACTTTCTATCTCTTTTAATTTGGGGTTAATCAAATTCATTCATAAACTCCTTAGCAACAGTAACTTGTTATGTTCTATCCTTTTTCTTCTTTAGCATTTCATCGCTTCCTTTTTAATTTGGGGGACGAAGCCGCGGAAATAAGTGGCGGCTGCTTCTATATACAGTAACCTTAACTACTGCAGGCTTACCGAGGCGCCATCTCTTGATAAAAAATGTAATATTTTAAATTCTAATTTTATTTCTTATTGCTAAACAAACAGGGCAATTTATTCTTTTTAATTCAGGTCAATTATTAATCAAATTGATAATTTTAAGTTAAATTTTATTTGGATGTTAGTAATTTTGGTAATATTATTCTGAAATCTTTTGGCAATCCTGCTTAAAGCCAATGACATTTTATTCTAGTTAACCTCAAATCGTTATACTATTAATAATTTGTTGAAAATTATTAATTAAATCCTTAAAATGAGCAATATATACATTTTAGAACCACCAACGTCAGGCAAGGTAAGAATGTATACAATTATTTTCGAATGTTGCACTTGTATCTAACGTATCAGAAGACATGAATGATGCTTCTTAATTCAAAATACCTCAAAATTAGTATCAAAAACGGATTATCCTGCAGTTCAGAGACATACAAATGCACAGCCCGTCGTGATTAAATGTTATAAACAATGTTATGTGCGTTTTGTATTAATATCAGATTTATAGTTTGTTGTTGTTTTACATTAAATACAAATTATTACTAAAGATAAACTAGTAACTACGAAAAGAAAATTTGCAATTTACTGTGCGTATATATATATAGGTGCAGTATTACACAAAAAATGATTTCTTTTGTACGATGTTGTGAGTTGTAAAATGAATATAAACACTTACCTTCAGTTAAATTAACTTGAAGTTTTCCAAGATCATTGTAGTTTGTAGATGTTCAATAGGTTTAAACCACAGCACAATTTATTGTCTGGCAGTGGCAACGTTTCATCCTGCGTTCTAGAAAATCTTCTTCGTGGACGAAGCTGCTGCTGCTGGTCCTTTATTGACATGAAAATCATCAGCAAAAGAGAAATTGTGATGCAGTTGAAACTGGAAGACACTTAATTCAGTAATAATCCCGAATCTCTAATATTTTCCGCCTTTTTCAGACTTTAATTTGTGCATTATTCTGCAAAACTAACTAAATATTAATTTGCATTTTCTTCAAAGAAAGCATCACACATGTCTTAATGTTATTATTAACCTTATTATCTTTATTATCAAGTATATTTTTGTTTTTATTGTTAAGTAATCACTTTCTTTCTTTATCATATTCAGGGCCGCTTTCACAATAGGACTTTGAAATTAAAGTTTCTTTAAAATAAAAATATATTTGCTTCTGTAATCTTAAAGTGGCTTTAAATTGAAGTCTCCTTTCGTCCTATTATGAAACCGGCCTTCAGTCTTATATTTTTAAAATGTTTTTCTTTCAATTCTTCCTTTGGAGAATTGCATAGGTTATGTTTCTAAATTTAGCGCTAGATCTAGCGATTGTAGCAGGAATTTAGCAAACCATTTCTTAATTTAGCATAAAATCTTATCAGATCGTTTCTTAATCTAGCGCTAGACTTTGATTTAAGCGGAAAGAACCGCTGATAGAGTGCTAGAGCTGGAAGAACCTAACCTTAAAAAATCATTTTAATAGTACATAACTAGTTGTCGATTGAGTGCTCAACGTAATAATGTCGTTTTGTGAAGGTAATAATGATAATACTAATAATTGTTTAATTCCCTACTGTTTAAAGTATAATGATAAAACTAACGCGTGATCAATATCTTTTCTAATCAAGTGACCTATGGAAAAAAAATGTATGTCTTTGATTAATTCATTTTTTCAAGTGTCATTTCAATTATTTATAACTGTCAGTGTCAGTAAGTTTAATTTATTAACAGAAATCTTTGTTCATAAGAGTTTATTGTTGCATTGTGAACAGTTAAATAACAATCCAGTAATCCTAGCGAATGTTATTAACAGTTTAGAACGCAGAATTCGCTTGTGTTTACAGGAGAACGGCGGACATTTTATGCACATTCTATGAACCAGTTTTTCGTTGTATACATTTGACGTCGTTACCTTTATAAACGTAACATTTATTCCAATATATTTTATTGCACTAAATTTAATTAATCCAAAAACATAACCATTTAACTAAATCATCATAACAAAACTCATGTACCGAACGTAACCTAGAACTTGTCGTTGCTACGAGCTGCGGCTGCGTATATGCGTGTTTTCTTTTTAAGTGAACTTGGGATTTGATATCCAAATTTATAAAAAAACATGTAATACATAAAAACAGCAGTTAGATTTTGTATAAGAATGCAATATAAATAATTCAAATGGCATTTGATATAATGAACTAATCAAAGACACACGATTTTATTTCCGTAGGACACTTGATTAGAAAAAATATTGATCGCTCGTTATAACCGTGAATGTAGATTTGGAAACATGTAACCAGTTGAATGCAGGTAATTTGGCATAATTTTAATTTATGAATTTGTTGTCCTTATATCAACTTTTTCTTAAAGATCCCAATATGAGAGAATCTTATGCTGAACTTTGCTATAATGTATACTGGTGCTTAAAAGTATCCGAATGAAAAGCAGTAAAATCGTTCGAATATGACCCTTGTGGTAAACTTCCACAGTGCCAGGCGGTCACGCTGGTCGTCCGAATACTTTTAAGCACCAGTATACAAAGTGGTAAAAAAAGGAGTATTTGTCAATAATAATAGTACAACTTTGAGGTTATGAACGAATTTCTGTACAACCACAAATGAAAGCTTGCAACCACACTAGCAATTATTTAGTGCTCGGTTTCTTTATTTTTGCAATTTATATCTAGCACATGAACCTAACCAATATGGCGGACATCTAGTGCTAGAAATTAGCATTAAATTGCTTGCTGAATTTAAGGCTGTTTTACATTGACAATTTATTCATGAATTGACTCATAAAGTCGCTTCATGAAGTAGTTGGACAAGTGTAATGCACAAAATTTGTCTTTGTTAGGGACAAATAATTGTAAATTCATTGGAGCCTTGAAAATAATTTTAGTATCTTTAATATGTTTTTTGAAAATCGTACCTAATTTATACGAAATAGGGCAAAAAATTAATTTAATGAAATGAGATTTAGAAGAATAGAATACTTATGCCGAATTAATAAGATTTTTTTGTTGTTTCTTGATCAGCCGTTTTTTTTTTATTAGTAACATTTCATTAAAGTTAATTTTTTTGGAGCCCTATTTCGTATAAATTAGGTACGATTTTCATTATACAGGGTGTCATCTATCTTGTATAGTACGATGGTGTAAGTACATCAATCGATTTACAAAAAGAAAATAGAATACCTATGAATTTTTTTAAATAATAACGCTGGTTGACGCGGAAAATGTACACTTAATCAATTTCTTTCCCAATCGGTGCACGTGCACACAAGGTCACAAGCGAGTAACAGACTAACTGTTGCACAAGTAGGTACTTGAGGTAGTTTGCGTTTTTACTAGAAAAGTATTTTTCTAACTTTATTATTGTTTGTTTATCATTATTATCGATTGTAATTTACCTGTGCCTGGTTCTATAAAATTGTTCTTAAAATAAATGACACCCTGTATTTTCCCATAAATATTAATAATGTTCAATCACCTCTCGTAAACTTTAAACTCGTGTTTCCTTTTTTTTTTACCCTGTTGATTTCTTCAAAAAACATCTCAATAAAATAATAAATAAATAAATTTGTACTTACATTTCATATTTTCTTAACCATTTTTCACCACTACATTTCATCTCACAGGTACTTCTGAAAACAACCGTGGGCGATATTGATATAGAATTATGGGCGAAAGAAACTCCCAAAGCTTGTCGCAATTTCATTCAACTCTGCATGGAAGGCTACTACAACAATACAATATTTCACCGAGTAGTGAAGGGGTTTATTGCACAAGGGGGCGATCCGTTAGGAGACGGTACAGGGGGCGAATCAATTTACGGTGAGCCATTCAAAGATGAGTTTCACCAACGTTTGAAATTCGTCAGGCGAGGTCTCGTTGCAATGGCGAATGCTGGAAAGGACGACAACGGTTCTCAATTCTTTTTCACAATGGCCGCCGCGCCAGAACTCCAAAATTTACATACGATTTTCGGCAAGGTTATTGGCGACACTGTCTTCAACATGTTAAAATTGGAGGAAGGCCTGTTAGAAGGTGAAAGACCGGTGTATCCGCATAAAATTTTGAAGGCGGAGGTCCTCTCCAACCCTTTCAGTGACATCGTGCCAAGAATTAGGGAGGCGAAACCCGAGAAGAAAAAGAAGAAAGAACGAACCCCGGGCGTAAAGAATTTTAAACTGCTATCGTTTGGCGCTGAAGCCGAAGAAGACGAAGCTGAGACTTCCCAGATTGTTAACGAACAATTTGCTGGGAAAGCAAAGTCTACACATGACGTATTAGGTAAAAATGTGTAGGTAATGCTTTAAGATATAACAGCAAGAAAAATTGGGGCCATCAATTACGTATGCTGATAAATAAAACTTTTTGCAGATGATCCAAAGCTAAGTTCCAAAACTGAGGAAACTGCACCGGAAGAACACGAGTCATCAAGTTCTTCAGAGACTGACCATGAAGAACAGTTAGAAAACATCAGGAAGAAACTGAAAACAGATAAAACGAGCAAGTCGAAAGTTGCTTCGACCTCAATAAGTTACTCATGTGACGATGATGATTATGATTTCGACGAAGACAAAAAGAAGGAGCGTCAAAAGAAATTGTAAATTTGCTTTCACTGTATTATCTTAATTTAATGTGGGTTGGTTTCAGTGAAGAAATTAAGAAAGAAATAGAGAATGTCAAGAAAGAATACCATAAAAATAAGTTAAAGAAAAACGTAGTCGTTGAGGAGGAGATAGAAGAAGCTAAAGGAAGTGAGACGTATCAAGAATACAAGATAGAATATGACAAATACAAGGACCGGAAGCAAAACATCCCGAAGAAAGGAGCCGGAAGGGAGCAGTTTACTTTAAGTATGCTTGCAAAATTCAAGGAGAGATTGAATAATGTTAAAGAAAAAAGCGGGGAAGATCGAGAGACGGTTGTTAATAATGAGGAGACAGATGATAATGTTGATAATGATGAATCATGGTGAGTCGAGTTTTTTTTTTTTTAAGAAAAAATACAGGAATACTTTTTTGTAGGATGTCACATGAATTGAGGTTTAAAGATGAGACTCTTGTGCTTGCTAAAGATGCAAACACAAAAGACGATGATTGGTTTGAAATTTACGATCCGAGAAGTACGATTAATAAAAGGAGGAGAGGGGAGGAACCTATGAAATTAAAGAGGAAATAGTTTTGCAAATTGTTATATAAAATTTGTAAATTTATGATTGGTTTTTATTGTTATTAGTTTCTTGATTTTCATCAAAATTATTATGTTTGCAAACCATAAGAAAACACCTCGCCCTCTTGCTGTATCTAATATGTGATTTTGGGAGATTCCCTATTTTTTTTATAGGTAACAAATTTTTTTCAGCAAGTTTGGCAAGCATTCTCCATTCTGCAAGAAGGTTAAAAAACATCGTTATGAAGCTCATAATAATTTATGTAGTGTAAAAAATTTATCATTTATCTGAAAAGTCCTCTTTGTTTAGGGGGAGCAAAGAAGTATTATTTTCAATAAACGAAAGATAAAAATTAATTTCATTATCATTGATTTAATACATATTTAATTTCGGCATCTACAATCGATATCTATCTGCCTTTAATCACTTGTATCTGCGCTAGTGATCAAATACTAAATTTATTATATTTTTTTCTCAATATTTTAAAATATAAAAATTATTGAGTATTATTAAGAAGTGCTAAAGCTGTAATTTAATATTCTCAGGCCCGGTTTTTCGATCTCACTTTAACTTTAAACTTAAGTTTATTCCTATAGAAGCAATGAAAATAAACTGAAGTTTAAAGTTAAACTGAGATTGAAAAACCAGGCCTCAGTGATTTAAAAATAAACCATTCACTAAAAAACGAATAAAGAAATTTTAATTTGAATTATTATTAATTTTAACATCTAAATCGATATCTATTTGACTTTAATTGCAAAATACAAGACAGTATCTACACTAAATTTTTATCTGACATAATCTCATACGTCTGAGCGTCTCAAACAACAAATTTTATCTCGCGAGATGATCACCCGAAAAACGCGCGATCTACAAGGCGCGGTTAATTTTTATCCGCTGACGAAAATAGCGCGGAATTGCGGAAAATATCCTCCTCCCGTATTTCAACGACCTTAGAATAAACACGTCGACAAGTTCATCTAACAACAATAACAACGCTGTTTAGTCGAGCTTCGTCTTTTGCGTTTGAATCGACGATAAAACGAGATAATAGTATTTAGCCGGCGGATTTATCTTCACTCACTTCTACCGAAATTCTTCTCGCGCGCGGTACTTCTAAACTTTGAACTCAAATATACGAGAACTCGGTCTACAATTAATAGTTGTGACCATACACGTGGTGACTCAAGACTACAATGGTTTGCTTGAGACTTTAAGATTTTCATAGAAAAGAAATGTGTGAGATGGCAGAAAATCCACCGGTTTACGAAGGTAACTTCCACATAAATAAACGCGACAAATAACGAATATTTTTTGCGTAAAATTTTGCCAATTCAGCATTTGCATGTGCTATATAGGTCACGATGTCAGTGTAATTATTTTTAAGTTCAAACTGTTTATAAACAAATTTCCCGTTCTCAAAACAAGTCATTAGTCGTTTAAATCACACGTTTTCCGTTTCTTAGAATTTTATAAATTTTGGAAAACTTTCCACCTCATATCAGAAAAAAGGTTAAAAAGGTCGCAACGTTGAGATATTAAATCGAATCAACTAACTGGAAATTACATAAAATTGTTTGTTTTAAAATCCACACAATAAATTCATCGTGTTTAAGTGATGTAAAGTCCCCGCGTGTTTGCGGTTAAATCAATTATTTAATTATTTATTGATATCAAGCTGAAGAAATATTTACTTGATAAATAACACAAAGAGATCTGTACCGACTTTGATGTGGTCTTCATTGTTCTATCGCCTTTGTTATTAAGTATGTGTTTCTTTCTTATCGTCAATGTTAGAGAAATCTCGCAGAAACGACAATCAAATTTAAAAACTTCAAATCAAATTTTAAAAAATTATAAAATTAAATTATACAATAGAGATTTATAAATGTTTTTTTTTGCCTTTGTTATCTATTAAGAAGCCATCAAAATGATAATTAAAGATAGAAAGGCAATCAAAGTATTGCTGCGTTTCAATAAAACGATTAACTTTTAAATAATTGTAACGAATCATTGTAATGCTAGCCGCACACTTAAGTGAAGCGCGGTGAAAAATATTCTACTCCGATTTTATATGTATCTATAGATGCGCACTCTCTTCGGCGAACAAAAGGAAGCTACAACAATTTTTTTTTTAGCTTCACTAAGCCTAAGTGTTCGAATATTAAAATAGTGACTCTATTACAAAATTTGTTAATTGAAAATTACATATATTAACAATAATATAATACAATATAATTTTTCAACGTACAATGAAGTGCTTTAATTAGTAATTAATTAATAGTCCGCTTCTTGTCCTCCATTTATTAATTCCTTGTATTTAATGATTAGATATACTGCCTGTTCAAAGTTAAGTCGAGACTATTGGTAACTTTGTTATTATAAAAGCTAAAAATTCGATTAAATGAACAACTAGTAATATGTAATTTTCATACTGATTTCAATGATACAGTCAAAAGAACAATTGAGCGGCGCGTTTATGAGATAACGCAAAAAGATCCTTTCTTTTTTAAACAGAATACCTGTATATTATTTTACCAATCGATAGAGAATAATTTAATTAAAATTGTCCTTTATTATTTTTTCGTAATTTAATAAAGATATTTTAATTTTTATAAAATTATCAAAGGTGCTTGTGCTTTGGAAACAAAACATTTGCAAGTCGTCATAATCAAATTATTCTGTTGAGAGACTATTATTTTTGAAGTTTGTGGTTTATTTCAAATTCAAATTTATTCTCAGTATAACAAGACATTCAATGGTCAAAATGTACATGAGAATTGTCGAGGTAAGTACCGAGTAAATAATAATAATAATAACAGGATATGCATTAAAACAATAACAAAGTGAAACAGGAAATTAACAAAATTAGTACTAATATGGAGACAGATAAAAAAATAAAATAAAGCAATAATAGCAAAAGAAAGACGCGAATGTGTAATACAGTGGCAAATATCAATTTCAGTTGTCACAATTGAGCAAAAATTCATTTATTGCATAAAAACAATTAGAAACAAAAATAACTTTAATTTTGATTAAAAACTACCTGCCCTAGTCGGCATATCACATTTCCAAAGCTGTCTTATCTTACGCAAACATTTGAGACCTACATACATACAAAGGGCTGTTTCGGCTTGTGGTTAAGCCATTAAATGGTAACCGTATATCATCTTTTGAACGAGTGCCATGGTCATGGAAGTCTTTATTTTGTGCAATATTGTCTAGAGAATTAGAATAAAGTGACACATTATACATGAATAAGGACGCCACTGTCATTATTTCTAACTTCGTAAATAAATTTCTACAACTTGTCTTGGGCAAAGCATTGAGCATTATTAATCTTATAATCTTTTTTTGAACAATATGAAAAAGTTAATTGTAACGTGGTTTGAACGTGGTAATAAAGGTATTTCTTAATTTGTTTAAATTTTAATGCTACCGGTTTCGATATTGTGTCTTCATCAGGCTGCTATAGTCAAAAAATTGTTAAAATTGAAATAAACCATCATTGTAAAGAGGAAGAGAAGGAATATCAATCATATCAATGTCAGCATCAGCATGTAATGTAGTGAAGTTAGTTGTTAATATTAGTGAGTTTAGTGATGTAACATTTCCGATAGATTTCCACAATCATTTTGCTGTGGAGAGCTCAAATTTTCCCAGATAACCAATTATATTAAGACTCATGAAGTCAAGAACTTGTTTACAATTCAATTGAGTAAACATTTTTTATTTTGAAGAAGTGCACAGGCCTAGAGAGTCTAGAATATGATGAAGTAGTGGAAGGAAGAATTCAGCCAGTGGCAAAGAATTGAAAATGCCGATTAGGTAAATGGTATTACGAGCATTTGGGTATGTTTCTAAAGGCTGGTCTACACGCAACGACTTATCGAACGTCTTGTCGAATCAGACAAATCGTATCAAGTAAGACGGAGCGTGTGGACCGCAAAACGTACGTCTAGCTTTACATTTTGCGGTCCACACGTTCCGTCTTACTTGATACGATTTGTCTGATTCGACAAGACGTTCGATAAGTCGTTGCATGTACACCAGCCTTAAAGGCAAGCAATTTAATACTAATTTCTAGGGCTAGATATCCACCATGATGGTTAGATTCATGTGTAAAGAAAACGCGTGTACCTGATTTGAGTCCGTTTCTAGTGTCGAATTGAGTCCGTTCTTAGATGGCGTTAGTTTAAATATCGCACATCAGAACCAAAGCTGCATTTACTGAGATCATTTGTAGATGGCGACAAGGCAGATAACTCAGAAAATGCGGGAGGGCCAAATTAAAGTTTTTGCAAAGAAGCGCCCGTTTTGAAACGTTCTCTTTTCAACTATGCCGTTATTCTTCTCTTATACATTCTTATCGACATCTCTTATTACCAAAACATAAATAACATTATATTTAAAAAGCGAAATTATTTTCCCACGGTATTCTAAAAAATCGAAGACATTTCTTGGCGTTGCAGTATTTTCAACCAATAATGGAAATAATTTAAATAATTAACACGTTCCGTCGTTACTTTGTGATATTCCATTATAACAAAAAGAAAACACAGTTAATTACTTTGTTAATATCACATTTATTTGTCACACAGTGACTGCAGTTTCAACATTACAATGTCATTTTCAAACTGATAATTTAAACTGTAACCTAGTCTATATATATACACCGAGAAAACTAAATTCTAAACTATTGACAATAACTGCGTAACATCTGGAGGGATTTTTAATTCGAATCTTGTAATTAAAAATCCCTCCAGATGTTACGCAGTTATTGTCAATAGTTTAGAATTTAGTTTTCTCGGTGTATATGTGTTTTCTTTTTGTTTTTTGGAAATAATTTAGTCTATGACCTCACAGATTAATATTGTAACGATTTTTAAAGGTTCTATTATTTTTATTTTAATCAAAACACGAAATAGTTAATAATCTAATTTATTAAAAAGTAACACTAATTAACACTAACTTAAACAATAATTTATTTATAAACTAATAAGTAATTTATGTTAACAGCCGAGCGAAAATATATAACGCGACTTCGATTCCGAAAATTCAATGCAGAATTAATTAATTCGAACTCACCGGCCTCGTGTTTTATACCCGGGGTTTTCTGGGACATTCCAGTACGCGACAGAAAGTCTCAGATTTATTCCATCGCTGACGTGATGTCGAAGCGTCCGAAGCTTCTCGTCTAATACGCGTCGGCGATGACGCACCAGACGGGCTGGCACCGCAATCGTCACAATATTACCTAATAGCTGATACGAAACTTCCTGATTTGTTTATTTTTGGTAAAATTTTTGGTCCTGGAATTTAAATTCAAAGAGCGTGGATTAAATCAAAATTTCAAGTTAAAACTGCAATGGCCCCTCATCTAAATCGCAACACTTTGAAAACAGCAACGCTGGTTATGGCAGCGATCGGCGACTTAGAAAATTCGCAAGGACTGACAATAGAAGCTATAACAGACCACATTGAAAACGAGTTCGCCGTGCCGAAGAGGAAGTTCGGCAGACACCTGACTAAAGCGATCGATAAGGGTGTCGCCTTTGGCGTCATCAGGAAAATAAAGGGTCGGTACTTCTTCGGGGAAGCTGTGGACAAGATCAGGAGGCATGGACGACGTAGAAAACGCGTAGGCAGCAAAAGGAGAAGAAAATCGCGCAATGGCAAAGGCGGACAAAGGAGAAGAAGGAGAAGGAGGAGGCAACAGCCTACAGTTTAAAAAATTGCATTTATTTCAGATTATTGTGTATTTTTATTAATAAATGTTTTTCATAACAAATTACTTTTCAAAGTAGAAACACATTTTGAAATTAACAAAAAAAAATTAAATTAATTACGATTGAGCTCAGAATAGGTCAATTGTAAGCATCATAATGTATTATCGAATCATTTACGATAGGATTTACGAGATATTGCAATTCTGTGCAGTGTGCACATTTTACTTTATGGTTGGACCGTAAATTTCTTACGAGTTCTTGTAAATCTTACAGTGGACTGACAATTGACTGTAAGCATCCCAAGAATTTCCCCAGAAAATGATTCCATAAGAGAGTGCAGAACAAAAAGAAGAAAATTAAGAGTATAAAAGAAAGAGAAACTAGTGAACTGTAAAAACTTTAAAGCCGATGTGTAACATGATTTATACGAAATTCAGAAGAAAATTTAGAGAAATAAATGAATACATTGAAACGCAGTCTACCTGAGGAGATCAATGAATCAATATTATTAAATAATTGAAAACAAAGATTTGAAGAAAAGTGATTTAAAAGAATAAAAGGAATTTAGTGAATGCAAAAAATAAATAACTAAAAATAGAAGTCCCTAAAAGCTTCTCAGTAGACTGTAACGTTACATGCTGATTTGGTATGCAGAAGAAAGATTAAAAGAAAAAAATTAAATATTAGCGAATACATCCAAACACGGTTCATTTAGTAGATAAACGGTTCGAATTCTAAAACCGAAGATTGTAGCCAAACAGTAGCCAAATATAAATTAGTTCTAAAGAAAATGACAATGTGGCCTGAAGTAGCTTAGCAATGACAAAGCTACAAACGGAAGATGACAAAACAGAAACTAAGAAAAGAAGAAAATTGTCGGATTCGGGGATAAAGAAATCGATGAAGGGAAAGAAGAAAGGGCGCAGAGAGAAGAACTTCTGAAAAAATTTACAAAAGAGATACCAAAAGAAAAGAAGACGCAGTGGAGAAGATATAACACTGTTAAAAGATAAGTAAGAAATATCAAATGAATTTAGAAGTGATGGAGAAACGAAACGAATGTTCAGTTTTCAGAATTTCAAATTCTGGATTTAAGAGAATAAGCAAAAAAGTAAAAGTAACAAGTGTAAACGTGTTTTAAAGAAAATAACTAGATCACGGCAAAAAACAATCTACAGCGTAGAGATGGCAAATGAGTGATAGAAAAAAAGAAATGATTCAAGTTGAGAAAGTGAAGAAACATGAAGAGGAAGAGAAAAGCTGACAAAAAAAGAATTAATGAGTGAACGAGATGGTGAAAGCAAGATGAAGCATGAAGAAGGTGTTGATGAAGAACGAGATGAAGACAAAGGAGTCGTATCAGTATTTGATCTAACAGGACAAGGTTGGGCCTTGTTTTTATTAACTTCATTCGCTAAAAAAATTATCTATTTCTTTATCAAACTGTAATTTATTACTGCAAAACCTAATGATTGTAATAAAATGGCCATTTTGTATAAGATGATTATAAATTAGATTGAAACTGATGTCTCAATCTGTCTCAATTTGGATTATGGTTAAGAGTTATCAAATTAATTTGAAATAATTATTCTTCGGACAACTTTTAAACTGCTGGGGAATGTCTACGTTTCGATGAACGTTGGTAAATTTTCATTATTCTTGCAATTTCAGCATCTTTCAGCGTGAAATTTATTGTACCAATGAAGAAAATTTTATACTCAAGTGAAATAGTTTTCGATCAAAGTCAATTGCATGATGTAAAAGTTAATTAAATATAAGTGAAAAATGTATGAACAACTTTTTTAACGAACAAATATTATTAAAGTCTGGCATACTAATTGTTTACTTTCACATTTTATTTATCTCAAAGCGGTTTACACTAGAATCAAAGACGCAACAGAACATGAAATCGCAGAATACGTTTACGTTTGCAATTTGAAAACGTGGAATAAAAACGAAGTTTCTTTGTCGAAGTCAGCTTTCTTACTTTCCAGTAAACAAATCAGGTCCTTACTCTGCACATGTTCGTTAACTCATCGTAATTAGACTCTTTCGTCTTATCTGTTCGCAAATAACGTCGCAAAACATTAATTTCGTGTCGTCAGTGACTTTGACCTCTTCCTTTTGATCCTAGACGTAGTGAAGCAGAAAAGTTCTGGACAATTCCTTCCAAGTTATTTTCAATTCGAATTTTCATAAGAATTATTAAATTGGTAGATTAAAGAACGAGCAAACAAAATTTATTTTTCGAGAAGTATTTTGTAATTTCCTTTTGATTAGAAAATAGTTCGAAAACTATAATGAATAAATTAGTTGAAATCATTGTTAAAATAATAAAATATTCCTAATAAATAGTTGTCCTTTTGTCTTTCTGTAAGGACGAATGAAATGATAGAGCACGTGACCTTCAATCATTGTCGATCATTGTGTATTTCATCAGGCTAATGATTGCAATCTTCTTGAACTTTGCGTAATAGATCGTGCAAATTTCTGCTTTATTTTTGTACATTATTTTGAGTTTCTTTTCTAGCATCTGTTTTATCAACAGTCTCAATTTTTATTTGTTAATGGTCTGCTCTGTCCAAAGTTTTAACTCAAAGTTCTGCATCGAATCACCCTTGACTCTCATTAATATTAATTAATGTTGCTTGAAGCTGTGCAGAAATTTTTGTCGCCCTTAACACGATTTGTTTATCAGTCACAAAGCCAAAGGTTGTGTAAGCTCTAAAAATATAATCATCATAATTTAACTGCAATTACGAACAAATTTAAAATCGTAGAAAATTATAGATTCATTTAAAAGAATATATTATAAGAAACGATTTCAAATTACAAAATAAGTCGCTTAATGTTTTAAAAATCATTTTATAAACTATTACTCTACCAAAATGTGTCTGTCTTAACAAATAAAGTGTTTCATTTAATTTTCATTGATAAGTGATAAGAAACAAATGTCACTTGGATATTCTACTCCTTTTCTAATACAATCACTACTATTTTTGCAAAACTTTTGATCTCTATTTTAACCTTTGACCAATTAGGTCTCTGTGAGGAACCATCTTGAACATTCTTTGTTTTCGAAGCCTTTTTGTGTGTCCCAGTCAAGGTATTTTTGTCCTTTATCGAATGTTGTTATTAGATTTTTCTCATCAACAATTTCTATTCACTCGGTTTGCCGAATTGTATGTTCACCTAACTGTCCCTTTTGATTTTTTAAATTTCGGCTTCATTACTCTTTTTAACATCCCGAATTTCTGGTGCCTTCATACGATTCTTTCAGAGCTTATATTCTTCATAGATTTTTTTTTCTGTTAACACCACATAAATTTATCAACATTCTCAAAATTACATCCTGTTTTTCTCTCAGTACAGAGAAAAGAAGGAGGCCTATGGTATTGAGAGGGCTCCTTCAGGGTTGGCTTTTTTTTTGATACAACTGAAAGTACGATGAAGGCTTTTTGAACTTGATGACACCATTCACTCAGAATTGGTCTATCAAAGCTTGGCCCATATTTGGAAGTTTAAAACTCGAGTCTTTCACGATTGACGAAAACCAGACGAATACCGCTTGAGTTGGAATCTCTGGGATGACGGTTGCAAGCTAGGAGTGGTGGATACACCTCAATCGAAGTTAACTGGGGCATTCGTCTGTAAAATTAATAGAAATTTGAATTAATCTCCTTGCATAGAGAGCGAGAAGCCATATAACCCCAATCGTTTTGACAGTGAATTCACTTCACAGACATCCCTTAATCTATCGACCCAGCCAAATGCATTCTATCTGAAAATCGACTCTGTTGTTGGATATGAATTGGGCATTGATTGATGCAGCTTTTCTTCCATTTAACCGATTCTGTATTTCTTACGGGTTAGAAGAACCCTTCATTGCACACTCAATTTGAAACGGACAAGTATACTTTAATTTATTTTGGTTTATTCTTAGACCAAAACTTCGGCCTCTTTTTCCAAATCTTTTGAAATAATCTGGAGCTCTTAGTCTTGCTAGTATGTTAGTTCCCTTCCATATTGATCCTGTTCCATCTATTTTTTCCGCTATTCTTTGTTTTTGTTTCCAGTATCAGTTCCTCTTTCCCGAGTTCTTCCTATACTCCGAATTCTTGATGTGAGACCCTTCTGTAACATAGGATTCTTCGTGTTAAGAACTACTTTGTATTCACAGAAAGTCGTATGAATTTCTTTCACGCCAAAGTTGGATCAATTCTTTCTAAAATTTATGTGGTATTTTCTCATTGTAATTCTCAGCGTAATCTTTCATACTTTTTAAAGTTTGCATCACTACTCTATAGCTTACAATTGTAAAATCATTAGGAAGAAGAAAAAAGAGATAACTGAAAATAGTGTTGTGAATTATTGTTTAATAAATTACGTATTTGTATGTAACTTAGCGACTTAAATACTTAAAGTATTTCATTAAATTTTATGAGAAAGTGTTCTGCTCTTCTGAGAATAAGTTAAATCCAGCAAGGAGTTTTTAGTCTTTGTTTTGCTCTGAGAGCAAATAACTATGCACTTTATCCTCGGTTTATAGGCCTTTGTTTTAAACATTTCTAAAACGCAATTAGGCAATGAAAATCTTAACTCTAATACTATTATGTAATATATGTCATAAATTAATTAACCAATAAATCTTACTTTGTGCTTTTCTGCTTTATACCAGAATTCACTGGCATGCATTGAATGCAAGTGAAAACTTCTTTGTTATTTTTATGAAGAGAAAAAATAATGGGACTTCTTTGACTGAAAATATTCAACTAGTTTTTGCTTCGGTACTAGAAAATTCTTCAATTCTATTAGAATTAGATCGGAAGCCAAGTCACAATTTCAGTTATATTTTTTTTTAATGAAAAGGTTATTGCCTTAAGTGCATAAGCAGAAAGTGCAATAGTACAAACACGTCAGTACGAGACGATAAATATTGAAGTAATTTAATTGTTTTATTACATCGAGGTCGAGGAACTGATAATGAAATTCTATTTATAAAACTGCAAGATTGGCGAAAGTCAGTTTATTGACTCTGATTTTTTAAAATTTTTTGCTTTAAAATCAACTAGGTCAAATTCGGTTCAAGACTAAAGTTCAAATACAAGAGCGAAAGTAGGTTTCATGATCGCGTAGATCAACACTATTTTAATAATTGTGAGGCCCTGAATTATAACCTAATCAATTTGACCATCTCTTGGGTGTAGAATTTTAGGTAGTACCAGCTTTAGGAACCAGTGTGTTCGTTCTAGAACAGAAGCGTTTTGAATTGGTACCAGCTTTAGATTAGCATAAAGCGTGTCTGTTAAACTTAAAGACGATAGATAATTACTGTAACTGTACAGTACATACATAAATACTTATACATTTTGTAAAGGTAATTATTTATATTTTTATAGAGCGGCTGTTGACAACACTCAGGCAGAACTCAACCACTGGAAGACGCCCTACCGACTTTAAAGGACCTTTAAGAGTCCTGCGATTATGCGTTTTGGGCATATGTCTACCCTCCTTAATTCTCTTGCTCGTTCTGCACATGAGATACCGAGTTTACACCGAACAAATGTACCCCCTGGCAGCTTCCGACATGCGACTTTTAGACAACAGAATTTCAACAGCTTGGTGTCAGGTAAGCAGTTTTATTTACATGGGCCAAGAAAATTAAAATTTTCTCATCTAGTGGAATCGATAATCACTATTTGATTGAATAGCATGCTGCAGAGGAAGACTCTGGAAAGTGTCGTGTAATATGTGTTTTAAAAGTTAGTTATCGTGGTGGAATTAACATTTGAATTTTCAGAGGCAACTCATACGTGCCAATACGACGTTTAATGCTTTCTTGCTGTCGAAGAATCCGGTTCTGGAGACCGAGACAAAGCCTTTGACGATGGTTCGTCATCTTCTGTTGGAAGACGACACGAAGGAATATTGGGGGTTTTACTTGCTCAGGGGGTCTACTGTTACGTTGTCTACTTGCGTAAGGTATTTAATTACTTTAATTATCGTAAAAATAAATAAAATATGAATAAATAAAATAGTGGCTGCAAATGGCAGTTTTTAGACAAAATGTTAAATATCTCAAGAACGGTTAGGTTTAGGTATAGCCAATGGTATACAGAAAATGTGTAGAATTTTATGGGCAATCCAAATATGGTTTCATATGTAGGGCATGTCACTTGAAATAAAAAAGTTGTGTCCGGTACCACTGTTTTGATTCACTCTGTATAGATGAAAATGATTTTGTGTTGTAGATCTCTTAAATTAAAAACGAAATTGTGTTGAAAATTCTTTTGTATCTTCAGTAGTTATGGAGATATGGCCCGAGAACACACTGTTGGGACACCCTGGTATATTTAATCTAGTACTAAAGGAGATAAAGCAGATTTTTCTGGATAACATCGGCACCGTGCATATCAAAATTTATCTAGCAATTCAAAGTTTTATTTTTCTTGACCCGATTCACTTGCGGAGCAAAAAATTGTTACATTAAACATGCTCAAATTTTTTTCTTGTCGTTTTTTGGCTGCATAACGTACGTGTTATCAATGCTTTTTATTTATTTTATTTTATTTTTAAGGAGGTGAAAGATTACGGCCACATACAACTTTTAAGATTATTATAATTTTGTGTAGTTTGTTTTCTGTGTTAGTAAACAAACCCAAAATATAAGAAATGAATGTTTGATTTGAAAAGTCTTAGGTTCGCAGATTTTTAATAATACAAGAGGTATTAGAAAATAGAATAAAGTTTGCATAGCACGAGTGCCAATATAAACAAAATTATTAATATTAAGCCCCAGGCACACATAGCCACATGTGTTTGGTTTTCCTCAAACTCTCAAGTGGGAAACAGACCTGTGAGACGATTTTGGAGAATTTATGAATCTTTTTCTCTGATTCTTTCTTGAAGTTTGACCACAAATTTTGGCGGAAATTACCTACATCAGAATTTAGGAACAGCAAGTCAATATTTGCGCGTAGAAAATAACAAATTTCTTTAGAATTTTTAATAATAGAATATCTGAAAGTAAACAAAAATATCAGCGTTAAGTGCACATGTTGGCAAGCTCGTGTTGATTTGTACCTTTAAACTCTCAAGTGGAAGAAAAAAGATGTGAGATGTTCCTGCAGAAAAGGAACTTTCTCTTCCTTGAGAATTTATGGAAAAATTGATTCAAATTGAAACAACCATGTCAGTACGCGTATTTTAGGCCATAAGCATTGATGCAGTAAAATTTATTTAGAATTTGTGAAACTTGAATGATGCGTTTGTTAGTAATAAAAAAATAGTGTTTAATATAACGAGTGTTCAATTAAAAACGGTCTAGACAGCCATGAAATTATTCTGAACGTATAGCGTAGGGTTCTTCATACGACTAGTGTCACCTGCATTTCTAACCTCACTGTAACTCAAAGAAGACATTTCAAAAATAAACATTTAGTACTGTAACTTATAAAACTTTTTACAACAATTATAATAAATGCTGAGTTTTGTTGACACAAGGTTAACCGCCGACAACACGTCAACTTGTCAAAGTTGAAATATAAATGAAGTTAATCACGACAGACGTGCCTGACAACACAAGCGTGCCACAGCCTACTTGAACGTTTTTTTTATTGAACGCTCGTTATAAATATATGAAATCAGTGCTAAGGGTACTAAGAGAAAGGTCTTGTTCGAATGGATTCTGAAAATTGTTTTATGGAATAGATTAGGGGAATTATTATAGGATTTTTTAAAGTAACTAAGAGAACAGAATGTTTCTGACAAATCTCTTAAATATTTAAAAAAAACACGTCTATGATAAGGAATACATAAGGATTTGTTAAAACAATGTAATATTTCAAATGTCACTGGATTGCTTGCTGACTAATGAGTACAGTGTTAGAGAGCATTTAAACAACTAACAGATTTGACAGAAGTCAGAAAGCAAATGTCAAATTAAAAGTTTCGAATCGAGCTAAGACTCTGATTTTATTTTTCATAGCCTCTCCTTATCCAAATAATTTTGGATGACACGGTATATTAAAAAGTTTTATTTTACAATAGTTTACTTACATTTAAATATTAAATATTTAGTTTTTACTAAATTTTTGTTTACAGAAAAGAAAACTAATTCTATGGTATGCTTTTGCATATTTTTTCTTAAATGTACAGTAATAGTTAATGAACAAAGTAATTGTTTATTAATTTCTTTGAGTTAGAAATACCTTTTGGAAATTAAATTCTGGTTAGCGACTAAAATATATGGGGCAGTATTCACATCTCGTAATAATTAAAGTTATGTTTAAAGCTTACCATTCACACATTGAAGTTAATCACAGTGCTATACAATCTTATATACCGGGTGTTTGATAAGAAAAAATATCATATAAAATGGCTACATAAATATTTCAAATTGATAAGAATTTCAGTTCGTTTTAGTGTCAACTGTTATGTGAAACAATAGCCAACTTCATTTGAACACTTGATTTACATATATGATATAAGAATTAATCATGACATCGTGCGGTCAAAATTTTACTTAATTATAATGACAAATAATAATCACACAAAGTGACCAATGGGGACATAATTAGCATGTCGCTGCGTAATTCTAAAGTGTGCTGCAAATTGGCTTTGATTGCAATGAAATTTTCAAGCATGCTCTGAACTGTTTCGGTCCTAGTGAAGGCCTCATCAGCAGAAGAATAGCGCAAGAAATCCATCGCAATATCACCGACCAGCTTTGTTAGAATACGTGTTTGCCAGTGCATAACATGTAAACTACAGGTTTGGTATATTTATAAGAATGTATACAGAGTGTCCATTTCTCGAGCCTAACCATAGAGATCTTGGTTATCTTAAGAAATACAAATTGCGCTAAAGTGGCGTATTTTTGACTCGATTATCTCCCAACAAATTTACGGTTTTCCAGATATTCACAAAATAATAAAAATCATGATTTCCGTTCTTATTATTATTATTTTTTTTTAAAAACCAATGAAGCCAGGCATGCTTAAATCAGACATTGTTAAGGTTTTGTCATGTTGTCAAGAATTGCGAACAAATGACATTCAACTTTTTATTTTTCTCCGGCACCATCTTGGACTTTTACACTGTTAAATGGAGCTTCTTTTTCTGATTTCAAAGATGTATCACACTTGATGGTTTCAGTTAGATTCTGAACAAAATTTCGAAATCATTTGTTAGGCAAAGGGTGCATCGGAAATAAAAAGCAACACTTTTGTTGTCAAATAATCATATAAGTCACTATGTAAATTTCGAAGTACAAGAATTAAAAATGAACTAAACAATTAATACATTTGAAAAAAGATAACATATTATTAGGCGAATTGTGGAATCCAGTATTAACTAACTAAACAATTCCAAAGAGCACAGAGTCTTGTTATATTAAAACCGTCCTGGTTTGGTTTGAGATTAAATAAGTGAGTAAGAAATAATGTAGTGTCATGTTTTCTGTTATTTGCCTGTAGTAAGAAGCAAATGAGATAAAACAATTCATGGTCTGAGAAATTCTGCTTTCTCACATCACATTTTGTTGAAGTATTAAATACATAAAAATGTATGAAACCAAAAATACTAAACTTAAGTTTATTTGAGAGTTTTTATAAATAATAAATAAAATTTTCCTTCATTCTTTTTGTGTTTCCAAGAAATTTGCGTTTTGTGAATGCCAATTATACAATGAATAATAAATTAAATTTAATACTATTTTCATATTCTACTATCGATAATATTCTGATACATTATCTCAAAATTTATTAATTGATAAATATCGATAATTTAGTTAAGAAATAAATACCACTCAAGAAATAGATTTTGCGTTAAGTTCCTATTTCATACAAGTTAATTATCAGTATCACGAATCGTATGAATGAGTGTAATTATGATATGGGTATGGAACATCAAAATATTTCTTTGCATTTTTTATTTTTGATATTTAATCCTTCTTTTTAATGTAAATTATTATTAATTTTATGTTTATGTGGCTTCAGTTTCTGTATGGCTTGGCCGAAACCCTTCAACGTAAGCCTCTTTAGCTCAGTGGCAGAGCACTGGTCTTGTAAACCAGGGGTCGTGAGTTCAATCCTCACAGGAGGCAGAATTCTTAGCGATTGGTATTTCGCTTGCATTCATTTTTTTTTATACTATCCATAAAGTAATTAATTATTGAAAAACAATACATTTCAACTTCACTTTTAAGTATATTAATGAAATACTGAAACTAAAAGAGAAATGAATAAAGTTAAATAAAAAAAACACTATTTAATCAACTCTATGAATGCAACAAGAACGAACAGTTCGTTTTTTAAATTGGCCACGTGAGTTATTAAAATTTCACAAAACATGGGACTTCAAACTTGCCTTCTGTGAGGTTTGAACTCACGACCCCTGGTTTACGAGACCAGTGCTCTACCACTGAGCTAAGAAGGCTTGATACTAGAAAATACAGGGTGCTTATCAACTAACCTCATTAATTTAAACACGATATCTAAGTTATAAATAATACATTTCAATGTTTTTCTTTTTTAAGTACAGATGGCCTGGAGCATCTCTCATAGTAATCCGTGGTCACAAGCATCTTCATGAATGCGCTTATATCGGAGATGACTCCTCAGAAGAACTTGACGAAATCCTCGAAGCCCTCGGCGACGGTACTTATGTCCGACCAAACTCAACAGAGAATGACGCCCCTTCTAATCAACCCCAACTCATGAAACGATTCCAGTACGACGTCGAGTTCCACCACCCCCTTCACAACAGTACCAAAAAGAACCACACCATCCTCAATAAGTTAGACGACGCGCCAGAAATCACTGACAACAAACAACTGAAGATTATCCTCGATCACCTGTACGCCAAAGCCAGGGCCAAAGCAAGAAAGAGGATCTTAAAAGAGTCCGAGGACGCTTCGATTTCCGCACATGTCCACCGGAACTCCACGATTGCGAATGACGAGAAAAAGAATTTCAAATTTGTCAGTGAACAAGCGCAAGGTGTAATGCAATCGGAGGAGGTGATGCAAGATGTCTTGAAGAAGTTGCAAATGCTTGGGCAAAAGGGCAGTTCGGTTTTGGATGAGATCAACGAGAGGTTTAACTCGAATGGAACGACGCAGGAAGAAAAAGTGCTTAGCATTGGAAGCAGGCAATATTCTAAGCCACCAGTTTCTTACGATACCAATATTGATGAGGCAAGAAGAAGAAGAAGGCGTAGAAGAAGAGAAGCTGTTTTAAAATCGAGTTTGGCGGTGGATTTGAACGAACATGATGAGAAAAATGATGCGGCAATTGAACAGGTTTGATATTGTTTTTCCAATATAGTCCTCCTTCTCTTTGAATCCATTCAGTTTTAAAAACAATAGTCCAGACTTTTTAATCTGGTTATGTACTTGTCATTTCTGGTTTTGTTTAACATGCGGTCTGTCGGTGATAAAAATTTTCTAATCACTTGCCTTACTGAGTACACATACGTCAAGTCCTGATTTTATCTCAAGAGAGAATCTCGCACTCAAAACATACTTGTTAGTCAGTATCAAAATAGATTTTTTTTTAATAATAAACAAATGATATTGCACTTTCTAGGGTTTTATCCCTGATGGTGTGGCAGATCATCGAGGGACCATAAACGAGACTACTTTAAACGACAAAAGTAACAGTGAGTTTTGGTCGTCGTTCAGTAGTTCTGAAGAGGCCTTGCTTAATTGCGCGGGGTTAATTCTGAATTTACCTCTAACCCCCCACGTGGACTGTGCCAAGGAAACTGATGACCTCAAAATTGAAGATGCATATCTCGCAAATACGATTACATACAAGTAAGCCAGGTTTTCTTGCGTAGTTTCTTCCTCAACCTAATCTTTTCAGGGTTCCCACAAACGGTTATTACTTCTTCGTGTTTAACAGCGAAAATGAGGTTCAAACAAATTATATTAGGGTGCGCTTCAACATCCACAAGAAGGTGTATAACGTTTCGAATCCGGTGGCGGCCTGCTCGAACACCAGTGAATTCTGTGCGTTAGATCTCAAATTCTTCTCAGATGAGAAGTTGGTTATGGAACTGCCTGTTAAGGAGGATGAGGACATGTGGAACCAGGAGTTCGTCGTCGTTTCTCAATGTGAACCCAGGACTTCCATCTACATCGTGTGCGTTTTGGCCGTGCCCGTTTTGGTTGTACTCTTTGCGTTTCAGTGATATTAGGTTGTGATACAGTAGCAATGTAAGTTAAAGGCTCGGATTTTATTTTTTTATAGTACAAATTGTGAGTGCAATAAAGTATTTTTGTAAGATAATGACGTGTGTATTTTATTAAATTAATTTGGAGAATCAAAATGAGATTAATTCTATTAAGGCAAATGAGAACATGGACAATTAGGGAATATACTCGTACATTAGTAATTAAAAGATCTTATCAAAGTTGCAAAATTTAAATTCAGTTATTCCTGAATTCCTGAATTTAGTTTGCCAAAATAATTAGTTTGAGACTATTTATAAAAAAAGAAAGTCAGTTTAAATGTGACGATAAAAAAATAATTATTGATTCCTGTATTCCTGTAATTTAATGTTTATATTTATATCAGCTTAATAATAATCTTGATAACATGATGGTAATAACGATCTCAAAAGAAATATACCGAAAAGAGAGACAACAAGACGAAAAGCGAGAAAGAGAAGGAAAATTGCATATGAACAAATAAAGACAAAATAAAATAGGAAAAGAAAATGTCGACATCAACTACCTGGAGGCAATTGAGAGAACAAACATTAAAATGATAAAATCAAGCATAAATAAAGAATAAGGAACTAATCAGTAAAATGAAATTTACAAATATTATTGAGACCAAAGTGGAATAGCTATCGGAGAGTAGTTTGGAGGTCCCAAAGAGTGAACTATCAAATCACATCATCACCCATTGACCTATGCTTTGAAGATGAGATAAGCTCCTCAGTGAATGGTTTGCATCAGGGCTCTAAAAACTTTAGATATGCCATTGTGAAACCAATTATCACTTTGGCAATGGAAACGGCCATATGATCAAAGAGGAAGAGGAAGATTAATTTGGTTAAGGTTTCCGACGCCGTTGTTGTTCAAAAAGATAACCAGTGACATAAAAGATTTTTTTCTGAAATGAAGAAACGTCGGCAAAAATTAATGACGCGCTCAATCCGAGGCCCTAGTGAATTTAAAAATATTGGAAAGAAAAATACTGTGGTTGATGGTAACAGCGAAGGAGAGGAGAACGCTGAAAAGAAGCAAGGACATAGAAGAAATACTGGATGGAGAGAATGTCGCTATACATGTAACAGTTTTAATTTAGAAGAAATGTAAACACTCCAGTTCCAAGTATGATAACGAATGAATTAGAATTTTTAATTAATTCGTGTTCGTTTCAAAAACTGAAGTGAATACGGGGTTTATGCCTAAAATAATTTATGTCGCGCAATATTTATTTATTTATACGGTGTTAGACTTGTTCGCGGAAAATTTGTGACTATCCTTCCCGTTCGACGGGGCGAGCTTTATATCCCCGTAGACATTCTAGAGACAACTCGAATGGAGGGGATTCCGAATAGTCCAGCGTCGTCCAAATTACTCCGTCTAGTAATATGATAATGAAATATGCACTGCATTTAATCAATCCTTTCTAACCTTCTCTCTCAAGGAAAATTCTCTCCTCAATTCAGAGAACTAGTAAACTTAGTAAGAGAGATGAGGAGCATCAGACAGTATATTAACGAAAATTACCTGCTAAGGTATAAATTAATTTTAAAATATTACTTCATCGAAAGAGTGAGATGGCTCGAATAACGCTGACAATCCTGCACTGGGGGTAGTACAATGGGCCCAATTGTGGCCTAAGTGCGTGTGAATTCTCTTTCACCTCCCTCACCAATCCAGAATCAAGAAAAATATTACAGAACACACATTTTAGGTCATGAAAAGCGAACAAGAAATGATACTACCCTGAGTTTCTGAAGGAAATTCATGTAGTATGTTACTAATTTATAAAAACAAAGGATCGAAGTTGGATATGAATCAATATCCACCGGTAGCCCTGCAATACCAATTTGGTAAGATTTTTAAATGTAGCTACAATTTACCAGATTGGATTTGGATTATTTGAACAAATTTAATTTATTATCAGATGTACACAATGATTTTCGAGCAAATTATTCAACCTCAACTGCTTTTCTCAGAATATCCAGTTATTTGGATATTCGAATATTATCGGGTTTTTGGATAAACGGATATTCGAATAACCGGTTATTCGGATGTCGGATATGCGGGTAGGCTGGATAACTGGAAATTCGAATAACCGAATAATAGAATGATTTTTTTAAATTTAATGATCTTCAGTATTAGAGAAAAGTACAAGTATATAGTTATGTCTTTATTTAGTTAATTGGTTTTATTTTAACGTATTTGCTTACATCTCAGC
This sequence comes from Dorcus parallelipipedus, assembly GCA_958336345.1. NCBI lineage: Eukaryota > Metazoa > Arthropoda > Insecta > Coleoptera > Lucanidae > Dorcus > Dorcus parallelipipedus. The sequence continues at coordinate 31,924,642 of OY284479.1, read as the reverse complement.
GAATTATGATTGGCCTTTCTATTTTCTGAGTCTTAAAGCCTGCTTTACATTACACTAGTTTCTCTTACGAGAACATAGTACAACAAAATATCAATAAAAATGTCATGCTTATACGTCCTATATCTGTACTATCTTGGACAACATAATTTTTCTATTTTACACTATCCTAAAACTTGATGTTTTTCTAGTAGGTATCATTTTTTATGATGATGTAAAACAGGCTTAAAATCACTTAATCAAAAACTGGAATATTATTAACGTCTTGCATTTTCATAAATTGGAAATTTTTGTTTTTCTTTGTTAATATCTAATTAACCGGTTTTCCGTTAATAAATTAGTATTATCCAAAAATCGATTTTTCAAGTATCCGAATAGTCGGTTTTTGGATATTGGAATAGTCAGATTTTAGATATTCGAATAGTCGGTTTTAACCATTTTTTGGATAACCGGCTATACCCGAAACCGTTTCAATTTTTTTTACGTTTTTTACCTGCATTAATCACCAACTCTACAACATATTTGTTAATGATCTGCCAGGAAATCTAGCTTCAACCGGACTTCCCGTTTTGTACGCAGACGATACAAGCGCCTTGATAAGAGGCGAATCTTTTGAAATAATTTAATGGTGCAAAGATAATGGACTTAAATTACATTTCGACAACTCGCATATAATGCAGATTTTTACAAAAATCTACACTGTTGACAGAAGTGTTTTAGTAAAATTTTTTGGAACTCACCGCAGACCAAAAAGTCAACCAAAATCTTCGGACAGCACTATTTTTAATAAACAATATTCGAGGAGATACGGTATCACCTCAAGTTGTCAAACTATTGAATCACTTATTTGAGAAACCCGAGAAGTGCATTTTTGAAAAGTAAGTTTCTTTTTTCAACTATATTTTGGCTAGTCATAAAAAACATTGAAATAAACCAGGTAGATGTTCCCCAATAAATTTTTTTGCAAAGATTTAACAATTTCTTTCGATTATCTCAAAATTACGTTTACGGGACTTGTCGGGCTTCTCAAATAAGTGATTCTATTACATTCAATCAAAAACTTTCTACGAGATCGTCCATTGGGCACTAAAGACGACGAAAATATTTTTATGACCCAAAAAAAGGATTATGCGAACCATACAACCACCACAATACATAGGAACTAAGTCTGTGAATAAATTAAAAAGATTAGAGCCAAATTTATTTATGCCTTTAATTTAAGGCAAATTTAAGTCAAACTTAAAGATCTTTTTAATACAGAAACGTTATTATTTCAGAGACGAATTTTGAAACGATAAAATTAGACTAAGCTACAGTAAATTTAACGTTACAAGGACATTATTGTAAATATTATACTTTCTCGTAAAACAAAGATTATTCTTGTAAAAATATTAGTAGCGAGAACGGAACATTGTATACTTTTTTTTTAATTAGCTTTTCTTCCTCGTGAAGTTTTGTTTCAAAAATAACGAAATGTTCAGTGAAGTGAAATGCACTCAACTGAAATACCTTAATAAATTCTAATGATTCAATCAATTCGATATTAATTTGTAACAGTTCTTATTTTACTTTTCGCCTGTGGACACCCAATGTTCATCAAGTATCTGTCACCTAAATCTTCTTCTCCTTTTAGTCCGTTAAACTTTATCTTTCGACCGAAACAAGTTCCTCGTATATGTGTTGATTAGTCCGTTTGTATTTTGAAAACCACATTTCTATTTGTTCTTAATTTTTACTCATGTTTTGTTATGTTCCTTGTATGGGGTCTCTTTGTTTCAGGATTGTCATATTTTATAGATTTTAATATTACTTTAAGCGACGTAGATTAAAGGAGTCTTATTTTTATAACAACCAACAACACAATCTACCTGATATTTAAATTCAAGTAAATAGGATCGGGATCGAATTGAAATCGCATAATCTATTTTCATTCCTCATGGTATAGTCGTCCAAGTGTTGGGTCTCTTTATTGCCTCTCTGTCGCCTTTTTCTAATATAATTGATACAAATATATGTAATACAATATATATGATATAATATAACTGATACAAAACTGGGACGACTATATAATCGAGGTATTAAATTTTTCTTCTTTATTATGGAACGGAATTTTCCATTTCTTTAATTTTTTGAAAAATACAACATACCTTGGCATCTTTTACTTACAGTTTTTCACGCATCTCTATTAAGAGCCGTGATTCTATATGATAAGAACATAGCCATAATTTTTCCAGCTTGAATCTTCTTGTAAGAGATTCAACTGGTACTATTGATGGTGAAACTAAGTTCAGTATAATCAATCAAAGGGTTTTCGATTAAACATAAGACAATTAAGTTATTGGTTTTGTTAATAATTATTAATTTTGTTTTGTTTAAAACAATCTTCAACATCATCTTATTGGCTTACTGTGTCATGAGTATATTGAAAGTTGTGTAGACTTTTTCCTTATGTCAACCACTTAAGATTTTCCAGAAAATGTATTAGGTGTGAGCGTGGGGTCATCCAGCGTTTCCAGTTTTTTTTCCATATTTTAAGTGATTATCCCACATTTCGTATGAAGAACCTATTCACTGTTAATAACTTAGATTTTTCATCCCCTTCCACATTTTCAAAACCTAACAAATTTAGTCGACGATTTTAACATTGTCTTACTTCTTCTAGGATCTTTATCTATTCTGTACCTCATCTTCCAACAACACAGAAACACATTGATTTATTAATATCATGTAAGTACTTAGTTCATTTAATTTGTATTGATTAATTGTATTCTTTTTTAAAAGAAAACCTAGAGAACGGAATTTGAATACAAACCAAATACTTTTTGGATGTATTTTAGAATAATATTGGAATCAATTTTCAGTCGTGGTGTGAAATAGTTGCTCAAACCTGCTTTTCCCGTGATCTAAACATACGAACCTGCAAAACTGTGATAAGAGATTGGACCGCCCCCAACATCCCGTCTCTGTTACACTGTATTCCATTAGAGGTTTGGGGGGGGGGGCGGTGTTACAATCTCATATTTTAGAATTACAAAATCAATAATGTAGTAATACCAATTACATGTACATAGCAATTTCCAATTAATGAATAAAAATTTTGTTCAATAAATTTTGTAAGACTTACTTAATTTCATTGTGGCTGAAAAGAGCAATTGTGTTATCTAATATTGAAAAAAAAAAATTGTAGTTTGTTCAGTAGATAATAATAATAATAATGTCTTTTATTTAGCGTAAAGTTGTACACGAATAATAGGTGTACAAAAAATTAAATAAAATCTTAACTAAAACAAGGCGAGATTCGCCGGAGGCGCTCTTCCACCTAATCTCGGAGCTAACTTAATTAAGATGCAACAAAAAAATTGTAAATTATAATCGTTTTAAATAAATGGGCCCGATTTTCCGATTTGAAATAAATTAGATAATTTATTTTATTTTCGGTGACTATGGGAAGCTTCAAGAAGTGAGAATAATCCTGAGCGTAATTTGTTAGGCACGCTTATTTAATCCCTCAATCCAAATTAATTAAGGATCACGCGCCGGGAGATCAGATTTCGGGTTATAAAAATAGGGGGAGCGTCCTCAATTATCTCACACTTGAAAATGAATAGCCACAGCATTCTGATTCTTATTTATTTATTTATTAATCCCCTAAGGGATTGATGTTCCAACTACACGCCCACTTGTCAAACGTTCCTTGAGAAAACCACCCTTTTCAAGTTCACAAGTTTTAGGATAATTGCATTTAAATCTTCAAGAACTCACAATCACAGAGAAGAACGTGGATTTATCGAAGTAAACAATAAATTAAATGATATTAAATAAATATCGTCGAAAGTTTTTTAGGGATATTTATAACAACCCCCGCTTTAGCACAACAATATAATAACACAATAATGAATAAAAAGCCACCCCATGTCTTTCCCAGCACGTTGTACGTGTGGCTGTTATCTACACGGGCACACGACCCTAATGCTCCAATAAAAGCCTTATTAGTTTTATATTTTTATTCTTTGCAGATGCAGACTTGTGACTATCGGTTTTTTATTGAATACTTTAAATTGATATTTTCGGGCTATTAGTGGTAATGTGGGGTTAAAGTTCCATAATAAAGAGAGGACTTTCGAATTCTAGTTTTGAATGTAACACCACTGACAGATTCAATTGAAGTAAAATTAAAAAGGAAAAAAAAAACTTGTTGGATACCAAACTTCGTTGCAACTGATTTGCAAGTTTAATTTTAATTAAAAAAAAAACATTAGAATTGATTAACAACAACAGTGAGTAATACAATCTTTTAAAGGGTTCACGATCACGAATCATTTCCTTCTAATAAATAACATTTTTAAGCTTAAAGTTCTTATAAAAAATCAATTGACCTTTAAATTCACAAATGAAATTTAAAAAAAGATAAAAAGGGGAACGTAATTCAATAATTTACAATTTAGTTCATATTTACATTATTTAAACATAAGTAAATAACAAAGAAAAGAAACGATTTAATAATGCAAAAATAATTTTAAACAAATAATTGAGTGGATTGCCATCTTTTATTAGATATTATTTGCGTGCATAAATCAGCCACTTATGTTTTAATGCGATAACAAAGAATGTTTTGATCGGCCTATGTGACAAGGGGGCGAAGGATGCACAAAGTCAATACTGGTGGTTGACAGCTAGCAGAGGGATGGATAGATAAGGCATGCCTCAGAAGAGTTCCCATAACTTTACTCAACCATATGATTTCAGCAAAGCATATGGTCAACGAGTGCAAACAGAATTCTCAAATTAACTTACAATTTTTACTTTTGTGATTTCAAGAAATTTTTGTTACTTGATGATTTAAGTTAATATTTGTAATTCATAAACAAATCGATTTTGTAAAATTAAATTAAGCATTAACTTAAAATATTTTTTTGTTTTTTTTTTTGTTATATTTCACCAATCATTTTTCTTTTTAAGAATAATAAACAAATACTCCAATTTAATTTACAATTTTGAATTTTAAGGAAATTTAGGCCCAGTTGTACAATTCTAGCTTAACTTTAAGCCAAAGCTTTAACCCTTAGGTTTTTTACTAAAGTAAAACCGTTGTTTTCAAGAGAATCTAGAAAATGAGTTAAAACTCAACTCAATATTATGAACACCTATTTACACTCTCTCAATCAATTTTTCAACTTTCACAAAAACAACCCACTACTACCAGTTCAAAAATTAAAAACCATAAATCCGCTAATGCCTAGACTTTATGGGTTACCAAAAATTCACAAAACTAATGCTCCCATACGTCCAATTGTCTCATTTTGTGGCTCACCTGCTGATAAACTTTCCAAATTTCTCAATCATACACTTAAACAATCAATCAACTGTAAAACTAGTTATTCTATCAAAAATACAGCAGAACTTATAAACAAACTCAAACAGGTTAATATCAACAATAACTGTACTCTTGCCTCTTTTGATGTATCTAATTTATTTACTTCGGTCCCAGTTTCAGAAAGCCTTGACATTGTTAACGAAGTCCTTCTAGATTCAACTTCTCTGATTCTGACGTTTCTAGTCTGAGTGAACTCCTAAGAATAACTCTAAATCAAAATTTTTCAGTTTTAACAACAAAATTTATAAACAAACCGATGAATCGGCTATGGGCTGTGGTTTGTCACCTTTACTTGCGGACTTATTCATGGATAAATTAGAAAGAAGGTACTTCAATTCCAATTCAATTGCTTATTGAAAATATTATTTATGTTGACGATATCCTGATCATCTTCAATGGTCCTTCAGAATTATTGGAATCTCTTTTAGATCATTTCAATATTTTACATCCAAACATCAAATTCACTTGTGAAAAAGAAACTAACAACTCTATTAATTATCTTGACGTCACAATCACCAAAAATTTAAACAATCTATCTTATAAAGTCTACAGGAAACCCACCCTCAGTGACACGTGTATACCGTACAAGTCAAAACATTTTTTACAACATAGGTTGGCAATTTTCAACTCTTTATTCTACAGGGCCTTCTCTATCCCTATGTCACAGTCAGGCTTAAAACAAGAAATAAAGATCAACTTACAAATAGCTTACAACAACGATTACCCTATACACACCATAAAAAATCTCTTTTTTAGAATTAAAAATAAACTTATTAACAAGACCATTTACAACACAACAATCGCAGAAATAATTACCCCAACTGATTGGATTTTGTTTCGGGACAAATGAATTATGTCATGTTATAATAAGAGCATCATTGAAGTGATAGCTTTGCAAACAATGAGGCGGAGTTACGAAGTAAAACACTCCCACCTCCTCACATCATTGGCTGATGTGAGGGTGTCTGTGTGCAGAGATAAGAGCCGAAAATGTCCCGGTGATATTGCAACCCCCAGCTTCCGTCCTTCCGGAATGGATCAGGCGTTATTTCCTCTCACATAGTGAACGGTATCAAATTCGAGTGGTATTTGACTGAATACTGTTAATTGTTTAGTGGAGTTTTTAAGTGAAAATTGAGAAAGTTTCAAGTTCCAATAGTGCTTCAGAAAAACTATAAATGGTAAGTTTTATTATAACGAATTTCACAAGAACATAACTATCCCATAATTTAAACCTGATGCATCTTGATTTATTGATAAAAAGTAAGTCGCAATATGAACAGCTTGTTTCCAAAAAGTCGCCTGTTGAAAATCGAGTTATTACCTATTCTACATTCAGCCTAAGTTTTGCTACAAATAATACATTAATCTCATTACAAAACGTCATTTAAACTATTATTAGAAAAAGTACATAGTACCTGTTTAGAAAGTCCCTTGCCCAAGCTACATTAGTCTTGATTTGCTAAAAAATTGACTAGATGGATGAGATTTTTTTTTAAATAGCTCCACACATATTTGAGTCTTTAACATTTTTTAAGGATTTCTTACACACGTTGCAGAAAATTAATATTTCAAGCACGTTTGTAGTATAAACAATAAAACATTTGAAATTAATAATAGAAAGAAATCATTTACAAAATGCAAAAATAAAAATTTAATAATTTTTGAAAGGTAAAGATTTGTTAGAATATTTTGACAAACTTAACTTATTACAGTCTTTTTCTTTTGCTTTTCCCCTTTTGTCAATTATAGATCCGTTTGTTATCCTGCACTGGTGTGCACTAGTGTACACTTTTTTTACGAAATATACTTTAATGAAGCCTAAATTCATTGATAATGTATTAATACAAATCATATTCATTCATACCATGACATACCACACAAACATTTCAAGTTGCATTAAAGAGTATTTTGCGAAAAAGTATGCATTGGAGTACACCAGTGCAGGATAACAAACAGACCTTATGTTTCCGAATATGTCAAATGACATTCCAATCTGCAGGCCTACTGTACTTTGAACGGACTGGAAAGTCATTTGACAAATTAGGAAACACATTTGACAAAAGAGGAAAAGCAATAGAAAGAGACCGTAAGAAGTAATTAGCTTAGCTGAAATATTTAAAATGTGTATTTGAATCCTCTTTTAAGCCTATGATAACCATAAATTCCACCTGTGGCGACATGGAATGGTCAGGAGATGGTGAAAATACGGATTACAGCACCACTTCTTCGCCCACAAACAGTCGACGAATGCAACAAAACGCGGACCACGATTCGCTATCGGACGAAGACGATTTGTCCGACGATTTTTCTCTGCTGGATAGTGACGATGAAAAACGAAACGAAATCAAATACTCTCAACCCATGGTCCAGGTAAATACATAGATAAAAAGAGACCATTTACGAAAGTGAAGGACTTTGTTATGTCCGCAGGCTCCGTTGGATATTCCAGTGAGAGGTGTGGTTAAGAAGATATTTACAAACAGTAGAGAACGATGGAGACAGCAGAATGTCAGCGGGGCTTTTGCCGAGCTTAGAAAATTGGTACCCACTCACCCTCCGGATAAGAAGTTGTCCAAAAATGAAATTCTTAGGATGGCAATTAGGTAAGTGAAGATAACTGATGATCAGCTTTGATGGTCAGTCTAATGTATTGAAGCCATTATTTAGCCAAATTGACTGCTTCGTATCCTGATTGGTGGTTTGCAAAAAACATATTCGTATCAACGGTATTGATCGTCAAAACGTCGCTCATCAGAAAACGGGCTTTAGAGATAACGCTACAATAAACAATCAGGATATGCCAAAATTTTTCTATGTACATATTTAGGGTTTTATCGCATTATATTTAGAACTATTAACATTTATTTTTTATATAAATAATATTTTTGTAAATATTTAAATCTAGTAAGTGAGACTGCAAGTCAAATTTTTCTATTATATTAAATATCAATATTATAGTTTCTCCATACACTTGTATGCTATATTTTAATCGAAGCACGTGAAATTTAGTTTTTTCTTGTACTTTATAATTTATCGTGAACTTATAATTTTGTATTTTCAATGTTGAATGGGAACAGATACATAAGACTTCTCTCGAATGTCCTGGAATGGCAGCAACGACAAGAAGGACCGATCCAAGTGAAATGCGAAGATTCCATAACACGTCTCCTCCCTTTGCCACCTCAACAGGCTTTGAGGATGAGAGCCCGGTTAAGGAGAACGATCCTGCCACCTCATCCTCTTTGCGACAGAAATGGTAATGACCTGCTGATGATAGCGCCGAATAATCACCTGTGTTTCAAGAAGCAGGTCATATTTTTAGATGCGCCGTCGGCGCGGAAAATTAAGCAGGAAGAAGAAGACAAGGATAAAGATGAAGACAAAGACCCCAAAAATAATCAAAAAGATTAAAGCGTCTTGAAGCAATTTGCTTATGTCATTGGTGCAATATGTGTTAGGCGTTTAGATGCTGCAAATATTGCTGCATATTATTGTTTATATTGTTTTGTATGTACTTTATTAAGGAAAGTAATCAGGATTTTTTTTCCGAAACTAAATCGAATATACCGATTATTATGTAAGTATCCTTGAAGTATTGCTATAAGATGTTGTGAATTTAGGACATTTTGCAAAATCATATATCACTGTGTAATTAGTGAGAGGCAACTTTAATAGTTTCTTTATTATTTCTAAAAATAAAGATTTTTGTTCTTATTTTGTCTCAGTTTCGTATTTTACTTCAGATCTTCATTTTTATAGAACTATTTTAATACAGCTATTGTCTCAACTTTGCCGATTTTCTAAATTATCGCAGAAACACAATACATTAAAAATCGTTGGAGATATGATTGTATAGAGAAAGGTAAAAGCAATTTTATTTTTGTTTTGTGTAAATTGAACGTTTCGATAGTATTACGAGACTGCTTTCATTTCATTGCATATATACAGGGTGATTCCGAAAGAAGGTTCCAAAAAGAAATCAGTTATAGGAGATGTTGAGTAAAACTCATATACAAAAAATTTTTCTAATAAAAGTCGTTTTTGAGATAAAAATAATTGAAAATTTATTGAAAATTTTCTGTACGTTAATGAGATTACAGTTGCTAAAAAAAATGTAAATATTGTTGCCATACAACCAGAATTACTTTTTCAATCCCGATTAACTTAGTAGGGTACAGCAAATTTTCAATTATTTTTATCTCAAAAACGAAAAATTTTTTGTATATGGGTTTTACTCATCATCTCCTATAACTGATTTCTTTTTGGTGGCTTCTTTCGGAACCACCCTGTATATGAAACATTTCTGCAGTTTAAATGCCACTCAAAATTAATACGAGTATCAATATTAGATGACGGTTTAGTGATAAAGTTTCTAATCTTTAATCAGATTGATCTAATGGGCTTTTGAATTAATAAAATTGAATTTAAAAGTATCTTTTGATTACAAAATTCATATCAGGTAAGTAAATAAAGTGTCTAATCTTTTATTTAAAGAAAAGGACATGCTGAGTATACCAGAGATTAATTTTTTCCAAACACCGCAACATTAAAGAATCAAACAGGAATATTTAGTAATTTGTAATTTTTTCTACAGTGTTTCTAAAGTAACAATTGAATCATAAAGTTAATTGTGGATGTCAATATTTATCGTTTTCTGGTTTTTAAAAACAATCGAGAATGAATTCGGTATGCTTTGCGTAGATTCTTGCGGTTATTTGTAAAAGTCATCGTGCGAGTCATTCATAATTTATTTACGTTAATTACACTGGATTGTTCTTGGTATTTGTTATGAGTATATGTATACGTAAGATAACTTAATTTTTCGATGGTTTTTGTGGGAATGGGAAGCGGTGACATTTTGAGGTGAGGAAGTAAGGAGACAACAATAAAAGTTTTGTAGTTTTCAGTGAAATTCAGGAAGTTATGATGAGTAACTGTTCATAAACTGAATTAACTTTAAAATACAGACAATAATAATTAATGAAGGACAATTTACAAAAGAAAAAATCAAAAAAAGTCGACCATAGGTAGAGGTTACAGGTTTATAAATTAAAGCAGTTTAAAAAGTATAAACGAAAGGGACGGTTTCTAATTTTTTAATTTTTAAATAATTATTCCTCAATCGGTTTTTAATTTAAATGAGATTCTTGGTTACAAAGTCGTTTATGGAACAAGGTGTTCTAAATAATTATTAAATTAAAAAAAATAATTCGAAAAATTTAAATAAACACGAAAGCAAGTTTTGTAAAAAATCCAACAAGGATTACAAGTAAGTACTACAAAGAAAAAGCAACAGAATTTTCAATAGCGTGTTCGTTTTTATGCAGTTTGTAATTCAAGTAAGTTTCGCCATGTTGGTTTTAGCCAACGTTTCGTCAGCTGCTACAGTAATAAGAACAACAACAATAGCAACAAAGCTAAAAGCTTTTAGAACGGGGATTTCAATCCGCGGACTTAGTGTATGTATCATGGGCAATGAATGCAGAAACCTTCAAATTAAATTCTTTTCTTGTTATGTTAATTACTAAACCTATCGGCCTTTTTTGTTAACTTTTGTCTCATTAGTTTACTTTTTTAAATATTCGGCGGAATCTCAGGTATGTAATACAAGCGAAATAATAATGATCGCATTGTAAAGCTAATTGAAGAATATAGAAAATAGGACTGTCTGTGGTTAAAAAAAATAAATGTAGAAATGTGAAAGAAGACGCTTGGGGAGAAATCAGCAAAGATTTAGAGACTAATATGTAGTGGAAGTAAAGAAACTGGATTGCACAGTTCTAGAAAGGAGCCGAAAAAGCTATCTTCTATGAAGAAATCAGAGGCTGAAGTTGTATGTTTCGCCTACAATTCCATGCTGTTCTTTCGAGATAACAACAAAATTCATAAATGTAGTGAAGGAGTTAACAAGTCGTCGAGCTTTAAAACATTCATAAGTTGTAGGCTTCCAAATTCGTAACGGTCTTGAAGACTATTTATTATTTCCTAGAATAATTAAAATGACAACTGTGCGACTGAGCGAAAGTTTGAGGGAAAGTTTGACGGAAAGTTTGAGCAGTGTAGCCCCACGATTTGTGTCAGTCTTGTTGGTCAGTCTTTCCAGATCATGCAAGACTGACGACAAAACGTTACGTATAGACCAGGCTTAAGCCGAACCCACACTTTTCGTTTTGTCTTTCTTTTAGCACTGATAACGGTTGCTAACAAATTATTATGATACTCAAGCCTGGGAAACATCCAATTGATGTTACATCGTATCGTACTCCTCATAACAACATCGTTAAATAACGACAAGCATTAAGTGAAATCTTTTGACTAATCAGTGCTTAGATACAAGGCATTTCTGTGTACTGATTGGTCAAAATATGGCGTCACTTAACGATGCTGTTATGAATTACAGAATAAAGAGGACATTAAATAAGCATTTGACAAAGTGTCCTGACCTCTTGACCTATTATTTAAAACCAAACTTGAAACCACTTGAAACAAATTATTTCAACATGCCAAAATTTTATCTAAATGAGCATCAGTTCAAAACCAAGTCCATTGGAGGAACTTCCAGCCTTTTGCTTTCTAATATTATGAGGCGTATCACAAGGGTGCTTCCTAAATATATCCCTTATACTATTTACCTACAGCGAACTTACCAACAATCAGAGAAACAACAGTAGGCACAATCGCGGACGACACAACGATTTAACTAATGTACGTCCTTCGATAAGCTTCAGCTAATCTCCAATGACATCTAAACCTCATGAAGGCATGACTGATAAATTGGAAGATCAAAGTAAGCAATACAAATAACACATATAACCTTCTACTGCCGACGTTTCGTTCTTCATTGTAGAAGAACTTCTTCAGGGCTGCTGCTGCTGGTGGTGTTGCTGTTGCTTGAAATCCGTACCTGCGTCTAGTGTTATTTTATTATTTGTGCAAATAAAATGAAAAGTAATAAAGCATAGAAGTTTTATAAATTATTTGCATATTGAATGTTTTCAGACAAATTTTAGAAATAAACCCGCATCAGTGTGTTACTGGGTCGCAGTTTTATTTAGGTTAGTGATAATGTTGATTCTTACATTTTCATTTTATTGACAATTTTAATTGATAAACCTTTAACTGATGTTATACTTTTGATCTCTTTTACTAATTCAGTTAGCATTGCTCTCGAAATATCTTCCACATTGTCTTTCTTCCTTTCTTCTTTTTTCAAAACTCTATCTTGTTGTTCATTTTCCGGTTTTAATGTTGCTTATAAGGTCCTTCTTTTTGACTAGGAATGATATTACAGAACGTGTATTCACCCCCTCAAATTACACCTTAAAAAGGAGGGAGGATCTAACAAGTACGTTGTAAATGTACAGTTAGGTGCCTTATACCTGAGTGTCAAGTATTAGTTGGATAACTTAGAGGATCCAGAAAATATTGCCAAAAAAATCAAAATGTTTCACCCCTCTTTCAGAGATTATTACAACCTTGCTGTTCACTTTTGGAAAAAATGTTATATGAAAAGTTGGCCTTATTTTTGATGTTCTATTTATCCTGAAAATATCGGGAGACAATTTTAAATTACCCTGTATATAATTCCTTGCTGTGCTTTCCCTTTATCATTTACTTTCTGAATTTATTTCAGAAAGAGGTATATCAACACTTTTCCTCACGTCCAAAACCTTGTTGTTATAATTTTCTAAATTTTCTGTCTTTGATTTTCCTCTTTTAATTTGGAGTTCTTTATAGAGAGAGTAAAGACATAAAGCGGCAGTTTGAAAGTGGATAAATAATTGGCCTATCAAAGAAATTAAATCTATTCGCTTTCGATTGATCAGCTGTTTATTTCGCCATTAATCTTCCAAAATGCCACTTTAAGTCTTTACTCTCTCTGTAAAGGACTCTGTTTTTATTTTATTTCTAAGGACCTCTATCGGCTAGAATCTAATATTATTAAATGTATATTTATTTATAATTGTATTGCATAAATTTTTCATAGTCCTTCTTCCTTTCTGTCGTTGATCTTCATCTTGGTTCGGAAACCTTCTTTTCTAGTTTTGTCTCTTATATTTTTATTTTATTCATAATATTCAAAGATATAGAAATATCTTATATTATATATCCTTATACGTTTATTTTATTTTAACGGATATGTCCTATATCTACACAGGATCATGAAGGATCAATAAAAATTATTGTTATGGTTGAATCAATTGCCAATGAGTTCTACTAACACGTCTTCAAAGAATTATGTCGACTTATCAGTCACCCTGTAGGAGAATAATTATGCAAAACAATGCATTAGTTCATGGATTGTATAACATCTTGATTGCTAGTAAAGTTTGAAAAAAGAATTTCCGTATTTCTTGTGACGTTCCATTTTTAGTGACCTCTACGCCTTCTCGATAAACATTTGGAACGTCACTTTCTCGTTTTGATCTTTCCAGCAAAATTAAAACTTATTAATAACAGTTTATTCGAATTTTGTCGAAATCTGACTTGTCAAACTGGAAATTGTAATTTATGCGAATTCTGGCGCTTTTTGTGCGTGCAGTTTTTCCTTTTTACTCAGGACCTCATCGTTCACTTCATAGCATCCACAGAAATGGGTGATTGTCTTGCTGGCTTTGAATATTTTTTTTTATTTAATTACTTGTTCCTATTCATCGTTTCTCCAAACTGCTTTCGATCGATAGCTTCCTCGAGTGAGTGTTGATTTTTCTAGGAATTAAAATTCCTATTTCTTTCACCAAAGGAAGTGACTCATTCCGATCGATATGAATAAAGCCCGGCGTACTCCAGATGCGGTCGACTTATTTTTGGGGCGTCATCATCAGCGTATTTTGGAGGAAGCGGTAAAACCGAAAGACACCACCGTTCCTTCCTGTGAATGTATGTCCATTCTTCGGCGGTGACTGACGCATTTACCTGCCGACCTTGCCCACCGATGGAAGTGGAGAGGCAGAGTTACGCCGCAGCATTCACTTGTACACAACACGGTGACGCGACCTCAACGTAAACCATAGCGTACGCAATCTCAGGAAAACAAACTTTGCAAAACTATGTGATTCAGTTAATTTAGACTTTACACTATTAAAACAAAACAAAAAAAAATAGAAAAAAGTTGGTGATTGGACTTTCGAAAAATCGGTGTTGGTGCAAGTGTTTTTGATCAGTTTTGTGATTCCTTCGCGTCGATTTAAACATTCCAAGCGGTAAGTAGTTTCGCCGATTTGTTTCGAGCACAAAGCCAGATCTGTATGGAGAAAAACAGCTTTCTCTTCTTCTCCCAAGATAAGCACTAGGTAGTATTGGTGGACCAAATTCTTCATGATCTACTCTGACTTATGTAACTCAAATTTTCCAACCAACGAAACGCATTCGTATTCCTCTCACGTTCACGTTGAGAGCACAAATATGTGTACTGTTACTTGCATGCCAGTGATTGCACAAATTCAATCGGTGCAACTGTTGTTATGATTAAAACGTCCGCGTTGCTTGCCTAATGAATGTGATTTATTTATTTATTTGATAATCAACGTGATAGCCACAAGTGTAACAGATGGGATAATATTTACTTAATTAGGTGAAATTGCAAGAGAATGTAGTTCTAGGAATTAAAATTATATTATGGACTCGATTATGCACTTTGCTAAAATGAAGTTCGTGAAAGGCGACGAGGGAAAGTAAAAAGTAACCACTCAGAACAAGAAACTGCCAAAATATGCATAATTTTGCATTATTTTTTTTACACAGACTTATTAAACACATTTTTGTGCTTGCAGAAGCTAAAATAATATAATATAATCGAATTATAACTTACCTATTATATATACTTTAACTTACTTAATGCAAATTATACCGTGCATTCAATTAAATTCCCAATTAAAGTAGACTGTGATTTCAATGTTTTTTCTCTTAAAGATTTGTAGCACTGACAGTTGTCAAATAATTTTTTTGTTCTAACTCCCCAATAGTCGACAAACGCATTTGGACTTTGGAAACATGAAGCGCAGGGTACGTTTGTGCATTCAAGCTAAAGGACAGCTGCGATATCTGCTTTAATCTTTAGTGTTGTTTTGAAATGAATTAATTAAGTGTTCTGCGTTTACCTTGCACATTTTTTATGTGATGTTTATAAAATCTTTATAAAATAATCACAGCTTACTTTACCTAATCAGAAATTTATTTGAAGACACGGTATAATTTAAACAAACATACATATTAAGTATACCGAGTGAGCATTTTCAATTCGGAACATAGGAGACCAGTATGACTTTCTTTAATAATAACATTTTTAATTAAAATCATATTAGAAACAGTAAAAAATAAATTCAAATGTTAACTTAATTTAATTTTTTTTATTAATTAATGTAATTTTTTTGGGCAACCGTACATGTAGTGACCATTTCGCATACGCAACGCAATGCGCAAAATCGAATTTCACGTTAAACTTAAATGTCATTTATTTCCATAATAATTGACAAAATGTATCCCATTTTTATGGTAACATGAAAGCTGTCTTGTTAAGGGAACATTTTACTTCTTGCTTAATTTATAATATTCTTCTAATGTGCTTCAAACATTTGTTTATTACATTATAACAATAACAGAAGGTTTTACGAAAAAACTGAAACCGGTAGCTAGATAATAAATTATTTAAATTAGGAAGTACAACTTACCATTTTTAAAGATTTTTTTGCTCGTTGACAAGTTATAAAGAAATTGTTATGTTACTGTGTAAAGAAGTGAAAATTACTTTCCACTTTTCTGGGAAGTTCCTTTCAGTTGAACGTAAATTGCATGTAGAACGGTCACTGATATTTCAAAATATCAAGTTTGATAAAAATGCAAGATCACCCAAATTAAAATTTAATATAACCAGGAACGGATTTGCCCGGTGGGATTTTAATCAGAAAAATTGCTTAATAAATATTTATTAAAATTACATTATTAATAAAGTATAATACTATTTAAAAGCAAGTAAAATTACCTTTCTAATTTTAATATCTTTTTAATTTTCCAACCTTGTTTATTTTTCAATTTCGGAGAAACTCTCAACTCGTAGCAAGGCGTAAGTTTTAAAATTATCCGTGAGAAGTTATTACGAAATTATTAGAAGTATATAAAAAGATAATTAAATTAATAATAATAATAATTAAACCGGAAACCATTTAATACGCTCTACAGTTAGCGTTTTTTAAAATTTTGGATACCTTGATTTTTCAAATTATTTAGTTAAAGAATACTTTTCGCCATTTGCTCAGTAATTCCTTTATACAAAAGTTTCTTTGCAAAAACTAAACTAAGGGGTTTAAGTAAATCCTGTAGCTCAAATGGGCCGGGATACTCGACATGTCGTTACGATGGTGATAAAATATGATCTGAATTTTAAAATGTTATGACTGAAAAACAGCAAGTTTAGTCAAATACTAATTAATTTAAAATATTTATGTAATATAGAAACAAAATCAACTATTATTCCTGCAAGGTTCCCAACGAATTATTTAGTAATGACATAACTTTTCATCGAAATTTGCTAGTCTTTTCGCTAAAAAAGAATTCAAGCATGCAGGATGCAAGAAATCGACTACATAACAAGAAAGAAAAATCTAAATCAAATTTTTGTTATAAAATTCAAGAAATTTATTACTTAAATTATTTTCAAGTGAAGTATTTATTACTACTGTTTATTTATTCATTTTATTTTAAATTACATTGCGTTTTCGATCTATCTTTCATTCTAAAGATATGCCTTGTCGTGTTTATCTTTCTATCTTGTTTTCTCTATATTTGTGCTGCTTTTTCTTTCTTACCATTCATTTGAACTTATATTTTTTTTCCTTGATTTTCTTCTTGTCATCTCACATCAGAAATCTTCTACTCTAAGATTTCGTCTTTTATCCTTCCATGTTACTCCTTTTACTGACGCCATTTCAATTACGTTTTAATTTTTTTCTCTTTTTTCTGTGGATGTTTGGTCCTCTATCACATGGGACATCAGCTCAAAAACTAAGAAGTGCCAAATAACAACTCCAATTGATCTCCAATTCGATTAGCATTATTCTAGAAATTTCTTCCACATTTTCTTTCTTCCTTTCTTTTTTCAAAATTCTATCGTTTCAGTTTTCTCTTTTAATTTTGCTTCTAATGATCTCCTTTTTGATTAGGAATGATATAACAAAAAGTGTATTTATTATATCTCCTATTCTATAAATATTTCCTTGCTGTGCTTTCTTTTTGAAGCACTTTATTTTCTGAATTTCTTTCAAATAAGAGGTATAATAACTCTTTTCTTCACATCAGAAACCTTGTTCCCTGTAGCGTTTTTCTGATGCTTTTGATGCATCTTTATTCATTCTTTGATTTTGCTTATTTTATCTTGCTTCGAAAATCTATTTGACTCGGACTCGTTTTCCATCTTCACGTAATCCTGACAGATTTTTTTTACTGAAATAATTTTATTATTTTTTAAGTTTCATCAGCATCTTCTATAGAAGTCTTTGATTCTCTTATTTTCAGTTAGAGTTCTTTAAAGAAAGAGTAAAGACATGAAGTGGCAGTTTGGAAGATTATTGCCACTTCATGTCTTTACTCTCTCTATAGACTTTCTTTTTATTTTACTTCTAAGTATCTCTGTTAGCTAGAATCTAATATTATGACATTTATTTATATTTGTTTTAATAAATTTCCTGTACATAGTCTTTTTTCTTTTCTATCGCCGATCTTCTGTTCATCTTGTTTATGGAAACGTTCTTCTGTTGTATTTTCACTTTTACAGTTGCATTTTCAGTCATGTTTTCTTTTTCCTTCGACCTAAATCTGTGTTCTCAGTTTTCTTATTTTAAATATTTCGCTTCGAACATCTTTCTCACTTAAATACACCTTCCATCTTAACGTATTATCCTAGATATGTTACCTATTGTACTAATTGTAAAGCATATGTCATTAATCATTATATTTTAATTTTTTTTCCACGTTCCTATTTAACCTTCTAATTTTGTATTTAATTTTCTTTTTTTTTTGTTTCACTTCTAACGACGTTTCTTGGCTACGATTTAACATTTGTATTTATAGAAAAATATCTTTAATTTACGAAAACTTATTGGCTTGTTTATGAATTGTTTAAACAATTCTGAGGCGTTTTTATCATTTTGAGTTTCTCTGATATAAAATAAATTGCTTTCACTTTATTTTAAATTTTACGTCCTTGAAAACACCGACAAAAATAGATTTTATTGTTTAAAATTTACAAGGGCATGATAGTTTGACGGCGTAGAATTGCAGACACGCAAGTGCATACAATTATAAAATTAGACTTTGAAATTGTGATGATAATTCCTGAAAAGCTTGTCTAAAACCGGACGTAGTCTGATAAGAATTATTTCGAGTTTAAGGACGAAGTATTTAAATCTAACGAAAGCCTAGGTTTTAGTGACAGTAAATACAAATATTTGAGTGAACAGGCCAGGCTAATTTGAACCGGATTATTTTTTAAATGCTTGGTTAAAATATTTGTTATTAGTGTTTTGCAGTATCATTTTACAGCTCGTATTTAAGTGAAATAATTACGATTGTTTATTTATTTCAAGTCGTGCAGTAAGAGAATAGAATTCCTTTAGAACAGAAAAACACGACTACTACTTAAGTGCTTTTACAGAATAGTTAATTGTATAGGTACTTAATCTCATTCATCTTAAGAGTACTCACTGAAATTTTATTTTGATGACATTAACTTTTAATCTTCGTAATTATTGCAAAACAAAGGATATAAAATGCGGCGTCAAGAGCAATGCCAATACAAAACCAGACTTCTTGTAAACTTTTTCTTAAAACTTAAACACATAGTTCAATGGGTAAAAGCGTGAAAGGAACACGAGGACAATACGAGGTTTCTAGGAAGGTCAATCTTTATTAAAATAAAATGTATAATACAGAGCAATTTGTACTTTCATTGTTAATTTCTTAGCGGTATTTACTCATAAACAAAGGAGATGAGGGAAGGGAAGTAGAAAATAGAATAAATAAAGGAAGCAAAATGGCAGGAACACTTAGAAAAGTACCACGAGAAATATATCCCGAGCGGCTAAGATTAGAATCTATCAGACCATATTAAGACCATCAGTTACATATATAATATGCCAACGAAACATGGAACATGAATATGAAGCAAGAGGGTAGTCTTGAAAGGAAGGTCTTACGAAAAATTTTTGGTGGGGCCAAAATAGATCAGATGTGGAGGAGGAGAATGAACAAGAAAGTAGTAGAAATGTATAGGATGGACAGGATTCCCCAGATAACCAAAACATAAAGAGCCAGATGCTTGAGGCATACAGCAAGAATGCAGGACGATAGATGGGTAAAAAGAATATTAATCAGACGTGAAGGTATAAGATGAAGAAGACGACTCAGAAAGGGTGAAGGAAGATCTGAAAGAGATCGGTGTGCAGAATTGACAATTACTTAGAAGCATTGGATAGGGGAAAAGGGCGGCCTAGCCAAGGGCCATTAAGGCCTGTTGCGTTGTTATGTACATTGTATATTTCTCGCAGGAAATTAAAAAAAATTATATATTCCCATCAGTTATTCTTATTATATCGAGCGTCTAAATAAAAACCTGGTCAAGTA
This sequence comes from Dorcus parallelipipedus, assembly GCA_958336345.1. Taxonomy (NCBI): domain Eukaryota; kingdom Metazoa; phylum Arthropoda; class Insecta; order Coleoptera; family Lucanidae; genus Dorcus; species Dorcus parallelipipedus. The sequence continues at coordinate 31,904,652 of OY284479.1, read as the reverse complement.
GGTTGTGATTGTGAATTTATCCATTGCATTTATCTAACAGAATTACTAAATGTAGCCTACTTGACCAGGTTTTTATTTAGACAGTTGTTACATTATCAATTAAGAATATAATTCTGAAGCAACGTTAAGTACCTATAATCTTATCTTGTTATAAAACAAGCAATTCATTTATCACTTTTTGTTTCAAAAAATAAATAGCAAGTTTGAATTTTATAACTAATTCAAAATATTAAAAAAAACTCCGCATGTATATGTATGAATAATTCAACTTCCGAAGCAAAAAAATTAAATGATTTCATCGGTGATGATGATGGTGGTTAATTGTTTAAAGTCAACACGGATAGCCTCATATAATAACTATTCCACTTCTGCGTTATTATTAGAAATTATTGATTTTAATTACCGCGCTCTTGAAGCTGCTTTTAATCGAGGTTAACAATCATGGCAACTACTGTGTAATAAATCTTGTTGGAATTACTGCATATGAAGTAATAATTCTTTTTAACAATGCTTCCTTATGGGTGTGAGTCCTCTTTTTCTTTTATGTTTTATATTTGAATTCTTTTTTATTGCCTTTAACAAACTTAGCACATCTTATATTACTAAAATTGCATTGTATCTGGATTAAAATTTTAACAAATTCTTTATGGGATACAAAAAAATCGCATAATTCCCCAACGTTTCATCGGTTGATGGCTTCGTCAGGATAGTGAAACGTTGAGTGATTGCGATTTTTAGTGTTTTATAAAAGATTAAAAAGAATTTCATCGGACAAGAGTCTGCTTTAATTATATAAAATTATTGTACGATAAAATAAAACTCTGGTAATAAAAATGTCGATACACTTTGCTAATTATAATTATGTGCATTTTAATATGCATTTGCCTACGACTTTGTATCACGAGATAACTTTTTCTAACAATTTAATTAATGTAAAACATCGCTAACATTAATTAAAAATTAAAAAGGCAGCTACAAGCTCGGTTAGAAAATCAAATTCATTTATTATTTAATGTAAATGTATGCACTTTTAAATGGTTTGGTTTTTACGCGATTTCACTGTTGGTATTTTTGCAATTAGCGAAGCAATGTCGAATTGGTTCTGTTGACCTTCGCTGTCGTTCCTGTCCACGCCTTATTTACATTTTTTCGAGGATACTTTCCTGAGCAAGAAAATTTTTTGAAATAATTAATTTCAAAAGCTTCAACTCATGAAGGAATAGTTTTAATGATGCTTCATTGTGCATTGCATGCAGGAAATGAGTCAATTCTAAAAATAAAATTGTTATTATAAATTTAAAATAGCGATTATTTAACAGACCTGGAATATATTGAATTCTATTTCGTAAATTTTTGAATTTGGTTCAGAATTTAGAGGCAATGTAATTTTTAAAAAAATTGAAAGAAACATTGTGATTTTCTCTTTCAGTTAAAAGTTTGCCAATCTATAATTTTTCACTTAAAACTTTTATTTTTTGTAATTTGATTTGTTAAGTAATTAAATTTAATTTGGGTTTTAGATTTTGCCCCGTCAATTTTTTTATTTTAATTACGTAACTTCTGCTGGCGTCTTATTTAAACAAATTTTAATAAACTTAAAATGTTGACAACTTTTAACAATAAAGCAAGAAATGTTGATATTGTTATTATCTTCCGATTACTAATTACCCTAATTAGATTTAAACGACCTCGGTTTTTGAAATTGTTTCTGTCTGCACAAATATTTGTGTAACGCATTATTGATAATAAACGTAGCTCGTAGGTGAACTGGCTATTTGTTTACGTGCGTAACAGATGTTTCACCGCTTGTTATGTAATACATGCATACTTGCGTAGAAAATTACGTAGGTAATTGCATACTTAACATGAGTGCATATTAAGTTGCTTGAAGAATCAATTAACGTGAATGGACAAGGTTGAAGGAAATTCGTTGGGATTTTAAATACCCAAGGATTCATAACTTAATAATAAAAGAATATTTGCTTAAAACTATCCTCCATATTTTATTGTGTATTAACAATAATCTATTTTCTATACAGGGCGACTTTAATAATGCATGACAAAATAAAACCACTACCAGAAACCAAGTTTTACATTACGGGAAAAACGTTGAAAGCATTCTAATTAATTAATGAAGTTGTTTCTTCTTGCAGGAGGAATAAAAATAAAATAAAATAAATATGGATTCCCTTTAAAAAAAATTAGATTAACCTTTAACATTCAATTAACTTTTGCTTAAAACATTTCTTTCACAAACGTTTCCTTCGTGAGAAATTTCGCAGTCTCAACTTAAATGATCCACCTGTACACTCAAGGAATAAATAATCAGCGGATACAAAGCGATAAATTATGAATTGTCAAAATAAATATCAAGTATGTTATCTAATTTAATTAACTAATTTTGTTACACGTCTGAAAATCAAACCAAAGTTCGGATTTCTATAATAAGTCTACCTATGTACATACATAGGTATAGACTAGAATATCATAAAAAAACATGGTTATATAATTAATGAATTAATTTAATAAAACTGCTGAGAAAGCGTAGCCTTCAGACATTTGCGTAACCACCGAAACTACATTTAACCATCCAACGGTGCGTAAAATTTGAATAAAATCGAATCTGCATCCGCATTTCACTGAGAATTTATTAAATGTCAGTCCAGAATTTTAATAACGAAATCTCTTTTTATACTTCAGTAAGTCCTTCATTAATTGCCCTAATACTAATGCAATTCATATGCAATTACAAGAACCTTGTACACGTACAGTCGTGAACAGTTAAAAGAGAACGAAAAGCAACAAAGCTCCGCCGAATTCAATATTATCTCTGTTATGCGTTAGTGTTAAGCAAATTTCTCAATATTCTCAGTCTTACAATTACTGTCTCAAGGTAGCCTTGGTTGGTTCCTTTTTGATATCTGTTGTCAAAGTTATGTTTACAATCTTAACAATCAAATCAGCGATTTATTTATACTCTAAAAAGTTATTATAAAAAACTGCCAAAGGATATATTACCTATATGAATAGAGAGTTCCATTAATAATATCAGCCAATCATTTTACAAAATCTAAAAATTATATCCAATCTTTGATTTTTTTTTGATCACTTCTAGACCATAGTTTATTCTTTTCGTTGATAGAGATTGACTGAAAACACCTCAAAGCATAATCTACTTTTATTAGCGGCGACGTGTCTACAAAGATGTCATAAACTTATATATTGACTGTCGCTTTCCTTTAAGAAGTTGAAATTGTGAAGCAGTGCCATCGTAAACTGCATGCTATTATACATTCGGGAATATTAAATTCTTACAGACAGGAAAAACCCACCCTACATTTATATTTCTGCAACCCATTCTACCTCCAAGGTTGTCTATAGATAATCGACTGGAGCAACACATACCTAACTATCCATAGACAAGATACTCCACGGGATTCCCCAAGGCTCCATCCTGGGACCAGTACTCTTCCTATTATATATTAATGATATTGTAAGAAACGTAAATGCAGATAGTGTTTGCTTATTTGCGGACGATACAACATTTTTGAACAAATATAATTCTGAGGATTGGAAGATAAGATACGTGGAACATTGGAGTGGATGAACAAAAATTAAAATTTAGTACAAAACAAATCGCAGAACACTAATGTATCAAATTTCTTGGAACGCAACAAAATATTGATCACTGGGTTCTGGGGTTAGTCACTATAGTATTTACGTCAGTCATTTTATTTATTTAGTAGATGAATTTCTAAGTACTTTTAAAATATCAGATTTTGCATGACCCACTATATGTATATATCTATGGTTAATTGTTGCGGTTTGTTATGAGTCTTGTCTTGTCTTGTCTTTGTCATTAATTCATGTTATACATCGATAACTCGACTACTACATTTGTAAAGTGAAACGACACATCAAACATGCAAACTATTGTAGTCTTAATACAATAAAAATTTGTTTCTTATCGTTGTGCTAATCTAGTTTAACTTTTAGGCCCGGTTTATTCATTTCTCAGTAAAGTGCCAAGTTATTACTTGACGATTAGGCAATGCATTTGCCTATCTCTAATCTGTCCAGTATCTTACTGGCCACTTACTGAAAGATGAATAGACCGGACCTTAGTATGTATATTTGTGATCATACTGATCAGGTCATAATTTCATACGTGAATCAGTGATTTTTTTTTTAGCTTTTTCTAGCCTTCTTTGTACGAATTTGTATTTACCTTCGGACGTATATGCTTTGTCTAGTTTTTGATTATCCGTGAGTATGTCACTTATTCTTAAAATTTTATTCAGAAATTATAGTGTTCAATATTTTATTTGTAGCAATTTTCCTAATTTTAAATTAATATTTTGAGGCACATAAACATAAGTAACAGAATGCGGTATTGATTTAAATTAACAAAAACACATCCGCTTAGATTATTCTTTCATCATCTTTCCGGAAACAACAATGTTATCAGTTTCAATGCCTCACTGATTCACCATTCTTATCTAATCAGTTTTCAGAGCTTCCCAAAAAAAGAAAAAATAAGGAACATGACCTCTTCTAAATTGAACCTGAAGCAAAGAGACGTGAAATTTTTGTAACTGTGTTGACAACCAATATTTACAATGGAACAGTTTATTTTTGGCGCACGGTGTTGCCAACCTGTTTTCTTACGAAAGCATTTTAATGAATGCTAATTGACGGCGAATGTGTCACCTTGCGTCGAGGAAACTCGTAATATTCGAAAAACGGTCACGACTTACCTTGGCTTCAATGTAATATCCCGTTCATGGGGAAATGGACAGAATAAATATTTTCAGCGGCAACAATGGCTTCGGGTGGCCTTCGCGGGCCTTCATCTTATTAAAAATTGAAATTTTCCGTGAGGTATTAATTATAAATAAATAACGCTTGGTGTGCGTTGGAATTTCTTGCATAATTTGCAAACGACTTGTTTTGCAACGAACTGTGATGTGACTGTTGTTTGTGAAAGTAGTACGTTTTTATTACGCCGAATAATGAAAGCGTTAATGATGTAATTAACTGTATCGGGAAAGAGTTCATAATTAATTGAAAAGTCTCATTAACTGAGCACTCGATTCATATATTTTACCAAGAAAAAAATTATTGCAAATTTTGATTTTACACTTAATTTAACAACCCTTCAAAAAGGAAAAATAAATAAATTATAGCAAGAAGTGACATGATAAGGATTAACAACTTAAAACGGTATACAGAAATTTAATAGAAGAGGAAATGTAACCAAAAATATGCTAGGTATTTTGATGAATTGTTAATAAAGAATGACTAAATGAAAAGGTAAAAGATGGGTCAAATGACGACAATATAAGAAGAAGTTTACGAAGAAGACCAATCTCTATTTTAAACAATAATCAATCAGTAAATAGATATTTCTAGTTTTTGTAGGAATTAAGGAACATGTACTCGAGGAATCGACGTGCGTCTTGCTTCTGGTATTCAAAATGAAACGTACACCGCTGCTACCATAAATGTCATTCACGTTTTTGGTACATTCAACCTCAGCGAGTAACAAAGCAAGTATTAAAAATAACACTTAAAATAAATAAAGAATTTGAATATGCGAATTTGCAAGCCTTTATACTTTTCAGGATACAAAACATTTTCTTTTTATAGAAATTAAAATAAATATCCCCAAAAGTAGAAGACACCTCTTACCATTGCGTGCAGCAATTCCGTTTAACAACTAAATAATATATGAACAGATAGATACACGTGCGTTTACTTCGTTCTGTTACCTACATTTAGTCAAGTTTAACACGAACATGTGTACCTCATTTGTCAGTACATGCTTCCAGTATTAAACGATTTGTAACGAATTACGTGACTAAGAAAAATCAAGGGTCTTCGGATTAAAGATAACCCAAATGCACGTGATTAAGTCTCGGCATTAAATAGTACCGTTACCCTCCAATAACCTTTTATCAAGGGGGTTGCTAAGCGAGCTTTTGTTGATACACACTGTCCTCTTTTTACACTTTCCTTGGGCGCTTCTGGGCTTTATTTGGCAAATAGGGGGGAAGTTATTAGTTTGCAGTCTGCCTGTGAAAGCACCTTAGTTGGAAGTTATCTGGCGTTTGCTTGTAAGTAGTTTCTTCTTGCCCAAACTTAGCTTTTTGTTTATTGTTTTAATTCAAGCGAAAAAATTCCAATAATTTTATTTATGTGTGAAGAATCTTCGAAGTCGATATATATCGTTTCTAAAACTATAACTCTCGATTCAGAAATACGAAACATAATAGAAACTTAACAATGCTACTTCAGTTTGATAAGGTCGTGTCCTTTAAACCCAAATTAGTATCACAGAATTGAGACGCAACTTTTGTAACATGTTACGACAGATACCTCTATCTTTCTGCATGGAAAATACATTATGGCTATCAGTAATGTATTCTTTCAAAACGTGAACGTGTCCCCATTAAGTTTGTGCGTGAAAATGATGCAACACTGCAGAATATAAACAAAGACCCAATATAGTTAAGAGAGCGAGTGCATTGTCCTGGTAACTGAACGTCCGTTTTCAAACATCCGGAACAAACGCAGTTTCCGCCTGGTAGCTCCGTTAATCACGAACAGATTTTATTTTTATTGTTTGCTTCACAGAAAATTGCTATTTACGCTAAAGTAGTGCGGTAAGCACTCAATAAATATAACATATAACAACAGAAATTACGTTTTTGACCTTGCTTGCCAAATAATAACGTCATAATTCAGCGAATAAATCAGACGGGGAATGCCTGACTTCACCACATTGCAAAAGTGGATTATTGTCATTTTAGAAGGAATTGATTGTGAGTTATTTAACTGCGGGCGGTTTACCGATATCATTGGTTGTCTGGTTCATTCTCATTCATGACACGTTGATTTGAAAGGTTTTGCCAACGTATATGCAGTGGCCTCAGTTGGAAAATCCGGCCGGATTTTAATGCTTAGTCATGAAAAATATGTATGATTTGAGAGATAACCTACGTCGTTTTTAAATATAAAAAAGGCGCAGGTTTTTAATGAATTGGAAATAATTATGTGTGTAGATTCAGGGGAAACACATATTTTTCATAATTTTGATTTGGAGGAAATATGCAAACATCCTTTTCATTTTTCTCTTTTGTATTAGTTTTCTGCAGTTTCTCTTACTGAGAACCAACAATCTGCTACTAGCAAACCACACTTCCAGGTTTCCATACACCGCTTCTTGTGCGGAGGTCGTAGTGAAATCGTTTCTGAAGTTTAGTTAGGTATCTCTTTCAGGTTTCAAGGAAAAAGGAACAAAGTGTATTTTTAGAGACATATTGCAATTCATTTTTTCAAAAAGCCTTTTAATTCCAATTAAATTTTCCTCACAGTGATTAGGTTTTTGTTTTCAATGAATGTTGTGACACTCCGACTTCAATAACGTACCCAATCATCATATTCTGAAAATATGGGGTTTGCATTATTTCTGGTATTTGTGGACCAATAAAAACTTTTTACTTGACCCTCACTTCGCTCTGAAATAAGAAAATATTTTTTTTCTTTGTATGCAGCTGTATGCGCTGACGGATATACATAAAATTAAGGAAGAGTTAAGACAGAAAGACTTGATTTCAACAACTCTGTACAATTTCACGTGAAATATAATTAAAGAAATACCAATAAATTTAAGGAGTTCAATTTTTAATAGACATTGCCAGATTTTAGTATACGCAGATGACGTAGGTGTAACGAGCAGGAGAAACAAAGACCTGGAAGAAATTTATTTCTACTTTATGGAAGCAAGAGAATCAATGGGATTAAAAATTAACATAGAGAAGACATAAAAACAATAAAGAATCCAAAAAATGATGAAATAGACAAAACTTTGATGAGATAAAAAGAATAAAATTTATTCTTGGTATATTTAATATAATGATATCATTAAAAATTAAATGTTTTTATATTCTTTATATTCTTCATTGAAGACATTGTTAAAGAATTGTAAAGAGCTCACATGACTTTTTAGGCCTATAGCGATGTATAGTCAGAATTAAAAGTAATGTTTCCCCAATAAAGTGAGAATGCGTGTTCTCATCCAGTCTGATCAACATAACATGTAGGCAGCCAGGCAAACATCGACAAGAATTCGAGGTATACCTAACAGTTTGTCCGCCTAATCGTTATAATGGGCAAAAGTAATTAGGCCGCAATTTAACTTTTTACTGGAGAGATATTACTTTTAATTTTGACTGTCCGTAATCAGCAGAAACAAAGAACCTTAGTCAAAAAAAATTCTAAGAAAACTATTTGTTCCCGTACGAAATAAAAAATTAATTTTGAAAAGTAAAAATAAACAATGAATCGAATAGACTCGATTTAACTAGAAAGATTCAGAAGCAAAAGATTAGGCTCATCAGACCATGTGAACTCAATAGTAACAAGTATATTAATAAAGCTTGGAAGGGAATGTAAAGAGGAACAGAAGAAAAGGACAATCTACTAAACAAAGTATAAACATTTTTGATGGAGAGAATAAGGAAAGGAAGGCAAACATTTTATAAGAATCAGTAAAAATTAGGCTAAAAACTCATTGTGTGAGAGGTGCAACCCTCAAAGGGCTGCTAAGCAATGGAGAAGAAGAGCAAGAAGAAGAAACAGGTTTTTAATCAAATTCTCGGAAAAGCTGCGTTTTCCAGTTAACTTAATGGTGTCTTACCAATATCGAAGCTAATGCATTTTGCATTTTATTTTATGAATAATTGGGAAGATACATATCAGTTATACAGTGAAGTAGTTTTGTCACGCTCCTCAAGTTTTTACACTTAAGTAGCTAGGGGGTAGTTCGTAACTCTGAGGTACGGGAGTGCCAGCTCGTTAAGGCTTGATGCGCTTTCTCGGTGTTTATTAAAAGAGTTACTAAAGGTACCTACCTGGTCCTGTCGGAAATCGCCTCCGAAAAAGGAATCTACACTTTTCCACACAAGGGCTTTATTTAGGACACCTTACACTTCTTAACCAACCCGCCTTTCCCCGATCGATCTTCGATCGGCGCGCCTATCAATATCCTTAGCTCAGCAAGAAACCCCGTTAACCATTATGTACAGCTGTCCCGCAATACTCTTCGTGACAGTTTTTAGAAAAATACAAAAAATGGGAATATTGTCGTTAGTTTTTCTATTAGTTCCAAATCTCCCATTTCTTTTCTCAATTATCTTACTGTTTTAGTATACGTATCGCCAACAGGGGATAAACAGATTGCCTTTGGTCTCCCTTTATTTTATCATTCCTGATCCAATTGCTAAATTTAATAATTGAGATGTACATTATACTATATTATAGATGTCCAAATATTATTGTAGTCCTGGGTGGCTGTAGAGTCAAAAATTTTTAACTAATTATTGTTTCAAATGGCATTAAAACATTAAATACGTAAATGAACATTTATTTGTTGTCTAACAGTCAATATTTGAGACTTCAATTCAACGATACGAAGTAAAAATCGGTATTTATGTGTGATACTACAGCCACCCAGGACTACAATAATTGTTGGACGCATGATATTTCAAAAAAATAGCTAATATGTATAACCAAATGGGATAGGATAACAAATGACAGCGTAAGGGAAATACTGGATTGAAAATCGATACTAGGAATATAGAAAAGAGTTAACGGAGTTGATAAGGGCACGAACTTAGGATGCGTCCAGAAAGAATATATGATAGCAAGTGCTTAGAGAAAAATGAAGGAAGAATAGACTAAATTAGGAAGATTGAGCTGAAATCCATGAAAGTAGAAGCAGGGAAGAAAAGAAGCAGAAGGTTATAAGAAGAAGAAATAAATATTTCCAGGACGCTTACACAAACACGGACTTAGGATGGGCCAAAATATCGAAGGTTAAAAAGGTTAAAAGTCGAAAGACACAGGTGATTTTGTACGAGTACAATCTTGGACCAAGAAAGAACAAACAAATACTTAAGGAGAAGAAGAAGAGGAAGACTTGAATGAACCAAATGCCCAGATCCAGGAAGATTGAGCGAGAAGCTATCGAACATAATGAAAGCAGCGGATATAGAAAGGCTCGGAGTTCTAAATGTAACGTCTCAAAAGATAGAAGGATATAAGAAAAATACGTAAATACAAGGAACAAACACAATATCTATAGTAAATAATAAGCGAGATATTAGAGGTAATATGACTCAGCTAATGATACAAACTTATACAAACCAATACAAACAATATACTTATAATATCAAAGGAATCTCGGCAGAAAGTGACAGAAATTGATGAACATAATGTCAAAAGACTATTCAAATAATAAAGTCTCCACTTTGTTCATCTAAAACGAATTTTCATAATTAAATAAAATTTTAAAAATCTGTGATTAAACCAATTAAGGAATTTGAAGCGCAATGTTAATTTACACCCAAAAGAAACAAAAAAGAAAAGAAGCTATGGGATTGTTATGAGTTAAGCACAGATTTAGGTGCACTTTTAAGTCATGAGTCATGAGCCATCACTCCACAACGCGTACGCCCGATTAAAAAGATGACCCATGACCTAGAAATGCACCTAAATCCTTGCTTTAATTATGAGATTAAAAAATTACCTACCCTTGAGAATTTATTTTTTTTCTCCACAGATTTATTGTTATTTTTTTTAATTATCAGGTACTTCTTCAAAATTCTTTTCTCACCCTTAATTTTATTTCTCGGGAATTCGAATATTTAATGTACTATTAGAAGACATGATTCAATCTAAATATTAAACAGTAATTAGGTTACTAACACAATAGGGTACGTATAGGTCAGAGCCATTAATGTAAATTATTTTTATTATAAAGTGACGCACGCAAAGTTCGATTTGCTATTAAACACGAGATTATAGGAATACATGACGTGTGCCCAGTAAAATATCACGAGGAAATGTTACGTAATTAAAGCATTCTCAACTAATTGGAATTATTATCCCATTAAGCAATTAAAATGTTCATTGAATTAATCATTATTCAACACGTTTAAATAAGCATCCATCGATTTACTCTAGTAACTCTTAATAAATTTTATACTTAAGTAGGTATTTCAGAACGTATATTTATTATTCAAAGCGATCGACAGGGAAAGTTTCCTCCTCTACCATTAATGTAGGCGATTATTTTCACGAAAACTCGATGACATGATAAAACAATTTTCCTCTTTTAAAATAAAGATCTTATCAAAATTAATCAATATTTGTGTAAATTCCATACTTTTTTCATTGTTTAACAATGCTATCTTTTCAATAGACTTAACCTGATTGAGTCACTTAATTACGGCGTCTGATAAAGTTATGTGCAAAAGGAATCCTCATAAGATAAGGGATCTTTCATAACATCATAACTTTAAACTGACTTAAATTGGGTTTCAATTTTGTTTTATCTTGATATGCAAGTGAGTTCTAAATTAATTCTTTTTTTTTAGTAAAAATGATCGTGACGTTTCTCTGCTTCTCCCTCTTCATCGCCTCCATTCAATCGTTACCACAAGGTGCTCCGGAGAAAGCCTGCAGATCGATGCTTCCGATCCACGGAGCTCCGAACGTAATCCAAAGACAGAAAGATCCCTCGCCCTTTGATGTCACCGCCCGCCGAAACCTCCTAGGTGCCTTGGTGACGGTGAAGTCACCTTACGACTTGCCTTTCGAAGGATTCGTCCTGCAAGCTCGCACACCAGATGGTCGAATCGTAGGCGGGTTCGATCCCCTTCCAGACCTCGCGCATACAATGAACTGCGATGGTGCTAACGGAAATAGTTTAACTCACACTCAACCGAATAAGAAAAATATTTTGGAGGCTCAGTGGCATTCGAATGGCTACGAAGGGCCCATCACTTTTAAGTGAGTTGCACAAAATTTTAAGCTAGACGTTAATTTAACAGTCATCTTAATTTATAGTGCAACGGTTGCTCAAGATTACTCCACGTTTTGGGTGGGAGTAGAATCCAGCCCGATGGATATATCTAAGGCGACTGCAATTGATGAACAAAATCTTCCGCCGAGTCCAAAATTATCATCGACGACTCCGCCGTATTTCACCCCCGAAGAAAAAAGTGAAGCGTCTACGGAATTTGACGCCTTCTACGATGGTTGTTCAGTGACCAAAAGCTGTTTCGGGGCTCCTGCAAACTGTGTTAATTCTCGTAATTGCAAGGCAGCTTTAGCCGTCACCGTTTCTGGGGAACGTTATGAGTTTGAGCTTAAAGCTCCTTCCGCCGCGTGGGTTGGTGTAGGGCTCTCAGATGATGTCCAGATGGGAGACGATTCGGTTATTGAATGTATTAATGATAATGGTAATGTCAAAGCGTATATGTCGTGGACTTCTCCACGGCCCAATCTTGGCGTGTCTCGTCTTTCGGTAAGACCCAAAAGCTTTTTTTACGAATCCATTCTGATAAAAGTTTCTTTTAAGAATCCTCGCAATGGAATTGAACTGTTAGAATCAAACTTGGATGATGGCTCGATATACTGTCGAGTCCAACGTGATACTCGAACCATCGTGAATGGAAGAAACTTCGATTTAGTCAATTCCCAATACTATCTTTTGGTGGCGGCGGGATCAAGTCTGAGGCGTAAGAATTCTTTTTTTAATGAAGTTATTCTCTTAGAATTTATTATTTTTGTTTTGTTTTAAAGCGACTACGGTTGGTTTTCACGACATTGCTTATTTGGCCAGTGGCGAAAAGAAATTTTTGTCGGACGTCTCCACAATCGTGGCAGCTTCTAAAATACTCTTGCGCCTTCACGGCGCGTTTATGTTGGCAGCTTGGATAGGAACTGCTTCCATAGGGATACTGTTGGCCAGGTATTTCCGGCAGACTTGGGTCGGCACTTCCTTATGCGGAAAAGATCTTTGGTTTGCGGTAAGTAAGGTTGAATATACCTAATAGATCACTTTTTTATTTAGCATCAATTACCTTCATTCAAATTTTATTCTATTCGCTTTCTTTATATGTGACATTTGTATCTTGCCTTCATAGTTACTAAGAATCAACAGGATTGAACTACCAGGCGTTTAATTTTTATAAGTTTCTTACATCTCAATCAATTCTAATATATATATCATGATTCTAAATGAAAATTTAAAATGACTTTATTAAGATGTTGTCAAACAAAAATATTTCAAACGTTTTAAAAGCTGCCCAGTAAATAATTAATATAAATTTGTTTGAATCAAATAATTCGATAAAATCAATTCAAAATTTTGTTAAAGAATTCTGTAAGTTTGGATTTGAGTTCTCTCTTTGCAATATGCAAGTAGCAAATTAAAGAGCTAGCGACAATGGTTGACAGTTTGTTATACAACTACCCATATGTAGTATACACACTTATGCTCTCTTTAATGTTTTCGTATACTCTATAGATATGTCATAATTACAAATTTTATTGAACATTTTTAGTTTCATCTTTCGATCGCTTTTTTGACCCGACATTGCAGTAGGATTGACAAATTGAAGCCAGTTCGCTACATAATATGTCATCCCATGCAAGGCGGCCATGCTTGCTGTCAAAGCATATGAGAATTTTAAAAAATTTTGTGCAAATCGGTCTTGATTACAGCGGATTCCTCGAGCAGGCTCTGTACAGCTGTTTCAGGCCTAGTTGGGCCTTGGTCAGCAGAACGACGAAGGCCCAACTAGGCCTGCTCGAGGAATCCGCTGTAATCAAGACCGATTTGCACAAAAAATTTTTACAAATTTCATATTTATAAATTATAATTTGTGAAACTCATGTTCAGCCGATCATAGAAATATTTTAGAATGTGGCCCATTAGCTCAGCTGGTTAGAGCGTCGTGCTAATAACGCGAAGGTCGTGGGTTCGATCCCCCCATGGGCCAAAGTTTTACAAAAACTTACAATTTTTTTTACAGCATTTGTACCAATTGAATCGCCTGACAGCCTGAAGTTGAATTTACGCAATTGTAAGACACGGTGGTGTTCAGAAATAACAAAGCATAATCTCGTTTAATCAATGCATTAGCAGAAGATGAAATATTAATTAAGATTTCGCTTTTTGTTGTCATTCTGAAATTTAATCGTGTGACTTCTTACTTCAAGTTAAATTAGCATTCTATAATTTTTAGAAGAATCAAAATTTTCATTTGACATTTGACTTGACATTTGGTTTATTTATATTTATTGAAATTTCGAATAAATTGTTTATTAAATTTAAATTAAAAAAATTTAATTAATTAAAATTAAGAAGTGAATAATAATAATGAAGGATTAAACTGATTTGGCTTCTAAAATACGTTAATAGAACCAAGATATTCACAAAAATATTAGAGAAATAATTTAAATTGTGAATAAAAATTGAAATATAAATTAAACGCTCATCTTCTTTATATAAAATAACCAGTAGGTATATTGCTAAACGCTACATATAGGGTGACTGACAATTGTTCCGCCAAAAAAAAAAGAAACGCGTAAATACGTAACAGAACAGATGTCACAGATGACGGGAAAAATGTTTAAATAATTCTATGAAATAGTTTGTAATTAATTAAAAATTTACCCAAAAAACATGCTACATCAGTGTATGTAGGCTAAAACGCCGAGTTTCTAGCTGTAAGGGCGTTCTAAACTTTTTATGATATTGTAGAGACTATAAGAAGCTGTAAAACTTGACCGGGAATGTCACAGTATAAAAATCTACACAGTATCGTCACTCGAGTATAACTGTCACATTTGATACCTACCGATTTGCAAATTGCATTACATTTCCATAAAGGTATCAAACAGTATGGGTGCTTTTTCTTGACACTGACGTTTAAGTGACACTACTGGGTAATTACTTATACTGTGATGAATGTCGTTACATTGTTAATCCAGATGATGAATAAATTATGAAATTTCTGTTATTAACAAAATCTGTTATTAAAACATGGATGATAAGCCGAATATTTTACGAATAAAGAACGCTTGGCCCGTAAAATATGCGGAAATATTTGTGACGGACACGTTGCTCGTGGAAATAAATATTTATTTACAATACAATTAAAATTAAATAGAACTACTATGAATTCGTAACACGGAGATTTGATATGTTTTTGTTTTTATTTGTTTACCTGCATGTGTTCAAAGCGCCTGCTATTATTATCTGTATTTTATATAATTTGTACTGATTAATTTACTTCAGGTAATTTACATGCATTTGTGAGTTATTTTGTTGTGTAGCTTATACAGGGATATCCACATAAACCGTTCGTTAAAAGTTTTCAAGGTTGCAGTTCACGTAGATATTTGAAATTTAAGGAGCAAGGGTTTTCGGTAGAGATCTCTTTAAATTAAATAAAATTGTCTTTGTACCACTTCCGGTTGTACCGGAAGTCGCTATCAACTCGCTTATTTTAAATAGAATGCTATATTTTTTATCACGTTTTTGAATTCTACATGTAAAAATATATTAAGTTGCAATACATTTCCCTATCTCTAAAATGCATCATTTTTGAGATATTTTGAAATTTCTTAAAAATTTGGATTCTGCAATCTGATTTTCAAAAAATTATAACACAGCTGTTATTGAAGCAATTTTATTTGTAATAGCTGATATTGTGGTTGAAGCTTTAAGGTTCTTAGAAATTCCATAAGCATAATCTATTAAGCTACAGGGTGTCTAAAACGCACCGCTCTCCGCGAAGATATTCAAACACAGAAAAATACTTTTTTTCAAATGGAACGCCAATATTTTAATACACCATCGTATGTGGAATTAAATGCTGTGTCGAACTATAGTAGCATTCGCTATACCTAACTTTAACAGTTTTTCAGTTATAAGATATTTTTGGTTTAATACGTAAAAATTTACATTTATTAGGTTAAATATTTCTAATTTTGTTGAGATAGTTATGAAAACAGCAAACAATTGCATTTAACGTTTCCTGTTACTACAAATTTTAAGCAAAAGCAAAAAAAAGTTGAGGATCAAAATCAAAATTATTCAAACGCTGATATTTTAAATCTATTTTTTAAATTCATGAAGAATGATCTAAAATTGTTCAGAGCAGAGAATGTGTATTCAATCAAATGTACCCCTATTGTCTCCTATGAATAAAACACAGTTTGGAAAGTTTGAACCTAACTTTATACAATCTGGGAAAATAAAATGTACGAAGATCAGTAACAAATAACGAAGATAATTAGACAATGGTTTTAAAATACTTTCAGGCTAATCCAGAGAATTGCAAACTAGCAGCTATTTTATTCTTCAATTTAAAGTAATGAAATTCATGCTTTTTCGTTTTATAAGATCACAAGCATCCTAAGAGAAGAATGATTAAAGAACTATTAAAATTTGTGAATTTCCATTTGCCAAATTCTATTCTTTGGTTGACTACAAAATTTGTAGTAACAGTAATCGTTGTTATAATTCCCATGCTATCTTAATAAAATTAAAAATATTTGACCTATTAAAATTGTAATTTTCTATGAATTAAATCGAAAATGTATCATAACTCAAAAACTGTTAAAGTTAGGTATAGGGAATGCTAGTACAGTTCGACGCGGCATTTGATTCCACATACAATGGTGCATTAAAATATCGGTCATTCCATTTGAAAAAAAGTATTTTTCTGTGTTTGAATATCTTCGAGTGGAGCGGTGCGTTTTAGACACCCTGTAGCTTAATAGATTATGCTGATGGAATTTTTAAGAACTTTAAAGCTTCAACTACAGTATCAGCTATTACAAATAAAATTGCTTCAATAACAGCTGTGTTATAATTTTTTGAAAATCAGATTGCAGAATCCAAATTTATAAGAAAATTCAAAATATCTCAAAAATGATGCATTTTAGAGATAGAGAAATGTATTGCAATTTAACATATTTTTACATGTAGAATTCAAAAACGTGATAAAAAATATAGCATTCCATTTAAAATAAGCGAGTTGATAGCGACTTCCGGTGCAACCGGAAGTGATACAAAGACAATTTTATTTTATTTAAAGAGATCTCTACGGAAAACCCTTGCTCCTTAAATTTCAAATATCTACGTGAACTGCAACCTTGAAAACTTTTAACGAACGGTTTATGTGGATATCCCTGTATTTCAGCTGAGCATATCAATTGACGTCGTACACCGTAACAATCATAAAACTATGAAATACTATTTATTTCGTTCATCTGCTGCTTTCTAGACCAGGGACGTCGTTTTGAGGATAACTTTGGATGAAGTATTTCTCAAAAACTAAAGTGCATGGAATTTTTCCATACTCTCGAATATCATTTCTTTTCGTGCTTTTTCTTTTTTGGCGAAAAAATGGTCAGTCACCCTGTATGTTGTTTCTTTTTTATTTCAAAATTAAAACACTTAAAAGATTATCTCTAGGTTGAAAATATTAATAATGATACAGAATTTTAACAAAGATTAAAAACTGCACAATTAATAAAATTTTGAATTGAAGCACTAAGTAATTTGGCGTGTTAAAGAGCACACCTTGGAATAACTTAAAAAAAATTAACTTTTTCTTGAAAAAGAAAGATCTTTAAACTTTCTTTTTCATTTTTTATTCCTAAAAAATGTGTTATTATGAATGATGAAACCTTGCATCAAATTTTAAAATTGTTAAAAGCATGTGCGTTCATATTAAAAAGAAAATGTGGTCCATAAAGGGTGTTTAATGCTTGTTTCGCGGAAAATAAATCCAGTGATTTCTCAGGTGAGCCTCAATTTGTTAATAATAATTTTTTTGGGGTAACCAGACACTCTTTTTTGAGCCTCAGTATGCCTCAGACTGCATTTAATTTTAACTTCATTTATTTATTAATCACGTGCTAAAATTATACAATTTTTAAACCATATCTGTGGGGTTATATGCTTCCGTATCCGAAACAACTGAAACATCATCCACAAATGCAACAAGATTTCCAGAACACTTATTTTTTATATTTATTTGGCAAGTCATTGATAAGAATTAAAAATAAAAGTAGTCCTGGTATTGATCCCTGTGGCACACCAAAATCACTATACATGTCAAGAGACGCTCGCTCTCTTTCCTAGTACAAGACGCAAATACTCTGCAAATATTCAAAGGCAGTGAATCGAAAACGCTATTACTTTTTACAGCGTTGACTATTGCTTACTAAGACAAGACTGGTTTACACATTAGTGTGAAACAAACCGTGTAATATTCAACAGACGTCAACCTCAACTATTGATCACGGGGGGCAAACTTCTGACAGTTCTGTCAAATTTGCAGCAATTCAAATCGATTATTAGCCATTTAAATTTTTTTTTTGTGAAAAATACGTCTTATACAATTTCGAAACATTATTAGCATATTTCAAACATAAAATAGTCTTCAGAATGTTTCAGTTAAAACTACGATTTACTCAAATTTTATTTTATGTAATTTATTTATGAAACAAAACAAATTTTAGTGGCACAGATTTTTCATGGTCTCAACATGGACTCTAACAACGGCCGGATTCATCCTTATTTTCGTCGAACTGAAGGCCTGGTCGACGGAAACGAACCCTCACGCCATCCTCGGAATCATAACGACTATTCTATGCTTCATCCAACCGATCGGGGCTTATTTCAGACCTCATCCCGGAACATCGAAGAGACCGATTTTCAACTGGCTCCATTGGCTTGGAGGTAACGTCGCCCACATTCTTGCAAGTAAGTTTTCTCAACGTAATAAAAAAAGGAATTGCTTATATCCAATTTTGTTATCTTTCAGTTGTGACGATATTTTTCGCCGTGAGGTTGAATAAGGCCGAGCTACCTGAGTGGATGGATTGGATTTTGGTGGCATACGTCGCATACCATGTTGTTATCCATATTATTTTATCGGTAAGCTTTCTTTTTTTAATTCTATGCGAAGAAGAAGTTCAATTTTATTTGTGTATAGATAATGGGCTGTGCGTCAGAGAGATCGGCAGAAAGACGCATAACTTCCTTCCCTATGAAAGACTTGGGAGGTTCTGGAAGGACTTCTGCGTATTCTGATAGAGTCGGGGATGCACCGGTGAGTAAGACGCACAAATTTGTTACTTTTCTGATTTTGTCGTGTTCATTTCATAACAGAAATAAAGTTGTAGATTTACCCCAAATATCGTCACCTCTTTTGTCTAAGGGAATTGATTAAAATAAAGAGATTTTATAGTAATTCTAAACTCGAAAGTCGCCCTGATTTTGTTTTTTGTTTGTTCTAGTATTCCACCATGAGAAAGATATTACTGGCCCTTTACATACTGATCATCATAGTCATCGTTGTTGTACTTATCTTCATTACCGTCGTCGCTCCCGTCGAGGAATTTTGGGAGAACATCAAATCGTCCATGCAAAACTAACCGATCCAGTTACCATAGTTTTCTTTTTCGTTCTTTTTTTGCGCACCCATTCACACGCACGGTTATGTACAATAATGTTTTAAGTTATTTTTTACGAATTAAGGACTGCAACGAAGGAGAAATCCACTTGTTTTAATGTTGCGTTTATAATTTAATTAACTTTTGTAAATAAATTATTTTTACACGATTCGGTGTTTTTATTCCAGAAGATTACAGAAAAGGGGAGAGTATTTTGAATGAAAATGATCTAGTTCCTCCACCAAAACATGCAGGTAACTAAAAGATATTTGGAAGCTACACGATAAAAAAGATCAATAATTGTATGATGCCAGGATGTGCTTGGCAAGAGAGGGCGTTTATGGAATAGGGGAGAAAACTTTGCCGTATGCGCAGCAAAAGCTCGTAGGAGATGGCAGGAATAGGGGTTGCAAAAAGATGGCGCCTTGCCAGAATTCGATCGGCAACCGGAATAGGAGTATTGAACCATACAGTTTCTCACCCCATAGTCAATTAGAACACAGCCACGCGTTCAGATGCTCTCGTAGGGCAGCCGGGAACTCTGTATAAAATTCGGAACCGAGCAGGACAGTATACTCAGGCACTCGTCAATTATTAGAATTAGGGATTTGGTTGACTGGCGGCGGGGTTTAATTTTGCGCCCGAACCCGGCATGCAACAGTTGATGAGCTATGAATAATAACTAGTGTAATTAGTGCGGATGATGTGTAATAAGTTGAGTGTTTTAGCGGCCTCTGGGGTGGGATGTATGTGAACGGTGGTCCACGAGGACTGCCACCGGTTAAAGCGGTCTAGTGCACGATGGAAGGTGTAGGGGTAGTCGTGGGGCTCTTTGCCGTACTGTTGGTCGCTTGCGGCGGTAACGAAGTTGAAGATGCCGCCAAAGCTCAATTTGAGGCAGCTTTTCAAGGTAAGCTTACGTTTAAAGAGGCTAAAAAAATTTTCAGGAAACAAAATCGAATTGCAAAACTTCCTAAAATATTCAATCAAATATTCTATCGCAAAACACAAGAGTTGAATAAAATCGAATCGCAAACTAAAATAGTTTTTTGATTGACGTCATATTTGGCCCGCATATATTACAACTCTTGACATTTGAATGCGGCGTATTCATTATTCAAACGGTTTGACGTAGAATCGTCAGAAATCACGCAAAACGGAGCAACACACCGTGTTTAACATTTAATAATATACCCTAATTTTCAGGCAAATTTGCAAGGGTTTTTAAATAAGTTGGTACGAATTGTTTAAGTTGAGAAATTAAGAGGAAGATATCTGAAGGGATGTTCAGTTTCCGGCGGAATTTTTTCATTAAGGGCTGCGCCATTTAGGTTTCTTTTATTCCCATCGCGCTCTTTAGTTTCCGACGAAGAGTGATTTGTCGCGAATTGTTCGATTATTATTATTCCGTTCTTGTTCCGTTTCCTCTCATATATTGAATTCCATTTTTCCCATTTACCATTTCAGGAATGTTTTTTTTTTGTTAAGAAAAGGAGAAACTAAAAGTACAAGATTATTCTTTTTCCTTCTTTATTATATGTTTATTCATTAATTTATACTATTTTATTATACAGGATTAGTACAAAGTCTCGGAACGGTCGAATAAATTTGTTATTTGAGAATTAATGTTTTTGAAATTTGTTACGGATATATAGTTAAAAATAACGAATTTATTGTGACATTTTTCACTTTTTTATCACTTCCGGTTTGACAGGAAATTCTTCCAGCTTTTTTTTTTTACTGAGACACTCAATATATTTTTACATTTGCAGATGCAGAATAAAAATCTACCTTCAGAAATATCAACATGCTTATTTTTATTGATACGGAGGCAATACAAAAAATTTAAAAAATTACAGATAAACGTAAAATCAAAATATCTTTGAAAGCACAGAATTCACTGAGACATTTCGTTGATCGACTAGATCACTGCCAAGTTGTAAAGTTGTCAATCAAATTTGAAATTGTTTTAAAAGATATTTTAATTTTATGTCATCTGTAGTTTTTTTTGCATTTTGTGTTGTATCGTGTGAATAAAAATAAAGATGTTGATATTTCTGAGGGTAGATTTTTATTCTGCATCCGAAAATACAAATAAATATTGTGTGTCACATTTAAAAAAGAAAAGTAGGGAGCGTTTCCTGTCAGACCGGAAACGAAATAAGAGGTGGAAATGTCATAATAAATTAGTTACTTTTAGCTATATATCCATAGACCAAATTTCAAAAAGAATACTTCTCACATAGCAAAGTTATTCGACCTTTCCAGGACTTTGTACTAACCCTGTAGCTACAGATTTAACTAAATTATGCAGTTGCAAAAAATATTAATTGAAGGCGAGAAGATTCTAGAATTGAGTTCTGACTTATTTGGTCTATCTATTAAAAAGACTTTTGAAATTTTTAATATCAAGTTTCCTTTGTATATCCTATGTTCATCAGAAAGATAATTATTATTTTTTTGTAGGTGCAAAGAGAGTTTAAACAAAATTCATACAATCGAAAAAAAAAGAAAGAGGTATGAAGTATCCTGTAAATATGTACTCAAATTAATCCAAAATAAAATAATTGAAGCACTTTTCTATCTATTGAAAATTATTAAATATGTAAATAGAATTGATCGGACACAATTGATATAAATATCGACGTTTCGTTGTATATATTGCTACGTTATTGGTTGTTGTTAAATTCGAACTTGTTTTGACATCATAACGTACATATTTGTGTATAAACATGAAACTCTAAAGATTCGTAAGGACAAACCTTTTTCTTTTGTTAAAATCTATGAACGCTTTTGAGTTCTTCTGCGTAGATTGTTCTTATGTTCATTAATGAATTAACCTAAGATTCTTTATTAAAAATTTCTTTTTATGCAATAATAGTGACTGTTTGTTTGTATTAGCTGAATTTAATATAAAGTAAGTTCTGTAATGGTCATTTGTTTAAATACGTAATCAGTTCAAATTGATTACTGATATTATTAAAAACAAATTTAAATATTTATAAACGATTTGATTAATGTCTGTTCAATCTTACGGTTTTATATATACATCAACTACTGTTTATGTACACTTCACTTTGTATTATTAAAATGATCCGCGGTGGCTTCACATAACATTTCGTATCGCCTTGTACACTCAAACCGGGTTTTTTAAGTAACTGTCCTCAAATTTAAAGTCAGTCCTATTTATAGACTCGTTAAAAAAAACTCTGTTATAACGTCATACCGTGGTGAAATGGAAACAACATTTTTTTGTGAGAACGCGAGTTAAATTCCTGTACAAAAAATAAGTTCCTTATTATTCAACTCTCGCATTCGTACTTAGTTTCAAATGAATCCCCATGTAATTCCGATTGCAGTTATGAAACAAATGTAACTGTACATGTGATAAAATCGGTTATATTGGACTTGCTCCTGGTCTGAGAAGTCCGGCTTCGGAGATGCTTTCAAACAACTGCAAATCCTCCACGATGTTGTAACATCCGAACTGCTTTTAGACTGGTGTGTGTGTGTGTCAGTCTAATGATTGCTATTGCATCTTTTGATTGTTGCCCTCAGTTTGTTTTTCTTAACAAACATTTGTGTTTCAGTGTTAGCAACATTTGAGTCGAAATACCTTGGGATCATAATTTTTCTTGATATAAAAATTTAACTGATGTATGATGAATCACGAGCTAAATTACAATTAATACATCGGAATAATAAATACAAAAATATTGTTACTACAATTTTTAAAACCTTAAAACTAAAATAACATAGCAATATGTTTGACATATGTATTATTTATCCTGAAGAAGCTGTCAAACGTACAACGAAACGTCGACATTTACATCAATTTTACTGAGTGCCCGATCAATTATAATTACCTATTTTGTAATAACCAAAATTAAATGTTAAAAATTTTATTAAAGTTCGTAAACAACTCCCAAAGTAAAAGCAGTACCGAAAAAGTATTTCATTTAAACATTTATTTATACTAAAAACATTAAGCACAATTAACGAAGATATTCAGTTTGGTATTCACATAACATTTTGATGTTAAAATTCATTCTGTACTAATTGAAGAATCCTCATTATTAATAAACAATACGTTACATAATTTAGTCTGCAAATATGCCTGCTTTTTGATTACCTAAATTAAATATTAAGTCGGCTTAATTTCCAAATTAGCTAATATTTCTCTCGTCTTTATTAGTGTGTTCAGCAAACGACGTCGTTCCTTCGGCAGTATCTCATATTTCCAGTTCCATTTGCCCCATGTTTGTTTTTAATGCTTTTACTACTGCCTTGTTTACCCGGAAATGTTTGTTCCGCGCTGCGCTTCAATATCGCAAATTTGTTGGCAAAAGAATATCGCCAGTTTATGTTTCCGTTTCGTTTAGTTCCGTCCGTCGGTGATAAATTTACGATGGATTAAAATACGGTCGCTTAATGTTTCCAATGTCCGCCGATTTCTGATTCGTTCGCGGTTGTTCAAAACGTAACGCTTAATTGAGTTTTTTGTTCATATGCTTCTGTTAGTGAAATAGACATTTGTGTATTGTATTTTAGTAGTGTTGCTTAAAACCAAAATGTTTTCACATTTCTTTCTCGAAATCCAATTTCCGAGTTTTAATAATGTATGTACCTATTTATTATGAAACAATCAAGATAGACATAGATTGATGGTAGTTTCTTGTCAAACATGTCTTCAAATGATGTACCCGATTTTGCTGCGTAAAGATATGATCAAATTTTGATGTACATGTGAACATAAGAAAGCTTATAATATTTATAGACGGTTGTAAATAAAATTTGATGAAGAATGTCCTTCGATAATAACAATTTTTGAGGACTAATTTATAAATATGGACAGTCAGAAAATCAGGTCGTACTGTAGAAGGTTTGCAACTGGAAACGAATGCAGTGAAAGAAGTAGGAAGGTCTAAATCACTCTGAATTTATTATATTGAACAAAGATATAAAGCATTTGTTTAAAAAAAAGGGAATGT
This sequence comes from Dorcus parallelipipedus, assembly GCA_958336345.1. NCBI lineage: Eukaryota > Metazoa > Arthropoda > Insecta > Coleoptera > Lucanidae > Dorcus > Dorcus parallelipipedus. The sequence continues at coordinate 31,880,332 of OY284479.1, read as the reverse complement.
ACTCAGCACTAGTTGAAAGCGTACAATATTTAGTGCAAAATTGGACAAAAGAATAAAAGGAAGACGAACTGCTGTTCTTGGAAATGGATGAAGAAGTTGTGGTGTCATTGGGCAAGATAAAATGTCTAAATATGCAACGGATGCATAATTACATATATTTAACAAAATCGAAAATAAACAACATATTACGCAAGCGAAAAATGTTAGATTGCGAAAGCAGGTACATATTAGAATAGATGCCAACGGAGAAGCGAAAAAGGAAAGACTAAGAGTAGATGGCAACGAGGAATTGAAGAAGCCTTGGGGAAGTAAGGATAATCCTCAAAGATCAATGGCTGAATAGAGATGTCTGAAATAGGGAGAGGATAATTGGAAATGGAATGCTATAAAGGAGACGTGTATCAAATGACTAGTGCTTAGACACTTACTATTCGGAAATTGTTAGAAGATTGGCGTTCGTAGTATTCATCATCATCATTATCATTTACGAAAAGCCAAAACTTAAAAAATTCTTGTAACAACAGTTTTAGAATCTCCTAGCTACAAGAAAATTACTAAAACTGATAACTAAAACAAAGTAAGAACAAACAGGAGAAATTAAAAAAAATACACAACATCAACGCAAAAGCAATTTGAAAGTTTACTATTGGGTAACATCTCCTTTATTTTTTATGACGTTCAAAATTCTTTGAAGCACATTTTAACTAAGCCTTGGCAAAATTCTGGTATGAATGAATCCCATGTTTCTTGAAGCCTTTGCTTCAGTTAAGGGATTGTTCTGTTAGGATCGATATCCACTCGAGCCCTACGGGCTCTCGTGTCTATTGCCTAACGTACGGTATAAAAAATAAGGCCAAATTAATTGCGGTTTCAATTTTTTAATAAAGGAAATACTTAAAAACAAAAAACAATGAAAAATATAGCCTAAATATTTTAGTATGTATAATTTTGAATTCATAAATAATTTGGAATGTTGTCGCTTCAGTTTAACTAAAATTTGAGTTTTCTGAATTGAATAAAAATTATTTTTAAAACTGTTTGAAATATTTCAGTGAATATTACATTGTTCGTTTGTGTCGAAATTGTTTGCCGCAAAAACGCGCACTGTGTGTGCATTTGTAAGCTGCTAACAAAGCGAATTCATGTTGCTGTTTCAGGTGAAAATACCACTTAAAGCGACAACGCGCTATGGATTTTGCATGGGCATAAATACTGGATATCGGATACAGCCCGTCGTGTGAACCGTTTTTCATGTGACCGTCCCTCTCGTAATCCCGGAGTATTTTCAAAGGAAATTACTGTTGCAAATAAATCCGAAAACCTTTTCCCAGTAGCATTTTATTTATGCCTTAAAACAACAATTTTATTATAACAGGTGATCAATATCTTTTCTAATCAAGTGACCTATGGAAATAAAATAATGTGTCTTTGATTAGTTCATTATTTCAAATGCCACTTGAATTACATATTTATATTGCATTTCTATACTAAACGATAGTAATGCAATAAAAATAATTCAAATGGCATTTGAAATAATGAACTAATCAAAGACACATTATTTTATTTCCATAGGTCACTTGATTAGAAAAGATATTGATCACGCGTTAGAATACTGAAATTAGAATGTAATACATCGCAAGGAATAACTATTATCATAATATTTTATTTCATTAAAAGGTTCTTATAAAAATATAGTAAGTTTATACTTTTTTTGTAATAAGGTAATTTTGATATGTAAGAACTGTAGGTGTTCTTTTCGTTTCAGTTTCAAAATAAATTTTCTATAAAAATATAACGAAAATAGAACACACCCGACGTAAATATGATAAAATCAAGCGAATACGTTCCAGCATAATGCAGAATCCAAATTCGAGCTTTCGCATTTACATCTGGCCGTCAGTTTCGATCAAAATAATGAGTCCGACGAAAAAACGAGCTCGCGATTGTATTTCTAGTTGATATTCATGAAAAGTAGAGCGAAGCTGGGGTCGATTAATGGCGATTGATATCAGATAGGGCTGCGATATTTTCTCGGGACGATAAGAACGCCGGCAGATACGCGTTTGATTTATACCTTCCTTCCTTTTTGCTTTATCTGCAGCGTTTCGGCTCACTGAAATCGTAATATATTTCGTAAATACACACGTAGCCCAGCTACTGTCCGTACGAATCGAATGCATGGGAAATGTATGATTTATAGAAGGTACCTTATCGTGTATTAAAGTCTCTGCTGATTTCCACGGAAAATCCTTTTTATTTTTACGATTACAAATTAAAAACTTCTAACACGCGAATGATATCGTATTGGTTATAAATTTCCAAAATGAGAAACGGAAATATTTGAAAGCCACTACATTATCAATTATCAAGACCCAAGATAATATGGAAGATAATACAAGCAAGAAGAGGATCTAAAAGAAGAAAAAGAACAGAATCTAAAAGAAGAAAAAGAAGACCAAGGAAAATGCTGTTAAAACATAAAAGTAGAGGAGATTAAAATACGTAACAGTGAAGGATGGAGTGTAAGTAGATGGCAAGGAATATTTGGGCAGAAAGCTGTTAACATTATTGAACTTCCTCTGCCCTTTGGGTAAAAGGAGTTTGTAAGGATTACATTTATCAAAAGGTGATGTTCAATTATTTCAATCTTTTTTCTCGTTGTCGGTCCTTAAGTATCATTCAGAATTGAATTAGTGCAAATCGGTGGTGCAGATTGGCCGTGCAAATGTTTGACAAATGTATTTCGATGTATCTATTCACAATCAACTTAGTGCAATACGTCTGTTGATTGTGAATAGACACATCAAAATACATCTGTCAAACATTTGCACGGCCAATCTGAACTACCGATTTGCACTAATTTTCTGCACTAATTCAATTCTGAATGAGCCTTTAGTCTTTTTTTTACATTGCGTGTTTTCGTCTACACTTTGAATCTATTACACGTAAAGCATGATTATTCGATTTGATTTGTAACAGATACATTATTGTGTATTTAAAAAAAAAACATTTAACGTAATGATATTTCCATGACTGTGGATCATGGGTCAACCTGCCCTACCATGAATTTTTTCCTAAATAATTAACTATCCAAATCATAATTAACGAACATTTTTTTCTCCAGCCACCATTATAACTCTAGTTGGTGACCAATACAGTAGTACAAATACCAAGTGCTTTTTAAAAAAATTTTATCAACTCTTACCATCTTACTCTTACTCTTTATCTGGAAGGCATGTCTTAGCTTAAGTGAAAAGTAAATCATCGCCGAGAGGTAAACCACCAGTGGGAATCACTGTACATTTTAATGGCAATAACTTGGCAAAAAAAATTAGGAATCAAGGGACTACCTTAATTTTTCTTTATTAGTTGCTGTTTAGGTATATGACGTATTGACTTATGCCTTTTGTTTAATAACGTTAATTAATAAATGTGTAAGACTGTGAATATGTAGAATTTGAATATACTAAGTTTTTTTTTTATTACGAAACAGATTTGAGAATCTGTAACAACAAACTGATATTGCTGCTTTACTTTACGGAATAATGAACATATAGGGTGAATAAAAAGTAAAGAACATCGGTGGTAAAACCATTATTATAAATTGTACAAAAAAAGGTTCAAACAAAAGTCGAAAGGCTAATTATTGGCTATCAATTGACGTTTTCAATTTTTCTTCTAGCCTTTGGAGGTACCAACAAAAATGTCACCCTAACATGGCCTACTCTGAGTCTAAAAAAATCATGAATAGCTTATATTTGCACCATGATCTGCACCTCCCACTGCTGTCGTTCTCGATGTCCAGAGAGTATCGAAGTCGACGGAGAGCCGCTGAAGTCAAGAAGGCGTGTCACTATTCTCAGCGACTTCTCACGACGAAAGTCGCCAACAGTGGCTGGGTGAGTGCAAGTCCGGACAGACGAGGAAGTAACGGCGGTGAATGTAACCGTCGTTGTCGAACTGACCTTGTGGAAATCTTCAAGATGGTTAGCCCCTGAAATCACAACCAAAGGTTTGGGTAGCCAAAACGCGATGACCGTAGTAATCGTATTAAGCAGAAAGGAAATAAAGAAGAAGCAGCAAACAAAAAAAAACTTAAATAAGAAAAGAAAACAAAACATGCGTTACAGTCTGAACCATGCCCAAATAATCGCCATATTTAAACAATGCTTATAAATGCAGGGGTGACGATTTTAAAAATCCTGTAACCAATTTACCGTTAAATCTTCATTCCAGGTATTTTCGGCCTAATGCATCGCAAAACACACTAAACTCTCCACACGTATTCGTATGATTCGTATAAATGATACGAATCCTTGTCGGGATTCGTACGGTACGAATCCGAGATTCGTATTGGATTCGTACCACTAGTATCAAGAAGCGATAAGTCGTTTGCGAAATGAATCGAATCTTTGTACTGAATAATTATAGTATCGGTATCAGTCAGTACCAGTACATCGATACTAGCACGCATGAAACGAATGACTGCAACTCGACTTTTTGATTTTTAACTGAACACTGACTCATTCTTTCACGCTTAGAAATATGTTTGCGTAACGGGAGAACTAATTATTGGACTCGTATCGCAATTCGACTCGAATTCATCTACGTACGCAATGCCACGCGCAGCTCGCGATTCTTTGTACTAATAAGACGTATCAATGGTACGAATCCTTTGATACGAATCTTTCGATACGAATCTTTTTTCGATACGGATTCGGTTGATACGAATCCGCAAAAAATATTCTAATCGCCCATTACTACAGAATTTTCGATGCATGTAAGAGGGGGGTTGATAGAAGAGAAAGTTAACTCGCTTAAGAACTGAGGGAGACGGCAACAATTCCTTATTGCGTAGAGCAGGCTCTCTTTGATTGCGCACAAAATTAAACGCGCATGGCAAATAACTGACAGTTCGTGTTAGTTCGCAATACAGGGTGACTGAAAATACTAAAGAGGATTTTGACTGGATTTTTACCCGTAACTAAAGCTAAGACATACCGTCCAAATTCCAGGGCAAGAGTTGATAAAAAATTTTAAAAATCACTTGGTATAAGGGGAAGGAGTACCAGGTAGGCTAAAAAGTAGAAGGTGTAGGTGCTGTTGATAGTAAAAAGTATTACCTAGTACACTTCCACCATCAATCGGGGTAATTATGGTTGACAAGTTTGTTGGGAAACTCCCTAATAGCCATTAAGTAAATACAGTTTTGTTTTTTTTATTATGTACCGATCAGATCAATCTGCGTTAAGAATAAAACGTGACTTCCATCTGTATGCGGCAAAGATGTTTAACGAAAGTTAAAAAGAAATGGCTATATAAAAATTCTTAAACTTATCAAATGATCGATCGGTATATAATAAAAAAAGTAACTGTACAAAGTCTACTATGTATATCTAATGCGACCTAGGATGACGCCCTTTTCTACGAATCCTCGAAGGGGCGAGTAACGATATTAAACTGACCTGTATATTTTTTTTGTCTTCTTCGTTTAATATGAAATTGTTTTAATTAAAGAAGAAAAACAGGAATCATGAAAATAGTAGGGCAGGATTCATTAGAACATAATTTAATAACAAACAAAGAATGTTGAAAATTTCGGGTCAAATAGAAGAAATATAGAAAATATCGACAAATAAGTTACGAGTGGAAAATGAATGAAAAAATGAAGAAATTATCAAGCATTTTGACAACGGAGTCATATAACAGTAAATGCTTTCATTGTCGGTGTTATACTGAATCTCTTATCTATATAGTTATTAAAAAAATATCCCCAAGAGTCTAAGTTCGTATAGTTCATCTTTTTTGGTTTAATCAGCAAATTCATTATGTGAAATTTTATTAGCCACTGGCCATTAAATACTGGCGAGATCTTAATACAAGGTTAAATAAGTTGGCAATTTATTAGGTGATCTCAATTTTCAAGATTGCTTTTCTACCCTTTGCCTTTTTTTTACTTTTGACAATTATCATTGAAAATAAGTGTACGCACTCACTTCTGTGTGAACATCAAACTGAATGACTTCGTGATCAATCGGAGAAAAGTTCAATAAATAATTAAACGATTAAAAATTTTTTTTTGTTGTTGAAAAAGTACTGTCTCTGAAGATATTGGAAAGTTTTGTCAACCAGGAGTAAGCTCAGGGTTATTTCAGAGAAAACTGTAGTGGCCCTATACACTAAACAAACTCAGTTTAACTTTAAGCATCACATAAGGCTTTTTCGGAAACTTAAACTGCTTGATCGGGTTCTTTAGGTCTTATTAGAGAACAGTTCGGAAACTTAACCCGATCGAATGACTTGTGTTCGAAAACTAACAGTTAATTTCTAGGGTCTCTTCAGGTTTGCAACCGGGTTTATGTTTTAATAACCTTGCTATTTAGTAGGGTTAAAATACTGGATTATTGAATATTTGTTGAATATAACCTCAAATTGTCACGCTCTGTCACTGCGACAAATGCGGCAAGAAAGATCAGAAGAATACAAGATATATATTTACATGTTTTTACTTATGTGTATTATTATTTTATTTTCTGAAAAAAGCAAATGGCGTAGCGATCGGGAGAGCGGAAGGAGGAATTGTTTCAGGGCTTAGGGATGCCAAAGAGGAAAAGAAAACAACTTTCAATGTGGCAACTTTCAGTCAAAAAAAATGCCAGAAATAATTTTTTTTTATGAATTGTAAAAAAAATTATAATGTAGCCTTCTGTTCTGACTCCGCCTTTTTCCAAGTTTCGATGAAACATTCGGTATGTACAGCTTATCTACTATTTCTTACTCTACTAGTGACAACTGTCCCCTCAAAAAAATCTTATTTAAAATTAAAATTATTAAAGAATGATATGAGAAGGTGAGTTGGTCGAAAAAGGTTTAGTGGATAGCTCTCTTAAATATTGAGAATTAAAGATTAATGTCGTTGTCTTTTGATAAAAAAATATATAGTGACTTTCAAAAAGTGCTACAAATGGGAATTTTTTTTATTATCGGTTTTTATAAAAATTTATTGACGCAGAACGCTTCTGCATCCTTTAAAGTCAAATTGGAAAATGTCAGTTGAAATTTATCTTTAACGGTACCATTTAATGTTTTCCTATTCATATTATTTTGGCGGACACTTTAATCCAACCAGTATTTCCTAATGTAGTGTGTATAAAGAGTGGTTCACAATAAATTGTGATTTTTTTTATTTTTGAGATGGAAGGCTGTAATCTCATATTTAGCTATAACTTTTAATTCTGAACAACTTATTCTTATGACATTTTGCTGCAGCTTGTAAAATAAGGGGACTTTACTCTTAAGCCGTCTTCATTTCTCGGTGACCACGCTGTATACCGTTCAAGATAAATTTCATCGGACATTTTCCAATTTGACTTTAAGGGATGCAGAAGCGTTCTGCGTCAATAAATTTTTATAGAAACGTATAATAAAAAAAAATTCCCACTTGTAGCACACTTTTTGAAAGTCACTGTATATGTAGTTCCTAAATAATAATTTCGTAAAGTCAAAAGCAATTTTTTATTTAATAATTCATTTACACATTTGTATATACAGTGTGTCCCAGATTGAGTAGGCTACCATGGGTAACTTTCTTATTAGTGAAGATAGAGATTTGGTTAAATGGGCAATATTTTGCAGTTTTATGTGCTGATTCAGATTCCGTTGAGAAAATTTGAAAATTCCGGATAGTTCAGATATTATCGCAGAAAAACTGAAAATCGCTATTTTCTTTAATGTCCAATAACTTCGCAATTATAAAAATATGAAAAAATGTTCCATATAAAAGTTACTATGTTTGATAAAATACAACTGAAAATACAGTCAAAATAAAATTCAAGATGGCGGCTGTCAAGATATTGATAGCAACTTTCTTATTTTAAATGGACGCCATATTGAATTTTTGTACGATTAAATAGCATTTTTTTTTCTCGTTTCAACCGTGTATCACAACCCATATCTAAAAAAAAATTATTTAAAAAATTTAATATTTTTTTTTAAAATCAAGTAAGCGGGTTGCCTTTACTTATTACTAATCAAGTAAAGGCAACCCGCTTACTTGATTAGTAATAAGTAAAGGCAACCCGCTTACTTGATTTTTAAAAAAAATATTAAATTTTTTAAATAATTTTTTCTTTAGATATGGGTTGTGATACACGGTTGAAACGAGAAAAAAAAATGCTATTTAATCGTACAAAAATTCAATATGGCGTCCATTTAAAATAAGAAAGTTGCTATCAATATCTTGACAGCCGCCATCTTGAATTTTATTTTGACTATATTTTCAGCTGTATTTTATCAAACATAGTAACTTTCATATGAAACATTTTTTCCTATTTTTATAATTGCGAAGTTATTGGACATTTAAGAAAATAGCGATTTTCAGTTTTTCTGCGATAATATCTGAACTGTTCGGAATTTTCAAATTTTCTCAACGGACTCTGAATCAGCACATAAAACTGCAAAATATTGCCCATTTAACCAAATCTCTATCTTCACTAATAAGAAAGTTACCCATGGTAGCCTACTCAATCTGGGACACACTGTATATATGGGTTAGTATCAAAATTTATCCTTTATTTTTTATATTATGGGCGTCTGTTGATCTTAATTTTCTGATACTCTTGATTTACTATTTTACTTTAATTCTTTGAGGGCTTTATACAGTTTATCTTTTCCATCATTTTCTTCATTTATACTTGTAATGCTCTGCTTCGGTGGAAAGGATGCAACAAAAAGCAAAATCGAGTCGAAAATACTGACAGAAAAAATCGTAAATTTACTAGGCCATGTCCAAAAGATTTAGTTTTTTAAATTAAAGTAAGAACTTCAAAATTTAAGAAGTTTGAGATCTTCATTTTTGTTACCAATATCTTCTTCTCACTCTGTAACTTCCTATTTGAATCGAAAGTGCCGGAAGGAGTTATAGGTCTCATTCTAAAAGATTAATTAATTTTCCTTAATTAAATAGAAGCAGAAAACTGCCACATAACAGACAGTACCATTAAAAGTTCGCGAGAAACTTAATTGAATACACGGCGAGAAATGATGGGACTTCTTTTAGAGCGTGAAAACTTTGCAATGTAAATTTATAAGAATTGAGAAGCATCTACGATACCAACTTTGATTTCAGAAAATTGCAGATTTTTAATCCGGTCCCGAGCTTTATAAGGATTGGAATGCTGCTTGCCGCTTTGAAGCAAGACAAAAGCGCGCAAGAGATTTATTAAACATGACTTTGAGCTTTTACGTAACGCTCTTATATAACATTAAATTTAAAAAAGCGTTCATTATTCATATTGCTTCTGCATGCTCTAAACTGAAATGAATTTTTATTATAATTATTAAAAATAATTCTAAATATTTCAGTTATCTAACACAGAATTTGTTTCCGCTAAATTTAAGCTAAAAGAAAGTGGTTTTAATTAAATTTTAATTAAATCGTCCCCGACTTAATTACAGAGAGCGACATTCGACATTAATTTTCAGAAATGTTCGCCATTTTCCAGAAACTTTTCCTTTTTTCTCGGCGTCGAAATAATCACGAAAGCTCCCGAGAAAAAAAAACAAATATTTTTTCGCGAGATTTAAATTCGCTTCATCTGTAAAACGAAGAGAGTAATTGGTTTCATGCTGAAAGGCAGTGAATAAGAGAAGGCTTTTAAAACGAATATCCACCCGATGTTCCGCCGAAATAAGACGTATCGAACGGTAAATATACGATAACTGGCGAGCTTTAAAATGGGGATGATTTAAGTATGAAACTTTTCTCGAGGGATCGAAGCTGCGGAATAGACAGGCACGGATGAAAGGGGAGGTAACGATCGCGATGAATGGGTTGGCAAGTATCGGAATGTATGTGCTCCATTATGGCAAAATGAGTTTCGAGTTTCGTTTTATTTGATATTAAAACATCTTCAAATTATACCGAGTGATCATCGAAGACTTGATCCAGCGACAAATGCCATTAAAAAATATTGATAAGTCTTTGGCTCGAAGCAATTTTTCAGTAAATATTTGTCTTGTTCTGTGAATGGCGTTGAACGTGCTTTGTATTCCAAGCTCCGAATACATCACAAGTCAAAAACGTCAAGTATAAAAGGAATCCTTTGAAAAATGTGCCTTGAGAAATTCCCCTTCAGCATAAGAGTTACTTTTAGCAGAATAAATCGTGCATTCGACATTTTCAAAATGATTGAAACTTGCAGCTTTTAACGCACCTGTCCCCGAATCGTCGGAAACAAGAAAAAAAAAACGCGACGTCTGCTTTCGCTTTATAATAATACAAATGTGCCTGTCACCACCAACTACGTGCACGTAAAATTCACAAAGTAAGCAGAACTAACATCTGCAGTGTCACGTATATATTTTTGTGAGTAGTAGTAACTCGCGGTTGCGCTTTTCCAAAAGCTCCGCTTTACAAATCCTGGTATTTATGTTTCGCAACTGGAAACACGAACTTCCATTTTCAACAAAGCTCTTAATTTTCCAAGCAATTTCCCCGCGCGGAAACTACTGAACTAGGCAGTTTTAATGCGTAACGAGGCAGGTAACATCTCATGTTTTAGAAAGAGGTTTTGATAGCCTCGTCTTCATGCAATTGGAAACAGTAATAAACGTTTATTGCATTGAAGTATCACTCGAACAAGAAATGGTTTGTTGAAATATTTGCGGGGATTGTGTTGTAAATGTAAAACGAGAATCTTGAATCCTTTACAAAACACCATAGCGAGAAGACGAAGAACATAAGAAATTGAACATATAATTGTGTGCCATAATATGGCGTCACTTTCTCATCTTCTCATTGGCGAAGTCATAAAATTTCAATTAGCGATCCTAATTAAGGCAGTTTTTTTTTTCTCTCAGATTCTGAAAGAATTCCTTCCAGAATCTAATATTTGATTATGCGCTATGAAGCACGGCAAATTGCAACTTCGCTTCGCTAATAAGTTTTTCTGTACCAAATTAAATTAAAAGCGGCTTTCGACTCTTATTTAACTTTTGTTCTCTGCCCTGCTTCCGTTTCGAACGTCCTTCCTTCCAGTTAACGACGCCATAACGTGCATAAATGAATAAAGCTCGAGCTCTTATTTTTCCTTAAAAGATTAAAAACTCCGGGAATTTGTTTGCCCTCGCATGTACTCGTTGCTGTTGCGTCATCGAAAAATTTGCGGGGGCGATTTTCCTCTCTTAAAGTTGTTCTTTTTTTTGGATGGATTAATGAAGGCATCTGTTCAGTTCTGGTTCATTGTTGTTCGTTTGTGTGCTCGCATGGAAATTTGGTTTTAAAAATAAATAAGGACGAAAATCTAGATTCGACATTTTATTTATTTATTAAAAATTGAAATACTGCTGTGGGGGATGGGTGTTTAAAAATGATGACAGAAAGGGAATGAAATATCCTTTACTTTCAACTGTTCGAAACACTATGTTCTTCTAAATGTCTCTATGTTCTTCTAGATGTCTCGACGAGGGTAAGAGAGAAGTTCTATTGTTATGCCCAAACTAGGTGTTAATTCCCAAAATTAATTACACCACAGTAATCAAGAATTTCCACTTCTTCTCCTCACTCTTTTTTGGTGAAATTTTAATCAGACCATAAAGGACCCAAGTAGTAATTTCTTTGTTTGTAGGTATCTGGTTTGAGCTGTTTAGGCAGATACTGCTATTACTCCATCTTTATACGGAATGAGATTTCAGCCCTTGCCCGCCACTACATATTATTATGGGGGTTGACGAAATTACGCTCTTTCTTTAAAAAGAAGAAAATAAAGAGAAAATTTATATAAATAAATATATTCAGAATAAGTAAAACAATTATAAATTGATATACAACACTCTAGCCAAATTACTAGAGATCACAAACTTAAACAAATGTAAAATTTAAATGCAACTTTAGATTACTTCAGAACGATATACGAAACAATATAAGACAAATTCAAAATAATTTTATAACGAGAAAGACGGCATTTCATAATTAAAATAAGCAAATGTTAGTTTCTGAAAACATATCCAAAATTGTAATATCAATTAATACTTTGTTACCCAATCATCGTACTAGATACAGAGAGACGGACGGATTTTTGAAGATCAACCACAACACTATGACATTCTGTAAATGTCGATTACACCATCGGGCTCGAGGAGTTACACTCGACAAGACGGGTACTGGCTGTCTGAACTGTCGTGCTATGCCATGGCTTTTTATATGGTTCTTTTCAAAAGTCATTTCGACCATGTAACACTCCGGATGTGTGCCAGTTGCTCTATGATTCACCACAACCTTCTGCGTTAACAAACCTTGCATCATAACGCTGTTTACGTAGCCTAGAATTCTGCGAATTTGCAAAGGTCAATCATGTCTCATCTCGGTCAAGGCTTTTGATAAAGCGAACCGCTGTTATGCTCTTTTACATGGACGAATTTTCCGCAGTCGCGTTGTATTGGATTTAACTTACGTACTGAGCTTAATAATTATGAAATGCTCGATTTCTTACACTGCCACCAACAGCAACGCCATCTAGTAGCTTCAAAGATATGTCGCGATTTACACACCTTACCGTAAACAACATGTCCGCCTATGAAAGTAAAACCGAGTGCGAAGTTTGAAATGTATTCCTAGTTTCATTCTATGCTGCTTCTATCTTTCCAGTTGTAATATTTTATCCTTTCAAAACTTGCAAGGTTATTTTATTTTTTCAAATCTTTTTCTCAGTCTGCTGGTTTCAAGTACATTCTTACGTGCGTTTCTTAATTCATTCAGTAGATACGATTTTAAAGATTCTATTAATTTTTATTTTAAAAACAAAACACGAAATAGTTAATAAACTAATTTATTTAAAAGCAAACTAATTAACACTAAATTATTTACAAGCTTATACATAATTTATTTTAACACCCGAGCGAACGTCTACGGAACTTTTATGCCGAACTGTTGAAGCCGAATTGTCCCCCGAACTCCCGGTCGCGTGCTATTACAAGCCGGGGTTGTTTTTTCGCGAACATTCGAGTACGCGACAGAATGTCTAGGGTTGATTCCACCGCTGACGTGATATCGGTGCGCCCGAAGTTTCTGGTCTAAGGCGCGTCGGCGATGACGCAAGAGACAGACTGACGCCGGCTGCTGTCGGCGAATCATTACAATATTACGTCAAAACCAACTCAGCTGTTTCTTTTTTATTTTTCTCAACATCGATTTCTTTTAGGTTTTACTTTTTATCCTATTGCATTTGGTTCTAGTAGTAATTTAAAAATAGAAAGAAAATTTTATTACAACAAGAGAAATGGTTGCTTTGTCTTCTGAACTAACCAATATTATTTATGCATTCAGAAAATTGAATGTCGTCAGTTGGACGTTACAAGAATATTCGTTAATGGATTTTACGATAATGGACGCATTAAATTTCGCAAGCGTTTTATGTACCGAATAATTAACGCCGGCGTGCGTCATAAATCCTAACGACGCGTTCCTACCTAATCACAAAAATGACAAATTGCGTTCCTCCTAAAACGAGACCCAATCAATTTAAAGCTACTTCTACTCCGTCCGTAAAGCGACACGCAAAAAATCGCAAGTTTCTTATAGTTCGGTTAACTAACTACTCTTCATTTCTCTTCTCGCTCATTTTTTGTCTCAATTACGCCGCCAATTTCGAAAGTAATTAATAAAAGCACGCGATTATATTTCGGTGCATTTGAGGGCAGGTATTTTAATTCGAGCGGTTTGGGACACTTAATTGGAAATGTCATCGCAGCTGAAGAAGGGAAACGCATTAACGTGCGTCTCCTTTCCCCATCAGAACTTTCTTTTCACGTTAAATTCCGCGTAATGAGCCGGATTTCGCTTTCGCGCTTCATACGCAAACGGCCTGTTGGCTGCGTGTCATTCAAATTAATTAACGTCTGAGGCTTTGATACTGTTTTGTTCTGCTCTGCAGGCAGAGGAATGTGGCCTCGAGGAATATGGTTTGAAGGATTTCATTCATTTCGAATTTAATTGGAATCAACCCGAGATGGTCGAAAGATAAAGGAATTTCATTTCATGGCTTCCTTGGAAACAATGCAGCGAATTTTATTATATATTTACGATCAAAAATTATCATCGTAAATTCTAATAGAATTCGAATAGAACGAGGGTGGTGGTATCAAACTTGATTAAAAGAACAAATTTCAAAGAAAAATAGACAATAATTATCAATTTATAATTACATAATTCTAGTTTGGAAAAGTCGTGCAAAGAATATTTTAAATTTTAATATATAACTTGATAATAGTTGATAAAAATTATAACCATTTTATCTTCAACGTTATTATTCAGGTGTGTATATTCTGGTGGGTGCTTTCTGTTTTATAGTGTAGTAAAAAGCTTTTAAATCTTGTTCGAAAATGGATAGTAGTCAATTTTATCTCTAACAACAGTTACATACTGTTGACTTGCTCAGAGGCATTTCTGGCAAAAGCTTTCAGCTAAACGTTCACCCTAAAATTATGCATAAAATTTTCATTTCCCCCATGTACACATGCATGTTTCCGACGGCAAATAAACTTGTGTACGTAATTTGAAGACGGCGCTCTCTCCAGCAACGTTATCTTGAGAATTCTGTCCCGAGGCGATTAAGGCAGACCTTGTAATTATGTCATAAATTGTGATGTTAAGGCTTTACGAATTAAGGATTTTGCGCAAATTCGTATATTTCATTCGAAAAAAATTACAAAGTTATTGACAACAAATGTTCACTAAAAATAAACAGTGTAATCAATAAAGATTGTCTGAAAAAACTACTTTTCAAAAAGGATTATATCAATATTTAGGTCCGAGTTATAACCTGAAGTTAGAACCTGGAGAATTATGGGGAAATTTAGTGAATATTGTTTGCCTTAATTCACTTTTTGTTATTTTTTTTTTGTTTGTTTATTTCGTTAGTGCAGTCCTCCATTATTAGAAGGTGGCATATTGTAGTAGATACTCATAAATTAAATTACTGACACGGACAACCATCTTCGATCACATTGTAGACGAGAAAAGGAAAAGACTCACCATTTACTCAGAAGAAATTTACCTGTAAAAGAAAAAAAACACAGTGATTAAAAATGCTATTTACAATAACAAAACAACACATTAAAGAATGTTGAAAAAAACCGGAGAGCAAACAATTCGCCCAAGCGATTGCTATGGCAATAGTTGGCCATATACGAAAGGATTTGATCCATCGGATCTGGTCTTTAGCTAGAGACCACATGCGTAAAATAAAATTTTACAAGTATGATGAAACAAATTCATTACCCACATGTACGAAATGAACTTTTAGAAGCAAGCTTAAAATCGAAACTGTGATCTTTTTTAATAGACCATTCTCCTTGTTTTCACATAATAAATAAGATTTAGTTTATTGAATGCACCTTGAAGTACAGATAAACGATGAATTTGCACTAAAACTCCTTGATCGAGTCTGTTGGTAGTTATACCATTTATCGAGAGTATTGACGTACTGTGTAGGAAGGTATGATCTACACATTTTCATGTTCTTTGTTCATCTTGCTACCAAGGAAATGCGCCTCCACGTCGATCGTCGTTGTTGCAATAGTGAATTATCCCCTGCAGTGCCCGTTTGAGTATTTCTAAGACCATGTGATGTGAACTGCTTCGGCATCAGTACATATCCAAAATACTTCCAATATATCGTAGATTCCATATCGTGTGTACAAAAGAAATAAAAGACATGAGGAGGCTTGGATGATTAAGAAATATCACACATCACATCATACCTTCTACAAATATACTAAGTCTCATGAATGTACACGAAAAGTCCTTGATCGAGCCTGTTGGTACTTATACCATTGATCGAGAGTACAGGCGTACCGCTCGGAAAGGTGTAATCTACACCCTTTTATGTTCTTTGTTCATCTTGCTGCCAAGGAAATACGCCTCCACGTCGATCATCGGTGTTGTTGAAATAGTGAAATGTCTCCTGCAGTGCCCGTTTGAGTATTTCTAAGATCATGTGATGTGAACTGCTTCGGCCCCGGTACATCTTCAAAATACCTGCAACATATCGTAGATTCCATATCGTGAGTACAGATAAAAAAAGGACATGAGAGAGCTTGGATGGTCAAGAAATGTCACATGCCACTACACCTTCTACAAATAAACTAAGTCCAGATGAATCTACACTAAAAGTCCTTGATCGAGTCTGTACCCATTCATCGAGAGTATTGGCGTACCGCTTGGAAAGGTGTGATCTATACCCTTTCATGTTCTCTGTTCATCATGCTGCCAAGGAAATGCGCCTCCTTGTCGATTGTTGTTGTTAAGAGAATTGTGAATTGTTCGCTGCAGTACCCATTTGAGTATTTCTAAGACCATGTGATGTGAACTGCTTTAGCTCCTATATATCGTAGATTTCATGGCGTAGCAATAATTAAAGCAAATTTTTTTTTAAATAAATATTACGTGGGTAGGCCAATTTACCTGGCACTTCATTGTATATTCCAAACAGCGAGGGTGTGCAAGTAGCATGAAATGAGAAATAATTAATAATTTCTCTTTCAGTCTCTCACTTTGGTAAACCCATTATCGCAGAGAAGATTGGGCAAACGTGTGGGCACTGTAATAACAAAGTTTGCATAATTTCGCTTACGCTCCGACTGGTGGACGTCTAGATGTTATCGCCCAAAGTAAATATGCGAAAGAAAATTGACTCATATCACGTAATATTTCCCCAACATGGCGGAAGTAATTCAGAAAGAAGTCGGCGCATTAGCATTTTGAAAGTATATTTAGTCGGTATCGCCCGCGATCAGCATTCATATGCGAGGATGAGAAGAGCACCCAGGATAAAAAAGGGGTGCAACTGAAAGGACGTATGTATGCAGATTATCTGGGATTATGCCGTCGACTCGCTTTAATTCACAAGTTCGCCAACTTCGAGAATTAATTTCGCCGGGAACGTTCTGCGATGTGCCCCAGGATTTTTGGATATTTCCAACTTAACCGGAATTTACGGCGCGCACTGTGCAGTTTATCAAATTTTATGGAAGCGTTAAGTTCATACGTTCATGATGAGAAAACTTTCGGAGTTGAGGCAAATGACGGGTGTTTATTGCGGGGCGGACGTAATTTTTTCTAGTGTGATTCGCCTGGAAAAATAAGTGCTCGTAAAAGTTATCTTTGTCTTCGTCGAAGAAAAGATCTAGTTTAGTTTTGTAGATGACAACTTCAAAGTCAATTTCATTTGAATCAAATTAAATTACAACTGTAACTAGAGCATCACTCAATTTCCTCGCTGAAGAAAGCTCAATAAACCATTCTGATTTTAAACCCCAATACGCAGCGGACCCTTTCAAAATAAATGAATAAACTCCTACATGTCTTTTTGCCGAGGGTATTGTAAATAAGGAGAATGCGGCGTATATGCTTCTAACTTAATCCGGATGAAGCGAAGCTGTTAAGGCTTCGATATTTCAGCGGAATACGGGCGGGCGTGTTTGCCAAGCCCTTCTGTCGTTGCGTCTCTTTGTCAATATGTACCATTACTCGGCCTTTTACTTTGTTGTCCGGCATTGTTATTTAATTGAAAATTCAAGCGTTCGTTGAAACAATCATTTAATTATACATAAAATTACTTTTAGAACACTTTACATATAATCTTCAAATAACGAAATAAAATGTAATTCTTTTTCTTGACTACCTACTACTCTGTGCATTTCCTTATAAATAAATAAATAAATGTAATAAATCTAAAAATTTGATTTTTGATCAAACGAAAAACCACGTGAAAGTATCAAGCAGATCAAAAACGCGACCACCTTATCAAATCGAGTAAATTTTAAATACCTATTACGTTCTCGTAACTCAATCTCACCTCGACGAGTTCGCACAGAACAGAAACAGAACCTAATAGACATTTTTATTTCCTTCCCCGTATCAAAGTGAGTTTCGGAAAGCGTTAAATAAACATGGTGACATCAAACGAAACAAATTCGCGAAAGTGAAACCTTCCACTTCGTAAATGTTAATCGGCGTCGTGAATTTTTCAGAGGCCGATTCATTTCGATAGCGTTCGGTGTTATATCTATGTAAATAATGTCGAACCACTGAAAAATATCCGAGCTTACGCATTTGCGTTTAAACGAACCCTGATGGTATTTATTTCCCTCTTTCGGGAGGAATATACAATTCAAATTCGCTCGCAATTTTAAATATTGTTTGATGCTATCTTTGCGAGTTAATGCTACCGAAGTAGGTGTCCAATTTTCGTATTTTCTGCTTTAGCTGGAAACATTAATTCCAGTTTTATATTTATCGCATAAACATGTTTGCATCAAATGCCTCTCATACACATATACACTACGTTCGAGTAGCCTTAAGCGACTAATCATACACTCGGCGAACATTGAGGATTGTAATACATCTAATTTACGTGGCTTGTTATAAACTATAAGCTCTATATTTGAGATAATGGAAACAATTATTGTACATTAAATTGGATTGCCTGTTAGTGATGATTACGTTATTGATCACCTGAAAACATCAATTTAAATGGAAATTAAAATCTTTTCGAAGTTGTTATTGATTTGGGAAGGTTTATTTATTAATAAAATGAGTGAAATTAAGCTGGAAATATCGCAATGTCATAAAGTTCCTGATAAAAGGAGGGAATGGCCCAAAAATTATTTATGAAAAAAATGGGGAAGATGCACCATTTTATTTTCAGTTAAATCTTTCTTCTAAACTCTTTAGACTATGAGTTACAAATTTAAAATTTTGACTACCACTCTTAAAACAAAATGAAACGAATATTGCAAGTCAATCAGAAAAAGTATTGTACGCGATTTATGTATACACGAGATTCAATCGAATAATAAAATGAATGCAATAAGCATGGAGACACAGAGGTCTTCGTCGAAGCAAGCGTTCCCTATTCAAGTGGGTCGTTGATACAATATCCCACGGCTTCCATATTGAATGGCTGGAACGTCACCCTCTCTGCACAATTCATAATAAATGATATTCGCAACGACAAAGAAAACGCCGGAGTAACAAATGGATATTTTGAGTTTAATAGAATAATACCCGTCCCAGTGTTTCAGTTCACGTGGAAATTAAGGTCACTAAACAGAAATTAATGAAAGAGGAAGTGTCAGAGATTAAGGGTAGGTATGTTTATTCAAGAAAAAAATGCCATCACTATTAATAAAGTCTTTTCGTTAAAGTGATTTAGTAAGTAAGGTAGTTTAATTAAGTTTGAAAGTGCAATAGAAAGATAAGATAAATAACTGTAACCAAGAAGGGTGAGATATTTATGAAAGCATTTCGTGTTCCCCTTAGTTTCAAATATTACCCAAGCTGAAACGTGCAATAAATAACTCCGCCATCGTTGGACTTAATTTATCGGAAAGTCGGCTGCAGTTCAACGACCAATCGTTCAAGTAAATGCATCCGAGCTTGATGAAATGGATCGCGGCGCTTCAAATTCAAGTCGGCTCTCTCATCGTCTTTGAAATAATTTAATTTTCCGCAGACACAACATCCACTTACCGCCACATTCACTCGCCTTGATCAAAACGCCGGGGGATTTGGGCGTTTTATTAATTTCGGGCGGGCAACATCTGGCGCTCCGGGCTCAGTGTTTATAAAGTAATAACATTCATGTAGTGGAACGTGCTGTCGTGAAATAATGACGATTTGGTTATCTGAGACGATTTGTTTGGCAATAAAACTTTGTTACCCAACAGGACGACTTTGTAAATGATGTTGAAATGTACTACAAAATGTATCATCAATTTTCTTACTTTTTTGACTAGGATGTTAAACATTTTTGACTTACAAAAATAAACTGGTTTACTTTTCCAATTTCGAAACGATTAATTCAATATCAATAATAATAATAATAATCGTCTTTATTGCATTTCCCAGAACATAACAATTCATAAAAAAAAACCAAGAAACATAAAAGAAGGGCTTCATTTGAAGATATTAGCAGAGATTTACGTGAAGTTCTGTTAAAAAATTGTTTGCTACTTTCATCCAAAGTCTTACTTTCCTATCTAAGCCCTCATTTACTTTAAGGTGATGAACTGTTATGCTTTACGGAACTTTCTCTATTTTTCCTTGACCATTTTTTTAGTGTCGATTCATACTGCTAGAATCTTATCGTTGGTTCGGCTTGATCTTATCCTGTGTCTTTCTATTCTAAAATCCATGCTTTCTTCTTCCATTGATATATCAGGATATCTTTAATAATTTTTATCCCCCTGTTGTTTCTGTATTTCCACTTTATTTGAGGTGCTAATAGTATCACCTCATCTGTGTACAAAAATTTCTTGGCTCAATTAATGTTAGCTTTCTAATCCCTGTTTATGTTGATCTTCGTTGAGCTGTTGGTTCTCTGTCGTCCATAATTAATATTGTTGGAGATAGAATACAATTTCTAGTCTACATCGCATCATAGCTTGCCGTAATTTTATTAATTATTTAAAAAAATATCTTGCATAAGAGTTATTTTATTATGAGTTTTATTTCGGCAAATTATTTTTACATTCATAGGATATACCATATGTACATTGCACGTAGATATTGGATAGTTAATTCTTAAACAATTCAATAACTAAATTACAACCTAAATTAAAGTCACCTATCAAGGTAAAAAAAAGGGAGATGTAATTCCATCATTTTGTTCTACACGGTCATAATTGTTGCATATGAATTTATGTATGCTAATTGACTCAAAAATTAAAAAGTCCACTGAAATTGCGATGATGCATGCAAATGCTCGCAGTGAAATGCGAGTATTATTAATTCTGAACAACGAATTACTTTAAAATATTTCAGCGTGGAGGCATGTAATATCCAAAGCGACAGAAACATGCAAGTTGTCATCTAGAATGTACACAATTTCTGTTCCACTTAAGGCTTGGAATGTTATTCGAATAAAAATTTCAATTCTCCTTCTAGTTATTCAGAGAAAATGTATTCTTTTGCTATTCACAACGTACACTTATAGTTGATTAGATCTTAATAACATTCTGTCAATGTTAATTCTATTGTTAAATTTAGTTGATTGAATAATAAAATCCCTTGAAAATTAAGTGCCAACTAAACTAAAAAAAATAGATTTAACTTTAAAGCATCTACTCCATAACGTTTTCATCAATATCGACTTAAGTTTCAATTTCCTTCTCTTCCGTCTTTCATATTTTTAGTTATTAGAGAAAATATTCTCCCGCAATAATAACAGATTTTCCGTTGCATTATTTCCTAGTACTTTGAACATTCTCATTTCAGGGGATCGTGGTTTCTACGCTTCAAAAGCAGTGTATTATAAAATCGTTCCTTTATTCCTTACTATGGAACAACGCAACAGAGAATCTGATTGTCCTTCTTGATTTCAGAAAAAAAATTGAAGCAAACTAAAGCAAAATAATAAAGCCGAATTTAGCGATTAAATTTTTACATTACCTCCATTTACTAATATCTGCAGCAGCCATAAAATAATAACAAAAGTTTTATATATGATTTCGATTACAAAGCATTTTTTGAACACTTTATTATTATTAATTTATCTGTCTATTACATATAATATCTATCGTCTAATTTGCTTACACCAATCACTTATGTACATTGAAATTATTCGCGCTAAGGTAAATTATTAATTATCAACTCAGCTTACACTTGTTTGCAAACTAGTTCTGAACAGCTGTCATCCTGAATACATTCATGAAATCTTGGAATATTCTCAGGAGCAAGGTGGATTACAAAACGATTCTGCGTGAAACATGTAACCGCTGAATTAATAATACAATTTACAACGGCGTTATCTTACATTAATTGCAGAATTTTTGGAGTAAACGTTGACGGATATTAAAAGTTTCGTTTTTCCTTTGCATACACAAGATAAAATAATCAGTACACGTTTTTTCACGCCAAATGACAAAAGTGAATTAAGAGAAATTGTAAGCATTTGAAAGTCCAACAAAATTCCATGATATAACACTATAAGTGCAAGTGACTAAATAAATTTGCTTACATGTGATCTAAATCGTAGTTCGTCTTCCAGTTTAATACCTAAACTTTAAACTTCTGCTGTGAAATTTAATTTAAATTCACCTACAAATATATTTATGTGCCATGGTGGTCTTTAGATGGACCAAATACGAGTGCAAAAGATTAGGGCTTTCTTAATTAGATTTTCGTAATTTTTTATGTCTGCAATATTAAAACTGGCACATATGTGCGTGTCATCTGCACAAAAGTGACTTCTGCGTATCTTAAAATTCCTGTGAAAATCGGCAGTATAAATTGGATAAACAGAGGACCGAGCACAGATCCCTGAGGTACTCCTGAAGTAACTATGATAAGATCCGACGAGCACCACCCTTTACGATCTACTTGACAAGAAGGATTTAATTAAACTTAAGGAATTGCTTTGAAGTCCATAATATAGCAAAGGAGTTGGTAGTCGATGTGCAAAAAGCTTTGGGAAAATTCAGAGGTATCTCCTTTATCTGTCGCTTTGATTGCATCACTTGTTATAAGCAAAGCCATGCTTAAACATAGATTGTATGAGGGGCAGAATGTTACAAATTGAAGATATGGATTCAATATTTTTTTTCTAAAATCTTTGAAAAAACAAGAAGTAATTGAATCTAATTTTTTTTAGAAAGAAATTAATGTTTTCAGTTTTTCCAAAATTAATTTTGGATAGACCATGATGACATTAGTGAAACCAAATATATAGAATCTGGTTCTCGTAAGAACTAGATTTTAAGCGAATTAAAACCCTTAACAGACTTCTAAGAAGACCTCAAACTAAACATAAGTCAGACTAAGTTTTTTTCTTGTCACTTCTCAGAATGTAACTGCGAAGTTTGTCGTAAGAACGCGCAATATGTCGCAGAACGAAACGAGAAAGAAAAACGACGAAGTGGGAAAAACGTTATTCCCATTGTGTAGCGGTAACAGCACTTCAGTTTTTCAACGGCCGAGCACTTGCCGCGAGCTTCCCCGGATTCACAATACACTCTCTATAAATAAGGACAAAAGAGAGGAATAGAGTGGAAAACCCGAAAGTAACGCACGAGGAACTTCCTGCCGGAACAATGCAAAAATTCATAATTTACCGCGCGCGATACATCCGCTTCAAACCGGCGAAATTGCGCATACTTTAACTACCAAAAAGGAAGAAGGATGTTTCGCAACTGCGACAAATATTCCGGCGTTTCGCCTAGCTTGAGGACAGCTACAAATAATAAAAAGTACCCCCTCAAATATGTAGGCGGAATTGCAAAAGTCTCTTCCATTATTTGGACATTCAATTTTTAACCGAATTAAAATCGCAATTTATGCGCGATATTGTGTAATAAAGAAAGCATTTCCAACACGTTTATATCTGGAAAAACCGCATGGAATATTAATGAGTCCTAGGAAGAAAAATCCGAACTCGCGCGTTATTAAAATATTTAAAATTCAGGCGGCACTCGGCGAATGAAATAAAATTTTCTCTCCGAACTATTTCGCCTCTAATGCGTCCACTATCGATTAATTATTTCTTTCCTTCTTATTGCTCCCAACAGTTCCGCAAAGTTTGAAGCTTCGCTCGAAGAGAACTGTTTAAACTTCGAGACGAGCAATGGGGTCCTATTAAATGTTTGTTTATTGAAAACGCGTCTGAGTTTGCTATTGTTGCTTGTTCTGACGATTTTAGAGGACACTTTCATTACGATTCTGTCTGTCTCTTCTTCTACGGAAAGGATCACTTCCAATTGTATGGAAGAAATTATGGTGGTTATTTCATCGTCGGGGGAGGTCTTTGTTATAAAATGAATGCCGTAATCATAACGAAACTAATTTAATTCGTGAATTACAGCAATTTACTTGGTAATCAAATTTAATTTTAAAACTTATTACTTCGTATGTAGCAAACGAAATATTAGAAGTACTTCTTCTTAAAGAAAAGACCTTAATTAAATTCTATATAATTCCAATTAATTTTTCGCGGTCATTCAATTAATACTAGAACAAATAATGTTGAAATGCATAATGATATCAAGATTCTCAAGTCTTCGCCTGTGCACTTACCATTTTGTTACAACGTGTGTACATCTTAGCAGGGCAAATTACTTAGCGCGGTAATCCCCCACAAGTCAACAAGTGCATTTCCCAGTTCGCAACTGAGTTAGCTCAAGTTTGAAAGTTTGGTAAACTCCGCTTACTGAGTTACGTGCAAGTCCGACAAGAATTTACCGGTTAGCACGAGAAGGCTCCTTTTTTTTCAAATTGCTTTATAAATGCATTTCATGTTCAAATACTGTTAACTCGCAGCAGTTCTAATGAAGTCTGGCATAATTTCCAGTTAAAAGTAAAAAATCACGCCTTTTAGAGTTTCATGAGAATTTAGAATTAATTTTGATTTCTCAGATTTATTAACTTTATTGCTTGAGCTTTACGAGCTTTTGTCTGCAAAATGCCATCTCTTGTTGTGAACGTCATTTTGAAAACTGAATATCTAGCGCAAAGTAAAAACGAATCTCAATCGATGACTTTTCTTCTTCACTTTTAGCCCATTAGGCCTGAGATAGATTAAGAAAATAATAAAATAGGCGTTAGAAAGGGTTCAACTAAAGATCCTCTAATTTGAAAAGGTGGAGATTTTTCTTTATTTAGGAGTAATAATAGTAAGAAGTGAAGAAGAAAAAAGTTAAAAATATATGAGAGCTTTGCCAAATATACTACAATTTATCGAGAAGAGAATATATGCAAGACATTATGAGGCTAGTTAGTGGTCAGCGCTGGAACCAAAAAGAAAGGGAGTGTGGGGATGAAAGTACGAATAATATATGAATATCCGGAGGACAAGAAGAAAAGAGAAATATAAAGAAACACAAATGAAGAATTACGACAACCTGTAATCATACAGATAATGCGATCACAACGGCTTAAATGACTAGGGCAAGCCATATGGTTGGAAGAAGAAAGAATAGTCACACAAACATCGACTATAAGGATAGTAAAAAAAGTGGAAAAGGAAGACCAGCACGGAGGCAATCAGTGAGAAGAGATCTAGATGTCATGGGAGTTAAGAATTGGAAAGTACTAGTGACAGAGGGAAAGACTAAGCTGTGGCTCTGTAAAGGTGTTCTGTTGACGTTGATTTTTAACTTTTCTCTTTCAATCATAAATCAGTCCACACTAATTTTCTTTGGTCTTTCCCCTTGTTCTTCTCCTCAATAGCTTCCATTCTCTTACATGTTTCGCCTTTCTCTTCTTTCAATATGATGTCCTAGCCAGCCAAATGCCTTTGCTTCTTTAATTATATTCTTGTCCTGTAATCACGTTCATTTATTTACTTCTTATCTATCAATCTATTCTTTCAACAGTGCTGTCTTTATCTGCTTTATTTCTGCTCAATTTTTTTTTTATTATTGCCTTTTCATTTTTATGATTTTAGTTACTTCCTTTTCACATCGTTATGGTTCATGGTTACAAAACAATCTTGGTGTTTGTTGGTATTGGTTTTCGTTTCATTTGAGCAATTATTTAGAAATAATCTAGGTACATATAATGTACTATAGTGAATTGTAAAAAAGAGAACGCGGGGATATTTGCTAAGCTAATTCAATAGAGATAACGTCGCATTTGGTACGATTTTATAACTTTTCGCTCTCTTTAAGCTGGCCACGACTATACACTGGTTTCATTGTATGACCTTACATCATGTCACTGATTTCCTTTCTGGTTACCTGTTTTTTTCCGTTGGTAAAAGCCGCGTTTGTGAGAAATGTAGAATTGCTGATGTTCAAGATTTTTTGCTGCAAACTGACACAAACTTATCTCGTTATTACTTATCATATTCAGTGCTTCTAGTGCTCCTTTCCTGATTTGTGTTTTGAAATCTCTCAACACTGCAGTTACATGAAGAAGTATACCTATATGCACATCTCTTTTGCTACTTTAGTTAACTCGTGCTTGTCTTCATTATTTGCATCTTCTGAAAGTGCATGAACACTATAGTTTTGTTAGATGGTTTGTTTTATACCCTTATACAAGAAATCCGTTCGCTTCTTAGTTGAAAAGTTAGCAGCTTTCTGCTTGTAATGGACACTGTTCCTTTATTCCCCTTTTTATAATCATCTTCTCCCAACTCTTTTTTTATTTTTTCGTCTGGTCTTATTTCGTGTTTGGCATCTGGTTTTCTTTGTACCTTCTCTTCTGTATTTTCATTCAGACAGTAAGCAAATGTATTTAATTTAACAATTTTCCGTCATTCCTTCCCTTGTTATAACCTTGTCCTTATTTGTTGCCAGTAGGTATATCGAAATCAATTTCTGTACTTTCATCATTTTACGGTGTTACTTTCAATTTGTGGTTTCTTTTTGGTTCCTTTTCCAGTTGTATATTCCCATCTAGATCGCCAAACTTAATTTCTTTTCTGATTCCAACGCTTACCACCATAAATCACAATCACAACTGACCTTATTAATAACTTACATATTTGCTCGTTTACTCTAGTATATTTGACAAAGCTCAAATATTTTTAACTTTTTCCTACACATTCCATCTGGTTTCTGTTTGTAGTTCCTTCTCCAGTTGTGTATCCCCGTTTAGATCTTCAGTTATATTCACTTCATCTCTCAGTTTCACATTATTTCCTTTTCTTTACCTGTATTAGATGCTTTTATTAAATTCCATTTTCCTCTTTCTTTTTTATTATATACTTTTGTAAATTAATGGTTGACAAAATTATTAATATATTCACTTTTCTTCTTCTTCTCATGCTAAATGTATTTTGAACTCCAAATTATTCTATGAAATGGAAAATATGAATACACAATACAAAAAAAGTTGTTAATATTGAAATCTGAAAATATTCCACATATTCGAATATAAGAATTTGAAAGAGAAAGGCAATTTTTATGGATTCTGCTCCATAATATAAAATCGCTCTCCTTTAACTTATTGCTTCATTTTCCACAGAATAATTCGACGAAGATAAAGGAGGGCTTACGTGAAAATGTAGGAACGCCGTCGGCTGGCATGTGCTTTCCAGATAATCAATGTCTTGGTGGCAGGTGAGGGAATGTTTGGTCTTGTTGCCTTGGCGACGAGCGACCTGCGTCCCTGACCGACAGCTTTTGATTGAATTCGGCAAATTACGCAAACAATACGCCCTTTGTACAAAATACGAAGAGTAGTTTGCATTGCTTGGCGCCTCCAATATTTGTATTTCCATATTTAATATCGTGTATGCTCGTCCGCTTTGTACCTCGGCGTCGGTACAGTTTACAAAGCGAGTCTTAATATTTGGATTATTGAATTGCGCAATTTACATCCGAGGGAGTGAGAAAATTGCTTTCGTGTAAATTGGGGAAAATTTGAATTCACGAGATGATAGGAGACGACAGATGCGCAGGTCCAAATTACTACCTTCCACTGCTGCAGTTACGTTACACCCACGAACTAGAAATTTACTTTCGAATTAGTTAGTTTTTTTTCTTTAAATTTTATAATTTGAGAGGATAAAATTCAAGAAAATCTAGCGCAGTTATTGGATTAACTGTTCGATGAATTTTTTTTTAAGTCAGTCCATCATTACAACAAATTATATGAGGCAAACCAATCTGGAAACGACTGAATACTTCTACTCAAAACTTCACGTTTTTTTCTGTTTCTGAGATTTCTTTTCAAATTTTAAGCTTCAAGCAATTCACCGTTCTCTTTTACAATTATCTTCGGTTTTCGCTTGGTCTACTTCGATAAACTAGTTTAATACTAGAATATCGAATCCACTTGTAACTATAAAGTTACATATATCATATTTGCACATGGACTTCAGTTAACTAACATCTGTATAATAAACTAAATTATTCAGTCCAGCTTCGAGCAAGTAAGAGACATGTTCGTAAATACTTCTACTTAACTAAACTGTCCCCGGCGTCGAAAGTTTCGAATTTCACATCCGAGGGAATTCAGGTGCTGTTGCATATTCAACCACTTCGAATAGTTGCATGTTACGCCCGAAGCCTTTGCACTTGACTCCTGTCGCAGATGAAAGGATTCACCTCAGCAGGATCTTGTAATATAGATCCTGAATAGATATTGGAACGTGTGCCCCGAGATAAATTCTGACTACTAACGCAGAAGATGTTTACAAAACAAATGGAACGAATGCAGAATGCCCGAATGTATGTGTGTTCGTTGCACGGCTGAAAGAGTTGAGTCCTGAGTAGAGCAAAAAGAAGTCGTCGTTCGCGGTTTGCAACGGACGGTTTCGTCGTTTTAAATTGCTTTAAAACTTTCAGCGAATTTGTTTCGCTTTTTGTTTGCCAAATAAAGTTGTATGTTTACCTGGCGTGTTCAGAAGAGGAAAAGAATTCTGAATGTTAACGCAAAACAATAAAATCACTTTTTTTGCAGGAAATTTATTCAAATATTTTCTTTTAAGTTTTATGTTTACAAGACAGTTTGTAAATCATTTGTTTTCCTACACGAAAAAATTATTAAATTAAAGAAAGGACAAAATTATAGGCTCTTCTAACTTTTACTCCTTCATGGTCATGCATCCATGAGAATAGTTGCTTGAAGAACTGGAGCCACTAGATGAAAGTATCCTTGATACGACGATGAGTAGCTGTAGGAGGGCTGTTGGAGACTACCCGGGCAAGGCAGAAGGAATATCGGCTGGGTAGTTGCATTTGTCCTCAAGTCGGACAGTGAGGTGTGATTACTGATAATGAATCTCTAGGAGTCGGAGACTGAAGTGATAAAACTGGATTAAGTGGTCTGCTTTGACTTGGAAATGGATTATATGGAATGACGTACTCCCAATACTTATTTAGTATAATTACGTTCCTTCTCCATTTCTAAAAACCTCACTCTCTCTCTCTGCTTCATTTATCGATGCACTTCCACGAATAGGGCCAGTTGCTCAAATAACGTTCAACTCTGAACTTGGTTCTATCATTTCGGCAACATATGCCTTTACAAATGTTGTCATGGTAAGAGAACCAAGTTTAGAGCTGAACCATGATTCATATGTTTGAACAACTGGCCCTTATTCATCAAAGGCCAATTCACCGAGGCTTCCTGTTCTTGCTCTAAAGTCTTGCAAGATGGCTAAAATTTTGGCCCCCAGCTTCTAATTTTTTTGCGTTAGGTGGTTTATATTCTTGTTCCAGCGTCTGCACCAAACGACATTTCTCCTGACGCAATTTCGTTAGCATGCGAGGTAGAAAATACCTGCCTCAAAGACTTTTAGACTGCCAAAAACGTTTTACCCGCGTGCCTTTGCAGTAACAACGTAACAACAGTTACATATAAAAAGTACAAATTAGAAAGTTGATCTCTTTCGCTAGATTTGATATCTTATAATTGTTGGTTATTCCCAAAAATGAAAATAGCCCTAAAAGAACACCACTCTTTAAAATTTACATACAAAAATAAGTGGTAAAAATATCACATCAATATTCAAGTTCCAAAACTGTTTCAAACAATGACGTTGTTGTAGATCAAGGGGGGGAGTATTTTGAAGATAACAAGGACTATCAGTTGGTAAATAAATAAAAATAAAGTTTTTAGAATTTATTCCCGAAAAAAAATATTTAAAAAAAAGTAATGAACAATGCCTATTTCTTTTTGTATACGCTAAACAAATTCTAATTCCTTTAATAAGTTGATGGTATGTATTTCAAAATCCTCAAATTTGGCCTTCCTTAACCTAGTTAAAGTTTCTTCACCTGATGTCCACACACAAAATAATTCAGGATCGCACCTGCATTTGCAGGTGCCATCAAGTTAAGCGATCTTAACGCTTCCAATAAATTAAACGTTATAAATTTTTCGTTTTCATCGCGGTGGAGCAGCGCGCCCCCATAAATTTCTCTCCCTGGCTTTAGTTTTTAGCATTTTTAAGTTACTGCTCGGGGGCGCTCTCGGCGGGGCTACGACGTAATCAATAACGTACCGTAGAGAATAAAAAAAAGAGACGTTAAAAAATTCAAGCCTGGCTGCTTGTATGATCGGGAATTAGAAGTAATGGCGGCGGCTTAAAACTTTTTAGACCGATCGATTCCAATCGGACGATACTGAAATTCCACGTGATTTATGTAAACCCAGACCAAACAAGCAACAACCAAATAAACCATCTTGATAAAGAAGTTTCAATATAATTCCACAATGGATTTAGAAGTTTGAAAGCGATGTTGCATGACGTGTTAGGATAAGATGGTAAGCTGTGGTGTGGGGTATCTATTTCTATTTACTGCTCACTTTTTCTATACAAATACTATAGAACTAATTTATTATAGAATTGCCTTAAAAGAAAATATTCTGTTTGAAGGGATTATTAGTTAAGGTATGTACAGCAAATTCCATTCAAATGATTACGAAAAGCTGTTCCAATCCTTTCAGGTCAGATTTAGCACGTGACACATCTGTCGATTTTCCAACCCCCGGAGACACACAAATTAAACTCATAGAAGCCATCGGAGAACTCAAAATGCAATTAATTTGCAGAATTTCATGTCCAATTAACGTCAGTTTAAATTTCGAGGATTGCATTTCGCATCCCTTTGTCACTGGATTCGTGATTTCCCTTATGAAGTCATCGGTTTAAACGGTCAAAGAGACGATTTACGAATATGCTAAAAACATTAAGAAATGTCATTAATTTCTTCTGTAACAATAATAATATTAAAGTCAAGTGTTTTTTTCCAAGGAACAAACAGATTTATAGAACGTTTCCACTTTCATACAAATTGTTTTGCGCGTGAAACTTGAGTCATTAATTTCTAATGAGTTTGTTACAAAAATAGGAAATACTATGGGACCTTATTGAGAAGAAAAAAGTATGGAAAAAATGAAATTTAGAATAGATACTGGTAGGACGTGGTGTGTGCGGTAGCGGCAAGATACCACAGCGTGGTACTTCTTCTCGGAGATACGCTAGCGAAGAAGCGGAGAGAAGTGGATCTTGAAGACCTATTGCAGCACGTTTTTCTCGTACCGGCGTTGAGCCCTCCTGGCGAAAAACTTAGGGGTTTGGTGCGGTCCCTGGTGAGAGTCCGTTGTGGCGAGGTTGAAGGAACAACTGGCATTGGTGTATACGTAAGCTAAGCGTCTCGGGGACTAGCTCGTATGTGTGCTTTGAGCGTCTCAGGGACTAGCTCATGTGTGTATGCTTCGAGCGTCTTGAGAACTAGCTCGTGTGTATATGCTTTGAGTATCTCGGAGACTGGCTTGTGTGTGTATGCTTCGAGCGTCTCAAGGACTAGTTCGTGGTCGTGTCTATCGAAGCATCGAAGCTCGTGTCGTCTTCTTATATACGCTTTACCCTGTCATCGTCCCTGTGACAACCGGTCTTCCTGGATACTTCTTATTGGCCGCAGGGTAATTATTTCAAGTGGCGTGATTGCATGGCCAATTAGCGTCATCTGATTCTCATTGGCTGGTCAATAGTGACTTAACGTCAGCTCATTTCATTGGCTGGCCAATCAGCGGCTTGACATCATTTCATTTCATTGGCTGGCCAAATCAGCGGCTTAGCGTTATCTCGTTTCACTGGCTGACCAATCAGTGGCTTAACGTTGTCTCATTTTATTGGCTATAGTTTGTGATGTGTTTCTGAGTGTCGGTCGCTGTACGTCGACGATATCCGGTAATATTATTTGACATTTTAAAATTTTCTTATTTCCTCTTCTATTTCTGCTCCCGTAGGGTATTTTGCTTATTCTTTCTCTTCTTTTTCCTGTATTCTATTGTTCTCGTCTTGTGTTTCCTTATTTTGGTTTCTTTCTTCTTCTTCTTTCTCTATTATATTTGGAATACGTCTATAATATTCTTTCTCCACGACCATCACTGAATGTAATAATTCCGAAATCATTTTTAATAATATATTTATAAAATATTTATTCCATATGTTCCTACCTTTTGAGATCGTATTCTATATTTCAATTTATAATTGCATCCATCTTGTTTTATGTCGTCTGATCTCTTGTTTATCCATTCATTCTTTACCTAAAATTGTAGTGGGTCGAGACACATCCTTCTTTTATTCCAATATTCGTTAAGAATTCCTTCGATTCTTCATATTTCGTCCTTCATTTTTCTTTCCTTTCTTATCCTTCGACTTATTGCTTGTTTCTTTTAACACTTTCCATGTTTTTTTTCTTATTCGATGAAACGCTTTTCCCAGATCTATGAAGCATTCTACGTCGAAGTTATTCCAAGAATACTGGGAATACTTGATTGTATCTTGCTGTTGTAAATTTCCGGTTTTTTTCGTCTACTCCTTCCTACAGAAATACCTAATTAAAAATGGAATGTCATGTATGAATTGAAAATATTTGGAACGTCGCTCTATGACTTATTACAGACAATCAAAAACTATACACAATTGAATCCAGATTTAAACGTCGCATCATAAATAACCTCAAGCGTGTTTGGCGGGCGTGATTGTAACTAAATTCACTGCAAATCGGTTAGCGGCGATTATTTACGTCGTGCAAAGCAATAAATCAAGAAATTTATTGGTCGCGATGGTTTAAAAACATATATTTGCCATCAAAATATTTGCTGGCCGTCCCGCCGGAAATAGTTTGGTTCGCTGTGCGCCCCGATTTGAACGGAATTGTTGCATCGCAATCACCGGAAACGTGATTTATCGCCGGACATTAACAGTGACAATTATATTTTTATTGAAAGTTTTAACGAGCATTTATGAGTATTTAAGGCTGAAATATCACCTAAATCGAACAGTGATTGACCTATTTATTTATAATTTAAAAATTATTACCCAGCATCTCCACTAACATGTTAGTCGACATAATGAAAAATATTATCTTGAGGAGGACCACCAAAATATTGCACACTTTTTGAACGACACTGTATATTATCTCTAGTCTTATGTAGACGTAGAAAATAGAAGAGAAAAGAAGAGAAGAAAAGCTGTCGGGTGCAATAAGAAATACAAATCACAAGGCGGGCGGTTCACGCATACGCTTGTCCGCATGACAAGTCATTAGTTACAAGTCGGCGTAACAGCTCAAGTTAAAATATGAGACGAGGAAAAATAGAACGCAAGTCAGAGTGAAGCTGATATATTAGAAATTGGAAAAATGAGATGAAAACAAAAAGCGAGGGCCAGGTCAGTCTTGACAAATGCTTTACGCTCTTTTAATAGAGTTCCATCTCGCCAAAAAATTACGGGGAATTGTGGAAACGTCTAATGTCACTTCGGATCAACGGCAAAATACTTTTCTTTGATAAAAGGTGTGAAATATAAACAGGATATTCGTCTTTGTAATTCATTTTATACGGCGAAATCGTTTATTTGAAATCATGCCCAGAATTAGGGTTCTTAAACATTTTTTAATTTTTATTTTTTCAATTTGTTCTGGAGATCATTTTTAACACTTAAGGACTTCGAATTTAAAGTTACTACTTTAAAGTAACTTTATGTTCTGAATTTGGTAAAAAAATTGATTTTTTTACACACCTCCATGTTGTAAATTATTGGGGCATTAAATTCCAGTAATAAAGAAGAAAGCCACAGAGATAATCATTCGGAGCAATCTATTTCCAGTGTACGTGCCCTTTCTTGTGTTTACGATAAATTCGTTCCGCGGTCGGACATAAATCGCCCCCGACTTGACGCTGCGTTTATTTCAATCAAGCTGAATTCAATTTCACACTGGATTTTTTTTTCCGATTAATTAGGGGCGCAAAGTACGTCTGTCAAAGCGATGCTGATTATCATTCTCCGCGTAAATACGCACTCGATTGGCCGTTGACGTCCTCGATTATCCTGAATTATTTTACCGCACATATTGTCCTGGTGTATGCGGGTCTACGACTGAATTATAATTAAATCGTTTCAGTTGGTACTTCACCATGGCATCGATTCGTAGTGAATTTCATTTGTGCTGACATGTTCGTATGGTTTCATTTTACAAATTATTTAAAAAATATCCAGACAGAAAATTGTTTTCTTGAACCTGATAACGTTTCAATTAAGAGATTAACTAGTATGCGTACACAAAAATGCCTAATTAATTCGAGCTATAAAAAGCTGTAAAACTTGACCGTGACACATAATAGATGAAATGTCATTACGTTATTAACCAGCTAATAAAAAAGCGATGCGGTACTCGTACGAATAAACTATGAAATTAATTAAAATCACTAATGTTATTCAAAGTAGTAAGTCGTAAAAATAATGCTCACGATTAAACGAGGAACGATTTACAATCTGTAATTAAGTTGCAAACTCAAATGGCTTATAATATGTCTGAGTATCAACTACATCTATACCAGAAATCTTTTTCTTAGAGTTAATAATAAATAAAATATGAATAAATAAAAATATTGTTAAATTGAAGAAGTTACAGTAAATTAAAATTACAGATTTTTCTGTGATTGTAACACATGGAAAGGTCTTAAATGCAAACATATAATATTTAGCTAGTATTAATGAATATAAAAGTTTCGAAAACTATAAAAGATTAATTTTCACTTGCTCTTGGAAAAAAAATAATGAAGGCAAAATTTGAATGTTCAAATTTCAAAATAAAAATAGAGGATTCAATTAAAAGAAAAGGATCGTTATTTCAACTACCAGCTCTTTTTTTACTCAACAATCGGTAACATTTTTAAGGAAATAAAATTAAACTAACGCACTCCGTCCATTAGTACAAAGAGATTTATTGCACTGTGCAGTTACATTGTTACCAGAGCTTTCGAATAAATTCGGCTAGAGCACTCAATCGTATTATTTAGAATTTCTAGATTAAACTGCTAATAGTAAACAATGATCCTTTATTTACAAAATTTTCGTCTGAAACAAATCGCTTGAGGGCGAAAGTATCAATTCATTATTCATAAAGTATCAACCTTCTTTCTAAATTGCTTAGCTTATATCACTAAAAAAAAGAAAATTCAAACGTAAATAATTTATATTAACGTTGGTGCCATTTTTTTTGTAAACTTTACGATCCTCTTCGGACATGCTCCATCATCATTCTGCAACAATTCTGAACATACCCGGAAACGAAGTATTTGGTTTATCGAGTTTCTTCCACAGTCATTATTTCGTAGTTGTAAAATAGTTCTCTTTTACTTTTACAAGCGATCAAATTTTAAATTATCTTTAATTTACCACTTTAAACCAGTAATCACTAAAATCAGATTCGTTGCTCTTCTATTCCCTTGCTAGTCACATGCTCTTTGTTGATCTTCATGAAACCACTGTTGGCTCACGTAAAAGTCTTCAATCTGTATATTACATTATTTATTATTTTAACAGTTTAATAACATTTTAAAATAAATTTAAAATGAAGGTATTATACCACAGCAAGAAAAATCCATTATCTTCTTGCATGCGTCTAAAGCGAAACGAGTACATTAGCCACAACGTACAGTTCCATTATGGTCAGGGACCGCGGATAAATTCGGATAAAGCTCACTCGCTCGAAAACTTCAGTAACCGACAAATTTAACATGACAGCTCATCGCTTCCGCAGTTATTTACTCTAATAACCAGCGAAAGATCTCTGGAGATTAGATATGAACACATGCTGATTCGCGAAACGAATTTTTATCAAAAAAGCATAAATGGTAAAAGTTTTTTAAAACGTTCAGGTTTTTTCCTACAGTACGTTGATTGATTAGTTACAAACTGAACTTAACTCGAAAATCCACAAATATATTATAATATTAGATGTACTTATGCGCTGAAAATGGCAGGTGTGAATTAGGGACGGTAATTGTTGTGAAATATTAAACATAATCCAAAAAATTCGAAGAGTTGAAGTAAACTTGAATTTTATTGTAATTTAATGCCAATGCAAGAAACTGCATGCATTATCGTTTGGTAGACAGGTAATTCCAAAGTTTATATAAAGTAGTAGCGCGCTAAATTACTCGCGCTTATAAAATCCGTTGAAAGTTTGTTAAATTTCAGGGGAAACTAATTATCACCGAGGTAAACTGCATTTAAAGCAAAGTTACTAGGAAACGGCCTAAAGAAATCGAAAACTACTTCACAAATTTCCCTGATGGCTAATTTCGACGGCCCTCGGAGGAGCAAGTTACGCTCCTCCGAGGAGACGTCTCATTTGTTGCCGGTGTTCTTGTTACGTGTACTGAAATGGAAGTAATAAATTTCATACTTAGAAGTTAGTTTTATTTATTGCAAAACTATACAGGGTGTTTACGGTCTTCTCTGTATCCTTTTAAGGGGCGATAGTACACCTCAGAAGGAGTCGATAAACTTTAAAACGCCTTAGTAAAAGTCGTCTCATAAGCGAGATAATAAATCTTTTATTTTTTACATTAAACAGTTAATTTGTTTTAAACTCTAGTAATCTACTATTTAATCAGCATTATCTACTAAAAAAGATGTTCGAAGTTATCACCATGTTGCTGTATACAAAGTCTTGTTCGCCGTACCCACGACTCCACATACTGTGCATTGTGCAAGGCCCAAACCTTCTTGACGAATTTTTAGTCAAACAAAGGTGACAGTAAAACTGGAATACTGATAATAACTTTACCTGTCAAATAACAAAAGTAATAACAATTGAATAATAATGTTTGCAACCGTCCAATTACTTTTACTTTTATCGTTTAATGTAAAAAATAAAATAATTATTATCTCGCTTATGACACGACTTTTACTAAGACGTTTTAAGGTGTATCGACTTCTTCTGAGGTGTATTATCACCCCCTAAAAGGATACAGAGAAGACCGTAAACACCCTGTATAGGTGTCCCATTTGCACTTGGAGAGACCCCCTTTATGTCATGAAGTGTAGTCGTTTGTTGGATGTTTACTGAGAAGTTCAAGTTTATATTTCATAAAACCAATAAAGCATGGTTTGGAAAACTGTCACAAAACTGACATTGATGAGGTTAAGTACTTTCTTACACTTCTCCGTATAAATGTTTGGCAACAATGTTTTTACAAACGGGGCTTCGATCATCGCTGTATACACACTCACAAACTTGCCCTTTAAAATATCTTTTATGCATTCTACTAAATTCAAGAAAAATTTCGTTTGTTCAGAAACATATTTAAATTTTAAAAAATGATTAATACAAGAAGTGTGTGACCTGTAGTCATGGGAAAAGGCTTCGAAAGAAACGAAATCGGCTAAGACATGACAACTTTGAAGAGATCTTTCATACAATAAAATGTATTTTTGAAAATACAATTTTAAACATAGAATTATAATAACAAACTGAAAGCTAATATTTATTTGCAATTATTCTAACCTGTATGAACTTGATAAACTTAACACACATTCTTTACTTACCACTAATCATTTTGTTAAGGTTTACCCTCGAGGGAGAAACATTTTGTCGTTGTCCAACAAAATCAGACAATCTGGCTTTCCTGTAATACGAAATTTCGTCAAAAATATTTGATCTCACGGAATACAAAACCAAAAACAGTGAATTTGTAATAAAAATAACGAAAGTATTGATACTTCGTCATGTGATAACGCAGAAAAAGTTAATGGCTTCATCAGAAGAAGAAAATTTGGATCTTACATAAACTGTTATAATAAAGTTATGATAAGAACATTCCATGTTGTTGTTATACTTTAACGTTTTTTATTTTTCACGAGGAGACCGTCAGTCAGTATTATTATGCGTTGAATTTTTTACTACATCCTGTATAATTGAAAAATAAAGTTGATTTAACTTGGAGATGTTAACTTGGAGAATTCCTTTTAATTTAAGTCAAGCTTTCGGAAATGTTTATTTCCTTCATCAGGACACTGTAAATGTGAATGTTTCAAACATGGTTTGCGATTGTCAAGAATATTACTTACAAATTCTTGAAATTATAAAACGGAAGACATTGTCTCTGACAAAGAAGGATTTTGTTTCAAATTAATGTATAAAGGACGTATTACAGTTGTATAATATCAAACACATTAAAAAGTTAATGATGATCGCAGATTTAGGGCCAAATTATGAAACATCACTCATACTCAAACCACTCAAACTTGACGTGTGACGATATTTAAAATTAAAAAGTGATTTGCAATAGAAAGTCAAAAAAATCATTAAAGTGAAGCGTTTCTGAATTTCAAATTAACATCACAGTGTCAATTTGAGTGTAAGTTGAGGATGAGTGATGTTTCAAAATTCGACTCTTAAGGTTGATTAAATTTTGCCAATGATTTACTTCGTCGATACATTTGTTAAAACTATAGCAACAATTATTTCTAAAGGCTGGTTAAATTTAAGTAACGTTGGCGAATTCGCTCCTAGATCTATAATGAAATCACATATTTATTGAAGCAAAGTAGTACATTTTGATTGGAACCTACGTAATTCAAGGATGCAAGTAAGATAACAGTGTAAACAACTTATACCAATGATCGAGAAAGGTTAACAACCAACCTCGTGCAGGTACAAGAAGCCATGGTAGAGCATTTTCGTACCTATTAAGATGAATTTTATGAAGAATATTACTTCGTATAGACTTTTCGCCAATTTATACACACTCTATATAAATTTATACTCCTATGAATAAAATATACTTAGCTCATTAACATTTTTTTAATCACACAATATTTGAAAATTGCAGACAACCTCCAAAATATGATCTAATTATATGTACAACCGCAATTTAAAGAAATTGCTTGAAATTCCAGGCTTCACTTTACAAATTTGAATTCTTAGTGAAGTACTAATTAATAAATTAGATGTTGCCTTTTACACGGTTTCGTCTCTTAGCTCGCAATTTCTGATACCTACTTCGAAGTGGCGAGTTTTATTCGAGCTACTAATTGGATTCTTAATATAAAGTTGCTAAAACTAGTTTCACCATTATTTACCAGTTTTGCCCTCAAAACAGACGCAAATTTACGAAATTTGTGTTCTACGAATTAACCTGTCCCGCTTGTAATTTAATTACACACAATTAATTAGTACGCAGTTTGTCTGCCACGGACAGATTCACGGACATCAGCGGTTCGGTGTTTTTTTTTAGCGTATTTGCGTTTAATTTACTGACGCTTGCGATGCGGAATGAGTGATTTATATTTGAATTAAAAAAGAAACGCGTGTGGACGGCCTCTTTGGCGGCGCGGCGTTATTAAGGCGTCGGGTATAATATTTCAGGTTTGGGAAGTAGCTTGTTTCGTTTAACGAGGAAAAATTGCCTTCGAGATTCTTTCCCCGTACTTTATGTTTAGACATTATTTCGCGAAGCCTTCAGACTCTCTGAGAAAAGGCAACAAATCTGAATTTAGTTTTCAGGCGTGCTAAGAATTGCCGAAACGAATATAAATACGTACGCATATAAAATTCTGATCGGCTGAAATTACAAAACCCAAATCAAAAACATAACTCTAAAAAATTACAAGAGATATGAAAAAAGCGACTAAGCTCATTGGACTTGTAAATTCTAGGTATACACATCGACCATTAAATAAACGAAACAGATCAAAAAGTGTTCTCAAAAGACATTCGGCGTTTAATTTCGTTAATTACTCACTACTCATCCGGAGTAACAAATGTTGTATCAGACGATGATCTGCGCCTACAGGACTCGCTGAAAGGCAGATGAAGGATTTCAGTTGAAAGATGCT
The DNA here is from genome assembly GCA_958336345.1 of Dorcus parallelipipedus. NCBI lineage: Eukaryota > Metazoa > Arthropoda > Insecta > Coleoptera > Lucanidae > Dorcus > Dorcus parallelipipedus. The sequence goes on along the minus strand of OY284479.1, from coordinate 31,840,742 downwards.
CTCCGCACGAAATAAATCCGGTCGTTCGTCTTGATAATAACAATCCGCACCTGAGAAGTTAAATAGATGACTCGATGATAAATTTACTGGATCAACGTTGCCTCCTATCTGCAAACACTAAATCTACTTAATGAAGGGAGTAAATCTCGTCGAATTTCGACATTTCACCTTCGCCTTGGCGTAAATTTAGTACAACTTGCAGTGTGAAATTGAAGTCGTAAACTGAAATACTTTAACAGACAGGGATGGCTCGGGGTAGTCGTAATAATCCACAGTACGCTCGTTAATTCGGGCAAAGTGGATGCTTCCATCCTGATTCATTAGGTATTACAAAGCTTATTAGTGTCCGGACAACAAGTGTGGAACCAATCAATGAAGCAATCTCACTCCGATGAAATTAATTTTTATAATGATGCGCTGAGAAAAATGTAAACCCTTCTTGTTGATTTCACATTAGACAAGGGTCTTTTATGTATCGAATTAGTTACGAGTTATAAAACCTTCAGCGTCATTTCCCTAACCCCTACGGTACTTCATGATGGCATAAGAAGAGTTCTTAAAGTCACTCTTAAATTCTGCCGAGCGTACTGACCCCTACATAATCACTGAATTAAAAGACGTAAATTAAATAATAAAGGGTTATATTTTGATCCTCGATTGTATATTATAATTTCTAATAATAATATGTTTTTAATATATCGGGTCGTAAGTATATTAATGGCCGACTAGAATATCATTACACAGTAACGGCTCAACTTTAAGATGCGTTACCATTGAAATAATGCCCTAGGGCGTTATTGATTTTCAAGACACTCTATTATGGAAAATAACAATATAAATTGTAAGTGTAAGAACAAAAATATTAGAACACAATCAGTTTATCCTGAGTGATTTCGAAGACACAGTTACATTTGTTTAAATAAATTTGAAGATGTATGTGAAGAGAAGAAAACAAACTGGATTAAGGTGGCTGATAGGATATATTTTTTATGTTATATTAATTCAAGAAAGTCATTCTAAAATCCTACAAAACAAAATTGATAACCAGACAATAGACCTTCCTGAGAATCCTACAAAGCTTGCAGCCTGTAACACAAGTGTTAAAAAAGTTCTGAGACTTCATTCACTGAATTCAATTTACTTATTTGGCTACCTTAAAATATTTATGCTTCCTGAAAAGAAACAAAACAAGAATTTACTTAAAATTTAAGAGGAGATCATAAATAATTCCTCCCGGCTGACAGATAACGCTCCACATAATTAGTTCCGACGTGCACAGATGATGCCAGAAACTCGAATATATACGGGGGCACTTTGCCCGTTGTTTGGTTAATTGAATGCCGAGTGGAAGGAAAAGAACAGATAAATCCGCCCGGAGAAGTTCCTTCAGACAGACGAACTAATATTTATCATAATTATCGCGTTTCACCCCCATAAATTTTTGCCGTGTGTTGTTTTAAGGAAATTGCAGATCTTAACGCCCATACACTTGATGTTGGAATAGCATCGCTCCGACTAAATTCATTAATAAGGACCTTTTAATTTTCCGGGAGCACATTATACATTCTGAAGGACGCCTCCGGGCATCGCCGGATCGTTCGTGCGTTAACGTTTGTTCGTTGTAAGTACATAAGTCGCCCTCTACTTGGTGAAAACTTGCGGTGTACGGCTCTGAAAATCCATTAAAATGAAATGTCGTTTCTTCGACCCCGAACATAACGGGTTATTAAATTCGACTCCGGGGATGTTTTGTGAATGAACTCCGGATATTGTTTGAAAGGAATTTAAACTGCGACAACATAATATGTGAAATTCCATCTGTGCCCGACAGTAATAATTTAATAATAATAATTAATAAAAATATTTTTCTCTTCTTCTCTTTAACCCACAATATTAGAACCAAGCTTCCATTTTTTTCCAATTAAGACAACGTTAATAAATTTAAAACAATAAAGGCATTTTTGCAGTAATCTCCAACCACAGGCAATATCAAACTCTTTTCCTTTTTTATTAAGAATTAATATTAGTATTTAATCTTTTGCTGTTGATATAAAAGTTCGTAGAGGTTGATTGTATGATACTGATGCCAAGAACTAACTTTCTTGTTTCTTTATCAATTTTTCCAAAGCAATAAAATCCAAAATTAATCTGACAACACTCCACACACATTTTATTACGACCGTAACCATCGTAACAATAAAAACCGACCCTCGATCAAGCGGACCTTAGCAGCTTCTACGCAATTGACCCAGAATGGTCCGGTTAAATCGTTAAATCTGTATAAACTCCGGACATTATCTGCGACGTTATCTATATGACCTTGCTGTTTTGTTTCGTCTCGTTTTCCGGCCGACTTAACAGAAGAAGCTGTTTGCCGGGTCGATTTATCCTGCCTTCTAATATGTAAGGCAGCGTGAAAGAAACGAGATCGATACAGATTACCGGGAGAAGAGGCCACTTTAAGAAACGTTTCCGTAATGAAGCCAGTAAATCAGTTGAATTATTTACCGAAGGCCGGCGGGAAATCTCTATTTTTCTGGTTCTTTACTTTCTCGTCAAGTCCAGGCGCATTTGATTAATATTAGTTTATTTAAACAACAATAGCCACAGTCAATAACAAACAGTCCTTGGAAAAAGTCACAGAAATTGATGGATGATGATTACGATAATGGATTTTGAATTAAAATTTAAAAATTATAAAGTACAATATTAGACGCTCCTGTTCTGGAAATAATTTTTCACAACAAAAGACTTAACAATATATCACCCAGTAACACAGGCAAGTAATTTGCTCCCTCATTATTTATGTAATTGCCCTTCCCAAATTCCGCACCGTTCACCTCTAAGTTTCTCCCTTGACATTGCGTAATTGAAAATTATTTCTGTGTGGAATTAGTTGCGTAACCCATCAATGGTTCCGTCGAATCCATCAACGTCCCGCTCCGTGCCAGAAGATACGGTTGGGTATTCCGCTCCTGGCTCGCTTACCAATTTGTCAACGACTTCCCCAACAAAATCGATCGCCGATTCGCTGATGCTGCTGTTGCTGATGTCTGTGTGAGCTTTGTGTAGAACGCCAACGGGAAATTTATTAAGCAACTCTTTCCGCTTTAAGTTGGAAATGTTTCGTTATATTGAAAATTAGAATTCCGTAAATTTAATTAAAACGGCGATAGGAAAATTGCTCATAGCCAGACCGAACAGGATCTCGCTTATCAGAATTATCCGATTATATGCAACCTCTTTGAATTACTGAAGAACATGAAAAACATGTTTTGAAGTAGAGAGTTGATCATGTAGTAATGTCATCAAGTAGTTTTCCTTTCCATATGAAGATTTAGTACACCTAGTAACAGGGCCAGGGCACTTTAAACCCAAGAAGCTTACAGTCTTAGAAAGACTTAAGTTTAATAGCAGAGTACAACAAAGTAATGAACCTGTTTCAGAATGTGTTGTACCAATTAAAAGCTTGGCAGCTATCTGTAAGTTTGGAACGTTTCTTAGAGGAGCTTTCAGGGGTCGTCTGGTGAGTGAACTTCGTGATGATCAGATCAGACAAAAGTTGTTCACGGAAGAATTGGATTTCAAGCAACTGTTTTGTTTATTAGAAGAACGGTACTTTCCAGAAATTTGTTTTATTTTTTCATGTAGCCGCCGATTTCGATTTTTTATGATCTTCATCAGGCTATCGTCGTTAATTAAGTATTAGCTTTAAAAGAAGAAGAAGGAATACCATCGTTGCGTGATTAATTACGCAATTAATCACTCAACCGAGGTACTCCAATGTTTGCATCTAACTTATGATTGAAAGTTTATGTTCAATTAACAAATATTGACTATAGCAGCCTGATGAAGATCACAGAAGCTCGAAACCAGTAACTAAATAAAAACTAAAAAAATAATTGGTAAGTATCGTTCTTCTAATATCAAGACACACTTAATTATGGACTATCATCAACTTTTAGTTCCAGTGGCAGAATCTTAAAACCCCATAATTCTTTCAATGTATCAAATGCTATACACAAATCCCCCATGTTTATAATTCTATGGGCGGAGATATCCATCTCTGAATAAACTGGCTAATAGTTATTAGATGAATAACTACCATGGAAACAATTTATAAAAAAATCAATCAACAATTGAGTGAAAGTTATTCGTCGAATTAGTTTAATAGGAGATGGATATCTCGACCCTAAAATAAATAAAATAATCATTCGTGTGTGATTTACCAAACTGCTAGTTAGTTCCTCATTTATGCATATAGTTAGTTTATATCACACATATTTGTCACCTGAATTTCTGCGTTGGACACGTCTAATTAATGAACTGCGGAAATTATGCTTCCGTTATTACCGTCACGGTTCAATTGAAATTATTGATTCGGCGTGTTTGCGCGAGCTCAAAGTGTGATAAATGGGCGATGCGATTTTGCAGAAATAATGAGAACTGACCGGCATTCGCTTATTCAAGACGACCTCGTTACAAATAACGACGTTGCCGCTTGCTTATTTCAGTATGTACCGCACACGTCGTTTTCTTTTATTCTCTTTCTGCATAAAATATGTAGAGACGTACCCGGCATGTAACTTCCCCTCGATTTTATTAAAATTCAACACTCAGAGAGACTTCCAGAAGTTTTTGCGAAAGGGGAAATTACGCAACTGAACGTGCGAATGCGTCCAATACAACAGAAATGGAAGGAGTTCAGTTTGAAAATATATTGTTAATTTTATATTAACTACTTTCTTTCAAAAAAACACAATCCCCGCAGACGGACTCCGAAGAGACTATTCTTTTCCATTTAATTCGTACTTGTAAGTCACTCAGGACTTTTGGTTTGTAACTTTTGCTTACGTAACTTACGGCACTTTGTGTTTCAAAGTAAAAGCGAATTTGCATTCTCGTAATACATAATGTAACGTTGTTTTAAAACAAAACTTTTGCAATACGAAATATTTAAATGACGCGACGATGAAACGAATTCTTTGCGATTCTGCTTTGCTTCTTTTTCGTTTTCAGTAATTCCCTCTTGTTCGTTTCAGGACGCTGTGATCATGGTAGTCCCTGCGAGCAGCTGTGTTATGAACTGCACGATGGAATGTACGAGTGCGACTGCAAACCCGGATTTGAACTGCATGAAGACGGCTACAGCTGCTACGGTAGTAATCCTTTCTTTCCCCAGACAAAGCACCGTTTTCAGTTCAACATTGAGATGTCAGCATTCTGTAAAATTCAGCTCCTTTATGTGATGTGGTAAAAAGCAAGAAGCGACGAGTTTCCAATGACCCAATTTCAGCGGTTTTGCATTTATGCGCTGCGAAAGGGTGTTTAATTATCCTTAAACTTCCTTGTTGATAATAATTTACGATGCAAAAATTTTAATAACGCTAGAACAGTAAATAAAGTAATAAGTTTAATATTTACAACAAAGACGATTCTTTTGTTTGTTTGTTTTTTTTATGAAAGCTCTGTGAGCATATTTTATGTTTTCAGTAAAGTATTACAAATTTTTGCATAAAGTGCAAGTTCATTAATTTTATTAAATAAACAAATAAAGAAGTTCTTGAATGTTCAAAAAAAAGTTTGCTAGATGATATTAATCATGTCAATCAATTAATTGAATGTGGATAATCTTTTAAGCGAACTATATGTATTAAAAAAAATCGTTTACACTCGATGATAAATGAACCACACCAGTAAACTACCATTTCTATCTTAACACTCCGATAGATTAAACTGTCCACACAACTTATTTATCAGCAGTTGTTTATGATGAACTGGAAACGGTGCTGAATGCAATATCTTAAACGTCAGCTTGGTTTTTTCCTTTCTAATTCCGTACAAAATTGTCTTTTCAACAATTAGTATAAAACGTTACTAATTTTTAAAATGTTTCGAAATAAATAGAAAATAGGGAAAAAATAAACAATTCAGAAGAAATTTGTTAAAGAAACTAGCGAGCGAATTTTAATGACTTGTGATGAAACCAGGAAAGTAAATTAAAAAAATATGTAAAAGTGATTATAAGTGAAATCTATACTTGGAAGTTGCAATTGCAATAAATGAAGAAGTTTCTCGTTCAAATAATAACAAAATTATATATCCGCTAACTAGTAATAATAAGATGCTTGTGATAGGAAGTATTCCAATAAGACTTTATAATACTCATAACAAATGTAACAAGTCAGTATTCTGTACAGAAATGTTTATTTTATTTTGTTACAATTATGAGCAGAATCGACACATTAATATCGTAAAATCATAACCAAGTTAACCCTCATTCGCCTTAAGTATTATGTAAATATAACAAAGGAATTTGCGTATACAAAAAAGTAAAATGTAAAAAGTAAATGGATCCAAAAGACACGAGAGTAGAGGGTAACTTTTACATATTTCAAATTACTGCATTTGTAAATAAACAAGCTGACTAATAAAAACTAATGGAGGATGTTGACGTCCCAACATATTAATCACCTTGTCATATGTGAAAATTTTATAATTTTGTCGTGGTTTGAGCTACATACGAGTACATTGAGCACTCATACTCGCTCATTTAAAACTAGTAGAGCAGTTCAACTTCTGAAAATCAAGGATTAAAGATTGATTAATTAATCACTATGCTTACTTATCGTTTACTTATTTATTATTCTTTCAGCAAAATCTTGTTTATATTCAGAAAACTACATAAAATTTAATCATTTTATTATTAACACTAATTTTTAAAAATGCAGTTTGCACCACAGTTTTTTTGTCGATACATACAATTAATTGCGGTACAAAATTTTACACTCAGTATGGGATGTTAATGTGAGTACACAACCTTGAACTTTGTTTTTTTTTTAGTTTTTTAATTAGGCACTAATTGTTCCTATCTAACTCATACTATGTTTGTATAAAGTGAAAAATGGAAGAAATTTAGACGAAAATATTTTTTTTTATATCAAGATGCAGACCAATTACATACAATTCCACTGGTTGTTACGTAGAATGAAAGCTAATGCACATCGCAGATGTATCCAATAAAGTACTATTCATTTTGAATGCTTTAAAGCCCGGGCGTCCACTGAACTGAATATGTTACTTATTTAAAACCAATGTATTTTAATGATTACGTGCACACTGAAGTAACTTATCACATCTCTTCTCATATCTGCGTCAGTTACAAGTTTTGTCATGTCGACAAAATAGCGCACACTTCATTTTTGTCAGTGTCATTTTGGTGTTTGTTGCGAAAACAATGAAGGAAGATCCAGATTTTAATATTTTGCTTTAATTGAAAAGCATGTCGAAAGATGTTTTACTTGTTCTATATAAAGAATGAAATCTTTTAAGATCTTGCGTCAATTTCTTGATTACAACATATGCTTCATGTTCAGACACATTTCTTGTCCAGTACGGATGAACACAAGATTTTTAATTGGATCCATTTCAATTTATTCGAAATATTTTTTGAACGTTTTTCCCTTGATCTGCACCATCGTTCTCTTACTGGTTTCATCTTGTCGAATTTAATGTCAAAAATTATCAATAATTATAGACATTAGAAACACAGAAGAAATTATTTTGTTATTTGGTGAAAACAACATTTGTTAACATGATTGAGATTAATGGGTCGATCTACTCAAATCTGTGAGGATCCTAAAGTCCGTAAGCCTGTAACTCTATTAAAAATTGAATTCTGAAGTTATCAGTAAGTCTCCAAGATAATATCACTTACGAGTAATCCAAGAGACCTATGGCCCAGTTTTTCAGTCACAGTTTAACTTAAAGTTAAACTTTAACTGAAATACCGGAGCTAAGAGAAATCATATCTTACAAAGAACTTCGAAATTTCATTTTCAATTAATAATTAAGTTACAGGCTTACAGATATGAACAGAATAGATTCATAAAGTAATAAGAAGTCTAAATACTAAAAAATGAACAAAGCCAGTAAGCAGACGTAACAAGAATAGGCGTCAAAACTAAAAAACAGAATACCTAGAAGCAGAATACGAAAACTGACTACAAAAAAAGATAATAACACCAAATTATTACAAGAAAAAAATATAAGAAATAATATTTTAATGCCCGATTGCACCAACTTTTTAAGGAGTGCTTAAATTTAAGTGGTGTTTAGACTACGAGGTTACTTATAGATTTAACAAAATGTTAGTCACAATCTAATCGATAGTTAAGTTGAAGTTTAAATGTCAATTAGAATGTATTTGACATTATATGACCATACGTACGTCACATAACTTAAATTTAAGCTCTGTTTAAAAAGTTGGTGCAACCGAGCATATTAAATGTACCTAAATTAGTATGAAAATTAAACCGACCTGAATAAATATGAAGAAGCTAACGAGGTCACATAAATGAAAAAGAAAGAAAACATAAAATAAAAGAGAAATACAGCAACAAGGATTCCCCAAGCATGATAAGGAAAGAGTAGAAATAAAGAAGTGGGAGGAGAGATAGAGGATGAAAAAAACAAAAAGAAGTACACTAGATATTAAATTAAAAAAAAAAGGAGACCTGAAGAAAAACATCCGTAGATTAAGTTATTTCTTCTATCCCCCACAACAGTGGTTTAGGTGCTTTAGGTGAAAAATAAATACGTCATTAAATTACATTATAAATAAATTTAAAAAATATTTGTATATGGAAATAATAATAAACTGATAAAAATAGACGAAATAGGAGAAAAAATTTAATACCCGAAGATCAGACCCGATTCAGAACAGACTATGGGAAACGAAATAAACGAACATCAAATTTACAAAAAATAGCACAACATAACAGAATAAAGACAACATCTAAATAGAAAGGGAACGGAAACGTACAAAGTTTAATAACATAGTTCAGATTTGGACAGAAAGACCAAAACAATATAAAGTAGCTGAAACAAGAAAAAAGAAAATACAAAATATGTGATCAAGAAGAAAAACTACATACCAGAATAAACTCAATATCTAAATAGAAATGGAATTTACAAAGTATAATAATATGGAAAAATTGTTGTGCAAATCGGTTTTGATTACAGCAGATTCTTCGAGCATGGTCAAAAAGCGATTGCAAGATGTCGCTACTTAAATTGTTTATAATAATATGGTTCTGACTTAAAAATGGCTGAAACAAGAAAAAAAGAAAATGCAAACTGCACTATAATGGATGGTACTCGTTTAAAAAAAGAAAAAAAATGACAATGATCATTAAATAAACACAGTTTGGTGAGGAAAAGAACAAATAACGAAACGTGCAAATGCAAAACGAAATGAAATATGTAGTAACAAGTTCAACATTATACATACCTACTTGTATAAAACTTGCATAACAAATGAAACAAATAAATAAGTTTACAAATGCCAAAGAAAATTTCAAAGAACATGTAAGGATATGATCGAATTAAGAACGAAACCTATCTAAAAATGGGAGGTAGAGAGGTAAGAGACTAAGGCCTGTAGAGTACCAAAGTTAATAATGAGAGAAAGAGAGAGAGATGGAAAAAATTAAAAGAATGAATGAGAAAGGTTCAGCACAGATAAAAATGGAAGATATCCTACTCGTAGTTACAGGGCTGCGGGCCTGTGTTATATTTTAGCCAGTTACACTCGTACTCTGATATTCCGTGAATTTTCCTCGGATTACCCTCAAACTAGAACGCGAAAATGAAAGAAAAACTCGAAGGTGATTTTTTTGGCTAATCTAAGATTTGTGAGACAATGACATACATTCGTTTGCTCCGCAGGAAATCGATAGTCCCGGCGTAGCAAATCCTGCGTTACTAATCCGCTAATAACTCAACTCAAAGTCCTTGTCTAACGCAGATGTCGGTTCCTAAGAATCATTAATTAATTTACTACGACGTGTACCTTCATAGTGCCCCAATTGGGAACTTTGACATTCATTTATTGGAATGATCCTTTTTTTTAAATTCCTCGTTTCAATTAAAAAAAAAAATGGGAAAACGCATTGTACTTAATTGACCATAAATAGTAACTGAAATACTGTTCGTGTTACAAAGATCTGATGAAAGTACTTTTTTTATCTTTTATAAACGATTCATTTTCTATATAGCTAGGAATGAGGATACGATAAGAACTGTTTATGACACAAACTCCGCAGTTAAGAGCAAAAAATGGAAAACGCCAAAGATACTGTAAGTTGCTATAAATGATCACGCACCTTATAAATCTTGTTCTTTGTCAGTCTCGGTAAATTCGCCCCGACTCGACGCTCAGATCTCAAACATGTACGAATAGACATGTATGTAACTACTCGTATGTATTCCGTTATGTGCGTAGTCATACAGCTACGTTCTTCATTTCTACTCAAAAGTAACAAAAAATTGAATGTTGAATTTTATGATTCCACGTACACTTCTCCGTACATGTCGCTGCGTCTGGCGCGACCTTAAGACAATCGGAACGAATGAATTCGTCCACATAAAGAAAGTATTTTAAGATTACAACAGCAAGTAAATAGTTACGCAAGGGCACGGTGAAATAAATTATAAGTAAAGAAACAAATGCATTAATTAAACAAAAACATCCCGAGCTTTAATTAAATTCCACGGCTTACGAGAGTGTCGTAAATCAAGATTCGGCCCGGGCGACTCCTCAAAGGATTCCAGACTTAAAAGAGACATGATTACAACACGAGATATTTCAATTCGAGAAATACATTCCGCGTTTGCCAGTTATGCAAACGAATGTCTTGCGATTTCATTCCGAGATTCGCAAGAATTTCTTTTCCATCATGCAAGGAGCAGGGAGCTTTCTGTGATAGCATGCATTTACGAAATTGATACTTCTCCAATGGATTCTCGAGGATGTCTTGCATGCTCGTAAATTCGAGAATCCTGATGATGTATTTAAAGGTATTGAATTCTTTAGGTGTGTTTCAGAATAACTAAGACATAATTTACAAAAGGACAACAATATAAATAGAAATCATTTCGAAATCCACAATTACTTGTTGAATTACTACTATTTTTTTAATGCTGTCTTTGTTTTCATCTGTTGTGAGATTTAATAACTTCTTCGGCTTTTCCTCTATTCTCACGATCGATACCTGCGCACGGCGAATGTGGATCTCGCCTATTTAAGGAGGCAATTAAAGGTATTTACAACTGCTCATTTGCACTGACAACTGCGACTGTAATTGCGGTTGCTTCAGTGACAGGATAATGTTCCAAAGAATTTTGCAAAAACTATTTATCACGACATATTACAACATTCAATATATCGTAGACAAGGAACTGAATGAATTAAGAATGAAAATAATTGTAGTTTCAAAGATCATTGCTAAAATCGAAAAATAATATACAAAATACCTACTGTGCAATTCAAAATTATTTAGATAAGGGGAGACTTTGAAAAATAATATCAGAGTCCTAGCTTCATTCAAAACTTTTAGTTTGAGAGATGTGAGAAAGTGTATTATAATTTGTTACAAAAAGTTATTGACAGAGTAATAAGGGCCCAGTTATGAAGACAAGTACGTCTACTGTAAAATGTAAAATTTGTTAAATTTTATGTGTTAAAGGTCAAAACTAATGTGAGGTTTACATTGTACAAATGACATGTCCTCTACCGTACGTTCGCATAACATAATTAATTCCTAGGAATACTTAATATATTCTATCATTCGCCTACACCACATTTTGATTACCTTTGCAATGAATCGTTCCCGTCTTTTATTTCGTTCTTTTAATGGTATCTTCCAACAGTTGAAAAGGGGTTGAAGGCTTTATTAATTTTTAATTGCCCATTAATTAATCCAATTATTTTTATACTTACCAATGCTATCTTCATCAAGTCTATTAATTTCGGTAATTGTTTTTTTATTTATCTTGCGCAGCAAGGTTCTATGAAAGACACATAATAGAATCCAAATTTTCACTACAACTAACATCAAAGACTCAATTCAATATACAAATATTTCTATGCATTTTCAAGTTCCAAGTTCTTGTGTGGGACACATTAAACAACACATTCTGGTCTCGTTAAAGTTTAAGTTCGCTTTCAGCTGTTTTCATACGCAATGAGGATTTTATCCGACGCTTTTCTAGGGAGATGCATTTCGCTGACATTTCCGGTGTTGAAGTAATTTCTGTAATTTAATTTCCCTCTAATTACCGAGCACTTTACCCGTTCCAGTTGTTGAAGCACGAAAAATATTCATTTATCATCCCAACTCAACCCAAATAAATATACGTACATAAGTAAGTGTACATACAGAACCAAAAGTGTTATTTCATGTTAAATTTTATATTTTCATTTTAGTTCTCGTATGTTCTATGTCAGGTAATAATATAAGCAATTATCTCGAATAAAATGAACCTATTTTATACAACTGTAATCGTATAGAAAATAATTTTTTATTAAAAATATTTCTTTTTCTATTAACCTTGTTACATTCTTTTTTAACTTTATTTCTTATTAATAAAGTAAGCAATCAAAACCACGCCACAATTTTTCTAAATATTTTGGCAAGCGAGAAATTATAGCGTTTTCGACTGGCCCCTCCAGAGCACTCTGTGAGTATGTCCATCTCCGATTATTACACGAGATATTCATGGAGATATTCTGAGAGTGCTCCAGAGCAGTCAGTCGAAAATGCTATTATATGGACATACTCTGAGCGTGCTCCTGAGCAGTCAGTCGAAAACGCAATTAGAGTTGGCACACATTGAAAATATATGATGAATTTAATTTCTTTTTTATATGTAATGAACACAGTTCCTTTATTAGGGATACCAGAATGAAACTTCTATGATTACACGTTCATGTAATTTTCTCGAAACCTGAGTATCAAAAAGGTCATTAAAAAGAACCGAAAATTATCTCGGCGTTCCCTTATCGTTACGTGTTCCCTCCTTATTGCGAAACGGATTTCTGCGGATTTAGCTGAGCGTCAAATTGTTGTGTTTACACCCGGGGGAGCGGCGGAATCGACGTGGAAAAAGCGAAATCCAATTTCGCCGAAGGAATTCGAAACATAAGGAAAACATTTCAATCGGACAATATAACTTCCCGTATTTAACATATTTCCGCGCACGTGTGCACCCCGGGAAATACCAAATGGAAGGGCGATAAAGAGAAATTTCATTATCGCAAGTCGACTGTTATTCAACAATATTTTCTTACTTTGAAAGTTATCCGGCCGTATTCGTTTTGAGAGTCTCTGTTTTCGTCTTCAGAATTTAAATGAAAAGAATTCTATTTTTATTCTTATTTGCTGAAAGGCAGGAATTATTCCTTTTAAATTCTTTTTAGTGATGAATTTTAAACCTTAATTATTGTTGAATATACAAAAATGTGTCCATTAAGTGCATGTCATACAATACACTCGAGTCGAACCATTACAAATCAACCGTGGAAATGGCAAATGCCATTTATAAAGCTCGAGATTCGGGGTTATGACGTTTTAACGTGACAGTATCAAAGCTAATCAAAATAAATTATACAATCCGCCGATTTGGTTAAACGTCACCGCTTCGCAGGCAATAAATAACATTTTGTTCGTGACACATGTAATTCGTGCTGAATCGCTGTTTACTGCAAAATGGAGATTTGATAAATTATGAGACTGAGAAGGAAAGCTTCAAGTAACAAAGAAAGAATCTTTGTCTATTATAGAATAGAAAATTTGATTTCACTATTGAACACCTCTGCAGAAATCAAATTTTTCATATCATAATCTTTTGAATAATTAAAACTTAATGAAAAGATATTGAACTATAGCTATATTAAGTGAAGTTCATTCTATGTATGTAAATAAAAATCTGATTCAACTTGGTTAGGGTCAATTAAAGTGCTTGTTTGATTACGTTAAATTATCAAACGTAATTATGCAGCGTTGTTGTGAAACAATTCCCTTATTAGATTATGTAAATACAGCTCTTTGTGCTGCAAAATAAAACAAATTAATATTCATTGGAATTACGTCTGCAGGGGAGGAATTAATTCCAGTCGAAACACTAAAACACCATCGTAATTCCACAATAACAAATTATTCATTACACCCTACAAACAAAATAGAAAGAAACAAGAATTTGAGTCATCTTAACGGAACTGGAAATGAGAAACCAATCAGAGGATTACGGTTAAATAAATAAGGCCTTCCTTTCCCCTGGTGCTCCTTCAATAATTTCATTGATTTATTATTTTCAACCCCCCCAAAAGACTATCCATCTTCATCTCTGATAATTTCGTAAATATTTCCTCAATGTTTTGCAGAAAACTGCGGCGCATTAACTGGAAATGATGCAAAAACGAAAATAAAAAATTAGTTGATTAAATATTCGGAAACCGAACAATACTTCCAGGTAATTGAAACGCCATCGATTTTTAAATAGATACAATGCGGTGACCGTTCTGCCGGGGGGTATCAATTAAAGCTGAAAAACTTCCACCGGAGCGCTTCAGCCCCGCCACGAACATGATTAATCAACGTCGAAACTTTCAATTAATCGATGCATGCGAATGCGAAAAGTTTCATTTTAGTTTAGTCGACGTAATTATTAAATTTAATCGTATCGTTTTGATATGTGAAGGAAATTTGTACCGCTTTGATGGAAGCACATAATTATCCTAGATAATTATTATAATAATGAAATATTTTCAAAGGAGAAATCTAAACAAAAATAAAAGAAAACTGATAAGATAAGAAGAAACAGAAAAAAAGGATTCATAAACTACAACGATACAGTAGTACAAAATTACGTAAACAAAAATTGAAAAATAAAATAAACAGAAAATAAATGATGATCCATTAAAAATTAAAAGACTACCAGCAGACGGATAACAGAAGAACATTGACGATTTTTTGGCGTTTTAAAAAATTTTAAGGCTTTTTTTTCATTTGCCTTCTAGTTTTCTTTCTTATTACTCGAGTTTTTTCAAGTTTACTTTCACTTTCCAGTAGTTTCATAATTCTCAGACACTATGTAGGCAAGTCGTCAATCTTTTATGTTCTTTTCACTTAATTATAATATTTATTTGTTTCAGTTCTCTTTAAAGATAACTAAATAGTTATTCTTTATCAAATTATTAGTGTTTTATTAAAACTTTTAACAATTTTCTTTTCTTCTTGTTAATCTCGTGATTTTAAAATACTCTATTTATTAAAACTATATGAGGGATGGGGTTCGATGCGATCTAAACCGAAATTAAAAAGCGTATAAGATAAGCAATAAATAATTTTTCTAAAAAGTTGTTGTTATTACAGAACAATGATTTATAAACGACTCAAAAAAATGTAGAGAAATCTTCTCTTCGTGTAGCATATCTTCTAAGAAACTCCATGGCTATTATTTTGCATTTTATAGGATTGTCGAATTCCAGTATTTTATTCTTCAAAAGTTATTTGAACAATCGAATGTGTGGTTTCAATGTCAAAAATACTCGCTTCATGCAGTTGTGGCCAAAAAAAAGTGGACACTCTTTTTATGTCAATTTTGTATACTAAAACTTTTGCTGTGTAATTGTAATTATGAGCTGATACTTACAGTCACACGGAAAAAGTTTTAGTATATAAAATTGACGTCCAAGAGAAATGCCCACTATTTTTGGCCGCGACTGTATACCTAAATGGAGATGAAACCCCATATCTTCAATTCAAAAATTTCTTGTACCAAATATTTATTGTAGAAATTGAACCAAATCTTGTACAAGAAATAGGGTAGTCTAAAATGGCCTTTATATTTACAAAGTCAAATTTCTGTATTCGCGAAGCATACTCTTATTTAAAGCTCATATTTAACAGTAGATATTATTTAACACAAAATTAAAAATTATGTTATGTGACATTTTAGTCAACCATTGTGTTGTCATTTAGATCTGCCTTACACGGTCAATACTATTGAAGCAATATATGGTAAAAAATGGGTAGCCCTCACACTACTCAATAATATTGATCAATATAATATCAGTTACGATCTTGCTTTGAACAAGGACGGACCTAGATATATTTTCTCCGAGTGATTCTGAATCTGACATCATACTAATTTCGTTGGCAGTGGCACTTAAGAAGAAGAAAATAAGAAGACAGAGAAAAGTGTGGGTCTTAATATAAAATTCCTTTCTTCTTCTTTATCCGTCGAGTTCAACTTCCGTTTTCTTCTTTTTTCATTTATACTTTTACCACCAGCCGTCTCAAAATAATTGATATCACTATGTGATGACCCATTCCAGACCACGGTTTGCCAAAGATTGACGTGATATTGCGCAATGTACCCCTTACACGTGAAATATACTGGGTGTTTCACGACCTTTCCGACAAACTTCGGGGTATAATATTAGAGACACTACAGAGTAAGAAAGGCATGTAATAATTTTTTTTTTTCGGTTTCAGTTACCGAGATAAGAATTTTTGAAAAGCGACTCTCACCGTTTGAAAACCGCTGTGTTTTCATTAATTCTCCGTATACTCGATGCGAGACGGTGCTGGACGTGCTCTGACACTTGCTTATAACATGTAAATATGTATCACGTGCAATCTCTGCAGTTCCCAACCGTTTGGGTCAAATTCGCTAGAAAGGAAAAAAAGCTTCCAAGACAAAATTGGTAGGGGACTTTTTTTATTCCCTTTAACTCTACTATCACCTCCTGCAATTTGACGGAAAGGTCATGAAACAGCCTGTACATCGACACCGCCTCAATATATTGCCAGGCCTTCAATAAAAATTAAATCGTTTTAATTTTCTTCAATAATTTTTTCATCAATATTATTGTTTCAATATTGATCAGACGATCAATATATTGAACAATATTGATATTGACGCAATAATACGGTGGTTGCATTGACGCCATTACAGATACAAATTGATTTAGTTGGTGCAGAACTAATCCCTCAAATTTATTCATGGCATTAAAGAGAATTTCTCATACTTTCGTGAATACTGGTTGGTTAAATATGTACCATATGTTTTTTTTTTATGAAAATTAGAACTTCGCCCCACTCTTCTATCCCACATCATTCTTTTTTATTATTTTGTTACGTTGTGGCTTTGTTATGATATAATTTTTTTCCCAAGCTTATAACTATTTGGAATTTGTTGGCACCTTTGTTAGCACCTTTGTTAGCGGAAATACCTTCGTTTGTATCGTACCAATCACCAACCACGATGTTTCTCGACTTGGGTTATTTTACCCTGCATTATGTTTTGCCTGTAATAATCAACATAGAGTTTCCTCATTTCCTTACTTTGGCTGCTGGAATGTTATCCGGACTTTACAAATTATTTATACTGCGATGCCTTCTTGTGTTTTTACGTTTAACCTTAAATAAACGTATGTCCGAAAATATTTGAAAATAGTGTTTCGAATCTGATGCATAATAATATGGATTTTTGGATTAATCATTTGAACTTGAAATATATTTTTTTGTCACTGATACCAGAGTCAATTAATTACTCTTAAAATGTCTTATTGAAGTGAGATTTTAAACTGATGGTTCAACTATCGCATTTATTTTCTCAAATATTGTTACGAAGTTTGACTAGTCGTTCGGAATGTGTTCACTTGCGTACATGTTTTTGAAAACATCCGTGAAAAGTCTCATAAAATTCATATCTTTAATTAGAAGACATTATTATAATTTTGAAAACAGTATTGAAATCAAATAAACTCATCAAACATGCAAGAAAGAAAAACTGAAAAGAAAAGGCAAAGCAGAAAATATATTAAACATTAAAAAATGAAGATGAAATGGAATTCTCGAATCTAAAGTATAAAAAAGAAGGTAGCTATACAGAAAAAGAAATAAAAAAAGTAAACTGCTGGAATGAAATACGAAATAACTCCAGTCCCTAAACAGTAGAATTAGTGAAGGTCAATCCCGTGAAGCCTTAGTTTAACTATTAATTAAAAGGATTAAAGTATGATGAAAGAAACTTGATGTTATATTAAGCCACAGAGAAAATTCCAAGAATTACGTGAGGGATAATGCAATAAGTTCATTTGAAAAAATAATTAGATAGGTCATCAGAAGTAGAATGGGAAGAGAAACGGCAGATTAGAAAAAGTAAATTCTCAACGATTGTTCTAAAAATAAAATTTTCTTCTGCTTGTCCTCATTTAGACAATGGTAGTTAAGGAAATATTTATTTTTTATAGAAATGATGTTTGTTTTCTTTTTTACACAAGGTTCACCATTGGTAGGAACGTCTACGTTAGCTTTTAATTAAAAAATTTGCGATACTTCTAATTATCAATCATAAAAGAAAATATCAGATATATGTTTGAAACGTTCGTTTACAATGAGTTCTATAACAGAAAATTATTTTCACTCTACAGAATGTTCAATAAATGAGTTACACATCAAGCTTATACTTTTCATTTGAGTGTACGTTCTATTCAAAGGAACAACAACTTCTATAAAAGATATTTTTTATAATGAATACTTAAGGAGTTATCGAATGAGTTCTACCAAAAATGGAATCTGCTTATCAATTGTAAATGAATACTAGCATGCCCCTTTATATTCAAAACTTTCGAAGGATCGCACCTAGCAGTATTAGATCAGAATTTTGTGATATAATCCCGAATAGTGTAGTTTAAATCGTAATAGCTATACTTATTCTTCCTGCTTAATCATAGGGTTAATCTAGTAATATGATTTTTGGGCATACAAAAAGATATGAACACTTTTTTCTTCTTGCAGTTCCGAAGCATTAAAAAAAATAATATTCCAAAACGAAAAGAAAGAAGCGGTTTTTAGATTAACTCGGTATATTTGTCTGTCTGGATTAATATTTACTGAACATCCCGACCAATGTCGATCGATATTTGGCAGCTCCGAAGTTCAATCGCTCGGTAATAACTCCACCAACGTTAGTTTTAAACGTAGATTTATGGACAGTGCTGCAGACTATTTATAAAACTCAAATGGTTAAGCGCAGATATTGTTTTATCAAGTCTAATTGTAAATAGGCATGCTACTCGCCCATAAATATCGCTGATAATAACAAAACTGCTAGTGCATAAAAACAGCAAAAAGTGTAATTCATTTACACAGGAAAAATATTTAACACTTAACGACATATTTGACATTTATTTACTTATGAATACATTTTATGTTTAATTGTAGTAACATCCAGAATACAAAAAAGTTTGATAATGCAAATACACCAATTCTCTTTTGTATACCACTGATTGAGAAACGTTTTCTTTGCCCCTTTTTTAGCAATTTACTTGAATACATTTTACTTTATATTGCAGAGCTAAATTCAACAGCGTCCCCACTAGAAATGGCGGAAATCAATAACGAAGAGGACATCCTCTACCAGAAGGACGCCGTCTTCGACGCGGAATTAAACGTATCGAATTTCACCGGAGATGGTAATCCTGTAACGAACGTCACTGAAATTACGACCCAAGGACCAAGATTGGACCAGAAGTTAACGGATATTTCGGAAGCCCCGACGGCAACCCCGCCGCTGTCTACCCGAAGACCCTGTACTTTAGACTGCGGCCCCGGTGGTGGCTGCATCATCTTAGGAGATAACGACCCTCCTTCTTGTCTCTGTCCGTTAGGAAGAGGCGGCGAGCGATGCGAGAAAGGTCGGTGAGATATTTTTTCGCCTTTCCTTATTTGCGTCTCTACGAATCTCTGAGGCACTAAAGTTTTACGACTTGGGTCCTGAATGACATTAAAAAGTTTGTCGGACCTTCGAGTTTCTTGAAACAATCGAGGAGGAACACTTGATTACGTTCTGTAACGTTATTTTTAAGTGCTGTTTACGTGAAAGGAAAAGGTATTTTTTATATTTATTTGTTTTTCTTTGGGAAAAAACTTATTCAAATAACGGCATTAAACAAGCACACAAATAGGTTTTACGGACAAAACAGAATAAAGTGGGAAGAAGCAAAATAAAATTCTTGAGCTTTATGCAAAGTAATATACTCTTCGTTTCATTAGCTAGATTTCATTGTATCACAAAATCTTTTAAACGGACACTAAATAGCGCACAAACACTTAACAAATCTTCTACATTCTTTAGGCTTGGAATTGTTGTTTGTCTAACAAACTTGGGGTACATTACGAACACACAAGAAGTAATTCACAAATAAGGAAATTTTCACTTATTTTTATGTACGCGGCGCTGTGGCCGTCCAAAGAGCTGCGCTATAACGAGGTTCAACTATACACAGAAAAACGAGGTTTAACTGTATACCATAATATAATTAATCAATATTAGAGTGACTATATAATCAAAGTATAACCCTCAAAGTTTTCCTACCATCTCTGTAATTAATTATTAAAAAAATCTACGGTGATTATTTCCATGTTAAAAACTTTTCCTCATTTATTACAACGGGAAATTAAACCTTAATTTTTTATCGACCCTTAAACCCACCTAATCGCACGGCCCCAAAGGAAAAACACCACCGTACACCTTCCCATTCGCAGAAGAATAAAGCAAGGGTAGAGCTCTGATAAAAAGACGGAAAGCTCATCATTAACGCGAATCCAGATTTATATCCATGATAATGCCTGCCGCAAATTGCCGAAACGCAACGCCGAATCGCAGAAGGTTTTAACGGCAATTTTCCTCCGTTAATTGACTTTACAGACTTTAATTTACTTTCGGGGCGTCTTAATAAAAGCCCGGGGGTTAATTTAGGCGTGCGTTATGTATCTCTTCGGTGCAGCCTTGCGCGTTCCGGAAACGGGGCAGAATTGCCCCGTCAACCGCAATCAAAGTGACTGACTTGTATGGAATGGAAACACGACAGGAAAATGCTTTAATGAATGTGTAAAATGATACAGTTTTAATTTTTAAAAACGGCGCGACGTTTGACAGGTGTTAAATTACTAAATTTCAACATATAATTATGATTGCCGGAGGAAATTGCTGGGGAGGGGGATATTGTTTCGTGACACGTAACCCATTCAACTGATTGGAAACCTTATTGATTAGTTATCAAGAATATTGTTTTTTAAATAGATTACTGTCCATAACATGATGAATTGCACCATGTACAGGTCGTTGCACTTTTATATTATTAAAGACTGGATTTCATTCAATTTGTTTCGCCCCCTCTCACCCCATAGAGGTTCGATTATATTACGTTACAACACATTAACTTGATTTATTGCTATGTCGTAGGCTTTGCTTGATACTATTCTCCGGTTTAGTCCTTAGATCATTTCTGATTTTAGAAAAAACTGGAATTTATATTTAGACAAGATTTATTTTAGAATTGTTGTAGCAGTGGGAGTAAGAAAAAGAAGCTTTCTGATATCACTAGAAACGCAGTAAACAATTTCATCAGAAGCAAAGCACGAGGTCGGGGGGATTCTATGGATATTCATCCCTTTACTTGTTGCTGTTATTTAATACAAGGGAAAACGGTGGAAGTTTCACTCGAGAAACGTGTGATCGTCCGGGGATACATAAAATTTATTTATTTTGCCGGAAACCAAAGTTTATCCTCCCCGAAAATATATTTTTTTCTTTTGAAATGTCGAACAATAACAGGGTAAATACGGTTTACGTGGGATTTTGTTTTTTCGTTTGTTTAGTTTCGGAGGGCGGCGATCCGTGCGTTGCGTATTTCAAATTGAAAGTGGAGAAACTTTTTCTTGAACAACCGGACCAAGGACCTTTGTTCTCAAAACATAATCCGCAGTTTTATGTTACCGTGTTTAAGATTTCTTTTTTTTTTATTTCTTGTTAATTCTTATTTGATATTCTTTTACAAAATACTGAAAACAGTTTATGAATTCATTAATATTACAAATAGCCAATTGTTACTTTGTACAAAAAATAGGGTAGTGTAAAACAGCCTTAAGAAAGTGCCAAAATTATTAGCTAAGAGCCGTAAGAAGATGGCTTTAGAAAATGAAACTATTAACAGCAGATAAGATATTCTAAAATATTTTAACGCCGCGAATTGATATTATTAATAATAAAAAAATAATAATATAATAAAAATATAATAAAATAAAAATAAATAATTCTTTCAAAATGTTTTTCGAGAATCGAGACATCAATTTAGTTATTTCCCGTGATATATTACAGGCCCTTATGTGTCAACCTGTCACTACTACAAGGTTTTATCATGATGAATACGAGGTACTTCATTTAATAATAATAATTTTTCGAAGTTAAATCCTGCTTTTCGTGGAAATTACACGTGCAAGAACGATCTCGAAAATCCGACAGACTTAATGGACAAAGTTCGGCATGTTCAAATCACGCACGCCATCCGACCCTCCAGTATCAAAGCTAGAAGTTAGAAAATACGACGCTGAAGCTGCTAGATTACCCACCCGCAACCCCCCTATTTTATGGCACTCGTTGCACCCCGGTGCAATCGCCGTAGCTGCATCAAGGAACTTTTTGCTCATGATCCCTTGCGACGCTATACATCCACCTAATAGTTTTACTTTTGGCTCTCACGAAATTGTTTCAAAAATTAATATACTTTAAGATACTATTTCTTTTAGAAACTGAATGGAAAATTAAACTTGGTACTTAAGCTTGAGTGGAGCATGGAAATTTAATTTAGAGCTGATGCCAACTCAGAAGTGATGATGATAATAATAATAGCGTGGAGAGTTTTATAAAATTATCACCGTATGAAGAAGATATATTATAGTTTCTGGCATTAGCGAGAATGGTGTGAATAATTTTCCTGTTACACATCCAGTGGGGTGTCAACTGATAATTTAGCAAAGCAATTTTACCCTTTCATGCCTATCTGTCTTCCGGCGTGATTTATTCTCGGCCCCTTTTTCTGATAAAGCGAGATAAATTCTTTAAAAGAATCGTTATAAAATTCATTAAAGTTGTTTTTGCGCCGCAATAAAAATTACTCGTGCGGACTAATTGACGTTCTTGTAAGAACTTTTTTGTTGAGAGTTTTGCGAGGCGTTATTATTTGATGTGAGAATTTTCATTTCTTAAATAATATAACACAGCGCTTAAATAAACCAACTGTATTTAATTTGTAAATTTATTGTAAAAAAAAAAATTACGTCACACATTGAATGTGAAATCAATAAAACCCCCACGTTTAATCTATATTTAAAAATTGCGTAAGTGCTTAATGAACGAGCGCATGGTTGGTTATTTAATATCAAAGTTTCATGAACACATTTTCCACGGAAATTACTTTTCGAACTTTTTTTAGGATATTCTGAAACAATTTTCAATAATGGAATTTTTGAATTTTTTCCGCGAATGCACTCTCAAATTCCTTTGGTTGCAGAATCCTGCAATTTTTATACCAAAAGCTCAGGAATGCCAGTTCGTATGCCGCCGTTCCAAAACAATCATATGTGAAGACGCCGGCGTGCTGAATAATTCAAGCTGCGTTGGAATTCTCCTAGTTCTAAAGTAAGAAGATAGACAGGCGATGGTTTAATTTCATTAATTATTTACATTTTAATTAAATAGTTGGATTTATAAACGAGATCTCCGGTTTCTATCCTCGCGTAAACTTCGGCGGAAATCAAGTGCGGTCGTTACCTCGAAGTTTGGTTTTAATACTTAACGAGATCGTTTAAAAATTCTAGGTAATTTTAATTATTTAATCAGAGAACATGCTGATGAATAGATAGCTTTTTAAATTTTTAAGTTTCAGTAGGTATTGCAGCTTCTAAATCTTGTCTGAGACAGCGTTGCGTTAAAAATTAGCATCTAATTAGAAGAAATAAATGCAGGTGAAACTATAACAATCTAGCCGTTTTACCAAAACGTCTGTTATTTGTGTAGTTTTTAAACTTTCACAATCACTCTTCATGGCCACTGCGGAAGATCGTATCGTGTGCAACATTGCACAAAATTATGAAGAAAAAGGCACTTCCTAATTTGTTAATGGTATTTATTCTAGCGACCGGTTTCGGTGACAATCACCTTCATCAGGCTGCTAACGTGGAAATAAAATAAGTAAATTATAATGAATTACAAATTTTGGAGAGGAAAATATCGTATGTGTCATTGCAGTGGTTTTCTTCCAATCACTTCAAAAATATTGAATAGTTCGTACCCTTTCTTTTATCTTTGAATCCCCGTCCCTTACAATAAATAAATTTGAAGGCTTCGGTGGCCATTGTCCATCTTCTTCATGGCTTTCAGTGGTACCATGTTATTATATTTTTCTTCTCTCGGTGTTTAGTTTTTTGTTACAGATCTTATTCAGAACCGATGCTGCTGTTCTTCTTGCTGCTGTACTTGTCGCTGCTGCTTCGTAAAGATAACAGAAAGAAAAACAGCAGCAATGGCCAAGATAACTTGCAAACTATCGCTCAAAAAATGTAAACTAACGAAAATAAAATGTATAAGTACGGTTTATAAAGATGTTGATAAGGAATTTCATACACTTGAAGTTATCAAAAACATTGAAGGAGAAAAAGTTGACATCTTAAGCTTAGTTAAAAATAAAAAGAATAGTAAAATATTCATAATCCATAGTTTCATTTCAGTAAGGTAGCATTTCTTATTTTACAAGGGAAATTTACAGCCAAGGTTTCCTTCTCCTTCACTTTTCCCTATGTCTTCATACGCGTCGGATTTAGAATTACGTGCCCTTCTTTATCTATTGCCTCCATATCTTTCTGTTCCTTAATAATATTTTCAACTCAACTTTCCTAGCTCGACCTTTTTTTTCTTTTCCTCAATCTTTTGGCCTCCAACGTCTTATACATTCTCTCAGGGACCATTCATATCCGTATCAGCTCAGTTAGCTCTTTTCTATCCTTTTCAATATCTGTAAACTCCTGCTCCAGTTCTCTTATGCTTTCGTTTGTTAATCTATCCCACTTAGTCTTTGGGATTAACCAGGTTTCACTGGCATACAAAATCGAGAGTACTGTAGTGTTATTTTTCTCTCTATTTCTTTCTTTCCAATTATTGGCAATGCGTAATAAATTTGACTTCCCTCTTTCGGTTTATATGCCATCTTAGCTTCTATTTTTCCATCTTTTGTTAATATGCTTCCCAGAAATTCGTAAAATCTTACTCTTTCTGGCTTGATTCTTTTGCACCTTATGTCGCTGTACTGTCTATTGTACTGTACTGTATTTACTATCATTATTTTACATTTATTTGTAATTACTTCGATTTTCATCTTCTCTACCCACTCTGAAAGGATTTTGTTCTCATGTCAAAACAGGTACACCGTGTGACTTTTGTGTGATTAGCAGTGTTTCAAATTTGCATTCATTTCTTATGTCTATAGATCTATTATTTTTGCATTTTATCAAGTATATTAGCAATTAAAATCTCGGTCGTCTGCATACAACAGGTTACTTATTTTTACAGGTTTCAAATTCTTGTAACCAATCACAGTATACAACCATTTCTCTTTTTTCTTTACATTTTTTAAAATTCTAGACGTTACAGTTACAAAAAGCAATTATCTCCTTGTTTTATTCCTTTTTTCATTCTGAATTCCATAGACTTCCTTCCACCTATTTGCACTTTATCTTTCCCTATATCGAGGGCGTCATATCAGAAGGGCGTAAACGCCATTATAATCCTATGCTGATACGCCCTTCTGATATGATGCCCTCGATATTATGCATAAGTACTTTTTATTACCTTTATTAGATGTGTTTTTACTTCAAAATAGTTCTTCCACAACTTGCATCTGCTGAATGTGTAAAAGCTGATATTAATTCATTTCTCTTGTATTTTTCTATCTATTAGATTTCTAACTGTAAACAAGTTGTCGCTGGTTTGTTTGTTATGTCTAAATGCTGCTCGTTCATCTTCCATTTTACCTTCTATTTCTTTTCATAATTTTTCTTCTATTATTCTGGTGTACTCCTTAAAATATACGGGTTGCTCTGTAGTTGCCACTATGTATCGGGTCGACCTTTTTATGTATCGTTACTATGAGGTTGATTTCCCAATATTCTAGTATTATCCCTATCCTGTATGAATCTCTACAAGTTTTCCTTTCTCACCCAGCCATTTTACATTTCTGGTTCTACTTTGTCTTCTCTGCATTTCCTGTTTTTATTTTACTTAGGGCTTCTTCGACTTCTTTCCTAATTATATTTTCTATTTGTTTTCCACTTGGCGTTCTTCATTTATTAATAATGGATTTTATCATTTCTCTTACTACGTTACTCCACCATGTTGTTCTTTTAACCTGCTTATTAAATTTCCTTTTCTACATAACGTTCCCTCAAACCTGTTCCACCTTCCCTCCAATGTTCATTCCCGTTCTTCTGCTCCCAGTTTTTGATATTCCATGCCCGTTTCTTCTTCACAATTTTTTCTCATGTTTCCATTTTTTAGTTTGTTAATTTCCATTTTGGTAAACATACTCTATTTCCTCTTCTGTTTTATAATTCTTCCAGATTTCTGTTACCAGCCAGCCTATGGTTATTTGCTAACTCTGCCAAGATGTAGTTCTTTTAAAACCACTTAGTATAATTAGTCCAAGGTTTCGTCAAACTTAGTTTAGGTTTATGACACTTTAATTTTGTGCACCAAATAATTTTCAAAACTGTAGATCATTAGGATTTGATGTGATTTGTGTTGAGTTATCTTGTTATGTTTATTTTTTCCGTCGTGTACGTATTTCTAATGGACTCTGTACACAACGCGAAATCCGAAAAACGAGGTAATAAACGGCCGAATAAATTACCCGTTCCGTTATCGTTCTACGCTTAATAAAATCGCGAACGAGTCCATTGAAAGCAGCCGTAAATACGATACTGGAAAATAAATTTCAGCGCCCTCTCGTTCGTCCGCTCGCTCGTATGCCCAAGCGGCAAAAATAAAACCGACTAATTATAATCGATAGTAATTCATGCATCATTTATTATCATTATCGAGGCTCGTGTGAGTTATGGTGCGATAACACACCTTAATTGCAAAATCAATCGAGGTTGTTTCGGACTTCTTGTTTGTTGCTTTTTTGTTATGTTATAAAGCTTTCGGATAATGACGGTGGTAAAAAGAGCTTTGTGTAGCTGGAAATTAATTTTGAATTTCCAATATTGTTGGTTCTTTAAAAATTTTAAAGCAGGAAGTTTCTTGTGGGCAAATGAAAGGGCTTGTCTAAAAATACCGGGTTACAAGAACGGGAATTTCGTAAACTGTAAGTGATGTTAAGTTGCAATGTTTTGAGCTCTATAAATTTTGTTTTTGCTTTACCTCTTCCCTATCTTCCCAAAAATATTTTGACTGTGACATTTCGTTCTTCATTGCAGAACTTCTTCTTGGTAAATTTCTCTGTAATGATATTGAAATTATACTGCAATTACAAATTTAAATTTAAATTAATATTCTTCTTTTAAAACTGCTGGTTTAAGTAATGCAAGGTTCTTCACACAACCTGTTCATTAAAAGCTTGCAATTTAACGACACGCTGTATAGTAAAGCAAAGAAAATAGAGTTTCGTAAATGTAAATTCAAGAATTTTAATTGTTCTTTGATCATAAGAAAAGGATGGTCAAAGAACAATTAAAATTTCTGAATTTACATTTGCGAAACTATTTTCTTTGCTTTACTATACACCGTGTCGCTAAATTCCGTGGACATGGCTTAACCACAGACTCCTGGGCACAAAATAAGTTGATTTAACCCAATTATTTACATCCAAAATTGCATTGTTAAGTCAGTATTCTGCTTCAAAGTTGTTGAAAAAAAAAAGTTAATTATTCTTATAAGAAAAGAACGCTTGAAACAATTTGTGTGATATTTGCCATGAGTATCTACGGGAAGGTAAGTCACATTATCAGATGGTTTCAGTAATTTAGAGTAGATAGCTAGTGTGAAAAACAGGGTTACCACAACACAGATTTCGCAATAACTTTTTTGAAGTTATGAAGATAATTTTAGCTAATAAGTTTTTAGAAAGAAGCGTTTATTAGGAAACTTTTTTGTGTGTCTGTAATTTTTGTTACTTCTTACGGTTTAGTCACAAAATAGAAAAATCTAAGTGGCTGCAGCGCTTCTTATTGAAAAAAGTAGCCCATAGACGAAAAACAAATACCTTTTATATGGATAACTATTTTATTTGTAGAGTCATTCATTAGTGAACGTTTTTGCGTGTTTGCAAATTTTGACACTTGTTATGGTTTAGTCAAAAAATAGAAAAATCCAAATGGCTGCTTTTTCTAATTTGTGATCAAAATTGTAACACGTATCAGAAGTTAATTAATACTCGAGCAATTTATTTACTTATTTACTTTATCGAAAAATAACAATAACAGAAAAACATGTTAAGATTAAATTAAGCAATGAATAAACTATTAGAAATTCACAGAATCCGAAGAAACAAACTAAACAGCAAAATCGTTTCTTTCATTCCTAATACATTCAAGCTTCTATTGGCCATAGTATAATCAATAAAGTCCATAATAAGACGACACTTTAGTTAATAAGCTAGGTAGGCCTTATCCGCAGCTAACTTGAACAGATACTATACCAATCTGTTTACCAACGCATATGAGTGGGCCTCCTTCATCTCCATTACAAGTATCACGGGACTTCTTTGATAATTCCATGGCGCAAAAATGACCTGTGGATCGATAGTTTAACTCATCGCACTCGCTGTCCGGTATTAACAATAAATAAGCACACTCCAATTTTTTGTCCTCACTGGTGGGGCCTGTGGCTATTCCTATTATGGTTTTCTAAGTTTGCTCACCGTAGCTCATTACCAAACTGTTGCTGCAGGATTTTATGAATGATGGAGTGAGCACGTCCAAAAATAAAGAAACAAATTAATTTTTTTCGTTTTCGTGAATCTTTTTCTAATTTCAATAATCCAACATCATTGTGAAAGTCATTAAATTGTGGACGACGGTACCAAGCTCAAACTGGAATCTCTGAGATGTTTCAGTTTCCGATAATAAACTCCGCGCATATGTATTACAACACTGGACTGCTGTCAAAACCCAAAAAAAATTCAAAGCCGTACCGCCACACACATGAGAATACCTAATGGCGTCTTTTCCTAATGGTCGCTGCACGGGGTTTATCTTTAGGAGAGCTATCATATCCGTCGTCTATTATTCTTGATAAAGTATGCAAAGGACCACTTATTATACTTCTGATGCACAAAAATACAAAAAAATTAAGCATTTTCATGATTCGTTATTTTGACGAATGTCACTCTAGCTTTTCATTTATTACTAGGCATTCTCGATTGACTGTTGGACTGTGCTGTGATTATGTTCATAAGGTATACCTTTAAGGTGGCGTGTAATCGAGTCTTTCTCACTCACAATTTGTAACATATTTAGCGTCACGCTCATCTGTTGCAAGAAGTCTAGTGTTTGCATTATTTCCATTACAACGCACGCACTTTTTACATCCCACTTGTACAGTTCATTTTTCTTTATATGCCGATCGATCGATAAGACAATAAACTTTTATATAGCTAACTCCTTATAACTTTAGTGAAACGGCCTTGCTGTTTTTGTCATGTTATGTCATTTCATCGTATATTTTCTTCACTCAGATCTACGATCGGCATATTAAGGCTCAGTTGTACAATGCCAGTTTAAATTTAAGCTGAAGCTTAATCCGATAGCAACGGTTATTTCAACAATTGTTGTTAAGGGTTTAAGCTTTGGTTTAAAGTTAAACTGACATTGTACAACTGGACCGAAGAATATAAATTGAACTTTATCTACGACCACTACTGTAAATGACGAATTACGTACAACACATAAACTAAGTAAACCGGTGTTTACAAATGTCGTGCGTAAAGTAAGAAAAATGCACAACGCACCTTCTTTACGCACATTGCAGTTAGATCTACGTAGCCGCATCACATTAGATTGACAGTCGTCGAAATTGCAAGTGTCATTGCTGATTTGAAGGTAATTTTTGTGGTCGTAGATAAAGTATAGTACAAAACTCGAGTTGTAAAGCAATTACGCACTTGTGGAATTACTTGCATTCGCCGCTGCGCGGCTCATGCGCAACTTTTCCATCGTGCATAATTTGCTATTTACAACTCTCGTTATGTAATATGCTATTAAAAACGGTATGAAAAGTAATCCCGTTGTCATGGAAATAATCACTGATGATTGTTTGTTACCATGCAAATGTGAATTTGTTTTGTTAGGCATTTTATATTGTTTCCTCTTGTGATATTCTCAAACCTTTGTACTTCAAGTGTTTGAAATAAAGATTATTATTATTATCGTACGAGACTGCTTATCAGTCATTTTGTGAACGGATGCATGGGATCTCTAGCGGACGGAAATTCAATTTAGGCGTTAAGCTTTGTTGTTACATTTTCTTTTGCTTAACTTTAAGAAAGAAAAGTGTGTCGCGGCTTTACGCCTTTTGTAATATTTTTGTCGCCGTGATCTTTCATTCTTTCACTTTTGTGCCTTGACGGGACACTTTTATTGCCCACTTTTTTTTTGCTTCAATTAAAGTTTATTTAACATTTGGCGGACACATTTTTTTTGATTTCTCTCTTTGCGCACCGTATTTAATTGGGGATTACCCCTCCTCCCCTCGGAACGGATTACTTCGCGCTGAACCGACTGGTAAGGGGAATTTCTCTCCTGTTGGGGATTCGTTTGGTTGCAAGTTGTTGCGATCGTCAACAGATGGCGCCCTTTTAAAGCTACAGTTACCTGTGCGAAACTGTCCGCCCACGGCCTTCTCCACTGACTCGGGATTTTGGTCGGAGCAACAGCCCCAGACTTCGGGCGATCCAGGTAGGTTCGTTTGTATCCGTTTCGACGTTTCTCTTTTTTTATTATTCGCTATCAGGTAACCTGACGTAACACCTTCGATCGAGGTTTTGATTTTCGGTCCATTTGGTAAGAGTGTGCGCGACAATCTCTTCTCCGTAAATTTCAAATTTCTTCCTTGAAATTTTTTAATGAACGGTTTGCGTGAATAAATCTGTAAAATCCTACATTTTGCTGAATTCGATCTAAAGAATGATTGCGAAAGTAGAATGGAATGAATTATCTCTATGTTGTCTCATATTAAAGAAATTCCTAAAATATATTTCCCTCTAAATATGAAATCTTGAAAAAATTCATGACGTATCCCGCCTTCGGACTTAATTAAAATGACAAACTGTATGTAGGCGTTCTGAAAAAAATTGTAATATTAAAAAATGTATAACACAAAGGATTCTTCTCATATTAAAATGAACATGACTGAAATATTAATTTCATCGCGTTTGTATTATTTAATAATTATTTTTGTCAAAGCAGAGAATTTAGACTTGAATGTGTGATTAAAGAGAAATATGCAAATTTTGTTAAAATAAATAGAAGAAGAAACGAATATTTTAAATGGTTAACTGACAAATTATATATATATACTGGGTGTCATTAATCTTGGAGAATTAAGCTAATTAAGCAATTAAGTTAAAGTAAAATGTTATTAATCATAATCAAATCATATAAGACAGATATTATAAAACAAGCTTCTTTCATACAAACGAATTTTTAAAACCAGTGTTACTTTATGGCTAGTTGGTCTCCAACTGTGGGATTAGACAGTAAAAGATTTTGCAAAAGTTTCATAATAAAAATAATTGTTACTTCTCCTTGCAACTTCAGAATCAACAAAGTTTTTAGGAACCATAGCCAATGAGATTGTTTTGAAATCATAGAAGAGATTTTCCAATAGTCTCCTAAATAATAACGATTTGGTAAGAGAAAAGACATAAAAGGAAGATCCATTTCAGTCAACGATATGAGAGGTATTGCAGTGCAATCAATGACATAACGGTCGACAAATTTGATTCACATTTAATTTGTTTGGTGAAATTTGAAAGTACTCTATTATTTTTATTAGCAATTTTAGATCTCATATGAAGTAATCCGATTTACCATTAACATGTGATTGTACTAAATCAATTTTATACTGTTTTTTAAAACCTCAAATACTTTCAAACTGGTGTTGTTATGAAATCACATTTTTACCAAAGAAGTCACGACGTCGACCGGACGCCTCACATAATACAGCCTAAAGAAATATTCTTTGAGGACGCCGTGACGACGTCGGAAAATCGTTCAAAGCGAATCGCTCCTTCCATCTGGATAACTCCGGTACCGTATAGTCCATTAAACCCCGTTACTAATATCGGGAGTCACGAACGAAGAAAACACGCAGGGAAACCTCGGGATTTGGCTGAATAAATTTTCAGGCCTCATTGTTACCGAACGGCGCATACATATTTCATTTTGAAGTGCGCAAAAACGTGCTGGGATTCGCATGTATAGATGATGCATACTTTCTGGCGCGCGGAAAGAAATTCATACGTTATTCATTAATTCCACTTTGACAGACGGCAAATAATCATTGAGATTACTTAGGGTTTGACGGGTCAAAACAAGTAGACTTAAATCAAATTATTCCGTCTTCCTAAATGGATTCGCAGAAGACCAGAAGACTTTGAAGTTGATTAATAAGAATGGGTTAAAAATTAAACTTAAATGTATTTTAACTTTACAAAAATTATTTACTGAAGGTTCAGTAGTACAAAGAACACTGGAAGAAAGGTGGTTATAAAGAGATACAAATTTGAGAGAAAAAGAAATTTAATAAACAGGTTAAAAGAACAACATGGTGGTACTAACGTAATAAGAGAAATGATAAAGGAAAATTAAAAAGCCTACAGAAAATATCCCAGATCCAAAGTCAACAAGATCGAGCAAAAGAAGGAATAAAGCAAGCAAAGCAGAAATGCTAAGAAGAGTATGGAAAGGGATAACCCAAACTTACACTTTAAATAACAAAACATTATGAAATAAAGTAAAAGGAATGGGAGGAAGCTCAGGAAAAGAAATAAGAAAATCAAAAAGCAAGAATAATCAAGCCAAAACAAGTATAAATGAAGTGCTAGAACCATTATTATGAAGAGAAATATAAAGATTGGGCAGTGGAAGGAAGTTCAAATGTTACTAAATGCAGAACAACAAGTAGAAGAGACAAGGCAAACAGAAAGTCCTAAGTAAAATAGAAATAGGAAATACATGGGAAGAAGACAGAATAGAACCAGAAATGTTAAAATGGCTGGGTGAGAGAAGAAAATTTGGACACAGAAAATACCAAAAGACTCAACCTCATAGTACCTCATAGTACCGATACATAAAAAGGACGACTCGATACAAAATGGCAACTGCAGAGCAATCTGCCTTTCCTCCGTATATTTTAAGGAGAATAGTAGAAGAAAAACTGTGAAAAGGTAAAATTGAAGATGAACAAACATTTGGACCTAACAGACAAATCAGCGACAACATGTTTACGGTTAGAAATCTAATAGAAAGAAAAATACAAGAGAGGAATGAATTAGTATTAACTTTTATAGATTCAATAGTTGCATTCGACACAGTGGATAGGACATGAAAGTGGAAAAGTCTGGAAGAACTATTTTGAAGTACCAACACATCTAATAAAAGTAATAAAAAGCATACATAATATAGTGAAAGAAAAAGTGCAAATAGTTGGAAGGAAGTCCATGGAAATAAGAATGGAAAAAGGAATAAGCCCATTGCTTTTTGTAGCTGTAATGACTACAATCTTAAAAAATGTAAAGAAAACAGAGAAAGAATTAGATAATGTGATTGTTTACAAGAATTTGAAATCTGTAAAAATAAGTATCAGACAACGTAGATTTTAATTGTTAACTCACGTGACAAATTAAAAAAAAATTAATAGATCTGTGGGCAGAAGAAATGAAACGCTGTTAATCCCACGAAAGTCACACGGTGTTCCTGTTTTGACATAAGAACAGGAACCTCCCAGAGAGGATAGATAAGATGAAAATGGAAGCAATTGTAAATAAGTGTAAAATAATGATAGTAAATATACAAGAAGATCGAGGACACCACGGCGATATAAGCTGCAAAGGAACCAAACCTGAAAGAATAGGATTTTACAAATTTCATATTAACAGAAGATAGGAAAATAGAAGCTGAGATAACGTTATAGAGCGAGAAAGGAAAGTAAATTTTATTACGCATTGCCAATAATTGGAAAGGAAGAAATAAAGAGAAAAATAAAACTGCAATACCTTGGATTATTTATGCCACTGAAATTTGGATAATCCCAAAAACTAAGTTGGGTAATAAAAAATGGATTAAAACTAAACTTAAATGTATTTCAACTTTGTAAAACTTATTGAAGGTTCAGTAGTACATGAAATAATTCAAATTTATTTTGGTCTCGTGCTATTTCAATTTTCGAACGAGCTTCGCGAAAGTTTCCGACGGTAATAAAAAGGCAGTGATGCAAGTCAAGATAAGAGAAATGACTGAGCAATAGAAGTCTCTATTCCGGCGATGTTAATCTGAAATGACAGAGACAAGGCCGATTCAAATGTTATTGATCGGTTCGTTACAATAAATGGGCACTGTGATTGCCAAACCAAAGATGAAATACAATGGAATACAATAACTGTCACCTCTGAATTTATGTAAATTCATGCAAATTTTGTAAGGGAGTTATTCAGATCTAGGGAGAATTGAATTTACGCTAGAAAAGCTATTTTTGTCACACTTTCCAAAAGATGACACACACATTTCCTTTCTTGCCACTAAATTTAAAATTAATTGTTAAAACTTGATCATAATTTAAATGGTATATTGGACGTAGAATGTAAGAAACAGATTATTTTGCCATCTAAACTAAATAAACAATTTAAACTGTTCATTTTTTTTCTTTGTTTTATTTTAACTAAACTTTCATATTTCTCTTTAACCACACGTTCAAGAGTAAATTATCTGCTTTAACAAAAAGATTCTAAAAGTATACAAACGCGATTATCGGAAATTAACATTTCACCCACGTTCGTTTTAATATGAGAAGAATCCTTTGTGTTACACATTTTTTTAATTATTTTTATAGAACGCCTACATACAGCTTGTCAATTGAATTAACTGTGGGCGGGATGCGTTAAGAATTATCAAGATTTTATTTTTAAGTGGAGTTATATTTTAGGAGTTTATTCATTATATGAAACCTATCAATCTCTGATCCATATCGAACGTTGTAACGTTTTATACGAACTAAAACAAGATAACAGATTCTCGTATTCCTAGCACATTTTATTTAATTTTTTTCTTGGAAACGAGTTGATATTAAAAATTTGTTCAAGTCAAATCAGTTTCTTTTTTAAAACCTTATTCAATGATACCCAACTCGATTCACGCTCCCATTTAAAGCTTCAAAGTTGATCTCTGTTGCGTGTACTCCCGGTTGACACTGAAAGATATTACGTCGCCATCAAACTACGCGTATACCCTTTTGTTATTAAACTTTATTTCGCAACTTCCCACTATTTCATATTTTAGAGAAAATCAGGCGATCTAAAACATCCAGTGTATTATACTATAGCCACCCCTTGAACTGAAAGAACTTTAAAAAAAATTGCGTAACACAAGGGTTTTGTCGTGAATAAGAATGTTAAAATGTAAATTACCTGAATTGTTTCAAAGAATTTGTTTAAACAAATTAGGTAGCACACGGAAAATAATTATTTCAATCCCATATTATAAAATTTACCATAAATGACATATAAAAACATTAATGACAATTGTTATGTGTCAAGAACTTCAACAGTGCAGGATAAAACCTGACAGTTGAATTTGTACAAAAATAATTTCCAGTTTTTCCCGATTTTTATTTTTAAATGATCAAAACATTAAGGGCCAGTTTTAAGCTAAGTTCAAATGCATTGCGGATACGCAAAATTTTTATTGCGGATCGTTTCTAATCGGTTCAAAATTCAAAATGAACCAATGAACCAGCTTTATAACTGAATTTAAAGGAGGCTTTAAATTTAAAATCACTTTTGTCAAAACAAAAATGAAAACAAAATTGTTTACACATCAGTCATCGGCGTGTTTTTCGTTCATGCCGTTCGTGCAGACTCTGCATCATGAGTCTCCTAAGCGAAAATGTTTCATACTCCACCCTCAAGGATATCCTGGAGAAGTACCCCGATTGGCTTCAACACAACGCCAGCACCCTATCCACAGAAGATAAACAAAGGTATGAGACACAGCAGAAGTTGATAGAGGCCGTCTGCAAAGAGCTTGAAATGGAGAACGAGACAGACAGCGCTGAGGTGAAGCAGCAGCGATATGAGAAAGTCCTCGGCCTCATGCACAAACTTCAAGATTGCGGAGAGCCCCCGACGGAGTTCGTGAGAAACGTCAGGCCCGACTTGCAGTTTGATTCGCAGGATAACCCCGACCAATGCAGCATGATGTGATATTAATGTGTGTGCAGGCGTCTGCTCTTATTTGATCAAACATAAAAGCAACTGTCTATACAATGTGAAATTGCATGTTTATAAAAAAATAAAATAAAGTGTTTTTTCTACTTTGCGTCACTTATTCAATAAAAATATGAAAAATACTGTTAAAAATCTCCTTAGTATATGGGGAATCTCCTTAGTACATGGGGAATTTTAGTTGTAATGCGTGTCAACACTGACAACCTTCCGTTTTAAACAAAAATCACACTGACAAGTTATTAATTTTTCTTGTCGAGCTTCATTGTGAGTATTCTGTTAAATAACAAAGTTAGATATGTGCTGTCAAAGTCCCGGCCCAATTATAAATTCATTTTATCTCGTGGTATATCCTGTATTCGTCAATTCACGTTATATTTATTCGAAAGTTAAAAAAAAAATAATTTGTATTAATTATCCTGACAGTCAATAGAAGCAATTTATAAAGCGAGCCCTGTTTAAATAATATAACACATAAACGCAGCAGCTAATTGATAATTACCGCTTAATGAACGAATAATTAATGACAGAGCAAACTAAATTACGTACAATGCACTCAGCGCAAAAACCCCCTGCCGTTAATCTACAGCGAATTAACCGCTTTTTGCAACACTGCAAAATTTGCCAAGTTGTTTGCGGAATACGCATCCTCCGCGCTACGAGCTCATCTTTTCTTGTTGAAGTTAACTTATAATCCATTTGTCAACACGACGACGTCAAGTTCCGATTAATTATATCTGCAGTTCGTACATCTTGTAACATGAATTATTACGGAACATTACGCTTTACGAGGGCGACAAAAAGCGCTTTAAAGTCGCTGCTAGGAGACTCGTAATGACCCTAGCAAGAATAAAGAAAGTTGAAAATAAGAACGAAATAAGAACGATCCTTCTACGAAGATGCCTCGGCGTTAATAAAAACAAAACTCTCTCTCCTGGTTACATCATCTCTGCCTTCGCTTTTATTTAACGATCAAATCTATTTAGAAATAAAATTTGTTGTCGTCAATAAATCAATTTTATACGATTCTGTTCAAGTTACTGAATTTATTAGAATAAATGCCATTTTGTTCAGAGTTAAAGTACGGAATATTATGTGATCTAATAATCGAAAATTGCCATTTTATAAACCGTCGGTGATTCTTTCTTTCGAAAAAAATTGTATAGCTCCCATTCTGCGTTTTCAGGCAGAAAATTGGAATATAATTTTACCCTCCGTCGTATCGAAATGACAGTGATGCGAATTCGATATCACTATTATTGCTTGTCAGCGTGATGGCTGGCCGTTATAGGCTGGCCCATCCAAGTAAAAAGAAATGTCATTTTATTTTAAAGGTATTTCCTGCTAACTGTGAGTTATTTTTTCAGCACATTCACAGAAAGCAACAAGAATTTACAATATTAAGACAAACATATAAAATATTTAATTGATTTCCCTTCAATATACTGGATGTCCCATAAATAATGAGTTATACAACAGCAGTTGGTAGGTGACCATATATAAAAACTTTTTTTCCTCCAACAAAATTACGAAAACGTATAGTCCTGAGTACGAACCTGCCTTCCCTGAACTGCGCAACGGAGGGCATTTCGAACACTTACTGTACACATCGCGATAAGTAATAACATAACAATCGGAGTCCAAAGATCCCAGCAATATGTGCCATTATGTTAAGCAGATCAGTTTTATTATCGTTTTACAATCGAATTACCTTCGCTTTGAAGCATATCTGCGTGCCAATGACGCATACAATTTATAAGCAAAACAAGACCGTATTCCGTTTTCGCAAAAATTTTCGCAAAAAATTTACCGAAGCAGACCATTTTCATTTACATTCGCGGACTCTATATGTATCTGATATGTTATACATATCAGTATCATTGTGTCAGCCCTTGCATTATGGTTCCATAAAAAAGTGTACAGGCAGAAGTAATTGAGATAATGTAGAATGAGCCCAATACTTCTGTTCATCCTTCGCCCCAACAAGTAAACGTCTCTGTGGGAAGTTGTCATAAAATTTTACGGAAAAATGTCGTTTGTTAACCTCAATTTACTTTGCTGTTTATTTTTGTTCATAGGTAAGTAATAAGTAAAGATATACCATGTAACTCAAGTATATGAACGCACTTTGCTAATTTGAAGAAGGTATATCAATTTGATCATAGATAGGAC
The DNA here is from genome assembly GCA_958336345.1 of Dorcus parallelipipedus. Lineage (NCBI taxonomy): Eukaryota > Metazoa > Arthropoda > Insecta > Coleoptera > Lucanidae > Dorcus > Dorcus parallelipipedus. Next base: position 31,802,386 of record OY284479.1, on the reverse strand, counting down.
AATAAGACCAATAGTTAAAAAAACATCAGAACAATCACAAAGTGAATTTTGAATGGAGAGGATTACGCAAGAACGCATCTGTACAATTAAGGTAATAACATAAAATTTATTATAAAAAAATATTTAGAGCTTTTATAGATCTAGATCTAGAAAAAGCAAAGCAAGATACCAAGAGAGAAAACCAAGGAATATATGAAAAACCTCAATAGCTCCAAATAAGTTACAAGAAATCACAGCCAGACAATATTTCTGAGGGAGCATATGCATGATTTTGTAATCACAGAGAGAAAAATAAAAAAATACAGAAGAGCTTATAACTGCGGAACACAAACTTAGAAGAGAACAAAATTAAGATAAGTAAGAGTAAGACCAATTAAATAGCAGTAAAAGGAGATACAGTGTGTTTCACTTTACATGAAGACACCTACAGAACTGTTTTATTAATAACGCAATTAATATAAAACGTTTACCAGTTATAGAGGCCATTTTTCTGTATGAAAGTTCAAGTCTAGCCAACTATGATTAAAATAAAAACTAGCGTTTCAAGTAAAGTTATATTCACTTATTACAGATATTTTACAGCTAGTCCGAAACGAGTAAAAAAGTTGATATAACAAAATTGTTTAACCCCCATAGTTTCTGAGTTATTTCCTTTTTAAGTTTTGATTCAATTTCGAATCACGCAAGCATTTTTAATTCTGTTGTTCTCATGTCAATGACGGTGACAACTTTGCATTACTTTATTTTATCGTGGAAGATCATTTGGTTGACAAGGTGACAGATGTGCTTGTAATGTACTATCTGGCAATTAATTGAAACAATTTGTGACGGAACCGAGCTTTTTGTGAAAGCTTCATTCATTCTCATTATCGATTAAATGAAATAACTAACGTGCGCATTATGTCACTATGAACTTTTATGAACATCCTGTACTTATGTTGACATGTTAAACATGTTTAACGGTTCAATAATTAAGAGAATTTAATGTGATTTACGTTTTCAACAGAGAAAATTTAAATGTTAAACGTTCTCTGGCACCTCTCGACGAGCAAAAAAAAACTAATTAACAAAACGACGCTTCATCAAGCACTTATAACATTGGAAAACCTAGCAAGCACTGTAATTGACGGCGAAAGTCGAGAACGAAAGAGCTTTTATTGTTTCGCCTTCGCAACCTTCATCTTCCATTAAATACCGAAATATAATGAATTGCCACCGTCACAAGTGTGGACATGGTAAATAACCCGGAGTATATAGAACGAGCGTCAGGGCGCTTTTCCTCGACACACTTCGGTGCAGAGCAGCGCCGACCCTCTTCAACCCTTCCATTCGAGAAATTAACTTTTTGCCGGAGGTGACTTGTTTTTTTGGATAATTGGATTGGGGTAGAAAATATATATGGATTAATGACGTTTTAACAAGCGAAAGTTAATGATTCCCGAAAGTAAAGCTCACAAGGATCCTTTTTAGAGTCGAATCAAGTTTGATAAAGTGAAAAAACTATATTTTGTGGAAATAGTTTCGTCGCGTCGCATTAACAATTCTGTGAAATTTATGTTTTATGATTAATAAGGAATTGTTTGTGGAATTTGGATTCAATAAAGAATAAAACCAATCTGGAACAACAACAATATTTCTAATTAACATCAATCAGTTTGCGTGACAAACTAATATCTCCTCGGCTGTGTTATTTGAAAATTTATGGACGAGTTATCTCGGCGAGATAATTTCCACTCGATGGAACTGCGGACCATTCTGTCCTCGTATTAGCGTCATACATTACCCGAAACCGCAACAATTGGCGCCGTTAATGGAAAGATACGTACGAATGAGAGAGCAGAGAACCGCGAACACTTAAATAAATAACATGACACCGAAAGTTCACCGCGGGCTTAAGAAATATGGCGTTCTATTCCCCCATCGATTTAGAACGCCGGCTGAAATTTGACCGCGATTTCCAGTGAACTGAAAATGCAGGAGCAAAGACTAAAGCTCTAGAGAACAGAAGTGTTAATCAATAAGCCTCACTTATTCCAAAATGTAGATGTAGAGTTTTATTGGTAAATCAACAACAAAAAAGGCAAATATCAGTTAACCCATAAATCATGTCATAGTAAAATACATCTAAGAAAATTGAACAAGAAACTAATAAAATTTAATGACCCATCATAACCAAAAGTCAACTTATTCCTTTTTCTAATTTAGATCTAAACCACCGATAACCTTATGACCCCTACAACTTGCCTCGTAAATCTATTAATGAAAAGGCTTTTAAACCCGCATGCAAATAAATCAATACCTGCCCGGCGTGGCCACGTAGTTCGGCGGAAACTTAAACTTTCCGAAAGAAAATAGAGAAGCTACCGGCGATTTTCGCGAACTAAACACGACATGCACTTTACAGGAACGCCATAAATTCTCATCGTCGCTAAATATAATAAATCTGTGTTAGGTGTAAAGCCGTAAGTTTTCGTAGTAATAATAATCATTACACGCTTTAAGCTTTATATTTATCCTCTTCTTTAATTTTTTTTTTCCAAATATGAAAAAAATATTTCAGGATTAAATTAATTTTTACGATATCATAAGAAGAAACACAAATGTTATGTTACTATTACTTGAAGAGAAAACAAGGAAAATATATGGGACTGATGAGGAGTTAGCTCCAAAATTTAGGTAAAAAATTTGATTGTAACTGGTAGCACGCTTAGATAGTCAAACTGTAATTTCCGCTCTTGCATTGCGACAGTTCAAATGTTTCTCATATAATTATTTAAATAATTGAAGTTAATATTAATATTGTAATTTGCATTGTCAAAAAATACACATTTCTTGCTTCAATCTTATCTCTTATTGTGCAAGAAGCATTAAAGTCGCGCATCCCATAAAATAATCAGCAACCACGACTGCCTACGAGTCAGCGCGTGGACAGTAACTTTAGAACCATTGTGAAGGCCGCTAGTTGCAATTATGCCAGTTTATCACAATTGAAAAAAATCAGTACTCAATTTATTGGTACTAATTAATTAGGGTCAAATGGGGTAAATATGCAACACTGTGCAAAATTAGGGTAAAAGTGAAACAGCCCTGTAATTAATTAACAAATGAATTTATTCTGAAACTGCAAGTGCTATTATTTAACTTGTAGATTCATTAAGAGAATATAAAAATATGAAATTGTTGCTGCAAATTTTGTACTGTCCATGAGGTATTTTCGAAATGGGTATGAAAACATATGAATTAAATTTCATATTTTGTTGTACCGGGTGTCCCAACGGTGTGTATTTCTTCTGTGGTGCCTATAGGAATAACTTGTAGAGAAATAAAGATTAAGAAAGTTATACTAGACATCACGCGGCACATTTTAAAATTATTTTCAACTATACAGGATGTTCCAGAAAGTGTTGGTGCATACAAAGCGATTTTTTTTAATGGAACATCCTGTATATTCTTATAAATTTGGATGTCCCGCGGAGAGATGATTACAATAATATAAAGATATATTAATTTCGCTCAGCTATTTTCGTAAGAAAAAATTTTTTCTTCGAAAATTCCTTAAAAATTTACAAATTTTGAACTTATGTTGCTGACTATGCAGATGACACAGACTTACGAAAATATATCAAAATATTCTTAGGACTTTGGGCTTTTTGAAAATATGAAAAAAGTTAAAATATCTTTTAGCATTATACAGGGCAAACAGTACTTGCGAAGCACTCAGTATCTCAGGAACGACCTATTTTTTATTTCAAAAAAGGGTAGTTCTTAAACTTAGTTTTCTGCTGATACCAGGTTATATATATATATATTTTATGCAGGTTTGTGCAAGATTCAACAGGACTTTGTGCTACGTGCTATGAAAATGCAAGGAAATAAGTTAGTTGGATGTGTGATTTCGGCCAAAAAACTTCTTGAAGATCAGTGGTAGTTTCAATTAAAAATTAACAATGCCAAGAAATTATATAAAGTTATAACGTGTGTCCAACAATTATTGTAGTCCTGGGTGGCTAGGAATCAAACATTTTTAACTAATTATTGTTTCAAATGGCATTAAATACGTAAAGAAACATTTATTTGTTGTCTAACAGTCAATATTTGAGACTTCAATTCAACGATGCGAAGTCAAAAACGGCATTTATGAATGATACCACAGCCCCCCAGGACGACAATAATTGTTGGACACATGATATTATTGTAGTTTTGATGTATCTTTATTATTTGTAACAAAATAATAAACTTTTTTCGAGCTTAATAATGTCTTACTGAAATTCTTTATTTCATTCACATGCATTTTGACGTTAATTTTAAAAAGTAAAACACGCCGCACATGTTTTCTATACAGTTTTTCTCGCTCGTTAAATTTTTGCCCTGCAAATGTCAATATTACATGTAAATAATTTGGGAGTTTTTAGGTTGTTTCATGGTTGACCATCTTTGTTTCATTTTTTCCCAAAATCTAGGTTAAAAATGAAACGCTGTTTTTATTTATTTTTACTAAATGTATATTTCATTTAAACAAAAAAACATGCATAATCGATAAGATCACGTAAAACTGCATCTAATACGAAAATCATATATTTCAATTTGTGTTTTTAAGTGCCCTAAAAATCGAAAGTTGTATATTTTGTTGCATATTTACCCCACTTGACCCTATATAAATAATGGATTAAAGAATGTGCTCATAATCTAAACTTTAACGTTATCAGAAAGTAAACGATCATACAGTATACATACAGGATGATTCTTGAATACACCGACAAAAAAAATACTGATGAAAGAACAGACTTCCCAGAATATAGGGAAATTGTTTAAAAAAAATTATGTGTTTTAGTTTTCCAGAAATATTGTACCCCAAACGACGATACTTCCAACGCGAACAACTAGTAAGCGATGAACGAAATAAATACAGTTATAATAATATATTACGTAACAAGTGTAGAAAAGCGAAGTTTTATTAAACGAGTTTCGCTTGTTTAAATACGAGTGAGCGTAGCAAGCGAGTAACTTTAAAAGCCATACGAGTTTAGATAACGAGTTGCGTATACTATTTTTTCGCATTTCATGCGAATTGATTTTATTAACGTTTAATATAAGTCACTATCACATTAATAACTGTCAGAATTGATGGGCGAAAAATAATAGTAGTTAGTACGTTGCTATACAGTAATGGTTGCTATGTTGTAAAGTAACCCATTACTGTACGATTTTGAGGATTTAATATGATACGTTACTGTATGAAATGTATTATAACAGCATTATAAAAAGCGTCCTTGTTGATATTTACATGACATAAGGCGTTTATAAATTTGATGATACACCAGGCAAAATCTCCACCCTTCAGATCGCTTGATGAAGTTGCTCTTGCAGGATTCAATAATTAGTTTAAAAATTACGTAACGTTACTATTCAGGATACTTCAAATGCATTTTAAATACAAAATAGTGAAAAATATCGATTTAATAAACTGTTCACAAGAATTTTTTTAACATTTTTCCCGTAATCTGTGACATCGATTTTCTCATACGTTTTTTTTTTGTCGGTACAATTGTCATTCACCCTGTATAAACCGCTTATTGTTTTGCCTTAAATCGCTTAATCGACTAATCAGCTGATTTAGGGTAAGCGTGCTTTTCTAATATTGCAGTCATATCTATGGTATTATGTAGATAGAATTATCAAAAATCAAAATAGATCCATAGATTTGGAATTCCTGCCTATATTGCGTTTCCGGCTTTGAGTTATGTACACAATTTTTCAATTCATGTTTTTATACTTTAGAAACACTTACAATTTATTATATTATCATATGAAAATCTTATAACGATCTAATCTTTAGTAACAAAAACATGATTAATAAAATTTCAGATCCTGGGCGTCGAGAGGACGTGGAACATAATTTCATTTCATGTCCCCGACATGTCACAGCTAAACTATTTGTTCATCGATTCATTTATTCATTCGTTTAATCATTCATAAAATCACTTATTAATTCATTTATTAATATATTAATTCACTTATTCATGTTTTGCTGTTACGTTGACATTTCCTATTTAAAATTTACTTACTTTAATTTTTTAACATTTCATAACTCAAATAATTAAATTAAACACTTGTTGTAAATTAATGATTTTGTATATCATTTTAATTCTGTTTTGTAATTACAAACTTTCGACTTAATTGTAAGGTAAACTCGGCCACGCGAGATCTGAAATTTATTTTTATTTTGCTAATTGCAACAAAAAGTTGCCATTGACTAATTTTTTTAAATTTCTTATCAATTATCAAATCTTGCTGTGAAATTTGAATGGCATGCCTTATCTTTACGTAAACTAAAGGTAAGTGTCCACTTGTGACAAAATACTCTCGAGATTCAGTCTTGAGACTCAATCACCAATGGACAAAGACTTGAGAGCACTTGAGTCTTTGTCCATTGGTGATTGAGTCTCAAGACTGAATCTCGAGAGTATTTTTGTCATTTTTTGGACACTTACCTTAATAAGTAGCGTTTTCAATTGACTGCTCTAGAGCGCTCTCAGAGTATCTCCATCTTCTATTATTATATGAGGTTAAAACAAGATGAGAATACACTGACGGAGCTCTAGAGGAATGAATCGAAAACGCTATAAGTTTCTCCAAATTATACGATGTTTTTATTTTGTAAATAACGTCGAAATTATTTTAGCCACAAAAGTAACAGAAACTTACCCCTAGGTTCCATTTTTACCGAGTTGTCTGTCTCACATCAACATGTAGGTACTACCGAAACCGTGCCAAATGATATTTACAAAAAACACAAGTCTATAAAATCTCGGAAACTTTACATGGGTTCGTCCATACAATTCACTGCACTCCCGACTTTAGATGCCGAAATTTTTATTTCACGGAAAATGGCTTTTGTCAGCGAAAAGCTCCGCGTTAACGACCGGCGTTGAATAAATAACACGTAAAGAGTGTGTCGTCTCGCCTTCGTTTTTTGTTTTTCACGGCCAAGGCGATGATTTTTGCTGTGCTTAGCTTGCTCATCAGATATTTGCTTAGTCACATTGCACTTCTTGTACGAATTTGTGGCAAGTACACCTGCAAAAAAATTCTCTGATATTTGAGTGATATAATAAGCGCTTTCTATTTACGCAAAATCTCACTTAATCTCAGTTGCCTCACTTCGACTCAGAAAAAATGTATTGTTCTATTTGGAAGTTAAGAAGTGAGCCAAACTGAGATTTTTACCTCCCCCTTACCCCAACTGCACAACCTCGGTAGGTACTTCACTTGGCTCAGTTTGATGGTGGGGTGAAGATAAACGAATCAAAATATCAGACACTACCAAACGAAAAACGTTTTATGAATGACGGTTTTATAAACATAAAGGTTTAAAAAGTAAGGTTAAGTACGTGCTGTTATACGTGCGAACGATAAATTTGCAAGTTCTAGTCTGTGGTTCTAGTATAATAAAAAATGTCCCAAATAAATTATACAACAGGAGACCAATGGATATTAAACGATCAGGGTATGATAAAAAATGTTGTATACTACAAAGGATAAACTTATTATTTATTTGCACTTATCCTGATAACATTAATTTTTGACGAACTTATGAAATCGCTAGCCATTTTAAGGTTATTGAGACTTGAGACTCACTAACAACTGAGCATCGCGTTCTTTTTGACACTGCAAATCCAAGTGAGATTTAAGTGAAACAAGTAAGTTATCTCACTTCGGCTCAGCTCAGTTCAATGCTAAATAGAAAGCCCTTGATGTGGCATGTGGATGGTACCGCACTATTGACTGAAAAATAAATTACGATTCTTTTTTAACAGTAGAAACAGATTACTTTTATTTCAAAATAAATGAAAGTGAATATGCACTATCGCGGCCTTAAAATTTCGCACGATTCAATTTTCTACTGTAAATATGGCTTTCTTTAATGGCTTGTCAAAAATAATCATTTTAAACGTCAGATTTCAAATGTAATGTTAAGTTGCAGCCTCAAGTTGTGCTTTCTGAAGGAGGGAAGAGTTCTGCAATCGCAAAATTAGAAGATAGTTGGTTGCTACTTTCATTCTGTTATTTCAATTCTAATACTTTACTACCTTGCCATTCTTAAAATATAACCAAACAATCCGACTTTTGGTTAAATGTCTATAGTGTCAAAATTGAGAAAAAAAAGCCTATTCTACAATTTAGAGAAATTCTGGCTTCTAGATAAAAAATCGTGCGAAATTTTAAGGCCCCGATGGTACATGTTCTTCTATATGCCCGGAAAGAAATTTGATTTTATATACAGTATGTCTAATTAAAGAACCCAAAACTCAATTTCTTCTAAAATCAAAAAGTGGTGGTGTGCGCAAAATTGATTAACAATTTTCAATGGACACATCTCAAAATTAATGGTAGTTATACAGTGAGTGATAACAAAATATTTCAAACTGACACCCACATCTTTTTTTTCTTGCTTGTTTTCTGTTAATTTCTTCAATATCCTCTGTGTCCTTTACGCAAATGTTACAACTGGCGAGCAAATAAAAATCAAATTAGAGTAGGCAATGCAAAGAAAATGTATGTCTGTGATTAAATAAAAAGTCAATAAATTTAACGGTTCATGAATGTATTACATTAAATAATTCAGTTAATCACAGGCACTGCACCGCCTACTCTAATCTGATTTTCTTTGCTCGCTTTTTATATTTTCATGTTTTATAATACTACCCTCTCCCTCTATTGCCCGACGGTTTTGATCTTCTCCACTAAACACACATATCAATATATGGCCTCCTTCTACCTCTATCCTTTCTTTTTCGTTTTTATTCTACCTAAAATTCCTCATCAGCACTTTCAAATTCGTTCCCTAATTCATGTTTTCTTCTGGCAATCTATGTTCCTATTTTGCAAATTTTTCCTTTACAAATTTGTAGTCTTGATAATTTTCTTTCATTTATTCCTTTCTTGTTCTTTTCTTTAAAATTTTATTTATACATTACAAACACAAAGCCCACAACGATGTACGCAAAAACAACTAATGATTTTAAAATCAGTTGCAATTATACAAAGTGATACAAACATATTGCAATTGTCACCAATTTCGTTTTTTAAATAACGCTCTCCCTTTTTTATTGCAGATCTTAATTATACTTAAGAAAAATTAAAGGGTTTGGTAGAAAAAGGTTTTACTTCAAAGTACAATAGTTAAAACGAAAATTATTATTATTTTGAATTTATTTTGATAGAAAGTAGGGCTTTCTTAAAAATACAGTTCGCTTCTTGCAAATAGCTGCTACATTTTTATTAGATTGCATCATTTCGATGCAAGTTGAGAAAACTTTGTAGATTTTTAAACAACACCGTCAATTTTTCACTATTGAATCGTGTAGAGCTTTCAGTTTCCCATCAAACTGGTGCAGCTATACGAGTATTTCCAATTTAATTTTAACATAAGGGAGTTATTTCGATTTTACGATTTTTGGAAATAAAGTAGACAAACTTTGAAATTGAGAGAGAAAAGAAGAAACGAGAAAAGTAATTTATTAAGAAGTGAGTACTTATTCTAACCATATGACGAGCTTCTTGGGAACACCTCACATGTCCACTTTTGCCGAAATCGTAATTTCACTGCCATCTTCGCTTATAACTGTAGAGCTATCAATTCCTATACTGAGATTCTGTAAACATCTCATAGGAGCTGAAATATAACGTAGCAAAATCTGTGGGTTTCTGTCACGTGTCCTGGACATATGATGTTTTTGCTAGAATTCGAGCGGACATGTGAGACTTTTACAAAAACCCACAGATTTTGCTACGTTATATTCCGGCTCCTATGAGATATTTACAGAATCTCAGTATAGGAATTGATAGCTCTACAGTTATAAACGAAGAGGGCAGTGAAATGGTGATTTCGGCAAAAATGGACATGTGAGGATTTTCCAAGAAGCTTGTGATATGATTGCATTAAAAGTTCCTCACTTCCTTTCGCCCACTTTTTTCTTTTTCTCTCGTGTGCAATAAATATAATAAATAAATGCACGTAATGCAAGTAATTGTAAAAAATGTTAAGTTAGAAACGCAACACCAGAACTTGGAGGGAAAAAAATCTTAGTAAGAATATGAATGGCAAGAAGAAAAAAAGAACAACAGACAATCACATATCTGCAATATTCTTTTAATCATTAGTTCCTTTCCTTTTTCTTTCCGCTCATTAAATTAGAAAAAAAATGCAAGAGGTGATACCGATGAAATATTGAAAACAAGCTACGGAAAAAAAACAAGAATAATAAAATAAGAAAAGAATAAATGGCAAAAAGAAAAAAGGACAATTAAGGGTCATGTAATCATATTAGACTACTTTTCTTTTTCTTATTTATTATCCTTCTTTTCCTGATCTGCTCCTCATTTTACTAAATTATCTTTTCTTCCGTGAAAACACCGTTCACAACAAATTTAATAACAATGCAAGAAATGTGTCGACTGGAGCTTGAAACACAAAAAGAGAGATGCAAACAGGTATACAAAAAAGAGAGATATAAACGTATAAATTGCTAGAAGAAGAAAATTAAGAAGATAAATACAAGAGAGTAGACCAAATAAATGTAGAAGTACTTCACTGCCCACCTACTTAAAATCCTCACCATAATAAAAAAAAGAAAAATGGTAAAAGTAGAAAGAATCAAACCTGAGAAAGGAAAATATTAAAATACCTAATAAATGTTGGAAAAAAACCAAAGACTAAGCGAAAAAACAGTGTAAGCGTATTATTATTAACGACATCCTTGAAAAATTATTAAGAACTTTATATGCTAGATAGACGTGGTATCTAATAAAGAGAACGAAAAGATATACAGTGCAGCAAAAAAATTAACAGGAGCGAAAATGAAAATAATTAAAATTTCTTCTTCTTCATTATCTTCAAATAGATCCTCGGCATATTTTCCTTCATTACTTCATGGGGATATAAGCTGATGGCATGTATGATTGTATCCTGAGCGGTGAGGTCTTCCTTCTCATGGTTTATTTACTGGTAGCATTTTTCGATTCAAATAATCCTATCCATCTCATTATGTCTTCTTCTCATTATGGAGCTTCTACTTTTACTTTCCACGTATATGTGTTTATATTTCTATGTCATACTTTGCAAATATCTTGAAGTTTTGACTACTTTAACGAGGATGCGTAAATGGAGATACTAAAGTCATTGGATCATAAAAACAAATGAAGACACTGCAACCATTGGTAACAACAAGAGCAAATAAAAAGTGAGCAAATAAAAATCAGATTAGAGTAGGCGGTGCAAAGAAGATGTATGTCTGTGATTAACTGAATTAATTAATGTAATACATTCATGGATTGTCAGATTTATTGACTTTTTATTTAATCACAGACACACATTTTCTTTGCACCGCCTGCTCTAATCTGATTTTTATTTGCTCACAGGTTATAATGGGAAGATAAAAATGGAAACTCTCCAGATTTTAATTAAATAACGAAAAGGTTTAATAGGTGGCTTGCTAGAGAGAAAAGAAGAAGAAAAAATAGAAAATGAATGGACGATCAAACGAAAAGAAATAGTTAAAATGAAAGAGATGGAAATAAGAAAGAATTGAAAAAACTAAACAATTAAAATAAGTAAACAAATCTGAGGGAACAAACAATGACAAACAAGGACAAGGAAAATGTTGGTATGTATCACTTCAAAGTAAATGTAAAATGTTCTCTACCGAAAACAGCGTTAATAGCGTTTTCGTCTTTCCGAGTCCTTGTTTTTTAGCGCCGCAGGATAATTTAAAAGTCGCCCGGGCGGTTTTGCGTCGGGCGACTAATGTATTTTTGAGCACACTTTAAAAGCTGTTTTTGCGCCACACTTTCATGACTTTATTGACTTTCTTACGCTTCGAGGGATTACACACTTACCGAAGAAGAACGATTAAGCAACAGGTGCAGGTCATTTATTTTGTGAGTGAAATTTTACGTTTTCGACTAATGGTTTTTACACGGGCTGCCTTACGTTCATATCAAAGTCAATCAATTGATGCTTACATGGATTATCACAGTATAAGGAACAGTTCAAAAGGAATTCAAAATTGAAAGTAAAAAAAGGGATTTTATGTTTCAATTAAAAGGGAATGAAGAGAAAAGAGCAGTCTAAAATAAATCAGAGTAAGTTTTATGAGGGGACGTTTTCCATCAAGTGGAAATTGAAGTTGCAGCAAAAGGACTGAAAATAAATTAAAAGAAACGCAAATTTAAGAAGGTAATCCTTCGTTTGCCTCATTTTATTATTATCAATATAAATTCGCTTTCAATTTTCTTTTCTACCTTTGGATTAAATACCTAATATTAATTTTCAGGGGTATTAACATTTAATTCTTCATTTTTTTTTAATTCACACGGTTCAAGTATCGAATTGTATAAACAAAATGTGTTTTCAAAAATGAATTTACAAAGTGGAAACAGCACCGAAGGAAATCAGATCTCTCGCCATTCATCATGAGTTTACATGGCGATCTAGGCTTTAAGTTCGCTCACTTGATTTATGGCTTACAAATTGATGTAATGCCAACGTAAATAACCATAAATCACGTTCAGTTATGCCGGAGTCGCCGCCAAATAACATCTATTCTCCTCCGGTGAAGCGCTGAAGCGGCGTTGAAATGGGTTTAGGCGTTGATTAAAATTTCTAATTTCATTTTCTAGACTTTGCTTGCTGCTAATTGAATTATTTTTTAACACTGGGGGAATACCCGTGATGTCGCAAATTGCTAAATAACAATATAACAATTACAACGAATTGTCTCTCCCTCCATATATTTATAAACAAGCTAGAAAAACTTTTTTTAAAAGTCACATTAAATGTGCTGATTTCAAGGAAAATTGGCAAACCAAAAGGAGAATATAGTCTTGAAAACTGCAGTTTGAGAAATAGATGTTCCGATGTGGGCAGGTATAATCGAAACTTTAAACTTCCCTTCAGTTATTCCTAAATTCATAATTAGTTCAAATTTATTAATATATGAGGAAAATGAACCAGAAAGTTGGTGTCAAAAGTCATCCTGAAAACAACAGTATATCCTCAAAGGACTTAATTAGGTACACTTAAAACCACCCGTGAAGTGTGCATAAACGAAGCCCAAGAAAAAAAAGCTCTAAACCGAGCTTTGAGCTTCCTCGCGGTGAAAGAGAAGTTGACTTAGGATATAATGTTAATAAGCGAACCGACTCACTGGGTAATGAGGTACACGAAAGTCGTTTCAGGAGATTGGGCGAGGCGACGTAAGTAAGTAAATGTTAATAGATTCTTGCTTCAATCGCGGAGGGTAAACAGTGATAAAAGGTTTCGAAACACCGAATGCAAATTGAGTACGTAATTGCATGCAAGCGGACCGGAAAATACATGCTGCGGACACGTCGCAGGGCCATCGTCTCTGTTGGGAAAATTGGAAAATCGCGCCGGACTCGTTTCATATTCCCGTTAAATTACCCTTCGGGATTTGGATTTCGTGTTAACTTTTGCAATTAAAAGTGTAATAATATGCATGCCGTGGAATATTGCGAAGTAGGTACCACCGCAGCAGAAGTATTCTTTTGATGGAAGCTCTTTTTACATTCAAGTTTAATTAGATTAATATTACTATCCTGAAAGCAGCGATTTTTATCATATGTAATGAGAAGAGCTGAATATGCAGAACATGTTAAGACCTTATGGTCAACTTCTTGAGCTACACTCCGAATTGCGGCACATCTCTTTCCCATCACGTAAACGAACATTAATGATATGACTATAGACGCTGGACACTTATTGTATACATTTTTAATTAAAAAAATCGTTAATTATAAAACTACTGATAATGGATAATTTCTTTGCTTTGTTTGAATTTTTTAAAGAAAATAACAATTTCGTAATCACTTTTTAGGGACAGCTTAAAAAAATCGCACAATTCTTATGTTTCGCTATCGACTGACAGCTTCTTCTCTTGAAGAATCGGTTAACGCCTTTTCCTCCTGAAACAATAAGAAATATGCGAACTTCTTCTCCTAAAGAATCGGTTGACACCTTTTCCTCTTGAAACAATAAGAATTATGCGAACTTTAAACTGCTTATGAGAAATGTATTACAAAATTGTTAACATTGTTATATGTACAATTAAACTTGAATTATTTTAGTTTCTTCACTTCCATATCTTCTTACTGGAGGAGCTCTACTCTCTATCTATATTGATCATTTCTGAAGATATACCGACGCTGTTCTCTGTCGCTGCTTTGGTTTAGATTCAATAGTTACAAAATTTAAATTTTTCGCAAAACCTCTCTATTCTGTCGAGATGTGTCAAAATAAAAGTAGACTTGTAGACATTCGTTAAGTAAACTGAATCTGGACGCATTTATAAATAGAAACAATTGAATAAGAAGATAAAAGTCCATAATAATAAATCAAGAATCAAGACAAAAAATTAAAATGGATACGACCCCCAAGAAACATTTGGAAAGAAGGAAAAGAAGATGAGGACAATAGAATACACAAGAAGAAGATGAAAAGGAAACAGAAATGCAGGAGGAAATAAAAATAAGATGCCAAAAGAAATGGAGTCATTGAGGTCATACTTGTATACACGAAAGGAGACAATGAAATGTGTAAAAATTATGGAACAAATAACATTTCTAAATGTCGTACATAAGATCTTGTCAAATTTTATAAACAGTACAGATCAACAATCAATGCAATACCTACATACCTTAAGGAAGTACAAGCCGAGAACAACAAAATACAAGAATAAGAAGAAGAAAAGGGAGTAAAAATGCAGAAGGAAATAAAAAAAATTGCAGAATGGCAAAATCCAAGGAGAAGACGAAATAGAAGCAGAATTGTTGAAATATGGAGAACAACTTACAAACAAATTCATCTGCTGGGAGGAAATATACCGAGCGTTTAAAAAGTGCAGAAGGGAGAGAGCGCGAGAAATTAATAACAGAAGTCAAAGCTGTGCTCGAAAATGTGTGGAAGAGAAGTGAAAGCTTGACTGCTCAGAATGTAGAAGCTGAACAAGCTCAAGCACTTACTGCCGAGATATATTTACAACAAAAATCAGCATATCTTTAATGTTTGACTGAATCAAATAGTTACGATTACAAAAATAAACGAAAAAAATGATTTTTTTAGTTTATGAATTTTTTTATAAATTACATTAACACTTGGTCAATTCCCCACGTCGTTAACAGGAACAATTTGATTTTTTCTCGAACATTTATTCCCTAATGCATATGATAAAATATTCTGAGTTATAAATCATTTGGAATTTTCCTTTCGACGATGTCGTGCGCAGAAATGTGAAGACTTAAGATTCTCTATGATTTTTTTTCCAGCTTAGAGCCTGGGCTTTTTTCGTTTTCATTAATATTTTAGCCATGTTCACCTTCTTCACCGCTTATCAATTTCTGCTTACCCTATATGGTCTAAGCCAGCGATGGGCAAAGCGCTTGAAAAGAGCCACTCCCCACTCTCGATTGTTTAGGAAAATCCAAATGCGTAATGGCTTCTATGTCCAAACATTCAGGCATCGGCATGTAACAAGCAATACGCGTATCAACGATTAAAAAAAGTACCCAGTCATTTAGGCCCAGTTGTACAATGCCAGTTTAAATTTAAGCTGAAGCTTAAACCCATAACAACGGTTATTTCAACAATTGTTGTTAAGGGTTTAAGCTTTGGCTTAGAGTTAAGCTGGAATTGTGCAACTGGACCTTAATATGGGAAATGGCAAAGCGAATATTTTTTTAAACAGGTATGGGAGCAAGATTCTTTAATAAATAGGGTAATGCACAATGGTTTGTATGCAAAAAGAATCTTAAAGTTCAATAAAAAAAACGTGATTACAGAACATACCGTCAACAATTTCTTACATCGCTTGGACAAAACCGACCCCTGGCGCTGTCGCTTCCTTGCCCAACGCTTAACATGGTGGGGGTACACTTCCCCATTTGTGCCCATCTCTGGACTAAACCATTCTGTTAATGTTCGTTTTATCTGGTTAAACGTTCCGAACATTGTAATTGATTTGGTTACATTTTTTTCCGACCCAACACTTCATTTATCGTAAACCTAACTTTCCACCCAAATAAATTTTGAACTGCTGAAGTAGGTAAAAGGTCATCGTACAGAATAATACGGCAGCTAGACATGATATTGACATTTTCCTTTCAAATAGAACATAGCACAATTGGCCCGCGAAATTATGAACAATAACTTTGCTTTTTTAAAGCCCGAATTCCTTATTACCATTTTCTTATACAACATGTAGTACATAAACTCATTATTGCTCTACGTTGTCTCAGAATTTCCCAAATCATGACTCATGTGCAGTGTTGTAACAGATACATTTTTCAAAGTATCTAGATTCAGATACAGATACTTACCTTAATTTGTAACTAGATACAGTTACATATACTTCTTTTTGAAAAGTAACTAGATCCAGATACAGATACAGCATAAATGTATCTAGATACCTTTTAGATACGTACATATGTTATTTATAATATGTGCAGGGTGGATCAATTTCAATGTCTCTTATGGGCATCTCTGTAACTATAAGAGATAGAAAAAAACTAGTGGCCAAGTCTCGATCTCTTTTTTAGAGATAAAATCAATAGACTAAACAAAAATTGACTATCTTCTTTTGTTTTCGAGCCCGTAAGAGACATCGAAATTGATCCAACCTGTACATACAGGGTGGGCTAACAATGCATGATCGGAAGATTCTGGCGTTACTGATTAATATTTTTAAAATTGCATTAACATACATATCGGTTAGATGCACAATCTAAAATTATTTAGATATGTACAGAATGTTCCGTAAGAGTGTGGCAATTCTAATTTACATCTTTTTAAATGGAATACTCTGTACTGGGTGCTTAAAAATTCGTGATTCTTTAGAGATATGGAGGTTACAAGATTGGAATTTGAAATTTTTACCAATTCTGAATATTTCAACAATTTTTATAGTGGAAGACCTATTTAAAATGATGTTCAACAATAATTTTTATTTAAAATCAATAAATAGTACATGTTTTTCATAAATTATCATCAAAATGATCTGACCATCAAGCTATTAATTTGGTAAGTAACTGCATTTAATTACCTATGAATTTACGTTGACTGAATATGTATTGTTTAATATCAGTCAACAGACACATAAACATAAGGCAGCATTTTTTTAACATTTCTTCCATGCTCAGAGGGTGTCCCTGAATAATGCACAATCGCGCTGTTTTGCCATTTTTTAAGTACTCTGTATATTATTGCACGATTATAATAGCTTAGGCAGATTGGATTAAAATAATATAGGGTTTTATTGATCTAAAGTTTATAGTTTTCAAGATAGTGACAATTTATCGTTAAAAAATAGCAAAATTTGTTACTCTGTAAATCTGTTATTTTTAAATATTTGACCTTGAATTTTGGTAAATATATTATTGCGATCAGTCACTACGGTCGCCTTACTTGACATAATCGCAACCACACAACGAACGAAAAACGTTCACAAGTTCTAGGATTATAAAATGGATATGCACAGAAACCATATTGAAAAAAAAATTATTTTTGTTTAAAAAATGTATCTGTGTATCTAAATGATCAGATACATACATAAATGTAACTAAATACAGTTACAGATACCAAGTACTACAATGTAACTAGTTACAGATACAGATACACTGAAATTATCTAGATACGGTATCTAGATACTTGTAACTAGATATGTTACAACACTGCTCATGTGGCTTCATCGAAGAAGACTGCTTCAAGATCTTCACACACATACAAAATATTTTATTACATTATATTTATAAATATTAATTTATAATTAATTAATCGAACAAAATAAAACCCATGTTACAAATTAGCGGAAACATATTTAAAAAATTCCGTGTTAAATCAGAACGAAATAAAAATTTACCCTAGAAGCATGTTACTACAATGCCTGTGGAACTCAACGCTAATAGTAATAAAGCAGTCCCATAAACTTTTATGGTTATTAGCTGAATTATAGCATGACCTTAACACAGCTTACGCATTATACCTACACCTGAAAACGAGAGAATAGAGGTGAGGTTTTTTACCAAATAATTATCAGCATTTGTGACATGACTATTTAGAGTAGATAAACTAAGATGATGGTGTTTAAATTGCTGGGAATATTTGGAAATTGTCTGCTTTTATTAAAGAGTTAGACGATCGGACGAACCTTACATTACAGATGATCGTAAAAGCTTCCGCACTGATGTGAAGGTCGGAATTTCAGACATAAAACAACAAAACTTTATTAGATACAGCTGCGGAAGTCATGAATTTTCATTCTACGTAATCACTAGTACCGTTCTACAATTTTCGGTATAATTTTCAACTGCAATTTTCTCGAAAACTATTAATTTTTGATTAAGGTGATATTAGATCAATCGTTACTATTTATGGTGAAATATTACGGGTTTTAAGCTTGTGAAAATAACTCTGTGTAAAAGTGTATACTATCTAATTAAAATTATATTAAATGTGTAAATGAAAAATGTCCTCAAATGCTTCTGCTTTTGCTTTCGAGAAAGAAGACACACATGACAAGTTTAATATATTTCTATTAATTTTTTTAACTAATTCATTTTTTAATTACTGAAATAAATTTAAATTACGGGTATGTATAAAAGTATGCTTCAGTAAACGCTTCAAATCGTTTTCTAAAACAATAAGTAATTTTTTCAGTAAAGCGTAAATCTTTATATTTCAAGACGAGTTCTTTAAAAATGCATTTGCAACGTCCTCAAATCCTCAATCTCGCTGGTGAACGTTTTACTACAAAAAACAAAACAAATTATTTTCGTAACAGGCAAAGCAACATTGCACCAAAAGAAAAAGGAAACAGACGACTGCTTCACTTAGCGCGGTGCGTGATTTTTCCAGAAAGAAAAGCGAAGCAAAACTATACCGACATGCACACACACACACAGTGCCTTGAGGGAATCATAAAGTATACGATGTCGTGTATGTACGTGTTCCTACTAGCTCGCATTATTTCAATGTTTTGACCCGGAAAAAAGTTCAAACGCCCGCCTACGGCTGTCGATTTAAAAACGAACAGACTGGAAGCTATTTGCAATGGAAATTTATGCAGATCAATGCAAAAATAATTGGTACAAACATTATTATAGACTGAAACATATGCAATAAATGCGAAGAAAAATTATTGAATGAGAAATTAAAGATCCATGCAAAACCTTGAATGCGAAATGTGTCAGAAATTCGTGACCTCACAGTATATGCAATCATTTTAGGGGTGCTCTAGACGTAGTCATTAATAAACGTCTCAGAGAAAATGTAACTTTTAAGCTTGGGAGACCCTCTATAAGGATTATGATGTTAATAATAAAAAATAAAAGTACACAAATGACACAAATATTCGTTCACGGGGTTGCAAATTACACATTTGTTTGTCCTCTTTCTTGGTATTAGAAAAAGGAAGTAAATGAAATACTTAATTTCTACCTGACCTAAAGCTACCTGGCCTAAAGCCGAAATTTATTGTTGACAATATCCTAAAGATGAAAAAGGTAAACATTGAGACCTTTAGTCGCCTTCTACGACCCGCGAATTACACTTCGGGGCATTCTAACAAGCCTTAACCACAGGCTGAAACTCCAATAGATTTCCACCCAAAATACAGAAATTTAGTCGGCAACAGCTCCACGATGGTCATGCAGGACGACATGCTTAGAATGACCGATCAAGTCGGAAAGAGCACGAGTCCACCGGCCGGAAAAACAAAACACCTAAAGTGTTCCCAACTATCACTTTCAAACAGCAAACAACTTAACAAAACCAAGAGCTCGCATACGAACAAAACAAACCCCCAAGTTAAAACAAAAAAAAAGAAAGGTTCCTAGAGGAATTAGAAAGAAACGATTAAATGTAAACGAAAATAGTCAAATATGTTAACGCGAAAATTGAAGCGTAACGTCGGTGTAACTGTAAAAACAAATAATGTTGCTCCTGTCTAAATTTTTATGTATTATTCAGAATCTATTTCATTTGAAAAAAACACTCAGTATGCCATTGATTTAATTAAACGAAAAACATTACGTTCATCCGCATTTACGAGACGAGACAAATAATTTGTTTCAACGATTTCCACCTGAACTGGACAGTAAAGTCCAATGAAATTAAAAACGATTTATTGCGAACTTTTTTTTTTATTCTTTCATTCACCGCAAAACGCTCAACACAAGTGGTTAATGTCATTAAATGAACTTCTGTATTCCCATTTAGGTACATGGGTTTTTTTTTTCAACAAAATGTGAAATTAATTTCGGTGCGTTGTCACTTTTATTGACAGTATATTTTATTAAATTTGCAAAATGACAACCTGAAAAATCGCCGGCGATACAGAACAAAACGGCGTGTAAATAACTGGGAATTTATTATTGCCGATGAAATGATAATATCATTTCGAACGCTGATATAATTATTTTCCATCTATATTTATATCTAAATTGTCAGTTTCCTGGCCCACAATTACCAAATTATATAACAATATGTATTTTTCGGGAATATGCTTCGCTAATATTATACATAATATTAAACAATTTATTCCAAATTTTCAGTTGAATAAATTATAAAAATGCTTGCGGAAATATTTATTGGCTTATTGGCCCTGACTAATAAGTTTACGATCACGTAACCGATTAGACTAATTTCAATTCGTCCAGTTCATGTCGAAAAATAAAAGTTTCTTTTTTTAAAGGAAAGAGTTGTTTTTGGAAATCGTTCTCGTAACTTTTGGGACAGACCTCGTACTTCGATTTTTTTTTAAATGCAGTGTAATAAATGACGTAAATCATCAACGAACAGCGAAAGTCTCGTCCGAACCGTAAAATTTAACGTCGTGCGATTAAATTTCAGTAATCGACATTATAATGGATTTCAGCATTAACGATTGAAAATAAGACTAACAAGGGCGGACAGCCAAAGCGTAATGCCCTAATTTCGCTGCGAGCGTAATAACTCGTTATAGTTCAGGAATTTGACCGTACACTCTAATAATTTCAGATCGGAGCCATTAATCTTAATTTGCGTGGAAAACCTCGGCGCGAGGAACAATTTTAGTACCCCGTTTTCCCACACCACCCTTAATGTTGCAAGGTAAATTTTTAGAAACATCTTCGAACTGGGCGTCATTAATTATTGAGGTACTTAGCTTGTCCATTATTAGGAAGTTGAATATAATTTATGGCTGCGTATTTTATTAATAATTTAAAACTCAGCTCGAAAAGTCTCTTGGGGAAAGCGCATCTCAATCATCATGATTGGAAAAAGTTCTCGTCCACATTCGATTTCGTTTTATGGAACGACAGAATTTAATATCCTCCTTATTTCAAATTTTATAGAGTGGGAGGCAATTTATTAACGTCAGTTTGGACAAAAAAAATTACCTACAAAATGCATTTTTATGCAAAAGGAAATCTCGCATTCTTCTATTTGCGTTTTAATTTTAATTTTTAGTCCAACTGGAATGAAGTTTCAGGAAACGCAAACTCCACTCCCAATGGACGCAGTACATGCAAATGCGTGCCGAAACGCCGCTAAAATAACGAATTATATTCGAGTTCGCGACTTGCTGGGATGGTAATGCAGCTTCAGCCCCAGAAGGCGCACCGGCAACAGGAAAAACTGCGGATTAAATTTTAACGTGGCCTGAAATGAACGCAGGAATTATATAACGTTTGAATGGGACGAGGAAGTGGAATAAAATGTAAATACGGGGAGTATTAAGCGACAAGGATATTCGTTCTGTGAAATATATCAAATTATATTAAATGCGTTTCATGTTTGCCTTCGCCTATTCATTCTAAAGAGATCTCTGCACCTGTTGCAAAATGTCATATTAAAATTCTTTGAAACGAGAATAAATATGTTACAGGTTTTTAATAACCAGAAACTCTTCTAAAATGGAGATGGATGTTTACAGATCCTCTCATCGTGTATAGTTACATTTTTTTTTAATTTATTTGAATATATTAAGAAATGGATAAGCTTCTTAAATTGCAAGTACTCTCCTAATGCATGGGCATTTAAAATTTTTACGGGATACTAAAAAGCACGAAATGAAGAAAATTTAATGGAATACGTTCATCATATTCGTGCGCTTTATCGGCTTTAAAACTTCACAGAATGCATACATTAAGGAAGCTCAAGAAGACGATGATAAAAACGCTGCTTCATTTGCATGCGATTTTAATTTCAAAATCTGGTCTTCCCCGCGCCTCATTTGTGCCAAGACAATGAAATCGTTCCTTTTTTTGTTTCAATCCAAATCAGGATAATGAGGTGTTTGTATAAAGGTGGCCCATGAATTTGTAACGTGCTAATTTCATCGAATATATTTGTTTAACCAGTAGGAATGAGTTTTATGGGGGCAAGACAGGTCATAAATTATGAAAGCCGTAAAGTAACTTCGGACATTTTCATGATGAACTGCCGTACGTGCTTAATTTCATGTTCCTGCGAAACTTCCTTCGTGCAATGGGGGATAATTTTGATACAAGTTGCACCTCAACGACAAAGTTTACGCTACGTAGTAAACACCGCGTAATAAACGAAAGTTCAAGAGAAGATACAACGCAAGAAACAAAGTAGTTTTCTACTTTTCATTGTTTTATTTATACATATAAGTATGAAACTGGAAATTGAAGTTTCAAGTTAAATTTCTTTACTTATCCAATCCGTTTTCTACATTTCAGTTTAAGCTCTTTCAGTCTTCGACCATCTTTGTTCCACTTTTCCAATCCCCATTAATTAAAGTCTGTACCATTAGCTCTTTTCATTTTTTTCTTTCCCATACTATTTTTGCAAATCTTGTTTGTGCCATTCTCTCCATATATCCTAACCAATATGTCCTTACTCTCTTATTTGTCTCAAATTTCTTTATAATATCTTAATTTATTCAAGTATATGCTATTAACACATTTCTGTTCTTAACTTCCCTCTTAATAATCAACATTGTCAACAGTTATATATATATATATATAATTTGGGAAACTGAAAATGACTTTTTTAAATTAAATTTTGGTGGAGGCGCCGTGCCGATTAAATGAAATTTAATTATCGCAAACTAATGTTGTTTCATTTCCTTTCTGTTTGTCTTAGCGAAGGCACAGAGAAAATGTCAGATTGATTATCCCTCGCGTTTAAAAACAGGCACGCCTCGAAGATGAAAGTGCAGTCGAAACGGCGACTTCAAAGAACACGTACCGATTAAGTACTGAGGCATTCCGAACGCTCCGCTGAAATTTAAATGAGAATTTAATTCTGCCTTTGTGAGGAGAGCTTCTGAACACTATTAAGTATTAAGGGATACTCTATTAGAAGTTGTGCTCGTGCACAAACTATTAAGTGCGGTGCGCCAAAGCCACTGCGTCAAATAAAAATTCGATCAATTTAAACCCTGTCAGTCCTCAATTTTGAATTCAATGAAAAGAAAACTAATTGGAACGTTTTATATTGAAAAATAGTTAATTTAAAATTTTGGTGATTATTCGAAAATCATTTTGGAAGGGTTCTCAATTAAAAGTAACTTGCCATTACCTTATTCAAGTAGCTACTTAAGACTTTAACGGTTTGGCAAATTTTCCCTATTTTGTTCGAAGCAATCTGTATAATTTATAAACATATACATAATAAGAGAGTAAAACAAATCTCTACATTTTCTAAATTATTTCCAGATTTGGAGATTCGATCTCCAAGATTTACCGGGTCAAGTTGGTTGGCATTTCCGGCCCTACGAGGCGCATACAAGCACGTTCAAGTCACCCTCGAACTCCGTCCGGAGGCCTACGATGGTATCTTTTTCTTGACAGGCGAACGAGATGACATGGCCGGGGATTTCATGGCCCTCCTGCTACATCAGGGCTTCGTGGAGTTTCGGTAAGCATTTCATGAAATTCTAATTTGGCTTTAGTCCTCCACTGCCGCCCTCGTGCTCGCGTATATAAACTACGAATGAAGTCGTTCCGTCGCGGCTGTGCAACAAAATTTAATTTAAAACTTTCGAGCCACACACATCGAACGCCAGAAACGAAATTTGGAACAAGTACGTCGTTCGCACGATGCTCCAATTAACTTGTCGCTGTAAATTATCAGAACTTCCCTTCTGAGTTGTAATTTTATTTATTTTATAATCTCTTGCATCAGATCTTTAGTAGAGGTCCAAAAATAGAAACTTGAATTCAAAAACATCCTTTATTAAAATGGAAGACCTATAACCCATAATACCACCTTCTGGAGGACAACTAAATTATTCATTCGTACAGTCCAGTATCGATAAAGAAATCGTTCTAGAGGTTCCACATTGGTATCGACTCATTTCAGGTTATGCCACGTGTTGAATGTATAATATGGCTATTTATATAGTTATCGTCTTCGGTGATGCGTTACGTTCCGTTTCAGTTGACATTGGATGTCAATTCCTTAACATAACCCCAATAGAAAGGACATGGTATTACGGTGTGAGTCCATTCAGTTACCGAACTAGCTTTGATATCGAAACGTCGAATTATTAAAATAAATCTGGAATAGAATAAACTAACAATAAAAGAAATAGAAAAGAAATTATATAATAAATGTTACTACTACTAAAAAAAAAGGTGTGTGAGTTTTCTCGAATTTATAGGAGCTAATAATATATAAATTTTAATGTTGAGGTTCGTCCTTGTAAACGTCCTTATGTATCGAGCGTTGAAAACGAAATGCGAACACATTCGCACGGCGTCGCCACAATTAACTTGTCACTTTAAATTTCGGAGCGTTCCCGCTCCGAAATTAACTTTCTTTTAATTTTGTAACGTCCTATTTCGTATACCGACATCCCTTTTTTTAATTAAAGCCTCACTAGTTGGGAACACACACACGGGAGCGTTTAAAATAATTACAGTTACTTTCCATTTAATTTGGAAACTCTTTATTTTATTGCTGCTAACGAGGGTTTCCCCCGACACGGTTTTCGGCGATGCGGATTGCGAGTTAAATAATGAAAACATTTTGGGGAATATGATTTTGTAAAAATTATTTGAAAATGTTGCCGGAGAAAATATAAACCTCGCCATCCAAACGCTACATACTAGGTGGTTCTTGAATAAACCGATAAAGAAAAAAGAATAAAGATCACAGAACATGGGAAAAACATTAGAAAATGTTTGTGTACTTTAGTTTTCCAGAAATAATTAATAGAGTATTGTACCCCAAACGACGATATTTCCATGGCGAACAAATAGTAGGCGATGGACGAAATAAATAACCGCATTGTAGAAACGAGTGGATTCACAAACGTTCTTGTCGATGTTTACATGACATAAGGCGTTTATAAATTTTATGATATACCGGGCAAAATCTCCATTATTCAGATCGCCTAGTGGCCTTTTTCTTTCAGGATTCAATAACTAATTAAAAAAGGACAAATATATTTTAAATAATAAATTTATTAGAAAGATTCATACAATTAATATTTAATTTAAACTGAAGCTTACATTGGGAAATTTATTTTATTCGT
This sequence comes from Dorcus parallelipipedus, assembly GCA_958336345.1. Classification (NCBI taxonomy): domain Eukaryota; kingdom Metazoa; phylum Arthropoda; class Insecta; order Coleoptera; family Lucanidae; genus Dorcus; species Dorcus parallelipipedus. The sequence continues at coordinate 31,776,821 of OY284479.1, read as the reverse complement.
TTAGTTGTAAGTTCGGTTGTGCGAAAAAATATGCGAAAACTGTGTAAACTTAACATAAAACACGTGCTACGTAATTTAGCAAGGTGTTGAATAACAGCACTTTTCACCACCTGTAAACATAGTAGCTGTATAGGGCCATTTCCAGGTAATAATAGTTCCTAACCGTACTTTCCTTGAAATTAATGACCCCAGACAGCACGGAGTCGTTAGTACTGTTATGAAGGACTAAAAGTGAATTTGCCATTAACGGGCGGGCGCGTCAAGTAACTTACTTTATAACAAGTAATACCATACCCTGATGTCGTTGTTTACTTCATTCTTACTTCAAAACGTAAGTACGTTGCACTTTATTTATTTATAAAAAGGAAACTTTTTTTTGATCATACGACGTCAGGAAAAATGTTGAAAAAAAATCGGTTACTGAACAAATTTATTTATTAAAAAAGAGATTCAGGAAATCTTTTTTTAAGTTGTTCATTATTTAACAATGAAATCGATCCAACAAATTGATTGGTATTATTGTTCAAGTACATTTGTGCATCATAAAACACATGAGTTCACACACAATGTAAATAATTTCATATAATTTTACGTCACTTCCTTTATAAATTCCACATGGAACATGCTGGGTTTATCACCAGCGAATCTATTTACATTTATTTAAATGGAAGGCCAAACCAATACATATTGCGTTTACTGGCAAGTTTATTTTACAACTCAATAATTATAAAAATTGTTATTTACGCAACAAGGTTATCAAATAATACTCGAACGTGAAATATTTACCAACCAAGATGAGGATGGTAAACCATGTTGAGAAATGGTTGGCAAGGAAAATCGTTAAATAATAATTTTGGCATAAGGTCAACTTTATGACGATTTCTTTTAGCTTTCTTAATGTCGTGCAAGTTATTTATTTCTTGAAATCTTTTTATAATTTAACATGCTGTATGTTTCATGTTGAGTTGGAAACGAACGCGCAATTCTCTCACGCACTTGCCTTAAATCCCCAAACGTGTGTCAAGAAAGCAAAGCAAACTAGGCATGCTTGGTTTAGCAAATAAAGAAATGCTTGCGTTTTACATCCTTTTTTTAATATTGTATCCTACGTCCAGTTTTGTCACGTTTCACTGAATCAATCGGTATGTAATCCATTCAAGTCCTGGCAGTTCCTTCCACTTCATTTTAAACTCAAACTTTCGGAGTACTGATTCACGAAAAATTGTTAATGGTTAAATCTTCATATTGCTGAAATAGTTTCTGGGGACTCCGTTTTTTTTTCGGATTATCTTAATCCAAAGATTCGGCGACTAATTCCCTTGTTTTTAATTGCACGGCTTAGCTGTTGGGATTAGGGGCAATCGAAATATGTGCTGTCCCTTTTAACGGAAGTTCTATCCTTTTTCGTGATGACCGATGTTTCTTCCCATTTCAATCTATGACCTTGCATTCCAAGTGTGCTCTGTTATCATCGATTTCATTTTCTGATCTCTCTGTGTTGAGGACTTATGCTCTTGGACCTAACCCTTAGAGAACTCTTCGCCTCCCCAATGTACCTACTCTCTGCCACATTCACAAGGTAATGTGTATGCATAATTCTTAAACCTTTGTCTTCATCCTTTGGTTTGATCTTGGTTAGTATCGACCTTATAATACGGTGTATTTTTTTTTTAAATGCCATAAAGGTTGGCCATGAAAATTAAAACTCATGTCGTAGCTTGGCATGCCAAAACTGACAATTTAAAGTACATGAATGGAGCTAAGACATGAATTTTCTTTTCCACAGCCACCCCTTATGACATTAAAAAAAAAAACATAGTATTTTAAGTACTGAGTCTTATTTTTTATTCCTCGTTCCTTTCTCTCTTAGGTCCAGTTTTACAATCGTGGAATAAGGACGGAATAAGTGTTCGCTAAATATGCTTCAACGTTCCTCCATATCTACATCACACCTATGTCACGTTATTCTAAAAATAATGCTTATCCGACGATTGTAAAATCGGGTCTTAGGGTATTATTCGGGTATCCATTCCTCTTCAAAGTTTCGTAACTCTCTTTAGTTTATTAATACTATTAATATTAATATTACCCCTAATTTGATTTGAGTAGAAGTAAAGGCGAATCCAGTATGTGCGGGTTTTCTAAACACACTTGTTTTCATTGTTCCTTCTGGACAAAACATTCAGGAAAGAATATTTTATCGTCTTGGACTTCCGACGTAAACTTGATGGATACTTGCTGACTATTCAAGTCAGGAATCTGTTCGGATTCTCTCAACCAAGCGACAATATGGCAAATTTGTCGTCAACATACCTTAGCCATAAGGATAGTTTGTCATTCAACTGATTTTTGTTCAAACTCCTCCATAAACATGTTACTTATGATAAGAGAAATCGGTGAACCCATTGGTCACATCAAATTTCTGTTGATTCAGTGATTGTCCCAACCCTATAAGTTTTGTATTAAACATTTTTTCCTAAAATCAAAAAATAAAAGAGTTAAAGTAGTCACCCTGTACATTTGTTTTGTAGTTATTACCTTAGTTAATTTTTAAGCCATTTTGATTTACTCTTCTCTTTTTAATTACAATCCCTATTTATTATTCAAAAATTAAAATAAAAGGAAATTAAGTCATAAATCAACAGTTGTCATCAAAGTTTCCAAAACCACTTTAATTTGATAGTCGCACTTACAGGCTATGCCGAGCAAAGAACAAAGACTTGGGTACTTGGTAGGTACTGAGTATTACCGGGGATAAGAGGTACCCAACAATGAGTGTTACCTAGAACTTGAGACTTTCCCAGTAACATGTGCTACCTAATACCTGGAGATATCCGATAATAGGTATTATCTGGTCCCGTAAGACAGTACCCGGTCAACCGGGTATTACCTACCGACACTACCTACGCACTTGCAGTACTCTGGTCCCAACACTATGGATGGTCCTGCTGTGCATCGAGTTATCATTGGAAAACCTGTCTTTCACGATGTCCAAATTAGCCTTGGTGAAGCTTTGTACAGTCTGATTATATCAAAGCTGACCAGTGTATGTCCCCCCCCTGAACGCGATAGCAGGTAATTGACTACCAAAACGTCCGATTGAAATAATCCAAAAAAAAATGGTGGTAATAGCAAGAAACAACTTGAATTACATCTGGTTTCGAAACCATCAAATGATCACCTTAAACCTCTCGCAGTAAAATTTCTGATTGTGGGATTGTCTCAAAGGAAAAAGTTATTTACAAAACCAGCCAGATAATGGATAGAGTTAGAAACGTAGTATATAGAGAAAGGCTACAAACAAAACCGGTTGCAACTAAAATGCAGCTAGGATGGTTAGGACGAACAAGCAAAGGAAAGACTAACAAGGAAACTGTTCCAAGCCAAAGCTCTGGGCAATCCAAGATGATGTGAGGACGACGATAACAGAAAGGGGAATTTCATGGGAAAAGGTTAACAGGATAGTCCAAGATAAAAACTAAAAAGCTATGGAAGGCGAAAATGAACTCGACTTGACAGTTCATTTTACAAAACTATAATAATAAAAGTGAAAACTTTTTAATCATTACAAAACAATTTAATCTTTCAACCTGCTTTACGGAGCGATTCTGTTCGTATCCGTAAGATCCGTAAACCTGTAACTCAGTTATTAAAATATGGTATTTTGAAGTTCTGAGGAAGGTATGATTTCTTCGAGGTCTATAGGATTGCTCGTAAGTCTCTGTGGTACCATTTTATAGACTTACGAGAAATCATATCATACTGAGAACTTCAAAATTTCACCTTTTAATAATTGACTTATAGGCTTACAGATCTTATGGTTGCTACAGATATGAGCAGAATCGCTCCATTAATCTGTCTCGCGAATTATGAGCCAGACCACCCGGTAACTCGCAGTAAAGAATTATGGCGCAACGCTCTAATTTTTTTAATTTTTTTGTAAATTCCATCGCGATAGCAAGTTACAAGTTGTTGTAATTTTTTTATTTTTCTTTTCCGGTCCCCAAGAATAATTCATTCGAGCTGCAGGAACTCGAGTTTCACGTTCCACTCGGCGTTTACATATTTCATTCTGCAAAGCTGGAAAGTGTGTAAACGAGATGAATTTAACTGAAATTAGTTTCCACTTAACTTGGGCTCTCCGGGCTTGGACAAATAACGGAATTAATTGGTATTCAACAAGGGCTCGTGTTTAATATTGAATTAAATTCTATTTTTCGAATCTAAACGGTCATTATTTTTATTGATTAATAGTATTTTCATTTACTAATAAATTAATAAATAATGTTACAATAATAAAAAAAGGTTTACAAAAAGTGAAAAACAATTTGCTTCCAGTTATTTCCACAATTTCTAGTTTACGAGATAATATCGTAGAAGTGCTCTTTTAAAGAACGCAAATCCCTAAGGAAAGGCAACCAGCACGAATTCGCTTCTGTTAAATGACATACCTGATTGGTTAATTTGAATATTGAAATTGGAATTACCCGATCAAGGCAGCTGTACCGATTTAATATCCATCTGTACATAATCGAATTGCAACGCAAAGTATCAGTGTTATTTTCTACCCGACGGCATAAATGTCCTCGTTGCATGAAACTAGGTACGTAGTAAAAGTGATGCATCATTTATGGCGCGAAAGACACGAAGGATAAAACTTGCGAGGAAAAAAAAAGTACGAACATAAATTTGATCGCGCGCAAGAATCGACTGCGATTTGTTGATAAACAATCTCCTTTATGTGAAGTTTCCTTCTAATATTCCTCGAGAATAGATGGATGTTCTCGAACATCTTCGGAATAAAAAGGACTGCCGTACTTGCGCAACTCTCTCTCTGCATATCCCGGATTTCGGAGACAATGGATATCAAGTGGCAATCGTCTTTTCATGTGTAGGGTTTATGGCTTCCGTTCATTCCGGATTACGTCGTCGGTGATCAATACAAGTGTCGCTCGCTATCTGTTTCTGGAGTCCTTTTTGCCCGGGAAAACGTTCCCTCTGAGGAATATATTTAAATTTATTTCGGTTTGGGAAATTCCTCTTTTAGACATCTATTAAATTGTATTGCTTTAAAATGGGTGTGGAACTAGAAATTTATTTGCCTATGTGATAAGTTTAAATTCATTCCAAATTATTTTTATTAAAAAAATCGTACCATTAATTTTCATTAGTCATTACTATTTTTCTTTTATGACCATATCATATGTAAAACATATGTTTCTTGAAACGTTTTTCATCTTCTTCTTCTTCTTCTTCTCTCTGTTTTCCATTTCACAAGATATTTCTCCATTTCTTTCTGTTTAATCTCACATCTTCCTGTAATCCTTTCATCCAACTCGTTGTGAGTCTTTCATTTTTCATACAGACCCACTGCGCTCGGACTATCTGAGTGAAGTGTGCTTAATGTGTTTAAAAAAACTCTCATTAACAGCGAACAAAAACTACAGGTTGGATCAAGTTATAACTTGATGCACACCCATTCAAAAATTCTAGGATCTTGTCTCGCTCGATTAAATGCATCAGAGGTTTTTTCTTAATGTAAGCCCACACAAAAATCAAGAATATTTAGACCTGGCAAATAAGGAGGTCTTGACATAGGACCGATCTAACTTGATTTTGACTCAAGAATATGCTGATAAAATATTTTGGAATAGAAGCGAGACAACCTGTACATGTATTCTCTTCTTTTGATCTAATCCATAGAGAATAAAAACAGATTGACTCCAAAGAAACATACCAAGCAATTCCAAATGTCACAGGCTCGGAAAAAAAGGGAATTGAATCTGTACAGGAAGGATACGAACAAAAATAAAAACACAATCAACCAATCAATCAATGCAATCAAATATTCAGTTCGAAGAGAGAAGAAACGGCATTCTGTACCACATTTAAGTGTTTGTTAATTTCTGAATTCTAAGTAGATAATTTGGGACACTTTAGTTAACGACTACGCTTACGATTTTCTTAAATTAGTTAAAACAAAACTAAAAACACTCACGAAAATAATCGTTTCTTTTCTACCGAATAAAAGAAAATAAAACGTTTTATTTATTTATTTATTTATTAATTTCTTGCGAAATCGACCTTTTTAAAGAATACCAGACGGCACTGAAATAGGAACTGCCTCTACTTTTGGGATTACCATATTCAAATAATCAGTTTACGGTCTCAAGAGGGGTAAAGTAACATTACCGTAACAGGTGTCCATAACGTATCGCACTTGTGTCCAATTGCAGTCTCAGCAATTTTTTTTTCAAGAGTAACATACATTGGTCACTTGTTCGAGTTAGTTATATGTTTTTTGAATAATAAATCTGTTAGGGACAATAATTCGTGAATTCTTCTCGTGTGAGTTAGTATTTTTTGAAAATATGTTTGATTTATCCTCAAATTAGGCCCGCAGTGAAAAGAGAATCATTACAGAACTTCGTTACAGTTAACCGCGTTTCCGATAATCTATATTTATCGAAGGCTTGGTAATCAAATTTCCTCTTCAGTCGGTTAAGCCGGGTCCATAATTAGACATTCTGTCTGGCCATATTGCGGCGATAATAAATTTTACCCGACAATTCCGCATTGTACTACAGAGAGTTTGTTAATAATTCAGCGCGCGGGGGTGCATAATTGCACGCTGGACAGTTCGCAAGTCTCATCTCGTCTCTTGTTTTCTTTTGTCATCATCGTTCGTATGTTACGCCGGGGATGGTGTGGTTAAAGTGCAGTTGTTGGCCAACTAACCGACAAATAACACACTTTTGGGGCTTGTTTTACACGAAACAGATTAAATGTGATGCACGTGGCGAAGAGTTTGATTAATGAAATTATTCTCTTCAGAAAGCTTTTTGCTTAAACCGCTTGTTTGGAGCAAGAATTCATTTTGTACTGTTGTACTGTTTCATTAGAGACTTATAAAAATGTTAACGTATTCATTGAAAAATAACGATAACGTGGAAATCCGAGCAAGTGTTGGGAATGGTCTTTAAAAACTTGGAAATTTCATCTCGTTAAAATTAATACACGTCCATCTGTAGCTTCGTTTAATAAATTAAACATACATTGTAATGTTCGGAGTAAGATACTAATGAAGCCGTGAAATCGGAGGAAAAGTTGGTAATGATGTGACATGATACTTTAGTGCCTCGTTAGTACTTGCGAGTAGCAAGCCGGGCTTAAGTTTCGATCCGTCGGGAAGAGAACTCTCGTTTTTGCTTTCATTTGCATGTCAACAGAAAAATTCACTTGCGGATGAATTTGTCTAAGTAAATAACTTTAAAACAGTAAATCAATAAACTGATGAAGAACATCTATTTACGTCAAAGAAAAAGTTGAGATATTTATTTTCTTTTTGAAGAACACAACACTGTAAAATAATTAACAAACAAATTTACCTTTCTGATCTTATTAGACCCGTGGAAAACAACTTAACTCCAGGACATGATAATTTAATGATCCCTTTGAGCTTCCTGTTTTTTTTTTTTTTTTTCTATTTGCTAAAAGGGCATTTTTTATTTACTTTTTGCTGAAACGAAATGTAGAACTGAGATATTTTTGTTATTCTGCTTTTAACATAATTGAAAAACTTTTTAACATCGGTAATTGGATAACCGTGCAATATACATAATTGGAATATATTGATATAGTTGGCATTGCTTAAAATATAAATTATTTCGGTAAAAGAAGCAAGAAAGAGCAACACATCGAGATTACAAATTATTTAACAAAAGACACATTGAACAAATGTCGTTATTTTTAAACATCTGTAGAAGTAACGACATCGGTTTGAATGTTCAAGAAAGAAAACAGAATGGTTGAATTTTTCCCGACAAAGAAACTCACAAAAGGTAATTCCTCTTACAAAAATTAATCAAGAATCAATTCCACAAAAATGTTCTAACAAACGTCTTATTGTCATTTAGTACCAGCACTTAAGCTCAACATATCTTTAAGCGTCACTTAGAATATGACTTATACAACGCTGTGTAATCTAATATTGTCACATTATAATCACCACTTAAATTTAGGTAGGTATTTGATGCAAATGGTCATTAGTAGTGTTATCTTGATTTCGAAACCTAAGTCGCAACAATATATTAATGTAACTTAGAAAGATGTCGGACAATGATCTACGTCTTCATAAACTTACACAGTTACATCGAATTCAAAAAATGATTCTACAGGCCTAGTTGACCCTTGGCTTGGTCATCATTTTCCATTTTCTCCTATCCTTTACCTTTTCCCTCCATTGTCTAATGTCCACCATTTTTATGTCGGCCTCTACTTCCTTCTTCCATCTTTGTATTGGTCTACCTAACCGCCTCCTTCCTCCAGAACTATGTGTTACTATCATCTCCGGGATTCCATTGTCATACATCTTTATTATATGTCCCATCCATCTTATGCGCTGCGCTTTCACTACAACTATTATGTTTGGTTTGTTGAACAGATCATAATATATCTGTTTGTTTGTTCTTCTTTTCCATACGCCATCTTCTACCTTTCCTCCAAAAATTCTTCTCAGAATCTTTCTTTCCCATATTTCGAGAGTCTTTGTGCATCTTCTTTCTTAAGTGTCCACACCTCGCTTCCATCTATTACTATCGTCTAATTACAGTGTTGTAGATTCTTACTTTCAATTTCCTTGATAGTGTTTTGTTTTTAGTTATTAACTTCAGCGCTCCCATGCACCTGTTCCCTGCCACAATCCTAGCTTTTATTTCTATACTTATGTCCAGTTATCTTTTGAAAATAGTTCCAAGATATTTAAAACTGTCAACCTCTTCGAAATCGTATTGTTTCCTTCCCTCTGTGGTTATCTTTAAATATTGTCCCGGTGAAAAAGAGACATCATCAAGAACAGAAGATAATGGAAGTAGAAGAATATTTTAAAAATAAGGAGATTAGGAAATTATATAGAGGATTAAGAGAGGAAAAATGGATGCAAACAAGAAATTAGATTCAACAGAGACGAAAATGGGAAGTTAAGAACAGATGAGGACAAAATAGTGAAGAGGTGGAAAGAATATTTCGAAAAATTGTTGAATAACACGATAGGAGAGACAGAACTAGGGCAAGAGAGGAGAACGGAGAAAAGACAGGGAACTTATTACAAGAAGTGAACAGGAAATTCAAGAGGTGGTAAAGAAATGAAAAAATCAGCTAAAAGTATGAGTCTTGAGATAAATAATACAAAAACAAATTTTACAATTCAAGTACAACGCAAAACGCATTCTAAGACCTAACTTCCAGTGATGAAACTCCTTTCGAGAAAACTTAAGTATTTGTTCCATTGAGATGATGAACATTAGAACTAAACCTGATTTTTTAAAATAAGTTCTTGAATTCCCTGATCCCTCAACGTCGTAGTACGAGTTTTCTTCTTTGGGTAAGAATAAGAACAAATTATACAAACGTCATATACCATTAAAGTTACCTAAATCGTGAAAGCATTGAGAAATACAATGTAATTTTATTATCACACAACCAATAAGTTATAGATGATTTTTAAACCAACATAATCAGAGCGAATTCATATTGATGTGGAGATGTAAACTGCAACTTTTTCACTCAAATTAATCCTTTTATATCAAATGAATTATTATTATTATTTTATATGAGAATAAAACTACGAGTATATACAACGTTTAAAAGAGATCATCCTACTACAGATCCTTGCGGAACACCACTAACGGTAACTCTTTTCCTTTTATTATAACTTTTTGGATATGGTCATAAGTACGCAAGAAAAAAGCAAGATTGATAAAAATTGATGATTAAATGTAACAAGAGCTTATCTAATAGCTAATTCCAATCAATTAAATACTATAGTATATAACAGTATTATACATAATATCTAACAGCATTATAACAGAAAAAATATGGTGTTTTTTTTTAAGATAGAAATTACATACATTTGGCCAAATTTATTCGCCATTAAAAAGGAATTTACGACTCGACTGCGTGACATAATTACAAAAATGGAGCAAATGTACTAATTCAAGCTCCACGATCAATACGAAATTATGCGATATTTTTAGTAAGTCGCCAGCTAAATTATCCTAATGGCCGAGTAAATACGACGATTATCGCCGTAAATTTGCATTTTAGCCGCTATAAGCGCGACTATTTATGAAATTTGGGCGGCCCTCAACCGATGAGGGCAATCCGAAACGGTCCTGCGGACATTAGTTGTTAATTATATTTCAGTTAACGCCATAAAAATTAAGCACCTCTTGTCATGAAAACGTGTAGCCGCAATTAATTAATGTTAATTAAATTTCTACCCAGGCGAACTTTGTAAACAAAAATTTCTTTCCGTTAAAGTTTCAGAAGAACTCGGCCTGTTGGTTGTTATTTGCGCGTGTTATTAACTTTTCAACGGTCTTGACTGCTCCAGATCAGGAGTCGTAATAAAAGATCGGATTCGCGTTGGAAGGAAAAGAGAAGTTCTGGAAGTTAATTTCTATTAAACTTCAGTGAATCCGATAAACGACGTTGGATCGTTTTTAATAAATAAAACTCACAAGATAAAAATGTGTTATTATCGAAATTATTAATAATAACCGGGCGGATAATCGTTAAGTGACCAATCAATACATAGAAATACTTTGTATCTAAGCTCTGATTGGTCAAAATGTGCCATCTAACGAATATCGGTATCTAACGATGTCGTTATGAGTTACAGAATGGGGGGGTTAGTGTATGTGAGTGGGAATTTTTCAAAAGCTTCCTCACCCTCACATTGCCACTATTTCGTCAAATTTGAGCTGGTTTACTTTTGCCTCTCCCTGCACCATACTATGTGATCTCAAAATTGAACTGGAAACATGATTCTTCAATTTCGGCAAATATTCGGTAGTTACTTTATATCTCCTTCTACGCCATACCATAAGGCGATGCAACTGTGCCCAAAATTAGCGATGAATTAGATTTACTATGTGATAGCATTGTTGCTTTTTTAAATCTTAAAAACTATTTTGGTATCAATTTGTTCAACGACAACCTTGTTCTTTGAGCTGAGCTCGTTTCGCAGCTACTCGTTAGCGTACCAAGAGTCTAATCATGTTATTAGTGATAACAGAACTTGTAGTATTTTTAACGAGTTATAATGTATGCGAATAGAAAATTTCAAAAAGTTTCTCCTGAGCAGTTGTGGCAATTTTACAGAGTGATGTAATCGTGAAAACATCAACGCTTCAGCGATCACGTTTCCTTAACTTTAAGGAGCGTTACGATCGATCGAACAATTAAAAACTTAAATTCGTTTCGAAAACAGACTGCCTCTTAAAAGTACAGCAACCAATAAATGTGCGCGAGAGCAAGGGGCCAAATAAAAATCGAGGGCGTTCGATTCTATGACGCGAAGCGAGTGTCGATAATCGACGCCTTAACTGCTTTAATTCCGAACTTTTCCCTGAAACTTGAACGGGAACAAATCATCCGTATGACCCGGTGATAAAAAGCTCGAATTACATCCCGGTCTTTACGAGGTGACGGAACAGAAGGACCCGATTCAACAAGCAAAGCAAAACATAATTTTTTAATTTTCGATTTTGATTAGGTTCTTGCGAGCACAGTGAGAAACAATATCTTCGCTCGGTCGAGTTTTATTTCGTTTTGCAATAACTAAATTCTCATCGGGGTTAATGGATAACTGCAGTCGTTGCGCGTCTGGATTTAATGAAAATTTTCTGCAACACTGTAACATCCTTCACAAGTTCTGCCTTCTAATTCGCAAACGAAATTAACCCGACCATCCGAACGCGGCATGCTGTGAGGTTTTGCTCTTGTTTGTGGGCACCGAAATGTGAAATGATATGTGGTTCGAGAAAAATTTAGACAAAGATAATAATTAGTCAAAATAGCTTTTAACATGTTTTTGATTGATTGTTCTTATATATATTCGCAGCTTCAATTTGAAAAACTGGGAGGATATTATTTTTGACAAAGGAGTCGCCTCCCTGACTCTTGTATTATAGCCATCAAGAGGCTTCCATGTTTCAGTATCTTTCAAAGCTTAGGCCATTTTAGAAAAAATTAAACTCGCTTAGAAAGTGTGTCCCTAATTTCTCACTCACAAGTCGTCGCTCTATGTGAGTAATCCAATGTGAGTAATCCAGCAAAAACAGAAACCTTCAATGAGTGTCGCAGAAATGATATACTTGAGATGGAGGGAGGGGGTCATAAATTAAGACAAAATTAAAAAACACATTCTTTGGATGGACCGTGAAAGACTTCTAAAAAGTTGTAGACGTGAGAAGAAATAAAATGAGAAAAAAGGGAAGGCCAAGGAAGTCACGGATGTTTGAAGAAAGGTAAAACAATTTAATTGATAAAAGAACTCTTGATCCACAGAAAGAAATGGATGCAGCATACATAAACCATTACTCGACGCCGAAATAGTATAAGAAAATTAATAAAGTATAAAAGATTCTCCATAACGTTTTGTAACTAGAACAATCATTAACTTTGTTCCCTTGTCTCTCATTTCGTACGTCTTTCAATAACATTTCTAACCTGTGTTTTTCTCTGTAAATATGCAGTGATTATGATTTTGATTTTGAGAAAAAATTATGTAAAGTAGAAGGGCCTAACACAGGACCTTGCAGCAAAGTAAATTCACTGAACTTTTCTTTAAATATTTACCTCGCGACGAGTATTGATTCTGTTCCCTAACTTGATACTATTTTTTTTCTTTATCACTAGGTTATTTTTCGAAAAAAAGTCGAACATCAGAAGTAATAATATAGTAAAGTTTTAACATTTTTATCGTTGTATCGCAATGAAAATACATGCAGCGTTACTTTGTTTGTGTGAGACAATCAGAACAAGAAAACATATAATTCGAATAAGCTTGTATATTTACTAACGTAAAAAAGAAAGCGATTTTACGCTTTACGACTAAAGAAATAATTTCCCCGAGGATTCACCTAATTTATACGACTTCTTGCTCCCTATGATTTAAATATAAATTAGTCCATCGTGATTTCCCGCTAATGAACGTTTATCCTTAACGTTCTGATTATTCGATTAAAATATAATTATGGAGCGAAATGAGAAAAACATTAATTAAAGCGCTCCGGGGATAATAAGATCTCCGAGACAAGGACGTCCTGGGCAAAGAATTAAAGAAATTTACGTCTTCCAGCATACAGATTGTTAAGAATTCTGAGCCAACCGACACGCTAGTTAATTGCACATCCGTGTAAGGAAATAAAATAGCTCGAACTAAGTTGCCAGCTTTAATTACAAGCACCATCGATTACGGCCTCTCCGGAGCTCGCCTACCCCCCCGATAAGAACTTCCAGAGTCGAGTGTTTTCGAAAAATATTAGCTACAAGTCGCTCTCTTATCAGAGATTTCGAATCGATGAAAAGCGACGTTATGACAGGCACTCGAAGAGGTTCGTTACGTCGTATTTTACAAGCTATAACTCCGGGCAGGGGGACACTTTCGGTGAACTTTAATGGAAAGGGGTGCGTTATCTCGCGAACTAAATTTGTAATTTAATTAGTTAGGCAATTCCTGACCTAATTTCTTGTTGCAAATTAAATGCCTTAAGTTCTGCGTAAAATACTCCTCAGACAAAACTTTTGCAATTGTAATGAAAAGTTTCTTTAAAGAAAAGAAAAATCTCTGGTGGTAAGTAAGTTACACCCCCATCCTCCTTCATCATTAATTTCTCTTGTAGATTCGACTGTGGTTCCGGTGTCGGAGTTGTGCGGTCTGAGGAGACGGTCCTGCTAAACCAATGGAACCATATTACCCTGTACCGTCACCGTTGGGACGCCTGGCTTCAACTTAACGGAGGAAAGCACGTCCAAGGACGATCGAAAGGCCTCTTCTCCCGAATTACGTTTAGGGAACCCCTCTTCATCGGCGGGGCGGGAAATACCACGGGTCTCTCGGAAAAGCTGCCGGTTTCCGGCGGTCTCAAGGGCTGCATAAGACATTTGGAGGTCAATGATCATCTGTACAAGTTCGCTTTGGAACCGGCGGGGGAAGCTTCCAAGGGTTACGGAATCGGTAAGTCAATCAATCATATTATCGTTAATGAAGGCTTACTTCACGTTCTTTTTTTTATTCATAAATATGTATATCATTTGGCTTCAAATGGAAAGTTTTTGGAAAAAATTATATTTGAACTTTTTTGTCTATAATATTTTTCTTTCCGTTCGTCTTAAGTTTTCTTCATTCTGTTTTGTCATTATGTATCGTTAATTTATATTATACGCAAGTATATTATGTAACGCACGGTGAACTATCCAACATTTTCGAATTTATCAATTTACAAGGCTTCGTCGAGTTATTATGCTCTTCTAGATACCACCACCCAAAATCTGTAGCTTAATTCAAACACAAAAAACAAACTATTTCCACCTCTTTTACCAAAATTTTAGTGAAACCGTAAATGTTCCAAGTCACAATCCCTTTGTTTGTGCGGTTCTAGTTTGTTTTAAGTATCCAGGAACCGCTATCAGCGCCCCTTTTATACGCCCTTGTCCGTCATTACATATATTTTTCGGGATTGTCGAATACTTTCTTTCTATTTACGAAAATTTAGAAGACAAAAAAATAGAAATGTTTTTCTAAGAAAAATGTGTTGTCAAAATAAAATAAAACTATTACAAATTCAGAAAGAGATAAAATTCAAAACAATGTTAAAAATATAATGATATCATACAAAACAAATTTAAAATAATTTTATAAAGAAAAGAAACGGCATTTTGTACATCAGTTAAAAAAGTTATTAATTACTAATAAATAGTTGACAATTAAATTGGTTGTGCTCACTCAAATGTTCATTCTGAATACAGAGAGAGCAACGAAACTTGAAATTTGTGCACAAATCTCAACACCTTTATTTTATTGTCAGTGTGTCTCTTTTTCCTCTAACTTTTCGTCATTAATACAATGTCACCTAAGACTTTTCCTGTTCTACGTTTTTCTCAATACATACTTCAGGATTATATTATGCAGAGTTCTCCTCTTTTATTTTTGATAATAAACATTATTTTCAGGGACGCTAACTTCCTTTAATATCAATGATGAAAAATTTGAAATTTTCCTGCAAAATTGGATCTCGCATTTTTGAACGTGCATTTAATGTTGTTTCATTAACGTTTGACAGAAGACGAAAATCAATTTCATTTCGGCAAAGCGATATCACTCTTCAGTCGTTAACATTAAGGCCCGTCTTAATTTAGATCCGAAGGAAATTGTCGTGTCAGGCCTGCGCTTCCCGTCAATTTTCACTTAGTCGGGCAAAAAATGAAAACCTAATGAAATTCGCCCGTCCTTTCTAACGCGTCGCTCATAATTAACAAGGGACGCAATTTCTTCTTGGATTTTCCATAACATACCTACAGTAATTCATCAATAGGAAACTTTAATTTTAATTAATGCTAAAATTAATTCGATATGATTTAAATATCGTTAAATTGGAGAGAGAATTGTATTCGTAGTTTTGAAGTCAAACTTCTTATTAAATTTAGCTCACGGTGAAAATATAATTTGTTGTTTCAAAGATCAAGATCTAACAAAGACGTGATTTAGCGCAATGAAGCTGTTGTTGTGTTGTTCCGACCCTAATTTTAATGAGATAGAGCTCCAGGCCGTCGCAGATAATAGATACAAATCTCGACGTAATTAAACAGGTCAATTTAAGCGGTTTTACTCTAAACTAAATTTAAACTCTAATTATTTGCTCTTCGTCGACAGCAACACAAAAGAAGGCAAACTTGCCAGAATTTCACTTTAAAATAAGTCTAGAAAAATAAATTGTTTGCATAAGATGCAGTAGAACGATTTTAGAATCTCTTCGTAACAACAAAAACTCACATACTAAAATGGAAAATAATTGTTTTATCAGGTGTTTGTACGAAAAACGTTTTATAAAATATTCTAAGATGATAATCTTCATCAGGCTACTATTATCAAGAATTAATAAAAAATGGAAATCAACCATCATTGAAGAGAAGGAATATCGTTGATATTCCTCTATCTTCTCTTTAATGACGTGCTGTTTGATTTATTCATATTGCGAGAGACTCGTGACGTATATGAAATGTTTTGCATTAAAAAGAAAATGAAATTTATTCAACAATAACAGGAAAGCACAGTTAATTTGAGAATTACAGTTTTTCAATGAAGTCATTTAATTTTAAATGAAATTCGATTACAGCTGCAGCTATGTAAATTAATATCGGGGCGATGAATTTTTAAACGTGAAACCGATGGCGGTCTATTGATGCAGCAAAGCCGAATACAGCGACAAATTTTGCTACGGTAAATATTGGAAAATAATTTATTTTTCATTTTTAATGGGGGATGTTTACGGGTGCAACGACTGCATCACTCGAACAGGTAGAATTTATTATTGTATTGATTTCGTGTATGTACTGACGTTAATTATAATCGTTTTATACATTGTGGCAGTGCTTTCATATAACAATAAATTATACTTTTTTTTTCATTACCAAGTCAAAAAGGCACATACGTTTATGTATGGATAAAGTCAAGAGAAAAAGAAAGACCTCAAATTTGTCAAATAGAAAACGATCATCAATTTTAATTTGTTGCAATTATAATAAAATTATAGAACATAAAATCGACAGAGATAGCAGAAGATTTTAAAACAAGAAAATAAAATTATACAGTATGTATCCTTAATAATAGAAAAAAGAGTTTTATAGTTTCTTGGTTGGTGTAGGTACACAATGTATATTAATTTAAAAAAATGTGTTACATTTCCCTAGCAATATTAAATAATAATTTTCGTGTACGTGCAGTGCGTGACAGAAAACGTAGTTCATGTCGAAGTGCTTATTTTTAACGTAGCAATAATTACGTTTCATGTAACGTGCAGGCGTATCCCGCTCAAATCTAAAGAGTTCTCAAAATACCGGCTTTAAATGATTAATGCAGCGAACGAACGCCCGTTAAAACTGCACCACACACGACTTTACTAAATTAATGAAACAGCAATTTCGACTTTGCATGACTGCCGCGGAAAATCCTCCTTCCAGGACGAGGCGAAGCAGGATTTTCGATAAATAAATAAGCGATCGGAGCCGTGTTCGTTTCACTTGGCGTTTATTATTCATCCGGCCTGCTTCGTTTATTATTCACATATTCGCCGGCGATTAATGAACGAAACACGCGGGATAAAAAGAAATTAGCACGGCCGGAAAAACACGCGAGATTTATGGCCCGACGCTCGGGATTCATTAAAATTCACTTCTTAATCGCAAAACATGTTTTATTGTCGTCGGGTAATGTTCTTTTTTTACGAGATTTTCTAAGCCGTGTAAATTCAAGAATACATTCGTTTTTGATTCACGAAAAAGTCAATAAAAAGAATTATTTTAGAATACACAATCCAACATAGAAAGTAGATGCATAATAAAACCGTTGTTAGTAACATCAGAAAAAAAGGGAAAGCGAATGGAATGAGTGATTCCCCAAAAAAAAAAAACAGAATAATTCCCTGCAGCGAATTTATCATCATCAGTTAAAATCCGCAAGCCCGTTAAAATTCGACTGTCCGCCAGGCACGTTAATTAATAACTCGTCCTTTGTCTTTGCGCGTTTCAATTAAAAGCGCATCCCTTAAACTGCATGAGTAATGTCAGCGTTTCGCGAGGCTGCGCCCTTTGAAGAGCCGCGAGATTAAAAATTCATTTACAACCCATTCAAGAAGGCATCCTCCGGTGATGGCACTTGAATTAGAAGGCTAACGCTAAAGTGACGTTTAAGGAATATAAATTTCAAGGGACTTTGAACGTTACATTTTTATTAATATGTACAATCACAACCAAATATAATGTAAGCCAAGAAAACTGTTGAAAACATCGATGAATCACACAATAGCATAATGACATTAGTTTATGTGTCACTTATGCGATGCTTAATTATGTTTTTGTGGGTCCTTGAATTAGGTTTGCATTAAGCATCTTAATTATCAACTACCACACTGAAACCTGTCATTAACAAGCTGAAACTCTAGTCAACTCGTATACAATGGTCGTAATTATGAATTGCGCCCACAGCAAATATTAATTCATAGATTTAATTGATACGTATTGAATATTCAGACACATTCGCTGTTATATGCAGGATAAACACCCGCTTGTGGACCATCTAGCTCCATGTATTTGCAACTTTATACCGTTAGGAGTACAGACTACAAAGTTGTCGGCTTTCGTGTACATACAAACACGTAAACTAGCCTCATAACAAAAGCTCGAACTCTCATTAATCACGAAGTCTCGCCGCATGCTCCAAATTTTTCGATTTATTTGGAGCAAGTCCTACACGTGTAATCCTGACATTCACATCGAGAATATTAATTAGCCTTAAAATTATGCAAATACTTTAATGCGCGAGCTGGAAATTTATATATCAGATTGCATTAAACTGCATCGTCGAATCCGAAATGCAAATACTGTGAAATTATATTTTAACACCGTCGTCATTTCCTGCAGCACGAAATTAGGGCAAATTATTCAGTTTTCCAGTAGTTTGAACGTGATTTACATTTAAAGCAATAACGAGTTGATACCTGCAAAACTTTGTGCACCTATGTAATTGAAAAGCAATCACCGAAAATTATTTTACAATAAATTAAACCACATTCCCGAAACTTGGAAACTTAGGCGAACTTGAAACGCATTTTAAATTTTTACGCCCGCCTGAACTTGTTCTGCTAAAAGTTATTTCGTGTAAACCGAATTCGAGCTTTGCTTAAAAATTTAACCGCCGGCGATGTATACATGTGAGCTCGCGCGGCGCTTATTTAGAAAAAAAAAGGAAACTCGAAATATGCGCTCGTATTACCTCGCTGTATTTTGCTAAAAATATTCAAACGTACTCGACTTTTATTGGATTTTGTTGATATGTAAATGCCTTGCAGTTTCTTTTTTATAAAGTGGAAAATATTGTTGGAGCTTTAGATCCAATCAATTTGTATTTCCCGAAAGTGTTAATTCGTTCTTGCTCCCCCATACATTTCGTTTCCTATCATATCTTTTTCTTTTAAATTTTTCATCGAGCTCCATCTTTAAAGCTTTACTCCATTTACTTGCCTCAATTTTGGCAAACAAACTCCTTAAGCACTTACGGTACTGGAAACCGAAACGATTCCTGCCAAATGAAAAAACTCTTATAAGTTATATCTAGGACAACAAAGAATCCCTATATAAAAAATAGTGCAGCTGTGTAAACTTAATCTTGTTCACTAATATAATCTTTCAGGTGTTCATAACTTACAACTGCTCAACCTTGATCGTGTTTACTAATATCATACTTCTTGTGTATACAGGGTGTCTGTAAAAGGTCTTTACAAACACCTACCACATATTCCTTAGACCAAAATAAGCCGATTGAAGTAAGCTTACCTTAATACAAAGGTGCTTAGTTTGGGCGCTATACGGCCCTCAAGTTACAATTTTGAAATAGTTTTTTTATTAAAATTTTGAAACGGCTCTTGCGATTTTGCTAAAATTTGGTATGTTGGGGTAGATAAATGAGACAGATAAACCCATGGCAAAATTATGATTAACATCAATCCATAGGCGTAGAAGGTGAGTTTTTAAATAATTGTGCATTTCACATTTCTACGCCAATGGAAGTATTAAGTTTAAGAATAAAATTGAGATTGCGTAACTTATTTACTACAAAAAAGGTACTCGTGATAAGACTCGATTACTCTCATGGTTTTTGCGAAATTTGAATTTTAATAATTGGCAGTAAGTTTGGCAAACGTTTATTAAAATACAACAGTTTGAACAGTTTTTATGCAATTTTTATTATTTGTATTAATGTTTTAGTTACTTAATTTAAACCAAATAACTTACTAAAATATGAATTTAAACAAATTAAAACATAAATACAAACAATAAAAATGTCATAAAAAGTGTCCACCGTTTACATGCGTACAATGATTTATACGACGAAGAAAATTAAATTGTAACTTCTTCATCACCTTTAAGATTATTTGTTGCATCTCGAATACGCCCTCTAACAATGGGGGGAAGAACTGTTCAAGAGTTCTTCCCCCTGTCGTTAGAGGGCATGGAGAATGTTGTCACATTCAGTCAATGACGTAACCTACGGTTCACTGTTTTGGTCTGTGATAAAACTATTATCAAATTTAGAAAACCTAAACTATTATTAAGCTGGAAAAGATGCTGTAATAATTTAGAAAACTTAAATTTGCGTGATTTATCATGGCTGTACAATACAGGGTGATCAAAGTTACTGCCGCACTATTGCCAAATTCGTTATTATTGGAGCTACGAAGTGGTTCAAATTAGCAAAAAGGAACTATTTTCACTCAGGATTATAATGATGGTATGAAAAAAACAATTGCGCATCGCATTCTCAAAATAATTGCATGTGTAATTAAAATAACTTCGATGTTTTGTGATCAATCATATTCTATATTTTCAGAAACCATGCAGTACATCACAGAACTTTTTATCCTCCCGTCGATAAAAACGGTCCCCAACTTTTCCGTAATTTCGGTCGGAGACGGCCTCTATTAACGAGTAGTATGAAATACAATAAAACAGTATTAAATTATTCAATACATATCATTTTCCCCTCTTTTAATTTTTTCTTTTTTAACAATATAATTACTAATATTAATTTATTATTAATATTATAATTTATTTATCAAAAATATTTTTCTTATAATTTAATCTAGCGTGCTAAATACAACAAATATATAAGCAATAAAGAGCGATTACACAAATATACAGCATGCACAAACTATAATTAAATATACACGAAAGAAATATGAACCCTTATCTATACTCAGTCTTACATGAAACATAATTTATTTTCTATCATTTTTTTTTGTAATTTAAAAGAAGAATGCTTGGTAACGGTCAGGTTTTTTTTCTTTTTCGTGACGAACGTCTTAACATTACAAAATCATCTTCCTCTCTATGTCTTTTAAGTGCTGTATTATATTTTTGAGGAATTTTTAAGAAAGTTTCCGAATTTGCTGGTCGTCGTAACTGACCTTGATGTGCAGTTCGAAACGTATCATTTATTTTTATTAAATACATGTAACGACTAATCTGCTTTTCGATAATTACTGGAATCCATTTAACATAATTTTTAAAATGATTTCTATACAGTAACCTTTCTCCTTTGTTAAAAATACCTTCCTCCTTTTTACAAATATCTACGTTTTTATTACATACTTCACGCCTCACCTTATTTTTTTTTTACATTATTTGAAATATAAATATTTTTATTTAAAGCAAATCTAACTTTCTTCTGAGGCTTACTTGCGCAATATTTTGGATTTATGCTATTACTAACAGTTTGAACTTTGTATTTAAACAATTTATCAGCGGGTGACTGAGCTGTTACTGATGATGGAGTAGTATTGTAAGCTAACAATAATTTACGTACTTTCTGTTGCATTTAAATCTATCATCTAAGAAATACTTTTTTAAATAATTTTTAACTGTTTGAACTCCTCTTTCTCCTGTACCATTTGACTGTGGGTGATATGGTGGTGTTTTAACAATTTCAATTTTGTTTGCTTTTCCAAATTCTTCAAAAAGCCAAGAATTGAATGGCGGGCCATTATCCGAAACAATTTTAGTTGGTATTCCAAAATTTACAAAAATGTTTTGTAATGCATTTATGATAGCTACTACATGAGTTTTTTGCAATATTTGAATATTTATGTACTTTGTAAATACATCAACATAAATTAAGAATGTGCATTTTTCAAAATAAAATAAATCAATATGAACCCTTTCAAAAGGATAAGTCGCAGCAGGCCACTCAGAATAGGCATTTTCTTTTGTTATGTTTCTAGTTTGATCGCAAATTTTACAAGATTTTACAAATTTTTCATGTTTTTCCACCATGCTGCCATTTTCATTCTGACTATACCCTCATGATTTTCATGAAATATTTTTAATACTTTGTCTTTTAATGAATCTGGTATTACTATCCTATCCCTGTAAAACAAACAATCGTTTTCCACGGTGAAGAACTTTTTTAATTTAGAGTAAATTGACCATTGATTTTTTTGAAAATTTTTCCACCTGTTTTTGATATAATTCAAAATCTTATTTAATACCTTATCATTTCTTATATGAGATTTTATTTCCTCCTAATTTAAGTTAAATGCATGATTAAAACAAAATACATTAAAATCTTCTTCAATATTTGATGGTTGTGGCAATGGCAAACGTGATAAAGCATCCACGTGACCCATTTGTTTTGCTGGTCGATACTGGAATTCATAATCATAAATTGATAAAGTTACCGCCCAACGTTGAAGACGTGACGATGATACCATAGAAGTACTTTTATTAGAATTAAAAATTTCCTTTAATGCTTCAGCATCCGAACACAATATAAATTTTTTTCCATATATATATTTATGAAATTTTTTTACTGCAAAGACTATACTCGATGCTTCCCGATGCACCTGAGAATAATTTTTTTCAGCTTTAGACAGGGTACATGATGCAAACATTACTGGTTTCTCTTGACCATTTACTATATGAGCTAAAACTGCTCCTAATCCATATGGACTGGCATCAGCATAAACAACAATTGGTTTTTTTGAATCATACAATTTTAACACTTGATTACTCAGTAGCAAATTTTTACTATTTTCAAATGTTTTCTGACATTCTTCTGACCAAATGAATTTCTGATTTTTATTTAATAAACAATACAAAGCATGTAAGTTCACTTGATAAATGTGGTATAAATCTACCATAAAAATTTAAAAGTCCTAAATATGATTGTAATTGGTTAAGGTTTTTAGGAACAGGGGCATTTACCACTGCATCAACTTTCTTTTGTGTTGGTTTTATTTCATTTAAACTAATTTGATGACCTAAAAACTCAACTGATTTTTGAAAGAAACTACATTTATTAATATTAATTCTCACATTATGTGAATTTAGTCTTTCTAATACTAAATTTAATTTGTTCTTACATTTATCTAAAGTAATGTCTCCCAAAATAATATCGTCTAAATAAACAAGCACCTGATCTAGCCCTACTAGTATGCTGTCCATAATACTTTGAAATATAGCTGGTGCACTAGAAACCCCAAAGCTTAAACGTGTATATCTAAACAATCCTTTGAAAGTATTTATTGTGAGTAATTCTTGAGAATTTTCAGCAACTTCTACCTGCTGGTAAGCTCCAGATAAATCAAATAAATCAAAAAAAACCAAATAAATGTACAGAAATACTTACAATTTGATAAATTTGCAAATAAATCTTCTATTTTAGGTAGTGGATAATATTCAGTTTCAATATATTTATTTATTGTTACTTTACAATCAAGACATAAACGAAGCTCACCGTTGGGTTTCTTTACAATAACTACTGGACTGGCCCAATTACTATATTTTACTGGTTTGAGAATACCCAAACTAACTAATCTATCTAATTCGCAACTAAACTGTTCTCTTAAAGCAAAAGGTACTACATAATCTTTGTGAAAAATTGGTGACACGTTTTTCTTTAACACAATATTTGCCACATAATTTTTTATAATGTTGTTTGGTACTTCTGATAACAAATTTGGATAATTAATTTTTATATATTTTACAATACTCCCATGATCACCCTCAACAAATTTAATAATATGTGATTCAAAAATATTAGCTTTCAATACCTTTCTCCAGTTCGGATACAAGCATCCAACCATGATCGTCCTAAGAGCGGATTTGCTCCCTTATTATTGTCAAAAACAAACAACTCCAAATCCTTGATGACGTTACTCAGTCTCACGCTGACAATTATTTTTCCTACTGTCTCAATTTTTTCACCTGTAATCGAGATCAACTTAACTATTGTTAAACAACTTTTTGTGACTTAAAAATTTTTTATAAGTATCATACGTAATTACTGATGTACAAGCTCCGGAATGCACCTCCATTGGCAACTCCACACCATCTACATTCACTGTGACCATTAACGGCTCTTCTGCATGTTGAAATAATTGAATCTGTTTTATTTGATAACTATTTCCATCATCTGGCATATCCATGGTTAATTCCTGGACTCGTGCTGGACTCCCGTACCTTGTATGATGATTAGAACTTGACCTGGACCTTGACCTGAACCTGTTCGTGCTTCGTTTTCTTTCTGGACTGCGACTGAAATGTTTGCTTCCTGGTTTGAATTTGGACTGGCACATCCGGGCTGCGTGACCAATTTTTCCACAGGAATGGCACTTCCAACGTCTAGCTGGAGAATACTCTACCCCATGCTTCGTTGAACCACACCTGGTACATAACCCTTGTGATTTATTTGTGCTACTCATATATTTCCTATTTTCATTCCTGACCACGGCTTGCATTTGTAACTTCTCCTTGGTTTCTTTCTCCGCCATTTCCCAGTTTATTGCAATAGAACTTGCTTTTTCAAATGTTAGGTCTTTTTCTTTTAGAAGTTTTGCTCATAACTGGTTATCGGACAATCCACACACCATTCGATCCCTTAGTGCCTCATTTAAAAATGTTTTAAATTCACATGTTTGAGCCCGAGATTTCAACTGGATGATGTATTCTGTTACCGATTGACCTGGTCGTTGATTTTCATTATAAAATTTAAATCTCTCAGGTATAATATTACCTTCTGGTGCAAAGTGTTTTTTCAATACATTTACTAATTCTGCATATGTTTTCTCAGACGGATTTTATGGAAAGATTAACTTTTTTAAAATGGAATATGTTTCTTGATCCATAAATGTAATTAAAGATGCGACTTTTTTTGCTTCTGCAACTTCGTTTAAATTAAAAAATTGTTCCAATCGTTCAGCGTATTCAGCGAAATTTTCTACAGGCACAAAATTATCAATTCGTCTCAACATTTTTATAACTACAGTCCTTTAACACTCACACTTTTTGTTCGCCACGTTTTTATTCATTTTATTCATTATTTCCGGAAGCTACTGATTTCTTTTAGTAATCTTGGCTTCATATTTCTTTAAACATGTAGAACAACACATTACATAACATCCTATGCTCGTCGCCACTAAAATAACTTGGATGTTTTGTGATCAATCATATTCTACATTTTCGGATACCATGCAGTACATCACAGAACTTTTTATCCCCCCGTCGATAAAGACGGTCCCCAACTTTTCCGTAACTTCGGTCGGAGACGGCCTCTATTAACGAGTAGTATGAAATACAATAAAACAGTATTAAATTATTCAATACATATCAGTAATGTCTTTTTTTAATGGAATATCCTGTATTTTTTGTTGGCAAATGAAAGATCATCAAATTATAAATTACTAATTACTCTTTACTATTTTTCCTTAAAATGAATAATAAAGAAGTTATTGTGAAAGTTGTATTCATCATTTACAATTATTAACTTTATTTAGTTCAATGCATTGACAAAACTGTTATAACACACACTACCTTGGAATTATGTGCTTCAAAAATAAACAAACGTGAAAAACATGAGCGCAACATTTTGAGGAACTGGTATTTAAAATAAAAGTAACTACTATTGTGTACAAAAATAAAATTAATTAATTAAAATGTGCTACTCTTGAAACTATTATTATAAATAACTTAAAGTAAGTGTTCAAAAACATTCCCATTTTATTCTAAAAATCGCTGAACATTTTTGTTAATAACTAAATAAAGTTAATTGTAAATTATGAATAAAACTTTCGCAATAACTTCATTATTCGTTTCAAGAAAAAATTATGAAGAGTAATTTGTATTTATAATTTGATGTTCTTTCATTTATCAACAAAAAATATAGGGTGTTCCATTAAAAAAGACTTTACATATGCAATTATTTTGTGAATGCGATGCGCAATTATTTTCATCATATCACCATTGTAATCCTGAGTGAAAACAGTTCATTTTTGGTAGTTTGAACCACTTCGTAGTTCCAATAATAACGAAGTTAGCAATAGGGTGGCAGTAACTTTGATCACCCTGTATACCAATGCAGAATACACCGATATGTTATTGATATTTGGATATTGTCAAGGAAATGGTCGAGAATGTGTTAGAGTGTATTCTGAAAGGTTTCCAAATCGTCGTATACCAAGCCACCCAACGTTTGCCGCCGTTGAGAGACGCCTTCGGGAGACCGCTCGCTTTGTTCTTCAAGCCGCTGATTATGGAAGGCAGCGTTTGGTTCCTGAAGTTAAAGAAGAAATTTTAGAACGTGTTGAAGAAGATTCAGAACTAAACACCAGACGAATAGGTAGAGAACTAGGAATATGGAAAGATGTCGTTCATGCAGTAATTAAAGAACAGTTACTGCATCCATACCATAAGATGGCAGATCAAGATCTCTTATTCCATGATCCTGAAATGCGCCTGGGCTTTTGTCGGTTTGTTAATAGACAAAGAGAAAGAGATTTGAATTTTGGCAACAATATTTTGTTTACCGATAAAGCGTGTTTCACAAGACGAGGAGTAACTAATTTTCATAATGAACACGTTTATGCAGTTGATAATCCGCATGCAATCAGTTCAACACGAATTTAAAATAAATGTGTGGGCTGGACTAAATATTGGTAATTTTATCAATGGTCCTGTTATTCTTCCACAAAGATTAATGGGAGACATTTATTTGCAACATCTACAAAATACGTTCCCAGATTTTTCAGAAGATCTACCACATTTTTCATTATGTTCGAAACCACTTAAATCAACAGTACCCAAATAAATGGATAGGTAGAGGTAATGACGCATCTGTAAATTGGCCACCACGTTCACCAGACTTAACACCCATGGATTATTTTTTCAGGGAACATCTAAAGTCCATAGTTTACAGGACACCTGTAGATAATGGAGAACAACTGTGCAAAGAATACAATTTGATTTTCTCTGTCGTATAAATCATTGTACGCATGCAAACGGTGGACACTTTTTATGACATTTTTAATATTTGTATTTATGTTTTAGTAACTTAATTTGTTTAAATTCATATTTTAGTAAGTTATTAGGGTTTACATGGGTTTATCCGTCTCATTTATCTACGCTAACATACCAAATTTTAGCAAAATCGCATGAGCCGTTTCAAAATTTTAATAAAAAAAACGATTTCAAAATTGTAACTTGAGGGCCGTATAGCGCCCAAACTAAACACCTTTGTATTAAGGTAAGTTTACTTCAATCGGCTTATTTTGGTCTAAGGAATATGTGGTAGGTGTTTGTAAAGACCTTTTACAGACACCCTATATATCAATTAATAAATTTATTATATTATTCAAATATTGCTGTGTTTCATGAATAAATAAAATTGTTTTAAAAACCGAACCGCTCTTTCGCAAAATATAGCTTACATGAATTACTTCAGGAATTTCTTTTTTCAATAAAATATGCATAAAGTTTTACGTCATGGGATGTCAAAGTTTACAAAATTATTTTTCCACCTTTATTAAATTCAAAAAAGAAATCTTTTTATTGTTTTATTTCTGAAGGAAGTCGTTCATGAAAAAATAAAATAAAATTCATGGAAAACACAAGGGATCTCCGCAGGTAAACAGCGGCAGTTTCCCCCCCTAAATTTCAAAAACGCATAACCGATGAAAACATTCCCTTTCTTTTCAAACAATAGACGAACTCTGCGAAAATTGGGTAATTAAAATTTAATTACCTGCCGGCGAGAAGAGGACGAAAAAACACTTTTAAAATTCCTGTAAAACAAATGAGCCCGCTAAAGTGAGTTATTTTAATGAGTTTCATAGTCATTAGGTAGAATCAATAGAGTCGGAAGGGGTTGTTTGCGAAGTGTATGAAACGCATTATAGTTGTCGATTTTAACGACGGAACACTGGTAATGTTGGGGGATCATGCAAACTTTGCGCAAGGGTGTTTGCCCCAGATGTTTGCACGGAATGCCACAACATTATCATCTAGTTCCTCTGTAGATGGAGTCGTCGTAAACTACTAATTTTACAAATAAATTATCTCTTCCACGTTCGTGTAATTCAAGAATTGCTTCTTTTATTACTTCACCGTTACAATTTACTCGTTATTCTAATCCAGAACAAAACTAGAATCCTCCAATTTGAAAGCCTCCAAATGGAAATCTCCAATTTGAAATTTTATGTCGAACACAAAACGGACGTAAAAATAGACGAATGACATCACCACCGACCTGCTATTGATTATTTCGAACTAAAACCCCGCGTAATCCGTCCGTATTTCGGAGAGTCATTTCATCATTTCGCAATAAAACCGTGCAGTTATTTAAATTTCGGCCAGGTGCAGCGAGCCCCGGTTGAATATTAATGTTTTAACACCACCCTCGACCTCTCTGTGTTTGCAGAATAAAACACAACGGGGCTCGTGTGTTTCAGTCTTGTTTGCTAGCTTATTCGAATTTGATGACCCGGCTTCGTTGTGGTCGATAAATCTCTTGCAAGGCACAATAAGTCATGATTTAAACTTGATTGTAAGCTGGCTCAGTCTGTGATTCATGTTCAAACCAGATTTTATAAATTCTTACGTGCGATTATTTAGAATATAAAAGGAATTCAAAGTGATTGAAAAAAAAACGGAATTTATAATGCTCAGGTCGCTTTCGGATTTTTTTCATAAAAATATGTGAAAACTTTTTTTCTAATGAAAGTGAAAAGGAAGGAATGGAAAGAAACTTAAAAATTAGATTCATTGAAAGCTGTAAAAAGAACCGATAGTCGTCGTGGAATTGCCCCTAACGTTTGTTTTTCTTATTATTACCCCTACACACTGAGGCAAGTGTGCCCAGTTGCAATCTCAGCAATTTTTATTTCATGTCTATGGGCCAGTTGTACAAAGTCGGTTTAAACTCAAGTTTAACTGAAAGTAAACAAATTCGCATAGGATCTTAAGGACATATGGCAATTAATGTATTCCAAAATAAAATTTGATGCGATTTTGTTCACTTTGAACCTGGTTCAGTTGAACGTCAGTTTAAACCTCCTCTGTGCAACTGGCCCTATGAAGTTAAAATTGCGGAGATTGCAACTGGGCACAAAAACGAAACCTGCAGATTTCCTTAATTTAATGGTCGTGAATAAAATAGTAAGTAATCTTTTAAAAAAGACGGAATTTAAAAGACAGAATATATTGGATAAGGATATGTCATTGCAGACTATGGCACTATATCTTAAATGAAGTTTGTTGTGCGTTATTTTCTATTTTTCACCGAGCACAACAGACTGCGTCTTCTAATATAAAAAGTACGTGTAGTTTGAGAACTTATTCCATATACCAGTGGAAGCCCGAAAAGTTTTAATTACAATACGCCATCGGCATTCTCATCGTTCTCTGTTTTTCTTGTTACAGAAGAATGCACCGCGGATCGTTGCAGCAGGGTACCCTGTCAGCACGGTGGAAAATGTCTGACAAGCGAGGAGTCCGCCGTATGCCTTTGCCCCCTCGGTTTCTCGGGGGACCTATGCGAAATCCGCGTCGATCTCCAAGTGCCCTCGTTCAATGGATCAAGTCACTTACGCTACAAAGGTCTCGGCGATGATGCTCTCACGTGGCTCGATTTGAAAGCTACTCTAAAACCCACCGCCGAAGATGGACTTCTTTTATACAACGGGAACCGATGCGACGGAATCGGAGACTTTATGGCTTTGTACTTAACAGAAGGATTTGTAGAATTTGCATACGACCTAGGAACAGGTGTCGGGATAGCGACGAGTCAACACAAGGTCGCCCTGGGCGAATGGCATGAGATCAGATTATCAAGGACCGGGCGTCTGGCGATCCTGGAAGTTGACAATCAAATTCCTGTTGAGGTCATGTCACCCGGAGCATTCACGCAACTATCACTACCACAGAATTTATACCTCGGCGGTGTGCCTAATTTCGGGGCGGTTTCCCCACAAATTCGGGTACGGGCTGCATTCGTAGGATGCATTCAGAGGGTGGTCATCAACGGGCGATCTGTTTCTATACTGGCAGAAGCTTTGGGCGGCGCTAATGTCGACAACTGTCCTCATCCCTGCGTCGCCCGTCCTTGCGGAGAAGACGGAGAATGCATACCGGAGTTGGATTATTTTACGTGCCGATGTAAGCCCGGATACAGGGATCAGTTGTGTAGCAGAGGCCCCCCGGCCTTCAGCGGGACGGATAGTTATTTACACTTTAATGATCCTGCCACATTAACGACGTTAGTTTCCGATCCCCTAGATATTAACGTTCGGTTTAAAGTGTCCTCCATGGATGGTCTAATACTGTGGATGGATTCCGGATCCGGTGACTTTTTATCATTGGGTTTGGAACGTGGGTCGCTCGTCCTTAGGTATACGATTCGAGCCGAAGAAATCGTCGTCGTCCATAATAGTTCCGCCGTCCATGACAATCTATGGCATCGTGTAAAAGCAGTAAGGTAAGATGTTTGTTCAACCAATAAAACGATGAAATGAATAATTAAATTGAAACTCTCGCGCAACGTATTTTCCAGGTTAATACCATAAAAAATTTAGTAGGTATAAACCGTTTATATCTCCTACAGGAACGACTCATTTATATAAATTAACCGCACACATGAATCTTCATTATCTTGCCATCCGTGATGTATGGTCCGAACGAGACAAAAAAAAATAAACCCACGCCCAGACAAAACACCAGTCTTAACCACCGAGCTTTTTGCCACACCGCATGACCACATATTCCAAAATGGAACAGAGATACGACCCGAAATGTTTGTGTTTAAACGGCGGGCGAATTTTTTGCATGTAACGTTTCATATAAAAAAAAAAGATGTACGCGGATAAGCTCCGATTTTGTTTGTTTCCAGGACGAAACTATATCGCCAAAAGCTCTTTTCAGAGAGACGTCACGTGTACGTACCTGCGCGCGCGACTTTTTTTTAATTTTCCTGCAAATCAGAATGAAAAAAATGACTGCGCTTTTTCTTAAAATGTGACGTTCAAATATTAGCTTTCGCTCATAAATATTCATATTCCTCTGGTTCGGGGATGTTAAGAAGTGAACGACAGAATATTGCTTAGCAAAGAAGCAGTTGCGTTTATGTACTTAAACTATTCGTAGGAGACATTGATTTTTCTAATAAATTATGGAAACTCAACGAGAAATGTTATAATCAAACTACGGACATTTCGGAGCAACGATTGAGCACTTTTCATTGGTCCTCGTATTGCGTAACCATGGCAACGCTCCGAAACGTCTAAAGTCTGGTTGTAATATATAATAAATTTTCTCACTATTATTCTTTCAATTTTTGATCAATTTGAATATTTAATAAAAACTGGATATTTAAAAGGTATTTATTTATTCTAAACCACACACTTTGCTTTGTGGTTATCAGTAATCATAGATCAATAGAAATATACCATTATAAGTAAGGAAAAAAAACAAAAAGTTAAAATTTGTTGCTCAGTGATCGGTAAAAACAAAACCGTAAATTTATCATGTTTGTTTCTTCTTTCATTTTGTTGTTTATTTCACTTAGAGAAAGATAACCTTATATGATGTGAAATTATACCATCAACAACCAAGACACCAAGAGGGCCACCGTTCGATTCCCAGCAGGAGAAACACTTTTTTCATTTGTTTATACCCGGTGTATTTTAAAACCACATAAAATAAAATTCTGAGAAAATGGATATTTGGTCAGAATTTTAGCAAAATATTTTATATTTAGACTCTGCAGATTATTGATTACACTTAATTTTATCTGAGTGCAACGATTCTAGAAGAAAAATATTAATAACTTTTGAATTATTGCTATTTTTCATTTTCGATAAT
This sequence comes from Dorcus parallelipipedus, assembly GCA_958336345.1. NCBI lineage: Eukaryota > Metazoa > Arthropoda > Insecta > Coleoptera > Lucanidae > Dorcus > Dorcus parallelipipedus. The sequence continues at coordinate 31,745,075 of OY284479.1, read as the reverse complement.
TTCTATTTTTCAAGTTTTCAGCCATATTTTAAATGATTGATTGCATGGAAATGTGTTGTTTTTTATTTTGATTCATGCACGAACTAACTCCAGTAAATCAATAAAAAAAATTTTCCTATTTGTTACGAACTTTATGAAAGGCACTGTATGCACCTATTTATTTTGGCTCCCACAAGAAAAATTTAATAATTAATGACGTATTGAAAATATTCATTATGGAAGTGAAATCCAGGGATCGACGTGAAAATATGATTCAGAAATGAAGTATCGTTTTAGTACACGTAAAATATACATAATTTTAAGTAGAATGTCGTAACAATTTCATTATATAAAAAGAACACAGAATTCTGCGAAAATAACAAAAAATATCCGTAGGCATTATAATTTGAATATTTTCCAACAGCAATGGCGATATGTTTTGATATTTAACAAAGAAACAATGCCTTCAGAAAATGTATAAACAAACAAGCAATTAAAATTATTTTGGATTAGAAACAATATTGTTGTTTTCATAAGAGAAGAGCTCTGCGTCATAAATAAAACGCGTCTGGTGTTGCATCATCAGACATTAGGAGTATAACTCCATCCTTTTTCCTCATTCAATCGAATTACCTCGAAAATAAAGAATTTCCAGAAATTACTTTATTTTAAAAAAATGCTCAATTCGATGCCCTCTATCATCTCTCAAAGTTAAGAATAGTTATTCATAACATTTGTTAAACGATATTTTTTATTTTCAAACTCTATTAACGAAGAAACGGAATTATCAAATGTATTTTCTTTCAAAACGATTAAATTGCGATTTTATTTTATTTAACAAGAATATTGTCTGCAGCAAGTCGTTTCGGTTCAGGATAATCTCGATTTTCGTTTTATTCTAAATTAAAAATAAATTGCTTGAGAACACGATAAGAACTTGTCATAAAATTTTATTTCCTTGCATTGCGGTACTTTTGTCTTTCAACAAATTCACTTTAAAAAAGCATCAAACAATCACCTAAGGAATGTTAGAAAAAGAAAGTGCAGAATTCAACTCATTGTGTACTTAACAAGAAATAATTTTAATATAGCAATGGCTAAAAAAATTCTCATTTTTTCCGGATATCCTTTTCATCAAACTTCCCACAGAAACTTCGTTTACGTTGTGTAACTTTTAGCGCAACTTCGACACTTTTTTTACATGTTTTTCAACATTTTAACAATTTCTAATAGACGTAATTTTGAGTACCCAAAGTATTTTGATTATACAGGCAACATCAAGTTTTTTGTCTTTTCTTTCGTTTTTGCGCAGTTGAAACACATTTACTCTTACAAAATAACAATAAATATAAATAAGCTGCTCTTCGCGAGAAAAGGCCTAACAATACTAGTCACAATTAGACCGCTCGACCACAATTGCGAAGTGGATTAAACTCGAAAAGTTAAGGAAGTATAACGACTTCCATTTTGTAGAAAGGATGCATCCATCTTACTGATTTAGCCTCTAGCTACTTTTTTCCTCTTTGCAGATCTACTAGAATTATTTTCGAGGATTTTTGGAAAATCTCTGTGTATGCAAATGTGTATATGGAAATAGTTAAGTTTGTTCCATGGATTTTTCTGTGCATCCTTCTTGTTTTGTGTCTTGTGTTTTATTCTGTATGTGTTTTTACTTCGTATTCCATTACAATATTTCTTTCCTCCTCGTGGCTTTCACTTTTTCTTTTCTTTTTCTCATATTTCCTTGCTTTACAAAATCTTGCTATTTTTTATCCTCCTTCATCACAGCTTAGTACTTCTTGCTCCTTTCCTGAATTCGAAAAACTGAAAAAATTTCTTTTGGAAAACATCAACCATACCATGGGCTGTATTCTTCTGATTTATTTTGTTTAGCTAATACTTCCCATGAGCGTTTAGGAAGACGAAGTCTTTACTTCAACCATACTAAGACGCAATTAGCCAGTTAATGATGAAAGAAAAATTTGTTTTAAGTGTGAAAATTTTATTTGAATAAGAAGTGATCCGAGAAGGAACAAATAGTAAGTGTGTCTGAAAATTCAATTCCAAACATTTTAATCCCAGACTTGATAACATTAGAAAGACATATAACACATTCGGGTATAATACCCTCTGATTAAAAGTTAAAACCGACATTATTTCATCTTGTTTGTTATGCGACCGAAATAACTTACCTCAAAGGCCCACCCAGACTTTAAACAAACAGAACCGAAGCTGCATGAATGCACCCAATCCGAGCAAACATTCCTCCCTCCGCCGGGCGAAATTAGGAAAATTAGAACCCCACGTTTGCACATTTTGTGCAAACAGGGGCTTTGTTTTTATGCATGCATAGCTCCATTGATCGAACGGACCTGTTTCTTTGCACTCTGCTCAGTGCAAACCGACATGAAACGCACAATAAAGGGTTAACATCCCCCGAAAGCGCAAAGCGCACACGTGTGTGATTATGTGTTAATTGGACAACGTCAATATCACAGCTAATTACATTAGTTCCAGAAAATATTCTATGTTGTTAAAAATGTAAAGCTTGAACAAATCGTGTTTACATTACTCAAGTTATCTAGTACATGCCTGCAACAGCGTTTTTGGTGAGCTGCTGCGGTTTTCTTGGCAAGGGAAGTGACATTATGTATGTACCACCCTCCACGTTGCTGGGGCATAATGTAGGCACTGTTTACAAGCGATTACGTTCTTATTTATAATCGCGTCTTTATGGTATTACTTTAATTGTGCAAAGGCATTTTGGTTTTGTATGTCTTATGAAAAGAAGTAAAGGAATAATAATAAAGTAATAATAAAAAAACTGTTTGAAGACCAATTTGAAAATAAAAACTCTAATATTTTTTCAATTTATTTACTAATCAGCACTTCCGAATTTGAAATTATGTACCTACTTTATTCACAACTGATCTCTCATAAGCCAATAACAATAATTACTTTAGAATTTCGTAAGCTCAGCTGATAATGTAATTCGCTTTAAAAACTGCGTAATTTCATCGCAAATTTATTTTTCTAAAGGAAAAATCAGAAAGGAGCAATCTGAAATTAATGAAAAGAAGCTTTCCCGCACTTAACACAAAACGCCGGAGCTTTCAGAACTCCGAGCTTTTAAACGGCGTTTTTCTCGCCCGGTTATTAATTCGATTATCGATCAGGCACTATGTTTGTAATTAAGGTTTTAATGAACGTTTTAATTGCCGCTAATGCCTTTTGTACGAACTCGAACCCGTTGAGGAATATTAATTAAATTTTAATGCGCATTCGTACGTACATACAACATACATTATGTACGCAGTACTTCTCTCTTACCTCGTGCCTTTTAATTTAAAGCCCAAAGCTTGCCGAATACATAATTTAGAGCTTATTGATTTATTTTTTTGTTCATGGTGGTGAATTTAATTTGATTTTCGTGATACCTTTGTACTTTTACGTATGTACGTTTAATTGGAAGCCCAAAGCTTACGGATTGCATTATTTAAAGCTTAATGTTATAATTCATTTAAATTTTTTATTTATTTTTTTTTTTTTTTCAGGAATGGAGGATCTGGTTTGTTAATTGTAGATAATGGTCCAGCAATTACTAGACAATTCGTGGATATCCCCCGTCCTAGAGCAGCACAAGAAGGTTTATTCATCGGGGGAATTCCGGAAGAAGTTTTGAGCACAGGTGGAAGGTATAGAACGGGTATACGAGGATGTGTAGCAGATTTAGTTCTAAATTCCGACTACAGATTGCAATTAGTAGGGCACACAGCGGCAAGCCGGAATGTCATAGAGTGTGAACTATGAGTATAAGTCACGGTGGGGTGACCTAATTGTGTACTTATAAGTGTGATTTCCGAGATTAACATAAGGCTGACTACTTCGAGCTAACTAAGATAGTTTGTGTGTATCATCACCCATGTGGGTACTAAGGATTTGTGTTAGGGTCGTAATGTAGATAGACACGGTCTACTGGTTTAAGGATAAAGAAGCTTTTTGTATCTGATTTTTCTTTTGATATGGAGGGAACCAGGATTACGCCCCCAAGTCCTGCACAAGTACCTTTGCCCACTCATATCATGTAGCACTAGCCACGCTCTGTCACACTCTCGATTGTCAATTTGCGGAATCCTGATTCTCCGATTTCAATTTGCAATAACAGTAGGTACTAAACGGTCCAGTGTAAAATTCACATTGTTATATATAAGTAATGTATATGAATACCTAATTTGTACAGGTAGTCTAATTTGTGTGTTAAACAACAAATTGCTTTTAAACCAGGCTTTTATTTCACCCACCCTTTTATAGTAACACCCTTCCTTTCATCTTTATTGATTTAAATAAATAGGTTCGATTTCAATTCGATTTAATTCTTTTTTTTGTTGTTTTTATTTAGAAACATAACTTTACTTCGAAAGAAAAAGGGAAAAAAGGTGGAAATATAATATAAGTTTGAAGTACGCAAGTTAAGTTTCAAAAGAAAAATTAAACAAACTAAGTCCAATTTTGCAATAAACTCTGATGTAAATAACGCAAAAACAATTAACAAACTAGTTGTTTCCCGAAGATTCTTTCAAAATTTTATTGCTTTTTAGCTACACTAATTTTTAAATGCTTTCCACAACAAATGCCATAGTAAATAATAAAACTAATAATACAATGGAACGGAATTTAAAATTCATTAGTTCAAATACGAATTTACTAAGAAAATCATAAACAAAAGCAAACCAAAGAATTTCTTAGTAACCTTATACATATAAAAAAATTATCTGTTACCATACAGTTGAAAGATTTCTAAAAATTTCTTTATAATCGTGAAGACGATTTAATTAATTTGACAATAACAACAAATTTTAAAAATTGCAACTCCTTTAAAGAAGAAAGAGCCAAGAGCCATAATTAAATGCATCACAAGATTTTAAGTCAGAAATTCAATGTTATATAAAGTAGGAGCAATTGACTTCATTATATGAAAAATATGCAGGAAGTGTCGGACAACTCTAGTCTTATTGTTAGTGTTCGTTTACTGCTACCTACCTGAAGGCCAGCAAATTGTGCGAGTGACTGACGTTTCTTCAGCACCGCTTGACTAAGCTCTTGGAGATGGGAGGTTCGACGAAACCCCAAAGCAAAAGGTGGGCAAAGTGAATAAAATAAAAATCACCAGCTGAGCACACTTGTTTTTATTTAAAAAATGCTCAAAGATAAATAACGAATAAGAAAAATAATTTACAAGTATTCCAGTTCGACCCCGAAGGGGTCCCAATGAAAAGAACACGAAATGTAATTAAGTAAACAACAAACTAGATTTTATTCGATCAACAGATCTGCTCTTCGTTTACAATTGACGCTTAAAGTGTAGCTTAAAGAAGTTCACTCGATTAACAAATAAAAGAAAAATAAAAATAACAACGCCGCGGTAACTCAACAGAGTAATTAAAAATAATTAGAGTAATTCCGACCTTGTAATCATGATCCGGTGTAATGACAGTCAGCTATCAACAGTGTCGGAGCGCCCTCTCACGGTGGTTAGCGCCGTAAGTCAGTGCAGCAGTTATGTCGCTAAGTAACGTTGTCTTGCAGACCTAGTCTATTTTCACAGGCGGGCGAAGGCCGTGTCGCAGGGCTTAAATCGTTTCAAAAGCCAATTCCGACCGTATCTTGCACCCAAGGGACGACGACATTCTCAATCAGGATAAAACGACCACTAAAAGCCTAATGGAAGAAAGACGCGCGTTACAAATCAGCACAATTGCACAAAATGGCCACAAGACATACCTGTTCCTTGTTTCGACGACAGGCTTTCGTAAAGCTGTTTAACGAGCTTGAAATTCTCTCAACGCACGTTTGCACAAATCTCGGAGTAATTCTGGTTCCGTCGTCCTTCACAGAATCTCGTGAAAGGGAGCACAAAGATAAGAATCACAAATAAACGAGCCGTACGCTAAAAGCTCTGTAGACAAACTGCGAGCGAACGCCGCGTTCTCTCCCACCATAAGTTCCGACAGGGGTGGTTACGAATGAAATCACATTTAGTCGGGGGACAGAGTGAAATGGAGATATACCGTAATACTGAATAATAGCGTATAGTCTAGCTGATGCAATATTGTGAAATATTATAAAAGTCACGAACGCATACAGAAGTTACACATAGAGGGTGGCTGCCAATTATTATGGAATAACTTAAATGGATTTTTCAACTGTAACAACTCCCTCCTTACCAAAAAGGAAATTTTACCTAATTTCTTCCATCAACCAAAACAAAAGGGTGAAAAAGTTGACAACTGACACTTTGTCAAGGAAACCTCCGATATGGAACAAACTTGATCCCTCAGACAACACCACAAAGAAACCAATTGATAAATATACAACACCGCAAAAGAAAAAAAGAGACCTTCGACGTGGGGCAACTTTTATCTCACAAACAACACCGCAAAAAGGATCAATGAATTACGGACGGAACACTCGGTTCAAAACCGCAGGAAAAAATTCGATACCATTCGATTCGTTTCAGCCACATATGTGCACCACAATATTCAGACTCGAGCGTAAGAAGAAATAAGCGACAGGAAAAAGGGGTCAAGAAGGGTCCACCTGCCAACAAGTAATGACATCGTCTGACCGAAACAACCACTTACTTCTTGACAAAAACATAAACGAAGTTAACAACCCAAACCCAAGCACTGCCAAACACAATTGCGTCTCGACCAAGCCGAAATGTTATAAAGTAACAAAAGAAGAAGGAAATATAATCTTACACAAAGGGTCTAAAAACGACCACAAACATCTCTACCAAAGTAGAGATTAAATCCGGTAAATGACTCTAAAGTCCAACACAAATCGGGAACCACTTAAACGAGTGAGAAGAAAAGAAAGAGAGAAAAGAAGAAAAAAGAAACGGTGAAAGAGGAAAAAAAATTATCCGGTCGGAACACACCTGCGACAACCAAGATACCCGCAAAATGTTCTCATCGCCAGACTCACAAAGAGAGAGGGCAAGAAATGATTTCACGGGATTCGGCACGCTTGAAATTCTCACACCTTTGCGAATCACGAATGAACCTCTCACGACCATCAAGACCGAGCCGATCAATCAGACTAGTGAAGAAGTAGAGCAGAAGAGAAAGGAAAGAAAGTAAAGAACGAAAAGAAATTGATTCATCAAATGCAAACGACCAAGGCTCCAGCCGAAACCAAATCGACAACCTCTATAGTCGATCGCACTATTCATGGGTCCCTGAGATACAACAGAAAGGATAGTTTGCACAGAAGTTAAAAGAAAACGTCACTAATCGTCACGTAGATTGGGTTTAAGATGCTCACTACTCTAAGTGCCAGGTAGAACATTGCCATCACAATCCTTCAGTTGAAGGATACTTATGAGTTCATAAGTATCCGCAGACACGCGACGACTAACAAGGAAAGGCCCTACGAACTTATTGGCCAACTTGGCAGCAAAATGTTTGGAAGCATCCGAAAGAACGAAATTTTTGTGCCATACTTACCGGTCCGGTTGGTAAACAACCTTACGTCTACGAAGATCATAACGATCTTTAGACTGCTCGTAAGCTTTTTGTAATCTATCCTGCGTGTCCTTGTACAGTGCTGTGAATTTGCCAGTACGGGATTGTAATTCGGCAGGGTCCCGGGGAGCAATATCAAGAGACTCTTTTTGGGTTTTGTCCCAATCGGGATTAAGTCTACCTTTGAGACACATCTCTCGACCAAAGTTCAGGAAATATGGAGTCACACCAGTAACCTCATAGCGACCTAGCCTTAGAGCGCAAGCAACTTTGGGCAAGAAGACATCCTATTTTCGATGGTCCTCTGCTACACAAGCCGTTAGCATGGTTTTGAGGACACGATTCACGCGCTCAACAGGGTTCGCTTTCGCATGTTAGAAAGAGGTGTGTAGGCAGGACGTACCTGATACGAAGTCAAAAGTTTCTGGTACTCCTTCGACCTAAACTGGACTCCATTGTCAAAGATGATTGTTCGAGGCACACCAAAAACTAGGAAAATATCTTCCTCAAGATGTTGGAGGATTTTTGGTGTGGTGGCCTTACGAAGTGGGAAACACAAACTTACTAAAACAGTCCGTGGCTACGAGAATATATTGAAAACCACGAGATGATCTAAGGAGTGGTCCAATAAGGTCAATGCTGATTACCTCCCAAGGTCGCGATATTCTGGAATGACCGCCCATCAAACCAGCAAGGGCCCGCTGTTCAGGCTTAGTGCGGAGACAAGTTTGACATTTACGAACATATTTCGTCACATCAGCGTGCATTTTTGGCCAATGATAAATTTGGGCGATCGGATTATAAGTTTTAAAGATTTCTAGATGACCACTAGTGGAGGAATCATGACACTCCTCAAGGATCTGTTTACCAGCCTCCTTAAAGACCACGGGTTTCCACTGCTGACTGTCATCAGCCAAACGGTAATAAGTATTTTTGACAAATTTGTAAATGACATTTCCCTCAGTTTGAAGATTTGGAAACTTTTCAGGACACGATTGGATTTTCCTTAACAAGTCGAGATACCAACGCAACGCAACGGCCCTTGATTTCTTCAAAGTTGATGACCTCAACAGCAGGGACAGTACAGGATAACATATCAGGCACTACGTGTTATTTGCCCTTACAATGAACTACACTAAAGTCATACTGTTGCAGGCGAACAGGCCATCGACACAAACGTCCCGAAGGATTCTGCAATTTATTCAGCCACAAGAGTGAGTGATGATCCGTAATAACGGTAAAATGCGAACCTTCAACATAAGGCCTAAGCTTTTCAATTGCCCACAACATAGCCAGTAGTTCTTTCTCAGTGGTGGAATATTTGCGTTCATGAACTTTCTCCCAAACCTCATCGCAACTCTCATCCCAACGATGTTTGGAATTCTTTTTGAGAAGATACGTCAGGGGGGGCAATAAGAGAAGAAAAGTCCGGAATGAATCTGCGATACCATGAAGCAGTGCCTATCAAACGTCGGACCTCGGTGACAGTTTTAGGTTTTGGCATTCCCAAGGTAGCTTGTACCTTCTCAGGATCTACATGGACGCCATAACGATTGACAACATACCCCAGATACTTCATCTCGGTAAGGCAAAAATGACATTTGTCTTTATATAAAGTCAAATTTGCTATTTATATAATTTCGAATATGTGTGCAAAATCTGATTATCATTTCCCTTCGACTCACCGCAGCAATGTCATGTAATGTCAATCTTTTAATTATTCCGCACATAGATGTTTGTGAAATATTTTTGTGATCTCCAATACAATTTTGAAAAGCACCAGTAACAAAATCGTAGTTACCAGAAGTTGGAATCAAAAAGATATGACAGTTAATAATATGGAAGTAGAACAAAGTTTAGTTCGCAAAAGTGGCTCCACCTAACTTTTGGGCCGAATAAACGCGGGAGTTTTAAACTAGGAGTATTTTTTCAGAAATATGTAATTTAAAGTTTCATAAATCATGAATACGCATTTTAAAGATTCAAATTTTATTTCAAACTAAGAAATGATTCATTTTAGAACAAAATTATATTGATGAAAAAAAATCTTCACCAAGTAATCAAATAAAAATCTAATTAATCTAGTTTCTAACAAAAAAATTAAACAGAATAAAACACTGTAGATATGATAGGAGATTAATTTTTATAATATTATTATGGGAAGAAAAAAAAATTACAATAAAACAGATTAACATTTAAAATTAATAATGTAATTCACAACGTATTTGTTTTTTTAAATTTTCTATGTTTCATATAAAAATCACGAACTAATTTTGTTATTGGATCAATGGAAGTATTCAAAACTTTCATGTGATTTTCTCTTCCAGTCAATATTCTGTTTAATCTTTTAATCCATGAATACATTATAATTTTAAAAACTAAATTAATAAACATTTTCCTGACAATAGATTTATGGGTATAACATTTCATCCATTCAAATGATATTTCCTTTTTCATTTCTAGACGGATATAAGAAGCGATGCCTTCCATATAAGCAATTTGAGGCAATAAAGCACTTACTAAACGACTGGCACATCGAACTGCTAAACTAAACTGCGGCTGTGGATATTTTAACCGCCTTACTTGATCGTGCTCTCTGGCAGTAATTAGATCATGCTCTTTTCGATTTTGTATAAAATCTAACATTGATTCTTTGCAAGAATTACAATTCTTAACTTTCATCAAAATTTTCTTAACTATATAACCGGCTATATATGTATAAGATATAGTGGTTATATAATTCGTTTCACCTCTTGTTTTCTTTCGCACTTCTTGCAACTTATTGTCACTTATAACAATTTGACGTTTTAGAGGTTTATTTTCTACTTCAACCACTAACAGGTTTCGAAGTGAGTCTAAAGCACCAACTGTATCATCTTCCTGACAGTTTGCATGCAGAGAATGGATGCCCAAGAAATTTGAAATTAAAATTGATTTAAATGTGGACGGAAATAAATTTGCCGATGGATTATTATTTCTTACATTAGCTGCTCTCATACTTGAAAACATGTTTTCTAATGGATCTTGATTAAACGATCTCGTCAGTAAAAACTTGAAACCTACTGCATGCAAACGTTTCCAAATTTCTTGTAAATTATTAATTGTAAAAATAAAATTCTTTAAAGAAAGAGGTCGACTTCTTTGTCTCGTACTTCTGGATATAAATTCCATGGAATGAAGTACTTCTTTAGCTTCTCCCCAAAACCTGTTATGACCTGATTTTGGAGTTATTGCTCTACGGAGGATCTTTCCAGGAGATTTATCTCTAATTACATTACTGTTTAAGCTATCGAACAGTTTATCTACGAAAAGTATCAGAGTGGCTGTATTTACTGCACTTTCCTCAAATTCACAAGTATTATTCGTATTGTGTGCTAGTAATTTCATCACAGCACCAACTCGCTGTCCAAAAACTTGTGCAGCCAAGTACACCCGCATCTTTTTCTGGCCTTCTGGATAAATATGATCTTCAGTTATGTGAGGGAGGGCTCTACAGTCAGCATTCCCAACATCCAGAGAATACAGTTGAATTATATGTTGCCAGGATGCAATTTTTTGTTCTCCGTTTTCTTTAAACATAACATTTTTTGTTATAAAATGATTTCTAAAACCTTTTAACATATGCGGAGGATCAAAAAGTGGAAATATTTCCTGACCAGGAGTTAATTCAAAAGATTGATTTCTGTGTTCTTCATTCCTTCGGAGATAAGCTACTCTTGTCTCTTCTATGAGGTTTCTTATAGCAGCTTCATTGGCACTTGCTTGGTCACAAATTGTGCCAATGATTTTAAGACCTGTTTTCGTTACTGCAGAAATAATTTGCTTGATTAATTGTTTAATATCTGCAGAAGATGCAGTGGCTGTAAACACAAAGGCAATAGGCTGCTTCCACTTGCGATGCACTCCTCTGAGCATAAAAACAAGAGCATGAGTTGCCAATTTACATTGCCTCTCTCCATTTCCATAATCTACAAAGCCATCAATAGTATCATTTCGGATATTATAATACAACCCAGGTTGAAGACTCACTTCATCAAACAGCAATACACAGTATTTGTCTAAGTTTTTTAATTTTTCAGTTTTAAATTTCAAGTTTTTGAAAATTATGTCATTTATGCCAGTTTCAAAAGGAATTCTATTCAACAACCTTGTAAGTGTGCGTTTTGAAGGTAAACAAAACAGTTTCGACAAAAAACGGTATGCTTTTGTACTTTGTTTTACTATGCATAGAGCTAATATCTTATCATCTAAGGTAAATCGCCTTCCTCTTGGTTTTTTTTGTGAAAGTAATATCTGCCGCTTTATAAAGTTTGCAGCGACTGGTTTCATATATGCTAGGTAATTTTCATAATTATAACTGAACTTTGTTGCAAGTTTTAATCTAGCCTTGTAGGATGATCCTCGTTTACGAAGAATGGCATTTTTCTTTACAACATTGTCGATAGATTTTTTTAACATTTTGCATCGTGGGGAAAGATCAGCAGTTCTTGTAACTCCAAGATCTCTTAGTAATGGCCGCTTTTGCTTGGAAGTTAGCAAAGTTGTGTGATGTACTGCAGATGAACCTGAAATTAAACAATGCATGTGATCAAATATTTAAATTAGATACTTAAAGTGACATTAGTTATATTTATATTTTTAAAAAATGTTGAATAAGCCCATTATTATTTATAATTCACTTTAATGGTGATGTTTCGAAAGTACCTATATTTATTACTGCAACAAATAACTTACTTGAAGTCTGTACAGGATCAGTCTGTATTGAAGTAATAGGTTGCACAGATGATGGTGATGAATATTTTACACATGAAGTGACCTCAACATTTGAAATATCACCCGTAAAAAAGTATTACACATAAGTTGATGTTTACAACGTAAAACTGAGTATTATTAGTAATTTCATTTTCATTTTCAAGAAATCTGTTCTTATATTATGTTAAAATATAAAATAACTTACTTATCAACTACCACTGAGCATTCAGTGGAGCTATTTGCATATGAACTCTCTTGACATTGATCTGAATATTTGTATCAAATATCATTTGTGCAATCATTTGTGATCATTTATTTAAATTACATACTTAAAGTGACTTTAGTTATTGAATTTAAAAAAATAACCCAATTTATACTAATAAACTTTTCACGTAAAGAAATGAAACAATAATGGGCCCATTGACTGAATTTCAAAAATAGTTCTAAATATCAGAGACCCAATATTTTGACTTAAAAACGAATTTTACTTAAACAAATTTATCGAAAAAGAAAATTATATTAAAAGTTATTCGAGTTCAAAGTTGCTTAATATTTGAAAAGTTGAAAATGGCGCGCAAATTAATTGCATAAGGAAAACATTGGAAGACGGATACAATGACGTCACACAAGTTCTACTTTATTAATTTTGTTCGGCATATAGAACGCTCAAAAAATTTTTCTTGAATTTCAGTATAGGGTAATTCCGGGGCAGATGGCCATACAGGAGAGACGACCAGCGAATTTTTTTAAATTTAAATTTAATAGGTGGCGCAGCCGATGAACTAATTCCTTTCGCACCAAGGATAGGAATAGGCGGACGTGTGAAATTTCGGAAAAATAAAATTTTAAATTGTGCCACTTATCAAATTTCGCAGGCCATCTCTCCCGTATAGCCATCTCCTCCGGAATTACCCTAATTATTTTACAATTTATTGAAAAAAATATTTAAAAAAAATGTTGAATGAGCCCATTGTTGTTTATAATTCACTTTAATGGTGATGTTTCGAAAGTACCTATATTTATTACTGCAACAAATAACTTACTTGAAGCATGTACAGGATCAGTCTGTAGTGAAGTAATAGGTTGCAGAGATGATGGTGATGAATATTTTACACATGAAGTGACAACAACATTTGAAATATCATCTGTAAAAAAGTATTACACATAAGTTGATGTTTAAAATAGTAATTTTACTTTCATTTTTAAGAAATCTGTTATTTTATTATGTTAATATAAAATAACTTACTGCCGGTATCAACAATCACTGAGGATTCAGTGGAGCTATTTGCATATGAACTCTCTTGACGTTGATCTGAATATTTGTATGCAGTTATTATGTTAATGGGAATACCTGCAGATATGTTTGAATTGCCATTAATATTTTTGTCACCACCTGCAATAATCTGTAGTAAAATTTTTTGTTTCTTCGTTTTGGACATTTGTTTACATTTGTATCACAAAGATTAGAAGTATCACAGTTCTTAGAATTTTATACAAATAAAATGTTATTTACCTGTGTATCCAGGAACGTTGATTGTTGGTACAGCTTTCCGGTGCAGTAACTTTGTTGTTGAAAGAAGAAATGTTTTATCGAAATGCTGACAACAAATTCTGTAAGATTCGTAAATCTGCTTTGCTTCTAAATTAAATAAAACAGGATTTCCAATATGTTTCAGCCATAATTGAAATCTTTCAGGATCCTTAACTGGAAATCTATGACGACGTGAAATTTCGTCCGTACACCCCACAACACAGCACTTTCTAACTTTCATTTTCTATTTTAAAAAAGTATGTATTTGTAACTCATAGCCATTAGTTAATATGCGATAACCGGTACGAATTTTACAAACAAAATTAAAATGCTATACTTACTGTAAATTATGCAAGCAAACCTGTGAAGCAAACTAAACACGAATCTCACTAAAAGCATTAGATAATATATGTAAAAGCATATCAAAAACGAACCGAAATAAAAATGTTTGGACTAAGTCAGACATAAACGTCATAAAATTGTTTCGTATTTTAAGTCACTCTTATGGAATTATTTGATTGGTTGTTAGTACAATACTAGCGCCAGCTGGATTTTGGGCTGGGAATTCAATTCGGTACTATGTTACTCGATTATAGTGCCAAATCTTTCTATATCCTTTATCTTTGGTTGGAATATATCATGAGTTTTTGATAGCTCTGAACATACATAAATATTCTTATGTTCAGTTTTAAAAAAAAGATGTCAATGCATTGCAAGATATGGAAGCAATGTCCTAGCAATCTTCAACAAAATAAATGTGCTGCCAGTGTCAATTATGAAATGTCATGATTTAAATCCCGAAATCTTAAGAAAATCTTTGTAAATATAAGATAATGGCTTAGCACATTGTTTAACACGTGAAGGAGAACATTTCGAACATTTATTACAGTGTTGTTGTTAACAAAATAAATCTTAAAATTACTTTACTGAAACTCGTTTTGTTTTATCATAGGTAGCTGCTATGATATTAATCTGTGATCAAGTAGTCAGTATGAAGCAAGTGACATGAAACAAAATATGTTTGTATCCAGTAAATAAAAACGTCTCCTTAACGAAAGTCGCGAAATTCTTGTTCGTGGAATATACAAAAATTAGATTCGATTAAGCCGAAATTAATTTAAAATTCTCGTGAAAATTAAGTTGAACAATGGCCCCTCCGAATCCCAACAGTTTAAAGACGGCTAAGCTAGTGATGAGGGACATCGGGGACTCGCAAGGGCTGACAATAGATGCTATAACAGACCACATCGAAAACGAGTTCGGCATTCCCAGCAGCAAGTTTAACAAGCATCTAGCTAAAGTAATCGATAAGGGTGTCGCCTTCGGCGCCATCAAAAGATTGGAAGGTCGGTACTTCTTTGGAGAAGTTATGGATAAGATCAAGTCCCATAGACGTCGACGCAGCCGAAGAGGCAGAAAATCGCGCAACGACAAGGGCGGAAGAAAGAGACGAAGGAGGAGAAGGAGGAGGAGGAGGCATGCAGTTTAAAAAACTGCATTCTTTTATTATTTATTTGCTATTAATTAAAAAAAAATTCATCGTGTACTTTAACGTAATAAATGTTTTCCACAACAAATTACTTTTCAACTCAGCTTTTACCCGTCGTCAACTTAGCATGTACGTCTGCCCAAACAATTCGAATGACGTGCCTTTTTTATTTCAGTTATCAGTATTAAGTTTCATGTTCCGATGTTCCTCCTGTTATGGTCATTCCTAATAAATTGAAAGAGAGAATGAAGCTGCGCTATCGTGTTATGACGTTATGAGCCAACGCATCACTAATTCCATCAAATCTCGTGAGGTAAGGTCGGAATAATTTCAAATCATTGCTAACTCACCGTACTTCCCTGAAGTGGGGGCAACACATCTCTTTGGCCTGGATTTCACCTAGACGGGAGGTCGAAACTAACCCACTTCGATCAAACGGCTGAGTTGTCGGGTCAGACCGCCGACCGGGTGAGTTCCTTGGGAGCGGGGGGTGTGTGGGCTGGCACTGTAGGTGCGCAGCGCACCTTACACGTGTGCTGTGCCGAAGCGGAGGTCCGGCCTGTGCGCAACCCGTTTCTGGGAGCTATATCCGACTAGTAGCCCTGGCGTCGAAGTTCGGCGTCCCCATTTGGAACTCCGTGGTGGGTGGGGAGCTAGGAGGACGAAACTTTCATACAATAACATGGACACCGAAAAGAGTGTAGTAAAACAAACAGAGGGTGCGTCTTCGGATACCCCTCAACCCTCTCATTCACAGGACTCACCACAACGGCTGGGCCAAGAACAACAGCCACAGGAGTGGCAACAACAGAAGGCTCACCGGAAACGGATTAGTGGAGCCGAACAAAAAAGAAGGAAGCTGGCGCGCCTCAGAGCTGCGGATGCGTCTGGAAAACAGGCTGACCAAACGGTCAGACAGTCTACCAGTGATGCACCAAAAAGCTCGAGTGCACCCACTTCCAAGCCCGGCGCTCCAACCCAGAGGCTGGCCCACACGGCTAACCCGGGTAAGAAAGAAGGGCAGCCCAAAAAAAGGGCAAGATCAGATGGTACCCCACCATCTGAGAGGCCCGTGAAGAAAGGCAGTGCTGTTAACCAGCCTCCCTTACCTTCGAAAACAAAGGGGGTCGCAACTGCAGGTAAAATCACAGCAGGACCCTCTAAAACACCGGATGGTGGCTACAAAGAGGCTGTTAACAAACACCTCCACGTAGCCATCATCGACAAGAATAACCCGTGGGGTAAATTAACAAAACCCCAAAACGAGGCAATCCAAAAAGTACTGGAGAGGGCTTTGGACAACTACTTGTTCTCCTGCCCATCTGGGACTATAAGACCACCGACCTTCAAGGGATGGTCGTATTCGGGTGAGATCTTAAGGATCACATGCGAGGACGACTATTCCTTGGCTTGGTTGAATAAGACGGTTGGCAACCTCTCACCCCCGTGGGAGGCTGCACGTCTAGAAGTGGTACAGGTGGGTCGGCTCCCCAGGCTCTGGAAGGCTCTGGAAGACACTATGGATTCCGGATGAACCGGAAGAAATGGATGTCGTCCAAAGACGCCTGGAGCTGCAGAACCCCTGGACAAATATCTCCAGATGGTGCGTCTTCCATACGGCCACTCGCGATCAACCTCTTGGGAGGCTGATTGTTTTTGGCGTTGGAGATGACGCCGTGAAGGAGATAAACAGCAAAGGAGGGAAGCTGAATTATAACTTCACCTCCTTAAAAATTAAAATCCAGAAGCCTGTCGAGCAACAGACGGCTTCTGCAGACACCGAGCAGCTGCAAACACACCAATTGCAACTGCAAGAAACAGAACAGCAACAGCCGCAAGAGCAACAAGTTAAAGTCCCCATCAGCCACATGGAGACTGAGACAGTCGAACCCCCGGTTGCGACACCTCAGATCAGTGAGAAGTGGTGGGACCTACTCCAAGTTTCGCCACCGGATTCCCCTTCCAGTGACGCGACCTAAAAACTTAATCCTCCCCCATAAGTCCCAATGGCGGGAATACACATTAAACAATTAAACCTGCATCACTGCCGGGCGGCTGCAGCAAGTCTATGCAGACACCTTGGTAGTAAGCCGGACATTGTTTTAATTCAAGAACCCTGGATAGTTAAATCAAGGGTTTCAGGCCTAAGTAATCTGCGAGGTACTATCTTCGTAGACAAAAAACATAATAACCCTAGGACATGCATCTATGTACCGGGAAACCTTCAAGCCCTTCTAGTACCACACTTGAGATATCACGGTTGTTCAAATCAGTTGTGACATGAAGGGAAAAAACGAGATCCTTTTGGCGTCAATTTACCTCCCAGGAGATTCGACGGATCCCCCTCCCACTGTAGAGATGATGGAGGTCATAAAATACTGTGAGAGGAACAAAAAGCATCTTGTAATTGGATGCGACTCAAATGCACACCACACTGTATGGGGTAGTGCCAATATCAACCCACGTGGAAGATCACTACTGGAATATCTTTCCGGTACAACCATGGAGATACTTAATAGGGGTAGCGAACCTACTTTTGTAAGTTCCCGATGCCAGACAGTAATTGATATTACTTTGGCTTCCCCCGGTATTTTCAACTATATAGAAAACTGGAAGGTCTCACAAGAAATTACCATGTCAGACCATAGAATGATTAGCTTCAAAATTAATACCTGCGAAGCTATTCCTAAGGAGTACAGAAATCCGAGATCTACCGACAGAGCGCTTTATCTGAAGTGCCTGGAGGACAGACTTCGGACTCCTCCTGTCTCCGGAAGAATTCAAACAATAGCAGAGCTGCAAAGAGAAGTTGACCTTCTTGAAGACTCTATTAAAAAATCCTATGAACAGGCATGTCCGGTAAAAACAGTCCAGGCACGGCAGCCCACCATATGGTGGTGCAGACAGCTTGATAAACTGAAACTTACCTTGGGCAAACTGTTCAATAAAGCAAAAAACACTAGAAATACAGACGACTGGGCCGCATATAAACGCCACCAAAGACTGCATAAAAAGAAAATTAGGGAAAGACAGAGGGAGACATGGAGATCCTTCTGCAACAAAATTGAGACTACCAGAGATTCTGCTCGTCTCAATAAAATACTAGCCAAAGACCCACATCAGCAACCAGCTAGTCTAAAACGTGAGGATGGTTCTTTTACCACCAACGTTGAGGAAACAGCAAAGGTACTGATGGACACACATTTCCCAGGTTGCAATATCAATCCCGTACCTGCATGGATGGAGGCTCCCGATACACTCCTAACGGAAGAGGATTGGGAGTTTGCCGACCGAGTAGTGGAGAAAGAAAGAACAATCTGGGCAATTAAAACCTTTCACCCCTTCAAATCGCCAGGTTTGGACGGCGTTTTTCCCGTCCTCCTCCAATGGGGACTGGAAACAATTCTACCCTACCTGATACGTATTCTTAAATGGTGTATTGCTTGGAGATACATCCCTAAGAACTGGAGGGAAATAAAAGTGGTATTTATACCAAAACCAGGACGAAAAGACTACTTTCTCGCAAAATCCTATCGCCCAATTAGTCTCACATCCTTCTTTTTGAAGACTTTGGAGAGACTATGCGACAGGCTCATGAGAGAGGAAGTTATAGTCAACAAACCTCTACACTACAACCAACATGCCTACTTAGCAGGCAAATCTACAGAATCCGCCCTACATTCTGTAACCGGACGGATAGAAAAAGCCATAAACAACAAAATGTTCACCTTAGGAGTTTTCATAGACATAGAAGGTGCGTTTGACAAAACCACCTTCAACAGTGTCGAACAAGCACTACGTGAACATGAAGTAAACCACATTCTTAGAGAATGGATTCTACAGCTCTTGAAATGTAGAGCTGTACATATTACTGTTGGAAACGTGTCTCTTAGGGGAACGGTAAGCAGAGGCTGCCCTCAGGGTGGCGTCTTATCACCCCTACTATGGAACATAGTAGTGGACAGCCTCCTCCGTCAACTTAATGGAGCAGGCTTCTACACAGTAGGATATGCAGATGATATAACTATCCTGCTTAATGGGAAATATGAACAAGTGCTGTGCAACCTAATGCAAACAGCACTCAAATTGACTGAAAACTGGTGCGCAGAACACTCTTTGACAATTAATCCCTCAAAGACGGAAATGATTCTGTTCACAAAAAAGAGAAAAGTCGAGATCCGTAGAGTCCCTAAACTTTTCCAAACGGAACTAACCTTTTCAGATGAAGTCAAATATCTGGGAGTCATTTTTGACCGGAAACTGAATTGGGGTAAACATGTTAATGTAAAAGTGGCGAAAGCGTGTGTCGCCTTTTGGCAGTGTCGCCGTGCGATGGGCGGACTTTGGGGACCATTACCAAAAGCCGCCCTATGGCTGTACACTGCCGTTATAAGGCCCATGCTCTGCTACGGAGCGCTGGTCTGGTGGCCCAGAACCAGACTATCGACAACAGCATCGGAGCTTTCGCACGTACAAAGACTTGCATGTCTGAATGCTACCGGCGCGTTGAAATCCACCCCTACCGCCGCCTTAGAGGCCATCCTTGGTCTCCCTCCACTGGATATATATGTGGAGGAGATGGCACTGGGATCAGCCCTGAGGCTGCGGGCAAAAAAGGTGTGGAATAATAATAACAAAAGTATTGGAGGTAGGCACCACCTCATTCTGGAGGAAGCTCTACAAGAGACTCCTCTTTTTGGGGCGACAGTTGACTCCCTCCCACCTACATATATATTCAGGAAGCACTTCAGCGTTCTCTTGAATACTGACGATGCACCCAAACCCGATATATCCATCTTCACTGATGGATCTAAGACCTTAAAAGGAACAGGCGCAGGAATTTTCTCCGATGACCTAGACCTTCATATAAGCATAGCACTCGGCCAACTGACAACTGTTTTTCAAGCAGAACTAGTTGCCATCACAGAAGGTGCAAGAGCAATTCTGGTTCGAGACATTCAGAACAAAATCATTAGAATAGCTAGCGACAGCAGAGCGGCATTATTGGCTCTAAACAGCAACAAAATATCTTTAGGGTTAACATTCCAATGCCACAGCACATTAGAACAAGTGGCAAAACATAACACCCTGCAACTCACTTGGGTTAAAGGACACTCTGGAACATTTGGCAATGAGCAGGCAGATGAACTAGCTAGACAGGGAGCCGGGCAACCCTTTTGGGGCCCCGAACCGGCCATAATGCCGTCATCAAGTCTGTTCAATGCCTTACTGAAACAGAGATCTCAGAATCGACATACCGATAGATGGGCAAAGCTAAACAAGTGTCGCCAAGCGAAAGAGGCTATAACGGCCCCATCGCTTAAACTGACACGATTCTGTATGCAACTACCCAGGAAAAGACTACGTTTATTCGTAGGAATACTCTCGGGCCACTGCAAATTGAACAAGCATATGCATCGCATAGGACTAACAGACAGCCCAATCTGTAGAGGTTGTAATCTAGAGGAAGAAACGGTTGAGCATATCCTTTGTGATTGCCCAGCACTTGCCTCAATCAGAGGTTCCATGTTAGGGGATTTCTGGCCTGACATGGCTGGAATTCGCAGTGCCCCTCCGTCAGACGTTCTCGGCTTCATCGAAAGAGTGGGATGGCTCGAGGAACGCTGACAGTTAAACACTGCTGAACACGGGGGTAGTACAATGGGCCCAAATTGTGGCCTAAGTGCATGTGGATTCTCATTCACCCCCCACACCAAATCCAGAATCCAGAACTCACCGTATGATTTTGCACAAGGAAGATGATTCCAAGAAGGATTAATTTTTAAAGTAGGTAATGCAAGCATTTTATATTACTGAAAATAATTGGAATTTCTTGTATTTATTTGAATAATCAATAAATGACTAATTTTATATGTTTTGTGACTTTCTTTAATCGTTCCTGAACTACTGTTCATTTGATCTACCTGACGGCCTGTCTACCACCTTTCGTCATTTCACACCGTGTTCTTTACGAAGGGCTTTCTATTTAGCATTGAACTGAGCAGGGCCGAAGTGAGATAACTTACTTGTTTCACTTAAATCTCACTTGGATTTGCAGTGTCAAAAAGAACGCGATGCTCAGTTGTTAGTGAGTCTCAAGTCTCAATAACCTTAAAATGGCTAGCGATTTCATAAGTTCGTCAAAAATTAATGTTCTCAGGATAAGTGCAAATAAATAATAAGTTTATCCTTTGTAGTATACAACATTTTTATGTTACCCTGATCGTTTAATATCCATTGGTCTCCTGTTGTATAATTTATTTGGGACATTTTTTATTATACTAGAACCACAGACTAGAACTTATGCAAATTTATCGTTCGCACGTATAACAGCACGTACTTAACCTTACTTTTTAAACCTTTATTTTTATAAAACCGTCATTCATAAAACGTTTTTCGTTTGGTAGTGTCTGATATCACCCTGATATTTTGATTCGTTTATCTTCACCCCACCATCAAACTGAGCCAAGTGAAGTACCTACCGAGGTTGTGCAGTTGGGGTAAGGGGGAGGTAAAAATCTCAGTTTGGCTCACTTCTTAACTTCCAAATAGAACAATACATTTTTTCTGAGTCGAAGTGAGGCAACTGAGATTAAGTGAGATTTTGCGTAAATAGAAAGCGCTTACGACCACAGGTCTTCAAATGAGCCACGTGCGTCAGAACACTTTTGTAAGTTTTAACTCTTTTTTAGTTATTCTAGACTAATTTTCTTTTTTGTATTCTTGAAGGTTACCATTTCGCACTTGAAAATGTCTTCATTAAGACGAAACCGCGGTCGTGTGTACCACAACAAGAAATAATTGTAGCCAGACACATACTTTTCTTCACCCATTCAAAGTTTTCGCTACAAATATCCGAAGATGTTTTTACTCAATACCAACTACCAATGACAAAGCTCGTTTTTAGCGCCAAAATTTCAAAGTACTCTTCCGAATTAAAAACAGAGTATAGTCACGTAACACTTTGCCGTAGTAATTTCGGATTTCGTATTTTCAGAGGAGGCTAGCATCAATGTGATTTTCGACGAGAACATTACAATTTAAACAGCTAACGCATTCGTAGGTTTTATTCCATAATCTATTGCGCATTGTAATAAATAATGGAATAAATTTTACTGCAATCTTTGTTTCATGTTTATAAAATGAAACTGCTCGCAAAATTTAGTTTATGTTTATCGACAATGTACAACAGACAATGAAATTTTTGAATGTTTTCTACTAAGTAATGAATTCAAACTGTGGGTAAAGTTGATACTTAAAGAAACGTATTCGCAAAATCAAACAAAGTAGGCGACCTCTGGTGGTCAATATTGATACCATCAATCCACCAATCCCTTGAAAACATGCATCAATCGGATTTTCATATTTAACGCAGCTGCAATGTTGTTCACCTTTTTGTCGGCCATGTTGCAATTAACAGCGACCTCTCGCGTTGGCAATTAGGTCGTGAATACAACGTTACCATGAACATTACTTTTATTAAAATACAAGTGAGCTGCGTAATGACATTGGGCGCAGCCAGAGCTAAATAAAATAGCACTGAGCGCTCTGCTACACAGCGGTAGCGAAGAGCGAAGAGAGTAGTTCTGGATGCACTAGCTACTTTTAATTTAATGGCCGACGTAAGTGGGCATTTTGAATAAAATCAGATATAACGAACCGTTTCATGTGTTTCTGAAAATAAGATAATTGTTTTGGAATCGAACATTTTGAAACGTAACCACTGAGATACTATGAACGTGAATGAAATTTGATAATTCCTTTAATTCCAAGTTTAAAACTTTTTACAGAATATACTTTCACCAATAGCACGTTTTCGCTCAAAGTTGCTCAAATGTAGCACAAGTAGCAAACGCATCCAGAACTTACGCTAGATAGCGGCTCACTGAGCAGCTGAATGGCTGGATGCGCCCATTGTAAAACAATATTAATTCCTTCAATAACAGTTTCAAAAAATATACTATAAATATGAAACTATTGCCAATCAGCAACTTAACTATTACAAAAGGAGAAAAGATTATTTGCAATTAAAATATTGAATCTTTTTATAAAATATTAAAATTTTTATCTCGTTACCTTACGGTAAATTTCCAATGTAAGGTAACATCTCCGACGACTAATCTAGGTAGACTGGGCAAGCGAGCTTTAAAATGTAGGTAACAAGTTCACAAGAGTGAAAGGGGATCTGTTTACTAAGACTAACTTAGTGATTGGTTACATTCAAATTGTAGTCGATAATTTTCGGCGGATGTCGTGTAACGCAACAGAACTCATAGGCGTACATACTAGTTTTATTGCGTGTATTTGTATTTAATGAATTAATTCAATATAATTAACTAATTAATTAAATTAATAATTCTATTTCGTAATGAATAATCTATTATTATTTCAATTAACATGTATATTTTTTGTAATATTCGATTTTTACCTCCACTTAATGAACGCCGCCTATGTGCATTCGGGATGCGTAAACAGTACCCCACCTTTCCTTCCCGCCGCAAGATCTGTTGATGTTGCTTTCAAACAAACCGTCCTAGTTCGCAGTGGCATTACCAGTCTATCTTGATTAGCCGTCGACGGGTAACATTCGTTACTGGTAATTTATGAATGTTACCTCTGCTGCCAACGTAATGGAAAGAACTGTAATTTTTCCAAATGATTAAGTCGTAAACTTGCAACTAATGAAATAAATTGCCAATAACATGTAACCTTAAGGCTTACTTTATATCAATTAAACACAAAACACACAACTTCCACTGGTTAATTTGTTTACAAATTGTAACAATT
This sequence comes from Dorcus parallelipipedus, assembly GCA_958336345.1. Taxonomy (NCBI): domain Eukaryota; kingdom Metazoa; phylum Arthropoda; class Insecta; order Coleoptera; family Lucanidae; genus Dorcus; species Dorcus parallelipipedus. Next base: position 31,721,011 of record OY284479.1, on the reverse strand, counting down.
GTTTCGGCAACAGAGAGCCTTCGTCAGACATGATGAGTGAACTTATGTTTACAAAATAATAGAGAACATTTTCAACAATAAAATAAAGTTATTTCCTACTCATTAATGTTGTTTTCATTTAATAAAGCATTTGTTACATGCCCATTTAGCAAGGCTGCATAAATATAACCTAGTCTTCACTGACTACTCAGTAATCAGAGATGATAGTTTTCGAAAGCATCTAATCATTAGATGCTTTCGAAAACTATGATCTCGGATCACTTCGATCAATCGAATTAACCCCAGATCACTCACGATTTGTGAAAGTAATGGCGTTTTCGATTGACTGCTCCGAGCAGCTCCAGATCAAATTGCACATGCGCATATAGAGCGAGCACTTGTGGTGGCGTATTCGGATGGTTGTTGCTCTTTTAGGGATCAAGAATTGGCGGATTTGATTGAACTGGATTGCACATAAAGTATCTGTGAAGCGGATCAATCACCGTTCATCGGAGCAGATTTAATCCGATCAAGTGCAATTCTGTCATGAACTGATCTGGATGGGTGTTGCACTAGAGCGGATTAGGACTGATCTCAATCGAAAACGCCATAAGTAAATAGAAACCCTTTGGTTTTAAATAAAATTTAATTTCGAACGTTAAGATCAATGAATTTACTAATAGGCGTTTGATTTTAAGATCGCAGCGCTACCGCAGATAAATATGAACCTCTGTAAGCTATTCGGAATTTTTGTAATGCACGTGTTTAAGTGCGTACCAATACAAATACACGAGTTGATTTAATATAAATATCACATATAACACAATCCTGATACATCATATACTCAGAATCGACGCCAAAACACGAGATGTTATGTAGCATACAAGGGTTTGTTTAGTTGACACCAGGTGGCGAACACTTAGCTGCAAACTCCTATAGGTTAAGTTTCCGAAAACATCTATTCCACGCCACTGGATGCCACCAACTGTAGAAAAATAAATTCAATGATACCAACATAATTGGCGTACAAACATTTACAAACATACTGTACTTGTCAAAGGAGGTGTCAAAATAATTCACTACTTCGAAGGCAAACTGATTTGAACGGTTCTGAACTGGCTAGGCCCGTGTGACACTATTAGCATTTTCGATTCACTTGCACTGGTTGCACTCAATGTATTTGCATCTTCTTTTAACCTTATGTAATAACACGAGATGAAGATATTCTGAGTGCGCACTAGTGCGGTCAATCGATAACACTATATGATATTTCTTGTGCAAGATTTGTTACGAAGTGAGCGAAAAGTGCCAATTCAACCAATCAGAATTCACTGTGGTAGCTCATTTCCCTCACTTTCTAACAAAAATGTTATCAAATCTTGCATGGTGTCACACGGGCCTTAGAACCATCGGTTCGGACAAACCTATTAATTTAGATAATTTTTTTGTGAAAACTATTGGCAACTTTGTATACTGGCAGTACTGTTAATATTGTCAATTCTTACAGTTGGCACCACCAGCTGTCTTGACAATTAAAAGTAGGTTATGTCCATTTGACGTTTAAACAATATTTTAAGAGTACCTAAATTTAAAATGGATAGCCCTAATATCAGAATAGAAAGAAAACTAGCGGAATACCGAACCAAACGAGAGCGAGAAAAATTCATTGAGAAGAGCAAACAAGCATTAAAAAGTATGTTAAATTTTAGGCCCAAGAATAATAACAACTCGGTAAGTTCTGCTATCTTCTTTGATATAAACTACACAGAACTATTGCATTTTGCAGTTACCTGATTCAAAATCGGCAGAAAAGGATGAAGTTGAAAAATTATTACCCGAACACGATACATCGGATATTCAGAGCGTAACAAGTGACCTCGACGACAAAATAAATTGTTGCTCGTTCAGTGACTTGATCTGTTACTTTCTTTGGTTCATATTGTGGGCCACTCTCTACGCAATTTTCATCAAACTTCAGTTTGGGATGGTCTATTTAATATCATCAGCTTTAATTGGTATTTACTTAAACACAAGAACCAGTCCTAAAAAGGCCAACGAAGTAAGTGCATATTCAGTATTCAACAAAAACTGTGAGAGTATAGACGGAACTCTGAAGGCTGAGCAGTTTGAGAGAGAACTACGATATGGAAGGTGATTATTACTTGCTAATTAAATAATTTATTTTGTTCGGAATTTTTTAATAAATAATTTTTTATTTTATATTGTAATTTGAATTTACAGACCTATTCTTCATGTATGACACATGGAAGGCTTACACGAACTTCCTAGACATAAAAATGTGATATATAACATAGTATGTTAAGCTTTATTTTAATAAATATTTTCTTCTATTTGTTAATTGGTATTTATTGACTCTTTGGATTCATAAAAATATGTATAAAAATATTTATTAATAACATTGAAATTATAAAGCTGGAATGTAGATGCACAAATCAACCTTACTGTATAATAATAAATTAATTCTTGATCTTTAAATGCGCTATCACTATATTTTGTTCTTAAAAATAGAGATAAATATAATTTGAAATATTAAAAATTGTTCATTTGGCTTAGCAGAGCTGTTCAGAAATGAAACAAGGAATTAAATTATTTACTACAATAACAAAATGAGATAGATATCTTTGCTTAAATGACTAGTTCGACGGACTTGGTTTTCACTAACTAGTTCTATTATAATTACAATAGAAAAGAAATTATGTTCAAATAAGAGCTGTATATGGCTAATAAAAATGTAAATTGAGTGCTAAACAAAGTTATGTTACTTAAGATAAATAATGTCATATGTATTATGAATAAAAGTGAAAACAGATCACATATAAATAGGAATTAGATTACACATTTACTATTACAGGTGTTTGTTTCTTACAATTGAGGACTACTAGCAAATGTTTTATAAATAAGAAACCGGCAAGAAGTTCTCTTTATTTGGTAGAAGAATCAATAAACCAATAGCCATAAGCATGTGCCATAAACTATGCAAGTATTTATAATTACTCTGTGTTTGCAAAAGAGCAAACAACAAAAGTGCAACGAGAACTACGCCTAATCCAAAAGGGAAAATCCTAGTCAAATATCTTTTACTAGGAAATATTTGTTTTGTCATCCTGTACTTCCAGTACCAATTAGCAGCAATGATGATTAGGCCAACGATGGCAGGAACTACAAACAACCAAATCGAAGTTTTATTATAAGTCGTGCCAAATGCCAAAAGGATTGCACCTGAAATGTGGCACAACGAAGGCCAAGGCTGTGATAAATAAGCCATTGCGATCAGAGTAACCCAAATCGATAGAATCCCGCAGAAGAAATCTGAAAATTGCAGCACAGACAAGGGGGCAATACAGAAACTTATGATGTTCTCCCCTGCATCACATGCGTGATAGAAAGTCGAGAAAAAAAAGGTGGAAAAGTACACCACTGACTCAACGTAGTAGCCCCTTAAATATGAGATGTAAACAGCCGGTAAAAATAACAAGTTACTTAATACTAAGAGGAGTAGTTCTAGGACGACCATTCCAAAGGAATTGGCATCGGAATCATCTCTGCAGTCCCAGCCTGTAAAATCACAGCTTATTAGACAATAACACTTCATTAATTAATATCAAAATTGAGTGCAAATAAAATGAAATAAAGATAGTCCCTCTATTTACACATCAGGCAAACATAACACAAAATTTAAAATTTTAAATAATTACTGCTTTATTCCCATTAATTTCTTCCTCTTGCAAAAGTTTTTTTTTTATTATTCTTACTTTAATTTGTTTTAATGCTCATTACATCATTCTTCAATCCCTCCAAACTGTGTTGCTGTTCACAGCAACCTGAAGCCAAACTAAAATGAATTTTAAACATTTTTCAATTATGATTTTTAAAGGACAACAAACTACTTTAATAAATGATTAAAAGTCAAAGTAGCAATGGTTGAAAAGTTGACAAAATTCTGTAATTTAGGAATTTCCAATGTTACTGATGTATCAGCCTTGCTTTTATTGCTCACTACTCTCAATTCCATCCAAACTGTAGGCTCCGAAATTTTTAAATTCTAAAGTTTTTATTACCTTTGTAGTTGTTCCTACATATGCAAGTTGAATAAACGAAACCTTCGGCAACCATAAAAACACATCGTCCATTCTGTCCACAGCTGCCCGACACGCATGGATATGAATTAACGTCGAACAAAACACTCGTATTGCATACCCTATCCGTGCGCCTACACGGACCATCACAATCACAACTCGCACACCCAGGTATATTAATCACCATAAGTGCGCATTGATCCATGCATTTATCACAGGTTGATGCTTCAGTACAGCTTTGCTCGCATGCCTCGGAACAATTCTTATGTTGATGTCTGCAGTTTTCACTGCAATTGCACGACTCACATTCCCCACAGTACAACTTAAAAGAAGCAAACCACGTCCCAGCTTCCGGATAAGGAACCATAACCGTGGAATTCATCACTGTTTTGTTCAAAACAATCGGTGCAATGTTCACCTGGCTGTTATACGAACACCTATCCGGCCAGGACGGAATTTCTCTCACATTATTTCGCACGCAAGCCACAATTGTGTGATTCTCCGGCTCTGTCTCTCTCACAATCCTTGATTTCTCAAGCCTCACACGCGGTTTAAAAGCCAAAATAAATTGCAGCGTACCACCCACATCAATGGCATCGTTTAAAAAAAATTTCAGCACGGTGAAATCTGTGCTCGTCAAGTTGACTGCGATGGGTAAAGACCCGTCTTTGTTCGGGTGTAATTCGAAGGAAAACAGAAAGCTGCTTGTCTTTCCGTCCCTTACCAAATCATACTGTTTGTAAGGAACGTACGTTACTAAATAGTCACTGCGAAGCTTTTTAAAAACTGCGTTCTTATAAATGTCGACGCTTTTATTTTTCGACGGCATTATTAAATTCTGCTCGGAGTTTTTTAAAAGGTCGAACTCACTCAGCAAAGATGAAAACGTTTTTACCTCGAACACAAAAGTGCCTGTTTGTTCATCAGAATTTGTTGTTGTTTCGAATCGGAACAGAATGTAATACCAGGTATCTTCCCTCGCCCAAATCTGGTAATAGACCGGATTTGTATGGCCACTTTTATCAATTCTTATCACAGCTATCGCACTGTTTTCTGTAGGTATGTTATTAGCTTGCATGTATACCAATAATTGCGTGCAATTGCTGCAGAATGTCACGTTTTTAACGGCCAGTAAAATATGATCGACTGATTCGGGGACATAAAATTTATAAATTTGTTGCTCCATCGTTGATAATTCCACATTCATATCAACTCCTCTTCCTATATCAATCACATATGAAGTTTTAACATACAAGTAAGCATCAATGTATGTTAAACAGGTTGGTGTCAGACCTACAATTTTTTTTTATTTTATATATGTTTATTTGGTTTTATTGAATTGGATACCTTGTTGTGTAATTCCTTCATCCTGTGGGTTTACATAAGGATGGAAGGCAGCTGCAAAATATGAACCTGGGCTTGGAGAAGACACGTTCAAATAATGATATTTTTTGTCGGATGAGAATTCCAGCAGTGTCAGATTTGGCCGGCTGGCGTTGAAAAAGTGTTTGGGAATTTTGGAACCATCTGGGTTTATTACTGGGGGAGAGCCGTACTTCATATACAAGACAACCTCATCAGGGGCACAACCTTGCAGAAAAATTCAATTTTACTGAATATCTAAATAAAAATTAAGTGCCTTCGTTAACCAAATAATTTATTACTGAATAATACCTCATGTTTTTGTCACATTCGTATGATGAATAGTTTGTCTGTAACCTACTACAAATTCTTCACTTTTAATTCAATCTGGTTAGTAGAATATAAGCTTTGGATTTATTGACATACAAAAGAGCTAATCAACTTTATTTTGGCTTAATACTCCTTTTTTATGGAAACACAAACGTATTGACTAAAGTAACTTTAGTTTGTTTCCATTGCAGCATTGCAGGTCAATAAGGGCGAGGGTAGCATGCAGAGATAACGCTTTTAATGGCCCCCACTGTACACATGAGTTTTAAACCCCTGTTGTAATAACCATTTTATATTCGGAACTCAGTTTTAAAAATATACACACATGTAAGTTTAATTTTTTTGCCTTCAATTTAAAATTCTTAAAATATAATGAGGAAACATGAAATACCTTTGGTTTTATTATTATAAAATTGCGTAAATTGTTAATTTGTAAATTGTTTATAAATAAGTCCCATTTTTAAAAGTTCTCACAATAAAATATTTACTTTCAAAGTAAACTAACAAAAGTAACTTCGTTTTAAGAACTGAAGCCATTTGTGTGCAAGATAAACATCTCTGCATGTATAAGACCTGTTTTATATTACGCTAATGTTACTAGAAAACACTACAGAAAATGTAATGGTGATTGAATAACTTAATTTGTTTATCTGATCTACATTGTCCTAAAACTTGATATACCTTTCTCTATTATCATAAAATAGACTTAAAACGAAATAATAAAAATGAATGTCTCAAAATCCGTAAAACCATTGTAAAAGTAGTTCTATTTTATGCAGACAGAGATTAATACAAACATACACTGTGTGATATAATCAATACTAACGTAAATAGGAGTGATTCAGTCACGGTAACAAAGCAAATCATCATTGCCTGATAAAATCAGGGAGAGATATGAAACTCTATAATACCTATAATGAAATCTGAAATCTTTGTGACAGGAAAAGTTAAATTTCTTCTTCTACCTGAGCTTTCTGCACTTTTTCAGTTTATAAAGTGAAAATCACAACCCTAGTCCAACAGTAACCTCGCAGTTTATAGTCAGATTTATTTTCTTTAATTTTAATTTGTACTCTCAACATTTAACTCCAAAATCAAAATATAAAAACAAATATGATGAGTTAAAATTTGATACTGTCCACAAGTTTGTACAGAAGTAGTTACAATGTGTTTTCTTTAGTGACAGAAAAACCATAAGTTTATGTGATTTTTGTGTCAATTTACTAAACATTTTATCGATTAAGACAAAGTGCAGTTATAGTAAATTCATGCGTATTAAACTGCAAGGATCGCAGTTAGAAAGCACAATCAGGAATATCACTTTTAATCAACTGCAGGTGGTCTTACATGATAAAACTTCCCATGGTTAACACCTTCCTTAGACTAACAATTTTACATAATTTTTATGCATTGATACACCTCTTATAAGCAGACAGTTTGCTGATCACAGTGGGTGTCCATCTAAGAAAGGTTTTACTGTATTATACTTACTAAATAAGGAGTATCTTGTTTGATCTGCCTCAAATTTGAATGAAGCAAAAGATGCATCCTGAGGAACATTAAAATGTAAAATAACCACATTACTGTAGCCAGAAAACTTCTCCAAATACTCGGTGCGAGTTTTCGATATTAACAACAAATCATCTGCAGAATACGTGATCATTATAAGCGATAATAACACAAACCATATTGTCTTCATCTGAAATTAACGGGAAGAAATTGTTCTAATACATCAATTAAGGGTTAACTACCTTTAATAAAGTGCCTTTTGACTAGATAAGATAAATGCGGCATCAATTAACCCTAAAATCAGAAGTTTACGCTTTGATCATTTTGGTTAAAAGACGAACACTCACGTAATGAAGATAAACTAATAAATGAGATCATTTGTGAGACAAGTCAATTTATTATATGCATTCTAGGAATTAAATAATTTGTTCGTTGACAGTGTCAGGCGTTTAGGTTATGCGAAAAACATTTCGATGAAAACCATGGAAATAAGAAAATCTGGAGAGTCATACTAACATTCGTTTCTCGTCTAACTTGGTAACCAAATATGGCCGCGGTAAATCGTAGGCGCACACAAGCGTTTTACAAAATTCTGGAACGTCCACAAACCAACAGTTCATCATTGTTTATAATACACTTACTACATTAAATTTAACTAATTAAGATTCAAGATATGTCAATTGTATTTTATACACTGGAGTTCTTTGACTGAAAATACTAGAAAGAAGGTTACTTACATTACGCTTGAGAGAAGAATAGAACCTCGAAAAACTCCGAAACTAACCTAAAAATCATTCATTTTTTTACTAAAGTCTATAGGGGCATTCAACAAACAAATCGATTGATTACAATCAGATTCATGAAAACACTGAACGGTGGCGTGAACGGTACAACCCTACTTTCCGGAATATTTATTATTTAACTTTTCAACAATATCAATATCACAATATCAACAGTGCAGTTAAGTTACTTCTCCAATAAATCACTGAAATAAACAATACACTGTTACAAACAACTCGCACATATGACACAGACCGCAACGCCATATTTAATTGCATTTGAATCGTAAAATTTTTACTATGGACAATTTCACGATTGATGTTGAATCGATTCAGATGTGTTGAACGCTAAACCGCATGCAATTATAAATCGTTTGTGAATTGATTGCGTCCGTTGAATGCCCCTTATAATAACGTATCAATATTAATCACAGTTGCCAAATAAATACATAAATTCGTACTACACTCAGACCAAAGCCGTCTCTATCTAACAAGCCGTGCACTTGTAAATTTGGCAACAGAGCAAGTAGTCCGATCACGAGTTTCATCAGTTTGACGTAAGTTGTACGAGATAATGCTGTAATGTAATTCTGTACTTATCAATCAAATTTTATTGTTTATTATTGTTTATTATAGTATTGGTGACTAAAATAACGTTTTAAATGTTATATTAACAATCAAGGTAAGTCCACAAAGCCTCATTCTGCTAGATAACCAAACTTTTTCGTTTTCCTTTATTTGCTTTTATTTCATACCAATGTGACATTTTTCGGATTTTCAATGGTACAAAAAGTGGAACTTTAAAGTCCTAGTACTTAATTTTAAACTCGTTAAACGTCTAGTTTGAAAGAAAATTTCATATTTACCTCGAACGAAAATTAACTTTAAATATATATACTTGGAAGTAATTACAGCCTCGGCTAAACAACTTGCTCCTAATTACTTTAAAACTTGACTTTTCGTTGTAGGTAAATAAATAACTATTCTTTCTGAATTATTAATTAGGTTTATGTTGTAGATGCCAAGTTCGATTAGGACTACTTTCGGGTATCAATGTGACGTTGCCAAGCGTAACAGCACGGCTTGTTAGATAGAGGCGGCTTTGCTCAGACACAAACACAAAATCCAGCAATTAGTTTGTCACTGCTGATATTAATAAACCACCAATTTTCCTTTTTAATTACAGGCACCTCCCATACGTTAGGGCACAGCTCTCTCTACATACTATTATAAGCGTTCAATCAACGCTATTAGTATTAGCATTAGAGAGGGCAGTGGTAAGGGTAACAGATGGCAACACTGTTATGCACGTGTACAAGTGGTGTACAATGAAGAAAGAACAATAGAAGCACAGAATAACCAGAAGTGACACTCCGGCTTTCCTGCAAAAAAGGAGTTAAACGCGCGAGAACAGATGATCCCACCGAAATTCGATCATATGGTCTTGTTTAACATTTTATCTCAGTTATATTTCATGTTTTATAAACGTACTTTATCTTATAGTTAAACATACTATTTTTGCCCGAGTTATTTTAAATTCTCCCGCTTATAGCTCCCATCGAAAACATGGCGAAGGTCACCAGTCAACGTTTAAAAAGTTCAAAGTGCTGACAACGACTGTCACTTTTGGGTTAATTGTTATTCTGTGACAGAAGGGAAGATCTGACAGTAGGAGAATGCAATTGCATTTGACGGAAGTTACCACTTTGCGGTAGGTCAGTTTCTGCGATATGCACACACACAGCCAGCGCACAGTCTAGATGGTCTAGACTAGGGATGACAACGGGTACCCGGGTTTATTTAACTGGAACCGGTTCCCCTTTATCCGTTACCCGATAACTACCCGGGTACCCGGTAATTACCCGATACTCGGTAAGTGCCCGACAACCAAGGACCTTCTTTTAAATTGAAATTATTGTAACAAAGGAAGCAGTACAGAACTTTCGAGATTGAACTTGCATAAAACGATACATCAGGGTTCCGCGAAAAACAGAAATAAATATAGAAAGGCAACGTTGACGTTTCCATATAAGCGCAATGCATCAACAATCTGTCAATGAATCATATATCGCGACCAGCACTAACTAAAAATAGTTCTTCCCCTATATATAATAGTAACTCGTATCGCAGAGTTTAGTATTAGATTGACTTTGTGTTTAGAGTGAACAACTCTTGTGGTGTATATAAATAATGTAAGTAATTAATAGATGTGTTGTTTTATAAAGCTACGCCTCTCATTTACCTTAATTCAAATATTATCGTAACATTATTATAAAACAAGTACTTGGAGCGTTATTCTTGTTTTTTTTTCTTTGAAAAAATAATTTATTTGCAGTATCAGTTCCTTGGGATATTGTTTTGAAAGATTTTTAAATTGTTATTCAATACTTATCGGATATGCAGATAGTTATTGGGTATCGGGTACCCGGGTACTTATCGGGTAACGGGTAATACCCGGGTGCCTACCAATAACGTGTACCCGTGTAACAAAATTATCGGGTATCGGTATCCCTAGTCTAGACTAGAAGCATCCGTCGCTTGAATAAACACCACCCTTTCTCGCACCGACTGGAAAGTTCCCGTAAAAACAGCCCGGGCTTATAAAAGCGAGCAGTCATAGAATGTAAATAGTTCCGCATTAAAGTTCGCGTTAGAGACCGCTCGGCTATTAAAAATAAATTAATGTTAATGTAACTTTGTAAATAAATTAGTCTTTTATTATTAATGCTTTAAATAAATTAGTTTATTAAGTATTTCGTGTTTTGTTTTACAATAAAAATTTATCGAACCCTTAAAAACATAACAGTTGTGTCAGGATTGAGGTTCGTGGAAATAACTAAACAATTAAATTGAATTAAATTTAATAGTCATTTATATTACAAGTGGAATAGAGACATCATTATAATATGAGTGCGATGAGTTATCCTGACGAGGGCGTCAGTCCGAGTTCAGGATGAGAGCACGAATATTATAATGATGCACTATCCCACTTGTAATATACAACGTTTTATCTACGCCTACAACATGGTTTTTATTTTTATTAATTTAAAAAATATTGTCGGAAGCCATCAGTAAGCGAAAATCGCAATAGCCTGGTTATAGCGCAAATTCATAATGATCGCATAATAATAACTAATAATTCTTTTCGTTATATGACTAGTGTTATAATAAGTCTCATACAACCCAAATGAGCTATTATGAAACAGGTGCAAATAAACAAATTAATAAGCAAAGTGTAGTGTAGGAAAAAAGTGACTACAAAAAAAGTACAGTTGAAAGACTTAAAAGTGACAGAATTGAAAATCGAATTAGAAGAACGCGAATTGAAAGTTTCTGGAACTAAATTGATTTTACAACAGAGACTACACCAAGCACTACTAGAAGCAGGGGAGGATCTGGAAGCCTTTCTTTTTGAAACCTCGGGCGGTCCTGGAGATTTTAGTAAGATTTTAGAGGATAAATTAAAGGAACAATCTGGAAATTTAGAAGCTAAATTAAAAGAACAATTCGGAAATTTGAAAGACGGTCTTGGAAATTTGAAAGACGATCTAGGTAAATGAATGGAATATTCTAGAATCACGGAAGAAAATGTGAAAATTTTAGAAAAAATCTGGACATATCTGGGAAGTAAATTGCTAGAACAATATGGAAATTTAGAAGCTAAATTACAAAAGAACAGTCTGAAAATTTGAAGGTTGAATTTCTAGAGCAATCAAAAGGGCTCGAAGATAAACTAGTGGTAAAAATATCAGAAGAGACAAGGAATATGCAAGAAAGTGTGGAAGAAATACTATTCCAGCAGGATAATAAAGTTAAGACTCTTGAACAAATCATCCCAGATAACATGTAAGCTTACGACAAGTTTGATTTTGATTTTATATTTACTTGTTATGCAAGTTTGACATAACAAGTTTGATATAAGCTATAAGCTTGATATACGCTTCTCACGCAAACTGACAGAACGAGGTTATGTCATGGTTATATCTATAATTTGATTTTGTCTTAAGACGGCAATGTAAATTCATATGTATAAACAAGCGCAGCATTAGTACGTGTTAATTTCATTTGTGTTAGAAGTAACCTATGCATAACAAGCTTGAAACAACCTATGCATAACAAGCTTATTACAAGCTTGCATTAAACTTGATGTGTGGAAAGTAGGACACTTGAATCAAGCTTACAGACATGTTATGACAAACTTGTTTTAAGCTTGATTCAAGTTTCTTCTGCTATCTGGGATGGCAGGGTTGCGAATATTCGGGGATCAGTCACCAGCAGAAATACCAGAAAATAATGAGGCCCAAACTGTGGTAGGACCAGCGGAAACTTCGAAATTGAAAATAAAACCACCGTCGTTCGACGGGAAGTCTTCTTGGCCTAACTACTTCAAACAATTTGAAGCAGCAGCAAAGGCGAACAGATGGACGGCCAGTGAAAAAGCCACTTCGTTAAATGAAGGGGTCAGTGGAAAAGTTGCCTATTCCACAAATTTGACAAAATCGCCATACATTACTCTGCCCATTATATCATAAATACAAATATTTGTATCCGACATTTTCTAATCATTTAATACAGTATATTAGATACTGCTAATAACCCTTTTTATGTTTTCTTTATAACCATCTATTTTACATTTTATTCTCAACTTTTAACGTTTTGTTCTCGAATCTACATCAAAGTGGAATAGGCACCTTTTCCACTGACCCCTTCAATTGTGGCTTTAAGGGAGGACGCTAGCGATGTGCTACAAACGATGCCGCCAGAGGAACAAGAAGATTTCAACAAGCTGGTGAGTAGGCTGGAGATGCGTTATGGCCAAGCGCATCTGACCGAGGTGTACCAAGCGTAGCTGAGAAACCGTTACCAGAAATCCGGAGAGAGTCTTCAGGAATTCGAGGCTGATGTAGCGCGCCTAGCCCGGTTGGCATATCCTGCAGCTCCTGATGATTTGCTGCAATGTTTGACGCTGCAGACCTTCGTGGTTGGGATCCGTGATCCGGACAATCAGCAGGCATTGAGAATGGCCCACCCTAAGACATCCAAGAACGCATTGGCCTACGCCTTGGAATACGAGGCGGCGAAGCGAGTTTCAAGAGGACACGTCAACGTACGAGCTGCCATGGACTCCCAAGAAGAAGAACTCGCCAGCATCCAGGTGCGATCTGCTGCAGAGGAGCGGCCCAAGGACTATACCACCACGGAGGATGTTCGCCGCATTGTGAAACAATTCTTGAGGCAGGAGAATCCGCTGGTGTGTTGGAATTGCCAGGAAGAGGAACACAGGCGGTGTCCCAAAAGGCCAGTCAGGAGCCTCCACAAAGGAAACCATAGGGAAACTAAGCCGGGTCGGTGCAGAGGGGCAAACGTCGACTCGTATTCAAAGGCCCCCAAAGACAAAAGCTAGGAAAGTGATAGCCCTGCTGTGATTAACCAGCAGTGTCTTCGTGCATGCCACTATTGATGACATCCCTCACACCATGTTATTGGATACAGGTGCGAGGAAAACTATCTTGAGGCCTGACGTTATAAAGTCATCAAGACGCACCGAGCTTACTAAGTGGAGACTAAGGACAACAACCGGAACATCAGCAACTGTCCATGATGAAGTAGAGGTGATCATTACCATTGGATCAACTCCTATCAAGCGCCGTGCGCCAGATTCATGACAGATGTCATCCTTAGCTGTCATCTCATGTTCTATTTTAAAAATGACAGTTTAATTTACAAATTTTAAATATTGCTATGGATTCTCAGAATCGTACGTTTCGTACGTAACGGCAATGTTTTATATTACAGTAAATTCACGGTATAGTCAAAGCTGCTATGATATTAATCTGTGATCAAGTAATCAATATGAAGCAAGTGACATGAAACAAAATATGTTTGTATCCAGTAAATAACGTCTCACTAACGGCAAAAGTGGCAAATTATTGTTCGTAGAATATAACATTAAAATTAGATTCGAATAAGCCAAAATTTCAAGTTAAACAATAGCCCTCCCGAATCCCAACGCTTTAAAGACAGCTAAGCTAGTGATGGGGGCCATCGGAAACTCGCCAGGGATGACAATAGAAGCTATAACAGACCATATCAAGAACGAGTTCGCTGTTCCCAACAACAAGTTTACCAAACATCTAGCTAAAGCAATCGATAATGGTGTCGCCTTCGGAGCAATCAGAAAAATGAAAGGTCGGTACTTCCTTGGAGAAGTTATGGATAAGATAAGATCGCATAGACGTCGAGGCAACCGAAGACGAAGAAAATCGCGCAACGACAACGGCGGCAGAAAGAGACGAAGCAGGAGGAGGAGGAGGAGGCCTGCAGTTTAAAAAACTGCATTCTTTTATTATTTATTTGCTATTAATTAAAAAAAAATTCGTCGTGTATTTTAACGTAATAAATGTTTTCCACAACAAATTACTTTTCAAAATAGAAACACATATTGAAATTAACAAACAAAAATTAAAATTAAATTATTACAGTGGGATATCCAACAATATCAATAGATGACTAAAGTTTAGTAACACTATAGGCTTGTTCGGGTTCTTGACAGGAAAATCCTAGAACCGTCCTAGAACGCATAACAAAAAAGTGCAGTTCTTGCGCATGCTCCTGACGGTTCTGGACCTCACGGGAACCCGAACAAGCCTTATATAATTGAAAAATATTTAATTTTGTGTAGGTGTGGTACAATATCTCCAATTTAGTTCCTTCCGATTACGGCAATATAGCACATTATTATATCAAAATTATTTAAAATAATGTCAGAATTGAAAATGTTTGATATAATATAAGAAAAGTTGTATGCGGTTAACAGAAGGTAACTTTGTAGTTAACAGAAGATAACTTTGTAGTTAATAGATCACTTTGTAGTTAACAGAAGATAACTTTGGAGTCAAATCTAAAACAATTTCTTTGATGATATTACCGGCATAGCATTAAGATAAGAGAAACAGAATATGTTACGTGTGTTCACAACAGAAACACAAAAGCAACAAGTGAACTGTAAGTACTTTCGAACCTATCCGGAGAACAAACAGCTTAGAACAATACTTTTACAATTAGATAAAAATATTGAAGAGCAGGAATAATTTACTAGAATGCATATCACTGCTATCATAAAAAACTAGGACAAGACTTTTTAAGCTGTGCAAAATTGCTACCTACCATAAATTTAAAATTATTGGAAATGGTCACTCATTGTTAACCATACCTATTATATAGTCAGTGTTGTAACAAATACATTTTGCAAAGTATCTAGATTCAGATACAGATACTTACCCGAATTTGTAACTCGATACAGTTACATATAGGAGTTTGCAGCTAAGCGTTCGCCACCTGGTGTCAACTAAACAAACCCTTGTATGCTACATAAGATCTCGTGTTTTGGCGTCGATTCTGAGTATATGATGTATCAGGATTGTGTTATATGTAATATTTACATTAAATCAACTTGTGTATTTGTATTGGTACGCACTTAAACACGTGCATTACAAAAATTCTGAATAGCTTACGGAGGTTCAGATTTATCCGCTGTAGCGCTGCGATCTTAAAATCAAACGCCTATACTTCTTTTTGAAAAGTAACTAGATCCAGATACCTTTGAGATACATAAATGTGTTACTCCTACATAAAAAGAAAAGTAATAATGTTTTTTATTTCAACAAAAAAAACTGACAAAGCATCAAAGTTTGAAATTGAAAAATGTCAAACAGAAAGAACAATTATCGTTTTGTGACATTAATAAAATTACACTGAAGTGTAGTACAAGACATCAAATGAACAAATTCACAAGTTCAAAATAGATTACGTTGCATATATTTTTCTACAAAATGGCTTCAAAGTTAATAGTAGTCGATATACATATTCGGATATTTGTATACTGGAAATAGCAAGTTTGCTTTGATTCGGTTCTCAAAGATCTAATTGCAACGACCCGGCTGAGCAGGCCGCGGCAGGCAGTCGCCGGCATCGAAAACAACTGGGCGTGATTAGTCAAATTTCTCTCTTTATTCTTCTAGTGCGTTCCCTGTCGCACACATTATAACAGGATGTTATACAATAAATATTTTTATTTAAAAAATGTATCTGTGTATCTAAATGCTCAGGTACATACATACCTAAATGTAACTAAATACCGTTACAGATACCAGGCACTACAATGTAACTAGTTACAGATACACTGAAAGTATCTAGATACTGTATCTAAATACTTGTAACAGATATGTATGTTACAACACTGCCTATAGTAAATATTGTTGTAAAAGCTAGGATAGTTGTTTGCATAGAAAAGGGTGTCACAGTTACACAAATTTCTCAGAATTTCAACTTTAACAAAGTAAAACTCGATATAATAAAATAATGGGATCGCATGGATTTAAAAGTTGTCCTAGTTTTCTTTTTATGATATCGATAGCAACTACTCTTTATAGTAACACACATTTAGAACTAAATTGAAGAAACAATAATAACACAAATAAATAAAGGCACTCAAAATAATATATTTACATTATATGTTCAAACAAATTTCCATTTTGATTTATACATAATTGCGCTCGTTTGCTTAAACTTAAAGCAGCTCTTGGAACGTTCAAAATACAATTCGCTTGTTGCTTTCGTTTTTGTGTGGCACGAATATAAGCATAGAATATAAGGCACGTAACATCTCGTTTTTCTTCATTGCTAAACATTATGCTATTGTTATTATGTTAATATTTAGCAACAAGTATGTGTTAATAGGACAGATTATACTGTTTTTGATTGAATCCAAAGCCACCTTCCATTAATTGCCAATTTTCTTATCTCACAAAAATAATTTTTTATTTTAAAGAATAATGATAACATGTGCTACATGGCGTAATTGGGAGAAAGAGGAGATTAGTCTGCGACTAAATTTCAATAAAGCGCCCATAAGAAAAAATGAACTTGATGATGATATCAACTTGACGAAACGTGTAACAGCAAAATGATATTCGTTAGTGTGTAGAGAATTCAAAAGTGTCTTAAGACAGTACTTTTATTTTTTTGATATCTCTTCAAATAAGAAGAGAGGAAAAATAAGAAAATGACAACTTTTCATTTTTTACAATTATTTCGAATAAGAGTTAACATGGAAATTATTTCTCTGCGGAGTATTAATGCTCATAAAATTTAGCAACTTTGCCAAATTTAAACCTACCGTCTATCTCTTCAAATAAGCGAAATTCCAATGGTGTGGGTCGAATTTGAAACAGCCTGTATTACCAACTGTATACTGAGACGCCAATTTTCTTGTCTGTTTGCGTCCAGCGTCCTCACGCCCCGTTGTGTTGGAACCCCTTAGCATTTGAAAATGGCATCTGGGATATTTCGCATTGTAACATTAATTTTGACATATACCCGATGACATTGAAAAAACTACAATGCATAGTACCACGCGATAGAGGGCCATAAAATAATAGAAAAAAAGGTCTTACACACTAATGTCCGATTGCTTTTTGTTTTCAAGATACAGGATGTTAAAATTTTTACAAAATTTATTTCTCTTCAATATCTCATAACAAAATAATCGCTACTTGGTCGACATGAGCTTTAAAAACAATAACTTAACATAACAAAGAAAAACAATGGTACCTTTTTAAATTATTTTTTTATAATTTTTTTTACTATTTTTTATTATTATTTTTTACTATTTTATGGTCCTCTATCGCGTGGTACTATCCATAGTTTTTAGTTATTTGTCAACTATAAAATTGTAAGACCGCGAGTGGTTTATATTTTTATAAAAAAATTTACAAAACTTTTTCAAACCGAATCGAGACGCAGGAGGCGACTCCTTTGTCAGTAGCGTTTCTGGAATTAGCTTATTTTAATTATATTAAAGACCATTAACGAGAACATAGAATTTACATGAGAAAAATTTAACAAATTTTAATATCACAAACCAAAACAATTTTTACAACAAACCATATGAAACTAATTGCAAAACCAAATATCAAGTAAAATTACAGAGTATTTTCTTGGTCTAATATAGTTTCCTTATGGTTTTTTTCTTTCGTTATTTATGGTGTTTCTTATTTAGGTAACTAGCGCCAAAACGAGGAAAGTTTGCGTTAAATGAAATATTGCCCAGGGCAGTTAAGAATTCTGTTTCGTGAAATCTACTAGGTCGTGATACGTAATTGTGCAAATTCAAAGTGAAGAAGAACCTTAATCTTTTATTGTTTGTCCCAAACAGAATTCGTTACACATACACACTGGTTTTAGTTAAAATCCATAATTTTATTTATAAATATATATCTCTTTAAAAACATCATATAAAAGTATAAAAAAATTATATATCATTGCCTTTAGCTGCCGAAATTAATACTGAAGTGAATTTAAGAAAAAATTAGTTTAAAACTCCCAACTGTCAAGCCACTTTAATCTGTACATTGTGGAATTTGTCTCACTCGCATTAGGTCCAGTCATGCCATAAGCTAATGGAGAAAACAATATGAAACTGTAAAGAACAGTGGACAGGATCAAGACCAAGATAGTGTGATAAACGGTGGATGAAAGTTTTGAAGGAAATAATCTAGGAATTACTTCCAACAGATAATCCAATATTATACCTGTAATAATGCAAATGAAAGTAAATTGAACATGAAATGTAAAGCATTGAGTTACCTGTAAGCATGGAACTGAAAAGAAGGGCTGGAAAGTAGTGGTGAAAGTAAAGAACACGTCCCATCGCCCAGAATGGAACGTAATGCAGTAACCAACCCACAAATAGCCACACGCAAGCAGAAAGCCTTTTCCGGTGACAATCTAAAAAAAAAGTTAATATTTTTAAGTAAAACCTTAGACTTACAAATTAGATACAGAACCTGTTAAATTCGCATATCCCCTTTGTTCTTTTATCGCATTAACACTAAAAATAAATAAGAAAACGAGCAAGAATACTAAGTTTCCCCACCAAATTATTGGATTTCCTAGCAAGTATATTCTGTAGCTAGAGCCTGAAAAAAATTGCCCCTACAAAATCATTAATTAATATTAAAATGATGCATTTTAAATTTTAACAATACTCTGTAATTAATAGGCCACTGCCAAGGTCTTGATGTAATCTCTCCCTCTTTAGGTTTTAAACCTGAATTGCCTTGCAACATCACTGCGTGTGACTCAATAAATCTCTCAAGAAATGAGGGGGCATACACTTCAAAACTGACATTTTTCACTGAAACAAAATCATTAAACACAAACGAAAACGAATAATTAATAAAATACATTTATCAAATATATTTTCTTCTACATTCCACATAGCGTGTGGATCTCTCAGGTTGGGATTACATGACACTTCCTGTTGTTCGTAGGCCCATTTTGGCAGTTGCTTTCCACTGGTCGTAAGTATGCAAGATTGCAGATAATGGACAAATTTTAATTTTGCGCTGACCGCAGTCACTTCGGTTCCTTCTTTAGCACCAATCACATTTATCCGCCAAACGTCATTCGCATCTCCAGTTCCATTCTGAAGTGTTGTTGTTAGTAATTTCAAGAAGATGTTTTTTTTTAATGGTTTTACCTCACCGTAGCCGGTGACTTGAAAATGTTTTTTAGTTATGGGGGCCTGCTCTTTGTGGGAATGCAGGTTTCTTCGGGTAGGAATGTGTTCTAAACGTATTAAATCGCCACTGCGAACTAATTTTATACCATCTACGTCTTCACTGTTATACTTCCTTATCATCCACTTATTGTTGTCGTCTTTATGGGTGTAAGTTGTTATCTAAAAATTTTATTATTGATGATGATGTTCGTAATTTACTTGGTGCGGGTTTTCTCTCTTCTACCTGTTGTTGTCTAGCTCCGATTCCTTCAGGATACAGGTGATAATGTGAATGTAAGTATCCCCCTCCTGTGCGATGATTTTTCAGTGTAATTATGGCACCATATGCGACCTCACGAGGCATACTAGCATTGTGTAAACTGTTTCCAATCAATTGTGATTGAAATGCTGAACTGTAAAAGCCGTCACCATTTCCACTGAAAATTAAAATTTGTACGTTAATCACAAATTTTGAATAGGTGACATTTTTTTAAAACAACTTAGCAACTGATTACGAAAAAATATGTGTTCAATTTCTTGTATTTGGTAGGTATTATGTAGGTACGTAAAATATTACTTGGAAGGACAATTTGCTTACCTTCTATTTAAAACGGCCAAATGAATATAAAAAAATATAATGTAAACACAAAGTGGCCAAATAATTAACAGAACACTCCTGGCTATTAAGTGCTTCATTGTTACTGCCTGAAAAAAATTCTCATAAATTAAAATGTATAAATAAGAACACAAATATTCACATAAAACGAGCAGTAGGTAGAAATACAATAGACAATTAAGAATGGAAGGAATTCGTACTATTAGTAAAACAAGGACCAAACAAGGACGTATTCTGAGCCTACTTTTATTTTTGATATTATACAGTGTGCCCCGGATAGACCTAACTATATTTGTAAACTTCCTTATTTCGCATTTTAGGAAGAACAGTCATTCTACATAAAAAGTTTTACTTCTTCCAGCCAGTACCAAAACTTCGAAATAACATACAGGGTGGTTAGAAAATGAAACAACGTGAAATTTGGTTAAGAGTAAAGTACCTTTTATTTCAGAGGAAGGTAAAAGTATTACTGGAAAAAAGATGTTTGTAATGTCAATAGAAGGAAACTCAAATATCTAATATGAACGTTGTTTTAAAGTTGAATTTCTTGTCCTCATTAATTATTCAAATATTGACTGACAATTTGTTGATATGAAATAATTCATTTGAGTTAAATTTCATTTGCATTTGTTGTCAGATAACTGCGATAAATTTATACCTATTACTTATTAATCATAATGAAGATAAAAAAATCAACTTTAAGATACAACATTCAGATTAGATATTTGAGCTTCTATTAACATTACAAACATCTTTTTCCAGTAATACTGTTACTTTCCTTTCAAATAAAAGGTACTTTACTCTTAGGTAATCAAATTTCACGTTTTCTCGTTTTCTAACCATCCTGTATGTTATTTCGAAATTTTGGTAGTGGTTGATGACTTGCTAAAAGAAGCAAAACTTTTTATGAAGAATGTCTGTTCTTCCTAAAATGCGAAATAAGGAAGTTTACAAGTATAATTAAGTCAATCCGGGGACATACTGTACAGATGATGAAAACTTTCTTAAAAACGGTGGATATAAACGTGTGAAAGGTGAATAAAGATCATAACACACGATTACACATAAAACAAATAGAACAAGTAAAAAAGTATAAATATTTAGGCCCGATTTTACAATCGTCGGATAAGCACTATTATTGGTATAACCTGTGGTATAACGTGACGTAGATATGGAGGAACATTAAAGGATATTTGGCGCACAGTTAATCCGTTCTTATTCCACGATTGTAAAATTGGGCCTTAGAGTCCATAATTGAAACTAATGGAAGGAGAGACAAAGAAACAAATGGAAGGCCGAGAATTACGAAAAATATTCAACATGATGAAGGCGACATATTTAGGAAGAAGAAAAAACGGTTTAATTTGTAACCGAAGTATTCCGAAGTTTCTACATCAGAAGTTTTAAAGAATTACCTACATGAAAATCATTAACTTTAGTAATCTTTATTTCTTTATAAACCAACAAAATTATATTTTAAATGTACTTGATGTTTCATTACCAAGATTTTGCTTATGTTATAGCAGCACTTTTAGCTGCAAAATGCTAAATAAGCGCATTTCAATTTTTTTCCATTCTTTAAAACACAGTTTATTTATTCGTTGATTCGTAAAGTGTTAAGATATAAAACAAACAACTCAGGGCTACTCATCTATTAATAAAGATGACACTCAGTTTTCTTAAAACACAATCAATCTAATTCATAATTGTTTCCTAAATTAGTTATTTAAAAAAAGTTATTTGTAATTATAGAAACTTGAACATATTGTTTTTACTTAGTCCTTATCCGGCCAGTCTGAAAGTGCATGTAAAATTGTGTAATGTTGATAATTACTTTTGAAAATGAATATTTCTGAAAAATGTTTCGATATCTCGAAAACGGTTAAGTTTAGGTATTTGGTGTGCTATACAATTTCTTTTTAGAATTTTGAGAACTGAAATATCGCAAATATACAGGGTGTTCCATTAAAAAAAGTAACTTTGTTTTCCTACGACTTTTTGACTGACCCTGTATACTTAATTCTCCTTTATTGTAAATATTGTAATAGTTTTTTAAAGCCCTAAAACTTTTGTTTTTAACATTTTTCGCTAGCTATCTTACTTTAAGAATTAATCGACCGTTTCCAAACATAAAAGCGACCCTGTTTAGATGGACATATTTTACCAAAAAGATCGTAAGAAGCTCAACAAACGAAAAGTAAATCTTGCACCAAAAAGCTTGTGAAATGCCTCATAGCTAAAAAAAATTACAATGTATTGTATACTGTACTTAACTGCAATGAAGTAAACAAAAACTGATAGTAGGAAGAAAAAACACATTAAACAAAAGCAAATAAGAATAAAAGCAACAATTAATTTTTTACTAGTTATGTATACATACAATCAACTAAAGTACTATATTAATGTGCTTCATGAAATCAATCAAAAACAATGTAAGAACAAATATCATTATTTATTTAATAATAAAATCCTGCAAATTTCAACATTAAAAGAGATTAGAATTAATATTTTTTGCCCCTCCCTATTAATTAATTTTTTATATGTGAATTAAATAATTAACTTAAATATGAATTCTAACAAAACAATTTTAAAATCGCGACCTGAGAACCACAAGGTTCCAAAGTAACATTTAGCAAATTTTACAGAGCATCATAATTAATGTTTGCAGTTTAAGCAATTTTAGTGCTAAATGCATTTAGAACTAAAAATAAATAACGCGTTATCAATATCTTTTCTAATCAAATGCCCTATGGAAAAAAATTGTCTTTGTTTGGTTCATTATTTCAAATTCCATTTGAATTCTTTTTATTGCATTCCTATCGTTTTGTATAGGAATGCAATATAAATATGTAATTCAAGTGGCATTTGAAATAATGAACTAATCAAAGACACATGATTTTATTTCCATAGGTCACTTGATTAGAAAAGATATTGATCACCTGTTATTTCTACCTATAAAAGGTTTGATACAAATTGGATATACTGGTTTCATGTATTAATGTTGTTAATTAGATTCTAAATATATACATATTTCATTTTCTTCAAATGTTACTTAGAGCCTTATGGTTCTTAGGTCAAGAAATGATATCTTATTACTATAAAACAAGTACTAAAAGCTTTAACACATGCTTTATTAACTAGATCAAACAATACAATGCTAGAACAATATTTTCTTGGTGCTAAAAGTCCATGGACTTCGAAAATAAATATATGGAACTTTTTAATAATCACTTGAAAATGAACACATCACTTGCTATTATTTACAAATATTCTATACTGCCTGCAGTACATCTTGCATTTCAATTATTGTAAAGAATATTTACACTACGTCAGAGCTTCACTTGATTTTCCTCTTCTTTATCTTCCTTTTTAAAAAGCATACCTAATGCAATCCCAAGAAACAAAATCAATCCCACTTGAGTGTTTGAAATAAATTTTTCAGCACAATCGGTAGGACTGTCGATGTTTAAAGTTGTAATTTGCGACGCTAAGTGTGCGGCTACTAAACAAACAGAGGCGTAATAAGGCCAGGTTTGCTGATTCATAATTCCCGACATTACAAGACCACCGATCATGGTAGAGCTGAATCCAGTCAACCACAGCTTCGTGTCCGTTCCAAATCGCAAAGCAGTTGATTTTATACCTAGTAACAAGTCGTCTTTGCGATCTTGATGGGCATAGATCGTATCATACAGAATCGTCCAACAAATTCCTGCCATGTACAGAGGCAAACAAACAGGAACATTAACGTGCCCTTGCATGGCACTGTATCCAAGTAAAGCACCCCAGTTAAAAGTAAAACCGAGTATTAATTGGGGCCAGTATGTGTAACGTTTCATTAGCGGATATGTAATGACTAGAGCTAACGAACTCGCCCCCAAGAATACGCTGTACCAATTTAACTGCAGCAAGACTATGAGGCCCAAGCTTAATTGGCCTGCTAAGAAAATCCAAGCATTTTTCATGGAAATTTCACCATTCACTAGTGGTCTGCTTAAAGTTCTTGCTACTTTTCCGTCTATATCACGATCCCACATATCATTGATGGTACAACCGGCCCCCCTCATTATCATGGCACCCGTTCCGAACAGCATAAGCATGTGTAGGTCTGGAAAGCATCCTGCGCTTGCTGCTGAAGCAATACCCCAACTGCAAGGCCAAAACAAAAGCCATGTTCCAATCGGCCTATCAAAGCGTGCCAGTTTTAGATAAGGTCTTATCGATTCTGGACAACCCTCAACTAATCTAGCTGGTAACTTCAGGTCAACATTCTTCTGGGTTTCCTCGTAAAAACTTGCATGTAGTTTCGCGTTGGCTGCAGATGATTTGTTTTTGCGCAAAAACCAAGCAACGGGGACCGCTTTAAATTGTTTAACCTCACTTATCACATAATGCTGCTGGAACGCCTTGTTGAACTTGCATAAATACCGAAGGTTTGACATTTTAGGTGGGCTTAAGTTCTATAGAACACTACTTGCATGTTATTGCTTATTAAATTAAATGCGGTTGCTATTTGATTTATTAACAGCATTTTAAGTAATCATCGGTAAATAAATTAATTATGCAAGGTTAAGTGCATTGGCTAACTTCAAGGATAACTTGACGTTTCGTATTACCAACCTTCAAAATGTACTGAAACTACTGCGGCACTTATTTACTTTAAAAAAAATCTTTATTTTGGATCAATAAACATTTTTAATTTGGAAGTCTATCGTAATTATTATAAAATTAATGTAATGTAAACAGATAAAATTAAAATTGATTGAAAATGTTTAGTCACAGTAACACAGTAGCGTACTCGAGGATAACTGTCACATTTGCCATTTTGTTTGATACCCAACGATTAGCAAATTATAGCGTTTTTCTACTCCCACCTTTAAAACACAACTTATCGTATATGTTTTCACGTTGCTAAGTGACCTTTTAAATACTCATTGACAAGCCGACTTCGTGCGTTTTAGTCACGGCGCGCGGCGTTTAGTCACGGCACAACAGACGCGGTGGGACAACAGTCAAGAAATTTTCTATTTTGTCGTAAAAATACAGTGCCCTTCTTGCGAAAAAATAATTTTGTATTACCAGTTTGTTAATATAACTTCAGATAATAAAATATTTTCGGAATTTTAGTATTTCTGTGTTGGTCGTAGAAAAAGTATAGTATGCAATTCGATTTATAAACTTCTCTACACACTCGTTTATTAAACACTCGCTCCACTGCGCTTCGCTCGTGCCTAATTAAAACTCGTGACTAAAATGCCGTTTATAAAACTTGTTGCATAATATACTATTTTGGTTTACCTGCACTGATTATACTATTTTTTAACCTCATGTAACAAAACAAAAGAAAGATACTCTGAGTCCGCACTAGTGTAGTCAATCGAAAACGCTATTACATTACATTTCCATCTAGGCGCCATGCACATCTCTGTGTTCAGCGCCGCCTGTGAATTAGTGATATGAAAATATTTCTTGAGACTCATTGCATGGGAATAATATCACTCTTATGACAATTTACGATTATATCGAGTGTTTTTTTTAAATCTGACGTCGAAGTTGGCCATATCAAAGTATTTTTCTGCACATACCACAAGTTTTGAAACCTCTGTCACTGTCTGGTGCTTTGTTTTGAAAATAAAATTGGATTTCTTTTCGAATAGAATCGTTTTTTCGTCATTTTGATATTTTGATGGTTCATGAATGTTCATGGCCAACTTCGACGTCAGATTTAAAAAAACACCGTTTAGTACATAACACTTGAACTTCCTGGTACTGAAATACATTACAATATTCAAGTTCAAATGTACGCTAATAATTTGAAACAACTCGTATTTTCATACCACTAATGCAGAATATGGTCATTGGTGGCGCTGGCTTCGCATGTGCATGGTCCCTATAGGTATCAGACAGTATGGCGGCTTCTTTTTGACATTGACGTTTAAGTGACGCTACTGGATAATTACTTATACTGTAATTTAGTTTTTTATTCTGCAGTAATTTTTATCAATTATAATATGCTTATGTCTGCTACTATGAAATAACATTTGGGTTCCTTTTGGACATTTTTAGATCTCACAAGAATTTTATATTTTGATTTTTCAAAATCATTCGTAATACAATTTTGAAAATTTATGCAGTAAATTTTGTTATATATTTTAGAAGACGACTCTATAGTTTCTACATCCAACTTTGTTTTTCAAAATGTTTAAAAATGTATTTGTTTTTTTTTTGTCAAAATAAAGCAACGAAATATATTTTAAATTTAAAGGCATTTCTGTTTAGTGTAGTTTATCACCAAACTTGATATAAAAGCTTAATTCCAAATAGTCTTGATCGAATTGTGTTAAATAATAAATATTTGGTTACCTATATATTCTAAAATATTGAGGAATCACAATTTAAAGCGGGCACCCTACCTTATGAGGACGATTTTCTTTTACTGTAATTCCAATTCGTTATTTTATGAAAAAATTCAAAAAACACTTAATTAAAATTCTTGCTTCAATTATATTTTAAACATATAAGTAGCGTCACTCGAGTATACACAGTAAAAAATATTTAGTTAATCTGACAAGAAAATATAGTTCCGACAGGTCCACTACAATTTTTAGTAAAGTTTAGAAGAGTCTGTAGAGTTCTCTTAATAAATTAAAACGTTGCAAATATTACTACAAAAATCTGTTTGAATTAGATTAAAATCGTATTTCTTTTACTTTTACAAGAAGTTAAAACACCGTCTTGACATATATCGTTAACATAATAAAGGTTTTTTATTAATTTGTGTAAATTACAAAAAAGAACCATAGATCTTGCACTGATAGTGGGAATATTTACTACACTAGGATGCAAAATTACATTTTTCGTGTGTTGAATATACCATCAAATGAGATTAAACAGCAATGAGTTATTTTTACAAAATATTTAGTAAAAAGTAAACTTTTATATTTAACTACCAGCGATCATTTAAATTAAGTAAATTTAATGCCAAATCTTTGTTACCAGTGACTAAAATTATTTAACGTTTACATTTTCGTCCTCTAATAATTTAACAAAATATTTTTTACTGTGTAACTGTCACATTTGTCATTTTGTTTGATACCTACCGATTTACAAATTACACGACTTACTAAATTTCGTGGAAAATTGCAGTGAAACTCGAGAACTGGTTATATAGTTCGGTTTCTCGTATTTATACGTATTCCTATATCCTTTCGTTTATAACATTTCGTTTATTACATTTCCATAAGGGTATCAAACAGTATGGCCGCTTTTTTGACACTGACGAAGTGATGCTACTGTATAAGGATATTAAACTTTTTATAGGATGGCTCATTCCCTATGCTGCAATAGCTGCTTTCCCGTTACCCACTTTGTGCCGAAAACGAGCCCAAAAGCCCAACAATTCCCGAAGCGCACTTTCAAGTTGACGTTTCGATGTTCGTGTTTTACGCTCAATTTGTCCTTCCCCTGCCCTCTCAAGCACCACCTGTTATTTTAGTGCTCTCGAAACACATGTTCCCCCACCTTGAATTCTGCTCTGATACGGTGTCTACAAGATAACTACAAAACAAATACGCGTTATTTAATAGTATATTATTTTACAAGTTTCACAAGAAGGCTTATTGTAACACACGTGGGGTTGCGATACGACGAGCGAAACGAAGCAAACTAAGAGTGCCCCAACGGAACGAGTGTTACAATGCCTCTTGTGAAACGTGTAAAATATACTATTTTTTCTACTTTGCGTCACTTATTGAACAAAAATATGAAAAATATTGTCAAAAATTGGATCTCCTTAGTTTATGGAGAATTTTAGTTATACATAATGCGTGGCAACACTGACAACCCTTCGTTTTAAACAAAAATCACATTGACAAGTTATTAATTTTTCTTATCCAGCTTCATTGTGAGTATTCTGTTAAATAACAAATAAATAATGAATTATTTTGTAAAATCTATTAAATATTTTCAATTAAAAATTGGCCAAAATTTTCCCGTTTCACAATGAGCTTCATTATTGACTCGTGGTATAATCTACTATTACTTATGACAATTAATATCCAGATTTGTCAACCAACAAAGTTTAAAATAATCTTAAATTTGTGACCGGAATGCTTTCTAATGAACAAAAATTGCTTTTATTAGAAAGTTTAAATTTGAAAAGAAGGATGCAATTATGTTTTGCAAGTAAAAAACAACATTTCGAACATTTAAGCTGCTTTCTTTTCATGAGCGTTAAGCCCTTCAAGTCTATGACATTATAGATTTCGTATTTCAAATTTCAGCAATTTCATAATTTCTTTCAAACACCGTTTAATTGTCACAGGTCACAGCACATTTATAAAACGTTAGTTTCATAAAATACCTGCAGATGTCGTGACCAAATTTTGAATTCTCCAGTTCTTAAATATATTTTTGTTTTAAAATCGTAAATTTCTTTTTAAAATAAAATTTTATCTTTGCAATAAAAGCTGCAGAAACGATGGGAATGGAAAACAACTCTCATCGCGGCCTAATCGCGGCGTACAAGACCGCGCTCTCTAATCCGTCCTCGTATTCCCCTCGCATTTCACGACGCGACGGTAGGGGTAGGTCCGTTGGCTAACGTCACGAGTCACGGCAGACGGATTTCAGAGATTGAGTCATCCTTATACAGTTAACCATCCTTAGCTACTTACTTACTACTTATTTACTTACACTATGGTATCAGTATTAAAAACCTCAACACAAAAGAGACAAGAGATGCACTGAGAACTCAAATTAAGAAATTTGAAAATTTTTAAATATTTTTGGAGTAAAGTTTGAACCAGCAATAAATCAAAACTCTTAAAAGTCAATTCTACCATTCAATTTTGAAGTTTTAAGTTAGTACTACCTCTTAGAAATTGTAGACTTGCAGTCTTTTAACTTACAAAATAAAATACAAATATTAATACAGTCGAACCTCCATAACTCGAATCTCAAAAGACGGGAAAATTACTTCGTGTTATAGAAATTTCTAGTTAAAGAAAGAGATTTCAGTTATACACAGTGTGCAGGGACATCAGTAAATTACGACTTACAGAAAGCTTCGAGTTATGGAGGTGCGACTGTATATAGTTTTTAAGTCTATGCTGACTTTAAAAAAAAATTCTTTGCCTAACTTACAAAATAAATAAATAAAATAAAAATTAACTTACCAGTGGTTGGGTTAAGTCTCCAAGTATTTCCCATAAATCTGCAATTGTCATCAATCCAACCAACAATACTATAAACAATCCAACAAATTTGACACTTATAGAACAAGCCAACATCGTTCCAGTGAAGATCAACCATGCCCACCAAGTACGAGAAAATTGGGGAATTGCCTTAGATGAAACCTTAACGGCACCCAACAGAGACCCTGTCATAAAACACAGCAACATCGGGTCAAGCAAAATATACTGGGTCAAAGTCAACAAGCCAACATCTAAAACAGCAAAGTAAGTGGAAGAAAAAGATTAAACTGATGCAGTCTTACCAAATATGATGAGCAGTGATGATAAGGCCGATGCTGTTACAGATTGAGTTAATTCATTGACCGTCAAGAATGTCATTGGTACTACTGCTGCACCCATTGCCGTACAAAACTGTATTAAAAATAGTTATGTTGTAAATAAATTTTAAAGTTGGAGCCACGGTTTTACACTTACAGATCTCATTCCGATGTAGCTAGTATTTTCATATTTATCTCCAGGTTTATCGAAGGGAAAGCTTCCATCATAACCAGTTAGATAGCCGGAGAAACCAATTAACATCTGCACATGGTGTTGTATTTACTATCATTAATATACACTCGAAGCTCCATAACTTGAATCTCAAGGGACCGAGTTATAGAAATTTCGAGTTAAAAAACGAGATTTCAGTTATACACAATGTGCAGGGACATCAGTAAATTTCAACTTACAGAAAATTTCGGGTAATTGGAGGTTCGAGTTATAGAGCTGCCACTGTACACAATTATAAATAATTGTGTTCAATGTTCAATATTATCTCTGAATTGATCAACTAATAGATATTCTCATAAAAAATGAAAACTAAAAAATAGTTTGGCAGGCAAATCTTTTCTTTTATAACTGAATATTTTTCATAACTGTTGAATGAAGTCCATAATTAGGTGAATTCAATGTAAGGAAGAAAAAGGCACTTCCTAATTTCTTAATCTTATTTATTCTAGCGACCGGTTTCGGTGAAAATCACCTTCATCAGGCTGCTAACGTCGAAAATAATTAATTAAAATAGAATAAATTGCAAATATTGGAGAAGAAAATAACAACGTATAGGTATGTCAAATCAGTGGTTGGGAGAAACTGGTTCTCTGGACATATACGTTATTATTTTCTTCTCCAATATTTGCAATTTATTCTAATTAATTATTTTCGACGTTAGCAGCTTGATGAAGGTGATTTTCACCGAAACCTGTTGCTAGAATAAATAAGATTAAGAAATTAGGAAGTGCCTTTTTCTTCTTCTTTTCAAAACCTTTGTATGTATCTAATCCAGCAAAGTACTTATAATACCTTTCCTAGAGGTGGATGTACATCAAAGAAAAACGTCCTGTTGATATACCAACTCCCCATCTTTCCAAAATGAGTCTCATCCCAGCTAAAAATTTAAATGTGATCAAAGAATTGAAGGATAATTTATTCGATACTTACCAAATGTGATCGGGTTCTGTAACTTTGTAAAACCTCACCACGATAGTTAGTAAACAAATTGTTCCAAATATTGTCCACCAATCCCTAAAATAGAACAAAATGTAAACGAGATTTTCCACAGATTCTTGTAACTCACCTGTTGGTGTTATATTCCAATTTCTTAGCCATTTCACCCCAAATACATTTACGTATTCTATTTCACATTAAAATCAATAGGCAGTCGTACTGTTAATTATCAAACTAATTTTAAGTAACAGAAGAATAAATGCAGCACTTATAAGAACAGATTGTCGTTGCTTTTAGTTATTAACAAATAACTTGACAACACAGCTCTAACGGTTTTTTGCGATATTACACGTAATAGTCATTTAATCAGAAATTACTTACGTTTAATTGATTTTCATGATAAAATATATGCACATTTCAATACAATCTTCTTACTTTTGGTGACAAGCTGACAACTTTCTTCGAAATTACCTGAATTCTACAGGTTATGCTATTACAGCGGCCTGTTATATCGACCACATTTTATTTTGTTTTGAATTTGGCAACATTGCATTGTTTGTTATAATAATTTGAATTTGAGTGTTGCGATAATCTATTTTATTATCATAATAAAAACATGCTGTTTCATTATTCTTATAAATAAATTATGAACCCAGTAACAAAACCCGTTTATCTGGTGGTAACCTTGTGACAGACGCAACCGGTTTATTGCAGAAGGTTCAATTCGAGAAGCAAGGTGTTGGTGGTTCTAACGATCGATCAATTAATTTATGATTTATTTCATCCCTTAATTAAAGATTAGCACACTAAAGATGTCAGTAATAGGAAAGGTAAGTCAAGAACACAAGAGCCCTCCAGTAAAATATTTTCTAAATTCGTCAATTGTTTATGCAAAGCAAGTTTGCCCTTGATGTTACATGAAATAATAATTTTTCAGCCTATTTTGTATTCGTACTGGAGAAGTTCTTGCTCGTGGCGGGTTAGAATAGGTAATAACAATCTCAGTGTTTGAGGTTTTATTTCAATGATGTTATTTCAGCACTGAATCTGAAGGAAATCCCCTATGATATTAAGCCAGTTTCTCTGATTAAAGCAGGAGGTGAGCAACATTCCAATGAATTCAGGGAGATCAATCCTATGGAACAAGTCCCTGCTTTACACATTGATGGAAATACACTCGTCGAGTCTTTAAATATTCTACATTATTTGGAAGAGACGAGACCGCAAAGACCTCTGTTACCTCATGATGTTGTCAAGAGAGGGAGGGTAAAATAATCTTTTTTTAATTATAACAAATTCTTCAATTCTTTCATTTAACCATGGCCAGCTGAATTCATCATACATGGCCATTTGACCAATCGAATTTGCTTAAGAAGCTTGTTACTATAAGGTAAACGGAAGTCTTAAAACTTGCGACCTCTAATACTCATGTCAGGTGTTACTGTGGTACTCTGTTATGACAGAGATGCTTATTTTGACAAATTCAAATTTGTTTGTTGAAATTTTTCACTAGCCGTACTGCTTCCAGTTTATAATTGAACTTCCCATGGAATCTTTTCTTTTTCAAAATGTGGTGTAAAAAGAAAAATTGCAATTTTTTTTACCAATGGAGGTATTCCCCAAATGAACTTTCGTGTTTAAAACTGTTTAAATTATGACAGAGTGGTGACAATTCTTTAAATTTGTTTTTTTTTGTTTTCCTCTGATGTTATTTGTTAATGTGTTACATTAAGAAACCAAACAAACTTTCTTAAAAATTTACACTTCTCTTGTCTAATTAATGAAATAAAAAAAGGCAATTTATATTTAATTTTTGTAAACTTAATTCAGACTTCCAAAATACGGGGTGTTTCATAACAGGTGAAAAAAAATGAAATCTCATGTACAGAATCTCATTTTACGTTAAAATGAAAGAATTAAAAAAAATCAAATTTTATTTAGTTTCGGAATTATCCGAGTGTGAAAATAAGAAACTGAAAATTTATTTGCAACATAAACAAAACAGTTGATAAAAAATGTGAAATCTGTTCGGCTATAGGCGCCATGCACATTTCTGCGCTCAGTGCCACCTGGCGTGGTGATTTATGAATTAGTGATATGAAAATATTTCTTGAGACTCACTGCATGGGAATAATATCACTCTTATGATAATTTACGATTGTAGCACATAATACTTGAGCTTCCTGGATTTGAAATACATTACAATATTCAAGTTCAAATGTACACGAATAATTTTGAACAACTCGTATTTCCATACCACTAATGCAGAATATGGTCATTGGTGGCGCTGGCTTCGCGTGTGCATGGTCCCTATAGAAAAAATACAACACGTGTAAACGTATTTTTTTATCTCGTGCTACTATTTGCGCACTCGGCTGACGGCTCGAACGCGAAAATTTTCGCACTCAATTAAAAAGACCTACTTTACACAATAAATAACTATGCAACTACAGTTGCTTCTTTCATTTTAACTTAAAATGAGATTATGTACAGATTAATTTTTTTTCACCTGTTATGAAACACCCTGTATATTGCGTCTTTGAACAATCTTTGTAAATGACAAATCAGTTATGTAATTTGTTTACTCTTAAATATTATCTGATATAGCACAGACTTCAACTTTATCAAGAGTAGTTGTCACTCTTGTTAAATCTACCAATCAAACGTCAAATTTGAATAAATATTCTCCGAGCTGTTCAGAAATATCATTTGCGGTGTTATTTCTCCATTGCACATATTTTACCTACAGAAACAGATATTTTTTAAATTTAGAACACGATGTCCCAGAAGGTCACAAAAAACTTCGTAGTAATTTTATATTTCGATCATCGGTACAAGAACTAATGAATAGATGACATGTTTCGGTAAAAAACCATTCTCAAATCTAGAATTAATTATTATTTTTAAGCGCAAATTCGATAACCCATTAAGATATTTTTTTACTATACGCCAATCGTATAAATCTGAATTAAGAAAATATACGAAGAAATGACGTGACATGACAAATGGGCGCAAGGCTGTTTCGCGAAACATTGTTATGTTGTATAATTGTTATGAATGTTACTATTTCTTTCAAAATAATTTTCATCTAATCAATTTGGATTTGTTTTGTGCCGCTCTACTATTTTTGAACTAGCCAGCTCTGCCAATGAACCGTCAGGGCCGTAATAAACGATTTGATGAGTTGTCTTTATCCTTTCATTATTGCTTACATTATTATTTGACCATTCTTGAAGTGTATTTTGAGGTTATGTAACGTAACAAGCCTTAGAAGTATCCCTATTTTCATAAAGCGGCATTTTTTATTTTAAATGGAAAAGTCTCAGGTGACTAGACGAAAACCATTTTGAAACACACTGTATTATGAGTCTAAGGGTGAGTTCGCGTTTATGCTCGCCGAGCGCTCTGATCAAAAGTGTAAGGGAGAGCGACTGCGTTTCACTGCATGTAAGAGTGAGAAAAAGAAACACTCCGATCGATCTGAGCATAAATGCGAACTCGCCCTAAAGCTCGGCACGGAAATGTCACGCTTGCGCTTGTCATTGCATTAAGGCAGTTAGCGGGTGCCAGCGGCGTCGCGTCGTTGAAACAGCATTTATCATTTCGTTTTCGTCGTGCGTGGTATTTTCGGTTTTAGTATTCCATTTTATTTAGAGTACACTTATCTTTTTGCAGTATTATCTTAACACTCAGTTTAATTTCTTTTTAATGACATACATTTATTATTCATTCACGTTCTTTTTGCATTCAGAGTAGGCCGTGTTAGGGTGACATTTTTGTTGGTACCTTCAAGTGAATATGTTCCATTTTAATATGATGGTTATATTTTTGAAAACTGACGCCAAAAAACATTGATGATTTTGAGCATTTTGACTTAGTATTGCAAAGTCACAAGTATAATTATTTGTTTTAATGCTATTATTTTACTTTCTTCATGCCATCGTAGAGTACCTATAAGAAGCATTATAGGAACCATGCACATGCGAAGCCAGCGCCACCAATGACCATATTGTGCATTAGTGGTATGAAAATACGAGTTGTTTCAAATTATTATTGTACATTTGAACTTGAATATTGTAATGTATTTCAATACCAGGAAGCTCAAGTTTTATGTACTACAATCGTAAATTGTCATAAGAGTGATATTATTCCCATGCAATGAGTCTCAAGAAATATTTTCATACCACTAATTCAGAAATCACCACGCCAGGCGGCGCTGAACACAGAGATGTGCCTAAGATGTGCATGGCGCCTATAGTCGATAGGACTGACGTTAAAGTGTCAGAAGTTTACAAATGTCACATTTTGAGTTCTATCAAAACGTAACCTAACGAAAAAAAAACATGGCCTACTAAAATGCAAAAAGAACGTGTACTGATAATAAGATAGTATTATTTATGTAAATCGTCCGTTTCTGTTCCTGACGCTGAAAGTGACGCTTATGGTTACGGCGGACTCAGAACGCGCTCTGTGCTTGCCTAACGTTGACCTTGACATCACTCTAGGCTTGTTCGGGTTCTCGCCAGGACAATCCTAGAACGTCCAGGAGCATGCGCACGACAAAAAAACCTGCGTTTTTTTAATTATGCGCATGCTCCTGACGATTCTGGACCTGTCCTCACGGGAACCCGAACAAGCCTTCTGCTTGGCTTTAATTATGATTCAAACAACCTTAAGAACGCTTTCTACTTGACATTTCGTCTTGAAACTGCTACAGAGAAGTGTCAAATAAAAGCATTTTAAAAGTTGTCCAGATCATATTATTTAATTTCTTTAACAAGAAAATAAGTAAAATTTGAACATAAGACAATTTGTTAATTCTAATGCAATGTTAGCTCAAAAAGTGATCGCAGGATGTCGCGACTAAAATTCTTCGTAAGACAAACAATTGAAATTTATTTCACTTTTGATTGCGTTGACATTATCCAAAGACTTGCAAAACAGTCTTTCAGTGCAACAAATTTCATTATCAACACTAGTGTTGCCAACTTAAGGGATAAATTTCTTCAAGGAATTTTTTCAAACCATTAATGATTAATGAATTTTTAAAAAAATGATTTAAAATTTTTTTTCGTGAAAAAATTTGTACAGCCTCTAAATAGCTCAAAATTGCTTTTTTATGTAGAAGGAAACCTACTTATAAAGGCTTATATGTATAAGGCTTATATTGAAAAATCACCATCTATTGAGCAAAGTTTCAAGTGACAGTCATTTTTGAATGGTAACAAAAAAATGACGCGTTATTTTATAGTAAGATATTCAACAACGCGATTTGTTAAAACACACTGTCGAAAGTTTCTGTTTCGTTTGTTTTTACGGAAATGGTTTACTAGCTATTTCCTGCGATGTGGAAGATCAATAATGTCAATTCTCGTTACTAAAGGACGAAATGAATTGTATTTATGAGTTGTTGAACAGCACCATCTGCTGCATTTTTTTTTTATCTGTGGAAGGCAAATAATTCCTTGTTTTGTCACTGTTTCAAATGGTTTCTTTTTTATTTATGAATGTATTGAATTGTGCTGTAAAATCGATTGTCTTTTGTTTTTGTTATTATTTAAATTTTATATTTCGTATTTTCTGTTAATCTGTCATGTCTTTTGCTTTCTCATTTTTTTAAAATTATCAATCCATTAAATTGTGCCGTAAAAGCGATTGTCAGGATTCTGCATGGTCATTGTCCTTTTAAATTTTTTTCAAAAATTTATTAATCGCTGTAAAAGCGATCGTCTTTTGTTTTTTAACTTTATGTGTTTTTAATGAATTTTTACATATTTATAAAATTGCTGTAACAAATTGAGTGATTTTCTACGTTGAAAAGGGATTTTATTTTGAGGGATTTTTGCTTTTTGCGCGATCAACACCAATATACATAAATTCAGTTGATCTCATATCATCATTCAATCATTAAAACAAAAATTAAAGTTATGACGTCAGCCAGCAAAATTAGAAGATATTAAAAAATTAAATTAAATAATTGCACCTTTGAAGTACAATTTTTTATTATTATTATTAAAGGTCCGAGAAATATGTGAAGTAATAGCCTCAGGAATCCAACCGTTACAAAACCTAATCGTCCTCATACACGTAGGTGAAGAAAAGAAGAACGAATGGGCCCAGCACTGGATAAACAGAGGCTTCCGAGCGGTGGAAAAACTTCTTTCGGCAAGTGCTGGGAAATTCTGCGTCGGGGATGAAATAACACTGGCCGATTGCTGTTTGATACCTCAAGTTTTTAACGCCCGCAGGTTTCACGTGGACCTCAGGCCTTTCCCTGTTATATTAAGAATCGATAGGGAATTGGAAAACCATCCCGCTTTCAGGGCAGCTCATCCGAGTAACCAACCGGATTGCCCTCCCGAAGCCACGAAATAATAATCTTAAACGTAACTCTTTCAAATTTGTTTGGCAAGGATTTTATTGGTGTCATTTTATGTTGTATTTGAAACTGAAACCTTTGAAAGAGTTATAGTACTATCAGGGAGTACAAATTATTTTTGTGCATTTGCTTTTTTCTTGCTCATTTCGTTTGTTGCTTTTTAATTTGATTTTATTTTAATGTTATTTTTTTGCTATTTTTGTAGCTTTTAATTGTTTTTAGTTTTATTTTATGTGTAATTTTGAGCCAAACTTTATACACAGGGTAACAGTTAAGAATTGATTTTTTTATTGCTAAAATATACCTGACCAGTGGTATAAAATTATAATTCCAGTTAGTGTTTTTAAATTTCATTAATTGTTTATAAAGAATAGTAAATTACTCTGTGTAAAAAAGCTGCAATCTTACACAAACTTGGTTACTACACAAAATAACCAAAAATGTTGTTTTTTCGTATCCATTAAATGTGATTGAATTATTTTGATGAATTTTAGGGACATCTCTAATTATTGAGATTATGTTAATATACTCTATACAGAAGAATATTTTTTATATTATGTGGTAGATATGCTTTTTAATAAATATGTTTTTATTAAATTCAAAATTTCACATTTTTCATCCTTTAACTCATCATTTCTTATTCATTTCGATTATAATAAAGGAAATTATTGAAATGGCCCCACATTTAGATTTTGAATTCCTCAGAGGATTGTTACATTTTATTTTCGACTTAGATAATACCGTTAGGTATACTTTCCGTTTGCTATACCTATGTGCCTTTACGGGCACCTCATACATCAATCGACTTCATCGCATTCTTCCAAGACAATCAGTTTTCATCCGAGTTTCTTCTTTTGGTTTCGTTGGTACCCTCTCTGTGTCTACGTTAACTACACTTCTGCGCTTCGTATTTGTCGTCTCCACTCGGCCCCTTCGAACTCGCCGTGAATCGCATCGAGTGAAGGACGTAAAGCCGTTTCACCGGCCTAAGCAGATCTCGATTATTATCGGACTAAAGCTGTCTCACCTGGCTAAGAGGACCTCGCTTCCTGCAGGTGTACTAATCACGGAATTTTAAGGTCGGGACAAACCAAATTATTTCTTTTTCGTTTTATTAACAACACATTTTCTGTGTTGAATGTATTAATATTTTAAATCAGTATTGTTCTTTTTCGTTGCGTTATAGTTCACGCATTTTTCGGTTAATGAACTAATAGTCATGAAATTGTTGAATTTGTTATTGGATTAATATTCACGTATTTAATGTTACTTTCAATGAAACAAAATTTATTGATTTTGACTGTAAACGCTAGCGAAGAGGCCTAATCGCGAACGGTGAAATTTTCGGTTTGTAATTTTGTATCTTTGGACACGTTTTGCGACAATTTGCAACTTTGATTTACATTTTCTGGGGTGTGCAATATACGACTTTCAACCCTTTTACCTTAGTTTCGGTGTTTCATTTCAGATATACCCTTTCCCTTATAGCGGTTGCTCTCTTAACTGTGGTACGTTT
The DNA here is from genome assembly GCA_958336345.1 of Dorcus parallelipipedus. Taxonomy (NCBI): domain Eukaryota; kingdom Metazoa; phylum Arthropoda; class Insecta; order Coleoptera; family Lucanidae; genus Dorcus; species Dorcus parallelipipedus. The sequence continues at coordinate 31,682,202 of OY284479.1, read as the reverse complement.
TGACCGTCCCTTCCAGCGGGGAACTGCAACTATTTCAATACCCCATAACACCTTGGGTGTAGCTTGGGCCACCTTCGCTGGTGGCGCCCTTTTCCGAAAGCGACGTTTTATGGTCAGGGCTCTTTGTCCCCATCTTAGCCCACGACCGTCTCCACTGAGTTCGGGTACAAAAGGTTCTATCTAAGTAATGTTATCTCCACGGTATGCAGCAACTGAACATTTGGTAGGTATCAATTAGCTAAGATATTCTGACACCTTTTTTTTTAAACGACCAAAACCGTGACACCATCAAATTTGTCTAAATAATTTAGGAGCGCTTTAAATTTTTGGTTGATTAAAAAAATATTTAAATTTCAGTCGAAATTTTATTCAAATCATACGTAATTACGCTTCCGTTTGAATATGGAGAGTTTATTGCAATAAAGATTTCATTCAAAAAGAAATTCAGCCTTTCTTTATTTATCTTAATTACATAACAATGTAACAATACAATTCTCTTCGAATACAGTTTGCGTCTTGACTAGATATTTATAAAAAATTGACTGGTATGGACGTTGTGAGCACATGGACTTTAAAACAAAACAATGGGTGACTAAAACTGTTTTCTCTGGTAAGAATGAAATGTATTTTTTTAATTGGGTCAAAAATTTATGCATTTAAGAATCATCATGATCGAGTACTAATGACAAGCCTGCGAATTATAATGATCCTTAAATGCTTTTGAGTGGACGCAATTACGTATATTTTGGTAAATGGGCGTGTATCTTGTATGTATGTATGTACGAGTAGAAAAATGAGGATCATGAATAAGACGATATATGGCACTATGGATTTTATTGAGTTACATGTGTTTGACAATGCTGTGATTAAAACTTATTCAACATGTGAACCACAAACAATGGTAACAATGTGTAACAGTTTGAATGTCATCAAATACCATGGTCTGCAGAAGAAGTGCGTCCCTAAACTTACGAAAATATATATCAATCTGAACAAACAAAAAAAAAACACTTCGGACCCGTGTTACCAACTTTAAATAACATATATATGTATATTTCACTGTACAAATCTTAATTAGCATAATTAAATAACGAGCTACGAACGTAGAATCTTGCAGTAACGATCGAAAAACTCTCGCAGTTTTAGTCCGAAAATATAACTTTGTTTACAACACATCGAGGTAGCACATTTGAATTTTTTTTGCTAGAGCATTGATCGTTACCACAAATACTGCGCGTTCGTACAATGTGAATGACTACGAACTATTCCTTCCGAACGAAAACTACACAGAAAACCCACTAAAAACAAAATGGTGTGTGCTGATAATAACCGACACAATCACAACGTGCAATTTCAATGACAACACAATAATGGTAACTTATCGCAGATTTAAAAAAGAAGAAAAGAAAAAGGTCAGATGACCTTACTAAGTAACCATTGGTCACAATCATACCTGCACATTACAGTACCTACCACCTTTCCCCACTTACCTACGAGAAAATATATTATACCTATAGGATTTATTTATAGTTATTTATATATATGTATATATTTATATTTTTTTTTTCTCTCTCTGAAAGTATGGACTTTACTAACTACTTTCTTATATGTACTGAAAATGCTAATCTAATTTTATGCTGTGCCCTAATAGTACATGTTAACTGCTTCTTAAATAAGTATTATTAAATAACTTTTTTATGGAAGAAATCAAGGAATTTTAAACCTGTAATTATTTCGATTAACGTGTAATATTAAGGCGTTAATAAAAGCGAATGACTAAAAATATGTTTGTATGCACATAAGAATAAACGAAATACAGTCACAGCTTAACTGCATAACGAGCAAAATGATTGTGTGGTAAATTAGTACTAAATGTACAATAGAAGCAAAAATATACATAAAATTTACAATAATTCACTGCAATAGAAAGAACACAAATTTAGTGTTGCAGAAATTCTTTAAATATAAAACATTGCTTTTTTTATGTAAATTTATTGGAATAAAGTTAATGGCTATTTTTGACCAACAGAATCAAATTATTTAAGATTTATTAATTTTAGACATAAAACAAAATAAATTTTAGATTTATGTCAGATTTTTATTTATTAAAAGATCAAGTTGTTTTGGTGTTTAAAACACAGCTTTTTTTTATTTTATTTAAGAATTTCGATTTTTTTTGTAAATAAATGTAAAAAGTTTTCTGATTAATAAAAAAATTAAAGTTTGTGAATTTTCTATTGCAAATCTGTCGATCTACAATAACAATTAAACTAGTATTAAACTCAGCATTGAACAAAATTTGTTTAGAGAAATTCTGTACAACAATAAGCGACTAAAATTAATAATAATAATGAGATTAAGCAATGGCAAGTGAATAGTATGCACTCAATCTGAAATTATGACTGTTCTCTATCTAAAATTCATGGCTAGCGTAAGTGAGTGAAACGACCGTCCTCTTGCGAAGATAGTAAATTACACACGATTAAAGCGACGAATAACAAACAACGGATATTGCACGAGACACAAACGCACAAGAAGTTCGACCGTTCCCAAACACTCGACCGCATCAGTTATTGTATCACAGCAACAGTAATGTTGTATATAGTACAGTTTTTCATATATCAAAGTTTGGGGCATGTATAATTTGAGAAGCAACGCAATCTGAAATTACTTTAACATGAACAGAGTCACTGATTTTTTTTTCTTGTAGTCATCAAGCTTTTTCAAAATCTAAATACGTTATGTTATACAATAAGTCTGTCTCAGACTAACTACAGCAATCACATACATTTAGACAATAAAACTATATTCTGTGTCGGCTTCTCAATTTCTAACTTTGCCGTCAACAATCGATTTCATTAGGTTACATTAGATAAAAAAATAATTTCTTTTTAAATACATATAGGGCCGTATAAAAACTCACAGGTATTTAAGTTTTATTCAAAAATGGGTGTGACTTTTCATACGACACCTGCATGCGATATATACATATATAATCTGCAATAATTATCCTATCAAGACTAACCAAAATATATATAAGCAATGATGAAAGAAAAACAAGGAATGCCACAGTGTTACCACCTTATAAAATACATCTATGACCTGCATAGAACTTACAACTACGTGTACCCTACCTAAATAAATTCTCTAAAATCGGATGATATTACCAAGTAACTCCTGATGATCTGGCACTTTTATAGTAATGTCTGCAGCCATACGAACTCTCACGAAATGAAGATTTATTTAATACAGCTATCTATCACAGATTTTTTTTTTAAACGAAGAAAGATCTCCCTTATTACTATAAAAATCACAGTTGTCGGCTCAGTAAATTTACAAAGGACAAATATGAGTAGGCGTCATCGAAATGAAGGTAAAAAAAATTACTAGTGTGTTACCTGGAAATATCAAATAAAATTCAACATAATGGTTAACGCATGTTAAGTATCGATTAGTTAACGGCTTTGTTAAACATTGTCGAGTCCGTGTCCAAACATTAACAATATTAACAACATGCGATAACAACAATATATAATTTCAGTTACATATATTTTATGTATATATATAATATAGATCTATAGAAGGAATAACAGCTCAGAATAAGATGAATAAAGTGACTATTTATCTCTATGACTATATACACTGTCATGCCCATGTCAGTAAAACATTCCTAAATAATTCTTATGACTGGTAACGATATTTAATTTATTTACGTAACTCTTTGGGCGACTAAATTTTATAAATTCATCGAGGCCCTACATCCAGGTACATGTATTTAATTATAAATATTCATTATTCTCCTCGTTAATTCAGGAACTACAAAATAAAAACTGTGATGTACAAAATTACCTAGTTTTACTTCTCTAAGAAGACCAAAATATCCTCGAAAAATATTCTCAAATCAACAACGCGCTGCAACATTTCTATAAAAAAATATTTGGACGTAGTAAATATTATTAGACCTATTTTTTCTTTTTTTGATAGACCTATTCTTTGATGGATTTTTAAATTACTAACAAATTTTAAAACTTTGAAAACAAGTTAAAAATTTAGGGTAGAAAATGAAGCCAATTATTTTTAAGAAATTCCTATACATATTTTTTAAAAAAACAGCAGTTCTCAACGTTTTTTTACAACAAATTAGTAATTATATTTTTGACAAAGAAAATTACGATTCATTTAATATGTGAATTCAGGCCTGTTAAGGTATCCAGCGCCCTTGTGCCAGCGGCTTTTTAAAAATTCTGAACAAAAACTAATTCTGCTGAAATAAAGTTTATAAACAAATAATTATTTTTGCCGTTTTAGTCTCAAAAGCAATTCATTTTCAGTTATATCTGTTTAAATAATTGCAGATAATTTGGGGCCCTTCTGATCAGGTGTACTTGTGCATTGCACATTCTGGACAACGGGCAGCGGCTGGCCTGTGTGAATTGCATCACTTTATTACAGTACAAAGAGTGATATAAAGATAAATATAATTTTGTATCTTCACACAACTTTCTGAATTGTCATTTTTGCACAATCACATCAATTAATTCACGACATTAAACAGCCTGGCGTTGAGAAATGCTGGGTGAAATAATATTTGTTGTAAAAATCCTGAATGTTCTAAGAGGCTGAAATTTAATTTCAGTATTATCTATTAATCTAAGTGATGTACACATCTCAAAGAGTAATAAAATAACTAGCGTGTATCTGTCAGATCGTCTACATATACCCCATGCAACCGTAATAGTTCTATGACAGTTTTAGAACTCGAATAAAATAAAAACATTTATATTCTCAACAAGTGTATATAAAATTTTACAAAAAAACAAATCTGCACAGAGCGTACTTCTTGTTAAAGTCACCACACTTATATACAAACCTCTTTAGTTTCTAATCAATAAACAATAATAAACCTGTACAAACAATTTAAAACCTATATTTTGTTATACTCTATGCGCCAATAAATAAACCAACGATCAACAACTTCACGTACAAAACTAGATTTCAAAAAAAAAATAATGAATCACATATTAAATTAATGGTAATCGTTAAAACATCTAGGTATGCTTTTCTTGATTGTTGTTAAACTGCTGCGACCTGTGACTTGGCCAAATATGTTTTGATTTGTCTAATGAACAGGTTCTCACTTTAAATGTGTAAAGCAACTCTCAAACAATCGTTCGTAGCACAATATAAAACTTACAAATAAGAATTTTAAGGCCAATATTTTACAAATGATGATGATCAACAAACAAATGAAACGGAATAAAATCAATGTACACGTAAATGAGCTCTGCTGTCATGTACCTGATGATTTGTAAATTATGAGAAGATGCTATCACTGCATGCTGAGCGTTCCGAGGGCGTTGTTACGAGCTCGTTTCATTTCTTCTTCCGAAATGCGCTGCTCGATGAGATATTGTGCTGTGGTGATCGAGTTGGGGCTTCCCGTGATGGTCACTATCCGATTACGGGTACCCGGTGCAAAAATTCCTTTCTTAGATATTTGTATGTTGGCGCCGCTGATTTGTTGAATTTCAATTAACGAACGACCACCGGGACCTGCAACAAACATTAAATAAATTTTATATGCGACCCCCAATAGAAACAAAGTGAGAATTCCTCAATATAACTATAGACAGATAAAGAATGCACTAACCTAGGATAGCACCAACAATGACTTCGGCTATTTCAACGTTTTTCGAATCTTTCGCACCATTATGCTCGGCTGGGGTGGGACTTTTACTAAGCACCGCCATTTGCTGCCCGGTTCCTAAACCGAAACTATTATTGTTTATAGAAATGGGGGCAGCAGCTGGTGAGCTCGGATGTCGAAATGGATCAAATGAACTTTCGTATTCTAATTTAGTTCTTGGTGTTGGTGAAGTAGTACCTAAAAAAACAGTTTCAAGGAAGAGTTTAATTCTATAGTTATATTAAGGATTTACACAAACATGTAGTAATTGGAACCAGATTTCAAATGCCTAAATAGGGGGGCTCAATAATGAAGAGTCCTAGAGTTTTAAAGAAGAATGATTGAATTGGCTGAACTGAGCAAACAAAATCCGGTTCAACTGTGATCAAAAACTGCATGAAGATTTACCTAAGCATTCACCAATGTTGACTTGACCGATGGGGCCGAATACTCCAGTGTTTGCACTTGCTCCTCCCGCTTGATCTGCAAAACCAAGATAATTTGAAACAGGCAAGGCTCCGGCGTGAGCACCGCTTAATCCTAACGTCGCTAAAATACCGTACTTAGCAAGTACAGCAAGCGCCGCACAAATTTCCATCAACTGAGGCTCTGAGTAACCTGAAGATCTTAATTGTAACTAAAAGGAAAACAAGATTATTTGTTTTGACACTTGCATTTCTCGTGTGGTGTCTCTTACTTTAATACTTTCAAGAATCTGCGCCGTCAGAGAGCCGACGTTTTGTCCGGGGGTGTTCAGATTTAGGCTGAGATTGAGCCCTCCATTTAGCATGATACCTTGCGAGACGTTACTATTTAGACTAGCGGTTGAAGCGTTGAAAGCACTGCTGGCGTTCTGCTGAGCAAAGGGAGATCCTGTGGGATTGTAATTTGCGACGGGGCCGCTAATATCAGCGTAAGAAACATTCAGGCACGTTCCACTTTGTGGGTCGTCTACTATCTTGGATAGTATCATCAGGCATGCTTTCTTATTGGCTTCTTTTTCACCTGAAAAAGTCAGTTGCATGTCTTGTGTTTAAAGAAAAAACTAAAATCAGATGAACTAAATAATATACTCGAATTACTTTTATTGGTTTAATTTAATTTGGATTTACTACTTTTCTTTTGTATTTTAAGGCCCAGTTGTACAATTCCAGTTTAAATTTAAGCTTTGGCTTAAAGTTAAGCTGGAATTGTACAATTGGGCTTAAATCAGACAATAGAAGGAGCAAGAAGACATCAAAACTGAGTTATACATACATATTTATTAGTGTACAATGATTCAATGAATTTTTAAGTGCAAAGGTAAAGTAACGCTTATTAATACATTGCAAAAGTACACATGTAACTAAAAAAATATTCGTGACTAACAACTTTGAAAATTATGTCAAAGTTGTAGCATTCGTCACGGGTCTAGCAGCACGTCCAAGGTTACAAAAACAAAATTATTTATTTCGCTAATCTGTGCTAAACACAGAAAATATGTCTGGTTCGGCTACGCTTCGATCGGCTGTATTACGGATTTAACGAAGTAAAAAAGAACGCAGGAAATGTTAAGGACATTCTGTAAACCTTCGCAATTATGCCTACCCGTAACGAGGTTTACGTAAGCAAGTTACGCAAAAACGAAAATAAGTGTGCGTAATGAGCGACATGAAAACGTGTCGACTTTGTTAGAAAACGCCATTTAAAACTGGTAAACATCAAAGGAATAAATCGTGTACTATCAAACCCACGTAATCCAAAAGCTTTATGAGGTAAAATTGCACTCCTACGATCAACGGAAATGAACCGAACCGAATTTTGCAAAACTCGCACGTCTTCAGGCTGAGAGCGTAAGTATTTTTAAATAACAGCACATAACACGTTGCGTAATCCGAAATCTAATCGTTATTAAGTAAAAAAGAATGTCAAAAACGCTCAATGAATAAAATCGTACCGTAAATTATGACCGTAATGAAATTCGGAATTCATAATTTGAATTTCACATTAGCGAAATAGAATTTTTACAGCTAGCAATTTTGTTACGTGTAGCTTAAAAAATGCGAATAAATTATAAAAAGTAAAAGGACAAAAATTGCAGAATTTTATTGCAATATAAACTTCAAATTCCAAAACTCTAGAATTAATTGCTCAATTAAATCAGGCAGCATATAAAATTTAGTTACTAAAAAGTAAATTATATTTTGACATTTTAACAATATCAGTGTTTCAATTTCTTTTTATAAAAGTGGAACATTTTTCGAAATGAAAAAGAAATCACTTTTGTTAAAAAATATTTACATACATAATTTAGCGTGACTATCGTATGTATGTGTAGGACAAAGGTAAGAAAAATCAGAAAGCACACACACATCCACTCTTGGAGATTAAATAACAAAAAGATAAGATATGTAAGAACGAGACGAGTTACTCGAAACAACTAAACGTTAAAATAACTGGAGTCCTCTGTTATTCTCACCGGGAGCAAATGAAGTAACATAAAAGGCGTTGGGACTAAATGAAGTGATAAAAGACACAAGAAAAAGGACCCCCAATCTTATAAAAGAAGAGCAGATGAAAGTCATGCTAATAAACAGAGTTCTCTGTTGTTCTCGTTAGGACCAAATGAACTAATATCTGAGAATAAATGAAATGATAAAATAAGCAAGACAAAGAGCCTAACTTTATGAAAATTAACGAAAAGAATTAACAAAGACGATAAATACACTAGGCAATTCAACTGTAGATATAGCGTTGCGTCTGAACCTCCGATTCTCGATTATTCCAGTGAAGTTCAAGTCGAACGCTAGATTTTTGCTAGAAAATTCGAGAAAGAATGATTCTCTACTATACAATATGGTCCAAAAGTAATGGGACACAGAGCAATAGTGGATTCCTGATATCAACTTTTGGACTAGGTGAGTTTAGGTAAATCGCAATATTTTTATGTCAGGAATCCAGTGTTGCTCTGTGTCCTATTACTTTTGGACCATCTTGTATAAGCGAGAATGAGCGAGCCATTTGAATTTGTAATTATTCCGAAGGCGATAAGTGTGAATATAGTGAATAGTAGAAGTGTTATTTGTTAAATAAGTGTTGCATCTCGTTATTCTTGAGTTTTTATTATCTTAAGCGACCGTGAACATTTGTGTTTTTAAATTAAACGACAATTACTCTGCAAACCCCGAATTCGTAACAATAGTATATTTAAACATTAGGGATAATGATATCGCATCGGCCATATTAGAGAAAGAAATAAAAGAAAAATAACCGAAGATAAAAAAGAAATTCCTGCAAACGTAAAAGCAAAAACATTTTAAAAAACTAATTGTACTAATTTAAAGAATAACATTAAAATGAAATACATAATTGAAAACGATAATGGATAGCAATGCAACGTATACATAAAGGAAAAATAAAATGGAAGTACATAGTATAAAATAAAATGAAATCGTTTCCCAAGTTGAAATGAAACATACGGTATGCTATTTCTTACATACTTTACACAGAGACAACGTAGAAAATTAAAATTTTAAATATTTAACTGTATCAAATGCATACATTTCAGAAAACAAGGGGTAAAATTACAAGCAAACCAAATGTGTATAAATTCTCTTAGTAATATTCACAACCCGAGATTTAAAAATGTTAAACCTATCAATCTCTGATCCATATCGAACGTTGTAACGTTTTATACGAACTAAAACAAGGTATGATTAAGATAACAGATTCTCGTATTCCTAGCACATTTTATTTAATTTTTTTCTAGGAAACGAGTTGATATTAAAAATTTGTTCAAGTCAAATCAGTTTCTTTTTTAAAACCTTATTCAATGATACCCAACTCGATTCACGCTCCCATTTAAAGCTTCAAAGTTGATCTCTGTTGCGTCTACTCCCGGTTGACAAACTGCGCATATACCCTTTTGTTATTAAACTTTATTTCGCAATATCCCACTATTTCATATTTTAGAGAAAATCAGGCGATCTGAAACATCCAGTGTATTATACTGTACCCACCCCTTGAACTGAAAGAACTTTAAAAAAAAATTGCGTAACACAAGGGTGTTGTCGTGAATAAGAATGTTAAAATGTAAATTACCTGAATTGCTTCAAATAATTTGTTTAGACAAATTAGGTAGCACACGGAAAATAATTATTTCAATCCCATATTATAAAATTTACCATGAATGACATCTAAAAACATTAATGACAATTGTTATGTGTCAAAAACTTAAACAGTGCAGGATAAAACCTGACAGTTGAATTTGTACAAAAATAATTTCCAGTTTTTCCTGATTTTTATTTTTAAATGATCAAAACATTAAGGGCCAGTTTTAAGCTAAGTTCACATGCATTGCGGATACGCAAAATTTTTATTGCGGATCGTTTCTAATCGGTTCAAAATTCAAAATGAACCAATGAACCAGCTTAATAATTGAATTTAAAGGAGGCTTTAAATTTAAAATCACTTTTGTCAAAACAAAAATGAAAACAAAGTTATTTACACATCTGAATGTGACATTAATTTTAATTAATTACGTTTCACAAGGATGCCTCTTGTGGAATCTAATCCTTCCGCTGATAATTAAGCAACATTTTTCGCAAAATTTTCGTCGTAACTGCAGCACAGCCATGAGCGAAGAGAAGACAACGGAGGAACCGGCGGAGCTCGCAGAAATAGACCAAGAACTGTCCGACCTCTTTGAAAACAACATGTCACTGCTGTTGGGAAATGTGGAGGGCAATCCTTTAATTCCAGAACAGATTCGACAAAGTTTTCAAAGAATGGCAGAAGCGGCGCAGCAAGTCCTGACAAACCCAGGCGAAATCAGCGGTTCATCGGCGGGTTTTTCGTTCATGCCGTTCGTGCAGGAGATGATGCAGAGTCTCCTAAGCAAAAATGTTTTATACTCCAGCCTCAAGGATATCCTGGAGAAGTACCCCGATTGGCTTCAACACAACGCCAGCACCCTATCCACAGAAGATAAACAAAGGTATGAGACACAGCAGAAGTTGATAGAGGACGTCTGCAAGGAGCTTGAAATGGAGAACGAGACAGACAGCGCTGAGGTGAAGCAGCAGCGATATGAGAAAGTCCTCGGCCTCATGCAGAAACTTCAAGATTGCGGACAGCCCCCGACGGAGTTCGTGGGAAACGTCAGGCCCGGCTTGTAGTTTGATTCGCAGGGGAACCCCGACCAATGCAGAATGTTGTGATATTAATGTGTGTGCAGGCGTCTGCTCTTATTTGATCAAACAATAAAAGCAACTGTATATAGAATGTGAAATTTCATGTTTATAAAAAAAATAAAGGACATTAAAGTAGCGACATCTTTCGATCGCTTGTTGACCTGATATTGCAATAGGATTGACAAATTGAAGCCAGTTCGCCACATAATAAGTCATCCCAATGCAAGGCGGCCATGTGCTGTCAAAGCATATGAGAATTTTGAAAATGTTTGCTCAAATCGGTTTTGATTGCAGCGGATTCCCCGAGCAGGCTCTGTACAGCTGTTTCAGGCCTAGTTGGGCCTTCATCAGCAGAACCGTAGCCCGAGAATTCCACTGCAAACCAAACCGATATGTCCTAGGGTTATTCGCCAATGCGATGTGAAAGTAATCGACATTAAAGTAGCTACTTTAATGTCCATTACTTTCACATTATTATTATGAGTTATTAATTTTTCTTGTCTAGCTTCATTGTGAGTATTCTGTTAAATAACAAATAAATAATGAATATTTTGTAAAATCTATTAAATATTTTCAATTAAAAAGTTGACTAAAATTTCACCAAAAACAGTTTCACAATGAGCTTCATTGTGAAACTGTTTTTGGTGTCACAATGAGCTCATTGTGAACGCAAAGTAGAAAAATTCCATTATGAAACTGGCGCTAAGGTTTATTCCAACTTTTCTGTTTAAATTTTAATTTAACGTAAGATTTAAAAAAATGTGAGGACTTCTGACACATTTGATGAAAGGAAAACAAATGTCTTTTAGTTCCTAGAGATATGTAGTTGTAAAGCCTAGCATTTCCAATTTTCCTTTACACGCGTTGTGTTACTAACATATTTATCTACAACCACTACTGTGAATGACGAATTACGTACAACACATAAATTAAGTAAGCGGGTTTACAAACGTCGTGGGTAAAGTAAGAAAACGCACAACGCTACTTTACGCACGTTTGTAGTCAGATCTACGTAGCCGCATCATATTAAATTGACAGTCGTCGAAATTGCAAGTGTCATTGCTGATTATTTTGAACTTGAATAATAAGGCAATTTTTGTGGTCGTAGATAAAGTATAGTACAAAACTCGAGTTGTAAAGCAATTACGCACTTGTGGAATCACTTGCATTCGCCGCTGCGCGGCTCATGCGCAACTTTTCCACCGTGCGTAATATGCTATTTACAACTCTCGTTATGTAATATACTATTAGTTTTTCTAGGAAAAACAATATGCTTGAAATTGATATTTAACTTCTAAATCAGTCGCTAAACGTAAAAAAGGAAATGCTTTTTACAGTATTATTTAAACATTTAAAAATTTTGTTACAAGTCGCTTTACAATGAAGTCCTCGAGCATCCTCTGAGCAGCTGAAAAGTAGCTCGAGAACTCCACTGCAAACTCACCGACCTGTATTAGTTATTTCGGAATTTGGATTCCGAATGGACACGACATCTCGTGTTGGCACGAGATGTCGTGTCCTACACTATTATTATTTAAACGAAGAAAATAAATTTTGACATTTTCCTAGTAGCTTTAAGAAGTATTTCTGTCAGAGAGTCTGCGACAACTATTTAGGTTCACTTAAAATTACGTCACCTTTACAAACGAAAAAATTATTCTCGAACCGATGTTCTTGATATATGTAAATGATATTGGAAAAGAAAAACATTTTGGCGTCGGCGTGGTACTTCATATTTGTTGTGTTCTCTCTGTATATTTAACGATTTTGTGCGGAGATCGAAAATAATGAAGATAATAATACCATCTAGCTTCCCTATGATTCAACGAGATTTTACGCGAACTCTAGAGCATCAATGGAATTGTATCAGAATGTTCTTCACTCGTTCCACAACATTATTGAAAGAGGGAATCTATATAAAAGCAGACCGGTAGTGAGATTAAAATAAGTTTCTACTTAGATAGTGAAATGAACTGGTTATAAAACGATAGACAAAGGAAATGTTAATAGTTAATTTTAACAAAAAAATATTAAAGAATGATTACTAAGACACGTCTATATGCCAATGGACGACAATTAGAAAATGTAAATCATTTAACAAACGCATTACGAACACAAAAGGTTTTTAATTTTTTTAAATGTTTGTTTTATTTTATCTTATCGGATATATTATTGCGTTTTTTTATTATTTTTCCTTAGTCTTTGTTGTTTTAATAACAGGTGATTTATTCCAGCTATTTTATTAGGTACTTGAGTTGCAACAATAATTATATATTGAGCTACGTTTTTTAGGCATTCCTTTTGAATTTGGCAATGCAGTTTTAAACGAACCTTAATAATTTTGTTAACTGTATCAATAAATTTGCTTTGTTAAGTCTTGTATGTATATCGTTTGTCTTCCAATATCTGTAAAGTAACAGTTTGGAAAGAAAAAACCTAATGTATAAATGTGTTAATCATAAAGTAAAGACTGCAATAGAGTGAGTCGGCAAAGGCACACAGCTGACTGTTGCAGTCTTTCTCTTTACCACATTTATCCAATATCATTTTTATTGACCGTCGTACAAATGGCTATGTTACATAAATCTGTTTATATATGATATGTTATACTTGGCAACAATTTGTGAAAACCTCATTTCCATACATAATGCAAAAGGATGTTGCTCTTATTTCAAAACCATTTTTAGAAAAGAGTTTGTTGCTACACGTGGAACCTGCTGCTTCCTTTACGAAGAGGAAACTATACTTCTTGCCATCCATTTCAGAAACAAAGTACGAATATCTGAACATGTTGATAAGGGACAACTTTGGATGTGAAGTTCATATGCTATTTAAAAAGTGCACGTGCAAAAAAGTGCAAAATTTCCTAAATTTTTCGATCAAGTTAAGTTTATCAAGTAAGAAAATTTTTGAATTGATAGAAATACTTCTGAAAATATAATGTTGTGGGATGGTACGATTTATGAAGACTACATTGAACAAATCCAGCACTCTAACCTTCTTTTCTACTTTTACAAAATAGACCATATGATCATCATCTTCGGTAGACATCTTAACTGTTTGAACTTTCCAAAGAAAATTTCCGTACAACTAGGTTTTATAGTTCTAAAGCCGAAAGAAAATGTTGCAGAAATCTGGATCTAAATTGGAGGAAATACAAAATTTTTTAGTGTGAACATCTAAAAATTTACATGCAATGTTTCCTAGGTATGCAGTTCGAAAGGCAAAAGAAAACGTTGCAGGAATCTTTAAGTTAATACAATTTAAAAAATTGCACTCACCTATCACCGTTATACACCTTTCCTGCAGGCTAACATCTTTGGCTTTCTGTGATATCTGCACGTAAGATCCGCTGCTTTCCTTAATTTGTTTGATGTAGTTACCCGCTTTGCCTATGATCATTCCCGCCGTCGAGTTCGGTACCAAAATTTTCACCTGCTTATCCCGGTCCTGTGTCTTGTTGTCTGAATCTACGAGGGGCTTGCTCAGGTCCGGCTTTTCTCGGATCTTTTCCATTATGAACTCTAATACAGCCATTATTGCATCCACGTTTCCCGTTATCAAACATACTCTTTCCGTCGTTCCTATAAAAGAAAAATAAGGAACACTTAAGTAAGAAAAAATAAACATTTCAAACAAAATTTGATTAACTTTTACTTTTTACCTTTTCTGTACATTGATAGTTTTCTCAAAATCAATTGATCATTAATTTACTCTTGAAAAAGCTGTTAATGTACAGCGAAACGTCGATTAAAAAGTGATATTAACTTGTTAGGAGGATAATAATTACAAATTTCTTACATAATAAGTAAAATTCAGAGGGGCTTACAAGGAATCAAAGAACGCAAACGAAATTTTCTTTTTTTAGCAATCATTCGTAACTGACAATGAGTCTCCTCACGCTTTCACAGCAGACCTGCTTATTTCATACAAGTCTCTACGGTAACAGTCCATAAGATAAGAAAAATGAACTATGAATGCAAAATTTAGCCCTAACAGAAAATAAATATAATATTTTCCTTTCATACAGAACATTTGTTTTCACTTTATACGAAATAGTTCTTTTTTCCCTTTAACACAAATGACAAATTCGCATTTTCTCAAATAAGAAAAAATTGCATTAAAATATTTTTTTTGGCAGAAACACGAGACATTAATTAAACTTTCGTTGAAAAAAACCAAGAACTTATTTTAGGCCCACTTTTACAATTATGGAATAACTGTTCGCCGAATATCCTTTAATGTTCCTCCATATCTACGGCACACTTACGTCACGTTATTCTAAGAATAATGCTTATCCGACGATTGTAAAATCGGGTCTTAGAGTTGTATAGTCTTGGATAGAGAACGCAAAACAATAAAACTGTGCCAAATTCGACCTTATCCTTGTTATTTATTAAGGCTGTTTTAGATTAGCCT
This sequence comes from Dorcus parallelipipedus, assembly GCA_958336345.1. Classification (NCBI taxonomy): domain Eukaryota; kingdom Metazoa; phylum Arthropoda; class Insecta; order Coleoptera; family Lucanidae; genus Dorcus; species Dorcus parallelipipedus. Next base: position 31,666,926 of record OY284479.1, on the reverse strand, counting down.
ATTTCTTGTATAAAGATTTGGTTCACTTTCTTAAATGTGTAATTTAATTTGTGCAGTAAACTGTAGCAAATTTAAATTGGATTAAAAACTATCTGGAAAAATAAAACATGTTCTGTCTGCAAATCGTTAAGTCCAGAAATTTCTTGTTCTAAATTTTTATTGTAGGTATTAAACCAAATCTTGTACAAGAAGAATACCCTAGTATAAAAAGTCCTTTAAGCGTTCTCTTTTAACTATCTACGATTGTACATTAGCTGCATTTATTATCTTACAAAGGTGGGTACTAATACATACTCTTTCGCAAAATATGCTTTACTGAAACTTGAAATCTATACGTAGTATGTCAGTATGAATTAGTATGAAACACATTAACATACCTACTTTTCAGAAAATTTAGGCTACATTAAAGCAAATTTTGTAAAAAAAAAAAACTGCAAAAAATAACAAACACACCTTTATAATAATATAACGCAATCACATGAGAATTTATTGCAAGAAATTTAGCGAATAATTAATGAGAATGTATATTTTGTTTTACATTCTTCAAGAATTTATTTCTGAAAGCAAGATTAATTATCCAATTAAGAATTTACAAGCTTACATTAAACAAAATTATATTTAAAAATAGAAGCCTCATCTTATTGTTTATCCTTGGTTATTCAAGACGTACTTTCACATGAATATTCTTAAGTGCATTAAAAATATACAGTTTGACAAATGCGTACACGTGTCCTTAAAATTAATTAGTTTGCCATCAATCGACCTTGGATAAATAGTGATGCAAATTGAACCTATTGTTCTTAAAAGTAATGTGTTTATTTTCATTCATAATTATTATAATTTAAAAGACTCGTTGACTCTTAAAAGTCAAATTCATCGCAGGGCCTATCGCATTATTTCTGTTTTAATTGATTTTTTAAAATATATTAATTAATTTGTAAAATTAGGATTTAATTCAGTTGAAATATTTGTATTGTTATTATGTTCTGTTCTATAGGTATTGTAAATAATTAATTCAAGAATGAAATGGAAATGTTGCTTTAACAATTTTGAATGAGGAAGATTCATACATCCTCGTAATAGGAATAGGTAAAGATTTGTTGAATGTCATATTACGCAAAACTACATACATAAGAATAAAGTAGTCTCGACATCTTCTATTTACAAAAACCAGTTGGCATTTAAGGAAAGCCATTCAAGTTAATTACCCTAATCCGCGTTATAATAATAATAAAAAATCTGATGCAATGTTTACGCAATTAAAAGAATTAACGTTTTATTTCTTCTTTGTTAATGTGCACCTCTGGCGTCAAGGCGAATTATTTTCTATTTGTTTGCAGATTCCACGAACACGATAAGTGGTTATTAAGATGACTACGTCGGAAAAGTCACGGTTAATTTCTTCAGCAAACGAGCTCACACATCTTGTAAAAATGCTAATTAATTCATACATTAGTCAGCCCCAAGGACCACGAGGAGGAGAACCAGTTCCTGCGATGCTAAACAGGTTAAGCATATTTTTAGATGATTGCTTGCATAACTAAATATTCGGTTGGTTATTTGGAAAAGGATCGCCAGACAAAACCAAAAACTTAAATGTCGAATTGTGAAAGGTTTTACATAAATTATTTTCTTCTTAAAAAGTTCAATTTAAAATTACTGATTGTTAAAAAGTTAAAATTAAACATGTTATTCAATGTTTTCATCACTTCCTTTGAGTGTAAATATCATGTCGTGGATAAAATAATTGTTTAAATAATGTTCCCACGCCTCTTAATCGATTTCCGTCAATTTAATAGGAGGTGTGACTCAGTTTTCGAAACGGAATCGAATCGGAAATTTAATCCTCCAGTTTCAGTCGTATAATTTTTCACGGATATAAAACGATTTTGCTCGGTGAGATTTTTATGGGCACGTCCATGTTACGTGGTTCAGTAAACTGCAAGATATTTCCGATGGCGAAAACGAAAACACGGCCTTGAAATCGAAGCTTCGAGGGCGTCCTCCAAAAACTGTTACGTTCTATTTTTTGCCTTCGGCAAATTACAGCGTTCCAGTTGTCCATCTGTCTAGTCCGATTGATACGATCTGTTCGTTTTTGAAGGAAGAACATTTTTTTCTTGAGTTATTTAAAAACTGCGTTTTCACTTGCTGGTTGATCTAATCGGGAAATGATGACCTAGTCGCTAATTAATATGAAAAAAACTTAGTTGAAAATAGCAAGGTCGTTAAATTCACGACATACGGTTAATATGGAGAATCTTTAAAAATAAACATTGGAGGAGTTTTTAGAGACCGGATGTTTTTATTGCGGGAGCTGTTACATGTATAAATCATAACCACATATTGTAGCAATATAAACCAAATGTTGTGCTTGTGCTTATGCAAAGTATTTTAATCGAGCAATATTTTTCCAGGATCTTAGAACCTGTCAATTTCTAAAAATTACCCAATCTGATGAATGATGAACATCCACCACACGATCATAATGGTAACATGGAAAATGAAGTCTCATTAAAAAAAATCTATGGGTAAAAAGTATTGACTCATTACTAGAAAAAAAAATCAGATTTGCTATGACACAACTCTGATGGTTACGTAATTTAGCTCATCGCTCAAAGTGTTTGTTGCTAATTGCGAAATCGCCGTCAGAATTTCAAACACTCCCACGGGTCTCTTGAACGTTCGGAAGCGTTTTCTTCTAAGATTCCTCACCGTTTAATATTTAAATGTATTCCGTTTCGGCGTCACACTGCAACGGAGAGAAGTTAAAAATCACCTTCACAATAAGTCCGTAAATAACTCGACGTCCTTCGTCACTTATTTAAATATAATTAGTAAAGCACGTGCTCAGTGATTTAGAAACGAGGGAACAGGTAAAGCTTTAATTGGCGTTATTTTTTCAATTGAAATAATTGTTTATTTTTTCCTTAATCACGGACTTGATTCTTACATTGTTAGCAGTTTAAAACCTCCTGCGTTGTTGTTAACACGCCAAAACGATTACGTAAAAAGAGATAGAAGGGGGCTACATAATTAACAACTTAGTTATTACTTCGACTAGAATTTAAACATCAAATTGTAGCATCATCAGTTTTCTTAAAAGAATTATATTTTTAGTGAGAGAAGATGATACTTTCCATAATTTAAAAAAATAATAACAATAAAAACCAATAGGGTCTTAGTTGCTAAGCAAGCAAAGGAGGTTTGAAAATTAGAAATAATTGGCAGTCTCTGATACGGCAAAGGCAGTTTTAGACTTCCCTATTTCCTCTACAAGGTTTGATTGAACAATTTAAATTGTGCAGTATCACACAAAAAATTAAATTAAATAAAAATAGAACGTATTCTATTTCCATATACTCTGCAGCCCAAGAATTTCTTGTTCCAATTATTGTAGAAATTGAATCAAATCGTAGCTACGATTAGCGTAGGTAAGAAATAGAGTAGTCTAAAACGGTCTTCAAATAAAAAATTGATATTCTGAAAATTTTCTTACTCTTTTGTTCTTTCATTTGTTCCACACATCATTCAGTAACACCAATAGCATTAACAATAACACCAAAATGTTTTCACTGCTAAATAAATAATATTCTAAATTGTGTATTGGTACTGTTAAAGTTATTACGAAACTCTTACACATAAAGTTTTTTTTGCTTTTACTTTTCTAAAAGAAACATCTGATTTAAAAATATTCTAAACATTAATTACTCCTCTTCTGCAATTTCTGCTGATTTATGGATAGTTAATAGCATATTACACCTTACATGCTATGAAAATGTCTTCGAGTTGAACAATCCAGAACTTTAATAACAAGTTCTGTGTATGCCATTTTTCTTTTCAATTAAAATATATGTCATTAATAAAAGTAGTGATTTTGGTGAGTTCATTGTTTGAAGACAGTGACAATAGTAATCCAGGTATTCAGAATACCCACCAGACATCAATTAAAAGTAATCGCAGCAACTGTAGACCTACTGTCTATCAAGTTACGAAAAGGAATATGATCTTTTAATTATGAAATAGAGGCAAGAGAAAGAAATTAAGAGCTTTTCAGAAGCAGTACTTTTGATGATGTTGCCAATAGGATTGTTTCTTTCATCACTAGTGACGAAAGTAATTACTTCCATCTGCAAATGCCTGCTTTCTTGTCTAAATTGAGTGCCGGAAATGTCATTTGCCTATGCGACGTTGGAAAAATATATTTTTTTTAAATTTTGCTGCTCTAACACCAAAATAAGTTTTAAAAAACAAAACAAAATCTTCAAAATCTCTTTATAACCAATTGTTATAATTATACTCTTACAAAAAAAAAAAAACATTTCAAGAATTTAATATACTGGGTGTCTCATAACGTACGGAGGAGATTGAAATGGTAGCTGGGGGAGATCAAACTAAATCGTTTTTGTTAAAAAACTTTGGATAAAAACTCAATAACAAGGAAGTTTTTGTCTCCTTTTGCTTTGCGCAGCAATGCTGCAATTATTGTCAAGCCATTCCAGACAGTCACGAAGATTACATGTATAGCTGGGTCTAACAGTCATTAGACAACATAAACATCCATGGAAATGGTGAGATTCGAACTCACGCCGACCGAGCGGTACGACTTCCAAGTCGGCTAGGCTAAACCGCTGAGCCACTCGGCGACCCAACAAGGAAGGTAAAGCCATCGTTACCAACTGTAGGAATAAATTATGTTTTAAATTCATATTTGGGTCGCCGGGTGGCTTAGCGGTAGCCTAGCCGACTTTGCAAGTCGTGTCGCTCGGCGGCGCAGGTTCGAATCCTGCCATTAGCCATGGACGTTTGTGCTGTGCACGGACTGAGACCCAGCTTTAATACATAGTAAATTGTCTGGAATGGTAATAGCCGTAAGACAATAAAGCAGCATTGCTGCGCAAAGCGAAAGAAAAAATTCACATTTGCGGTATGCAAGAGTTAGTTTAATAATGTTTACTTAAAAAGAATAAAAAAAGATTAGTAACATAAAAGATTTTTTTCTTCTAATACCCAACGAGGAAGAGACACCGGAAAATTGCAACCTAGGAAAGGTGATGGTGGCGGCAGACCGAATCAACATCGTGTTGATGTAGAACAAATTTTAGAAATGGTTTCTCGTCCATTTTTTTTTAAATAGTTTAATATTTTTTGATAGTCTTGATTTTCATTCACACTCCGTCAGGTGAAATCGTCGATGTTCTTTAACTTTCAGTTTCTCTGATTTGATTTTTCTATCGAATTAATTTCATACTTCTTTCAAGTACCTACAGTTTTTTTATTTACTAATTGATGTATTTAATCATTTTCCATCAGAAAAAACGATCTTTTGGTTTCAGATCTTCTAATCTGCATTTAGGTGCCTGTCTGTTTTAGTCCTTTTATTTATTTTAATTCTTCTGGTTTTCTAATTAAATTATATTTCGTTTTTTTTTTCTACTTGACTTGATTTCATTTCTTTTTTTTTTGGCTTATATTATTTTTGAATTTTTATACTTGATTGTTTTTATTTAATTTAAGTTTATTGTCTTCAACTGTGTGATATTTCAACTTTGCTCTTATTTTTTAATTTAGAAAGAAATGTTTAAAAAAAAGCATTTGTTGATGTTCTCAGAAAAACATCGCAACCTCTAAATATTGTATGTGTATACAGTATTCGAAAATAAGAAAGCTAAAGGGTATCGTACGTTTCGCGAATCGTGAATCACGATGACACCCTGTACATAGGGTCTTCTTTGAAGCAGAAAAATTCTATTCGAAGCACAAAGTAAACCGTCCATTTACAACACGCGGAAACAGCAGTTAACAAGTAAATTAACTCGACGCTGATGTTATCATATTTGTGTATGTACACTCGCCTGAATTCAAGGTACCTCCTGCTCAGTTTATAGTCACTGGTGAATATGCAAAGTTTTCCCCAAAAAAGGAACATTTACAGAGATTACCCGCTCTTTTGCTTTTAGATTCGAATTTATTATAACATTTTCCTTATCGTTCGTTCCGTAAACATATAGGTTTAACAGAGGGCGTACTAGATAGTGTACATACGTATTATTATCCTTGTTGACATCATCAACATCTGCTGTGAGAAACCAAATAAAAAGCCGTCCAGAAATAGCTACTGACTTTGACATTGAAACTGCAATTCACTTACGGAACGCATTATTTAAATAGATGCGGATTAGAGTGCTATAAGTTATTTTCTACGTCGAACAATGAAAGTTAAATATGTAGTAGGACATTAAAATTTTTTTTTTAGACATCAACGATATTTCTGGTAATTAAAGAAACACCAATTAAGATATTTATCCAAATAAAACACTACGCTTATAACATTAATTTAAAAGTCAGGAATGGGATAGATCTATTATAACTAAATAAAAAATGCTGTCTGTGCAATGAAATATTTAATTTTTAATTTGAATTTAAGTTACAACTGCGCCAAAGCACGTACTAGTTCGCACACTATCGCTCCCCAAAATAAAATTGGAAAACCTTCGCCATTTAAGTGAAGTTCCAGTTGAAGCAAATCGTCGAAATAGTAATCAAAACGACCATTACGTATGATTGAAGACGCAAAGAGAATCACTTAAAGAGGAAAAATTGCGACGATAAATGCGGAAGGGCGCACCTAATATACCAAATTTCTTGAATTTATGACAGGATGGATGCTTTTCCTTGCAGCTTTCAAGTACTGACGCCATGGTATCTTGTAAGAATTAGATCAAGAATGGTCATTAGCAAGGGAGTGTTGAAGTTAAAATACAGACTAAGTTGAATTTTGAATCAATAGATGATTGACACGCTCTATTTCTTGTAGAAGATTTGGTTCAAATTCATGAACAATTTAAATTACTTATACAGTAAATTTTATCAAAGAAAAAAATTGAATCAAAAACTATCGGAAAAAATAGAATGTGTTCTATATCTAAACCATATCTGCAGCCCAAAAATATGTTATTTCAATTATTTATTGTAGAAATTTTGTACATACAAGAAATGCTTTAAGAGAAATAGCTATTAACATTTTCTTTTACATAAGAAGGCTTTAAAACAGTGACAGATATGTTATTCCGGCTCAAAATCTCAACTTTTCTCGTTATTCAAAAAGCACTTCCAATTTATTTCAATTTAAAACTGTAAGCTCGACTTTTTTTTATTTCTAGGATTTGGCCGGATTTCATCTGCTATTCAGGGATTTAATTTCTACACACCGCTGGAAGCTGCACACAATAATTATTTCAAACGACTTGAAAAGCCTGGCAGTCTGGCTAAAGGGCGCGAAAAATTTGTAATTAATTTAAATGGCAGCTGAACTTTGCAAGGCGCTAATTTATTTACGGGTTAATTCAGCCTTAACATTTCGATTCGCGAGTAATTCTGGGAAATTAACGTTTCGAAACGTTTTATCGGACTGTCAGATTAGATTTATTTTATTTGCTTGTGCAAAGTAATTCATGAGGATGTGCGCTTTATTGTTAAGTTTAATTATGATTTTCATTTATATTTTTGTGTTAGACTCAAAAGGATAACTGTAAAACGAAAGAGAGACAATAAAAGAAAAGTAATAACTTAATAAGTAATAAATAATAATAGAAACAAATTTGTAGTTATTATCTTTTTTTGAGTATATAACTTTAATTGCACAATCTAAATCAATATTTCATTGCATCATCATCACGACTCTATCAAAATTAAAAATAAACCACAATTTTAAGAAAGCTATCTATCCAAACAGCAATTTTAGTACTATAAATATAATTAGAAATTTGTTTAATAAATTTAACAGACAAGATACCTGCGCTAAAAAAATTATATGTACGGTTACCGCCGAAAAAACTGGTACAAGGCTTAAAATTCATAAAATGTAATCCATGAAATTTTATATTTTTAAATGGATCATTCAGGTTTTGTGTTAACAATTCGAAAACTAATTGTTTTCTAATTTAATTAAATGAGGTAGCGTATCTCTCTTTCTACACATTAATGAAAACTAAAGAAAATACTGTTACATTACACATTTGTTGTACCAGTTTTTTTAGGCGACAACTGTACATATTAGTACCAAAAACGCTAGCATCAATAGAGTATCAAGTAATAAGACGAGGCTAAGTCAGCTGACCCAACAAGTGAGCAATTGAAAACAAGACGAAGAATGATACCTTCCATAGGTATACTGTTCCAATTTCTATTTTATTTTTGGCCTTGCAGTAAAAATTATCGATGTCATAATGTGTCGAAGTGGCCTGCTTTAAATTATCCTGTCTGTTTGCAAACTACGAAGAAAAATCAAAGAACTGAAGTTCTATTTCCATCACTCAGAACACGTGGGGGGTGTGGGCTAAAATAAACAAGAAAAAGCAAACCTTTTCGCAGACCGTCTTGAAAGAACTTTTCATGAGGATGAGACCTCCCCATTGAATACACATCACAAAGCGAAAATCGAACTTTTGACTTCCCGCAGGAGATCAAACATAAAAAGCTCCCTCATAATTTGGGAAGCCCTGAGATAACTTCCCAAGAAAGGAATCAACTAACTAATATAATTAAGGCTTCATTCATGCTTAAGTACATCTGGATGATCGCAGAAGTTATAATTCCTATTGCAAATTGTTTCCAACCGCATGAAAAGCTCCTTCTGAAGAGGCTGAATCCTATTATTGATAGAAGAAAGATCATTCCGGACCATCAATTGAATTCAGAAATAATAAATAATAATTAATAATAAAGAGATTTATTTGATAGAGATTTTCGTATTTAACAAGAAGTTGCTTACTCTAACCTAAGATTCTGCTGATGTGCTGTAAGGCTGGGTTCCCTGCTTTACACTTACGGTATATATATTTCAAACTTCTGTATTTGCTGATGACAAGGTGGTCTTCGCAACTGGGGCTGAAGAATTCGAAGAAAATAATCATGTGCATGGACGATGTGATTCGAATCACGGTTCTGCTGATTCGATTCAAATGAGCCGAGACTTTGAATCGATTCAGCGTTACTGAATCGATTATTAAAAATGTAAATACATTTCGCAAATAGATCATTTTATGTCAACTTCTTTTGAGTTTTAATATTCATTGTTAAAAAAAAGTTAAAATATTTTTATCATGACAATCCCATCGAATTGTCGATACATATATGTATGTTGTACCTACATAGTAAAAAATTAAACTCAAATGTAATTTGACATAGTTCTGTTTTATGAGCATAAAAGGAATGCAATTTTTTAATTATTTTTCTAAATATCGTCCTTAATAAACATTAAGTAAAATATGAAGTTTAATGAAAGTTTACGCTGTCACGAACAAACACGACCAAATAATAGCAGAAATTGCATCCACAGCATGCATTATTTACGAACTTGCTTTCACATTTCGCAATTTTCTTGCAAAATTATCCAATTCTATGTTCAAACGTGCATCACAGACTTTGCAGAATTACAAACGTCACGCGAAAGTATAAAAGCAGTCATTTAACTTAAAAACTATGTATTTCGAGGATACAGAGTTACAAGGAAAAAACTCTACAAATTACTTAAAACACAAAAGTAAAGTTGATTGATTCTACGTTTCAAATTTCTTGTATTTCTTTATATTGAAGATTAAAACAAAATTTATTTACATGCAAGTGATAAAATGTAGGAAACAAACTCTGAAGCAGGAACCAGTGAAACAAATCACTATCAGTTCACTAATTACATAAAATATTGACCCGTAACTAGAATTTTGTTTATTCGGCAAATATGGAAAAGCAAATCATTATAAAGTTCAAAGTCATAACGTCAGCGAAAACAGACATATGCAGGACCGTATTACACCTTGGCAAGAACCAAATATGTTCTCAAGATAATCCCGACACTACAAACAACTACAAAGCCAAATATTTGCCTTTCGATATAAATCGGAACGTGAATCACATTGTTCGATAGAATAAATATAAACAGAAATGGAATCACAATAATATTGTTATCTGTCGAGTAATCGCGGTATGAACGGTAGAGCGACTGCTCCAAGATAAGATAACATTTGAGCGTTAAATCAAAATACAACGGTGTTATGTATATTTGCCTTTATAAACTAACTAAGTTAGTTTATTTTGATATTGTATATATTTGGGAGTACACAACAATTATGTGAATATTTTACTGACCTGGATAAAAATCATGTGATTTGGACATTTTCACTCGTGCTCCCGTATCCTTCTGTAACTGTGCGATTGTTTCACCTCCTTTGCCAATGATCGCGCCGGCCGCCACACTGGGCACCAACAGTTTAAAGTGGTACGTTCCATCTCCGCCTGAAACAAAAATATCTGTGAGAAATTGAAAACAAAAAGAAATCTCTTAATATAACATTTTCATTATTTAGAAATAGGGCGCTTATCCACAGATTTGGATGCTTTAACAGTAGTCATACTTTATGGTCACACCATATATGGCCTAACAAAAAAAGACTTAGCATTAATTTATAATTACAATGAAAAACCCAAAGATTTCTCTTTTAATCACCCTTTAATTAAATTGGTATTTCGTTGAAGTTAATGGAAAATGAAGACGAGTTCTTTCTTAATCTTAACCTACATAAATATATACCCTTGTATGCTCGGAATAAAACATTATCAGCGTGTGATAAAAAGTATTTTTATTGATGGCACACAAATCACGTCATTATTCGAGCATTACTCTTATCGATATGGTTCTGATTTAAACGAACCGATTTTACTATGACGTAAAACAGGAAACTTGGGAAGATTTTATTATGATGTAAAATAGGAAGTTTGGGAACTATACTCCACAAATGTCAGGGTGTTTCAAGTAACGAGCATAATCGTGTTGAATCATAAACGATTTTAAAAAACTTTCTATGAAATCCATATAACCTAACATACATAATAAGTTCTTGCAGCAACAGTATATAATGTGAAAGCAATATTAACAACACCCGCGAGCTTGCAATTTGTAACTCATTCTTGTTAATTGCATAGTTAACATTGCTTTCTACGATGACAATTATGTAAACGTCAAACATCAAAACGAATGGACGCTGTTCTAAAAACAAAAACATATTTTTTGTGTTAATTAGCGTTTGAGTTTTCAAAAAACAGTCAAATCAAAATTATTTCAAACTCGTTGTAGCGTACATCAATTTTGTAAAACAGGCGTTGACATTTTCTAATGTATTATTAATAATTGCATAGTTACATGGCTCTCTATAATGAAATACATATAAAACGTAACATCAAACGAATTGATGTTTTAAAAAACAACATTTTTTAAAATTTATTCATTAGCGCTTGAGTTTTTATGAAACAATTATTTCAAGTCCGTTGCAGCATAAAACAAACATGTAAAATACATAGGTATTAATATTGAAGAAACTGCCTGTGAAATGTTCTGAAAACGACGCCTTTGAAATAAATTTAATTAACTGGTGTGAAAGCATGCCGTTCTTAAACAATGCCTTTGCTTCAAACAACAACCCCATTGATGAAGATCGTTTACCGTTCCAAAGTTCGCCCGGGAAATAATTCAGTGGCAAGAAAGTTAATTATAACGTCACGTCTATACACATCTGAGATACATACAGGGTGAGTTTTTTTCGATGTTTAGCATTGGGATCTCGGAAACTAGCAGAGCTAGAGAGACGGTTAAATGGGGAAAGATTTGTAGTTTTAGGAGCCCAGTTTAATGCAGCTTTTGTGTTTTTCTTAAAGTTCATGGCTGGCTAGATATTTTGAAAAAATGGATTTTTTATAAATTCGTTAAATGCATATAGCTCGGTTATTCTTGATTTTAGAGAAAAGTTGCAAGACAAAAGTTGTACAGGATTATGTTCTTAATTAAACAGTCGAACTAAATTTTCCATATAAGCTCTTATTTTTCAGTTATGACATAAACATCAGTTTTTTTAAATGGAAACCATAGTAGGCCATGAGTGAAAAAGAAACGCCTTTTTTTTACCTTTTCAACGATGTAACATTCGGTATGGTTATTTAAAAAAACGACGGAGATACGGCAGTTTTTCTCTTTCAAAATTGTTAATATGGTTGGCCATGGAAACAAAAGTTTATTGACAAATGCAAGTTATAAATGGTGAGCAAATAAAAATCAGATTAGAGTAGGCGCTGCAAAAAAAATGTATGTCTGTGATTAAATAAAAGGTCAATACATTTGACAGTCCATGAATGTTTACATTAATTAATTCAGTTAATCACAAACATTGCACAGCCCACTCTAATCTGATTTTTATTTGCTCACTTATATTACTTTGACGTTTTGTTCGCCGTTTCTTTTTACATACGTTTCAGAATCAAAACTCTAATACCAACAAAGGTTCAATATTTCAATAGCCTCCTAGGAGAACCTTCAACCTTTTAACAAATCTAAACTATCGAGAACAAAAATAAACTAAAAATATTTCTAAAGATGTTCGAAAAGACCACCATTATTTGCAATACATAAATTACACCTCTTTAAAATCGAATTTACTGCTTTCCTAGTAGAACGTCCGTCATCAGGGGCTATTCTGTAACTTATTAACAGGCTGTTAAAATTTAAGGGTACGTTAAAATTCAAAATAGAGTCTTGTGATTCGCTGTTACTACGATAACTGTACTTTTTATTTAATCACAGATATACATTTTCTTTCCACAGCCTACTCTAATCTAATTTTTATTTGCTCATCGTTTATAATTTGCATTTTTCAATAAACTTTTAAAAATAGTAAAGGAGACTGTGGTTTAAGGAATAATTGAAATTTATCTCCGCCCACAATAGATGGCAGCTTAGCTGCCGAAATACGTATCTACGGATATAAAATTATTGTGGACGGAGATAAATTTCAATTAATAAACTTTTGTTTCCATGGCCAACCATATTAACAATTTTGAAAGAGAAAAACTGCCGTATCTCCGTCGTTTTTTTAAATAACCATATCGAATGTTACATCGTTGAAAAGGTAAAAAAAGGCCTTTCTTTTTCACTCATGGCCTACTATGGTTTCCATTTAAAAAAACTGACGTTTATGTCATAACTGAAAAATAAGAGCTAATAAGAGCAAAAGTTAGTTCGACTGTTTAATTAAGAACCTAATTCTGTACAATTTTTTCTTGCAACTTTTCTCTAAAATCAAGAAGAACCGAGCTATATGCATTTAACGAATTTATAAAAAATCAGTTTTTTCAAAATATCTAGCCAGCCATGAACTTTAAGAAAAAAACAGAAGCTGCATTAAACTGGGCTCCTAAAACTACAAATCTTTCCCCATTTAACCGTCTCTCTAGCTCCGCTAGTTTCCGAGATCCCAATGCTAAACATCGAAAAAAACTCACCCTGTATATGAGATTTTACACAAATTTACATTATAATTTTAGTTCCAACGATGATGAAAACATTAAGAAATTCCAATATTAATGAATAACAATAATTTATTATTTTTGTACAGAAATCCTAATCAGAGAATGACGAAACAACTGACGTCTTATTCTTATCAAGTAGGCTCATTACAGAAGTTAAGTTTTCGATTACCATCATGAAAAACAACCATAACATTAAAAGACCATTACGACTGATGATGCTTTTCCCCTTGTAATTAGCATTCATGGTGGCGTTTTTAAATTTCAAACGCTTATTAGTGCATTTTATCTATGAATGCAACAAATTTCTTCAGTAATGTATTATTAATGATACCATAAATGTACTCGTAAACGCATGAATAGATGAAGAACGTAAGTGATGGTACTAAAATTATAATTAAGCAACACATAAGGACGTAATTAAAATGAAATGTGTGTAATATTTTTTTTTCTTGAAGTGGAGTCCTAATTAATTATGCAATAATTAAATAAAATTACTAATTGAGAATTTAACGTCACTCAAATTAAAGAAGAAGGTTAACTGAAAACAGACAAATAAGAACATTTTAGTAATTTTCCTTGTCATTATTTGCTTATTATATGTATTTATGTATATTTTTTCAGATTTTATCTTTTGAATTCTTTTTAGAAGAAATATGTCATTCTTTGTCGTTACACAATTTCCGTTTTGTTATTAAAAATTGGCCAAGGAAAATAGAGAAGGTTAATTTTTACATTACTTTTAAAATTAAAATTACAAAGTAACCTTGATCGAAATTCTGTAATTCAAATTACATGGATATATGAAGGCAAACATAAGAAAATTAATTAAATATTTTAAAGTAAATTTCTAACTTTGTTAATAACTATCGAGTGTGAAAGTAGTAATGAGGCAAATTTAATATTATTACCGTTATAATCATATCGGTATCATATCAGTTTAAAAATTAATAAAACAATTTAATTCTGTTTTCTTTTAAGTCCACAGTTGTATCTGGTTATAAAGTACCCCTTTGTAATGATTGACGTACCATGCGTTTCATTTTACGTTTAAAACGCACGCACATATTTTACTGTTCTTATTTTAAATCCTTTTTTTATACGAATCTTGTGTCTATAACAGAATATACAGCGAAGTAGACATGGCACAGTAATCAAGGAAGCGTTTGGTTTTATCTTTCACTTTATAATACAGCATATCCTATATCGGTAGTTTTCCAAGATTCAATGAAACAACCGGTATATAAACAAGTACATATAAAAAATCCCTTTTAAAACATAACGCATAGTCTGAGAAAGTTTAAAGCGTTTATAATATACTCCGAGATTATTTTACAAATCGACAACACACTGATGTGTGTATTTTTGCTCTATGCCAATAATAGATAGTTATTTACATTACAAGAACTGTAAGCTTACTTTTCTTAGTTGAGGAGTTTGAGAGTCGAGACGGATGCCGAAGTCCCCAAAACCGACCAGGATATGAAAGAAGCTTACGGTCCATGCAACTGTATTAAATTTTTCCTTTTTCCTTTGATATTTCATTGATAAATCAGAGCCGTGACTAGACAAGCAAGCGTCCTACCCTCTTCTAAAATATACACAAATTTGTCAAAATCAAAATACACATTTCACAAAATCACATAAACACTAATACGAAGTATCCACCAATTGCAGTTTTCTTCTCTAAGTCTAAAGTACCCAACATAACTAAAAAAAAGCGGTTTTACAATATAACACTTGAAGCTTCTTTCTAACTCTTGCGTTATCCAATTTTTTAATATTGAACATTTATTTAATTTCCTCATATTTTGCTCTGATCTTCTTTAGTCTATGTATTTACATTTGCCACTACAACGTAATGATCCGATTCTATAACAGTTCCTCCGTTACTTCATGTGTCTATTAACATCTTTCTCCAAGCTTCGCTTATACAAATATGGTCTATTTAAATTTGACTTCCTTCTTTGGTAATATAACAATTCTTGTTAATGAATAGATTTCTTAATTTAAGCTGCATAACGCTATTATCATCTCGTTTTAATTTCCTTCTCCTATGCCATTTGTCCCATTATTCTTTCAAATCCACAGGCTAACCAATTTTAGCATTGAGATTTTCCTTGAAAATATCTCTTTTTGGAACTGTATTTATTACTTAGAAAGAAATTTGTTGCAACGTGTGTACTCGAGCTACTCTTCTTCTGAAGAAGCCCCGAAAAGGACTATATCAAGGGTGGCCAAAACCGACTTGCAACAAATTTCTAAACTTTAAAACTTATCACTGCTATCATCTTGTACCTCTCCAATATTGCTCCGTTTATTCCTAATATTTTTATTCTAAACCTTTCCATTTCTCTGGTGGCTTGTTATAATATATTCCATGTTACTCTTTTCGCCATTATCATTTTCCTCCTTTCTTTGTTTTCATATTTGGTTAACCCTGTAACTTTGAATTTATTGTTCTTATTATTGTCTTTTTTCTTTGCCAGGTCTATTCTTCCATGTTCCAAGTTGTTATATTCCACCGTCTTTTTGTCTTCCCTACTTCCTGTTTCACCTTTACTTTTTATTCCATTTCCATTTTATACCATCACATTTTACCGAATCCAATTTTCACTATTTTTTCCTTTGCTCTTTTCAACGACTGCTCTAAGTCTCTTTGATATCTCTCATTCCTCTGGAGTGTGATCATTATCTATGAATACAGTTTTGGATTTTATATTGCATAATTTGTTTTTATTTTTTTAAATTTTAGTTTTATTAGTAAAATTATTTAGTTTGATTATAAACACTTTATCCTTTAATTTATATGTGTTTTTGTTTTTATTTCAACCCAACCCAATTCTTTAGGGTGCCCCTTTTTCGCTCGCGCCCGTGACAATTGCCACCTTCGCCTCGCCCCAGTTTCGGCCCTATTGATAATGAAATTAAAACTAAAACTGTGGGTGTAGGCACATTATAAGGCGGTTGGTTGTCATCACTACCTGCTAGTGATCGTAAACAATATAAACAACAACAGATTTTTCTGCATAATTTTGTGAAGAAACGTTATTTTCCTTTAAAATGAGTACAACACAAAAGGCTGTAAATCAAAAGAGCGTTATAACCAGACTTTCAAAAACATTATGAAATGGTGTGCGACGTAGGATGCTGATGACGAAATAACTGAAAACATACTTTATGCAAAAATCAAACTTCCTAAAATCTCCAGCTAACCGTGATCGGAATGCTTAAATTAACCATTTCCGTAAAAAATACTAAGATACATACACGTATCAAAGTTTGAACGTTTAAAAACGTTTATCAAGTGGAAAAATGACGGATATCAGCCCCGAAAGTTTCAGGTATTTATGAAAGACGAGATTACGAAAAGTCTATTGGAAGCGCCTAACGAAATTTACTTGATGAAGAAAGTGGTAACGATTTTTAGGGTAGCTGGAGCATGCCCATGTGAAGAACTCTATAAAATGAAAGTGCACATTCCATATGAATTAGATATTTAGGGAGTTTTTGCAATTACGTTTTCGTATTAAACGTATACGTAAATGACCAGTTGCTTAGTTACATTCAGCTTTAACGTTTACGTTCACGTTTTCTGTATGACGGACTACGTGAAACCTAAGTTCATCACGTATGCATTGACGAGCCGGTCAATTTATGAAATTTGACATTTCAAAGCATTGGAATATGTTATCGAAAGTCACAAAACTCAGATTTGGTACATAAACTAAATGACAATGAATGCAACCAAATCTGACAAGACAAAATACTATGATTTACGTTCTTGATTCACATTCACGTTTACGTCGACGTAATATGATGCAAAAACTTTCAAAGTATAAATTACGTAAATTCCTACACCGGGGTTAATAAAGTTAACGTTAAAGGATGACGGGCACGTGAAACGTGATTGCAAAAACTCCCTATATTATATTCAAATTTTTGTCCACGGCACGTAAGTAGCTACAACCAAAAACCTCACGTTTCACTTTCTGTTGCGACCGTCTTATAGAAACAATAAACTCGACTTACGTAGAATGGAGAAGAAAGAGCTGGGCAGGATGTTTCAAAAACAATAATAAAAAATTATTTTGTGTGGGTTATGGTAGGTGGGGGTAAAGGTATGCACCTAACAGCTTTTTGGACCTACACGAACCTGTTTAATAGATATGGTTGGGAAAAAATGGTGAAATTATAGGTTGATCTTTTGCGTATCATGTGCCATAGGTAGAAAACTGTATTGTTGACAGAAGCTTCAAAATTTCAATTTTCCGAAAATTTGTATTTGCGAACGTTCCCTTTTTCCCCTTTTCTGTGAGTTTTGAATGAAACAAAAACACCAAAGTAAAAGACTGATTTATTTAAGATTTATTTAAAAAACGAGCATTATTACTTTTGAGCTCATTACTACTAACCTAGTGGTTATTGCTAGATTATCTTACTCTGAAAAATTAAACAACACAATTAATAAATAGGTACCTCCTTTGAATTGTAGCAAAAGTGAAAACTGCCAACTTGGTAGGTATTTACCTAGATAAAACTACCATGAAAAGATTCGCATGCGAATCCTTTCCCCATTTTAATGGTTGCCGAAAAACGTGACTTGTTGATTTCACCTTCGAGAAAACGAAAGAAACTGGCATGCAAAATGATGTTCAAGACGTCGACATTCATAGGATTGGTCAGTATAAAGCCTAAACCCTGCTAGTAGATGAACAGAGGATGCATAAATTGAACAAAATATTAGACGAAAAAGGTGAAAAATTAACTTATCGCATTTTTTCCTGTTGGAGGAGCACAACTGAACTGAGGTTCGGGCAGGAGGCGTTGCCTGCCGCATGGGCTCCTGAAACTTAGCAGCGATCCCCTGAAGTACATGGAAGGCACCCTACGTACACTGCGTACGCTTTCCTCGCTGCGTATCTTTACCCACCTACCCTATTTACTTCATTTAGACAGTCGGAGGAAGGAAATTAACAAGAACGGGATTTTTTCCCAACTATCTTCGAGTTTTCTTTTGGCAACCATTAAAAAGGGTAGAAAAAAATGTCATACACGTCAGGTGGGATTGATCTTATTAGTGTCTTTTAGAACTTTTACAAATTGAGAATGACGTGACCGACAAACAACTAAACATACCCTGTGATACAGTTTTCCAGCGATATAAATTTCTAATATTCTATGATCTTCTAATTCTTCTTTCAGTTTTATCACTGCATCAGTCAGTGAAGCTTCTATATATTACATTGGTACTCTTATACGTTTGCAGTCTTCCAAATGTTCCAAAATTAAAATGAGCTAGCCTTATGTTTGGTCTTCACTTTTTTTTCTGAATGATCTATAATTAACCTTTTCTTGTTTTCCTAATTTCTTAATGTAATTAATTGGCTTTCACTAAGTGCACAAATATTATTTATGGAGTATCCTCTGATGCCATACCATTGCATTTAATGGCTCAAAAGTTAGTTCTATGGTGTAGCATAATATGTAGGTATAATTTGGATCTATATTTTGTCAAAACAATGTTTCAATGGGAATGGATTAATAGAGCTCTTATAATAACATGAATCATAAATAACATTTAACTAAATGGCACCTGGTTAAAGGCTAAACGATCGTTAAAGTGGCTATAAACTTCAAACACTTCAGATACTGAAGATTCAAATATTTATGTCGCTAAAAGTTATATCATAAAAAATATTGGCAGCTAACTAAAAGCGGTAGCGCAACTTTCAAACCAGGTCGGCGACTTTAGAATTCTAGGGCTCGTCAGTAGGTCTAGGCTATCTAGTCCGAACATGGAAAAAAGTTCATTTCAAGGTGATCAGAGCATGCGTTTGAACTAGAGCTAATTACAAAAGTGAACAAGTTATGTTGCGCGAGTTATACAGGTTTATCAAACAACTTTCTATTTTTAGTGAATTTTAAAATCGAGAAATACCAGCTAGCAGTAATTAAAATGACGTAATTCAATAACGCTATTTCCATGCAATTTCAGTGTAAAATAATGTGGAAATTTTTCCAAATTAGCATTGACGAGTTCATCGTAAATTCGTACGCCCGCAGCTGCAAAAATAACACACGTTAATGAAGAGGATGCGATAATAACTGTCAAAGTTTATCTTTAAATAATCACATTGCTGGCTGACTTTCTACATTATTTGCGTTGGGATAATTTTTGTAGAGAGCTTACATCATACACAAATGTACTTACATATTTTATACACAGTATTATACGTAATAAGTACAAACACAATATCGCAATAACAACTCAAAATATCTCTACCCAAGGCCAATATTACACTATAAAAGATATTTTATAAAAAATATGACGGTGTAATAGGCAATCATTTATGAAATATTTCTTTTTTTATAAAATATCTTTTATAAAAGATCTTTGTTAAAAATCTTTTATAGTGTAATATTGGCCTAACTGAAAATAGCAGTGATTTAAAGCACGCTTTGCTTTCTCTAATTTTCTTTTACATTTCTAAATCTTCTTCCTTTTTTGCTTTCTATCTAATCTATCCCTTTCCTTTTAATTTTTTCTTCTTTTGAAGATTAACTGATTGTTACAAAGATGTCTGCTGCTTTTCTGTTTTATTCTTCAATTTTTCCTGCAATTATTAATAATTCGTTTCCAAGTTGAGTCAAACATTTTCTTAGTTATACATTACTTACTTATGTAATATGTGGAACAGTAAACGTGTTATTTCTTTAAAGGTTATCATTCTTGATCTTTCCAACTATTACTTAACAATTTGTGTTTGTTTTTACGCATTTTTAAATAAAATTTACGTCGCAACATATTTCATCGTTATAGTCACATTAAAGAGATTAAGAAACATGTGCTCGAAATTTGTAACTTCGTCCCCCATTTTATTAGAAGTAAATCAGTGTCAACTTCTGTAACGGTGCCGCACAGGTCTGTTAATCCAGAACGTTAATTAAAACCGACAGCGTCCAAATTACCGAAATATCCGGTTTGCCGAGCTGGCAACGAAACGACGAAAACGAGGAAAATGGAATTCGCAAAGTCTAAAATCAGAGCGAATACCTCGTAGAGAGATGATATCTGTATTATACAAGATGGAAATTAAAAAGGAAAATTAACATTAAGACGCAAATGAAAAGCCAAACTAACAATCGAGTTATTATTTTAATTTAAGTTAAAAATAATATGGCACGAGGAATGACTTGCTATTTCAAATGCATAAAAGAAAATTGAAACATTGGATGTTGCATTGCATAACTTCAATTTGTATTTTTGCCAAAATTACACGCAGATGCTGCGTTTTACTCTACAATTACCTACGCAGTTTTAAATCTTAAGATGACACAAGTCGCGTGAAATTTAATTTTTTTTGTAAGTAGCATTCAAAGTGAAAGCAGCAATAATTTACATTCTCGTAATGGAATCTTTCAAATCTTTTCTTCTGGGTGCAATTTAGTTGGCGTAATGTTAAAGACAAATAAAAGTATGTTCGTGATTCTTTTACCCTTAAAAATAAAGACTAAAAAAAGAAACTTTTTTGAAGTTTTTTTTTTGAAATACCTACCTCTGAGGTCGTTTCAATTAAATTCCTATTTAAAATTTTTTTAACACCGACTGTCTTAAATTATCAATACCTGACAGTTTTTTTATTTTTTTATTTCGTTACGTAAAAGCTGAAATATTTCAAAAAGGAACAATTCTGAAAAGGTCATATGTTCCTTTTGCCTTAAGATTTAGAATAAATTAAACGACTTTCGGAATGGAGCAAGAATTCAAAGTCATACGCCATTGTTATCGAGTTTTTAGGCAAAAACATTTTCGCTTTCATTTGATCGAAAACTGTGCACGATTTTATTAAAAAAAGGAAAGGAAAAACTAAGCAGCACAACAAAAATTTGTTATCTAAGTTCAATTTATTGAAAGTACTTGCCGAGTAGGTACATTTCCTAACTAGTTATAAATAACTTGCACGGCAATGACATATAGAAGGCATAATATTTACGAACAAAGAGAATGTATCAGCTTGAAGTATTTCCAAAATGATTACAAAATAAATATTTAATAATTCATGAGATAGCTATAACGATTTCGCTTAAGAAATGCAAAGCATTTCATCATCAACAAAGGAGTCAAAATTTTCTAAATACTTATTATACAGTACTGTAATTATAATAAATTATTTGTAAATACTGATATAGTTCCTCTTTCTCAACGATATTATGTATGTGGATTGGTACAAAATTCATTCCTCAGAGAAGGAGCAATGTAAGAACTTAAATTCATCTTCTTCTCGTCGTTTCATTTTTAATCAAATTCATTCCTCATTTTTTCTCACAAATATATTTTGATTTATCCATTAGCCTGAAATTTTAAAAATTTTTAGTAAATGTCGGCATTTAAAGCAACTGTAAAATATTCAGTAGCTAACAAGAACGAACCATACTTAGGAGCTCGATTGATTTGTTAGTTCTGACGTCAATAAATTTAGTCAGCTAATTTCGAAAAATTAAGAGGTTAATAGTTATGTACTAAAGAACCAAGGTCAGCAACTCAATCATCGATGCGTAAGTAATTAAATCTCCAATTAAGACTTTTATCACGTGAACGTCAATGAATTATCACTTTCATCCAGAAGCTGCCGTTACTGAGACTTTATGGTAGTTCAAACATGTAAAAGTATGCTTCAGGAACTGTAAAATACCATATAAACTTGTTTGTTTAAATTTTTAGAGCTGTCAGTGTTTGTATCGATGGCGAAAGCGTAATTATCTGCGTTTCGAAACTGTACGCTAATTCAAACATTATCACAATTGTAAGTGTGTCAGATATTTCGAAATTATTTTATAAATTATAAGATGACTTTCTTCTGATTTAGAGATATTCAGAAATTATACAAAGAACAAGACAAAGTATACTTATTTTTTTCATCATTCCAATCAATTGCTGTTACAAAGTATTGTACATACAAGTATTGTGAAGAAGAAGTATTACCTATGTATTTACCTTTTTTTTCTTATTTAAAATGTTTAAAAAACTTAAATTTAAAACGTATTTATTATGTAACAATTATTACATTGTTCCTTATTTTTAATCGAACTTCAATATTTTTTGTTAACAAATCGTGTTCAATAATATTGCTGAAGAAGTGACTCCATTTTTCATGATTAATTTTAATTGTATTATATTAACTTACAAAATCTCCAAAAACAATAGTTTTGGATCTCTCTTTATTTAATTAAGTATACTCCTTTTGAAATTTAAAATTAAGGCCGTGTCTTCATTAAGGCGAAAGTAGCCTTAGCTTGGACAAATTTCACCGATTAACAGAATGAAATGATTTTGCACATTCTCTCAGATTTTAAACATGCAAAGAATGTCTGCATTGCACGTGATTTCCTTAAAATAAAGAAGTGCCTAAGTGAAAATCGTAAAGTTCCCAAAATAACTTCATCGTTTACTGAAAATTCTTAAGATCTGAAAATAACCTCCTCACCTTTACATATGCGATCAAACATTGAGTACCTACATAATCAAAGCCATTCTTTTTTGTAATTTTTTCCAGGGAATATAAATTTGTGATTAAAATAACACCAACTTCCTCAATGGAACTGCAAACAGTGGGAACTGTGATAAAGATTAAGTAAATCAATGTCACACCCACGTTACAGCAAATCGCTATATTTTGTACAATACAAAATCTCTTCAACAATGAGTTGTCATTAGAGTTGGATTTCATAGAATTTACTGTAAAGAAGACGTTGAATAATAACGGTTTAAAAATAATTTCCTGTTCACCTACGGAAGTCGACGTCGTTATATAATTTCAATAATCGATAAAATACATGCTTACTAACCCATTCTCATTCTTCACAAACAAGCACAAATCAAATAAAAATAAATATTACGTTTACTGTGGACACTGGAAAATCGATAAATAAAATGTATTGCACACTAAAACAACTTATACTGATTGTTCTGACTTGTTCAACTTGTTATAATTAAACAGGTATTACTATGATGCAAGTTTCACCTTCTAAGAATTGTTTTTTCTTTTAATATATATTTATACAGGGTGTTTAAAAAAAACGTTCGGATACTGTAACCATGAATAGTACTCATCAAGAGCAACAAAAAAGTCTTAGTAAGTATAGGTCCGCAAATAATTTTTTTCAAGGATAGAGTTGATTTTATATTGATGTTAACAAATTACATTATTATGAAGAAGCAAACAGTAAACATGTGATTATCTAGATACAAAAAATAATTAAAGTAAATGTCCACCTCTCTCGCTTCGTAGAAAAGAAGCTATCATTCTTTGGAATAATCCTTGATTTTGTCGAAAGGTTTAGCAGTTATGTTCTATTCGCTGCTGCAGCTCATTTACGTTATTAACGGGTCTTGATTACACCAGAGATTTTAAATATCCCCAAATGCAGAAGTCTAATGGGATTAAATTTTTCAAGAAAAATAAAAACAAATGAAAGTCGTCATTATGTTTCTTTATTATCTGTCATTAGTCTTGTTGCGGTGTGTTTGGTATTCGATTCTGTAAAAATAATGGCATTTTATACAAATACAGAGATGGCTGATATGCACTTTATGTACGGCATGGCTAATGGCAACGCTTATGAGGCACGGCGATTATACGCTGAAGCATTTCCTAATCGCAGAATTCCATCCGATAAATTTGTTTGTAATCTACATCGACGATTATGTGAACGTGGTTCATTCAATGTTACTAAACCTGATGCCGGACGACCAAGATCAGTAACTACTCCTGAAACTGAAGTTGAAGTTTTAAGAAGAATAGACGAAAATCCGAATGTCAGCACCAGAACAATAGCAAGAGAACTAAATATGAATGCTTCTTTAGTTTGGAGGATTTTGCGAGAACAGCAACTTTATCCGTATCACATTCAACGGGTGCAAGCTCTTCTAGTCCCCGATTTGGATTCCAGATTAACTTTTTGTAGGTGGATGCAAAGAAAACTTGCAGAAAATGAAAATTTTGTTGCTGGTATTTTATTTACTGATGAGAGTATTTTTACAAACAACGGGATTATGAACTTCCACAATGATCATGTTTGGGGAGATGAAAATCCTCACGCTGTTATTGAGAAAAGGCATCAACACCGGTTTTCTTTGAATGTTTGGCTAGGTGTTTTGGCAGACCGCTTGATAGGACCAGTGTTTTTACCAAATCGTTTAAATGGCGAAGTTTATCTTGACTTTTTAAATAATACTTTACCTCCATTATTAGAAGACATTCCTCTAATTGCTAGAGTTAATCTTTGGTTTTTACATGATGGGGCTCCTCCACATTTCGCTATCGTTGTAAGAAATTTCTTAAATGCAACGTACAACAATAACTGGATAGGAAGAGGAGGCCCAGTGCCGTGGCCACCTAGATCTCCTGATTTAAACCCTCTTGATTTTTGCATTTGGGGATATTTAAAATCTTTGGTGTATTCAAGACCCGTTAATAACATAAATGAGCTGCAGCAGCGAATAGAACATAACTGCCAAACCATTCAAGAAAATCAAGGACTATTCGAAAGAATAAGAGCTTCTTTTCGTCGAAGATGTGAAGCCTGTGTGCAAGCGGGAGGTGGACATGTAGAACATTTTCTTTAAATATTTTTTGTCTACATAATCACACGTTTACTATTTGCTTCTTCATAATAATGTAATTTGTTAACATCAATATAAAATCAACTCTATCCTTGAAAAAAATTATTTGCGGACCTATACTTACTAAGACTTTTTTGTTGCTCTTGATGAGTACTATTCATGGTTACAGTATCCGAACGTTTTTTTTAAACACCCTGTATGTACATGTATGTATTTAAAAAAATGTTTCAATCACAAAGAAAACAATAAATATAATAATAAGTTGTTCTACGGAATTCTTCTTGTAATATTTCGATGACATGAAAGGCTTCACAGAACTAATAGCTGCAGGAAAATTTCCAAGATAAATGCTTTAAAAAAAAATGATCAAATCTTAAGTAGTTGCACCAATTATTTACATAAAAGAAAAACTTTGCAAGTTGTTGAAAAATGTCGTCCACAATTTCTAAACATCGACACTTCGCTGTTGTTCGTGGCAAAAACAATACGAATACTCAATACACTGTCAAAGTTAAAAAAACTGCAGATAAAGTGAAAAAATATTTTGAGGGTTCTTAATAATCCTTGCCAAAGCACGTATTCGACCATCGATTTTCTGCGCACTTGGACATGGTTTAATTGGAGCTATTGAACACGTTTTAATTTTTAATGATAAAAAAATAATATCAAAATAAATTTGGCACCATTTTCACACTTTTAAAAAAATAAATGTATATTCTTAACACTAACATTGGCAACCCTCACATGTTTGCAAGTCCATCTGTCAGCAAGTTTATTGCTTGAAAAAATATATGAGTGGTCCTAGGCACATCTGATGAAGAGAGAGAAGTGTTCCGCCAGATGTGTCAATAATCGTAATCACTTTCGTTACATACGTAAGTACACCGGAAAACAGATTGAATACCAAAATAATACTGAAACTTTAATTGACAATGAATTTTGTAGTTAATTAATTTCCGTCTTTTCTAATTTCATTCCAAAAGTGAAAGACGTTAAGTAATAGGAAATATAAGTTTCACCGATTTAAAGAAAGTGAAAATGAGAAATGTAGAAAAAATTATTATTCATTACGTTTCATGTTTTGAAATTAAAATTATAATTAAAAAGATGTACATAGAATTAATCAAAAAAACCAATAAGAACTCAAAGCGATTGTTAAATCTAAATCAAATAGAAAGAAGTCTACGCGCTTATAAAACAGGTTGCAAGTTGATGTCAAGAAATTGCCCAAAAATAAACCACTTGATAAATTTTTTAAATTGAATTTTATAAATTGAAAACTTTATTCACATTTGCGCTTGCATGCAGCGCAGAGCGAATCAATAAACAGACATACGTTCACCTTAAAAAAACTATTACTCTTTGTACGCTTATTAGTTATTACTAAAACCACAAACGTGGATTTTTTATTGTGATATACGTCATCAAAACGCTCTCTGTTTCATTGAAAAAGTTAATTAAGGAGAGTGACCCAGCAGTATGCATCACACACAAGTATACAACATGTCAACCGATTTCTGGGACATATCAGTTTGATGAAGAGCGAGACAAAGGAGGGTACACATCGTATGAAGAGTGTTAATGACAAAATCTGCATATTCTATTGCAGTCTGTCTTTACCACAGATTTAATAACTGACAGATATTGCATTACATATTGCCGAAAGTGCTTGAAACATGTTAGAGCGATAGACATTAGTTTGTCGAAAATGTGCAGTGCAAAAAAGATATTCCAATATACCACAAGCCATTGGGCGTTAACATGACAAAATAAACGCAATAAAACAATACGTTTCAGTGAGAAATCCATCAATCCAGTTTGCCTGTTATCAGCTGATGGATGGTATGTTAAAATCCATAAAGATATGTATTATTGTTAAGTAAACAATTAATCGACAAACAGACTCAAATTTACAATTGGAAAAATTAAATTTCTCATTTTTTTTTTAATTCAGCCGTACAAAATTCCGTAAGAATAATTTTGGTACAATGGTTATGGTTTGGATGACTTTAGGTAAAACCGCTCCCTGTTTATCAGAATCAATGAATTGTATTTATGAAATTAATAAAATTTACCTACATATTACAAAAAAGAAAAGAAAATGGGCTCCATATCAACAACTCAAACACTTTTTTAAATTTACTATCTTTTGAAAATTAAGAAAAACAACAAACATCAAAATAAATCAGAAACAAATATAGTTTTTAAATGTCAAAAATGACAATTGTCTGGACAGGACAAATACTATTTGTCATCAAAGTGTCATGGGTACTGTCCCCGACATGTGAATCCGCATTAATTTTAAATACGTCGCGCATTTGTTTACCTTTTCCCGCTAATTCTGTAACAACGTCAAATGTGACTAGGTGCTGGCAAATGATAATTACAATTTGTGTGCAATAATATTTTTATAATATTTGTTTTTCAAATTTTTAATTCTGTTTCCTAAAAGTACAATACAGGAGCGACATATTTTTGAAAGAGTTCTTTATTTACAGTAAAAAATTCGAAGTTAATTTTCATTTTGAAATTTTAAGGCTGGGTTTACAGAAAACAAATCAAATATTTAATTTCGAATTAAACTAATCACGATTAAGTTGCGATAGGAATTACATTGCGAACTGTCAAATTAACAACGTCATTAAAATTTGATTGCAATTAAATTTTCTGTAAACTGGCCCTAAATGTCGTAAGTGTCAGGACAGTGTCTGACATTTAAATTCGTGTCCTGTCCAAAAAATTTATGTCCGGACATTTTACAACCCTAATACAGGGTGCTTAAAAAATGGCGAACCAGCGCTATTATGCACTATTCGGGGACATCCTCTGAGCATGGGAAAAATGTAAAAAAATTCTACTATATGTTTATGTTTCTGTCAACTGACAATACATACATATTCAAAGTAAATTCATAGCTGTTACTTACCGAATTAATAACTTGGTTGCCACGTTGCCAGATCATTTTTATGATGATTTTGTGCAAAATATGTACTATTTATTGATTTTAAATAAAAATTATTGTTGAACATCATTTTAAATATGTCTTCCACTACAAAAATTGTTGAAATATTTTGAAACCGTAAATAATAAAAATTTCTTATAATCTTTCAGGAATCACGAGATAGAACTTTTTTAAATATTTTTCCCATGCTCAGAGAGTGCCCCTGAATAGTGCAAAATGGCGTTGTTTCGGCATTTTTTAAGCACCCAGTATACAGGGGGAAATTCTCACGATGTGCCTTATACAGGAAGCCTCTAAAGTATGGAATAAAATTCGTAATTTCCTTATTTTTGACATTTCGAAAAAATGCTCGGACAGGTAAATTTTGTTTTAAAAAGCACACATTTTCAAGTGAAAATCAATTTTTGACAGTTATTTGTTTTCGAGTAATGACGTCATCGACATTTCTTTTAAACAGCAATCCCCAATGTTTTTTTCTTGATTCTGATAGCTCAGTGAATTCTGTATATAACCATCAAAAATTTATTATGTTTTATGGGAAACATTTTGAGAAAAAATTATAGAAATTGAATGAATCATCTACTACCTACAAATGAAGTCGGCGTGACATTTTCAACAAAACCAAAATGATACCTACAATAAAAGAAAACTTGTCATTTAAACAAAGTCTTTTCAAGTCGAGCAATCATGGTTCGTCATTTAACCGAAAATTAAATTATTATTACTATTATTTTCATTTCATTTTCAATAATGTTTTTCTCAAAATTTTTCCCATAAATTTTTGATGTGGTTGGATAGAGAATTTAATGAGCTATCCGCATCAAGAAAAAAAATTGGGAGTTGCTATTTAAAAAAAAATGTCGGTGACGTCATTACTGGAAACCAAATGACTGTCAAAAATTGATTTTCACTTGAAAATGTGTGCTTTTTAAAAACAAAATTTACTTGTCCGAGCGCTTTTTCGAAATGCTAAAAGTAAAGAAATTACGAATTTTATTCCATACTTTAGAGGTTCACTGTATAAGGCACAACGTGAGAATTTCCACCTGTATACTGGGTGCTTAAAAAATGCCGAAACAACGCCATTTTGCACTATTCAGGGGCACTCTCCGAGCATGGGAAAAATATTTAAAAAAGTTCTATCTCGTGATTCCTGAAAGATTATAATAAATTTACAATGTTTATGTAGATTTGCTTATCACCAGAGAGCGACCAGTTTTAGGTTTCTGATATCAGGAGTAGGCAGCTTGCCTTAAATAAGTCTTTTGTTAAATGTTAAATACGTGTGGATAAATAAATATAAAATAAATGTATCAGATTTTCAAAAAATAATTTTGATTTAATGGTTCTGGCTTCGGAAAAATCTTTTAAGTTTATCTGCTCTTTACTTATCACTAAGACCCAGTTTTACAATCGTGGAATAAGGACTATTCGCCGAATAACCATTTAATAATAATATCCTTTAACATTCTTTCATATCTGCGTCACATTATTCCTAGAATAGTGTTATACTCAGTTTATTCAGCGATTATAAAATCGGGCCTAAGGTCTTTCAGATTAAAAAAAATTATTAACAAATAAACATTTTTATAATAGACTCTTATCAATTGAAATTAATATAACAAATTCTTTTTTATCTTTTAATGGACAATCGCTCAGCGTTCCACTCGTGACAAAGCTATCAAAGGATAATGAAACGCTAAGCGATTGTGCGATTTTTAAAATGTTCATTAACAGATTCAAATGAATTTGTTAACAAATGAATGTTGCTTTCAGTTTAAAAATAAGCAATGGTGTGCAAATTTTCGCATCGCACCTCGTACATAACGTTTATGTCATTCGCTTATTCAACATCAGTGTTACCATACGACTCGCTTTAATTCAAACTTAAATAACTCGTACCCCTGCTTTTATGTTTCGTTCGTTAATACAGTTTTAATTTTTTTTTATCATTGACTTTTGATTAATTCGGTGATTGCAACCTGCGGGTATGAAACTGCAATTGGTGTATTTGTTGGTAAGCAACATGATAAAATTCGTCCTTTGTATACATAAATATTTTTTATCGACACGTGTGCTGTAAATTACATGAACCAAGGTCATCAATCGAACATGGTTTCTAACTACGTACGGAATACCTAATATTTAGGAAATGAAGCTAACAGATGGTGCTCTAATAAGAAACAGATGGCCATTAGGCTCAGAAATGTATTATATCAGAGTTAGTAGAGAGTGAACTGATTTGAGCCGCCGTCGGCGTCGACGGAGTTCATATTGTTACGTGGCACACATAAGCAAGTCGAGCCCAATTCATAGTGATTCGGAAGTGACAGTAAATTTGCGAATTAATACAAATGGTCAGTAGAAAGAGAAAGAAAGAGAGAGAGTGAACGGCAATCGAAAAGGTCAGGGCCAAGATGGATTTATTTATGAGAGTGATGTAACTAACATATTCCCATCGGAATGCGATGAAATGATATGGTGGGGCCGACGTGGAGGCCGCCGAGGAAGGCGTGCAGGTGACTTCCACCGAAATTCAACTAACTCACCGATCGGCAACGTGTACAACAGACTGTCAACAAGGAAAGTATCCGAACTGTTTATCATTTAACCACTAGTGTGTTGGGGCTGGTGGTGTAAAATCTTGTGTTTCTCGGCCCGAACTGGCGACACAAGTGCGCACAGGTAACAACATATGCTGTAATCGTCACGTCACGAATTCTGCTGCAATGCTGGCGACGGAGAGTTCGCGAACACGTACACGGACGCTACAGCTGATCGGACCAGCATGTTCACTAACTGCGTATCACACCCACCTCAACAACGACCGCTCACGCACCAGGAGACCGCCTTGTAGCGCACGGTCGCCACGTATTGAATTGATTCTGTCTGCGGATACTCGCCGGCAGGCGTTACACTCAACCAGTCGCCTCAATTCAAACTCGACCGCCACTCGACGATAAATATTTAATCTCCTAGTGACGAAATGACAGCGCCGCATACTACAAACGCCATTCTGACAACACTACTTGTCAACCGCACGTAAACAACAACTTATAAGAGATAATCGCACTAGATCGTTACCTGAACTGAAATGCGAGCGCTTCGTATCCCCGTTCTCGTTGTCTCCATCCAATGGTCGTTTCCTGGAGTCCGCGTTTTCTGGTGACGGGCACGTATCCATTCCCGAATCAGCGGCCATCTTGAAATTTAGATGTCCATTAGCATAGAGCGTCTACGTACTCGACTCGACTGCTTACTGCTACACACTAGGCCACACAACACTTCTCCACGGAGACATAACGTGCTACTACGCGGGACGATGATTAGATACTGACACGCTGTCCCCACTTATCTTGCAAATTAAACTTCTCTTGCCCTTGTTCCTGCACCGGAACGCACCATGTAATAATAATAATAATAATATTTACTACACTCCAACCGGCGCAGCTAATTTAACAACCCTCTTCTTCAAAGAGACAAACGGATCTATAACAAAAATCAAATCAATCAATTATTAACTTGAGTTTACTTAAAAAAATAAATATTTACCTCAAGAAATGTCAGTTCCACAAAGATAAGCACAGAAAATTTTGCAAGTATAAAATCGAGAAGCTACATACGCACGGTGCAAATTTTGCTTAAAATGACCAAAAAAATCATATAATTTGGGGCGACATTTATTCCGAAATCAACAGAAAATTTAGCGTGACGCATGAACTGTCGAAAATGATGGTGACACAAACAAAACGCAATCGTCACTCGCTTGCTTTTTTTTTCGAAGCAAAAACCGTTCGGAAAAATTCAAATCTACTGCGCGCGAAATTATTTTTGGAAAGTCGGTTACATCATTTGTAGTTTGCATATGGCACGCGGTGATCCATCGGATAGTGTGCCGCTTCGTTGATTTTGCACTCGTGCTAGCCGTGGACTGTTACAAGGACGTCCTGCGAATGTTTTGTCCTTTTTCTCGGGGGGGGGGGGGGGGGGCGTTTCGTAACGTGACCGTGTAATGGCACATGTTCTGCTCCGCGAATGTGTGTTAGTAGTGGTATAGCGATTATCGGTGTCAGTATTGATATAGCATAACGATTAATGGAATTAGTTTTTAATATATAAAAATTGTAACCAGCATAATTTATTCATAAAGTTTTAAAATTCTGCATGTGTTTGTTGTTACAGTAATAAATTAACCAAATCGCTCTATTATGTTTAATTTGCACCATTTTATCTTTATTCAAATTTCCCGCCAGGTAATATATTTGAAAGAGCAAAGATGACAGCACGTACCCCATAAGCATTTTCAATCCGGGACATAGGAGATTAGCATGACTTCCCTTAAGACAGGTTTCATGTCACCTTAGAAATGAGCATTTATTATGTATGGAAATAAAATAAGTAACATTTAAGTTTAACGGCCGTTACTAAAATAATGGCCGCGAAATTCGATTTTGCGGACTGCACTACGTATGCGAAATGGTCACTTCGCGTACGGTTGCCCAAAAATTACATTTTAATTAATTAAATTTTTAAATTTAAATTAATATTTGAATTTAATTTTTGATATTTTTAACACGATTTTAATTAAAAATGTTATTATTAAAATTAAGGGAAGTCATGCTAATATCCTATCACAGAATAATAAACGACCAGAAGATTAACTTAGGCCCTAAGGCGTGGTTTTGTCTGAAAAGTTTTACTGCGCATGCGTGAGTTGGTCGGCAAATTTCAAAATTACGGTTAGGGTACGTTCACAAGCACACTTTTTGAGACGTCATAAATAGAATTTATCAGTTATATAATATGTCTATTCGCGTTACTGGACTTTTTTTAACGACCGCTGCAGAAGTAATGCAAACGTTATTATGGATAAAAATCGTTTATAACATCAGAAGAAACGAACGCGTAAACTTGGCGCGTTGGCATTACACGTGAATAAATCGTTACGACATGCACGAAAACAGTGCCATCTTGTGTCTCTACGATGAACTAGGCTTTTGAATGTAGTTTTCTTTTCGATTAATTGTTATAATCAGCCCTATGATGTATCGCTCCATGTTATCTTAACATGCATGTTATAGACTTTTTCATGTTATGTTAATAAATCGGAAATATGTATCTTCTCTTGTCATGTTATATGTTATGTTATTACAACATAAACATGTTAAAATAATTTCTAGTGTGGAGGTCCTGTTATGCCGTTAACATGGATGTTAAAAGGCGTCCTACTGAGGGATTTCGCATTAAGAAGTAATTAACTTGATTGGTGATATCACAGCTTAAATGGAACCAGTTATGGGTGAATTATTACATCTAAACTTATTCCAACAACTGGAAATCTTAAATGAAAGGAAATTGAAATTAAAACCATTACTATAACTTCCCCTGCTTTCCAGGGGCCTGTTCCTCAAAAGTATTGACTTGTAAATTATTAGTTACAAGTTCTTTTTCTTTGTAAAAGTGTGTTCCTCAATTAGCTTGCAACAATAATTTACTAGTCCATACTTTTCAGAATAGCCTCAGAATTTTAATGGCAATCTACATTTAGATTTCGAGAAAATATTCAAAAGTACACATATTAGGCCTGATTTTACAATCGTCGGATAAGCATTATTCTTAGAATAACGTGACACAGGTGTGGCATAGATATGGAGGAACGTTAAAGGATATTAAGCGAACAGTTATTCCGTCCTTATTCGACGATTGTAAAACTGCGCCTAAGAGATACAAATACGTAATCCGTTTGAACTTCGAGAGGAAGTATTTATTCGATACTTCAGGTTTTCAAGCCCAGTTTTTCCTGATTTTTTCATTTTAACTGCGCGACACATTCACAATAATAACTGAAAAACGAAATCTTTAGTAATGCAAGGATGCAGTATTAACATTTCATTATTTATTAACACTTATTATTAAGTAGAAATTCGCAATTCAGGCAGATTTTGACGTTTGCCGTCATTTGAAGCGTGGCGCGCGCACTTTGCAGGTCGTTCGCCTTCCTTGTTGCACTTTTACTTTTCTCCGTAAGTCTCTCTCGTTTTAGTCTATACCAAACCTTTTTTCTATTTTAACAGATGAAACGCAGGTTAACATAACAGAGCCTTTAACAGACCAAGCTTTATGTTTGATACATCATACGAGATTCTACATTTTATGTTATAACGCATGTTATAATTATATGTTGTTCTCTCATGTTATTTTAACATGGAGCGATACATCATAAGGCTGAATAATTGTAATTATAATGGAAATTATGTCCACTTACATTATAAATAACAAATAATTTTCTTTATGATTTAATAAATTCAAACTTATTCGAACAGCACAATGTAAATAACATACGAAAGTTGTCATTTTTTAATTCGCGTGGAACCGTACACCACTGTCCCACCACAAATCAAAGCTAAACAGCGGACACAAACATCAAAGACGCCGACAGCCAGTTGTACGCCAGCTGTATCGATACACATTTTCAGCTGTATCCTATCGAAATATCGGATGTCGAATATCGATACGTATCGAAATATCGGATTTATTTTTTTAAAAGCCGGCTATGTAAAACTATAAATTTTTACATTTTTATTGTTTCTTATCATAAGTTTAAGCAATAACGTTAAATTAAATTCATTTTTTGACTGATTTGGCCGATACGTGGTGGAGATCCATTTCAATGTATAGATAGACGTAAAAAAACAAATATTTTCTTACACGAAGCATGTCGTAGTAATTTAACAATTTTGTAATTTTACAAAATATAGTGGAAATCGTGTAAGAACATATCTGTTTTTTTACGTCTATCTACACATTTAAATTCATTTTATTTTACCGTTTAGAAGATATTTAGTTTATTTCAATTTTCTCGAATCTTGAAAAACTGGACTTACCCGATTTTTGCATCAAAGTCTTCAATTCTTGTTTTAAATCTCTGTTCAATATTTCGATACGTATCGATCTTATATTTTGAAGCGTATCGATAAATCGATACATATCGATCCGATATTTCGATACGTATCAGTAGCCGATACTCGATACGTATCGATACGTATTGATACAGAAATCGTATCGAAATTCGATACACAATTTCCCGTATCGCCCACCTCTACTTATTATAAGCCAATATTAAATGTACAAGGTGGGCCAATTTTGACACTTCTAACAGGAAACGGCTATTTCTAAAGGATTTAAATAAAAACTGACATCGGTGCCTGGAGCTCGATTTTTATTAGAAAATTAATGGTGAAGATCGCATCTTGTACAGTTTCGGAGCTAAAAGGAGTTTTTCGAAATTCTGCAATTTCTAAAAACCATCATAGCTTTTTTTATGAAAATTTCTGATTTCTGTAAAAACTTTCATAATACACTTTTTGGCGTAGAATTCATTGCTCTCAATTACAATTTTCTGAAGCGCATAGTTTTCGTGATATAAGCAAAATTTCCGAATTTTTATATGGAACGCCCTGTAAATTTTTGCATTTTTAAAAAGAGCATAAAATTACCTTTAAAAAATTTAATATACTTGATATATTAATCAAATCAATTGCGAGATATAAGCATTTTCGATTGACCGCAGTAGTGCGCTCTCAGAGTATCTTCATCTCGTGTTATTACATGAGGCTAAAAGAAGATGCAAATACACTGAGTGCAACCGGTGCATGTGAATCGAAAACGCCGTAATTTATAACTTTGTTTATAACCGTATTTGAAATAATGAACCAAACAAAGACTTTTTTTCCATAGGTCACTTGATTAGAAAATATATTGATCACGCGTTATAATCAGTAGCTAATAACCCCTGTTGGTATGAGTGCCTTATCTTTTCGGTCCTTTGTAGGACACAGTTTATATGCATGATGCTTGTGAGTATAAAGAAAGCAATTTATTAATCATCACTGTATCCTCATTATCAACATTTTTTAGCTTTATAGTGGATTGCGCTCATGTGCAAGATGCAACAAAAACAAAAGCCATTTTCGAGTTTGTCTGTCCTCCAAATATACAGATTGTAGAGTTTAAGAAATGCATCGGCAACAGTGAACATCCTTGCGGCTGGGAGCTGCTTTATACTTTCAAGCCAGATGTACAAAAAAATTGTGACACAGCTAATGCAAAAAAGGCGTTTCAAGACATTTTGCGGTTTTTAGCTTATAACGTTACCTTTAATGAATATAATAAGCAAATCATTGGAATGCCTTCAAACTATAGAGTGCAATACACCGTCAATTCTTGCAATTGTCCGAGAGTGGATTCTAGGGCTAGAGTGAAGAGTGAACTCTATTACACGTTAGAATTCCTATATTGGCGTTTTTCATCTCCGCTAGATGCCGCTGTATTTGACCACTTCTCCGCCATTTTATTGTGTTAAAAAAGTACGGACAGGGCCGCGCCTAGTCTTGGATGCGCCCTGGGCAGCCAGCAGCCAGGCGCCCCAAAGTGGCCGGCGCCCCAGGGCCCTGCAGGGCACTGCCCGTCTTGCCCTTAACTAGGGAATACACGATCCAACATGTCTTAACACATGTACGCGCGTACATGTTCGCCGAACATCAACGTCACATAGTACCATACTACACACGATCGAACTTGTCTTAAGACATCATAGTCTAGTTATCAACCAAGACGATGTCGGAAGAGTTATCTTTGGTGGCACTGGCGTGCGCTATTATAGTAAAACAGAAATACAAAAAAAATAATAATAAACAAAGCTGTGATAAGTCCCCAGTTTAATAGTTCCAATTGCAGGATCTGCCACCACACATTTCCGGAAATTTATTTATTAAAAATCATAAATTGGCTGTTTCGAGGTGCTGTGGAAAAGAGTATGCACGACGTCGACGCACTGCATTGAATAAGTCCGTGGCGAACATGTGCGTTTGGCAACCACACGATCGAACATGTACGCGCAAACATCAACGCACGTACTTGTTTTCAGGAAATCCAGAAAACAAGTTCGACGGACTTTTTGTATATGCGTACATGTTCGAAGCGTTTTTCGGGCCAACACACGCACGTTGATGTTCGGCGAACATGTATGCGCGTACATGTGTTAAGACATGTGGGATCGTGTATTCCCTGCTTTTTATGGATGGCGCGGCCCTGAGTACGGATACGTTTCTTGCGATTTTTACACTGCGATACGGAACACATTACAATTTATACGAAGCCATAAGCGTAAATAAAACACTTTTTCACTGATTTGAATCCCTTCTTAACAGCTTGCAGCTACAACTGTCACGAAATACGTGTTTTTTCATGACCAGGGGGTTGATTCTCGAATTACGATTACTGATGTCCCATGCGATATGACGTCAAAGTGACGCAATTCCCGAACAATTTATATAGTTTTGAATGAGAGTCTACGTCACTTTGACGTCATATCGCTTGCGACATCGGTAATCGTAATTCGAGAATCAACCCCCAGTTCGCAGTTTCCGCATAATTCCGCCCGCGGCGACTCTTTCGTTCAAAGACGCGAATAATGTTTAGACACAGAATTATAAACGACCAGAAGATTAACTAAAGGCATTTACAAAAATTAACCCGGTGGATACATCGTACTCTATTTTTCTCACTCTTACATGCACTAAGTCTCTTAATGTTCTCTCTCACAATTCTAACCCGGTTATCAACCGGGTGAATTTTCGTAAACGCCCTAAGACGTGGTTCTGTCTGAAATTTTTTACTGCGCATGCGTGAATTGGTCCGCAGATTTCAAAATTACGGACAGGGTACGTTCACAATCACACTTTTTGAGACGTCTTAAATAGAATTTATCAGTTATATAATATATCTATTCGCATTCCTGGACTTTTTTTAACGACCGCTGGCAGAAGTAATGCAAACGTTATTATTGATAAAAACTGTTTATAACATCAGAAGAAACGAACGCGTAAACTTGGCGTCTTGGCATTTGTACGTGAATAAAGCATTATACCATGCACGAAAACAGTGCCATCTTGTGTCTCTACGATGAACTAGGCTTAGTTTTGAATGTAGTTTTCTTTTCGATTAATTGTTATAATAATTGAGAATATGTCCATTTACATTATAAATAACAAATAATTTTCTTTATGATTTAATAAATTCAAACTTATTCCAACAGCACATGAGCACAATGTTGTGAAACATACGTAAAACCAATGGTTAATTTTTCTTCCAAGTTGTCATTTTTGAATTCGCGCGGACCAGTCACCACTCTCCCACCATAATTCAAAGCTAAACAGCGGACACAAACATCAAAGGTGCTGACAGCCAGTTGTACTTCAGGAGTGCGTTCAGAATAAACGTCAGGCGTGCAACTTTTTACCCCTCGCGATCATAATAATCTCCAGGTAAAAAGTTGTTCCGTTCATAATAAACGCACCATCTCGTCCGGTAAACAACTTTTTACCTATAATACTAATACTATACATATAATACTAACAATGTAATCCAATGTTTTGGTTTCAGGACGCTTTCAGTATTTCAATCTTCACTATTTGACTGTTTTGACAGCTCGTTTCAAAGCGTTCATAATAGCCTGTTGTCCGGGCGATCGTCTTGCCAGGGTAAACACACTTTGTCGGACGTTTATTCTGAACGCATCCCTGGTCGCTTATTATTCTGTGGTTTAGATCAGGGTTTAGATAAGAGTTGAGCCATGTGGATCCAATATCAAGAACCACTTGATTTTTTAAATAATTTTCCTCTGTCATTCTTTATTTATTATTATACAAATAGATTGATCGTATGATTTAAGAAATTATATTTGTAGTTCATAATTGAAGAAGGATATGTAAACATGTAATATAATATTACAACATAATTTAAAAGGGTAGTTCAAAGAAATTTTAAGTCAAATTTCACATTGAAATGATTTTACCAGTGCAAGTTTTAATGATTCCTTTGCACTGATTCCTCTCCAAAGATTGCGTGTAACGTTTATACTGTAAAATCTTATTCTGAAAATTGCATGTAGAATACCTAGCTGTTTATTATCGTTTTCTTAATCTTGTGATAATTTAGATTAATTGATGAAATTTGACGGCTTTATATAAAAAATTATTAACATTTTCAGAAATTTGGGGATTATTTTCAGCATCACTGCAAATAGTCATGGCAGATTTCGGGAATTGTCCTAGGAACAATGCTAAAAAATTACTTTTACTAGTATACCTACATCAAATAAATTGCTTTTGATTTGACTCCAAACTCATCTTCTATTAACTAGAAAGTTACCTTCTTTTAACTACAACTTTTCTGATATCAAACATTTTTAATTCTGACATTATTTTAAATAATTTCAATATGGCGCCCATAAGAAAAAATGAACTTGATGATGGTATCAATTTGACGAAACGTGTTACGTTATAGCAAATTTTCTATTGTAAAGAGCGCTAGAGACTGTTTATTATTTTAGGACCCGTCCAATCTCCATTGCTATCATAAATGAGTTTTTTGAAGAAAACGATAATATGTTTGCGGGAAAATGCGGGCAAAGGAAGTATCCTCGTGGGCAATGGAAGTGGCGATGACCACGGGAGCGGGTTGGGAGC
Source organism: Dorcus parallelipipedus (assembly GCA_958336345.1). NCBI lineage: Eukaryota > Metazoa > Arthropoda > Insecta > Coleoptera > Lucanidae > Dorcus > Dorcus parallelipipedus. The sequence continues at coordinate 31,627,460 of OY284479.1, read as the reverse complement.
GGGCTGAAAATGAAAACTTGCGGACACACAACGACACAGTGGCCATATTTAGTAACCAGTCTGGACGTGAAACTACTGTAAATGCGACTCTCTCCCGTTATTCTTAACTCGTTGTGGGAAATATGTGATGCAGTGAACATAGATGGCAGCACCTATTTGAATCGTGTTCCGCATGACATTGACAAACGCATGACGCACCTAAAAATTCTTATTAATTGAAATTAAACATTAGGTGAACATGGCTCCGTGTAAACGGACGTTGTTCGTGTTTCTGCAGTGTTTATTCTTTGTATTTTGTGAAGAAACGGAGACTGTGAACGCTGACCTGGGTGATGCATATCTGCCTCAAATTCGTGCTGTCTTGGACTATTTAAACTCTAACCCGGAGCGCATCTACAATTATAGAGATGGGATAATTGTGAATGCGCAGCCAAAGGTATGCCAAAACTATAAATAAAATAATTGCATTTCATTTCTTTATTGTTGTTGCATTGTATCGTGCAGTACTCTTGAAAGGCTTCATCTTCACAACTTTGTTCCTAAAGAATTTGTGTTGAAGAATCTTTCTCTTTTTTATTATTGCTTATTATAAGTTTTAAATGTTTGCCCTAGATCTGTCTAATGTGTAAAAAAACATAATATGCACAATTACATACATGTAGACAAAGAACTTCTTGTGGAATGAAGTCATTTCCTGCCCACAAAATGTGATATATGTTGTTGTATTTGGAAGTTATTAATTCACCTTGACATTTGTTCATATCATTGCCCTATTCGATAACGATTTGCATGGATATTGCTAAAATTATTCCTCTTATTTATAGTTGACCTGCGGAATTTGAATTTGATACTTTCGATAACAAACAGCAATTGCCAGTTTGGACTTAAAATTAATTAGAATATTCTGGACCCATTATTAACTTTTTCACATTTATCATTTACATTTGTGTGCATTGTGAAGAATATTTTATAGAAAATTTAATGACAGTGCACATTACTTACAGGATTATGTTACTTTCATCCAAACAGACATAAATGTTGAATGCGTTGACGAGAATCCTGAAAATCCGTGTTTGACAAAAGTTATTTCATGCCAAAGTCAGGTGCAATACAACCCAGAAACCTCAACTTATAATGTCATACCACCCATTAATTGTAATCCCAAAACAGAAGTTAGTCTACAAAGTGAAGATGACACTGGCGAAGAAACTACAACAAAAGAAGAAGTATACATGTAGTTTTTTCTTTTTTTGTATGGATATAAAAACATGTATATTAATTTCAGGTTCAATTAAAAGAAGTTAAGGAACCGAAAATAGTTCCCACAGTGGCTAGACCCTCTTACTATTTTGGTTTACCGGTTGATTTAAATGTTAATGTTGAAGGTTTAGCTCCTTTAATCGATGCTGCTTTGAAACATGTTGAATCAGAAAGAAACCAAATCCATACTCTAGTAGAAGTCCTTCGTGTGCAGCGAGAGGTACCTACTGTCTCAATTTAAGGGTTACTTTCATTAATGCCTTATCCTTTTCAAGATTGTTGGAGGAATCAAATACATACTCTTGCTAGAAATCGCCCCAACAATCTGTTCCAAAGAAACTGAAGACATCTCACCACCGAACTGCCCCATAGACAACCGAGCGCCCTCTGAAGTTTGCCAAGTGCAGTACTACCAAAGGCCTTGGATTACCAAAAATAAATACATAACATCAAATAATTGTACAATATCTCAAGAATTTAAGTATCCGAGTGACTTCAATAATTTCGGTAATGAACTTAAAAGCAATAAACTTCCAAAAATTCCGCCTGTTCGAAATATAGGTGGTAATGGACCCAACTTTGAAAAAATGGCAGAGACCGGTCAAATACATGATGACGTGAGACCTGTGGACTTGTCAGATCTGGAATCTCAGATAGTTTTTGAAGAACCAACTCCCTTGCCAATTACCAGCAAAAAGAGCGGAGTAAATCTTTTGAATCCGACACCAAACGCTAACGTTAACACAGGAAGTACCCACGTTGAAGCTGGTTATGAGGATATCCCTTCTCTTCAAACCAGCACGCTTAACACAAACGCTTTAAACACTGAATCATTGCTTAATAGTAACGATGTTATCAAAACCAACTCATTTTTAGAGGAATACTTTTCTGCTTTCGTACATGAGATTGATGGGAAACACGGTACTGAAACACCACAGGAAATTTCATCGACCCCTGAAAGTGAAAGTTCAGATGCCGGAGAAAACACAGAGAGAAATAAGCGTAGTACAGTAGGAAGCTCAGAAGAAAGCATTGAGTCATCAGCAGATAGTGGAGAAAGTGCTGAGAGTTCTGAAGAAAAGAATGCAAAGACAGAAGCTACGCCAATCCGTACAAAAAGGGCCATTGTAAAAGTAGATGAGGGAGATGAATTTTCAGTTCGTTCTAGGCGGGCTAGAAATAATGATGATGATAATACTATCAGTAGCAGCAGCAGCAGTAGCAGTAGTAGTAGTAGTAGTAGTAGTAGTGAATCAGATGAAAATAATAACATAGAAGTAAAACCAAGAAAAGAGAAGGAACCAGTCACCAGTAGCAGTAGTAGCAGCAGCAGTAGTAGTAGTAGTGAATCAGATGAAGACAATAACATCATTAAAGCAAAACTAAGAAAAGAAAAGGAACCAGTCACTGAAGAGAGTGACAGCTCCAGCTCTTCCAGTAGCTCTGATGACAGTGATAATAATAACAGACGAAAAAAGCGTGGTGCAGAGGACAGTTCTGTAAGTGGTACTGATGAAGAAGATGATGATGATAATGCCGACGAGTCTAAACGAAAAAAACGAGCCGCAGATGATAGCCGCGCGCACCATAGTTTAGAAAAGAACATCGTCTTGAAAGGTGAAGATAAAGACAGTTCTTCAAGCACAAAGGAGGACTCTGTAACGAGACACAAAAGAAAAGTAGATGATGATGATAGTAATAGCAGCAGCAGTTCTGATGACGATGAAGATGATAAAGGCAAACAAAGGAAACTTAACGAAACAAAGAAAAATAACCATGATGACTCCAGCTCAAGCTCTAGTGATTCAGATGATAACAATAACAATCATAAAAGATCAGTACATAAAATAATAAAACGATCTGCTAATTCTAACGATGATGATAGTGAAAAGAATATTGTTGATAACTTAGCAAATATTGCAGTGGCTAATTTAGATGACATAGATGAAGATGAAAATAAAAGGATTGTTTTGGAAGTTAAGAAGGTGAAAAAAGTGAAATTGGAGGGTACAGTTTATTACATGACACTTGAAGTGGGTGTAACAGCTTGCAAAGAAGACAAGTCGAAATTGCCACATGAAAACCTCCAGAGGGAAGCCCAAAATGGAGAAGATGATTGTGCTAATGATTTAATCAGAAAAGAAATCTGCAGTGTTAAAATTCACATCACCGATCATCTCACAAATCCAAAAATTCTGAAGTCTCAGTGTCACCATTCTGATGCTGATGAAAATGAGAGTTACCTTGGAAGCAATTTTAATATACCCACTAATGATCCTGTTGTGATTGAGCTTACACATAACACCTTGGGGTATTTGGACACCCATTCCAATACTGAAAATAGATTTGTGCCTGTAGAAATACTATCCGCAACAAAACAAGTAGTATCAGGCCTGTTGTATAATATCACTGCGAGAATCTCCGAATCGAATTGCATGAAGTTTGAGAACACACAATTAGAGAATTGTCAACCATTAAAAGAAGTCGAATCACGCATGTGTTCCATTTTAGTCTGGGAACAACCGTGGTTATTAGAAGCACGAGAAACAAATGTCACTTGCGGCAAAGAACGTCACACCTTCAAAACTTTTCCTCATCACATCTATAAGCGTCAAGTCCGCCCTGGTGGTATTCAAGATTTCTCAGTCGATGATCCAATTGTTAATCACTTGACTCAAAATGCCGTGGGTTATTTAGACAACCAATCAAGTCACGAAAATAAATATAAAATCGTCGAGGTTCTCTCGGCTTCGAAACAAGTAGTAAAGGGATACTTGTATCGCATTACAGCAAAAATTATACTATCGGACTGCCCAAAAACAGACAACAGTGATCCGCATGCCTGTGGTAATTTGAAGGAAGCTCAACCACGGAAATGTGAAATCGTCGTTTGGGATCAACCGTGGTTACCCAAAGGACGTGAAACTAATATAACATGTGAGGAAGAACACTACCATTTTGTGTCAAAGAGATCTGTGCAGTACGATGCACCCCACTTAATAGGCAAAGATGATGTCGATGTACAGTACAGTATGTTCCAACATTTCATACTTAAATACAACAAATACTACGAGACCGACGATGAAGAAAAGTATCGCTTCCAGGTCTTCCAGAAAAATATGAAGACGATAAGAGTACTCAATAAGTTTGAGAGGGGAACTGGCAAATATGGCATTACGAAATTCGCTGATTTAACCCGACAAGAATTCTCCAGGTTTTTGGGACTGCGACGTGATTTGGAGAATGAAAACGAAGTACCTTTTCCACTAGCCCAAATTCCAGATATAAAACTACCTGCGGAATTTGATTGGCGTAAAAATGGAACTGTTACTGAAGTGAAAGACCAGGGTGCTTGTGGTAGTTGTTGGGCGTTCAGTGTAACTGGAAATGTGGAAGGACAGTATGCTATTAAACATAAAAAATTACTGGAGTTTTCCGAGCAAGAACTCGTAGATTGTGATAAATATGATGAAGGGTGTGGAGGTGGCCTTATGGATAATGCATATCGGTAAGGAGTACGTACATTTCAAAATCTTTTAAAATGATTAGGTTCACTTTTTTTTAGTGCTATTGAACAGCTTGGTGGTTTAGAATTAGAGCAAGATTATCCGTACGATGCACAAAATGAAAAATGCCATTTCAACACGAGTTTATCAAGAGTACAATTAACAGGGGCATTGAATATTAGCCAGAACGAAACAGACATGGCTAAGTGGTTGGTCAAACATGGCCCAATTTCGATTGCAATAAACGCCAATGCGATGCAGTTTTATATGGGAGGTGTCTCACATCCATGGAAAGTTTTATGCAGTCCTAAAAGTCTGGATCATGGGGTTTTGATTGTTGGATACGGCACAGATAGTAAGCAAACTGAATAACCTGAAAATAAATACGTTGATGATTTTCTTTTCAGAATATCCACTTTTTAATAAAGTGCTTCCTTACTGGATAGTCAAGAATTCATGGGGTAAGAGTTGGGGTGAGCAGGGCTATTATAGAGTGTACCGTGGTGATGGTACCTGCGGATTGAATCAAACTCCATCTAGTGCCATTGTTGCTTAGAATGGTAGAGTATTTTGTAGCGTGATAATTTCTCATATTTAATGCTCTGTCGAAAAGAAATGTGATATTTAAGAACGAATTTAGAAACTCGGCTTTAGTAACGTTTTATTTAGAATCTCAGCTTTTTCTGACAATTTTTCAGGAACCTGTGAGAAGTTCTGTTTTATATTGTTTTTGCTTTTATATATATTTTATTAATAGTTTAATAGCGTAATTTAGAATGACGAATTTTGTTAACCTTAGATACGTATACGATTTTAACAAATGATTTTAACCAATTGTAGCTTGTACGTATTAATATTCACTTGTAAAGTCTTGAGTGATTGAAGGAAAGAAAAAGTAGGAAGAGTTTAAACAGGTTGAAAATAGGATGCACTTATTGTTACCAGTAATATATTACTTGTAAAAACATTTAAAGGAAATTTACTTTACTTACAACTATTTATTCGTTATTACATTGTTGATACTTGTACAATAAAGTGTTTCTAAATGAAATTTTTATAATTTTTAGATTGTGAACTTTCAAATCACTTTGAGTGAGTAGCAAAAACGAAAAAAGAGAATGCTTTTAATAATTTTGCATTTTAAGAAGCATGCATTTGAGAAGTCGTGCCTCATAAGCCACAGTTTGTTGTCCGTTGTGCTGGTCAATTTCATCTGAAAAAGGCGAATAAGCGATTGTTCTCACGTTTTTTCCATACACTAAAAAAATAACACAAATTAGTCTTTATGTAAACATTCGTAAGTGTACACTTACATTCGCAACTTTCTAAAAATGCTATGCACTCTTGAATGACAGAATCTCTTAAGACAATCATGTGCTTCACTGCATTTTCAATCAAATTTAAAAAGCATCTCTTTGTGTAATACCAAGTATCTGTGCCTAATTTTTTGTTGTAAGGCTCTAGGGATTTCATTATGCGAGATATCCCAAATTCATAATTCCCTTTTGCACAATATAATGTACTGTAAAATAAAATGATTACGCTCTTAAAAAAGTTAAAAGAAAGGAAACAAACCCAATGACCAGATTAACAATGCATAAATGAAAATATTTCTTATCAGGCTCTTCAAAAGCAAGCTGATCCTCTTCTTTCTCGATTTTTCGCATTAACTCTTCAGCCTCTTCGTTTTGCGATGTCATAATGTAAGAGACACATAAATTTGCTAGCACAATGGCACTCACACTTAGCAACTAAAAATTAAACCAATTAATTACAACTATGTAGTTGATAGGAAAATAGTCGTACATCTGCGTAATTCTTTTTAACAATCGGCTCATAAAATCCAGTGGCTTCTTTGAATTTATTTTCTTGCATAAATAACACGTGTGCAACATTCAATCGCCAAATGTCATTATCATTGCAAAACTCGACACTCTTCCTGAATATTTTTTCCACTTGGGCATAGTTTTCAATCTCCCAGTATATCTTGGCCTGTGCCATTAATACAGGAATATACCTCTGCAAGCAATCTTCATAATCCAGGACGGCTTTTTTAACAAGTTCTGTATCACCATTGGTTCGATGTTCTTGGACTTGTTTTGTGAGCTTCCGCAGAAGCTCCGTGTGGCGATTGGCAAGCTCATCGAGTTTCTGATAGGCTTCACTAGGGGATGTTTGCTGTGTGATTATAGCATCCAAAAAATCGTACAAGTACTAAAAAAATTGTTACAATTACTTCATGTCTTAATCTTGGAGAATATGTATTTACAGGTGTTAAGTATTTGTAAGTCAAATGTGCATTCTCAGCCAGAATATCTGCCGCTAAATCATAGCATTCATGCTGGCAATATAAAAGCAGCAAATTCGAAAATGTTTCCGGAGGAAACGGATTTTGTTGCAGTAAGAATTGAAGCTTTTCAAAACCTTCAGCTGGGTTTTGTTCTATGTTCATGAGGGCTTGATTGTGCAGAGTTACTGCATCTAATTCGTATTCTGCACGAGGTGGCATATCAGTTAAAGCTTCTCTAGCAGCTTCAACTATAAAAGATGATCATTTACATGAATATTCTACATACAATAAAATAACGCATACAATTTTTTAACTGATATTCAATAGCCGCTTTCAGATTAAAAGCCTCGGTCAATGCAGTCTCGTGCAAAGTCAATGTATTTCCAACTGAACGGACTTCGATACCTTCAGTTTGCATTCCTACACTTAATTCTGGGTGATCGCGAATGCCACGTTCTATAATATCAGCTGAAAACTCGCATTACAAACATTTTTAAAAAAATGTGTCTCATGTTACCACAGTATTTTAAAGCAGACCCGTACTCCTTCAACCTGTAATGACATAATGCTACGTTGTAACTGAGGTATGGCTTAAAGCCTGAACTTTGGAGTGATGCAAGAAATTTGTTTAAAGCTTCTTCATAGTTTTCTTCCTGAAAATATGAACTGTGTTTTTATGTCATTTACATGTTATAAAAGAAGAAAGTATGCCTTGTACAATAAACAGCCTAAATTGACTTCTGTGTCTGGGTCTTCAGCTGGGCAGGTATCAATCAGATTTTTGGCTGAAATCAAATCTTCCTGTCCGTATTTGATTGCGGCCTGAAGTTTAATAACCTGAAGATAAAATAATACTGAAATAAGTTTTAAACCATGATTGGTTTTTGAATTAATAGCAATAAATTTCTTAATTAAAACAGACTCTGTTGTAATAGAATCTACTGAGTACTAAATCATTAAGAAAGTAATTGCTATTTATTGATTTAAATTAATCAAAGATTATACAGTGTGGTGATAAAGTAACGCACCAAGCGAAAAAACTCCCTTAACGTTAACTTTTTCGAAAAATGCTCGGACAGGTCGACTTTATTTTTAAAATACAACCAATTCTAATTTTATGACAATTACCACTTTTGCGCTGTGACGTCATCGACACTTTTTTAAATGACAACCTATTTTTTTGAAAATGTCATTTGAAAGCATCCATTTTTCTGAGTACAAAAATGTTAATAAACCACTAGTTGCATAAGAAAATTTTGAAGAAAAAATTATTGAAAAATGGAAATCTTCAATCTTAATAAAATTTCAACCTAAAATAATACTTCCTTATAAAAATATTACAAAACAACTTAATAAAATTTTGTTTTGTAAGTCTTCCAAATTTTGAGGTCTGTTCACGTAAACTCGACCTTTTAGATAACAAAAAAAAAGAAATTAACAAAAAAACAAAATTAGGACGGAAATGAATAACATTAGCTGTGAAACCATCGCAAGACTCATTAACAGTGTTTACGCACGAGCTGGTCACTGTCAAGTGGTTGGCGGAGGATATTTTCAGCATTTATTGTAATTTTATTAAGTTGTTTTATTATGTTTTTATAAGAAAGTATTGTTTTAGGTTGAAATTTTATTAAGATTAAAAATCACATTTCCATTTTTCAATAATTTTTTTCTCCAAAATTTTCTTATGCAACTAGTGGTTCATTAACATTTTTGTACTCAGAAAAATGGATGCTTTCAAATGACATTTTCAAAAAAATAAAAAAGAGTCGATAACGTCACGGCGTAAAAATGGTAACTGACATAAAATTAAAATTGGTTGTAAAAGATGTCTTTTTTAAAAATAAAATCGACCTGTCCGAGTATTTTTCGAAAAAGTCAACACTAAGGGTGTTTTTTCGCTTGGTGCGTTACTTTATCACCACACTGTATGTATAGTTCATACTCCGGAGCGAAATTGCATAATTTAAATTGCTTTCAAGTCCTTTTCAAGCACTATTGTCACTTATTTCAACTATTCTCATTATTCTGTGGTAATGTAAAATCTTGTATTTATTTATAGAAATATGTATTATTGGTCTATGAATAAATTCATATAAAATTCCCAGTAGATCATTTTTTGACCAGTGCCAATTTTAATCAGGGAAAATAACAAGAATGAGAAATAAAATCCTGTGGATAACAATTATCACCAATTATTTTTATAATTAAGTGAATATGTATACACTGCGCCAATAAATTAGGGGAACACCAGAGAAACGCAACTAAAAACTGTAATATCGTTTTATTGCCTTAACATAATGAACTAATAGTATATTATTAGTATAGTAAAAAATCGATGAAAGTGAATTCCGTTTAGCAAAAAGGTGTTAAAAATAAAGTGAATTTTCAAAAGATTTTTCTTTATTTATTTAAAGCTACGAAACCACTCATATTTTTAATAAAGTACAAATTTTTAAATTTGAAAGGGATATGGTTTCAATAAAACTAATTTTGAATGTGAATTATCAACAAGTTTATAGTAAACATTTTGTGCTCAAATGTTTACTGCCTTCATATCAAATTTGAATTTATAAAAGTTTATATTAAGTTTATAAAATATTGTAACGTTTTTAAAGGTTCTATTATTTTTATTTTAATCAAAACACGAAATAGTTAATAATCTAATTTATTTAAAAGTAACACTAATTAACACTAACTTAAAAATAATTTATTTATAAATTAATAAGTAATTTATAACGCGACTTCAATTCTACACTGTCAACTCTGAATTTATTTCGAACTGTCCCCCGTTTGGCTGCGTGCATTTTTATATGCCGGGATTGTTTCTCGCGAACATTCTCGCTCGTTCGACAGAAAGTCTCGGATCATCGCTGACGTGATGTCGAAGCTTCTCGTCTAAGGCGCGTCGGTGTTGACGCATCAGACGGGCTGGGACCGCAATCGTCACACTGCCCCCTTCTTAAAAACGTTTCGTCTCGGAACGTTCCTTGTGATAGCCTTGAAGGAAAATGTCGAAATCGGCATGCTGGTCCCTCTTTACAACATCCGGTCTGGAAGAAATAGCAGTCTACGGTTTTCCTACTGCCAACAGCTGCCTGTGGGTGGTGACTGCAGACTAGAACTTCAATTCCCGTTCCGTTGAAGATGACTTCTATCATGCTGCGAACGACCCTCCAGTCCAGCCCATCTAGTCCGCAGCGTAACTTGGGAATGGCTAATTTCGTCTCCTTGCCTTCCACCAGCTGTCTCTTCAGGCTCCATAAAGCTCTCCAAATACTGCGATAGTCAGGCTTACCGCTTGATGTCTTCTTGGTGACTAAGTAGTACACATGTCGTCTTCGTTCCGCCTCCGTGTGGATGATCTGCAGGCTCTTGCCCACCATGGGGTGCTGTCTTAGGAGTTCCTCGACCTGACCAAATTTCTTCCGGAAGACTTGGGCTATCCCCTTGGACATCCTTAGGTCTTCTGCCACACAGTGGGCCAGACTGTACTCTGGTGACACTTGAAAAAGGTCTTGCTGTCTCTCTGTGGTCACTCCGAATCGCGCCTTACTTCCTGTGGCGTGATGAAACATGAAGGTTTCGAAGTTTACTTCGGAACCTTGCGTCCGTTGTACTGTCCCCTCATTTTCTTCTCCGTTGTAAGGAGCCATTCGGTTGAAGTGGATAACTTTGGGTTTGCCATGCGGAACCTTCCTGATGCGGTAGATGACATCGTTAATCCGTTTCATCACTCTATAAGGACCTTCCCAAGATGTCTGCAATTTTGGGGACAGACCTCTACGTCTTTGAGGATTGTAAAGCCAAACCAGTGCTCCAGGTTGATATCCCCCATTCTGAGCATTGATGTCATAATGCTCCTTCATTCGGTCGCTGGCCGTCTGTATATTGTGACGCACTTGATTGTGAATGTCGTCCATTTTCCTGCGTAGGCCGCTAACGTAGTTCTCGTCGGCAGGGACCTCACCGGGCTTCACGCCGAACTTCAAGTCGCAGGGCAGCCTTGGCTCTCGCCCAAATACCACTTTCGCTGGTGTCTCTCCTGTTGTCTCATGAACGGACGAACGGTATGCCAGTAGAAAAAGGGGAATGTACGTGTCCCAGTCTCTCTGATGATCGGAGACGACTTTGGACAAATGTCGGTTGATGGTTCTGTTGAATCTTTCCACCATTCCATCCGACTGCGGGTGAAGTGCAGTGGTTCTAGTTTTCCGGACGCCGAGCAGAATACACACGTTCTTGAATAAAGCCGATTCAAAGTTCCTCCCTTGATCTGAATGCAGCTCCATGGGCGTGCCATACCGACTGATCCATTCTCGGACAAGGACTTCAGCAATAGTTATCGCCTCTTGGTTTGGTAGGGCGTATGCTTCAACCCACTTACTAAAGTAGTCCATCACCACGACGATGTACTTATTACCACTATTCGTTTGTGGAAATAGGCCGGCTACATCTATGGCAACTCTCTCAAAAGGACTTCCCACGTTATACTGTTTCATAGGAACCTTGCCTCGTCTGTGGGGGCCGTTACTAGCTGCGCAGACTACGCACTTCCTACACCAGTCCTCTACATCTTCCTTGCAGTTCACCCAGTAGAATCGCTCGCGCACCTTTTCCATAGTCTTCTTGATTCCCAGATGTCCTCCCGAAGTTCCATCGTGAAGTTCCCTCAGAACTTCCGGCACCCTATTCTTGGGGATCAGTAACTGTGTCTTCTGTTCCGTGCCTTCCTGGTTCTCGATGGTTCGTTTCAGAAGACCATGATCCAGCACTATGGAGTCCCACTGCGCCCAGTACGATTTCACGGATGGTGCACATGGTGCTATCTCTTCCCAAGTAGGCCTTGCCTCCCTACTTTTCCATTCCAGCACCAATTTCAAATCCTGATCGTTCTCCTGGTCTCGTCGCAATTCTTCACCTTGCCATTTGTCGTCTACGATGGCCGTCTAGCAATTCCCTTCTAGTGACGCAATAATTTCGTTCCGGCTTTGACAGGACTTTACTGAAGTAGCCAATCACCTTCTCCTGCCCTTCTTGTATCTGGGACAGTACGCCACCGATACCAACATTGCTAGCGTCAGTGTCCACGATGAACTTGCCTTCTGGGAGAGGGTAACTTAGAATAGGAGCACTTATCAAGTACTGTTTGAGTTGTTCAAAACTAATTTGGCAATGTTGGTCTCATTCAAACGGACGACCTTCTTCGGTGAGTTTTGTCAACGGCTTAGCGATGTCCGCAAATCCGGGAACATAGCGCCGATAGTAAGTGCATAGGCCTAGAAAACTCCTTATCTGGTGTTTATTCTTGGGAGTTGGCCAGTCCTTCACGACCTGAATCTTCACTGGGTCCACGGCGATTCCATTCCCATTAACAATATGGCCTAGATAATTCACTTCCTTCTGGAACAGGTGGCACTTCTTGAGACTAAGCTTTAGTCCAGCTCCGCGAAGCCGCTGGAACACTCCTTCCAGGTTCTTCAGATGGTCGTCGAAAGTTTTCCCCACCACAATTATGTCGTCCAGGTATACCATGCACGTTGTCCAGGACAGATCCTTCAGAACCGTCTCCATCAGCCTCTCGAATGTCGCTGGGGCATTACAGAAGCCGAACGGCATCACCGTGAATTGCCATAGACCCATACCAAGGGAAAACGCCGTTTCTTCTCGATCTTCGGGCGCTAGTTCCACTTGCCAATAACCACTCTTTAGATCCAAGGTTGAGAAGATCTTTGAACCGGCCAGGGTGTCCAGGGTGTCATCAATTCGTGGCAGAGGATAGCTGTCCTTTTTAGTGACGTTGTTGAGCAATCGATAGTCTACGCAGAATCGTGTGGATCCATCCTTCTTCTTCACAAGCACTACCGGTGACGCCCATGGGCTGCTGGATGGCTCAATCACATTGTCTTTTTCCATCTCGTGAGTAATGCGTTCTGCTTCTTCACGCTTCGCCAATGGTAACCTCCTTGGAGCTTGACGGATGGGTCTTTCTTCTCCTGTCTCTATCTTGTGTTTGACGATGTCGGTTCTTCCCTTAGGTCCATTTTCTACCTCGAACACATCTTGATAGCGACATATCAGGTCCTTCGCTTTTGTCTTTTGTTCTGGAGTCAATTCCTGGGCTGTTGACATGACCATTTCCAACAACTTCTTCGGGACCTTCCTCTCTTGCACATTTGCTTCTAGTTGGCGGGAGATCGAGGATACCATGGCACAGCTTCCCAAGACCGTACCTTTCTTGATGTTGACGGGGAAACAGTTCACATTCATTAGGCGGACTGGTATCTCCTTCCTCGCTGTCAACAACATTTTTCCAACGAGAACTTCTTTTCCAATCTTCTGATCGTCAGTGTTAGGTTCGACCATAATGACTTGCCCATCTTGGAAAGCGCCGTTCAGGTTTGCATCGACTATAACCTCGGTTCTGCTAGGCAATACGACATCTTCTGCGAGAACAACTCGAGCGGCCACGTCCTCTCGTTGATGTAGAATCAACTCCTCGTTGTTAACCGCCATCACGCCACGCTTCAGATCCAATTGGAATCCATGAGCACACATGACGTCCATGCCCAGAATCGCTTCGTCCTCTATTTCTGCTACCAGCGCACGATGTTTGATGGGGGTCGATCCAATGGTAATGGTCACCTCTACTTCACCATGGACAGTGGCTGATGTTCCGGTTGCCGTCCTCAGTCTCCACTTAGTCGGCTCGGTGCGTTTTGATGACTTGATCACATCGGGCCTCAGGATAGTCTTCGTCGCACCCGTATCCAGTAGCATGGTGTGAGGGATGTCATCAATGGTGGCATCCACGAAGACACTGCTGGTTAATCGCCGCAGGGCTATTACTTTCGTGGCCTTTGTCTTTGGAGGCCTTTGAATACACGTCGACGTTTGTCCATCTGCAGCGACCAGAGTTAGTTTCCCCTGTGGCTTCCTTCGTGGAGAATCCTGCCTGGCCTTGGGACACCGCCTGCGATCATGTCCCTCTTCCTGGCAATTCCAACACACCAGAGGATTCTTCTGCCTCAAGACTTGTTCCACAATGCGGCGAACATCCTCCGTGGTGGTATAGTCCTTGGGCCGCTCCTCTGCAGCAGATCGCACCTGGATGCTGGCGAGTTCTTCTTCTTGGGAGTCCATGGCAGCTCGTACGTTGACGTGTCCTCTTGAAACTCGCTTCGCCGCCTCGTATTCCAAGGCGTAGGCCAATGCGTTCTTGGATGTCTTAGGGTGGGCCATTCTCAATGCCTGCTGATTGTCCGGATCACGGATCCCAACCACGAAGGTCTGCAGCGTCAAACATTGCAGCAAATCATCAGGAGCTGCAGGATATGCCAACCGGGCTAGGCGCGCTACATCAGCCTCGAATTCCTGAAGACTCTCTCCGGATTTCTGGTAACGGTTTCTCAGCTGCGCATGGTACACGTCGGTCAGATGCGCCTGGCCGTAACGCATCTCCAGCCGGTTCACCAGCTTGTTGAAGTCTTCTTGTTCCTCTAGCGGCATCATTTGTAGCACATCGATAGCGTCACCCCTCAAGGCCACAATTAACGAAGTGGCTTTTTCACTGGCCGTCCATCCGTTCGCTTTTGCTGCAGCTTCAAACTGTTTGAAGTAGTTGGGCCAAGAAGACTTCCCATCGAACGTCGGTGGTTTTATTTTCAATTTAGAAATTTCCGCTGGTCCTACCACAGTTTGGGTCTCATTATTTTCTGGTAATTCTGCTGGTGATGGATCCCCGAACATTCGCAACCCTGCCATGATTTGCTCGAGATTCTTAATTTTGTTATCCTGCTGGAATAGTATTTCTTCCACATTTTCCTGCAGATTCCTTGTCTCTTCTGATATTTTTACTACTAGTTTATCTTCAAGCCCTTTTGACTGCTCTAGAAATTCATCCTCAAATTATCACACTGTTCTTGTAATTTAGTTTCCAGATTTCTCGACTGTTGTATTAATTTATCTTCAAGTTTCTCTTCTAAAATTTTCACATTTTCTTCCGTGTTTTTAGAATATTCCATTAATTTACTTAGGTCGTCTTTCAAATTTCCAAGATCGTCTTTCAAATTTCCGGATTGTTCTCGAAACTTCTCATCTAAATTTCTGGACTGTTCCAGTAATTTATTTTGTAATTCATCTTTGAAATTTCCAGATTGTTCTTTAATTTAGCTTCTAAATTTCCAGATTGTTCCTTTAATTTATCCTCTAATATCTTACTTAAATCTGCAGGGCCGCCCGAGATTTCAAAAAGAAAAGCTTCTGGATCCTCCCCTGCTTCTAGTAGCGCTTGGTGTAGTCTCTCTTGCAAAATCGATTTCTTTCCGGAGATTTCCAATTCGCGCTCTTCTAATTCGGCTTTTAATTCGGTCACTTTTAACTCTTTTAACAACACTTTCTTTGAAGCCATTGTTTTTTTTTCGACACTGCACTTTGTTTAATAATTCAATTTAATTTTAATTGTTTATTTATTTTCACGAACCTCACACCTGGCACCAATGTAACGTTTTTAAAGGTTCTATTATTTTTATTTTAATCAAAAGTTATTTTTAAGCTGGTAGATACACTCTGTATAACTGAATTTCTTTCTCCTATGACATTTTTTTCAATTATTCTTTCAAGTCCATCGTTATTAGAACCAGCATTGAGTTCTCCAAGTAAAAAACCGCACGGTATTACAGCGGATACGAAACTTGCTGATTTGGTTCTTTTTAGGAAGTCACCTTTGTAGAAAGGTATGTCAGTTTGACGTTAACTTTTAATGTGATATTTTTTACATGCTATGCAGTAGTGTTGTAAATACTCGGATGATTTTGATATTCGAATACTGCGCATACGAATGAACGAAATACTCGGTTTGTTCGAATTCGAATTCGAATACAACTGCGAAAATTAATTCGAATGCGCATTTGAATGAAAAAGATAATCGGAATCATCCGCATTCGAACACGAAATCCTCGGATCAGACGAATTCGAATGCAACATCGAGAGAGGGGGATATGAATACACGTCGCACAGTTCAATTGGAAGGGAAGAAATTGTAAACTAAAATAATATCATTTAATTGAGTCATTACTTATTTTTAATATTTCACAAACAATTATTATCCACACACAGGAAAAATCACATAACATCAGGTCTGTAGAAACCACCAATTTGTAAAACGAAATAATATACATTATAAATTTCTTTACTTTTATCTGTAGGAAATTTTAAATAATTATTGTTATACCACGTGTAATTATTAGAGGCCGCTAATTCAAACAGAATATATTTTGAATAACTAATTGCAAATTTATGTAACATTTACAAATAAAATTTGGCTACTCAGCTTATTGAAAACAAACTATTAGATAACTTGGTTACATACAACGTTCTATTTACCTCTATCAGTAATAATATGGCGTAACTTTGAAATTTGACATAATGACATAATTCTACAATTGCAGAAATTTTCTTCGAAAATTTATGTAATTTATGCATAAAACATTTTATTTTCGCCTACTAAACATATGACTTGAAAGCTAGGCACATTCCAGATGGGCATGGGCGTCCTATGATTTATAAATTTTTTAATTGGTATATTGCACTATTATTTTATGTTTAACTTATACACAGTATTAATATTACTGCTTTCCCATAATAGCTTCCTTTTACTATAAATTTGAATACAAAAGATGCCATACAATACCAATGAATTAACTTATCTTAAAATGTAAAACGATTTAACAATCGGGTGACGCTCATGCAATCTGTTGCGAACTGATTTCTTTTTTTGCGTCGAGGATTAGAACAATCGCACTGCAATATGTCACCTATATTTCATTTAATTGGGGGTCTCACTTCCACTGGTCTGTATTAGTCATTTTTTTCTCGTAATCGTTATCTCGTAGTTGAGACTAGTATTTATAAAAGTCGGCAAAAATTCAACCGCAAACATGTATTTTATTAAATTTAACGTGTGCACTCCATTGCCGCATCTTCGCAAAAAATCAAAAACCTTTTAAAGTTGTCAGAACCGTTCCGAGATGTGCGGATATGTATCTTCGATTTTTTCGAATAAATCAATAAAAAGTACAGCAATAAGAAATTTCATTATATTGTTCCTTATTTTTTTATTAGGACTATCGCAGAAATATAAAAACCGGTTTGTGCGCGGTTCTTTTAATGCGTAGACAAACTTATTCAAAATTTGCGATCTCTTGCTGCTGCTGCGTTTAGTTACTATGATTACATTGCTATGGAAATGACTACAAACTGAATTAAAAGTATCATTTACATTAGTAAAAATACGTTAAAATCACTGCTAAGACTTATCCTCATTTTTTCTGTCGTCGTTGGTACATATATTCAAAACTGCACGTGGTGCTAGCATATTGAAATTTTGTAAGTTTATTGCTGATCGGTTTAATATATTATTTATACGTGTTCATTTTGAGCGTAAACCACCAATCCTTTTTGCCACTAATCTACAGATCTATTCATGAACATAGAACATTCACAAAATTACAAAACAGTTTCTAAATCACAAAAACAACTGACGGTATGTTATTTTTACTTGGAAAAGTGACTGGAATTAATGTAATAAACGATCTTAAATAATTGTTTTACTTGTTTATTTACTAAGGGAAAAGCATTCGGAAGAATTCATCTAGGTAACCGAATACTCGGTTAATTCATCCGAATATCCAAGTACTCCGTTTCAAGGGGAATTTAATTCGAATTCGCTTCCGAATTCATACGAGAGAAAATAATCGGATTAATTTTAATCCGAATATCCGTGTACTCAGTTCCAACGAATATTTTAATTCGAATTATTTACATCACTACTATGCAGTAATAAACGATGGGACAAATTGAAATGAAGAAACCACTTCGTTATTTAGTTTTTCGAAAGGTAATAATCCTATTATGGCAAACTTTACCATATGAGCTTATCCAAAATATTTTCAATCAATCAACATATTAATCTGTGCAATCTTTATGAAGCAAGCCTAGAATAAACAGTATTATTCTTTCATCTAAAGAAGCAAGTGAACTGAAACAAAATATGTTTGTATCCATATTTTTTATTTATAAAAATGTTTCAACGACGAAAGTTGTAAAATTTTTGTTCCCGAGTTTAAATTCAAACGAGCTTCGATTAAGTCAAAATTTCAAGTTAAAACTGCAATGGCCCCTCATCCAAATCGCAACACTGTGAAAACTGCAAACCTTGTCATGGCGGCAATCGGCGACTTAGAAAATTCGCGAGGACTAACAGTAGAAGAGATATCAGACCACATCGAGAACGAATTCGCCGTGCCGAATACCGAATTCTGCAAGTACCTGACCAAAGCGATCGATAAGGGTGTCGCCTTCGGAGCAATCAGGAAAAATGAAGGGTCGTTACTTTTTCGGGGAAGCTGTAGATAAGATCAGGACTCACAGAAGACGTAGAAAACGTGTAGGCAGCGGAAGGAGAAGAAAATCGCGTAATGGCAAAGGGGAGAGAAGGAAACGAAGGAGAAGAACGAGGCAGCAGCGTACTGCATTTATTTCCGATTAAAAAAAATTGTGGTGTATTTTAGTTAATAAATGTTTTTCACAATAAATGAACCGTCAATAATTGGTATAGGGAAGTGTATAGGTAATTGAAAAATACTTTTATGGAGCATCTAACAACGATATAAAAATGAAACCGTTCCATTTAAAAAACAAAAGTTATTGCCTTTCAACTGTTGTCGAAATGGAAATAGTTTTACTGAATCCCTGTACAATGAAAAGTAAATTTTGTTACTGCGGTAGATACCTTCCACTTAGCTCGCAACAACACCACAATATCTGCTTTCTAACATTCTTCGTTATTGAGATATTAATTACATCGGACAAATATATAAATATAAGACTTAGGTATAGGGAACCCTTATCAAACTTAGCCTAAAATAACCTGCCAAGCTCAAATTCGTAATAAAATATAGGGTGTTCAATTTAAAATAACGAAGTAACACATCGTACAGCCAAACTGGGACATCCTGTATATTCGAAAATAATTTTAAATTATGCGGAGCTTGAAAGGATGATACTTCTGTATAAAACATTTTTTCATATTTTCAATAGAAACGGCGTAAATGAGGAAACCCGGTTAAATGCCGCACACTGTATACTGGTTTCACTCATATTTTCATTAAAAAAATTATTCTTGGAAAATTCGTTAAAAATTTACAAATTTTGAACATATACAGGCTGATTGATTATAAAGGCCCCAAGCTGTAACTCATTTACATTTGTTCAAACACCCAATAAACTATATACCGGGTGTCCCATGCCATATGCTTTTTTGTCTACACTGTACATAGGAGTGATGACGTCATCGATACTTTTTTGCATCATACCGTTTTTTTGCGAAATATAGAAAATTCTTTTCTGATTTAAATGTAGACTACTTGTTAATAACACTCAGTAACTGAAACATATTTAATTTAGTGTAGATGTGGTAGAATTTTGAAATGAATAGGAAAATTTAATTTGACCATTGTTTATTGTGTAACATTGTGAATTAGTCCTAGCAATTTCAGTTTAACTTTAAGTCAAAAATATAAACCCTTAACAACAATTGTACAACTGGGCATTAATAATAAAACCGTTATTATATTTAAGGCCCAGTTGTACAATTCCACCTTAACTTTAAGCTAAAGCTGTCCACTCTGTGAACATATGCACTTGTGTTTGGTGATATGCACTTTTTACATTGATCGATTTAACATTCACTGATGTAATAATCACTTATAATACCACGAGGGGTAAACCGCTGAGGAATTTTGGTATACACATTCAAGGAATTACTGAATTATTGGGTATTACTAGGATAATAGTGGGTTGGTATTACTTAGATGAAGTACTAAGATATATATAAGTAATATAAAAACTCCAAAGAAATATGAAGAATCAGTAGGTACTACAGGAAATTCTGTAGGTAGTGCAAGGAAATAAAGATTTCTCAAAAAAACTCCAAATTCTTTCAAATGTATCCAGGAATTACTGAGTTATATACCCAGGAATTATTATGCAAAAATAAAGAAGTAGTGTATAAGATTTAAGCCAACGGTTTACCCCTCATAATACTACGAGTAGTCCAAGTTATGTCGAATATTTTTGTGGTGCTCTCATGAATGTCTCTCATGCCTTGCATTTGTATTCGCAAGCATGAGAAACATGAGTGAGACCACCACAAAAATATTCTATCACAAAATCTTTTAAATGGACACTAAATATGCGCACTAACACTTTACGTTTCGATTGGTATTCGAGCAAATCGAACCAAATCAATGATTAAAATAAAATATTTCAAAAGCTAGTTCGCAAATCTGCATTACACATGATTTCATTTTCATAGCAACCGATAAATCTGTTATTTGAATTTTTTTCTGAAAGCAGTTTAAAATACTCACTTCAACCATTAGTGGAACACCCAGTTATATTTTCACTAGTGAAATACTCGGGGGAATTTGCTGTTGCTAGGCTATGAAAGTAAATATCTGCTATTTTATTGGTTAATCGTTGAAAAATGACAGGTGAATTGATCTATATAGTCATTGTTATTGTTATGGGTAAGCTTCAGCGTAAATTTAAACTAGGCCAACTGGGTCTAAGTCTCATCTGTGGTCTCATGTTCATTGGCACACTAGGTCCAAAAATATTAACATGTAACATATTTTGTAATAAATGTTTAAGGGGTCCTAACTAAACTTTACATAAAAAAAAATGGAATGCAGTGGTCCAGAGTCCTACATTAGCCTTATTTTGAACAAAAATAAAACATTGTTTATTATTACTTACTTGATTTTTGTATTCTTCGTTAGTTATTTCTTCAGTTACATTAAAAGCTTCATCATATAAGCACGACTGATACAAAGCCTGAGCATGATACAATTTATAATCAGCATTATCTGGTAACATAACAGTGAGTTGCTCGTAATAGCTGGCTGCATTTGCAAAATCCTGAACATAAAAGTAACAATAAGCCAACAGCGATAGTCCTGCTCTGTTCGAGCTTGATTCTGGAATACCGTGCAAGACCTTAATAGCATCTTGGTATCGTCCTTCTTTAATCTGGTAAGAAGTAACAAAGTAAATAACTCAAAATAAAATAAATTGTAATTGTTAATTACCATTGTGTAAATAGTTCTTGTGAAATCACCATCGTTTATTACAATATTTGTTGAAAACATGTTCAAACTCCTCGTGTGTACAGTGTACACTTTTCAAAAGGTGTTATGGCAACTAGTAATAAAAAAAGTAATTAATTAAATATTCTCGATTAAAATCCGTTGAACACTAATTGTGCTAATATACAATTATTGTTTAGAAAGCAACAATTATAAATTTGTTCCATCGTCTTTATTAGAAATAAATTGTTGATAAACTCATTTCTGTTGCCATGGTAACATGCAATCAAACAAAAACACAGATTTATCAAGTAGCCAGATTCCCTGTAGAGAAAGAGGAATTGATATTTAGGCTGCATTTAGTTGATAGACGAGCCGTCAAAGGTCAGAATATCTTCATCTCGTGTTATTACATGAGGTTAAAAGAAGATGCAAATACACTGAGTGCGACCGGTGCAAGTGAATCGAAAACGCTATTAGTTGTCGCTTTGATCAAATTTGCGCTTGCTTTAAATATGTAAGAAAGAGATAGGAAGAAAGGATAAAATAAGTTCACCTGTCAGTGCTGTTAGCATCGCTACGTCGGTAAGTTTTAAACGCAATATTTATTTATATTAGTAATAAACACTTCTATGTGTTATGCTAATAATAATAGGAGTTTAATATATTAATGAAGTAAAGTATTATTTTTACTAATATTCATACAACATATTGTTTTTTAGTATAACTAATACAATTATTGTAAAAAATGAGGATACAACAAGATCACTGGGCACATCTACTTGATTTTTGTGAAGGGCATCCAGAAATCATTACAAACAAATTTACAGGGCCAAATGGAAGAAATCAACAACAAAAATTGTGGTAACAATTAACTTGTATGCTCAATTCATTGGGGTATGGTGAAAAAACAGAAATAGAATGGAAGAAGGTAATAAATTTTTAATTAAAAAAATGTAATATGCATTATAAATTATACCATAAGCATTAGTAATAATCATTTATTATTTTAATTAATTAATTTATTTATTATTATTATTATTATTATTTATATTTATTAGACTTTAACGGACTGGAAATCAAAAACTAAAGCGAAAGCTGGAGCTATAAAAATTGACCAGAAAGAAACTGGTGGTGGTGAGGGGGCACATATTGTACTTACCAGTAATGAGGAACGCTTACTCAAATTAATGGGTAAAACAGCCATTGAGGGTAATGAAGGAGTACCTGAATTAGGTATTAAAAAAAGTGATGCAAATGTGAGTTAATAGTTATTACTTATCTTATTATAGGATAAGGGCATTACTAACATACGAATGCAGTGAGTTGCTTGGCGAGGGTGCTAGCCCGAGTCGGGTAAGAGCATGAGTATATTAATAAGCCTTATCACAGGTGTTAAGATACAACTTTTTATCTATGACTGCCTAGAATTGAAGAAAACTTTATTATTTCATAAGTTGGAATAGTTTTCTGACACACCATAAAATTTTGAAATCAGTGTAGCCTAATGTTCGAGGACATTGCAACCAGGCAAATTGTAAATCAACAATGTATTAATATTGAGTTTTTATAATTTCCCTTTGTTTTGTGGTAAAAATATTGGGGAAACAAGTACCTAAATAAGTTTATAAATAATTATTCTCAACTCTTAGAGTAAGGTAAGAGTGATACCTAGGCGAACCTCAAGCGTTCAAAAATGAATTAAAGGAAACTCCCTAACCGTTCAAATTCGGGCGCACACTTTGAGTGCACTCCTCGTCCCTCGGTCACGACAGGGGAAAAATTTACCGTCATGCGCAATGTGAAGCAAGCGTGCGAAAATCAGTTTCAATTAGCTAATTTCTTATTATTAAATCCGCTGTAAATTCTGTTAAGTAATGAAAATATTTTATTAACCGTTAAATACTAAAATCACTGACAGTGATGACTGATAATATGTCCATTTAACTTTAAATTATCCTCACATGACACACCACATGCACCCCAAGCGTTCATATACGGTGTGCACTCCACTATGAAACGTCACAACACCTCGCCGAGTCACACCTCACGCCGGGGTGTTCATTTTTGAACGCAACCCTGTAGTTGTGAACATAGTCACAATTTGTTCAAATTTTTCGACGAATTTTTTAAGATGTCAGGGAATAAATGTAGTTATTTTATGTGCGGAAAGAGCCTGAGAAAGAACCCTGGACTTAGAAAATTTATGTTACCCATTCATGACGACGTACGTTGTAAAAAGTGGATTATAAATTCAGGTTAATGAACATTGCTGCTAACAAGGGAAAGTTCCCAACCCGAAAATTAAAAAAAAAATTGGAACTTTGTGGGTTAGTAGTTCACCCTAAAAAGCTTTAAGTGGGCAAAACACCCTTTGAATTTCTGCGATTTTCGGTTTTTTGTGAATGCGATCGAAAATGATTGAGCGTCCTTCAAAAATACGTACTAATTTCGATATGAAAAACTTGTAGAAAACTCAATCAATAAACAAATCATGCAAATATACGAACGCTATTGATTGTCACCCGACCTTGAGTATTCAAAAACGCGAAAATTCTCTAGGCCGAAGATAGTTTTGATCACCTTCGGGTATTTATTTTCGCTCAATTATTTTCGATCGCATTGTGTATATACATATATGTATACATATGCAATGTGTTTCATTTCTCATCTACACACCCCTGTAGTTTTTATATTTATTAACGGATCGATTTTAAATTTTCGCCAGATGAACATCCTCTTAAAACACACATTTTTCAAATTTGAAACCTTTTGTATTGCAAGCCATGACCTACTGCGATTTAATAGAAAGTCGAAAAAATTAAGAAAACATAGTAGGCCTTGTTTGATCAAAAAAAAGTTATTAGAAAAAGTTGTTTAGAATTACGAAATAACCTCAATTACCAAATTTGGTTGAAAAATTTTAATTTTTAATTATTAAAAAAATAGAATTTCAATATTGTGACGATTGGGTCCCAGCCCGTCTGATGCGTCAACACCGACGCGCCTTAGACGAGAAGCTTCGACATCACGTCAGCGATGATCCGAGACTTTCTGTCGAACGAGCGAGAATGTTCGCGAGAAACAACCCCGGCATATAAAAATGCACGCAGCCAAACGGGGGACAGTTCGAAATTAAAATTCAGAGTTGACAGTGCAGAATTGAAGTCACGTTATAAATATTCGCTCGGCTGTTAACATAAATTACTTATTAGATTATAAATAAATTATTGTTTAAGTTAGTGTTAATTAGTGTTACTTTTAAATAAATTAGATTATTAACTATTTCGTGTTTTGATTAAAATTAAAATAATAGAACCTTTAAAATCGTTACATTGGTGTCAGGTGCGAGGTTCGTGAAAATAAATAAACAATTAAAATTAAATTGAATTTAAACAAATTATTAAACAAAGATCAGTGTCGAAAACAAAAACAATGGCTTCAAGGAAAGTGTTGTTAAAAGTGACCGAATTAAAAGCTGAATTAGAAGAGCGCGAATTGGAAATTTCCGGAAAGAAATCTATTTTGCAACAAAGACTTCACCAAGCGCTACTAGAAACAGGAGAGGACCCGGAAACCTTTCTTTTTGAAATCTCGGGCGGCCCTGCAGATTTAAGTAAGAAATTAGAAGCTAAATTAAAGGAACAATCTGGAAACTTCAAAGATGAATTGCAAAATAAATTGATGGAACAATCCAGAAGTTTCAAAGATGAATTGCAAAATAAATTGTTGGAACAATCCGGAAATTTAAAAGACGATCTAGACAAATTAATGGAATACTCTAGAAACACGGAAGAGAACGTGAAAATTTTAGAAAATAAATTGATACAACAGTCGAAAAATCTGGAAACTAAATTACAAGAACAGTCTGATAATTTGAAGGATGAATTTCTAGAGCAATCAAAAGGGCTCGAAGATAAACTAGTTGTAAAAATATCAGAAGAAACAAGGAATCTGCAAGAAAATGTTGAAGAAATACTATTCCAGCAGGATAACAAAATTAAGAATCTCGAGCAAATCATGGCAGGGTTGCGAATGCTCCGGGATCCATCACCAGCAGAAATACCAGAAAATAATGAGACCCAAACTGTGGTAGGACCAGCGGAAATTTCTAAATTGAAAATAAAACCACTGACGTTCGATGGGAAGTCTTCTTGGCCTACTTCAAACAGTTTGAAGCTGCAGCAAAAGCGAACGGATGGACGGCCAGTGAAAAAGCCACTTCGTTAATTGTGGCCTTGAGGGGGGACGCTATCGATGTGCTACAAATGATGCCGCTAGAGGAACAAGAAGACTTCAACAAGCTGGTGAACCGGCTGGAGATGCGTTACGGCCAGGCGCATCTGACCGACGTGTACCATGCGCAGCTGGCGTGGCGAAGCGTGGCGTGATGGCGGTTAACAACGAGGAGTTGGTTCTACATCAACGAGAGGACGTAGCCGCTCGAGTTGTTCTCGCAGAAGATGTCGTATTGCCTAGCAGAACCGAGGTTATAGTCGACGCAAACCTGAACGGCGCTTTCCAAGATGGGCAAGTCATTATGGTCGAACCTAACACTGACGATCAGAAGATTGGAAAAGGAGTTCTCGTTGGAAAAATGTTGTTGACAGCAAAGAAGGAAATACCAGTCCGCCTAATGAATGTGAACTGTTTCCCCGTCAACATCAAGAAAGGTACGGTCATGGGAAGCTGTGCCATGGTATCCTCGATCTCCCGCCAACTAGAAGCAAATGTGCAAGAGAGGAAGGTCCCGAAGAAGTTGTTGGAAATGGTCATGTCGACGACCCAGGAATTGACTCCAGAACAAAAGACAAAAGCGAAGAACCTGATATGTCGCTATCAAGATGTGTTCGAGGTAGACAATGGACCTAAGGGAAGAACCGACATCGTCAAACACAAGATAGAGACAGGAGAAGAAAGGCCCATCCGTCAAGCTCCAAGGAGGTTACCATTGGCGAAGCGTGAGGAAGCAGAACGCATTATTCGTGAGATGGAAAAGGACAATGTAATTGAGCCATCGAGCAGCCCATGGGCGTCACCGGTAGTGCTTGTGAAGAAAAAGGATGGATCCACACGGTTCTGCGTAGACTATCGATTGCTCAACGTCACCAAAAAGGATAGCTATCCTCTGCCACGGATTGATGACACCCTGGACACCCTGGCCGGTTCAAAGATCTTCTCGACCTTGGATCTAAAGAGTGGTTATTAGCAAGTGGAACTAGCGCCCGAAGATCGAGAAAAAACGGCGTTTTCCCTTGGTATGGGTCTATGGCAATTCACGGTGATGCCGTTCGGGTTATGTAATGCACCAGCGACATTCGAGAGGCTGATGGAGACGGTTCTGAAGGGTCTGTCCTGGACAACGTGCATGGTATACCTGGACGACATAATTGTGGTGGGGAAAACTTTCGACGACCACCTGAAGAATCTGGAAGGAGTGTTCCAGCGGCTTCGCGGAGCTGGACTAAAGCTTAGTCTCAAGAAGTGCCACCTGTTCCAGAAGGAAGTGAATTATCTAGGCCATATTGTTAATGGGAATGGAATCGCCGTGGACCCAGTAAAGATTCAGGTCGTGAAGGACTGGCCAACTCCCAAGAATAAACACCAGATAAGGTGTTTCCTAGGCCTATGCACTTACTATCGTCGCTATGTTCCCGGATTTGCGGACATCGCTAAACCGTTGACAAAACTCACTGAAGAAGGTCGTCCGTTTGAATGGGACCAACATTGCCAAATTAGTTTCGAACAACTAAAACAGTACTTGATAAGTGCTCCTATTCTAAGTTACCCTCTCCCAGAAGGCAAGTTCATCGTGGACACTGACGCTAGCAATGTTGGTATCGGTGGCGTACTGTCCCAGATCCAAGAAGGGCAAGAGATGGTGATTGGCTACTTCAGTAAAGTCCTGTCAAAGCCGGAACGAAATTATTGCGTCACTAGAAGGGAATTGCTAGCCGTGGTAAAGTCCATAGAACATTTCTACAAGTACTTATATGGCAGACACTTTCTCCTGAGGACGGACCATGCCGCTTTAAAATGGCTCCTCCGATTCAAGAATCCTGAAGGACAAGTCGCATGATGGATCGAACGACTTCAGGAATACGATTTTGAAATCCAGCATCGGGCCGGAACTAGCCACAGAAATGCCGATGCTTTGTCGAGAAGACCTTGTGCCGAAGACTGTAAGTACTGTAGTCGGCTGGAGGAGAAAGTGGCCACGACTGCGAGGACGGCCATCGTAGACGACAAATGGCAAGGTGAAGAATTGCGACGAGACCAGGAAAACGATCAGGATTTGAAAATGGTGCTGGAATGGAAAAGTAGGGAGGCAAGGCCTACTTGGGAAGAGATAGCACCGTGTGCACCATCCGTGAAATCGTACTGGGCGCAGTGGGACTCCATAGTGCTGGATCATGGTCTTCTGAAACGAACCATCGAGAACCAGGAAGGCACGGAACAGAAGACACAGTTATGATCCCCAAGAATAGGGTGCCGGAAGTTCTGAGGGAACTTCACGATGGAACTTCGGGAGGGCATCTGGGAATCAAGAAGACTATGGAAAAGGTGCGCGAGCGATTCTACTGGGTGAACTGCAAGGAAGATGTAAAGGACTGGTGTAGGAAGTGCGTAGTCTGCGCAGCTAGTAACGGCCCCCACAGACGAGGCAAGGCTCCTATGAAACAGTATAACGTGGGAAGTCCTTTTGAGAGAGTTGCCATAGATGTAGCCGGCCTATTTCCACAAACGAATAGTGGTAATAAGTACATCGTCGTGGTGATGGACTACTTTAGTAAGTGGGTTGAAGCATACGCCCTACCAAACCAAGAGGCGATAACTATTGCTGAAGTCCTTGTCCGAGAATGGATCAGTCGGTATGGCGCGCCCATGGAGCTGCATTCAGATCAAGGGAGGACGCAGTCGGACGGAATGGTGGAAGGATTCAACAGAACCATCAACCGACATTTGTCCAAAGTCGTCTGCGATCATCAGAGAGACTGGGACACGTACATTCCCCTTTTTCTACTGGCATACCGTTCGTCCGTTCATGAGACAACAGGAGAGACACCAGCGAAAGTGGTATTTGGGCGAGAGCCAAGGCTGCCCTGCGACTTGAAGTTCGGCGTGAAGCCCGGTGAGGTCCCTGCCGACGAGAACTACGTTAGCGGCCTACGCAGGAAAATGGACGACATTCACAATCAAGTGCGTTACAATATACAGACGGCCAGCGACCGAATGAAGGAGCATTATGACATCAATGCTCAGAATGGGGGATACCAACCTGGAGCACTGGTTTGGCTTTACAATCCTCAAAGACGTAGAGGTCTGTCCCCAAAATTGCAGACATCTTGGGAAGGTCCTTATAGAGTGATGAAACGGATTAACGATGTCATCTACCGCATCAGGAAGGTTCCGCATGGCAAACCCAAAGTTATCCACTTCAACCGAATGGCTCCTTACAACGGAGAAGAAAATGAGGGGACAGTATAACGGACGCAAGGTTCCGAAGTAAACTTCGAAACCTTCATGTTTCATCACGCCACAGGAAGTAAGGCGCGATTCGGAGTGACCATAGAGAGACAGCAAGACCTTTTTCAAGTGTCACCAGAGTACAGTCTGGCCCACTGTGTGGCAGAAGACCTAAGGATGTCCAAGGGGATAGCCCAAGTCTTCCGGAAGAAATTTGGTCAGGTCGAGGAACTCCTAACACAGCACCCTATGGTGGGCAAGAGCCTGCAGATCATCCACACGGAGGCGGAACGAAGACGACACGTGTACTACTTAGTCACCAAGAAGACATCAAGCGGTAAGCCTGACTATCGCAGTATTTGGAGAGCTTTATGGAGCCTGAAGAGACAGCTGGTGGAAGGCAAGGAGACGAAATTAGCCATTCCCAAGATAGGCTGCGGACTAGATGGGCTGGACTGGAGGGTCGTTCGCAGCATGATAGAAGTCATCTTCAACGGAACGGGAATTGAAGTTCTAGTCTGCAGTCACCACCCACAGGCAGCTGTTGGCAGTAGGAAAACCATAGACTGCTATTTCTTCCAGACCGGATGTTGTAAAGAGGGACCAGCATGCCGATTTCGACATTCTCCTTCAAGGCTATCACAAGGAACGTTCCGAGACGAAACGTTTTTAAGAAGGGGGCAGTGTGACGATTGGGTCCCAGCCCGTCTGATGCGTCAACACCGACGCGCCTTAGACGAGAAGCTTCGACATCACGTCAGCGATGATCCGAGACTTTCTGTCGAACGAGCGAGAATGTTCGCGAGAAACAACCCCGGCATATAAAAATGCACGCAGCCAAACGGGGGACAGTTCGAAATTAAAATTCAGAGTTGACAGTGCAGAATTGAAGTCGCGTTATAAATATTCGCTCGGCTGTTAACATAAATTACTTATTAGATTATAAATAAATTATTGTTTAAGTTAGTGTTAATTAGTGTTACTTTTAAATAAATTAGATTATTAACTATTTCGTGTTTTGATTAAAATAAAAATAATAGAACCTTTAAAATCGTTACAATATAATCTACAGTTTTACAAAACGCTAAAACTTACCGACTAAAACACACAGAATGAAAAAAACAGCTTAATCTAATATTTTACTAGGCCCCCATCGTGCAGTATGCATTTTTCGATACGTTTCCTATTATTCTTCACAACATTGTTTAGTTCCTGTGATGTTCAAGACAAGCTTGACGAACCCTGTTGCGTAAGTCTTCTGCATTATTATTTTGATTTTTGTACTCTTTCTGTTTAAAAATTTTCATTTAACCATTCGCGAACTATTCTAGCATTAAGAATAGTTAGAGAATGGTTAAATGAAAATTTTCCTTTACGATGGATAGGCAGAAACAGTCCTTTCATGTTTTGGTGACCCAGATCTCCTGACTTAACACCTCTGGATTTTTATTTATGGGGAATACTTAAACAGAAAGTCTACAAAAATCAAAATAATAATGCAGAAGACCTACGCAACAGGATTCGTCAAGCTTGTCTTGAAATAACACCCCAGGAACTAAACAAAGTTGTAAAGAATAATAGAAAACGTATTGAAAAATGCATACTGCGTGATGGGGGCCTGGTAGAACATTAGATTAAGTTGTTTTTTTTTTCATTCTGTGTGTTTCAGTATGTTAGTTTTAGCGTTTTGTAAAACTTTAGTCAGTTAGTTTTAGCGTTTCGTAAAACTATGGATTAAATTGAAATTCTATTTTTTTAATAATTAAAAATTAAAATTTTCAACCAAATTTGGTAATTGGGGTTATTTCGTATTGGGGTTATTTCGTAAACAACTTTTTCTAATAACTTTTTTTGATCAAACAAAGCCTACTATGTTTTCTTAATTTTTTCGACTTTCTATTAAATCGCAGTAGGTCATGGCTTGCAATACAAAAGGTTTCAAATTTGAAAAATCTGTGTTTTAAGAGGATGTTCATCTGGCGAAAATTTGAAATCGATCCGTTAATAAATATAAAAACTACAGGGGTGTGTAGATGAGAAATGAAACACATTCTATATACAGTGCTCGCCAAGTCGGCGACAAATGGGAAAAATATTTATTTCTGATTTTTCGAAAAAACTTTTTACGCCAATAATTTGTGCTTGTCTGAAAACCTATTCAGCCTCTATTAGATATAGCAAGTGATTTTTACTGAGTTGGAAAATAGCGTTTTTAGAAATTGCCAAAAACCAAAAACACTATGCTCCATATTTTGCCGGAAAATTCATTTTTTTGCTTAATTAATACTTTTCACATTTCATGTAAATTTATTTAAAAATAAAAACTCTGGAATTCACATGTCGAGGGACTCTCGATATATTTATACACACTCTTACAAATAGTTTGTGACGAAGAAATAAGAAAATGTAACTAAAAATTTTTCCAAAGAAAGAAATAAAAAAACAAAATAGGATCTTGTAATGAATTTTTATTTGAATAAATGTAAAACGGTAAAAACTTACAGATTACAATCAGTAATATTTATTGTTTGTCATTCGTAAGTATCAGCTTATAATTACAACAACCTAGCAAAAATTTTAAAATTGGCTTAAAAAAGTCAACTTTTTTGTCCGTACGATATTTTTGTAAATTTTAGTGTGATAACTGATAACAAATAAAACAAAAGTCTCAAGTGTTCCAAATCCAAAGTAATTAAACGCAGGCTCTCCTTTTCCTGCAGATAGGATATGTATTTATAAAGCGAGGACAATTCGTTCATATTCATCAAATCGATTATGAACCAGATTTCAGTGACAGTAGATAAAATAATTTTTATTTCAGCCGAGTTTCAAACTTCATAAATACATGCCGTTCGTGTATTTTGTTTTAATCAACAGTTATTAGATGGCAGTACATTCAGAAGAATAGGTTGACTAACTATTAATACATAAATAATGCTATTACAATTTCAAAGCGCCATCTATTACACTTATAAGTACTCTGCTGGCAACATTGACGAGCGTCTGGCTGCAGATCCACCTACAGCCAATCAGAACAAGGATAGGTCAAATTACCAATCAGAAGCGTATACCACGCTCTAGCCAATTAGAATAAGGCAAAGTAATTCAAATTTTTGAATTCAAACTTAGGAATGCAGTTTCAATAATAGTGGTGTGATTCATATTAAACGGTACTATTGAGCTGGTGAACCAAAAGAACGTTTTAGCTTAAAGCTGAAGAAAGAAATACAGCAATGAATGAAAATACTTTTATTTGTCATGTTTGTGGCTCAATATATAAGTCAAATATAACTAATTTTAAATATTTTAACAAAAATAACATTGTGGAAAATGTTGTCAACAAAATAAAAAGTTTAGAAACAAATTGTGATTTTACGTTTACAAAATTTGAAAAATTAGAAAATGAAAATTTAGAACGCCATTTAGATGTCGATCATAATGTTAAACAAGACGTTACATTTTGGCAGTATTGATGTACCATTGGCGACAGAAAAAATGAGGACAAGTCTTAGCAGTGATTTTAACGTTTTTTTACTAATGTAAGTGAAACTTCTAATTCAGTTTGCAGTCGTTTCCATAGCAATGTGTTTAATATAATTTTAATCAAATATGGCATCATCGAAGATAATCATGCTAACATCCTATGTTCCGGATTGAAAACTGCTACTACCTGCGACAGTATGTATATCACAACTGATGATGCTGCAGAACAAGACAGTGTTGTACAAGAAGTTACTAATTGGACTATTAATTCTGATGAAAGTAATTATACTGTGAAAAAAATTAATTTGAGTAGCAGCCATGAATGTAAATTGAAATGTGTTATATGTGAATGTTGCGTGCACGTATATTCTTGTACATGCACAGATTATTTAATACATGCTATTGTATGTAAACACATACATAAAGTAGGTATTATTTATTATTATTATTAACAAAAAAAGGTATAGGTATCCACAAGTAACGAAGTTCTCAATAATTAAGACAAAGAGGAAATCAAATGCCTTTAAAAACTTTAAAAAGAAATAATAATTTACAAACAGTACACACAGAAATTAATAATAACATTACTGAGGTTTCAGAATATTGTAAAAATAGTAAAAATTACGACTTATTATCTAAGATAAGCAATTACTTAAAATTAATGAATAAAATGGTTAACAGGGTCCAGCATTCATGCAAGACATATCAAAAAATAATAATCAATAATAAATAAATAAGAAAATTGATTTTCAACCTAGGTAATTTATATAAATTATAAATATAAACATGTTCCATATAAATTTACTGGAAAATTCAATTTACGAACACTGAACATCAGCTTTCATCGTCTGATCATTATATTATTCTTTCAAACTTTTACGTATTTATAATGCATACTCAGGACTTAATCGATTACCAGCAATTTTATATGGAACTCACCATAGGTTCAGTGCTCGGCATTAGAAATAAAACGTTCTGCCAACCCAAAGCCTAACTAGCACTCAGAGCCTCACTTCTGTTGAAAAATTCTAATAAATTCTGCCTTGATAATATTATCATATTTACTCTTTATCAATAAGATTCATTATTTTCGAACAAGATTGTGGTTTTTTGGTTAGTTTTTAATGTCAAGCACTGTATAGGTGTTTTTTTTTTAATATTTGCACCCTACCTAGATACTTTAACACCTAGAGAAAAACAGTAAAAACAAAAGTTGTAGCGATTTATATGTATTATTTTTTAGAGTTTTCAAGCTCCTAAAGTAAACCTACATGTGGGGTGCAAAAAAAACCTGTACATACAAACATTTTAAATTGCTTCGTTTTTTACAAAATAATTTATAATTCATTTTAGATATCAATCAACAAAGAAAAAAAGAAATGCCATAATTCGTCTAGGAAAACCTTTCCCAAAAGAAGTAGATTAGATTCATAGCATGTTAAATGAAAATTAGAATTATATTCCAGAAAAAAGTGTGCATTTTCAGTGTCCGTTAAAAGGATTCGTATTACAAAAGATTAAAATTAACTAGTAACCAAAGTACTAGCCTTTACAGTTTTAATAAAATCAATTTCAAGCGATTTAAAACTGCTACTTATGTAGCTATTTAGTTGAAAGTTTCACTGAAATTAGAAATGGACCCCCTTTAAACTCTGTTTCTTCTGATCAGATGTTGCACTGAAATAAAACACGTCTCATTAGAGTTCAAAGTGTCATGCAATTTTCTTACTTATCATATGTATTGTATTTTAACGCCAGTGCTATTGATGCCATTCTTGAAATATAACACAGTATCCACCCTGACCCGATGTTTAAATGAATATTACGATTGGCATCCCAGTAAACATGAAACATCCATGTGACATCACAGAAAGTCGAAAAGCATTCACACTTGTAACGTTTCTTTTTGACGTGAATATGATATTGCTGTGATATCTACGTAATCGGTTCTGTAGGAATAAAATTTAAAAACACTCCAGAAAGCCTCATGCACAATGAGGTAGAAATAATAATAATAGTAATAATAATAACATAATATATACGTTATATAATTAATTTTGCTAATATGTTAGTCACAGACGACGGACATTAAACATGAAAATGCCGTTATTTTCAACATTTGCTTACATCAGGGTGATGTTATTTTGTTTACTGGGATTGGATATCATATTTTTAATTGCTGTAAGTAAAAATAATAATATTAATACAAAAGAAACATAGAGTATGGTATAAAAGCCAGGTTGAGTTTCTGCTGGTTTAAGGATCTCCGAGTTCTAACTGGTAGCATGTAGCTGTAAAATATCTAACACGATTTGCTGTGTCGGTGCAAAATCCATATTCATGACATAACAGCTGATCTTGTGTACACTAAAAATTTACTCGTTTTAATCATAATGTTACAGAATGAGTTTAAACTTTAAAATATTGCGGCCTGACTTACGTGTCAAATTATTAACTTCCAAAGTAAAAGCGAGGTTATGAGCACCATGACGGCCTGATTACCAGTACCAGTTACCATATTATTTTTAAAGATTCTCTAAGTTTTAAACCTTATTTTGTTTCATCAGCTTAATTAGTGTCTTTTAATGTGAACCACACCACTATTGGAACTGTATTCATAAGTTTGAATTCGAAAATTTGAATTACTTTGTCCTATTCTAATTGGCCACAGTGTATTATAATGTGATTGGTAATTTGAGCTATCCTTGTTCTGATTGGCTGTAGGGGGATCTGCAGCTAGACGCTCGTGCAACATTGTACATACATAATTCGCGCTCAACTCTATACAGATTTGTGGATCTAAACGGACGTGAGGATAACAACAGAACAAAGTAAACGGCACAAGGCAGGCAGAGGGATATCATTT
Organism: Dorcus parallelipipedus; assembly: GCA_958336345.1. Classification (NCBI taxonomy): domain Eukaryota; kingdom Metazoa; phylum Arthropoda; class Insecta; order Coleoptera; family Lucanidae; genus Dorcus; species Dorcus parallelipipedus. The sequence continues at coordinate 31,592,441 of OY284479.1, read as the reverse complement.
ATATAGGCAAATCTTATACAATTAGATAATAGTGTTAACCATTCACAGAGGGCAATATATATATAGATATCTGCAAAACGACAGATTTATTCAAAAATAGCAAAAGATGACAGTACTGGATGAAGCGCAGTGTAACAGTTATATTGCAGCTGTAAATCACCGAAATTGCGTTCTATTCTATATCCTATTAATTATAGGATTCTAAATTACTTAGATTCAATTTCAAAAACCATGCAACCTTTACATAGATATGCAGTTCTAATTTTTGACGAAATGAAATTGAAACCACATTTACAATTAAAATAAAAGTACATTCTCCGGTTTAGTTCAATTCGAAAGTGGTCCCGAAAATAAAATAGCAGATCATGTTTTGGTATTCATGTTACGCAGTATTAATAAAAAATGGCAGCAACCAATAGCATACTACTTTGTACAAAGTACTACACCAAGTTTTATTTTGAAGAATCTCATTATTACAGTAATAAAAACTCTCCATCAACACACAAGTTTTCAAATTCTTGCAACAGTTAGTGATCAGGGTTCCACAAATGTTAAAGCTATTAAAGAACTTTCAAATTCCAATTCTTATCAATATAAAATTTTCAATTATGATTTAGTACATATATTTGATCCACCCCATTTACTTAAAGGTGTAAGAAATATCTTTTTAACAAAAAAACATCTCATTTAAGGGTAATCTTGCAAAATTTTCTGATATTGAGGCTTTATATAAAATTGATGCAATCACTCCAGATGGTAAAATATGCCCAAAATTGACAGAAGAACATATTAACCCAAAACGCAGGAGAAAAATGAAAGTTAAATTAGCTGCACAGGTGTTCAGTAATAATGTATACGCTGGCTTACCATTTGCTGCAAAATGTGGAGTTTTGAATAATCATCATACAGCCACCTTTGTGTTATTTATGGATCGCCTTTTTAATTCTTTAAATTCTGTATTAAAATTTTAAAATTTTTTGTCAACTCGTGCCATGGAATTTGGACGACATGTCTTAACTATACTGTAAAACAGAATAAAAGTACAGCAATGAGGTACTTAAGCTAAGACATGCCGTCCAAATCTTATGGCAAGAGTTGATAAAAAATTAAAAAAATCACTTGGTAAAAGTAATTATTATATTTAATCACTTATTGTTAGAGAAATATTTAGATGTAGTTATATATTTGTTTGTTTTTTTTAAATTTATAAACTTGTAAGTAAAATTACATATTTTTAAATATCTGGATTACTAGTGTAGGTATGTAAATAGGTAATAAGTTTTAAGATTTTCAATAAATTTCTAAATCTTGCCTTTTCCTTTTTTGTAATGCATATTAAGTTCCGTTTAATTATAACGAAAATATATACATTTCATATTTATATGTATAAATATACATAGATTTCAGTTAAAAGAAAATAAAAATAATAATTAATTACAATAACACACCTATTCTATAAACTGGCGAGTATTTTGTAAATTTTTAAAAGGAGATTTAAAATTTAAAGTCCGCCTTGCAAGAATCTTAAATTTTAAGTCTCCCTTTAAAAAGTTGATACTGATCGAAAGTAAAATAGAATTCCAGGAGTAGGAGTTGTAATTTGAATTTGGCGGCAAAGAATGAAATAGTAACGTTAACTGTTGATAGATGACGCAAAAATTAGTGCATAAAATTTTCTGCAGGAATAGACATTTCTTCTTGTGTATGTTCTGTGAAGGCAGGTTAGGACTCAAAACTAAAATGAATTAGAGAACGTTTAATATTAATTTACAAAAAATACTGAGTTGAAAAACAAACATTTTGTACTAAATGAAATGAATATATGAATGGGTAAACAAACTATAAGTAATAAATATTAAACGAAGTAATCACAAAATTCCTTGGCAGCTGAAAATAAATAATTAAATAAATTGTAAGCAGTAAAATAAGTGATCATTCCGAATCGAGTCGAAATGAGAGGCGCATGTGATTTGCGCAGCTTGACTTGTCATCGTATCGAATTAAAAATAATTCGAATTATAATCCGATTATTTGAATAATAGAATCAGTAGAATTCGATGATTGAAATAATCCGATTATGCCCATCACTAGTTATACCCAGGGTTGCCAGGACTGCCGACTTATGCGTACCAACAAAGTCGCGAAAAACGTACCAGATTCAGGTACCTTCGTACCATTCAAGATTTTTTTCTAGGAAAAGCCGCTCCTGCACTGCGAAGTGTGTTTAGGGGTCAAAGATTTACGGTGATGATTACAAAATATTTTAGTCCAACTAAAATATGTATATTAAAAAAAAAACAAAATAGAAAACTCTTAAAATAAAAATTCAATAAAACTTACATAATATCTACATAACTACCTATTAATGTTATGCAAGCATGTTGCAGGCAATGCAGAAAGAGTCATCTACATTTAATATCATTTATTATCATATTATTTCACAAAAATAAGGTTCAACTATTTGAGTACCACTCTTCGAAACGTACTTTCTACGTACCAAATTGTGTGCGAAAGTACCAAAAATGGTACAAAAGTACCATACCTGGCAACCCTGGTTATACCACATCCTCATGATACCAGGAAGCTTAAAGATGTGCTCTTGCGCATCGACTACGTCATCCGTTGACAAAAGTGCCGCGAATTCGTCTTAAAATGAGAAAATAAGAAAAAAAATTCGCACATTTAATGAGATCGGAGACCTAACTAAAGCATTAAACTGACGATAAAATATATAAAAGCATCATAAATGGACATTTATTAATTTTGTTTCTTTCAATTATAGCACTCAAAGTTTGATTTTTGTCACTCAGTGACGCTATGCGCAAACTAAACGTAAACTCGTCTGTTTATGTATCATATATTATCTTTAAGCTCGTAGAATCATGCCACATCCTTACATTTCTAGACCTACATAACTAGTCTATGATACAACAGCCACTAGTTTAATTCTATCTCTTATAATTACAGAGCTGCCCATAAGAGACATGGACATGCCCATAAGAGACATGGATCCAGCCTGTACAACTGGCGAAAATTTAAAATCGATACGTTAATTAAAAAAAATACTGGGGGTGTAGATGAGAAATGAAACACACTGTAATTTCATTGTAATTCCTTGTATTAATTCGGAACCTACTTACATATTTCTGATTTGTTATTAAGAATAATTACAATTTTTTATCATATAGGATTGTAAATTGTAAAATTGACGAGATTTTGTTTAATAGACAAAACTGCATTATTAGAAATTTTTTTAAATATTCTAACTCCCAAAAAAATATTTAAATGTATAAAATTAAAAGTATTTTTTTATTTTAACGTAGAGTAAAAAGGTCCTTTCGGTGTATAAGTTCTTTCATTACTTCATTAAAAACTTAAATCTTTATATAAATTTAAAAAATCGATGAAAGTGAATTCCGTTTAGCAAAAAGATGTTAAAAATAAAGTGAATTTTCAAAAGATTTTTCTTTATTTATTTAAAGCTACGAACCACTCATATTTTTAATAAAGTACAAATTTTTAAATTTGAAAGGGATATGGTTTCAATAAAACTAATTTTGAATGTGAATTATCAACAAGTTTATAGTAAAAATTTTGTGCTCAAATAATAATAATAATAATGACTTTATTCAACTATGCTACAATACTCACAAATACAAAAGAAAACTATAACCCTACCTACAATAGAGAAATCTAAAATAGAAATAAATAAATAAATAAAGAACCATACGCATAAGCACAAGCAGGCATAGCTGAATCACAGGGCGAGCTTCAGATAATAGGAAGACCTACATCTGCTTTTCAAGCTAACCCTAGTGAAGTAAATGAAATAATAAAAAGAATAATTGCCTATAGTATAAAAACATTCTGCGATGAGGAAAATCATTACGCAACAAAACAATTAACAAGAGAAAAGAAAATAAAAAAAAATAGAAAAAATAAATATACATTCATAACGATTAGTAACTACCGCTCACATCAACATTGCTCCAAAAATAGTTTATTATGAATCGCCTTTTTAAATCTTGCAGGTTTAGAGATTTTACAGAATCACTTAATGCGTTATACAATTTACAAATTTGATAACGAAACGAACGTTCGAAAAAAGTAGATTTATGCAAAGCAGGTGAAATTAGGCCTCTAAACCTGGTAGTAAGTAATGTTGTGGACATCACATCGAAACTTTATCTTATTATATAAATAAGGTGGTGTTTTAAGCAACATGACTTTCTGATAAAGCACAAGACATTGCAATTTTCTCCGGTTATACATGTTCAACCATTTAGCGTCTTTCAATTTGTGACTAATGTGATCATACTTTCTTAAGCCATAGATGTATCGCAAACATGAATTTTGAATCATTTGAATCCTATTGGAAGTGAAGAGATCTATTGCAGAATGATAAATTTGAGCACAATAAGAAAAGTGAGCGAGCACAAAGACTTCACATAACTGCTTTTTTAAATTAATAGATAGTACGCGTCTATGCGGGTAGAGTTTTTTAAGGTTCATATAAGCAAGTCGAATATAATTAGAAATTTGACCTCTAAAACGCAAGGTGTTGTCAAGAATTAATCCAAGACTTTTAGCGGATTGCACATGGGGAATATGAATATTATTAACAGTAATATTAAAGAGGGGTTGAATGGTTAGGCAAGCGGATTTATTGCCAAACAGTAGGAGAGCCGACTTATCAGGATTCAGTTTCAGTAAATGATCAGTAGATGCTTGAGAGATATATTCCAGATCAGACACAATCTGCTCCGCTGCAGTTGCCCATTCAGAAGGTTTGAAAGATTTGTAAAGTTGCGTATCGTCTGCGAACAAGTGTACATTACAAAACTGAAGATGCTTAACTATGTCACTAGTATAAATGGAGAACAGCAGCGGACCAAGAATAGAGCCCTGTGGAACACCTCTCACCACTGGTAAACATCGCGAAGAATCCTCACCCAGTACCACACTCTGAGACCTATCAGTTAAGAACGATCTTAGCAGTACAACAGCATGGGTGCTTAAACCTATAAACTTCAAAATTGAACATAATACTTCACTACTGATCGTGTCAAACGCTTTAGTGTAATCCAATAGGACCAAAGCTGTAACTTTACCATCATCTGTTGCAGTAATAATGTCATCTAGCACGTTCAACAGAGCAGTAGTACAACTGAAATTCTTTCGAAAACCAGACTGAACTGGTGGTAAAATGTTGTTGTTATTAATAAAAGTTAAAAGTTGATGTTGAATTACTTTTTCAAAGATTTTGGATAAAGCAGGCAAGATACTGATCGGGCGCAAATTCTTGTACTGAGAAGGTTGGGCAATCTTAGGTATGGGTGTTACAAGAGCATGCTTCCATATGTTTGGAAATTTATTGAGAGAAATACAGGCATTGATTATATGCGTAATGAAAGGAACAATGTAGGGACAACACAGGTTTAACATGGTAATATTAATGCCATCATCTCCCATGGAGGAGGATTTAATCGACTTTAGAATATTAATGATGTGAGTAGGCTCGACAAAGCGAAACTCAAAATTATTGTTGTTTAGATATGGAGGTTCGTATTGACTTAAGGTGTGCTGACCCGAAAAGGAGGGAACAGATTTTATGAAAAAGTCATTTATATCATTTACGTTTGACAAGTGAGAAGGAATATTGACCGTACTTTTCTTACGCAAATTAAGGTGATCTAGATGTTTCCATAAGGACCTCGAATTTTTATTTCGTTCAATATATTGGAAATATGCTTTTTTCTCTCTTTGGAAAGTAGAGTTAGTCAAATTGCGCAAGGATTTGTAGTAGTTCCAATGATGTTGAAGTTTAGATTTCCGAAATATTGATTTTGCTTTGTCTCGAAGAGACATAAGCAACCGAAGATTAGGTGTCAGCCATGGCATATAACGTTTAGTAAAGCGCTTGGTAATCAATGGGGCGTGTTTGTCAAATTCAAAATTTGCGAATTAAAAAATAACAATTTATCTTCTACGGAATCCATGTGAAAAATATAATGAAAAGGAATGCGTTGTAGGTCAGTAAAAAATAAATCGTAGTTGATATTAGAAAACGACCTGAAAGTCCGATATTGAGTAGGCGATGGATTTTCACAGGCTACTGTGCAGAATACTACATCGTGATCAGAAAGATAACAATTAATAATACCACATTTTGAGACAACCACATCATCGGTACAAATGATTAAGTCAATGAGGGACATTGAAGTTTCAGTAATACGAGTGGGTTCGTTAATTATTTGCTTAACACCTACTGTGTCTAAGAGATCAAAAAGGCAAACTGAATCGGGTTCATCTGTTTTTAGAATATCGATATTTAAATCTCCACAGTTTTTACAAATGTTTACTGCCTTCGTATCAAATTTGAATTTATAAAAGTTTATAAAATATTTTATAATTTGTTATTGAGAAAGTTATTTTTAAGCTGGTAGATACACTCTGTATAACTGAATTTCTTTCTCCTATGACATTTTTTTCAATTATTCTTTCAAGTCCATCGTTATTAGAAGCAGCATTGAGTTCTCCAAGTAAAAAACCGCACGGTATTATAGCGGATACGAAACTTGCTGATTTGGTTCTTTTTAGGAAGTCACCTTTGTAGAAAGGTGTGTCAGTTTGACGTTAACTTTTAATGTGATATTTTTTACATGCTATGGCAGTAATAAACGATGGGACAAATTGAAATGAAGAAACCACTTCGTTATTTAGTTTTTCGAAAGGTAATAATCCTATTATGGCAAACTTTACCATATGAGCTTATCCAAAATATTTTCAATCAATCAACATATTAATCTGTGCAATCTTTATGAAGCAAGCCTAGATTAAACAGTATTATTCTTTCATCTAAGGAAGCAAGTGAACTGAAACAAAATATGTTTGTATCCATACTTTTTATTTATAAAAATGTTTCACCGACGAAAGTTGTAAAATTTTTGTTCCCGAGTTTAAATTCAAACAAGCTTCGATTAAGTCAAAATTTCAAGTTAAAACTGCAATGGCCCCTCATCCAAATCGCAACACTGTGAAAACTGCAAACCTTGTCATGGTGGCAATCGGCGACTTAGAAAATTCGCGAGGACTGACAGTAGAAGAGATATCAGACCACATCGAGAACGAATTCGCCGTGCCGAATACCGAATTCTGCAAGTACCTGACCAAAGCGATCGATAAGGGTGTCGCCTTCGGAGCAATCTGAAAAATTATTTTGAACAAAAATAAAACATTGTTTATTATTACTTACTTGATTTTTGTATTCTTCGTTAGTTATTTCTTCAGTTACATTAAAAGCTTCATCGTATAAGCACGACTGATACAAAGCCAGAGCATGATACAATTTATAATCAGCATTATCTGGTAACATAACAGTGAGTTGTTCGTAATAGCTGGCTGCATTTGCAAAATCCTGAACGTAAAAGTAACAATAAGCCAACAGTGATAGTCCTGCTCTGTTCGAGCTTGATTCCGGAATACCGTGCAAGACCTTAATAGCATCTTGGTATCGTCCTTCTTTAATCTGGTAAGAGGTAACAAAGTAAATAACTCAAAATAAAATAAATTGTAATTGTTAATTACCATTGTGTAAATAGTTCTTGTGAAATCACCATCGTTTATTACATTTGTTGAAAACATGTTCAAACTCCTCGTGTGTACAGTGTACACTTTTCAAAAGGTGTTATGGCAACTAGTAATAAAAAAAAGTAATTAATTAAATATTCTCGATTAAAATCCGTTGAACACTAATTGTGCTAATATACAATTATTGTTTAGAAAGCAACAATTATAAATTTGTTTAATCGTTTTTATTAGAAATAAATTGTTGATAAACTCATTTCTGTTGCCATGGTAACATGCAATCAAACCTGTTCAGTGTTTACAGCTCTGGAGTGCGTTCGAGAATAACACTTTTCTGTAACTTTTACAAAAATAGTCGTTCGAGATTATGATTTGGCGCATCAAAAGTAGAGCAGTAAAGCGTTCGAAAACTTCAAAAGTGTCGCTTTGAAAGTAACAAAAATCGCCGCACTCCAGACTGCGGTGAAAATCACTTGACATGCGTACTAGATGTGTGCTGGCTTATTGTTATTCTTTTTGCATACTTGTTGCTAGTAAGTACGAAAATCGACGGCAAATTTATTGCTCTTGAGAATTAAATTTTAATTCGCGATGAAAATGGAGACTCGCGCAACAAAATTTGGAACAACTCTGTACGAATTCTGTGCGATCGTATAATAATAACAATTGCTTTCTTTTATTTTCTCTTTGATAAAAAGCCCTGCTTTTTAGAGATGATACTACCGGAAATTTATTAATTATGAACAAAATAGTTAAGTTCTGAGTACTTTCATTTAATCAAATATTTCATAACTTACTTTATATCATCTATATCGAAAATAATACGCACCTTTTTTTTAGTGGAATTAAATGATTACAGTTAGTACACTTAGAAATAAAAATAAAATAAAAATAAAAGTACGATACAAAAAAAGTAGAAAACGTTTCTTGCAGCCGCCTATAGTCTGTTATTATAGATTTTGGTTATAATCGTTATAACTGAAACTGCTGACATGTGACATATGCAAACAACAGACGTTCGAAAAGTAAAAGTAACTTTGCCTTACTTTATTACCCCCACCCCCATCTGTAAAATTTACTCTAAAGTAAAGTTCTCGAACGCACTCCGGGTTTAGTAGAGACCTGCACGAGTCACGAGTAAGTACAGAATCGTCCGAATATAGATACGAATACCTACTCGTTTGACGATTACAACGATGCGTATCGCAATACGCATAATCGTATATGTCCGTGACGAGTATAGTAATCGATAATCGGCATCGTTATGATTAGTAATCGACATCGTCAGGAGCAGAGTTGCCAGTTGGTCACTCACAATAACAAGAGATTTTTTGTTTCTTACATTTGTTAATTTTTCTTCGTCATTTTGGCGCTTAATTGTAGCATCGGTGCTTTTAAATTTGAAGGGCTACATCCTTTTCCAAACTTAAATATGTTTTTACATGCTCCACATATTACAAACTTGTTGAGTTTCAGGGTGCGTTTCATTTGCGCGCTCAAATGCTTTGAGCGCTAATAAGCGTTGCTTAAACCATTCCGTTTGGGTTTGCAAACGCTTACAAAGCGCCAGCTGACGAAATGATAACGTCATATGACGTCATAGTTTTCGTTCACAATTGCTTATTCCATGGAGGTAGGGCAGCAAAGGAGTAAGCGCTTATGCCCCTAACGGAACGTATGAGAAGATCAGCTAATCATAGTCAGATTATAAACAAACATTACACTTCAGAAACAGCTGCAGCAGCTATGATTGGATCAATTTCACTACTAAAATTATATTTTTAAGGTTATGAATTCATTGTGCGAACAAAATTCAAAAGAAACACCTTTGCGTATAACGGCTTAAGCGACTAAACGCCAAAGGCAACAACAGAAAACAGCGCTTAAAGCGTGTGAGCGTGCAAACGAAACGCACCCTCAGTTTTCACAATTTTTTCAAAATATCGAGTGAGTTTTAATGATTGAAGCAAATTAGTATGTTGGGAACACTGAGGAATTGGCATTACTTGAAAGTTCATTAATTTTGCGGGAATGCGTAGCTATAGGTTAGAGTTGATGTTTACATTGATGATGAAAACTGTTTAACAGATTATTATTATTATTCAAGACCTGGAAATGTTAACCCCCTTTGCGTAAGCAGCACCGAATCCTTTGAGATAAGTTATTGAAGACATTATTAACGTTTTAGGTTGTCCGATATTTGCAATTGCCTGTTGCAATTCTTCCAAATTGTTTAATACGTATTCTGAACATCAAGTTATTGAAATAAGGAAGTAAGAAGTCCGGATTTAATTGAATATTAGAGCAACTAGGCCACCAACCAGCACTGATTAAACATCTTGGGAAAAACTCCTCTAAATAATTTATTGTGGTTCGTGCTGTGAAAGTAGCCATTTGCTAATTCAGCGTCGTCTAACTCTTTTATAAATGGATTCAATATAAGTCTCTGATATCTATAGGCGTTAATTGTTTCCCGGAAGAATATTGGTCCAATAATTCTTCTCCAAGACATTGCCAACCAAACACCAATTTTAAGTGGATGTAGTGCCTTTACATCAATCACATTAAAGGGATTATGTTCTGACCAAGTCCTGAAATTTTGTGAATTGATAAACCCAGAGAGGTGAAACCAGGCTTTATCAGAAAAGAAAGTTGTTTCTTGTTGGTCACTATTATTTAGCAGATTATTGTTATACCACTGACAAAACTGAATTTGTTGAAGAAAATCGAGTGGGTGAAGTTGTCGAACCATTGAAAATTTGTATGATCGGAAATGAAGGTGTTTTTTCAAGATCTTCCGAGTGGATTCGTATAGGAAACATGAGGATTCTGTTGTACAGTATCATTAACATTTTCTACAATATCGAGTGTTATTATATGTTGAGTTCGGAAATTCACGCGGTGCAAGCTCAGAGTGAAAAGTAGAGTGAGAACACAGCTGATTTGATATACGTAAAAGTGAGACAAAAGTGCTCGAGGAGTGAATAGAGCAAGCACGGAGGAATTACCGAACCCAGCAATAGTGGGGCGACCTGTGAATTTTCCTTTTTCTACATTACTGGTTTGCAAGAAACGTTCATTTATTAACTGATTTTGAACTGAACTGACTTTAAAGTGAATAGAGAGACTCATAAAAGGAATGATGTTTTGGAACTAAAATTAACATAACCTCAAACTACGTATGAAATCAGATGAAACTGATAACTGACTTAGAAAACCAGCTTGATCAGTACGGTGTGCGGGAGGGGAAATTCAATCACTTCCTTATCACTGGTCACCAACAGAATAACTGTAAATGGAATGCAATCAACGATTTTTAAGTGAATTTGAATCGATTCGTGTTCGTTGTAAATGAAGGACGGCTATTCTAAAACAGTGTTGTGAAAAAAGGCAAAACTCACTTTGTTGTTTAGAGTATATTTCAATGAAATCGTCATAGGCATGCTGCTGTGAATAAATTCAATTACTGATTCAGAAGAACATATCAGTAACAGTTCCTGCTCCAACAGTTGAGACTGAGCACTCATTTCTGCTGAATGAAGTTCACTCATCATAACATGTTCCAGTCAGGTAGCAGAGAAGTTACGCTACAAAAAATGGCGACCCCTCCAACTCATCAACTTATGAGAGGTCGCATTCAGCAGAAATTTGGTCAATTTCAGGTCTGCTGAATGTGCCCATTTTCATTTTGTACTCCGCTTTGAAAATAAGCCATTACTAAAAATGTATTTTATTGTGCTCAAAACCATTTTGGTAATAAATTGAGATAATTAAATATCTGATTTATTTGGTTTTCTTGATTCGACAATAAACGAATTTATTTGAGTTTGACAATCTAGTGCACTAACCTAAATTTTGAATTTGAAAATCCAGCACCAACATAAACATTGAAAAGTGTTGCCAATCTAATAAAATAATTTTCAATCATTAAAAGTCACTCGGTATAATTCCTAGTGACTTTTTAATGATTGAAAATTATCTTATTAGATTGGCAACACTTTTAAACGTTTATGATTGATCTAGCTTGTGGCATTTTCGGATGAGATCGATCCTAATCCGTTCTAGTGCAACACCCACCCATATCAGTTCATAACAGAATTGCACTTGATGGGATTAAATGTGCTCCGTTGAACGGTGATTGATCCGTTCCACAGATACTTTACGTGCAATCCAGTTCAATCTAATCCGCCAATTTTTGATCCCTAAAAGAGCAACAGCCATCCGAATATGCCACCGCAAATGCTCACTCCACTCTATATGCGCATGCGCAATTTGATCTGGAGCTGCTCGGAGCAGTCAATCGAAAACGCCATTAGTAAGTTCATTTGGTGTTTGACAGTTTGCCGCCTTGTAAAATTAAATTTGACAGCACTGTTTCCTGACTATCATTTTACTTAAGCTGCGCTTGTTTAATTCCATTCACTCTATTTATTGTTTTCGCATTTCAAAGAGCGAGAAAGTTTTAATGCAAGTAACAAGAGTAAGACAAAAGTCCTAAGAGTAAATTCGCGTCTTTGAACGAAACAGTCGCCGCGCGGCGGAATTATGCGGAAACTGAAAACTGTTAATGAAGATACACGTGTGTTTGACAATTGTTGGTGCGAGCTGTTAAGAAGGGAGTCAAATCAGTGAAAGTGTTTTATTTATACTTATGGCTTGGTATAAATTGTCATGTGTTCCGTACCGCAGTGTAAAAATCGCAAGAAACTGTATATCCCTACCTTTTTAACACAAAAATGGCGGAGAAGTGGTGATATGCAGTGGCATCTAGCGGAGATCATAAACGTCAATAAAGTGAACGGAATTGAATAAACTCAACTCAACTCGCGAGCAGTGTTGCCAAATTTGACTTTACAATCATTTTACTTTTACTAACCGTTGAATTAATCAAAGACATACGTTTCGATTATCAAGGCCTACACCGATCAGATTTATATTTGATCACACGTTACATTACTTTAAAAAAAAAATTGACCAAAAGAAAGTGTCTTTTACTAAAAAATGTATTCGAAGACTTTAAATAAAGCACATCACAATCAACAAAATTACTCGCACATGATAAACAAACACAGAAAGTAGACGGATGGTGTCAAAATAGCTCCGAAGCCGACGCGTTATTCACGAAGCAGTCCTTGTAGCCCTTAAACAGCAATTTCGCCTGATACCAACTTCCGGGGAGGTCCCGAGGTTTGCCGGACATCTCCTCCTCCTCCTCCTCCGACGAATTCAACAGGCTCTTTTCACCCGCTGAGTGAACTTGAGCGGAATCCTCGAACACCGAGAGGTAACCGCAACATGAATGCGCCCCGCTTAAATCGTAGCGCAAATTAATTACGGTGCTTCGAACTTTCGCCGGTAAAGCAAAGTGTTGGACGGGCAGAAAGAAGTCGTCTTCGTTTACATCGCTCGGCGTCGACTGCTTCTTGAGCAAGACGTACATGTTCGTCGATGGTATCACGTGTTCCATCACGCTCATCCAATCTTCGCACAGGAATATGCTCCTAAAAGAAACGCTTGGAATATTCGATTTTGTTCAGATTTTGCTGTGGCAGTAGTACAAACCTTAATATCTTATACTGGTTTTTCCTGACGAGGTGGGAATGGCTCAGTTCGTTGTGGCCCGTCGCTATCCTGGGAATTTTTATAATGAACGCTTCCTTTAAAGTGTAGGGGGTGGCTCCGAACAACACCGACACTTCTTGTATCCCGCTCTCCAAACTTTCGAACTCGCTCCTAATGTTGCGCATAATATCTTCGAGTATGCCGTAAGCCGTCGATACGATGCGATGGTGTTGTTTCACGCTCAAATTAGATGACGCGGTGGTGGTGGGCCCCCCCGACTTCGACCTCCTGTTTATCACCGTTTGCAGCCAGTTGTAGGGGTAGGGTATTTGAGATTTCTGGTAGATCAAGTACTTTATGATTTCGTTTATAAGGTCTGCGCATGTTGCCGGAGTCAGGACCAGTTCCGTGATGGTTATGTCGATGTTGACGTTGTGGCTCTCTGGTTTCGTATTGCACATTTTAAATTAAATCAGTTTATGCTTGAATCCGGCGATTTTTAAGTTTAATTTCATAATAAAATCGCCAGTGTATAAAGTAAAACGGTTTAAAATTACGTCAAGATACGTCACTAACCTCTTAGAAAAAACTAACCTCCATGTATTTAAAAGTCACAACGCTGCCAACTTCAAAAATGAAAGTACCAATACCAAAGAGTATATAAAGGAGAGGTAAAATTCCCTAACTTACAATTGGCGGCATGTATACGCTAACACCTCGATGAGCAGCTGCCTGAACTAAAACTATAAACAAGGAAACGGCGCCAATTTTAAATATATATTTCAAATTGTTTAAATATATATTTCAAATTGTTGGAAATTAAGAGCTGGTTTTATCACTTCCAGTTAACTTTACCTGGCGATTAATTTCCATAGTAACGATTGTAATCACAATTATTACTATAGGAATAAACCGTCAGATGAAGTTAACTGGAGGTGAAAAAGCCGGGCCTTAAAATATTAAATAATCGTGACGTTGAAATAAAATACCACCTACAATTTTTTGTTTTAACTTTTTATTATGTAACAGTTAGAAAAAGAGTTAACAAAAACAGCCTATTGCATTTTATTTTACAAAGGACACTATTGAAACAGTACACTTGAAAGTGATAATAAAAGAATTAATTACATCTTTACAAGCAGTAGGTCTAAAGGTGGTATGTACTATTTGCGATTTAGGAAGCACCAATGGAGCAGCGTTAAATCAACTGCAAGCATTGGAAGACAGACCAGGTCCGTACTTTTCTGTAAACAATGATTATTTTATTTGACCCACCACATTTATTAAAATTAACCAGAAATGCTCTACTAAAATATAACATTCAGTATGAAAGAAACAAAGTAGCTACGCTAGAACATATTTTTCAGTGCTTCAAACATGACAGGACTAAAAGATTTCAGTGTTTATATAAACTTCAAAATTATTATTTTGAACTCGATAAAAGTCCTACATGTTACCAATTTAGGTCAGCACTAAAAACATCTGTGTTTAATAATTATTAAACACTTAAATTAATTAAATTTAATTGCTCCCCATAAACTAAAAATAGTAAAGGAGACTGTGGTTTAAGGAATAATTGAAATTTATCTCCGCCCACAATAATTTTATATCCGTAGATACGTATTTCGGCAGCTAAGCTGCCATCTTCAGTACAATTTAATATTTATATAAAACTACATGGAATCTAACAGCTACCTACCTACCTACCTGATCATATTATCTATACTACTAATACTATCTAAAAATAACAAAATTAACACTAAAAAATAGTAAAAGAGAGACTGTGGTTTAAGAAATAATTGAAAATTATCTCCGCCCACAATAATATTAACAGTCAAAACCTACCAAAAATGCAAATCAAATAAAACGGAAATGAGTATTGGTCTAATAACCGGAAACGGTTTTTTATTCTCCCGAATAAAGAACTTCTGTAAGCATTTAATTCCCTGTTATTTGATACCGCTTGAATTTATCCCTGAAAAGAAATTATATACCTATATATGCATATGCATGCACCTATATATATATGCACAAATCGCCAAAAAACAACCTACAGATTAGAGCAGATCACACCCACACACCACAAGTTAAGAGCACTTTACGATATTTATCTCGGAGAATCCTCTCCTTATCACATATCGAGTGCAAATGCGCTTAACTGTCTCTAACACCCCTTTATATAAAATTTAAGTCGCGACCTCTTGCTGCTGACTTTTGACCTAACAAAAACGACATCTGGCGGCCGATTCCTGACTAAAACACATATATACACAAACACATAAATAAATATATATATATGCACAAATCGCCAAAAAGCAAGCTACAGATAAAAGCAGGTCACACCCACACACCACAAGTTAAGAGCACTTCACGATATTTATCTCGGAGAATCCTCTCCTTATCACATATCCAGTGCAAATGCGCTTAACTGTCTCTAACACCCCTTTATATAAAATTTAGGTCGCGACATCTGGTGGCTGATTTTTGACCTAACAAAAGCGACATCTTGTGGTCGATTTCTGACTCAAACACACACACATACACATACAAATATATATATACATTAAAAAAAAATAATAATAATAATAATAATAAATCCGTATATAAAACCTACAAAATTAGAGTAAATCAAACAATGCGGAACTAGGTATTGGTCCATTATCTGAATTCATTAAATTGTTTTTATTTTTTTGAATAAAAATACTTTCGTAAGCATTTAATTCCCTATTATTTGATACCGCCTTAATGAGTTTTAAATTATCTTTAATAATACTGTGTCCATAATTGAAATTTATCTCCGCCCACAATAATTTTATATCCGTAGATACGTATTTCGGCAGCTAAGCTGCCATCTTCAGCACAATTTAATATTTATATAAAACTACATTGAAATCTAACAGCTACCTACCTACCTACCTGATCATATTATCTATACTACTAAAACTATCTAAAAATAACAAAATTAACACTAAAAATAGTAAAAGAGAGAGACTGTGGTTTAAGAAATAATTGAAATTATCTCCGCCCACAATAATATTAACAGTCAAAACCTACCAAAAATACAAATCAAATAAAACGGAAATGAGTATTGGTCTAATAACCGAAAACGGTTCTTATTCTCCCGAATAAAGAACTTCTGTAAGCATTTAATTCCCTGTTATTTGATACCGCTTGAATTTATCCCTGAAAAGAAATTATATACCTATATATGCATATGCATGCACCTATACAGCATGATTCAAAAGGGTCGCACCATCGCTTTGGTGTAAATACAGACCATTAACAGGAGCACAAATATGTTTTTAGAATTTTTTTGCCATGAGTAATTTTTAAGATATGAGTGTTTAAAAATAACGCAAATAGGCAACGCTGCACCTTGTAGGTGCACTTACAAATTTGAAATCATAGATCATAGGTACCCTCTTTTTTGTTGACAACTGCATATGCGCTGGTTTGTCAAAACCTTTGGAAATAAAATATGACATAATAATAAATGTCAATTCTTAACTGTGGTTCTTAATATCCTACTTTTTTTAGCTATTCTAAAGTTCTTAAGTAAAAAAAATAATGAAAGAGTTGGTTGAAGCGTGCTTTCAAAAAGAAAAAACACGGTAAACTTAGAATTTAGAAAAATCAGAAATTAAAAGAAGCAAACATGCAGACTGCAAGAGCAAGGACAATAAGGTTCACTTCAAAATGTAACGTTTTAATAAATTATTTAAATATTATGTAAAACTAACTGAAGATCAAACAAAAACAATCTAAATTCTAAATTAAATAGCTACAATAAATGTTCGAAATTTTGACCATTTGCCTCAATTCATTTTTTGATGCTCTCTTGAATATTTCTTTACATTTGAGGCGTTATTGTATGTGAAGCATCTAGAATTCTCTGACGAAGTTCTTGCTCAGTGTTGGGGACAGTGCGATAAACAATTTGTTTAATTTGTCCCCATAAAAAAAGTAGTATCGCAAGACCGCGGAGGCCAAGCGATATTACCTCCGCGTCCGATCCACCTTCCTGGATAGTTTACAGTTAACCACTGCCTTACAGGTCTAGCAAAATGCGCAGGTGCACCGTCTAATTGCAACCATATTGGCTTGACTAAAACCGCCAAGGGAATATTTTCTAGCGGTTCTTGAAAATCGCCTCTCAAGAAATTCAAAAAATTATGCCCATTGAGGCGATTTAGTAAAAAGTACGGGCCCATCAATGTGTCGTTGATAATGCCAGCCCGGACATTGACGGAAAAACGTTGTTGAAATGCTCGTCGATGTATTACATGAGGGTTTTCTATTGCCCAATAATGATGATTGTGCATGTTAAACACACCGTCACGAGTGAAGGTACATTCATCTGTCCACAAAATCAGATTTTGAAAATTTGGATTCAAATTGATTTGATCCAGCATCCAATGGCAAAAGTTAATACGAAGGGGAAAATCAGCTTCACACAGAGCTTGCACTTTTGTATAGTGGAAAGAATGGTAACCTTCTGTTTTTAATACACGCTGAACAACACTGTAATTTTCGTTTAAATTTCGTCCAATATCTCGAATGCTGACGTTAGGATTGTCTTCAACGACTTGCTTCCTCGACTTGGGGAGTTCTGGCAGAGCGTGGCCTACTTATTACTTCATGGATTACATCCAATCGACCTGTTTCCCTCACACGCTGATCAAGCCGTTGAAAAACATTTTTGTCTGGATGTCGTTCAGCATAAGCAGCTGCAGCGCGTCGAAAGTTTCCTCCACTCTCTCCCAGAAGAAAATACATATCACAGTATTCATTTAAAGTAAACATTTTGAATTTGAATAAATTCTTCAAATCGATCAAAAAATTTGACTTTCAAAATGTGAACATCATTGATAAATTTTATTTGTCAGGTCACACCAGGTAACCATAGTAAAACCGAATTTTCGGTGCACCGTTGCCGGCTTACAT